>BSWB01000002.1:145132908-146435408 GCA_033239125.1 Fagopyrum homotropicum
AAGTGAATAAATAACTTGTGTTAAAAAGTTTTATGATCTAAATGTTTTGGTAAAAAATTTATCGCTAATATTTTAATTATTTATACATTGAATATCTCCTGTACATTAAAGTATTAATTATGTGATCGTTTTTTCACAAAAATTAATAAATGTCGTATGCGTTTAAAGAGTTATGATTTTTTGTTTTTTCATAAACTAGATTTGTTTACTGTTAGCTGATTTTTTTTCTGATTAGATTTTCTTAAATATTTGATTTTTCATATTTTTATTTTACATAAATATATTTTATCATTCGTTTTTCAGATTTACAATAAATAACTAGATTTGTTTACTGTAATGTCTTTGGTAAGGATGTTATATAAACGATCTTATATATCTATTAAAGCAAAAACCTCTATTGCCACGTGTCAATGTCACGTTTCTCGAAACCCAAAAGAAAAATTTTAAGGAGTAATTTTTAGATTTTTTGTATAAATATTTAAATTTTAAATATTTTAATCAAAGTTATACCTCCACTTCTTATATAAAATTTTATCCAATTTGTCACAAAAAGGATAAATAATTACTTATCAATTCATTCATTTATATATATATATATATATATATATATATATATATAAATCTAACCCTTAATTGATAAATAATTACTTATCAATTTATCATCAAAAGGGATAAATAATTACTAACATGATAATATATCTAACTCTCCTTTTTCATAATCCAAATCTAAGGTGGAGGTATTATACTAGTTAGTGTAGTGTTGTGAGGTGAAAATCGTTTGTGTATTTTTCAAAATTACACCGTCAGGCCGCCTTGAGGCCCTCGTCGAACCTCTTGGAGATCTATAAGCATACACCCCCCAAAGCTGGAGTTACTCCAATCCCGCAGATCCTTCTCACAACACTGAATATTTGCCAATAAACCTGCAGTAGTCGTTGATGCATTTTGAATTACCACCGCGCGCACTGCTATCCCTCAGTCACGACTAAAATGGGTTTGCGGAAGAACATCTTGGCTAGTGCTGAATCAATGCCTTCGGGAAGGTTGCCATCCAAGTTCCAACCATCGGTAGCAAAGCCCATGTCAAACAGGATATTTTCCCCAAAAGACAAAAATACAATCCATGGTTCATTGACATTGCAATGGAGAAGTAAAGGCACTAAACTAATAGTTCATATAACATCTTTACCAACAAGAAACTCTTTGTTAGCATTACAGCGTACGCAACAGTAGAAGAACATGACTCTTAATAAACATTACACGGACAAAACTATACGTATCAAGAATATTTCAAGAAACTAACAAAATTATACGAAACTAGATGGGGTATATTCGTTCAGTAAACCAATTTAATAAGCGCCTGCCTGCTACCTTCTTCTTCAATAATCCTCGGTGGGCATTTCGAATCGATAAAGAGGACAAACGTGACTCTTCTCCAGCCATCTGAATACGCAAGTCTCGTGGAAGATGTGCGAGCATGGCAAGGTGAGAAAATCCCACGGCTTCTTTATCTCGTCGATGCAAATGGAACACTCGTGATCAGCTGGACTCCATTCAAGCTCATATCTACCTCCGTCCTCCTTCTCCTTCTAGCCCTTGGCTCTGACCAAGTCCGAAACAAAGAAAACAGAGGCGGGCTTGGCGGCAAGGCAATGCTCGTCAAACACAACTTGAGCAACAACATCAGCATGACGAATCTCGACGGATAGCGATTTGGACACAGTGTGCAATGGCGGGATATAGATTGGAGCAACTGTGATTTGCGTTAGCTTGGTGGAGGAAGACTGATAGAATTCATATTGTAAATAGAATACAATAGAGGGCACCCTATGTAATTATTGTAAATACGTTTATTATAAATACAACCCATCTGTCGATGGAAACCCTAAGGGGAATATTATTCATTAACTCACATGGTATCAGAGGCTCCTATCCTCTAACCCTATTCCGCTGCTTCTTTCCCTTCACGTGTTTTTCTCTTTTTTCACCGGCAATCCCGCTCTGATGGCCGACAAAAAGCCTACCTTTCACTCCGCTCTCGGAATCTCCAACATAAAGAACAACATCGCTCTTGTTCTGGATCATGATACTCCGTATACATCTTGGGTAACCCTATTTCGCGTTACCGCGAAAGCTCATAATGTTCTTGATCATATTGATGAATCTGTTCCGCGACCTACGGACATCGACAACTCCTTATGGCTTCAAGTTGATGCAACTGTCCTTCAATGGATATACAGTACGGTCTCTCGTGACATTCTTCTTCAAATCCTTGACTCCGACGACACTGCGCTACAAGCCTGGAACCGCGTCAAGGATATTTTTCAAGATAACAAGAACACTAGGGCGGTGTATCTTGAGCACGAGTTCTCCAATTGTAAGTTATCCGGTTTCTCCTCCGTCAATTCTTTTTGTCAACACCTCAAGTCCTTGGCAGATCAACTAAAGGGGGTCGGATCACCGGTTCCTGCAACTCGATTAGTCCTTCAACTAATCTCGGGTCTCCCGTCTGAATACAATGCCGTGGCGAGTTTTATTCAACAAACGGATCCTCTTCCGAGTTTTGTCAAAGCCCGCTCTCAATTGCTTCTCGAGGAAACCCGGCTGGCGGCACAAACAGGCGCCGGCAGCACCTCGTCTGCCCTTACTGCTGCTGCGTCAACCGGCTCCAATGCTGCAAATCCGGCCCAATCCACTGCTGACAAGCCTACCTCCTCACGGCCCAAAGGAAAGAAAAATAAAAACAAAAATAATGGGCCCCATGGACAAGCCCAATATCGGTACGTGTTTCGGCCTCAGCAAGGATGAATGCCAATCCAGTCAGCACACTCTGGGCCGCCTGCTGCTTCTTCTGGGACGCCGACCCACTATTCTTCTGGCCCAGTTCCGCCACCACCTTGCCCCTACCCAAACAATCAGCAAGGCCTTCTTGGAGCTGGCCCAATTTTCAGCTCACCTCAGGCCCATTTTGCCAATGATTACAATGCATATGTTGCTCAGCCCACGTCTTTGGACCACTCTTTCGCAACAATGACGTTAAATCCGACGGAAAATTTATGGTACATGGACACGGGCGCCACCTCGCACATGACGAATAATTCCGGTAATCTCTCGTCTTTTTCGCATAATGGTCCATTAAATTCGATAATTGTCGGCAATGGTATGTGTATTCCTTCTACAGGTCTTGGAGATGCTATCCTACCCACCACAAACAAACCGCTTCGTTTATCTAATATTCTTGTCGCACCCAAAATTGTCAAAAACCTAGTCTCCGTTAGACGGTTTACAACTGATAATCTTGTTTCTGTGGAATTTGATCCTTTTGGTTTCTCTGTGAAGGATCTACAAACGGGGACCGTTCGTCTGAGGTGTAATAGCTCCGGGGAGCTCTATCCGGTTATCAATCCACCCATAAGTTCTTCTCATGCCCTCTCGGCCGAGTCATCTTCCACTTGGCATGCTCGTCTAGGTCATCCCGGCATGCCGGTTTTTAATTTTCTTCGCAATTCTTCTTTTTTTAAATGTGTTAAGGAGACATCTCCTTCTCTTTGTCATGCTTGTCAACTTGGAAAACATCATAAACTTGCGTTTGATCGCTCATCCAATAATACTTTTGCTCCTTTTGATATTATTCACAGCGATATTTGGACCTCTCCTATCCCTAGCCGGGAAGGTTTTAAATATTACTTGTTATTTCTTGATGACTTTTCTCACTTCTTATGGGTCTATCCAATCAAGTTTAAGTCACAAGTTTTCGATCTTTTTGGCCAATTTCACAAACTGATTCAAACACAATTTCGTACAAATATCAAAAGTTTTCAATGCGACATGGGGCGTGAGTTTAACAACACGAATTTTCACAATTTTTTTGCTACTCATGGCATTTCTTTTCGATTTTCGTATCCTCATACCTCCCCTCAAAATGGCAAAGCTGAACGTACCATTCGTACGATCAACAATATGATGCGGTCCCTTATGTTTCATGCGTCTATTCCCGTCTCTTACTGGCCTCACGCATTAGAGACATCTTGTTACCTCCTCAATATTCTTCCATCCACCACTATTCAAAATAAGTCTCCCACCCAGGTGCTATACCGCACTACACCATCCTTTCATCATCTCCGGGTTTTCGGTTGTCTTTGTTACCCCAATCAAAGTGCAACTATTTCTCACAAACTTCAACCTCGTACTACAAAGTGCGTCTTCCTAGGGTACCCCAATCATCATCGGGGTTACACATGTCTCGAGTTAGGTTCAAATAAAATTATTCTTTCCCGTCATGTCACTTTTGATGAATCTCAATTCCCTTTTTCATCTCGGAATGACACTTCCCCGGAATCCTATAATTTTATCACCGATGACGAACCTTCCCCGTACACAAATTCTTTACTGCGAAACTTTGGAATTAATTCCCCGCACACTGCTGCCAGCCCACCAGTGCCGGCCCCACCCACATTTGGCCCACCTGCGTCTGGCCCATCATCTGCAAACCCACCAGTGCATGCTCCCGTTGTGCCTGACCCAATTCCGTTTGCCCGCCTTTCCTACCCAGCGCAAGGAGCTCCACCCAGCCCCACATCTCTTGGGCCGTCTGTTCCTTCCAGCCCATCCTTCCCTACAGGCCCACCTGGAAATCTCAGCCCACCCACAATCACACACCAATTAAATCCGGTTTCCAGCTCCACCTCTCAGCCTATACATTCCGTAGTTGTTCCACCTACTATTGTGCCCACCCGGCCTCAGACCCGGAGCCAATCCGGCATTGTGAAACCCAAACCTATTTTCGACCTATCCATCTCCACTAATCCGTCGTCCCGTCATATCTCGCCATTACCCAAATCACATAACCTAGCTCTTCAAGATCCGTATTGGAACCATGCCATGCTTGATGAATATCGAGCCCTTATGCAAAATAAGACTTGGGTTCTGGTTCCTCGTCCCCTTGATGCTAACATTGTGCGATGTATGTGGATTTTTCGCCATAAGTACAGGTCTGATGGATCTCTTGAACGTTATAAAGCTCGTCTGGTCGCCAATGGATGCTCACAGCAAGTTGGCATTTACTGCGATGAAACTTTCAGCCCAGTTGTGAAACCGGCCACTATCAGGACAGTTCTCAGTCTTGCAGTTTCTCGTTCTTGGTCCATCCATCAACTTGACGTTCAAAATGCCTTCCTACATGGGCACTTGAAGGAGACGGTTTATATGTTTCAGCCTCCTGGTTTTCGTGACTCATCTAAACCTAATCATGTATGTTTACTGCAAAAGTCTCTCTATGGTCTTAAACAGGCACCCAGAGCTTGGTTTCAACGTTTTGCAGGATTTCTGATTAACCTCGGATTCATCGGCAGCAAGAGCGATTCCTCTCTCTTCATTTACCGTCATGGATCCAACATTGCCTACCTACTTCTCTATGTCGATGACATCATCCTTACTGCATCTTCTGATGAGCTGCGTACCAATCTGATCACCCTTCTAGGTAAGGAATTTGCTCTTAAAGATCTTGGAGAGTTATCTTACTTCTTGGGCATTTCCGTTAGTCGGAATTCTTCGGGCTTATTCTTATCACAGGATAAGTATGCCAAGGACATTGTTGAACGTGCCAACATGACAAATTGCAAACCTTCTGCTACACCTGCTGAGACCTCTGTAAAACTCAGTGCTTCTTCTGGTCCCGCTGTCAGTGACCCGACATTGTACAGAAGTCTTGCTGGGGCGCTTCAATATCTGACTTTCACACGACCCGACATCAGTTATGCCGTACAACAAGTTTGTCTTTTCATGCACGACCCCAGATAAGCTCACTTTGCTGCCCTTAAGCGCATCATTCGCTACATTTCAGGCACCTCTTCATTAGGTATCACTATTTCTCCTTCTCCGAAGTCAGATCTTATTGCTTATACAGATGCCGATTGGGCTGGATGTCCTGATACTCGCCGCTCTACCTCCGGTTACTGTGTCTTCTTCAATGACACTTTAATCTCATGGTCTTCCAAGCGTCAATCTGTGGTATCCCGATCTAGCGCCGAGGCAGAATATAGAGGAGTTGCCAATGTTGTGTCAGAGTGTTCCTGGCTACGTAATTTACTGCTTGAGCTTCATTGTCCCCTTTCTAAAGCCTCCGTGATCTACACTGATAACATATCTGCAACATACCTTGCCAGCAACCCAGTTCAACATCAACGAACCAAGCATATCGAAATTGACATTCACTTCGTCAGAGATAAGGTTGCCCGCGGTCATGTCCGCGTTCTCCATGTCCCTTCGGCTTTTCAATATGCGGACATTTTTACAAAGGGACTCACAAGACAGTTGTTTATAGATTTTAGATCCAGTCTTACTATAATGCCTCCTCCAGTTTCGACTGCGGGGGTATGATAGAATTCATATTGTAAATAGAATACAATAGAGGGCACCCTATGTAATTATTGTAAATACGTTTATTATAAATACAACCCATCTGTCGATGGAAACCCTAAGGGGAATATTATTCATTAACTCACAAAGACCTTGGTTAAATGAGAAGCGATTCTCAATGCGGAATCTTCAGTAAGGCGAAGGCGAAGATGGTTGTTCCAGTAGATTGAACTCCATAACATTTCTTGGTAGCTACTCAAGTAATCGCCGTAGTCGGTGAAACCGGAGCACGCAAAGCATGGGATCCCTAGGTACTCGTCGGAGAATAGGGTGGTGGATGCATACACCAGATTGCAGCTTTCTGTTCTTTCGACAATCTCCTGCTTGCTCTCAATTCTGCACACCATGACGCCATCGCTCAAATATTCCCTCGCCATTCTTTCTTTTCTTTTGCTTCTCTTCTAAACTACATCGTATATATAATTATAACACAATTATAAACAAGGAAACCTAATTCAAAGATCGTTGCTCTCCTCTCTATCTCACCATTGCATACTGTCTCCTATCCACCAAGGCTGCCTCTCTTTTCTTTGTTTTGGAGTTGGTGAGAGTCAAGAGCGAGAAGGAGATGGAAGACGGAGATAGAGACGAGCTTGACTGGAGTCCTGCCGATCACCACTGTTCCATTTCGAGTCATCTTTGTGGACTCGAAATGCCCGCCGAGGATTATTGAAGAAGAAGAAGCTTGCAGGCAGGCAGGCGCTTATTGCTTTACTGATCGATTATACCCCATCTTTGTTAGACTAGTTTCTTGATACGTATAATTTTATTAGTTTCTTGGAGCATTCTTGATACGTACGTATATATTGAAACATTCTTCATACGTATAATTTTGCATAGGCTGTTAACGCTAACAAAGACTTCTCAAATAGAATAATGTCATTAGAGAGGTGAGGGCGAAGGAGATACGAAGAACTAAATCTGATAAAAAAGATACCCAACAACTGAAAAATAAGCACTTCGAAAGTGCAGAAGTTGACAGATCCGCCCCTCCCTTTAGTAATTTGTCAACTCAGTTCACGACTTGAATTTGTGGATTGGTTCTTACAATTTTGGGGTTTGATTGCTGAGATTACCAGACACTATTATATGTACTATGTAACAAGCTCTGTAAAAATGAGAGAAGAATACAATCATCTTCTACATTCTAGTAGGCTTGTTTCACAATTGATATTATGTAAGATAAACCTACAAGATTATCATTTCAATTTGCTAGGTGATAAGTGGAGGATTCGACACAGAAAACACAGAAAGGAAATTTCAATTTGCTATGTTTTGTCACAAAGGACTACAACACACGGCTGCCATATACAAAAGGAAAAAAAGGAACAGTGTGAAAACATCAAAAACCCGATACTCAGTGGAGCGACACAGAGAGAAACATACGAGAGAGAAGGAGAAATCCACAAATTAGCAATTGGAGTTGACAAATTGGCATTTGCAATGACTAGAGAAGCTAACAGAACTTATACGTATACATGCAGTAATGGTGAGAAAGCGTATAAGCGGCTGCTCTTGTTCTTGGGTACGTTGAAGCTTCAATTCTCTGTTGGCATTCGGAATCGACAAATTGGCATTCGGGATCGACAAATTGGCATTTGGAATCGACAAATAGGGCATACATGATTTTTCTCAAACCATTTGAGGATGCAAGTCTCGTGGAAGATATGCGAGCATGGCAAGGTGAGAGAAACCCAAGACTTCTCTATCTCGTCCTTACAAATGGAACACTCATGATCAGCAGGTCTTCAGTCACGCTCGTACCTATCTACATCTTCCCTCGGCTTCTGGCCCCTGGCTCTGAACAAGTCCGAAATAAAGGAAAAGGAGGCGGGCTTGGCTGCGGAGCCATCCACGAGAGCCGTTTCGAACGGAGGAACGGCGACGGGTGGGATAACGATATGGATATCGTGTCTAGTGGTGAAATATAGATTGGAGCAACGGTGAGTTGCGTTTGCTCGGTGGAGGAAGCGATTGACTATATCAGAAGCGAAACTCACAGCGCTATCTCGGGAATGAGAAAGATAAGGACAACTGCTGCTGTAGATTGATTCCGCAAAGCGATACTCATAGTGACGCAAGTAATCACTGTAGTTTGCGTAGTTGGAGCACCCAAGGCAGGGTATCCCAAAGTTATCCTCTCCGCACATCATTTCTTTTCCCACTCCGAAGAATGCATACATCAGATTGCAGGCTTGTCTTCTGTTGGACACGTTCCCACATGGTCCTCGGACAAGGTTCTTGCTGGTGTAAATTCGGCAATTGATACCATTATGGCTCAATTCTGTCTCCATGGTTAAATCAGCCATCTTTTCTTTGGGATTTCTGAGTAGGACGATGATTATCAATCTTTGGTTACCAACAAAAGTTTTGGCCTGTTGATATATATATATATTGCATAAATCTTATCTTTGTTTGTAAGATAGATCTTTTTAAGATAAATCTCTATTATTTACTAATAACAATATTATATATTTAAAATTTATCTTTCAAAATAAATCTCTTTCAAAATTATCTGAAAACAATTTCAAAGTTATTTTGAAAGATAAATTTTAAATAATCTATCGCTTTAAATCTCTATTATTTACTAATAACAATATTATATATTTAAAATATTGTCTAATCACACTAATAAAATATATTCTTAATTTAATCTCTGTTATTTACTTGTAAATTAATATACGAGTAATGAATATGATATCTGAGAGAATTAGCCTCTATTTGCTTTTTTCCTAACCTTGTTTGCATAAATATCTTCCATCTTAAATATTTTGTTATTTCTACTTATTATAAAATCATATAGAATTTTTTATATAATTTTATTTATTATATGAAAAGGTACATATCCATCGTGCCAGTTATGTTGACTCATAACCCAATCCAAAATTGTAGGATTTTAATGAATTTGACTTCCCTCACTTTTTAAGTCAATATTCTTGTGACAAAGCACATAATTTATGGGTATTTTTATACCAAAATAACAAATTGCATTTAAATAAATCTACATAAAAGTGTGTTTTAATGAACTTAACAAAATTAAAATTGAGTTTTATTATTATTATTATTCTTATTCTTCTTCTTATTTTATATATATATATATATATACCATCTAATAAAACTCAATTTTAATTTGGTATAATTACAAAAATATTACCGTGTTGCCGATAAATTCTGCATTAATGTATGTGAACTAATTTTGACCGTTGATCAATTACATCAATGTTGAAAAATGCTCTGTAACTATGTACCTGAAATATTACTCCGCACCTGAACCAATTCCTAAGTTTTATCACTTTCCTTCTTTACATATTCGGTTATGTACGTATATCCATTAATTAAGATATCAATAAACCAAAATAGTTATATTAAGTGTATTCATTTCTTTATTTCTTAAATATCTGTTTTATCTTTTACATTATAACACGGAGTACGTATATATTAACTCTTTTTTAATTTTATCCTACAAGTTTAGAAAAATAGCTAGGTTTTGAAGGTAGAAGATTTAAGGCAATTTTTTAATTATATAATAATATTATTAGTCAATAATTAAGATTTAGTTTGATATTAAAAATAAAAAGGTAATAAATTGGGTTGGTGGTGAAGAAACAAATCTATCTTCCAAACTTGATCTGTTGGACTAGATATGAATAAGCGAAGATAATCCAGATTGTTGTATTAAGTTTCCTTGATTAAAATTATGTTATATATATATATATACACACGATGCAATCTAGAAAGAAAGCAAAGCAAAAGAAAAAAAAGAAACCATGGAGACAGAATATTTGAGCGATGGCATGATATTGTGCCGAATTTGTGAGATAATGAGAATCGTCAGATGGATTGTATATATAGATAAACGTTATACATAATTACAAAGGCAAACCCTTATTTACAAATATTTACATATTCTATCATACCTCCGCAGTCGAAATTGGAGGAGGCATTACAGTGAGACTGGATCTAAAATCTAGAAACAGTTGACGTGGCTGACCTTTTGTAAAAATATCTGCATACTGAAAAGCTAACGGTACGTGAAGAACTCGAACGTGACCGCGGGCAACCTTATCTCGAACGAAGTGAATGTCAATCTCAATGTGCTTTGTTCGTTGATGTTGAGCGGGGTTGCTGGCAAGATAAGTTGCAGATATGTTGTCCGTGTAAACAACAGATGCCTTGGCAAGCGGGAAATGAAGCTCAAGAAGGAGGTTGCGTAGTCAAGAACACTCAGAAACAACATTGGTAACGCCTCTATATTCAGCCTCTACACTAGAACGGGAAACTACAGATTGCCGTTTTGCAGACCATGAGATTAAAATGTCATTGAAAAAAACACAGTAACCTGATGTAGACTGGCGTGTATCAGGCAGCCCGCCCAGTCGGCATCTGTATATTGTAATATCCGGAATTTTTATTCCGTTTAATTCCGAATCAATTCGGACTTCGAGCCGTTGACGGTTCCCATTCTATCTAGTATTTCTTTCTTCGCAAATTTTATCATTTTATGTAGAACTTAATTCACATAAAATGATAGAATTATATCAAACCCTAATTCTTATGATTATTTATCATTTTATGTAGAATTTAATTCACATAAAATGATAGAATTATATCAAACCCTAATTCTTATAATTAATCCTTAACGACGACTTTAGACGAGATCATGACAAGGTTGAGACGAGAATGTGACAAAGCTGTGACGAGACCATGACAGAGCTGAGACGAGGTCATGACGAAGCCCGACAACTCTGTGACAAAGTCATGCGTGAGCCTGCTAAAGACATGACAAGTTTTTGACAAGCTTTGACAACAACCCAACCTTGTTTGCCTTACCTCAGTCCACATATTTTTCCTCTTATTTCCAGCCCAAACTCTTACCTTGTTTCTGGCCCAGCTCTTCATGCCAGCCTTGCCCCAACCCGGATTGCACCAGCCTCCTTGCTCTACACCAGCCCAAGCAGCATCTCAGCCCAGCCCATGTATTATTCATCTAGAAGACACGTTGCTGACTCACCATACTCCTAGCTGTTACGAGTATCTCCTTCATCAAAACTGCCGGATTCTGCTGCAAGAGTTACGCTTGGAGTTGTAACCGTCCCAACTCTCCACATCCCAGACTAGCGGACAACAGCTTGCACGCCTCGCCTCCCTCTGTGACCTCTAGACAACCCTCCGATCTCCTACAGTCGAGAGTTCCTCCTGCACTTGGACTCCCTCCTTCCGAAGAGCAATGCTTGCCGTTCTTTCTGTCGAGGACAACCGTGGAGGAGTTCCTCCCTTCCCTCTCGTGCGACGGGTGCTGAACAACCAAGGCCTTCTCATACCCCTTCTGCACACCCAGCCGGTGCTCCTCTCCTTCCTCCTTGTCGAGATTCTTGGTGAGTATGACCATGCTCTTCCTTCCCTTCATTTATATATATGCTTAGTTGCTGCTAAGCCATCATAGAACCCATACATTGCAGCCAAAGGAACCAATACAAGGAGCTGTTACATCTTTTCCAGCTTTCCAACAGTTACGAACAGTCAACTTTGGGTCCAAATTTGAGTAAGCTAGACTCTCCCTTTTTGGCTGGTTTTCGGATATGTCATAGACGATATTGCATA
The DNA here is from genome assembly GCA_033239125.1 of Fagopyrum homotropicum. NCBI lineage: Eukaryota > Viridiplantae > Streptophyta > Magnoliopsida > Caryophyllales > Polygonaceae > Fagopyrum > Fagopyrum homotropicum. Next base: position 145,144,927 of record BSWB01000002.1, read on the forward strand.
GTAAATCATACTAAAACTTTAGAGGAATCCATGTTACAGTTTGAAAGTTATGGTGTTTCAAAGTTTACTCCTCACACAGTTTTTTTAACTGTAATGAGTGTTGTGAAAAACAACATGTGATGCTGTTTTGTGATATAGTTTTGAATAGGTTTTTGATCTCTGTTGTACTTGAATTTTGGATATGATATATTTGACATATTATAGTAGAACATATCAAAATTTTGGATAAATCCAACGAGTGGTTTAGGAGTTATGATTTTTCAAAGTGGACTTGTTGTACAGTTAGAAAACATACTCAGATTTTGGCTAAGTATAGGAAATTTCAAGTGTTGTAACCAACTTTGAAAATTTTTGTAGAAGTGAAGGGTGAACATTTTTAAGAAATTCTTGCTCCTAGGAGTAGATGAGATATTATAGATGATCTAGAGAATTATTTCGGAATTTTTATAAGTTTATTCGAATTTCATATTTGAAGCCGAAGTTGGACCTTAACGATCTTCCGGAAAATAGGAAAATGGGTAAATTGCCAGTTTGTAACCAAACTCATCTTTAGGAGTTAGAATATGACTTTTTAGTCTCAAATAAGGGTTTAGGCATGAATTATGGAATTTTTGGAAGTTTCGGGACCAAGGGTAAAATAGTCATTTTAGCATAAATTGGTACTGTATTAAATTCTATTTTAATAGGATCTACTATCTTAGAAGTCTTAGACTTCTAATTACCTAGAAAGTGTGCTGACACACTTGCCTCCTTTGACAGGCAACCGAGTTATACAGTTACAGATTGAGTTGTGATTAAGAGAGTCGAGATCTAATTCAAGTAAGTCCACGGACTTACTTAGCTGGCTTCTTGCATGTGTGTGATGTGTATGGGTGGTGTTTGTTAGTTAAGATAAATAACGAAACCGGAATAGGCCGACTTTAGTGTATTGTGTAATTGACCCAAGTGTATGATAACGGATTGTGACATCATCTGCCTAGCTCTTGCGAGAGTCTAGGAGGTTCCTTGCGACCAGCCCAGTCACGTAGACGGTCAAATGCATTAGTACCATTCCGCGTTGGTAAACGGGGACAAGGGCGAGGTTTGGGAATCCCTCGTATCACAAAATAAGTATCATTAGTAATGACATATCACCTAATTAAAAATAATAAAAGGATTGATTGTTGCATATTGATTGTGTATGTTGTGTGTTTGTGCTTTTACCTTTATACTTATGCATAGAATGTTAGCTAACGGTTTTATATCGCTTATAGATGCCTTGCAGGTTAAGACAGTTGTAGAGAGATCCGGAGGAAATGGTCAGCCGGGTCCACGTACTCTTTTAGTTGGGGGCGAGGTTGTCTTATGTTCTTTATATGCGTCATTTTAGTAATGTTGCTTTGTAAGGCTGATACATATCCTTCATGTATATATTGTTTAAAGTTTTCAAATGTTTTAATACTTTTGTGTCTTGTTGTAAGATCCTAGTAAAATTGTTGTCAAACTAAGGTCGGGACCCATTGTGAGGTCCTAACCAGTAGCTCCCCGAGTTTTGAGAATTTGGGGTGTTACATATATGCAATGAGATCAGACTTTGGAGAGGGAGATATGCTAATACCTAAAGATGATGTGCCATCAATGTAGCGGATGATACGCTTGAGAGCAGCAAAGTGAGGCTCCCGAGGATCATGCATAAATAAACATATCTACTGGACTGCAAAACTGATGGCAGGTCTTGTGAAAGTGAGGTATTGCAGTGCCCCTACCAGACTTCGATATAGGGTCGGATCACTGACAGGAGGGTCAGAGGAGGCACTGAGTTTGATGGTGACTTCAGCTAGAGTCGCCGCTGGCTTGCAATTAGTCATCTTGGCTCGGGCAACAATCTCTCGAGTGTATTTGTCCTGGGACAAGAAAACACCTGAAGGCAGGCGCTAAACTGAAATCCCCAAAAAATATGGCAGGGGACCAAGATCGGACATATCAAATTCTTTACTGAGGGAGGCAGTGAGAGTATTGCGGAGGTCATCACATGAAGTATGTTACGGTTTAAAATTCCCGATATTAGACCAGGTAGTAGGCCGGTTTATATTGGGATGGGGTTGTACCTAGGAAATGGGTATAACAGATGTGGGATCTGCTGGTGTGGTTGGGCCAAGGGAACTGCAGGTTGAAGGAATAGCGGATGGGCCTGGTGAGTCAGCCGGAAGTGGGCTAGAGGAAGAAGGTGAGGAAAGCTGGATACTGGGCCGGTGGGTAAAGTAGATAGGGGTGTGTTGGGTAGCGCATAGAGGGGAGGCACATTTAGGCTGGGTAAAGCAAATGGGGGGCATGCCTCATCATTTTCATTGGGCTGGGCCACAGTGTGAGCTGGCAGCGGGGCTGAGGGGGGCTGGTAGTGTTGCTGATTCAGATGGTGAGCTGGGAAATTCCAGGTTCCGAATCCAGTACCGAAGTGGATGAAGAAATAGGGACGGAAACCGACTCATCAAAATGACATGCCTTGAGATAACAATTATGTTTGATCCTATTTCTAAACATTTATACCCTCTATGATGTTTTGGATATCCGAGAAACACACAAGGTGTGGAGCGGGGATGTAGTTTGTGAGAAATGGTTGCGTTTTGGTTGGGATAACAAAGACACCCAAAAACGCGGAGGTGAGTGTAAGTAGGTTGCGAACCAACTAACACTTGGGTGGGTGAACGATTTTGGATTGTGGTGGAAGGAAGAATGTTAAGAAGGTAACAAGACATGTCTAAGGCATGTGCCCGAAAAGGGACGGGTAATGAGGCGTGAAAAAGGATGGAATGCATCATGTTGTTAATGGTGCGGATGACACGTTCCGCCTTGCCATTTTGGGGGATGTGTGTGGAGAAGAGAATCGAAAATGTATGTTGTGTAGAGGGAAAAACGAGTGAAATTGATGATTGTTAAATTTGCGGCCCATGTCAGATTGAAAATTCTTAATAGGCATGTTGAATTGAGTCTTGACTAACTGATGGAATTGCACAAATAAATCGAAAACTTGAGATTTGAATTTGATTGGAAAAACCCAAAGAAAATGTGAGAAATTATCATGAAATAATAGATAATATTTGTAACCTTCCCGACTAGGAACCGGGGAGGTCCAAAGATCACTATGTATGATATCAAAAGGTACAACAATAGTAGTAACAGACCGTTCAAACGGGAGCCTATGATGCTTCCAAAGTTGACAAGCATGACAAAGCGTTGGTGAACGCTCTTTATTAAAAAGAAGAAAAGAAGACTTCTTAAGACTATCTAGAACTGGCGAGCCAGGATGACCCAGACGAGCATGCCAGAGACTCGAGAATTGAGCTGAAAGAGCATGAGCTGACGCAGAAGAAGTGGTAACTGGATAGAGATCCCCGGAGCTGTTGCATCTCAGACGGGTGATTCCCGTTTGTAAATCCTTCACAGAAAAACCAAATGGATCAAATTCAACACTTGCATGGTTATCGATTGTGAAACGGCGAACGGAAACTAGGTTTTTAAAAATTTGAGGAGCAAGGATAATGTTGGACAGTTGGAGGGGATGTGTGGGGGTGCAAAGTTTAGCTTCACCAAGACTTGTAGATGATATCCGCATGTCATTTCCAACAATAATCGAATTTAAAGAACCATTATAAGAAATGGACGAGAGGTTACTTGAGGAGTTGGTCATGTGAGATGTAGAGCCCGTATCCATGTACCAAAGATTATAAGCGGGATTTAACGTCATTGAAGCCCAACTTGATTATTGTGAAGGCTGTAAGCATGTTGCTGACGGGCTTGGGGAGCAGTGGCCCAGTTTCCTTGCTGACGGGCCTGGGATTGTGGCCATTGGGCTGGATTGTTGACGGGCCCAAAAGGAATTGGGAGTCATCCCAAATTAGGGTAAAACACAAACCGTGTCCCCTGAGGCTGTGGCGTATTGCCACCAGACCGGCCACGACTTTTCCCGTCACGGCCCTGGCAGCGGGACGAGCTCTCCGGCTGAGCGGCGGTGGTGGAGCCCTGGTGGTCGGCACGGGGCTGGGACGCTGGTCCGCCGGTTGAAGTGTGCAGAGCGGTGGAGTATTTCCGGGGGAAATTTGACTTGCCATCCGGGTTTCTTCCAAAATAAGTTGCAAGCGAGCATTTTGGAATGTCGGTAGCGGATTTGATTGCTGAATGTAACTTGCAATAACATTATACTCAGTAGGCAAACCAGACAGAAGTTGCAAGACTAACCTATTATCGGAAATTGGAGACTCAACACCTTTAAGTTGATCCGATAACGCCTTCATGTGTTGACAGTAGGCAGATATGGAAGCAAAAGACGCCAAATTGCAGTTGGAAAATTCATGTTCCAAATAGACTACGCGCGTGTACTTATTGTCTTGAAAAATATCCTGAATGCGGCCCCAAGCTTTGAGAGCGGTGTCGTCAAGATCGAGAATTTGAAGGAGAATATCTTTAGATACCGTACTGTAAATCCATTGAAGAACCGTTGCATCAACTTGGTTCTAAAGAGCATCATCTATGTCGACCGGGCGCGGGACTTTGGTGTCAATGTGATCCAAGACATTATGTGCCTTAGCGGTGACGCGAAAGAGAGTAACCCATGAAGCATATGGTGTGTCATGATCAAGAACAAGAGCAATGTTATTCTTGATGTTGGAAATTCCAAGTGCGGAATGAAATGTTTGTTTCTTATCCATAGACATAGTAGGTATTTGAGGAAGATGAAAAAAATCACACGGCGGTGTTAGGGTTAGACGCTGGCGGCGGATGAAAAAAGGGAGGCGGAAGCGGGAAAGGTTATGGATCGGAAGGCTCTGATACCATGTGAGAAAATGAGAAATTCACCTTAGGGTTTTCATCGTCAAATGGGTTGTATATATAGATAAACGTTATACATAATTACAAAAGGCAGACCCTTATTTACAAATATTTACATATTCTATCAGAGAGCATGCAAGATATTCTCGAAAAAGAAACAGAAATCTGCAACCAACTGGTGCAGATTTTTGTTTAATCTACTGCAAAAACCATCCTCACCCTCTCCTTACTCAAGATTCCGCGTTGAGAATCGCTTCTCATGTGACCAATGCCTTCCTCCACCAAGCTAACGCAGATCACCGTTGCTCCACCCTCTATCCCGCCATTGCACAGAGTCTCCAAATCACTATCATATCTGTCGACATTCGTCCTGCCGATGATTTTGTTGCTCAAGTTGTGTTTGACGAGCATTGCCATGCCGCCAAGCCCACCTCCGTTTTCTTTGTTTCGGGCTTGGTGAGAGACAAGGGCGAGAAGGAGAAGGAGGACGGAGATAGATACGAGTTTGAATGCAGTCCCACTGATCACGAGTGTTCCATTTGCATTGACGAGATAGGGAAGCCGTGGGATTCTCTCACCTTGCCATGCTCGCACATCTTCCATGAGACTTGCATCCTCAGATGGCTCGAGAAGACTCACGTTTGCCCTCTTTGTCAATTTGAAATGCACACCGAGGATTATTGAAGAAGAAGGTTATTGGTTTACTGAATATACATACCCATCTTTGTAACAAAATATCTAATGTCTCTTTACGTTCTTATTAATCGTCATGTCTGTCAACTTTTGCATACATTCCAATTAATTAGGTGAATCTTTTGGAAAGAATTGGGGAAATAGGACCCTTAAAATTGGCATTTTGTAAAATGGGCCTCTATAGATTAATAAGATAAAATAAGCCTGTAAACTAGAAAGTAGGATACTGGGCCTTTACTGATTAGATGGTCACTTTTAATAAAAAAAAAACGAATTAGGGTTTAATATTCTGCTTGGAAGATTTCAAACACCACGTTACTATTCTCCTTCTTTGCCTCCTCCTTCCTTGCCTCTGAACCACCAGCGACCTTCCTTGCCTCTGAATCACCATCGCCCTCTTCTTCTCCTTCTTTGTTACCGTCGCCCTCTTCTTCTTCCTCCCTTGACCGTCGCCCTCTTCTTTTCCCTCTCTTGAAACTGTCGGCCCCTTCTTCTTCCTCCCCTGAAACCGCCGTCGTCTTCTTTCTGCCCTGAAATCGTCACTCTCTTCTTCCTCCCCTCTGAAGAACATTCACCCTCTTCTTCCTCCCCTGAAACTTCCTCTCTGTCCTTCTCTAAACTCACAAGGTTGAAGAACGCTTGGAAACCTAACCAGAAAAAATACAAAGTTTGAAGAATGGCGAGTCTCCCTTCTGCTCAGATTCCGGCGCCCTCTTTCAGTCTAGGGTTTACTCATGCCGTCATTGAGGCAGAAGAACGTAGGATGGTCGCCGATTCCGGCGAGGCTACAGTTCGTGAGGAGGCTAAAGTGTTCGAGTCTGCCATTGATGAGAAATTGGTAAGTCATACTACCCTTGAGTACCATCAAATGAGTGAGCACTTTGGGTATGTATGAGCACTTTGGGTATGTATGGGCCTTTGGGTATGTAATATGTATGAGCACTTTGGGTATGTATGAGCACTTTGAGTAATGTGTGAGCACTTTGGGTATGTTTCTTGGGTATGGATTGAGTAATTGATTACTCCCTGAATGTATTTACTGCGTTTTTTGGGTATTGTTTTGAAATCAGTAATGTGTGAGCATTTTGGGTATGTATGAGTACTTTGAGTAATATGTGAGCTGAGTATGTTTTTTGAGCAATGTTTTTTAAGTAATTTGTGAGCACAGGATTGGAGCCAGCAACCACCAAGCTCCTCGGTCGTCTTCTCCCTTGAGAGCCACCAAGCACCATGGTCGCCCCAGTCGTCTTTTCCATCTTATCCAAGTATGTAGGAAAGATATTTTGCAGGATAGGTGGGTAAGCTTGCACTGGGTAAGGTTTTTTTTTGGTAGAAACTTATGTGAGAATGTTAACACATTTTTGGTTAACAAAATTGGGTTGTTATTTTTTGGTTATGTTATGTACTTATGTGTCATATTTTTTGTATGTTGTATTACGATTTATGTTTAATTATCCAAAATTTCGATTTCAATATTGGGATATGCACTTACCATGTTCGATGTATTACACTGACAACCATACAAACAAACCACTTACCCAAACATATCAATATCTTACAAAACACTTACTCAATCATATCAAACCTGAGTATGTAGATTTGTATGTATTTTGGGTAATAATTACGTACATACCCCAAAAAATTACTACATTGACAACCATACAAACAAACCACTTACCCAAACATATCAATATCTTACAAGACACTAACACAATCATATCAAACCTGAGTATGTGAATTTGTATGCATTTTGGGTAATAACTATGTACATATCCAAAAACAATTACAGAAAACCAATCTGGGCCAACAATTCCCTCCAAAAATGTCAATCCAATATGTCATCAATCAACCCAATTTCTGCACAGTAGTCAACAATTATCAATCAGCCACTGTTTGAAAGAATTGAAATAATGGTGCTGCATGCTTTTTTCAGATGATTTGATGTTCACTTTTTGAGATTACCCAAAAATAGAAACAAACACTGTTTATCCACAAATACTGCTTACCCACAAATAGAACAGGAAATTAAACAAACACATTACCCAGGAATACATTACCCATAAATACATTACCCAGGAAGTTTGAGATTACCCAGAAATAAAAACAAACACTGTTTACCCACAAATAGAATAGGGAAATGTAAACAAACACTGCTTACCCACAAATAGAACAAGAAGTTTGAGTGTTTTAGATTCACAAAAACAAGAGATGAGAAGTTTCAGATTACCCAGAAATACATTACCCAGGAAGTTTGAGATTACTGTTACGCTCAGGATGTGATACGCAATGGGTTTTAAATTTATATTCTCGTTATATTTATCCTAACTCCTAGCGAACCCGTAGTGTACGGGACGTTTGTAGTAGGGATAGTATTCCGAGGTCGAACACAAAGACTAAGGTGAGATTGATTCAATTTATGATAGAGTCTAGTGAAGATCTAGGTTAAGAAGAGAGAAAGAAATAAAGAAATGAAAATCGCAATTGTTTTTGGTTGGTTTTTCGGTGATCAATCAAAGATCACAAATCATGCGAAATATAATAATCAACTAAGCTAACACAATCAAACAAACTAAACAAGATAGAACGAGATATAGATCAAAGATAGAAAAGCGGATTCTAGGGGTTTGAAGTTCCGGTTATGGCATAGGACTCAAGCTATCTATTCTTTCCTTGGATTAACTATGATGTGTTAGGAAGGAGTGTTTCTAGATTGGGATCAATCACCGGGTAAGTCTCATGATCCACTAATCCGTTCACTAAGGTCTTATCACCGGGTAAGTCTCTAAGAACCCTAGGGACGGAATTCTACACAAACCGGATTGTTACCTAGGGATTTAACCTATCCTCACCGGGTAAGTCTCGAAAGGGTTAGTCCTAAACAACTATCCTAGCACACTCAATCCAATGGCGGCTTATGAGGCTCACCACTACCTAAGGTTTGTCATCTTTGGAATCTAAGAGTAAGGATTACCGGATAAGTCTCTCTTAACACTTAGTTGCTAACACTAGGTCACCCTAGGATAGATTTAACTCAACAACTCTTAGGATTTTAACATTCTAATAATCTAAGATTAGATCCATCGAACCAGGTAAGATCACGGTTTGTTCTACCTTTCCACGGCCGTGGTTTGGCAAGAACTAGCCGTGATTCCTAACAGAAACTACGTTCATGCACACAAGTCATCCAAGGTAAATCTAAGTCCATCCTATCATAGCCCTAGCCATAACCATCCTTTCCTTACCCTAGAACCACATCTATTTAGCCTAAAACATTCATAATAGAAATCGAAACAATCAAACATAAAATCATGGCATCCATTTGCAAGATAATGAAGAGAAAGGGATGAACAAGTGAACTAAAACAAAACCAAGCTGAAAATGGAATTAGAATAACTCACAATCCTTCTTAAAGAAGCTTCAAATGGTTCATACAACTCTAGAAATTGAATCCGAAGTTCTTCACTACAAAAACTCTCTAGGTCTATCAATGGTGTGTTCTTCTTCTTCTCCCACAAGCTCTTCTCCAATGGTGGTTTCCTTCTCCTCCTTCTTCCCAAGAATCTTCTTGGTTTTAGAGAATATTTTGATTGGATGATAGTGGATAATGGAGAGCTGCTCCAAGATGCCTTCCACAGCCAATGCAGGACCACTTTTATACTACAACTTTGCAAGAGCTGGCCAAGAGATCGTGGCACAGCTGTCACGAAAACCTGGCAAAAACCACGGCCAAAATCACGGCCGTGATCTGTCAGTGAACCGTGATTTTATGCTCAGCTTTGCCTTTGATCATTTAAGCTTCGGTTTGGTGCATGGCTTGTGTTGGAAAGGTTCCATGAGTCCTCTCTATCCTTTAGCTTGCATCCTAATGAGTCTGAGGGTGTGTCATCTTGATGAACGATCCTCAAACGCATTGTTTTAGCTCCTAAATCTCCCAAAATACCTACAAAGCAACGCACAAGTCCGTGTAGACGTCCATCTCGACAAAAGACGTGAATTGAGTGCAAACGTTGTGAACTAGTGCTAAACCATGCATGAATGAGCGAGAAATCTATCTAATTGACTACCTAAACCTAAGTCATAAATCGTGTTATCAAAAATACCCCATACTTAAGGTTTGCTCGTCCCCGAGCAAATGCTCAACTATAGACTATAAGATAACATGATTTATGTATGCAGAAAAATGGCAAAATCTTTTTGGGTTTGTGCTTCTACTATTGGATCACCTTCATAGTCATGTTTCATGGCAAAGGATAAGCTATCATGCATCAAACAAGTGAAGACATGGAAAGACAATTGCACTTAACTTGAAAGTATGCATGAAATGTAAAGATGAAGAAGTCAAGAAGATCAAGAGCATATCCAATCTAGATTACTAAGTCTTACAAACATGCAAATAGGTCATAAGGTCTTATGAACTCAAAGGCCAAGAAACGTTGTGACTAGGCGGGGATTTTTCTAGGCTATGTGATGCTAATCCGGGAATGGAACTAACTCCACAATCTTGTCCTCGATCAACTTCCCTCAAGTGTATATTTTTCTCTATCTTTCCTTTCTTTTCTTTTTCTTTGACTTATTTTTGAGACAATGGCATTGGTGTACAAAAGCCGAAACCTTGGTGATTAGCCATCCTCGGGCTTTTTCTATTTTTCGAGGTGCATCCACACCGGGCACACATACCAAAGCTCGTTAGGACTATCGGTTTATTTGACTTTGGCAAGGCACCAACACCCGATTATGTGAAGTGTACCGAGTTACTTGTCATTTAAACCAACGTCCCCAAAACTATATTTTTGGCTACACTTTCACAACAAATTCAGCATTTTATTCATGACATTCTTTCATCAACATCTTCACCCCACACTTGTTTTTCACACACATCAACACACTAACATGCTCCTATTCCCGGATGGGTCAAAAGAGGTCAAATTTATCTCAATTGAGGTTCTCAAACAATCATGATCAAGATGAGAAGTAGAGAAAATGAATTGCCTCATTCATTCCTAGATGGTATGCAAGAACTATCATGTAATGTCGATCTTCAATACTCAATCCATTCTAGGCAAACATCATGATCACAAATCATTCATAGAGTTCAAGAGAAGTACTTCAAGTCCACATATGCATTCATCAATTTAACACATAAGGCCATCCATAGCCAATCCACAAGACAAGATTCATCATTAGGGTCATATCCAAGCCTAGAAAGCACAAATTTTTTTTAAATTTTCTGAATTTTTAGGGGATTTTCGAAATGAATATATACAATGCAAGACATGTGAAAGTGTTAAACTACCCTAGATGCTCATCATGCAAAGGATCATGCAAACCCCACCCCATACTTAGAAACACATTATCCCCAATGTGTAAATGAAGTAAAGAAGAGTGAAAGAAGGTTCTCACAATGTAAAAATGGATTTCTATGGTGTTTGGGATTTTCAAGTGGAATTGATGTTGGATGATCCTATCAACCATGGTAGAGAGCTCTAAGTGTTCATCAAGGCGTCGGGACCCGCGCTAGGCACTGCTAGCCGTCCAAGTTCCACGTCCGCTCCACCCATAATTGATGAGGGGTTCATCATCATCATTCCTATGTCAAGCAAGGCTTCCAATGCCACTAATGTTCTAGCACACACACTAAGCACACGAAACACACACAAAGATAGGAAAATCTAAAACAAAAGCAAAACAAGAAAGGGAAAAACGTTACCAATGGGTTGCCTCCCACCAAGCGCTCTTTTAAGGTCATTAGCTTGACCAAACTCGGGGGCGTCTACTCAAGGTAAAGTGGGGCAATCATATCCACCGGAGCTCCCGGGATATACCTCTTCAACCGGTGCCCATTCACCTTGAAGTTTTCACAATGCTCCCCTCCTATCTCAATAGCTCCATGGGGAAAGATCTTCTTCACTACATATGGCCCGGTCCATCTTGATTTGAGCTTTCCGGGAAAAAGCCGCAACCTTGAGTTGAAGAGAAGGACAAGGTCTCCTTCACTCAACTCCTTGGGGATGATCCTCTTGTCATGCCACCGCTTGGTCCTCTCCTTGTAGATCCGGGCATTCTCGTATGCATCCAACCGGATCTCCTCAAGGGCGTTCATATCAAGCAACCTCTTCTCTCCCGCCTCCTTGAGGTCAAAATTTAGCCACTTGATGGCCCAATGCGCTCTATGCTCTATTTCTACCGGAAGATGGCAAGACTTGCCATAGACCAACTTGTAAGGAGTGGTGCCAATTGGTGTCTTGAAAGCGGTCCTATATGCCCATAAGGCATCATTGAGCTTCATAGCCCAATCCTTTCTAGTTCTAGACACCGTCTTCTCGAGAATGGCTTTTATCTCCCGGTTGGAGATCTCCACTTGGCCACTAGTTTGGGGATGGTAAGGTGTTGCCACCCTATGAGTCACCCCATACTTGGCCAAAAGTGCCCCAAAGTTCCTATTGGTGAAGTGATTCCCTCCATCACTTATGATCACCCTTGGTATTCCAAACCTAGGAAAGATCACTCGGTTGAAGAACCGCACCACAACCTTGGCGTCATTTGTAGGAAAAGCGATTGCCTCCACCCATCTTGATACATAATCAACCGCCAATAGGATGTAGAGGTTGCCACATGAAGAAGGGAATGGTCCCATGAAGTCCACACCCCACACATCAAATATTTCCACTTCTTGAATGTTGTTCAAGGGCATCTCATTCCTCCTTGAGATGTTGCCCGTCCTTTGGCAAGCATCACAAGCTACCACAAAGCCTTGCACATCCTTGAACAAACTTGGCCAAAAGAAGCCCGATTGCAACACCTTCACACATGTCTTGTGGGAGCTAGCATGCCCTCCACATGGCAAGGAATGACAATGGCGGATCACACTCTCCACTTCATCCTCCGGTATGCATCTTCTAAACATTCCATCCGGCCCTCTCTTGAACAAAAGTGGCTCGCTCAAATAGTAATGCCTCACATCCTTGAAGAACTTCTTCCTTTGGGCATATGTCAAACCGGGAGGCACCTCCTCACACACTAAGTAGTTCACAATGTCGGCAAACCATGGCTCGCTTCCTCTAGACACTTGGAACAAGCATTCCTCCATCATTTGAAATTTCTCATCCCGGAACAAATCATCAATCGGGATGTCATCTCTTTCAAGCTCCAATGGTGGAAGTCTACTAAGGTGATCCGCCACAGAGTTCTCGGATCCCTTCTTGTCCCGGATTTCCAAATCAAACTCTTGAAGAAGAAGGATCCACCGAATCAACCTAGGCTTGGCATCCTTCTTGGTAAGTAGATAACGGATCGCAGCATGATCCGTATAAACTATGACCTTCGCTCCAACAAGATACGAGCGGAACTTCTCAAATGCATACACAACCGCTAGCAACTCCTTCTCGGTGGTAGCATAATTGAGTTGGGCATCATCTAGCGTCTTGCTTGCATAATAAATGGCATGAGTGCGCCCATCTTTTCTTTGCCCCCAAAACAGCCCCAACGGCTACATCGCTTGCATCACACATGATCTCAAATGGTAAACTCCAATCCGCAGGTTGCATAATAGGTGCGGAGATCAAGGCGTTCTTTAACCTACAAAAAGCCTCAAGACAATCTTTGGAAAAGACAAAATCAACATCCTTCATTAGTAGGTTAGTGAGAGGCTTAGAAATTTTAGAGAAGTCTTGAATAAACCTCCGGTAAAAACCGGCATGCCCTAAGAAACTCCTTACCCCTTTCACCGAAGTAGGTGGTGGCAACTTCTCTATCGTTTCAATCTTGGCTCTATCAACCTCAATGCCACGGTTAGACACCAAGTGTCCTAACATAATACCTTCACTTACCATGAAATGGCATTTTTCCCAATTTAAGACAAGATTTGTCTCCTCACATCTTTGCAATACTAATGACAAGTTAGCCAAGCAATTATCAAAGGAAGAACCATAAATAGAGAAATCATCCATGAACACTTCCATGATATTTTCAATGTATTCCGAAAAGATAGCCATCATACACCTTTGGAAAGTGGCGGGTGCATTACACAACCCAAATGGCATCCTCCTATATGCAAAAGTACCCCATGGACATGTAAAGGTTGTTTTCTCTTGGTCATCGGGGTGGATAGGGATTTGGAAGAATTCACTATAACCATCTAGGTAGCAAAAATGAGAGTGTTGAGCTAACCTCTCTAGCATTTGGTCAATGAAGGGGAGAGGGAAGTGATCTTTCCTAGAGGCCATGTTCAACTTCCTATAATCAATGCACATCCTCCACCCTGTAACCGTCCTAGTTGGGATTAGTTCATTGTTCTCATTGGTCACTACGGTCATCCCACCCTTTTTAGGAACTACATGAACGGGACTAACCCACTTACTATCCGAGATAGGGTAGATAATCCCCGCATCTAGTAACTTAATGATTTCCTTTTTGACTACCTCTTTCATTATAGGATTCAATCTCCTTTGATGTTCAATAGAGGGTTTGTGGTTATCTTCCATCATTATCTTATGCATGCACAAAGAAGGCTTAATGCCAACCAAATCATCAATAGTATAGCCAATGGCTTTCCTATGCAATCTTAGCTCATGCAACAACTTAGCAAGTTCATCATCACTCAAGCATGCATTCACAATCACCGGATATGTAGAGTTATCACCAAGGAAAGCATACTTTAAATGAGAGGGGAGGGGTTTGAGTTCAAGTTTAGGAGAACCTTTATCGATGGGAGACGATCCAAACAAGGTTGGATGAGATGAATCCAAAGCAAATGAAGGCTCTCCATGGCTCCTAGAAGCTTGATCATCATTAAGGGCTGATTCAGGGGAAACCACGGCCAACTCCACGGTTTGCTCCAAGTCCACGGCCGTGGAAGTTACCTGGCTCATTTTCTGTGGCTTTATAGAGAGTTTGACGGCCGTGGAACACAAATCTCGGCCGTGGAACTTCCAGCTGTTCAGCTCCTCTTCGTGGCCTTCATCTTGAGCACTTGTCTCCTCTTCTAATGCTTCTAAGGCCTTGATCTCTTCATTGCAAGCCTCCTCAACACCTTCCTCCATCATACTTAAGGTAAGAACCTTCTCCAAGGGATCCTTGATCAAGATCGAGCTCACAACTTCTCTAGATTCTTCTTGCTCGACTATGTTGAAGACATCCTCACCAAGGGTTGGCCCTTTCATCATTGTGGACAACTTGAACTGGATGTTTTCTTCTCCAATGTTGAAGGGGAGAGTTCCATTCTTGCAATCCACTAGGCATCCGGAAGTGGCGAGGAAGGGTCTTCCTAAGATGATGGGAACCGGATAGTCTGCCGGGATATCCAAGACAACGAAATCAATCGGCACATAGAATCCTCCTAGTTGCACCGGGATGTCTTCTAAGATCCCCACCGGATGAGTGATAGAACGGTCCGCCATATAGAGGGTCATCTTGACCGGTTTTGGCTCTCCTAGCCCAACCTTGTTGCAAAGTGCAAGCGGTATGATGCTTACACTTGCCCCAAGATCACAAAGGGCCTCATACTTCACATCTCCCACTCCAATTGGGACGCAAAAAGAACCCGGATCTATTAGTTTGGGAAGCATTTCCTCCTTCATTGTTTGAATCAATTCCGAGGATCTCTTGGTCATCCTTATCTCCCCATACTCCTCCAACTTCCTTTTGTTGGAGAGTATCTCTTTCAAGAACTTGCCATATGCCGGCATTCCTAAAATAGCATCCATGAACGGAATGTTAATATGCAATTTAGACATTAGTTCAAGGAACTTACCAAAGTGATTGTCCAAACGAGCTCTTGCTCGTGATTGCGGGAACGGTAGTGGTGGCTTGTATGGAGGCGGTGCCACATAGGTTGGCTCTACATCCTTGCTTTTGCCTCCATCTCCTTGCAAAGTTTCTTCCTCTATCACCACTTGTTTCCCCTTAGCATTGTCCTTGGGCAATGGATCTTTCATGCTCAACCCACTCCTTGTTGTAATGGCCAACACTTGGCCTCTTGGGTTGTCTTCGGTTCTTCCGGGAAGCTTTCCCGGATCTCTATGGGCTTCACCCGACTTTTGGAACACTTGTGCTTCCAACACTTTTTGAGCCTTAGAAATGGAAGTCACGGTGCTCTCAAGACCACTCAACCTTCCAAGCAATTGCTCAAACATCAATTCGGTCCTATCCTTTGGAGGTTGAGTAAATCCGGGTGGAGGTTCTTGTGAAACTCTTGGTGGTGGAGTTGTGCTTGTGGAAGCGGGAGGGTTCAAGGCTCCATCCGCGTTAGAGTAGGAAAACCCGAGATGGTTGTGGTTGGGCCGGTAATTGTTGAATTGCCGGTTGTTGTTGAAATTCCTTGGGCCTTGATAGTTGTTGTAATTGCCCCTTCCCATGTAATTCACATCCTCCTCCTTGGAAGGTAGGTTAGCTTGTGGAAGCACTTGAGGAGTTGCTTGGTTCTTCAAAGTTATAGCACACAACTCCCTCAAGGACTTTAGCTCGTTGTTGATGGCGTCAAGCTTGAAATTGCTCATGGTGACTTCACTCACCTCATAAGCTCCCGCCTTTCTCCCTTCACTCTTCCTATGGGAGTATTTCTCAATCACTAGAGCTTGCTTCTCCACAAACTCCCAAGCTTCATCTACATGCTTCTCCATGAAAGTCCCACCGGAAAGAGATTGAAGCTTGAATTGGCTATCTTCATCAAGTCCCTTGAAGTAGATCTCTAATAGCTCAATTTTCGGTATGCCATGGTGTGGACAATCTAGGAGAAGGTCTTTGAATCTCTCCCAAGACTTGAATAAACTCTCTCTATCCTTCATCATGAAGGCATTTATCTTCCCTCTTAACTCGGTAGTCTTGGAAGGTGGGAAGAACTTAGTCAAAAACTCAGTTGTCATCTCCTCCCAAGTACCAACTCGCCCTTGGGGAATAGATTGATACCAAGCCAAGGCTTTATCCTTAAGAGAGAAGGAAAAAGCCCTAAGCTTATGGTTGTTGCTCTCCAATCTTGGCGGTCTAAGAGTCTCCATCAAAATCTCATAATTCATCAAGTGTTGATGAGGAGACTCTCCTTCCATCCCTCCAAATTGATTATGCCGGATCATTTGTAGAACTTGAGGGCGGAGCTCGTAATCATGGGCTGCGGGATCTCCTAAGTTCACACCCGGACGGTGTGCTCTTTGTGCCGGATCCATACGTTGCCCCAACGTTTGTGGCTCTTCCATAGCAATGGGCACAACCCTAATATTCACCGCCGGCTGCGGTTGTGGTGGAGGTGGAGGAGGTTGTTGACGGTTAAGCTCTCTTTGCACAAGAGCTTGCCTAATCTCCTTAATCTCCCTCCTAGTTGCCTCTTGCCTCTCATTGGCAAGTCTCCTCTCATTCTCCAAAGCTTCGTCCCTTATCCTAATTTGCTCTAAGGCCTCATCCAACTCAGCTTGGAGATCTCTTCCGGCCATCTCTTTTCCCTTTTTAATGCTCTTGGATCTAGATCTAAGGGTTTTCTCCGGTTCGGGATCGAATGGAGCTAAATCCTTGCCAGGAGATCTTCGCATACACCTAAAGAGTGAGCGATGTCCTGAAAAGCAAAGACACAAACCAAAAAGAGATCAAAAGCAACAAGAAAGATCTACACTAATAAACAATCACAAAATGACTCAATCTAGACCTAGTCCCCGGCAACGGCGCCAAAAACTTGTTACGCTCAGGATGTGATACGCAATGGGTTTTAAATTTATATTCTCGTTATATTTATCCTAACTCCTAGCGAACCCGCAATGTACGGGACGTTTGTAGTAGGGATAGTATTCCGAGGTCGAACACAAAGACTAAGGTGAGATTGATTCAATTTATGATCGAGTCTAGTGAAGATCTAGGTTAAGAAGAGAGAAAGAAATAAAGAAATGAAAATCGCAATTGTTTTTGGTTTGTTTTTCGGTGATCAATCAAAGATCACAAATCATGCGAAATATAATAATCAACTAAGCTAACACAATCAAACAAACTAAACAAGATAGAACGAGATATAGATCAAAGATAGAAAAGCGGATTCTAGGGGTTGGAAGTTCCGGTTATGGCATAGGACTCAAGCTATCTATTCTTTCCTTGGATTAACTATGATGTGTTAGGAAGGAGTGTTTCTAGATTAGGATCAATCACCGGGTAAGTCTCATGATCCACTAATCCATTCACTAAGGTCTTATCACCGGGTAAGTCTCTAAGAACCCTAGGGACGGAATTCTACACAAACCGGATTGTTACCTAGGGATTTAACCTATCCTCACCGGGTAAGTCTCGAAAGGGTTAGTCCTAAACAACTATCCTAGCACACTCAATTCAATGGCGGCTTATGAGGCTCACCACTACCTAAGGTTTGTCATCTTTGGAATCTAAGAGTAAGGATTACCGGATAAGTCTCTCCTAACACTTAGTTGCTAACACTAGGTCACCCTAGGATAGATTTAACTCAACAACTCTTAGGATTTTAACATTCTAATAATCTAAGATTAGATCCATCGAACCAGGTAAGATCACGGTTTGTTCTACCTTTCCACGGATGTGGTTTGGCAAGAACTAGCCGTGATTCCTAACAGAAACTACGTTCATGCACACAAGTCATCCAAGGTAAATCTAAGTCCATCCTATCATAGCCCTAGCCATAACCATCCTTTCCTTACCCTAGAACCACATCTATTTAGCCTAAAACATTCATAATAGAAATCGAAACAATCAAACATAAAATCATGGCATCCATTTGCAAGATAATGAAGAGAAAGGGATGAACAAGTGAACTAAAACAAAACCAAGCTGAAAATGGAATTAGAATAACTCACAATCCTTCTTAAAGAATGTTCAAATGGTTCATACAACTCTAGAAATTGAATCCGAAGTTCTTCACTACAAAAACTCTCTAGGTCTATCAATGGTGTGTTCTTCTTCTTCTCCCACAAGCTCTTCTCCAATGGTGGTTTCCTTCTCCTCCTTCTTCCCAAGAATCTTCTTGGTTTTAGAGAATATTTTGATTGGATGATAGTGGATAATGGAGAGCTGCTCCAAGATGCCTTCCACAGCCAATGCAGGACCACTTTTATACTACAACTTTGCAAGAGCTGGCCAAGAGATCGTGGCACAGCTGTCACGAAAACCTGGCAAAAACCACGGCCAAAATCACGGCCGTGATCTGTCAGTGAACCGTGATTTTATGCTCAGCTTTGCCTTTGATCATTTAAGCTTCGGTTTGGTGCATGGCTTGTGTTGGCAAGGTTCCATGAGTCCTCTCTAGCCTTTAGCTTGCATCCTAATGAGTCCGAGGGTGTGTCATCTTGATGAACGATCCTCAAATGCATCGTTTTAGCTCCTAAATCTCCCAAAATACCTACAAAGCAATGCACAAGTCCGTGTAGACGTCCATCTCGACAAAAGACGTGAATTGAGTGCAAACGTTGTGAACTAGTGCTAAACCATGCATGAATGAGCGAGAAATCTATCTAATTGACTACCTAAACCTAAGTCATAAATCGTGTTATCAATTACTCATGGATAGAAACAAACACTACTTACCCACAAATAGAACAGGGGAACAGAAACACAACTCTTACCGTTGCTTACCCAAAAATAGATTACCAAGAAAGTTTGACATTACCCAAAAATACATTACCCACAAATAGAACAAGAAAGTTTGAGGAGTTTGAGATTATCCATGGATGGAAACAAACACTTCTTACCCACAAATAGAATAGGAAGTTTCAGTATTTTAGATTCACAAAAACAAGAGATGAGAAGTTTCAGATTACCCACAAATACATTACCCAGGAAGTTTGAGATTACCCAGAAATAAGACCAAACACTGCTTACCCAGAAATGGAACATGGATATGTAAGCAGTCCAGATTCCGGTGAAGAAGAAGCTCAACAAGCAGTCCAGATTCCTGCGTTTCAATAGGAAGAAGAAAAGAGCTGCATATGGATACCCAGATATAAATTTACGTTTGAAAGGAGGGAAGAAGAAGGGACATGGAGGGAAGAAGATGGGCTGGCTGAATTGATTAGGCTATTTTTTGATTTTTTCTACATGTCACCTATCAAATCAGTCTACATACCTATATCCCTTACTTTTCTGATTTTTTCTACAATAGGAGCCCATTTTCTAAATAAAATTATGAGAGGCCCAAAATCCAAACTCTACATTGTAAAAGGCCTACATTGCAAATTCAGCCAATCTTTTGCATACATTCCATATCTTTTGCATACATCCTCAGACACTTATTGGAAGCGTTTTTAGACCGTTCACAAGGGACTAGTGATTGGTTGATGAATCTTTTTTAGGAAGAGGTTAACTTTGAGATGAAAGAGAACGAGATAATGCTTCAGAAGACATTGGGCACTGTTGATAGGATGGTCCAAAACGAATTGCTTGTAGATGGAAGTCATTTGTGGTGTTTCAAAATTTCAAAGACTAGCTCATGGAAGGCTATTAAGACACTGTTGAACTTGGGGATGATCAGAAGAAATACAAATGGTTGAAAAGGGAGCACAAGCAGACTTTATTGTGATTTTCTAGTGTTGTTGAATTTGTTGAATTTCCTATGTTATTTGAATTTATTTTGTTTAATTTTGGACAAAATTTTATCATGCAGTAAATTTTCTATGTTGTTTGAATTTCTTTTGTTGAACTTGATTCAAGGATTACCATCTTATCAAGCACATGCACTACTTTTTTATTACCATAAGTATGATTTTCTTCATTTAGTGTTACTCGTTAATGTACATTTATTTACATGTTCAATTATATAATGTCAAGTTTAACAAGTAGAAAAATGGTAGTGATAGTGACGGCAGTGACAAAGACGTCAACCGTAGACATATACATGCTCTTAAATTCCTTTCAAGTCATCAAAAGTTGCAAAGACAATATGTTGTTGCAGGCGAACACTTCTACAAGCACATGCATAAGCAGCCTTGTTACACCGGGTATGACCGAGAGAGACTTTGGATGGAGGAGATCTTAAATGGTCACCACATTTCGCATAATGAATATGTTCAGCATGGACGCCGAGGTATTCTTATGTCTGTGCAATGATTTAGAGCAGAGTTGCGGGCTAAAACCATCTACATAAGTCTCGGTAATTGAGAAGGTAGGGTTGTTCTTATACACTCTAGTCCAAGTATGTTTGGTTCGTGTTGTCACTGAGCACTTTCAACGGCCCACAAAGACTGTGCATTGTGCATTCCATAGCGTTCTAAATTTTATTATTGGTCGTGAACTTCAAGATTGTGGACTTTCAGGAGATATTATTCGACCCCGGAACCCAAATTTTCCTAGAACCCCTTCTCACATTGTTGTCGACCCGAGATACAAGGATTACTATAAGGGAAACATAGATTTTTTTACATTTTTTGAACGTTTATCAGTAATTACGTTTGTTAACTAGTTCACATTTTGTTATATAGCAAGCAACAATTACAATTGTGAACATATATTTTATTTAGGATTGCATTGGATGTGTTGACGGTACACATGTTAGTGCATGCATAGAAGAAGTTTCTGACGTTCCTTTCGTCGGCCGAAAACATACGGTCTCACTTTCAATGTCCTTGCCGTGTGTGATTTTAATATGCTATTCACTTTTGTGTTGTCTGGATGGGAAGGGTCCGCTCATGATACGAAGGTTCTTGATAATGTCATATGCAACCCCGACCTCAAATTCCCACTTCCACAACCCGATAAGTATTATCTATGTGACAAGGGCTATCCAAATAGACCGGGGTTCCTAGTGCCATATTCGAAGCTACGGTATCAACTAAATCAATTTGATATTCAGCCACTAAGCAACAAGAAGGAAGCATTTAACCAAGAACACTCTTCTCTAAGAAGTTGTATCGAACGATGTTTTGGAATTTTGAAGAAGAGATGGAAGTTGTTATCTGTTATGCCATGTTACCCTGACTACACACAAGTTGACATCCATCTTGCTTGTTTTGTGTTAGCATGAAATATTGTGATATTTTAGGCACGTTTTCTAAGTGTATTTCATCCATATTAGTATTCATTGATAAAGCATCGAAGCATTTGTGAGCTAGTTTGTCCATATTGTCGATATAGAGGTCTACATAAGCTTTGTGTTGATTATAGGCGAATAAGAGCTAAAATCGAACAAATCAGGGGAGAATGGAGATGGATTGAGCATGTTTAAGGATTGAGGACATCACTAGGAGCTAAGAAAGATGCTAGGTTGAAGAATGACACAAAACAAAGGAGAATTACGAGCTACTTGTGTTCCACGCTCTAAAATACGGCCGTACTAGAATCCACGCTCTAAACCACGGCCGTGGAACCTTGGCAACACAAGCGTGGAGCATTCCAGCAAGTTACATGGTCGTGGAAGTTGTGACAAACCATGATGAATTTCCACGCTCTAAACCACGGTCGTGGAATCCCAAGGAACCGTGATTTAGGCGATCTTTTAACGTACAATTTGAAGCCATGATCTTTTACACAATGGGCTGGACACATATTTTATCTTACCCTATAAAAGGACGGAAAGAGAGAGATTCCGTCACCTCCGCTTAGAGACTGCGCCTAGCCCTATTGAGATTTCCGAATTGAAGGAAAGCTTAGAGAAAGAGTGAAGATTTGGAAGATTATTCGTACGGAGATTTCATCCTTTGTCCTTAGGTTTGATTAGAAGACGGATTGACATCCCGTTCTTCGTTCTTATCAAGGATTGTGTTTGTTTGTGTTATTCTGAATCTGCTTACATCATTGTTCTTTGTTTGTGGATTTGAGATTGATTTGAGGTTTATTCAAGGTTTTCGAAGGTTTTCATCTTTCATTCTTTTAACTCTTGAATTTGATATCAATATGACTGTTGTTGGCTAAAACCCTTTAACAATTCTAAGGTGAAGGGTTGATAGTTGTGGCTTAGATAATGATAGATCGATCGTAATTTGATTGGACCCTGAGAGTTAGAGAGAATCGTCGACGAGCCCAAAATCACGGTGTGTTCTTGAGTTCCACGGCCGTGGAATCTCAAGATCCACCCGTAATTTCCCTTAGTTTACGAACCTTGCTTTTACTTTAATCCAAAGTTAAAGATTTGCTTTAACTTAGTCTTGGCTTGCCTTTTCTAGGTGGTAGTGAAGCCTCAACAACCTATACCTCGATTCTGAGTGTCACAACCTTAATCGGTTAAGTTAGTCTTGATCCTTGGGTTACAAGTTTGGGTATTTGATATTAATTCTTGCCTTTAGATCCTTTCTATACTGAAGCCTCAACAACCTTTATAGAGAGTGTCTTTAGTTAGGTTACATAAAGCCTTGGAACTTCACCGTACGTTGCTTTGCATTAGTATACCTTTGCAGCTCTTAACTCTGTCCTTATATCTTTAGTATATCTTGAATCGATTGCCACAACTGGATTCCTGGATCTTTAGGATTGTTGTTTTCCCAATATTTACAAAAGCTCATACATTTACTCGCTTGACAATTCTATAATTGGATTTAACCCCCCAAATCCCTATGTTCGATACTCTGGAATTCTTGTTTAACTATATCGATCCGTACACTGCGGGTTCGCTTGCTTGATTCTAGTTTTATAAATTTAAAGCTTATTTGCACACACGCTAAGTGGCGAACAAGTTTTTGGCGCCGTTGCCGGGGATTTGGTCTAGGCCGAATTCGGTTATCAGTTGTCAAGCTTGGGAGCTTTTACCTTGTTATTTGATATCTCTTCGAGTGTATGCGCAGGTCTAGGAACAACGAAGACCTCTTACCTCTTGATCAAGAGCTTGAGAGAACTTTGAGGAGAAAGCTTAAGGAAAAGAAAATGGCTGAAGAAAGAGAACGTGATTACCAAGCAGAGTTAGCGGAAAAGGAAGCTCAACTCCAATGGAGTGAGAAGACTCGTAGGGACGAAACGGATCGTCATCAAATGAAGGTTGATGATCTATCGGACATGATGTTTCAAATGAGGCTGGAAATAAACAACCTCAAGGAGAAAAAGAGAAGAAGGAGACCGGGAAGATCGGTTAGAGCCAACTCATCGAATGAGGATAGCGACTCCTCCATGCCACCACTAGAGGAAATTGATCCAACGATCAATGTGAACCCGTTGTTTCCACGGCCAGCTGCAAATCGCCGTGTTCCACCTAGAGGTGCGAGAGTCGAACGTGTGGATGAGGAGCCAAGAACTCTTGGCCAAAGGATGGATCCAACGCAGCAATCACGCCGTTTAGGTGTGAACTTTGATGCTGATGATGCCCAAGGGTTTAGCTTCAACCCGCAAGTTATTACTATTGTCCGCCAAAATCAATTTGGGGGAACAAGCGCTGAATCTCCACACCAACATCTACAAAATTTTGAGATTATGATGGAGACAATGAAGCCAAAGAATGCAACTACCAACAACTATAAACTCAAGCCTTTCTTCTTCTCCTTGAAGGGGAAAGCGTTGTCTTGGTATCAAGCTCTTCCAAGTGGGAAGCTTGAAACATGGAAGGATCTTTCTTCGGAATTCCTCACTAAGTTCTTTCCGCCATCTAAAACGACGGAGTTGAGAGGTAAGATTAATGCATTTTCTATGAGATCTAACGAAAGTTTGTTTCAATCTTGGGAAAGATTTCAGGATTTGCTATTGGATTGCCCTCATCATGGCATAACCAAGCTTGCACTATTGGAGATATACTATAAGGGGCTAGATGTGGAGACACAATTCAAGCTCCAATCCCTTTCATGTGGTACATTTATGGACATGAGGGAAGATGACGCTTGGGACTTCATTGAGAAGCAAGCGCGAGTTATTGAGAAGTATTCTCATCGGAAAGTGGAGGCGAATCATGTGGATCAAGGAGCAAAGCTATCACAAGCAGCTCAAACTCAAATCTTTTCTCTCAATACGGAGATTAAAGAATTGAAGGAAGCCATCAAAACCAACTTTCCGAAGCACAAGGAACAAGATGTAGGTTATTTGGGCAACAACAATAACCACAACGGGAATGAGAATACCAACCGCAACAACGGAACAACAACCGGAACAATTGGAACAACAACAACAACAACCAGAACAACAATTGGAACAACAATAGGGGTTCAAACAACTACAATTGGCGTCCCAATCAACAAAATTCCGGTAACTCTTATTCTAATTCAAGAAATTCAAATTCACTAACTCCACCTTCCTCTTCTTCCACTCCTTTGAAAAGTGATAACACGATTTATAACACAGTTTTAGGTGTACATTTAGATAGAATTCTCGCTCATTCATGCATGATCTAGCATTAGTTCAGGACGTTTTGCAACCAATTCACGTATTTTGTCGAGATAGACGTCTACACGGACTTGTGTGCGTTTTGTAGGTATTTCGGGAAGTTTAGAGCTAAAACGACGCGTTTAAGGATCGTTCATTTAGATGACACGTCCTCGGACTCATTAGGACACAATCCAAGGACCAAGAAGGACTCATGGGACCTTGCCAACACAAACCATGCACCAAACCACAGCTCAATGATCCAAGGCGAAGTTTCTGCATAGAATCACGGTCCTCTGACGAACCACGGCCGTGGAAATGACCGTGGATTTTGCCAGATTCTCGTGACAGCTGTGCCACGACTCTCATGGCCAGCTCATGAAGAATTGGTTATAAATGTGGTCCTTCATGGATTGTTTGAGGCAGCTGGGTAGTTTGGGGAGCAGCTCATCCATTTCCCATTTCTCTAACAAATATATTCTCAAAGAAGAAGGATTTTTCTAGGAAGGAAAGTGCAAAAGAGAAGAGAAAAGGCTCCATTGAAGAGGAGAGAAGAACACACCATAGCTTTCTTGTATTTCGGATCCTATTTCTAAAGCTTTGTAAACCCTTGAAACCTTCTTTTGGAAGGGTTGTAAGTAGTTCTAATTCCATTTTCGGATTTGTTTATTCTTGAAGTTCATTGTTCATCTCTTTTCTTTCATTATCTTGCAATGGATGTTTTGATTTCATGTTTGTTTGATTTGAGTCCCATTATGAATGTTGTAGGCTAAATTGATGAGGTTCTAAGGTAAGGAAAGGAAGGTTATGGCTAGAACTATGATAGGAAGGACTTAGATTTACCTTTGGATGATCTTTGTTTATGAACGTAGTTCCTGTTAGGAATCACGGGTAGTTCTTGAAGAACCACGACCGTGGTTTCTGTAGAACAAACCGTGATTTTCCTGGTTCGAAGGACCTTGCCTAAGATCTATGAATTGTTGAAACCCTAAGTGTTTGTTGAGTTTAACCTACCCTAGGATGACTTAGTGTAGTGGCTAAGAGTTAGGAGAGACTTACCCGGTAATCCTTGCCCTTAGAATCCAAAATAGCAAACCTTAGGTAATGGTGAGCCTAATAAGCCGCCATTGGATTAGATGTGCTAGGAATGTTGATTAGGACTTCCCTTTCCAAGACTTACCCGGTAAGGATAGGTTAGATCCCTAATTAACAACCCGGTTTGTGTAGAATTCCTATCTTTAAGATCTTAGAGACTTACCCGGTAATGAGATCTTAGGAGTGGACTAGTTGGATCATGAGACTTACCCGGTAATTGATCCGAAATTAGAAACACTAAATCCCAACACATCATAGTGAGATCCAAAGAATGAATAGATGACTTGAGTTTTATGCCATAACCGGAATTTCCGACCCCTAGAATCCATCTCTCTTTTCCCTTGATCAATATCTTGTTTGTTTTGTTTATTTGTGATTTTTGGTTTAGTTTGATTGTTTGCCTTGAATTGTGATCTTCGATTTGATCGCCTAAAACTGACAAAAACAATTGAGATTTTCTTCTTTCCTTTATTTCCTTCTTTTCCTTAGGCTTAGATCTTTGCTAAACTCAAACACAACTTGAATCAATTTCACCTTAGTCTTTGTGTTCGACCTCGGAATACTTATCTTTCTACATACGTCCCGTACACTGCGGGTGCGCTAAAAGTTAGGATAATTATAACGAGTATAAATTTAAGGCTTATTGCGCGCACACTTTTTAGCGTAACAAGTTTTTGGCGCCGTTGCCGGGGACTAGGTCCAGATTGAGTCTATTTTGTGATTGTTTCTAGTGTAGATCTTTCTTGTTGCTCTTGATCTCTCTTTGGTTGGTGTCTTTGCTTTTCAGGGCATCTATTACTATTTAGGTGTATGTGAAGGTCTCGTGGCAAGGATTTAGCTCCATTCGATCCCGAACCGGAGAAAACCCTTCGATCTAGATCTAAGAACGTCCGAAAAGAGAAAGAGATGGCCGGTAGAAATCTCCAAGCTGAGTTGGATGAAGGCTTAGAGCAAATAAGGCTAAGAGATGAGCTCTTGGAGGAAGAAAGGAGACTTGCCAATGAGAGGCAAGAGGAAACTAGGAGGGAGATTGAGGAGATTAGGCAAGCCCTTGTTCAAGGAGAGCTTAATCGCCGACAACCTCCACCTCCTCCACCACAACCGCAGCCGGCGGCCAATGTTAGGGTTGTTCCCATTGCTATTGAGGAGCCACAAACCCTAGGGAGACGTATGGATCCGGCGCAAAGAGCACACCGACCGGGTGTGAATCTAGGAGATCCCGCAACCCACAACTATGAGGTCCGCCCTCAAGTTCTACAAATGATCCGGCACAATCAATTTGGAGGGATGGAAGGAGAGTCTCCTCTCCAACATTTGATGAACTACGAGATTTTGATGGAAACTCTTATGCCGCCAAGATTGGAGAGCAACAACCATAAGCTTAGGGCTTTTTCCTTCTCTCTTAAGGATAAAGCCTTGGCTTGGTATCAATCTATTGCACAAGGGCGAGTTGGTACTTTGGAGGAGATGACAACCGAGTTTTTAACCAAGTTCTTCCCACCCTCCAAGACCACCAAATTAAGAGGAAAAATCAATGCCTTTGTGATGAGGGATAGAGAAAGTTTGTTCAAGTCTTGGGAGAGATTCAAGGACCTTCTCCTAGATTGTCCTCACCATGGCATACCAAAAATTGAGCTATTGGAAATCTACTTCAAGGGACTTGATGAAGATAGCCAATTCAAGCTTCAATCCCTCTCCGGTGGGACTTTCATGGAGAAGCATGTAGATGATGCTTGGGAGTTTGTGGAGAAGCAAGCTCTAGTGATTGAGAAGTACTCTCATAGGAAGAGTGAAGGAAGAAAGGCGGGAGCATATGAGGTGAGCGAAGTCACCATGAGTAATTTCAAGCTTGACGCCATCAACAACGAATTGAAATCCTTGAGAGAGTTGTGTACTACAACCTTGAAGAGCCAAGAGACTCCTCAAGTGCTTCCACAAGCTAACTTGTCTTCCAAGGAGGAGGATGTGAATTATATGGGAAGGAGCAACTTCAACAATTACCAAGGCTCAAGAAATTTCAACAACAACCGGCAATTCAACAATTACCGGCCCAACCACAACCATCCCGGATTTTCTTACTCTAACCCGGATGGAGCCTTGAACCCTCCCGCCTCCTCAAGCACAACTCCACCACAAAGAGCTTCACAAGAGCCTCCACCCGGTTTTCCTCAACCTTCAAAGGATAGAACCGAAGTCATGTTTGAACAATTACTAGGAAGGTTGAGTGGACTTGAGAGCACCGTGACTTCAATTTCTAAGGCTCAAAAGGTCTTGGAAGCACAAGTTTTTCAAAAGGCGGGTGAAGCACATAGAGATCCGGGGAAGCTTCCCGGAAGAACCGAAGACAACCCAAGAGGCCAAGTGTTGGCTATCACAACAAGGAGTGGGTTGAATATGAAGGATCCTTTGCCCAAGGATCAAGCTAAGGGAAAGCAAGTAGTGGTAGAAGAGGGAAGAAAGCAAGAAGATGGGGGCAAGAGCAAGGATGTAGAGCCAACTTATGTAGCGCCACCTCCATACAAGCCGCCACTACCATTCCCACAATCAAGAGCAAGAGCTCGTTTGGACAATCACTTTGGTAAGTTCCTTGAACTAATGTCCAAGTTACATATTAACATTCCGTTCATGGATGGTATCTTAGGAATGCCGGCATATGGGAAATTTTTGAAAGAGATGCCTCCCAAGTTAAGGGATCCAGGCTCTTTTTGCGTCCCAATAGGAGTAGGAGATGTGAAGTACGAGGCCCTTTGTGATCTTGGGACGAGTGTAAGCATCATACCGCTTGCACTTAGCAACAAGGTCGGGTTAGGAGAGCCAAAGCCGGTCAAGATGACCCTCTATATGGCGGACCGTTCTATCACTCACCCGGTTGGGATTCTAGAGGACATTCCGGTGCAACTAGGAGGGTTCTACGTGCCTATTGATTTTGTAGTGTTGGACATTCCGGCGGATTATCCGGTTCCTATCATCTTAGGAAGACCTTTCCTAGCTACTTCCGGTTGCCTAGTGGATTGCAAGAATGGGACTCTCTCCTTCAACATAGGGGAAGAGAGCATCAAGTTCAAGCTTTCCACAATGATGAAAGGGCCAACCCTTGATGAAGATATCTTCAACTTAGTCGAGCAAGAAGAGTCTAGAGAGATTGTGAGCTCGATCTTGATCAAGGATCCTTTGGAAAAGGTTCTCACCTTAAGCATGATGGAGGAGGGTGTTGAAGAGGCCTGCAATGAAGAGATCAAAGCTTTGGAAGCTTTGGAAGAGGAGCCAAGAGTTGGATTTGAAAGCCACGAAGAGGTGGTGAACAGCTGTAAGTTCCACGGTCGAGATTTACAAACCACGGCCGTCAAACTTTCTGGACAACTCCGAGAAGCAAGCTTGCAAAGAACCACGGTCGTGGAAGATGAGCAACCCGTGTTTCCAACCGTGGTTTTTCCTGAATCAGCTCATGATGATCAAGCTTCTAGGAGCCATGGGGAGTCTTCCCTTGCTTTGGATTCATCTCATCCAATCTTATTTGGATCTTCTTCAACCAAAAAAGGTCCTCCCTCACTTGAACTCAAACCCCTTCCCTCTCATTTAAAGTATGCATTTCTTGGTGATAATTCTACATATCCGGTGATTGTTAATGCATGCTTGAGTGATGATGAACTTGCTAAGTTGCTTCATGAACTAAGATTGCATAGGAAGGCCATTGGTTATACTATTGATTATTTGGTTGGCATTAAGCCATCTTTGTGCATGCATAAGATAATGATGGAAGATAACCACAAACCCTCTATTGAACATCAAAGGAGATTGAATCCTATAATGAAAGAGGTGGTCAAAAAGGAAATCATTAAGTTGCTAGATGCGGGAATTATCTACCCTATCTCGGATAGTAAGTGGGTTAGCCCCGTTCATGTAGTGCCTAAAAAGGGTAGAATGACGGTAGTAACTAATGAGAATAATGAACTAATACCGACTAGGACGGTTACGGGGTGGAGAATGTGCATTGATTATAGGAAGTTAAACATGGCCTCTAGGAAAGATCACTTCCCCCTCCCCTTCATTGACCAAATGCTAGAAAGGTTAGCTCAACACTCTCATTTTTGCTATTTAGATGGGTATAGTGGATTCTTCCAAATCCCTATCCACCCCGATGACCAAGAGAAAACGACTTTTACATGTCCATGGGGTACCTTTGCATATAGGAGAATGCCGTTTGGGTTGTGTAATGCACCCGCCATCTTTCAAAGGTGTATGATGGCTATCTTTTCGGAATACATAGAAAATATCATGGAAGTGTTCATGGATGATTTCTCTGTTTATGGTTCTTCTTTCGATGATTGCTTGGCTAACTTGTCATTAGTGTTGCAAAGATGTGAGGAGACAAATCTTGTCTTAAATTGGGAAAAATGCCACTTCATGGTAAGTGAAGGGATTGTGTTAGGACATTTGGTGTCTAACCGCGGCAATGAGGTTGATAGGGCTAAGATTGAAACGATAGAGAAGTTGCCACCACCTACCTCGGTGAAGGGGGTAAGGAGTTTCTTAGGGCATGCCGGTTTTTACCGGAGGTTCATTCAAGACTTCTCAAAAATTTCTAAGCCTCTCACTAACCTACTAATGAAAGATATTGATTTTGTCTTTTCCAAGGATTGTCTTGAGGCTTTTTGTAGGTTGAAGAACGCCTTGATCTCCGCACCTATCATGCAACCTCTGGATTGGAGTCTACCATTTGAGATCATGTGCGATGCAAGTGATGTGGCCGTTGGGGCCGTTTTAGGGCAAAGGAAAGAAGGGCGCACTCATGCTATTTACTATGCTAGCAAGACACTAGATGATGCCCAACTCAACTATGCTACCACCGAGAAGGAGCTATTGGCGGTGGTGTATGCGTTTGAGAAATTTCGCTCATACCTTGTTGGAGCGAAGGTCATAGTTTATACGGATCATGCGGCGATCCGTTATCTACTTACAAAGAAGGATGCCAAACCAAGGTTGATTCGGTGGATCCTTCTTCTTCTTCAAGAGTTTGATTTGGAAATACGAGATAAGAAGGGATCCGAGAACTCCGTGGCGGATCACCTTAGTAGACTCCCACCATTGGAGCTTGGGAAAGACAACATCCCGATAGATGATTCATTCCGGGATGAACAATTGCAAATAGTGGAGGAATGCTTGTTCCAAGTAGCTAGAGGAAGTGAGCCGTGGTACGCCGACATTGTGAACTACTTGGTGTGTGAGGAGGTGCCTCCCGGACTTACATATGCACAAAGGAAGAAGTTCTTCAACGATGTAAGGCATTACTATTGGAGTGAGCCACTTCTATTCAAGAGAGGCCCGGATGGGATGCTTAGAAGATGCATACCGGAGGATGAAGTGGAGAGTGTAATCCGGCATTGCCACTCCTTACCATGCGGAGGCCATGCTAGCTCACAC
This sequence comes from Fagopyrum homotropicum, assembly GCA_033239125.1. Lineage (NCBI taxonomy): Eukaryota > Viridiplantae > Streptophyta > Magnoliopsida > Caryophyllales > Polygonaceae > Fagopyrum > Fagopyrum homotropicum. The sequence continues at coordinate 145,176,145 of BSWB01000002.1, forward strand.
AAGACGTGTGCAAAGGTATTGCAATCCGGTTTTTATTGGCCTAACTTGTTTAGAGATGTGCGAGGTTTTGTAGCGGCATGTGATGCTTGCCAAAGGACGGGCAACATCTCGAGGAGGAATGAAATGCCCTTGAACAACATCCAAGAAGTTGAGATTTTTGATGTGTGGGGTGTAGACTTCATGGGACCATTCCCTTCTTCATGTGGCAATCTCTACATCCTATTGGCGGTGGACTATGTGTCAAGATGGGTAGAGGCAATCGCCTCTCCTACGAATGATGCCAAGGTGGTAGTGCGATTCTTCAACCGGGTGATCTTCCCTAGGTTTGGAACACCAAGGGTAATCATTAGTGATGGAGGGAAGCACTTCACAAATAGGAACTTTGGAGCACTTTTGGCTAAGTATGGGGTGACTCATAAGGTGGCAACACCCTACCATCCCCAAACTAGTGGTCAAGTGGAGATCTCCAACCGAGAGATCAAAGCCATCCTCGAGAAGACGGTGTCTAGGACAAGGAAGGATTGGGCTATGAAGCTCGATGACGCACTATGGGCATATAGAACCGCCTTCAAGACACCAATTGGAACCACCCCCTACAAGTTGGTCTATGGCAAGTCTTGCCATCTTCCCGTGGAAATGGAGCATAGAGCTTATTGGGCCATTAAGTGGCTAAATTTTGACCTCAAGGAAGCGGGAGAAAAGAGGTTGCTTGATATCAATGCCCTTGAGGAGCTCCGGTTGGAAGCTTATGAGAATGCCCGGATCTACAAGGAGAGAACCAAAAGGTGGCATGACAAGAGGATCATTCCAAAAGAATTGAGTGAAGGAGATCTTGTCCTTCTCTTCAACTCAAGGCTAAGGCTCTTTCCCGGAAAGCTCAAATCAAGATGGACCGGGCCATATGTGGTGAAGAAGATCTCTCCCCATGGAGCTATTGAAATAGGAGGGGAGCATTGTGGAAATTTCAAAGTGAATGGGCATCGCTTAAAGAAGTATATTCCGGGAGCCCCGGTAGACATGATTGCCCCGCTTCACCTTGAATAGACGCTCCAAAGTTTGGTCAAGCTAATGACCTTAAAAGAAGCGCTTGGTGGGAGGCAACCCATTGGTAACATTTTTCCTTTTCATTTTTGCTTAGATTTTTCTGTTTTTGTGTGCTTTGTGTGTGTTTTGTCTACCTTCGTGTGTGTGCTAGAGCATTAGTGGCATTGGAAGCCTCTCTTGGCAATGAAAATGATGATGATGACACCCTCACCAATTATGGGTGGAGCGGACGCGAAACTTGGACGGCTAGCGGTGCCTAGCGCGGGTTCCGAAGCTTTGAAGGATGCTTAGAGCTCTCTACCATGGTTGAAAGAATCATCCAACATCAATTCACTTGAGAATTCCCAAATACCATAGCAAACAATTTTACATTGTGAGAACCTTCTTTCACTCTCTTTACTTGAATACCACATTGGGGACAATGTGTTTCAAAGTATGGGGTGGGGTTTGCATGATCCTTTGCATGATGAGCATCTAGGATAGGCTAATATTTTGCACATGTCTTGCATTGTACATACTTAAAACGGAAATCCCATAAACATCGTAAAAATTTTTGTGCTTTCTAGGCTTGGATATGACCCTAATGATGAAACTTGTCTTGTGATTGGCTATGAATGGCCTTATGTGTTGAATTGATAAATGCATATGTGGACTTGAACTACTTCTCTTAAATTCTATGAATGACTTGTGATCATGATGATTGCCTAGAATGGATTGAGTATTGAAAATCGAAATTACATGATAGTTCTTGCATACCATCTAGGAATGAATGAGGCATTTCATCTTTCTCTACTTCTCATCTTGATCATGATTGCTTGAGCACCTCAATTGATATAAAATCGACCTCCTTTAAACCCATCCGGGAATAGGAGCATGCTAGTGTGTTGAAATGTGCGAAAAGTAAGCGCGGGGTGAAGATGTAATGAAAAAGAATGTCGTGAATGAAATGCTGAAATTATTGTGGAAGTGTAGCCAAAATATAGGTTTGGGGGCGTTGGTTTAAATGACAAGTAACTCGGTACACTTCACATAATCGGGTGTTGCTGCCTTGCCAAAGTCAAATGAACCAATAGCCCTAACGAGCTTTGGTATGTGTGCCCGGTGTGGATGCACCTTGAAAAAGAGAAAAAGCCCGAGGATGGCTAATCACCGAGGTTTCGGCTATTGTACACCAATGCCATTGTCTCAAAAAAAAAAAAAAATGAGTTAAAGAAAAAGAAAAGAAAGCAAGATAGGGAAAAATATACACTTGGGGGAAGTTGATCGAGGACAAGGATGTGGAGTTAGTTCCATTCCCGGATTAGCATCACATAACCTAGAGAATCCCCGCCCCATTTGCAACGTTTCTTGGCCTTTTATGTCACAAGCCCTTATGACCTACTTGCATGTTTGTAAGACTTAGTAATCTAGATTGGATAAACTCTTGATCTTCTTGACCTCTTCATCTTCACATTTCATGCATGCTTTTGAGTTAAGTACAATTGTCTTTCCATGCCCTTATTGTTTAATACATAATTGCTTATCCAATTGCCATTGATCATGACTATGAAGGTGATCCAATAGTAGAAGCACAAACCCAAAAAGATTTTGCCATTTTTCTGCATACATAAATCATGTCATCTTCTAGTCTATATGTGGGAATTTGCTCGGGGACGAGCAAACCTTAAGTATGGGGTATTTTGATAACACGATTTATAACACAGTTTTAGGTGTACATTTAGATAGAATTCTCGCTCATTCATGCATGATCTAGCATTAGTTCAGGACGTTTTGCAACCAATTCACGTATTTTGTCGAGATAGACGTCTACACGGACTTGTGTGCGTTTTGTAGGTATTTCGGGAATTTTAGAGCTAAAACGACGCGTTTAAGGATCGTTCATTTAGATGACACGTCCTCGGACTCATTAGGACACAAGCCAAGGACCAAGAAGGACTCATGGGACCTTGCCAACACAAACCATGCACCAAACCACAGCTCAATGATCCAAGGCGAAGTTTCTGCATAGAATCACGGTCCTCTGACGAACCACGGCCGTGGAAATGACCGTGGATTTTGCCAGATTCTCGTGATAGCTGTGCCACGACTCTCATGGCCAGCTCATGAAGAATTGGTTATAAATGTGGTCCTTCATGGATTGTTTGAGGCAACTGGGTAGTTTGGGGAGCAGCTCATCCATTTCCCATTTCTCTAACAAATATATTCTCAAAGAAGAAGGATTTTTCTAGGAAGGAAAGTGCAAAAGAGAAGAGAAAAGGCTCCATTGAAGAGGAGAGAAGAACACACCATAGCTTTCTTGTATTTCGGATCCTATTTCTAGAGCTTTGTAAACCCTTGAAACCTTCTTTTGGAAGGGTCGTAAGTAGTTCTAATTCCATTTTCGGATTTGTTTATTCTTGAAGTTCATTGTTCATCTCTTTTCTTTCATTATCTTGCAATGGATGTTTTGATTTCATGTTTGTTTGATTTGAGTCCCATTATGAATGTTGTAGGCTAAATTGATGAGGTTCTAAGGTAAGGAAAGGAAGGTTATGGCTAGAACTATGATAGGACGGACTTAGATTTACCTTTGGATGATCTTTGTTTATGAACGTAGTTCCTGTTAGGAATCACGGGTAGTTCTTGAAGAACCACGACCGTGGTTTCTGTAGAACAAACCGTGATTTTCCTGGTTCGAAGGACCTTGCCTAAGATCTATGAATTGTTGAAACCCTAAGTGTTTGTTGAGTTTAACCTACCCTAGGATGACTTAGTGTAGTGGCTAAGAGTTAGGAGAGACTTACCCGGTAATCCTTGCCCTTAGAATCCAAAATAGCAAACCTTAGGTAATAGTGAGCCTAATAAGCCGCCATTGGATTAGATGTGCTAGGAATGTTGATTAGGACTTCCCTTTCCAAGACTTACCCGGTAAGGATAGGTTAGATCCCTAATTAACAACCCGGTTTGTGTAGAATTCCTATCTTTAAGATCTTAGAGACTTACCCGGTAATGAGATCTTAGGAGTGGACTAGTTGGATCATGAGACTTACCCGGTAATTGATCCGAAATTAGAAACACTAAATCCCAACACATCATAGTGAGATCCAAAGAATGAATAGATGACTTGAGTTTTATGCCATAACCGGAATTTCCGACCCCTAGAATCCATCTCTCTTTTCCCTTGATCAATATCTTGTTTGTTTTGTTTATTTGTGATTTTTGGTTTAGTTTGATTGTTTGCCTTGAATTGTGATCTTCGATTTGATCGCCTAAAACCGACAAAAACAATTGAGATTTTCTTCTTTCCTTTATTTCCTTCTTTTCCTTAGGCTTAGATCTTTGCTAAACTCAAACACAACTTGAATCAATTTCACCTTAGTCTTTGTGTTCGACCTCGGAATAGTTATCTTTCTACATACGTCCCGTACACTGCGGGTGCGCTAAAAGTTAGGATAATTATAACGAGTATAAATTTAAGGCTTATTGCGTGCACACTTTTTAGCGTAACAAAAAGCCAAGGGCAAACATCTAATGGTGGAAGTACTTCGGGGAAAGAGAAGCCCGATCCCATGTTGAAAACAATTTTGGGCAAGCTTCAAGGTTTGGAGACTCGCATCATCAAGGTAGATGATCACATAACTAAGGTTGATAAAGCCCAAAAGGTTTTAGAAAACCAAATGTTTAGCCATGCGAAGGAAGTTCCTAGGAATCAAGGGAAACTTCCAGGAAAGACGGAGGACAACCCAAAAGGAAGGGTGATGGCAATCACAACTAGGAGCGGAGTGACAACTACCGACCCGCAACCTAAGTTTGTAGAGGTCCCCGTTGAGAAGGAGAAAGAAAAGGGGAAGGAGAAGGAAGATGTCTACGTTCCTCCTCCAGCTTATAAATCTCCCCTACCATTCCCGCAATCTAGAGCAAGAGCGCGTCTAGACAAACAATTTGGTAAGTTTATTGAACTCATGAGCAAACTGCATATTAATATACCTTTCATTGATGCAATTGTAGGTATGCCGGATTATGGAAAGTTCCTAAAGGAGATCCTCTCTAACAAGAGAAAGCTAGAGGATTTTGGAGAAGTTAAGATGAGTTCGGATTCATCGGATCTCATCAAGACCATGAAAGAGAAGATGCCCCCAAAACTGAAGGATCCGGGGTCATTTTGTATTCCCATAGGGGTGGGAGATGTCACATATGATGCATTATGTGACTTGGGAGCAAGCGTGAGCATCATTCCGCTTGCCCTTATGCAGGAAAATCGGTTTAGGCGATCCTAAACCGGTAAAGATGACGTTATACATGGCGTATCGATCCATAACTCGTCCCGTCGGTATAGTTGAAGACGTCCCGGTCAAGCTTGGTAAGTTCTATGTTCCTATAGACTTTGTTGTGCTTGACATTCCTGCAGATAGTCCGGTCCCGATCATTCTCGGAAGACCGTTTCTTGCAACATCCGGCTGCATAGTCGATTGCAAGAATGCTAGACTCGCCTTTGACATAGGAGAAGAAAAGGTAGAGTTCGTCCTTTCCACTTTAGTGAAGAAACCAGTCTTTGATGAGGATATATTCAATATCCATGACGAAGGGCTATATAGAGAGGAGGTAAGTGCTATTCTCTTCAAAGATCCTTTGCAAAAAGTTATTTCTATGAGCCTAATGGATATAGGGGAAGAAGAGGAGTGCAATGAGGCAATTGAAGCCTTAGAAGCACAAGAAGAAGTGTGTAAAGAAGAGTTTGAGAAACTCCACGATGAGGCAGAAAACGTACGGATCCACGGTCAGACAGCCTATTCCACGGCCATGGATTTCACCAACAAAAGCGTGGAGCACTCCAGAGGGTTACACGGCCGTGGAGGAAACAGAGGCCCCGTATTTACTTTCCACGCCCAAAATCACGGCCGTGGAGAAGGCAGGGGTGCCGTAATTTTGGGTGAATCCGAGGGAAATTGTGTGTGTCTTTTACAACTTCTTTTGATTCTTCTCCAACACCTTCTACATCCTTAGACACTTCTAAGGAAGCATCGGATGCTCCTCAAGAACCATTGGAAACTCCGATAGTGATGGAATTAAAACCACTTCCTACACATCTAAGGTACGCATTTCTTGGACCTAATTCTACCTTTCCGGTAATTGTTAGTTCCGATTTAAGCATAGATGAACATAGTAAACTTATGGTTGTCCTTAAGAAACATAGGAAAGCTTTAGGATATACTATAGAGGATTTAGTTGGAATCAAACCTTCCCTATGCATGCATAAGATCTTAATGGAAGAGGACTTTAGGACTTCGCGACAACCTCAAAGGCAGTTAAATCCGACCATGAAGGAGGTTGTCAAGAAGGAAATTCTTAAGCTACTTGATGCAGGTATCATCTATCCTATCTCCGATAGCAAGTGGGTGAGTCCCGTACAAGTGGTTCCTAAGAAGGGAGGAATGACGGTCATCACTGATAACACGATTCATGACTTAGGATTAGACACTCATTTAGATAGATTTCTCACTCATTCATGCATGGTTTAGCATTAGTTCATGACGTTTGCACTTAATTCACTTATTTTGTCGAGATAGACGTCTACGCGGACTTTTGTTTGCTTTATAGGTATTTTGGGAGATTTAAGAGCTAAATCGATACGTTTGAGGATCGTTCATCAAGATGACACACCCTCGGACTCATTAGGATGCAAGCTAAAGGCTAAGGAGGACTCATGGAACCTTGTCAATACAAGCCATGCACCAAATCATAGCTTAACGATCCAAGGTAAAGCTGAAGCACCAAACCACGGTCACTAGAAAGACCACGGCCGTGGAACCAACCGTGGTTTTTGCCAGACGGTTGTGACAGCTATTCCACGATCTCAAGGCCAACTCTAGCAAGGTTGTAGTATAAAAGTGGTCCTGCAAGGCTGAGAGAAGGACAACACCCCTCATCACCATTCTCTCCCATACTCTCTCAACAAGAAGATTCTCTCAAGGAGGAGAGCTACCATTGAAGAAGGAGAAGAGCTTCATTGGGGAAGAAGGAGAAGAACTCACCATTGCTAGACTTGGATAGTTTTTGTAGTGAAGATTTTTGGAATCGATTTCTAGAGTTGTATGAACCATTTAAACCTTTTTTTGGAAGGGTTGTGAGTAATTCTAATCTTACTTTCAGCTTTGTTTTATTTGCTTCACTTCTTCATCTCTTCCTCTTCATTATCTTGCAAATGGAAGCCATGATTTTATGTTTGATGATTTTGATTGTTATGATGAATGTTGTAGGCTAAATAGATGCGATTCTAGGGTAAGGAAAGGATGGTTGTGGCTAGGACTATGATAGGATGGACTTAGATTTGCCCTTGGATGAGTCACTTACTTGAACGAAGCCTCTGTTAGGGTCCACGGTTTGTTCTTGCCAGACCACGGCCGTGGACTTGGTAGAACAGCCCGTGGTTTCCCTGGTTCGATGGATCTAAGTTCTAGATTGTTAAAATGTTGAAATCCTAGTGTTTGTTGAGTTAAATCTATCCTAGGGTGACCTAGTGTTAGCACCTAAGTGTTAGAAGAGACCTACCCGGTGATTCTACTCTTAGATTCCAAAGATGACAAACTCTAGGTAGTGGTGAGCCTCATAAGCCGCCATTGGACTAAGTGTGCTAGGATAGTTATTTAGGACTAACCCTTTCGAGACTTACCCGGTGAGGATAGGTTAGATCCCTAGGTGACAATCCGGTTTGTGTAGAATTCCATCCCTTAGGCTCTTTGAGACTTACCCAGTGATAAGACCTTAGGAACGGACTAGCGGACCATGAGACCTACCCGGTGATTGATCCCAATCTAGAAACACTCACTCCCAACATATCATAGTTAATCCAATGAATGATTAGATAGCTTGAGTCCTATGCCATAACCGGAATTTCCAACCCCTAGAATCCGCTTTTCTCTCTTTGATTTCGTATCTCTTTTAGCTTGTTTGTTCGTGCTGATTTGTTAGCTTAGTTGATTGCTTATTTCGCATGAATTGTGACCCTTGATTGATCACCCAAAAAAAACCCACCAAAAACATTGAGATTTTCATTTCTTTATTCCTTTCCCTTTTCCTTAACCTAGATCTTCACTAAACTTAATCACTAATTCAATCAATCTCACCTTAGTCTTTGTGTTCGACCTCGGAATACTATCCCTATTACAAACGTCCCGTACACTGCGGGTTCGCTAGGATTTAGGAGAAATATAACGAGTACAAATTTAAAGCTTATTGCGTGCAACACACAATCTTAGCGTAACAAGTTTTTGGCGCCGTTGCCGGGGACTAGGTCTAGATTGAGTCGTTATTTGTGATTGTTTATAGTGTAGGTCTTTCTTGTTGCTTTTGATCTCTTTTTGGTTTGTGTCTTTGCTATTCAGGACGTCTCTTACTCCTTAGGTGTATGCGAAGATCTCGTGGCAAGGATTTAGCTCCATTCGATCCTGAACCGGAGAAAACCCTTAGATCTAGATCCAAGAGCATTAAAAGGGGAAAAGAGATGGCCGGAAGAGACCTCCAAGCTGAATTGGATGAGGCTTTAGAGCAAATTAGGATAAGGGACGAAGCTTTGGAGAATGAGAGGAGACTTGTCAATGAGAGGCAAGAGGCAACTAGGAGGGAGATTGAGGAGATTAGGCACGCTCTTGTGCAAAGAGAGCTTAACCGTCAACAAGCTCCTCCACCTCCACCACAACCGCAGCCGGCGGTTAATATTCGGGTTGTGCCCATCGCTATGGAAGAGCCACAAATGTTAGGGCAACGTATGGATCCTGCACAAAGAGCACACCGTCCGGGTGTGAACTTAGGAGATCCCGCAATCCATGATTACGAGCTCCGCCCTCAAGTTCTACAAATGATCCGGCATAATCAATTTGGAGGGATGGAAGGAGGGTCTCCTCATCAACACTTGATGAACTATGAGATTTTGATGGAGACTCTTGGACCGCCTAGATTGGAGAGCAACAACCATAAGCTTAGGGCTTTCTCCTTCTCTCTTAAGGACAAAGCCTTGGCTTGGTATCAATCTATACCGCAAGGGCGAGTAAGTACTTGGGAGGAGATGACAACCGAGTTTTTGACTATGTTCTTCCCACCTTCCAAGACTACCGAGTTAAGAGGGAAGATCAATGCCTTCGTGATGAAGGATAGAGAGAGTTTGTTCAAGTCTTGGGAGAGGTTCAAGGACCTTCTCCTAGATTGTCCACACCATGGTATACCAAAAATTGAGCTATTGGAGATCTACTTCAAAGGACTTGATGAAGATAGCCAATTCAAGCTTCAATCTCTTTCCGGTGGGACTTTCATGGAGAAGCATGTGGATGAAGCTTGGGAGTTTGTAGAGAAACAAGCTTTAGTGATTGAGAAGTACTCCCATAGGAAGAATGAAGGGAGAAAGGCGGGAGCATATGAGGTGAGTGAAGTCACCATGAGCAATTTTAAGCTTGACACCATCAACAATGAGCTAAAGTCTTTGAGGGAGCTGTGTGCTACAACTTTGAAGAACCAAGCAACTCCTCAAGTGCAAGTGCAAGCTAATTTGTCTTCTAAGGAGGAAGATGTGAATTACATGGGAAGGGGCAATTACAACAATTATCAAGGCCCAAGGAACTTCAACAACAACCGGCAATTCAACAATTACTGGCCCAACCATAACCATCCCAGGTTTTCCTATTCTAACCCGGATGGAGCCTTGAACCCTCCCGCTTCCACAAGCACAACTCCACCACCAAAGGCTTCACAAGAACCTCCACCCGGATTTACTCAACCTCCAAAGGATAGAACCGAGATGATGTTTGAGCAATTGCTTGGAAGGTTGAGTGGTCTTGAGAGCACGGTGACTTCCATTTCTAAAGCTCAAAAGGTGTTGGAAGCACAAGTGTTCCAAAAGGCGGGAGAAGCTCATAGAGATCCGGGAAAGCTTCCCGGAAGAACCGAAGACAACCCAAGAGGCCAATTGTTAGCCATCACTACAAGGAGTGGGTTGAGTATGAAAGATCCTTTTCCCAAGGAAAATGCTAAGGGAAAGCAAGTAGTGGTAGAAGAAGATATGTTGCAAGAAGATGGAGGCAAGAGCAAGGATGTTGAGCCAACATATGTGGCACCGCCTCCATACAAACCACCACTACTGTTCCCACAATCACGAGCAAGAGCCCGTTTGGACAAGCATTTTGGTAAATTCCTTGAACTTATGTCTAAGTTGCATATTAACATTCCGTTCATGGATGCTATCTTAGGAATGCCGGCATATGGCAAGTTCTTGAAAGATATACTCTCCAACAAAAGGAAATTGGAGGAGTATGGGGAAGTAAGGATGACTAAGAGGTCCTCGGAGTTGATTCAAACGATGAAGGAGGAAATGCCTCCTAAGCTAAGAGATCCGGGTTCCTTTTGTGTCCCAATTGGAGTGGGAGAAGTGAAGTATGAAGCCCTTTGTGATCTTGGGGCAAGTGTAAGCATCATACCGCTTGCACTTTGCAACAAGGTTGGGCTAGGAGAGCCAAAACCGGTCAAGATGACCCTCTACATGGCGGACCGTTCGATCACTCACCCGGTTGGGATCTTAGATGACATTCTGGTGCAACTAGGAAAGTTCTATGTGCCGATTGATTTTGTTGTCTTGGATATCCCGGCGGACTATCCCGTTCCCATCATCTTAGGAAGACCTTTCCTAGCCACTTCCGGATGCCTAGTGGATTGCAAGAATGGAATTCTCTCCTTCAACATTGGAGAAAAGAACATCAAGTTCAAGCTATCCACAATGATGAAAGGGCCAACCCTTGATGAAGATGTACTCAACATTGTCGAGCAAGAGGAGTCTAGAGAAGTTGTGAGCTCGATCTTGATCAAGGACCCCTTGGAGAAGGTTCTTAGCTTAAGCTTAATGGAGGAGGGTGTTGAGGAGGCTTGCAATGAAGAAATCAAGGCCTTAGAAGCATTAGAAAAGGAGACAAGAGATGAATTTGAGGTTCACGAAGGCATGCTGAGCACCTGTAGGAACCACGGTCGTGGAGTGTGTTCCACGGCCGTAGAACTCTCTGGAAAGCTCAAACGAGCAAGCTTGGCAACTTCCACGGCCGTGGACTTGCAAGGATCCGTGGACTTGCCCGTGGTTTCCCCAGAAGCAACCCTCATTGATGATCAAGCTTCAAGGAGCCTTGGAGAGCCTTCATTTGCTTTGGATTCATCTAAACCAACGTTATTTGGATCGTCTCCACTCGATAAAGGTCATCCTAAACTTGAACTCAAACCCCTCCCCTCTCATTTGAAGTATGCTTTTCTTGGTGATAACTCTAGATATCCGGTGATTGTGAATGCATGCTTGAATGATGATGAACTTGCTAAGTTGTTGCATGAGCTAAGATTGCATAGGAAAGCCATTGGCTATACTATGGATGATTTATTTGGCATTAAGCCCTCTTTGTGCATGCATAAGATATTGATGGAAGATAACCATAAACCCTCTATTGAACATCAAAGAAGATTGAATCCTATAATGAAAGAGGTAGTCAAGAAAGAGATCATTAAGTTGCTAGATGCGGGAATCATCTACCCTATTTCGGATAGTAAGTGGGTTAGTCCCGTTCATGTAGTACCTAAGAAGGGTGGAATGACCGTAGTGACTAATGAGAACAATGAACTAATCCCAACTAGGACGGTTATGGGATGGAGGATGTGCATTGACTATAGGAAATTGAACATGGCCTCTAGGAAAGATCACTTCCCTCTTCCTTTCATTGACCAAATGCTAGAGAGGTTAGCTCAACATTCTCATTTTTGCTACTTAGATGGCTATAGTGGATTCTTCCAAATCCCTATCCACCTGATGACCAAGAGAAAACCACCTTTACATGTTGATGTGAGCCCACCGGACTTAAGCAATGAGACTGACGTGACCGCACCAAGATCATTACCACCTCTCACGCGAGCTAGAGCTCGCATGCTAGGCCAAACCACGTTGACCTACCATCCTTTTAGAGCTCCGACATTTAAGTACGTCCATGACTATTACTTTGTGAACATACTTGAGGCGATTGAGGATGCCGGATCACTTTAAACCTAGATGTAACCTTTTGTTTTATTTTATGTTGTCATGCTTGACTTTATTTCATGGTTTAAGACCACTTTAGTTGGGTTTCTTTCAGCCACGTTTTTGGAACCTTGGAGCTCTAATGTGGTCGGCCATATGAATGGTTTTTAGGCCATTTATTGCTTGAAGTTGTTGGTTGAAAGACCCTAGGCTTTCCTTCATTTAGTATCCAACTCTTGAACTACTTGTAAGCTATTATTGTGGGGAGTTGGTGCTGAATTTTTCAGCCATATAAGGCCATCTTCTACCCACGTTTTTAATCAGAATATAGAGTTGAGTTCAATCAAAGTTGTGTTTTCACTTTAAAGCAAAACAAATCTAGAGACTAAGGTGAGAGGCCAAGGTTTCGAAACCCACAAGGTGAGAGGCTGAGTGGTGTCCTTATGGTGCGAGGCTAGGAGGACAAAGGTCTAATTTCCGAAGTGAGATTCCGAGGAAAGAAGAACTCGAGCCAAGGTGCGAGGCTGGACGATTCCTTGCTTGGCATATCCCTATAAATCGAAAATACACAAAAGAAATCGACGGAGGAACAACACCGGCGGATCCTTGCGTTCAACGGACGAAGAGCGCATCAAGTGGTATCAGAGCCCAACGGTGCGAGTTCCTCAAGCTTTCGGGGTACGAATTGCTTACCTAAACTTGTTTTTAGTTTTTGCAATTTTGAGTAGTTCCCCAAAATTTTGTGTTTACCATCTTCCTTCTTGTGAGCCTTTAGAAAGATCTTGTTGACCTTTTATTCAAAAAAAAAAAAAAACAAAAAGCATATCTTATCAGTAAAGTCAAAAAAAAAAAACGAACGAAACAAAGAGAAATGAGAAAAAAAAAAGAAACGAAAGTTGTTCTTGAAAATTTGTTTGTAATCAAAGTTGTTTGTTATCTAAGTTGTTCTTGAAAGTTGTTATCAAAGTTGTTCTTGAAATTTGTTATCAAAGTTGTTCTTGAGTGTTCTAACCTTTCCAAAACACAACCCACACGTTTTGGGAAAAACGCTTGTTATTGCTTTGACTAACTACTTGTCGGGACTAAGTAAATACTCGCCGGAAGGCTCGTATTTGTTGTTGCTTTGTTGCCTTTTGATGTTTGCTTTTCTGAAGTTATATTGCATCGTGGAATACCTTGTTTACCTTGTGCACTACCTTGAAAAATTGGCGGAATTTTGTTACCAAGAGAAATCTTTGTGTGGAGAGCATTGCCTAAGGCTTTGGAAAAGGTGAGGGAGAGCTTTGCCTCGAAGCAAAGGAAAAGGGGAGTTGTGTGAATCCAAACACTATCAAACACTTGAGTGAGTGTGAGGAGAAATACACTTGAGAGAGGAGAGAGAGAGAACGTTTTTGTCTCTAACCTTTGCCGTTGAGTTTGTTTTCTTTGTGATAGGCGAAAAAAAAATCTCGAAAAGGTGAAAAACGGCCGCTTTTGCGGTTTTGCGGAAAAAAGGCGTCCGAACTCAGAATTACAATTGCTATACCTTTCCGAGAAGGGAAACGGGCCTCCGAGTCCAACTCACCGCTTTGCCGTGACCTAAGGGCTTTTTTAGCCATCCGACACCGTTTCGGTCACGAAACCGGCACTTTTATTACTTTCGGTTTTTGCCTTTGAACATTTGGTTTTGTTATACCTTTGGACACTTGGTTCTGTTTGTTTCTTTGATTGTTTTGTAGTCCAACAGCAGGATGGAATATGTCAATGGTAATGGGATCAATCAAGCTGACCCACATATTGACCGCCTTGAAGCCCAATTCGCGGAACTTCTAAGGAGGCTACCTCCCGTCCCACCTGAACAAAGTCAAGGAGGAAGTAACCAAGGACCACCTCGTAGAGGCCGGGATAGGAGTAGGAGTGTGAATAGCCATGGGAGCAGAAACCAAGATAGACGCCGAGATAGAGGCCGGAATAGGAACCGGGACCGTAGTAGACACGATGACTCGGACGATGAAGAAAATCGTGATCACCGCAATAGGAGGCGTTACCATGGATCAAAAGTGGATGTTCCAAACTTCACCGGAACTGCAGAAGCGGAGACCTACATTGAGTGGGAGACTAAGGCTGAACAAGTCTTCCGTTATTATGATTTTAATGAGTATGAAAAGATTGAAGCTGCTACTATTCATTTTGTTGATTTTGCTCTAAATTGGTGGCAGGAAGAATTGGAATATGTGGAGGCACATCAACAGCCGCGCATCAACACATGGTTTGAACTCCGTAGAAGGATGTGTGCTCGGTTCATACCTTCGGATTACAAGCAACAATTGTTGCTCAAACTTAAAAGGCTACGTCAAGGTAACCGAACTCCAGACGAGTACCACAAAGAGTTGAGAACTCTCCTTCAGAGATCGGGAACCCGACAGCCCGACGACTATATCCTAGCCAAGTTCCTATCTGGGCTTAACCCCGATGTGTCCGAAATAGTTGAATAACTCAGACACATAAGCCTAACTGATGCCCTACACCATGCTACCCATGCCTATAATGTCATCCAAAAACGTAAGGCATCCGGATCAACAAGACGAGGGACAAGTCATGAGTCCACTGAACCGTCTCGCAATAATCGTCCTACCCACACAACTGGTTCATCTCCAACAGTAGTTCCCAAGGCCACCTCCGCCCCTAACCCTAGTATTCCACCAACTCCGGAAACGAGCTGGACTAGGGAAGTGAAGTGCTACAAGTGTTATGAGCATGGTCATTATGCCCGGGAGTGCCCTAATCCCCGTAAGGTTTTATTGAATGCATTTGGGGAAGAGGTCACCGAGAATCATGAATCCGAAGATGACTATGAAACGGTAGCTCCAATCATAGACGGTGTTGAAGTAGAAGCTCGTGCTCCTGTGGGAGATTTCTGCCTTGTCACAAAAAAGGCCCTACAAGCAAGCGAACTTGTTCCCGATGTCTCACAAAGGGAGAATCTCTTTAACACTCGTTGTTTAATTTCGGGACAATTGTTTACTGTTATTATTGATAGTGGGTCTTGCTGTAACATTGTTAGTCAGGAGGTCGTTGCACACCTAGGACTCAAAACGAAGGCGCACTCACAACCTTATTCGCTCCAGTGGCTCAACACCAACGCTCCCCTTCAAGTCAAGGAGCAATGTTTTGTTCACTTTGCCATCGGACCATACCAAGACGATGTTATTTGTGACATGCTTCCCATCACAGCTTGCCATCTCTTACTTGGGAGACCATGGCAGTTTGACCGAAGGGTGTTTCATGATGGTTACACCAACATATACTTCTTTGCTATGGCCGGGAAGAAAGTAAAACTCATGCCCCTCAGCCCATCCGAGATCATGGAAGACCACATGTGTAGAGAAAGGAAGAGGTTAAAGAAAGTTGAGGCAGCAAGGACAAAGGGGAAGACTAAGATGGTTCTTGACCCCAAGACCCTACTCACCGCACGGCTACATGATGCTTGTCGAGCCCTACAAAGGAGGGATATTTGCTTCCTTCTTGTTTGTGTAACAGCTTTATCTACTATGGAAGCTACTGATTTGTCTTTGCCTTCTTGTATTTCAGGGCTACTTGAGGAGTTCAAGGAGATTATGCCCGAAGAGATTCCCCCGGGACTACCCCCTATCCGAGGCATAGAATACCAGATTGACTTCATACCCGGATCAACCATTCCAAATCGGCCCGCATATCGAGCAAACCCGGTGGAGACAAAGGAGCTACAAGCCCAAGTGGAGGAACTTTTGAGTAAGGGATACATTCGGGAGAGCTTGAGCCCATGTGCCGTTCCTGTGCTATTGGTACCTAAGAAAGATGGGAGTTGGAGGATGTGCGTCGACTTCCGTGCCATCAACCAGATAACTGTAAGGTACCGACATCTTATTCCTCGTCTTGATGATATGTTAGATGAACTTTACGGTGCTACTCTTTTCTCTAAAATAGACCTTCGAAGTGGATATCATCAGATTAGGATGCATAAGGGTGATGAATGGAAAACTGCTTTCAAAACTAAGTATGGATTATATGAGTGGCTTGTAATGCCTTTTGGATTAACAAATGCACCTAGTACGTTTATGCGCCTAATGAACCATGTCCTACGTGATTTCTTAGGTAAATTTGTTGTGGTGTATTTTGATGACATCTTAGTTTATAGTCGGACGTTGGATGAGCATGTTGAACATTTGAGAAGTGTATTTCTTGTGCTTAAGAACAACATTTGTTTGTAAACTTTAAGAAATGCCATTTTTGCTCGGAATCTGTGGTTTTTTTGGGTTTTGTGGTAGGAAAGGAAGGCTTGCGAGTGGACGAAGAGAAGACCAAGGCAATATCAGGATGGCCACGTCCGACAACGGTCCCTCACATACGGAGTTTCCTTGGACTTCCCGGGTTCTATAGGAGGTTCGTTCGAGACTTTAGCACCATTGCCGCCCCCCTTACCGAGTTGACCAAGAAAGGCATGCGATTTGAGTGGGGATCCGCTCAAGAGGAGTCCTTTATGATACTTAGAGAGCGGCTGACCCATGCCCTGTTCGCTCAAAAAGTGTGTGCGTCAAAGTCTTAATATTTATATCTAGAACTCAAAAGCAAAGCGAACCCGCAGTGTACGGATCGACTGTAGTGAGGTAAGAATTCCAGAGTCGAACTCAGGGATTTGGTGAGAATAAATTCAAAGTCGATTCTCTAGCGAAAGTGTAAAAGCTTTTGTGATTGATAAAGAGGGAAATGATTCCAAGGATTCAAGTATCCGATTTCGGCTTTCGATCAAGACACTTCTATAGATGTAGGACAGAGTTTATATTGCCAAGATTAAATGTTCAAAGGTAGGATTCGTACGATGAAGTTCCGAAACCCATATGACTAATCTAAAGGTTCTCTCCATAAGGGTTGTTGAGGCTGCAATATAGAAAGATCTAAAGATAAGAATTATGTTCAAACTAACTATCTAAAACTCAAGGATATGACTCTCCAAAGTAAAGATTAGAAAGCACAATTAAAATCTTAATAAAAGATGTTGAGTCTCTTTACTACCCAAATCTTGAAATCTTAATCTATTAAATGTAGAAACAGGTTTGAAGTGCCTTCGTACATTCAATTAGAGGGTAGAAAGGTTAATCAAGGTTGGGATTTAGGCAATGATTAGTTTTGATTAAAGATTGGTTCAATTAAAGTTCGTCAGAAGAATAAATCGCCCTGTTCATAAGAAATTCGGTCGATTTTCCCCAAGAACAGCCCGATTTTCCTGTTTATCAGAAAACTAAAATCTAAACTCTCAGGGTCCTAATGTTTGAATGAGTTCAGTCTGTCATCATCTAAGCCTTAATCATCAACTATTCTCCCCAGAATCACAAGGGTTTTGGCCAACCATTTTCAAACTCGAATCAAATTAATTATTGAGAGAAAAATCGCAAAGAAACCGAATCTTGAATAAAGAATTTCAATAAGCTTCAAATCTGTAAACGATTGTCAAAACAACTCAATGTATATCCTAAACAACTCAAATTCGTGCTCAAAAACAGCAAGTATTTCAATGAACAAAGAAATATCACAACTAGAATCAAGATTAGCTTTCCGGCAAAGAGTCCTTCAATCTCCTTCCAAGAATCTTCAATTCCTCTTAAACGTGTAAAGATTTCTCGCTGCGGCCTCCTCGTTTTCGTTCCTAGGGTTCTCCTCTATAGTTTCTTGCAAGTGGGCCGTTTGGCAAAACTCTCCTCTAGCCCAAATTAATTGGGCTTTGTGTCGTCTTTTCATTTGGCCGAAAAACATAATAAATCGACCCAGTCGATTTACACACAAAACCGTTCGATTTCTTTAGGGGAAAATCGTCCGATTTATGTGTAAATTGGCACGATTTTCTTCAACAGAAAGTGCTCTTCTCTTGGCTCGTCTTCTATGCTTCTCCTTTGCAATTCCTTAGCTCTTTATGACTCCTTTAAGATTCCTTTAGCTTCCTTAACATCCTTAGATGCTCTTTGCTCCGCTTTTGCTTCCAATTCCACTCCAATTACCTATAATTCATCAAAAACTCGTGTAGACCTCTATTTCCGACAAATGATTGGATAGAACATAAAAGTCATACAAAATCTCTCTAAATGCAAGGTAAACTGAGACAATCTTCTGTAATATGCATGAATATGATGATACATAATTCATGTCATCAAAATACCCCATACTTGCCTCTTGCTTGTCCCTAAGCAAGATTCAAATTCAGAATAAAAGATGTCATGGATTATATATGTATGAAAACTCAAAACTCTTCTTTTGGTAGTGCTTCTTCTTGTTGGATCACCCTCAAAGTGATATTTCAAGGCATAAAAAGGCAAAGCATGTATCAATAGTAATTATAAAATGAACTAACCTCCTTTTCTTTTATGAAAACACAAATAAAGAACATGATAAAGGTGTAGAGGTAATCAAAGTCAAACAAGTCTAAGCCATTAAGTCTTAAACACATGCATAAAAGTCTCAAGGTCTTCTAATCAAAAAAAAGGTTCAAGAAATGTATTAAGGGAAGGAGTTCTTTTTGGCAATTGTGGTGCTAATCCGGGAAAGAGGAACACATAATACCTTCAAGAATTTTCTTCACCGCACATGCTTCGCATGTAGAAAGCTTTGCTTTCATTATACTTTACTTTTTGAGAGTATGGACAGCGGTGCACAAAAACCGAAGCCTAGGAGATCGGCGTTTCTCAATTTCGAGATGCCTCAAACCCTTGATGCACATACCATATCCCGTTAGGACTTGTCGTTCAATCGGACTTTGGCAAGACACAAACACCCGGCTATGTGAATGGTGCCGAGTTACTCATCCTCATGTTCAACGTCCCCAAACTCATGAATTTCTACACTTTCTTTTTAATACTTTTTTCCTTGGCCCTCCCACATCAAACATGCCTTTTTCAATCACCTATCCTAATTCCCGGATGGTAAAAGGAGGGTTACATATTTCATTGAGGAGCTAGCATGATCAAGATATGAGAAAAGAAAAGAAGTGAATTGCCTTAGTCATCCTTAAATGATGTAAAAGAACTTGCAATATAGCTTCGACTATTATTTCATTCTCTTATCAAAACAACTAGATCATATAACTTATTCATGTGTTCAAGTAACAAAAGCAAATTCATTCATGCTATAATCAAAATCTCAACACAACTAAGCATCTTTTTGCCTATCCATATACACAATTCTCATCATAGAGGTCATTTCCATATAAGAAGCACTAAAATTTTTTTGAAAATTCATAGGATTTGAAAAAGATCATGCAAATGCAAGTGTCATAATGGAAAGCAAGTAGTGCAAGAGTTATTACAAGCCAAATTTGTCAAGAGTAGTGGAAAGTACATAAAGTGCTAAAATGAAACATAAGGTATTGTAAGTACCCCCACCCCATACTTGACATCCACATTGTCCCCAATGTGAAAATCAAGCATAGAAAGGAGAAAAATACTTACAATGTAAAAGAAGTGGAAGCTCAGTCCTCTGTCGGCGGTGGAGGTGGTAGATAGGGATACATCGGTGCGCTAGGATCGTAGAAGTGGCCGAACTGGTGGTAGTACAAGTCTCTCATCTGGCCCTCATAGGATGAATGCCTAGCGTCCGTCTCCGCCCTGTAGTTCCTGAACTGAGTGTTCAGGGTCTCGTAGTCAGTGTGGAGAGCATGATAGTCGGTGCTGAGGCTTTGGAAGCTAGAGACTAGCTCCCTAAAGTGGCGGGGAGGGCGACGTCCTCGTCCTCCTGGAGCACGTGCAAATGAGCGGCGAGGTGGCTGCATGTCATCTTCCGTCTCCTCCTCGCCTCTACTAGTCCGGCTGGGTCCTGCACCATGAGTGTCGGTGTCCATGGCATCCGTAGCATGTCCGCTGTGAGTATCACTCTCAAACTCGAGTATGGTCCCCTGTTCTCCATCCTCATCCTCCTCCTCGGAGTCACCTGCATTATCATCATCATAGTAAGTGGGAGGAGAGAGCTCCTCAAGCATCGACTCGAACGTCTCCTTCCAGTTTCTCTTGTTCCGAATAGTGTATTCGGATTTCCATATGATCTCGGATGGCTTCTTCTTCGGATCCTTGTGCCATGGCATGGGCACATGAAGTGTTCCTTTCCCTCGAGGAATCAAGACCTGTCGAACAACCAACCGCTGGGAGCCTAATGGAAGGGCACTCTCAGCTAGAGTGCATCCGGAGAAGTCCAATCCCATGGTCTTAGCCACATGAGTGACAAGACCTCCTGCGCAAATATCGCCCTTAGCTTTGTTGGCTATCTTTCCTAGATAGTCGGCAAGCATGGTGGCAATGTCGGGGATGGTGGTGGATGTCATGCAGTAGAGAATGAAAAGCTCGTCAGCCTTGAGCTTCTGTGGAGTCTCTGTCCGTGCAAATAAGCTCTCGCTGAGGATCCGATGTACTACCTTGAAGGAGAGGTTGTACATGCTAGTCTCCTTGGAATTTCCGGGTCGCCACTTATCTCCACCATATTCACCCACTGAAATAGCCTCCCAAAAGTCACTAGCACGAACACCTCTAGCAAATGTGCCTGCATCTGAATAGGAGAAGCCAAACAAGTCTCCAAAAGTGTCAATGGACATAGTGTGGTTTTGGCTCATAAGGCGGAAGGTGACTATCCTTTCCCTAGGATCATGCTCAAATGTACTAAGGAATTCTAGGGTGATCTCGGTATAAGCATCCTCCCTAATCGTAGCAAATTGGGTCAGTCCAGCCCTGTCAAGCATCATGTCAACATCCTCTCGAACAAACAATGAATCTAAGTCATCTAGCACTATGTAGCGAGGAGGGGTGAATGGGCGATCTACGATACGTTCATAACGTTTCTTGTGCTTGGATAGGGGAGGGGGAAGCTTAGGGATGTTTTGAGATGGTGGTGGAGGTGGGGGAGGGGCTTTGGAAGAAGATCCCTTCTTCTTCCCCGTGTTTCTAGTTACTCTCTTAACAAGATCCATTCTGAGTCAAAAAATCGGCCTGTTCTTGACAAAAATCGGACGATTTTTCTGGGCTGGGTCGATTTTTCTCTCGATTTCAACGATTCTCTCAATTCTGTAAAGTTCTGTTCAAGCAATCACCACATACAGTCTCCTATAATGATTCCTAAGCAGATTCCTCAATCAATTCCAGCAAACAAACACTTCCTAAGCAAACTTCAATTTGAATTAGAAACTTAGGCTTTTGGAAAGAAAAACCTGAATTCCTTGTGGAGGAGTCGATTGCTGTGCTTGTTGTTGCTAGATCCTTATTCCTTGTTGAAAATGCTTCAGTTTGGAGCCAGGAATCACTCAAAATGATGAAGGAATGAGGATTGTAGGTTGAGGGTGATTTTCGGCGTTCTTGAGAAGGGGGAAATCGAGAGTTGTAAGTTGTGGAATGAGGAAGATCGAGTGTTGAGTCTTTATATAGAGTCGAGAAACTGTGAAGAAAATCGGACGATTTATAGGGTCGATTTAATCGTTGGGGCGATTTTTCTCTGGATCTGAAGAAAATCGGACGATTTAATTCGGTGGGTCGATCTTCAGGTCGATTTTTCTTCCTATTGTCAAAAATCGCCTTGCTCTGCTTCTGAATCGGACGATTTATTTTGGGTAACTCGATTTTTCTCTGAACTCATGGGAAATCGAACGATTTAATTGGGCAGGTCGATCTTCAGGTCGATTTTTCTTCCTGTTGTCAAAAATCGCCTTACTCTGCCCTTAAATCGGACGATTTACTTAGTGTAACTCGATTTCCTTCATTATTCTTCATGGATCTTGAAGATTTAACTGATTTGTGCTCCCTTTTTCCATGAATCTCTCGAGTTGAACCTAATTTCCTGCGATTAATGACACGACAAACCAAGAGTGCATCGAGGAACAAATAAAAACGAAAAACAAAGAAGCAAAACAATTAATCTATTCTAACTAAGTGATAAAAGGGTGAAAAACTATACTATCATGGGTTGCCTCCCAAGAAGCGCTTAATTTATCGTCTTTAGCTAGACGGTGTATGGCATGTGTTCAATGGAAGAGGATAGGAGCTATCTCCTCGACCGGAGCTTCCGGTGTATATTTCTTCAACCGTTGGCCATTGACCTTGAAACTTCCGCTTTGTTCACCCCATACTTCAACTGCACCATGGGGGAAAATTCGTTTAATTAAATAAGGTCCTGTCCAACGGGATTTGAGCTTACCTGGAAATAGACGCAGCCTTGAGTTGAATAGGAGGACTTGGTCTCCCTCCTTCAAGTCTTTTGGAATGATGTGCTTATCATGCCAACGCTTTGTCCGTTCCTTGTATATCTTTGCGTTCTCATACGCATTTAGCCGGATCTCATCTAGCTCATTGATGTCTAAGAGCCGCTTCTCTCCGGCTTCTTTCATGTCAAAATTGAGCCACTTGATGGCCCAATAGGCTTTGTGCTCCAGCTCTACAGGAAGATGACAGGATTTACCATAGACAAGGTTATAGGGAGTAGTACCTATTGGTGTCTTGAAGGCCGTCCTGTATGCCCATAGTGCATCGTCAAGCTTCATTGACCAATCTTTTCTTGTTTTAGAGACGGTTTTCTCTAAAATCCCCTTGATCTCTCTATTGGATATTTCGACTTGTCCGCTGGTTTGCGGATGGTAAGGTGTAGCTATCTTATGGGTCACCCCATACTTAGCCAATAGAGTCTCAAATCGACGGGCCGTGAAATGCGTTCCTCCGTCACTAATGATGGTTCGGGGAGTTCCGAACCTTGGGAAGATCGTTCTATTGAGGAACTTCACCACTACCATTGCATCATTAGTAGGAGAAGCGATTGCCTCTACCCATCTTGAGACATAGTCTACGGCAAGAAGTATATATTGGTTACCGCATGAAGATGGGAAAGGTCCCATAAAATCGATGCCCCATACGTCAAAGATCTCTACTTCTTGTATGTTGTTGAGAGGCATCTCATTCCTCCTGGATATATTACCTGTCCTTTGACAAGCATCACAAGAAACAACAAACTTTTGCACATCTTTGAAAAGTGTAGGCCAATAGAAGCCGGAACGAAGTACCTTAGCACAAGTCTTGTGGGAACTAGCATGTCCGCCGCATGGTAGAGAATGGCAATGGCGGATGATACTATCTATCTCATCTTCGGGGATGCATCTCCTGTAAATGCCATCGGGACCTCTTTTGAATAGAAGAGGTTCGTTCCAATAGAATTGCCGGACGTCACTAAAGAATTTCTTCTTTTGAGCGTATGAAAGTCCCGGTGGGATCTCTTGACAAACAAGGTAATTCATAATGTCAGCGAACCATGGATCATTACCTTTTGAGATGTGTTGAAGACACTCTTCAATCTCGTGTAGCTGCTCTTCAGGGAACGAGTCGTCTATAGGAAGCTCTTCCGTCTCGCCGGCGGTTTGTGGGAGACGACTAAGATGATCGGCAATTGAGTTTTCCGATCCTTTCTTATCTCTAATCTCTAAATCGAACTCTTGTAAGAGTAGGATCCACCTTAGAAGCCTTGGCTTCGCATCCTTCTTCGTGAAGAGGTATCGGATTGCGGAATGGTCCGTATAGACTATCACCTTCGCACCTACAAGATAGGAACGAAATTTCTCAAAAGCGTATACTACGGCTAAAAGTTCCTTTTCCGTAGTTGCATAATTATATTGAGCCTCATCTAGCGTTTTGCTAGCGTAGTAGATGGCATGAGTGCGACCATCTTTCTTCTGTCCAAGTACTGCTCCTATGGCGACGTCGCTTGCGTCGCACATGACCTCGAATGGAAGAGTCCAATCGGGTGGTTGAATGATTGGTGCTGAAATCAAAGCTTCTTTGATCCTGCAAAAAGCATCTAGACAATCCTTCGAAAATTCGAAAGTTGCGTCCTTCATCAAAAGATTAGTCAAGGGTTTTGAAATCTTAGAAAAATCTTTTATGAATCTCCTATAGAAGCCTGCATGTCCTAAGAAACTTCTAATTCCTTTTACCGAAGAAGGGGGAGGTAACTTCTCAATGGTTTCTATTTTCGCTCTATCAACTTCTATTCCCCTTTGTGATACTAGATGACCTAACACAATTCCTTCGGTGACCATGAAATGACACTTTTCCCAGTTTAAGACTAAGTTAGTATCCTCACATCTCTTAAGAACTAGTGAAAGATTATAGAGACAGTTATCAAAGGAAGAACCATATACCGAAAAGTCGTCCATGAAGACTTCCATGATATTCTCTACATATTCGGAGAAGATTGCCATCATACACCTTTGGAAGGTGGCTGGAGCGTTGCATAAGCCGAATGGCATTCTTCTATAAGCAAACGTACCCCATGGGCACGTAAAAGTCGTCTTCTCTTGATCATCCCGATGAATTGGAATCTGAAAGAAACCGCTATATCCATCTAGATAACAAAAGTAAGAATGTTGGGATAACCTTTCCAACATTTGATCGATAAAAGGAAGGGGGAAGTGGTCCTTCCTTGTAGCCACGTTCAGTTTGCGGTAGTCGATACACATTCGCCACCCCGTAACCGTCCGTCTTGGGATAAGTTCGTTGTTCTTGTTGGAAACAACGGTAATGCCTCCTTTCTTGGGTACTACTTGTACTGGACTCACCCATTTGCTATCAGAAATAGGAAAGATGATACCTGCATCAAGTAGCTTAAGGATTTCTTTCTTCACGACCTCCTTCATTGTCGGGTTTAACCGTCTTTGAGGTTGGCGTGAAGGTTTGTAATCCTCTTCCATTAAAATTTTGTGCATACATAGAGAAGGCTTTATTCCTACTAAATCATCAATGGTGTAACCTAATGCTCTCCTATGTTGCTTCAAAACATGCATAAGTTTCTCTAATTCAGTTTCATTCAAATTCGCATTGACAATGACCGGATATGTGGAATTAGTGCCAAGAAATGCGTACCTTAAATGCGTGGGAAGTGGCTTCAATTCTAACGATGGGGGTACCTTGATTGATGATGAATCTTGGCCTTCGATTGTTGTAGGAGAGGCCTCTAGAGATGGAGGTACGGTATCATTAGATTCAAGAGTGGCTGCGGAGGCGTTTGGATAATCCAGAAAATTTCCCTCTGGATCGACCTCCCCTGAAATAAATCGGTCGATTTGGGGTACGATTTTTCTTTCGGTCGAAAAAGATCGGGTTGCCTCTTCATAAATCGGACGATTTAGTTCAGTCGGGTCGATTTTTGTTTCTGTTGAAAGAAATCGGATTGCCTTTTCATGAATCGGTCGATTTATTTCAGACAGGTCGATTTTCTTCACAGTTTCCGGAGTCCATTCTAGTTCTTCAATTCTTGCTCCTAGTTCTTCCTCTACATCATTTAATGCTTTCACATCCTCATTGCAGTCATGTTCCACTCCTTCCTCCATGATGCTCATGCTAAGAACCTTTTGAAGAGGGTCTTTCATCAAGATCGAGCTTACTACCTCTTTAGACTCTTCTTCATCAATAATTTCAAAAGCATCGTTTTGCAAGGCTGGCTCCTTGATTAAGGAAGAGAGTGTGAATTCTATCTTTTCTTCACCAATGTGGAAGGATAGCTGGCCGTTCTTGCAATCTACCATGCATCCGGATGTGGCAAGGAACGGTCTCCCAAGGATGATGGGAACCGGATAATCTGCAGGTATGTCAAGAACGACAAATCTATTGGGATGTAAAACTTACCAAGCTTTACCGGAATGTCTTCTAATATTCCCACCGGTTTAGTGGTGGAACGATCAGCCATGTAGAGTGTGATCTTCACCGGTCTAGGCTCTCCTAGACCAACTGCCTTGCATAGAGCTAGAGGTATGATACTCACACTCGCTCCAAGATCACAAAGTGCATCATAGGTAGCTTCTCCCAAAGTGATGGGTATGCAAAAAGATCCTGGATCACGGATCTTGGGTGGCATGTTCTCCGTCATAGTCTTGATGAGTTCGGATGACTCCATACTCATCTTGACTTCTCCTATATATTCCAATTTCCTCTTGTTAGAGAGGATTTCCTTGAGGAATTTCCCGTAAGCCGGCATACCTAAAATTGCATCCATAAAAGGTATGGTAATATGTAGCTTACTCATAAGTTCAACAAACTTACCAAAATGTTTATCTAGGCGTGCACGCGCTCTAGATTAAGGGAAAGGTAGAGGTGGTTTGTAAGCGGGAGGAGGAATGTAGACTTTTTCCTTTTCTCTTGCCTCTCCTTCTTTTGTGGTGGTTTTGACTACTTTGGGTTGAGGATCGGTGGTTGTCTTGCCGCTCCTAGTAGTTATTGCCATAACCCTTCCCTTTGGGTTATCTTCCGTCTTCCCGGGAAGTTTCCCTTGATCTCTTGGAACTTCTCCGGCTTTGTTGAATACTTGGTTTTCTAAAGCTTTGTGAGCTTTGTCAACCGAAGTTATGTAACTCTCCAATCCTTGTAGCTTGCCTAGGATCGTCTCTAGCATGGGATCGGGTTTGCTTGATCCGCTTGATTGTCCCTGGCTTGTTAAAGGAGTAGAAGAAGATGGAGGTGTTAGAGCCTTTTCAACATGAGAGTAAGGATTACCTGGACTTTGCTGATTTGACCTCCAATTGTTGTTATTTGAGTTCCTATTGTTGTTGTTATTCCAATTGGAGTTTCGGTTGTTATTGTTGTTGTTGCTCCAATTGGAATTCCTATTGTCACTCCTTTGATTGTTGTCTCTTCCCATGTAGTTGGCTTCTTGCTCCTTAGTCTTTTGAAGACTCGTTTTGAGCACTTCCCTTAATTCTTTGATGTCATCTTTGAGGGAGAATATTTGTGTTTGAGCAGCTTTATTCAACTTGGCTCCCGAATCGCCTTGATTCCGGCTATGTGAGTCCACCTTCCGGTGGGAATACTTCTCAATCACTTGGGCTTGCTTCTCAATGAAGTCCCAAGCATCATCCTCTCTCATATCCATGAATGTGCCTGATAGCATGAATTATAGTCTATATTTCAGGGTTTGTTTGGACGTTTTATCTTTCATAATCTGCATGTTTGTATGTACATTATGTGATTTTACTACCATTTCATCTACCTTTGCGAGAATCGAGGTCTACACCTAGTTTCGTTGTAATTGCAGGTAATATGGTACGTTTTGCATCAAAAAGGAGCAAAAGGAGTCATTAGTCATTTGGAGCTACATCCAGGGAGCATAGCCATGGATTAAAGATGCACTTTGGACCAGTTTTGAGAGATTTCACATTCAGTTGTGAGTCACCTCGGTTGACCACAGATTCACCTCGACCGAGGTGATCCAGAGACGCCGACTCGACCGAGGCGAACACCTAGGACGCGGCAAGAATATTTTATTCTTGGAAGAGATCTTTTAAAATTGGAAAGTGATCTTATATTTTTGGGCTGGGCTCCTGGAAGGAAGGAGATATGCAGAATCATATATTTTACCTATATTTATGGGAGAATATCTTTCTAAGATTTATTATCTTTGGAGGGTTATTTTCCTATAAAAAGGGTTGGATTTTCCACAAATCCGATCATGCTTAGATCACGATATACCGTCGATCAGGGTTTATAGCACGCAGCAGCAGCATACTCCAATTTGGGAGAGAGTTGAAGAACCTTTTTGAAGGTTGAAGGAAGATTGAAGTTCATAGCTTTTATAACTTATTTGAAGGGTTTTGTAAGATTGTCTTCAATTCCCTCAATTGTTGTTTTGTCTTGTTGGATTATTATCCAAGGAACGCTTTGTTGTGATATTTGATTCAGTTATTGAAGTCTTTTCATTAAATTCTTCTTTGTTCAAATATTCACCTTCTTCCCATATATTTTAATACTTTCATTATGATGATGAGTGGCTAAATTCCTTGTGCGATTCTAGGGTGATTAGCTGAAGGTTGTGGGAAAAACAATGATAGAATAATCTTAGATTCCAGTAGGATCCTGAAAGTTCGAGTCTTTAACCTTAACCCTAAGCATCTCGTTCGGTTGATGAACATCTCGGCCGGGGTGGAATTCTTCTGACCGAGGTGACTTATCTGATCCATAACTGAGAGTTAAGTGTTAGAGTTTGCCAAATCCTATTCTTATTACACCTTCCTGGTTCAAAGCAAGCTTAGGATGAGACTTACCCGGTAATTCCTTAGTTTGTGTATTAACGATCATAAGTGTAGGTAATAAAGGTTTATCCTTTATTGGGGTTTGAGTGTGCTTCCATCCCATCTTCGTGAGTTAGCCTGAGACTTACCCGGTAAAGGTTGATTCTATTCCCTTAGATGGTGTGTTAGTTTGAGGTTATAGTTCTTTATCTTAATTCCTTGAGACTTACCCGGTAATAGGAATTACGGTTTGGGATTAGTGTGTAGTGAGACTTACCCGGTGATCTACTCCACTCTAGTAACACCTTCCCCACGCAAAAATCTCAGCTTTGTCCGCTTATCTATAGATCTTGAGTTGGAACCACAACTAGATGCTTTAATCCCTAGAATTGCATGCTTGCTTATTGACTTCTTATTCATCTTTGATTGTGTTAACTGCTCTTGTGGTTAGAATTGACATAGCATACCGTATTGACTTTGTTTCATCGAGTCCTTGTGATCGACCCCTGGAATTTTCTTGCTTTTACTACGATTGACCCGTACACTGCGGGTTCGCATCCTTGTTTTAAAGCTTAAGTCTAGGGTTATAAATTTAAAGCTTGCACACACCGTTTGGAGCGAACAAGTTTTTGGCGCCGTTGCCGGGGACTTGGTCTAGACCGAGCCGGTACGGTTTGCTCTTGGGGCATTTGCCCCGTTTTGTCTAACCACTCTACTTGAGTGACTTTTGCAGGTTCTTTCTTAGGTACATGCGAAGAACCCGCACTGGGAAGGAAATCGTTCCTTACGATCCCGAACCAGAAAAGACATACAAGCGACGCTTAAGAGAAGCAAAGATGGCCCAACAAGACGATCGCGATCTTGCGGCCCAATTGAGAGAGACGCAGGAGCTGCTGCGCCTCAGCAAGGAAGAACTCATGCAAGAGAAAGAGGAGAATCGCACTAGGACTGCAGCAATCGAAGCTGAGATTGCTGTCATTCGGGACCAAATTCTACTTCGACCGAGGGAGGATCCAGTAGTTGATCCTCGACCGAGGCAGATTCCAGTACCCGACGCCCCGGCCGAGGTACTTCCACCTCGGATACCAGTCCGAGATGTTCTTCTTGCAGGAATTCCACAAACCCTAGGTCAAAGGATGGACCCTAATCAACAACTGAGGCGTCCAGGAGTGAACCTAGGAGATCCAGCAGATCATGACTACGAACTTCGACCGCAAGTTCTAGCCATGATCCTCCAATGCCAATTCGGAGGGCTAGAGAAGGAGTCGCCGCATCAACATCTTCAAAACTACGAGATCTTGATGGAGACCTTGCGACCTCCCAGAATTGAGAATAACAACTACAAGCTAAGAACTTTTTACTTTTCTTTAAAAGATAGAGCTCTTACTTGGTATCAATCTCTTCCTCCAGGAAAAGTCAGCACATGGGAGGAGATGACCACGGAATTCTTGACCAAATTCATTCCCCCCTCAAAGACCGCTGAAATGAGAGGGAAGATCAATGCTTTCATCATGAAGGATAAGGAGAGCTTGTCCAAATCTTGGGAGCGGTTCAAGGATATCCTTTTGGATTGCCCACATCACGGGATTCCAAAGATCGAGTTGTTGGAGATCTACTTCAAAGGGCTGGACGGAAGCACCCAGTTCAATCTCCAACTACTCTCCGCCGGTACCTTCATGGACATGGCGATTGATGAGGCTTGGGACTTCATTGAGAAGCAAGCCTTGCACATGGAGAAGTATACCCACCAAGGAGCTGAAGGTGGAATTAAAAGAGTCAACTTTCAAGAGACTCAACCCAACAACAATCAACTCACGTCTTTGAAGAACGACGTGAAGCAATTGAAGGAGCTCTTGATGGCTCAAACTAAGAAGGAAGAGCAAGGGCAAAGGAACAACAACAATAACGGGTACCGTAACAACAACAACAACGGTTCCCGAAACAACAACTACAACAACAATAGAGGATCCAATAGCAACAACTGGAGGGCGAATAACCAAAATCACGGTAACAATCATTCAAACTCCAATTCTAATGATTCCTCTAACCCTTTCCTCTCTCCCCCTTCTTCTTCTTCTTCTACTCCATTGAAAAGCCAAGGGCAAGGATCAAGTTCGTCTCAGCCAGAAAAGAAAGACGCAGTTCTGGAGGCAATCTTGATCAAGCTTAGCGCTATGGAGAATTCTATGACTTCGTTTTCAAGGGCCCAAAAGTCCTTCGAACAACAACTTGCAAATAGGGCGACTGAAGCGCCAAGAGATCCAGGGAAGCTTCCAGCAAAGACGGAAACTAACCCTAAGGGCCAGTGCATGGCCATAACGACGAGGAGTGGACTCAAAACTGCAGATCCAGTACCTCGCTCGACGCAGACCACCTCGGTCCAGATCCAGTCGAAGAACACCTCGACCGAGATGCCAACCGAGGCGGAGCAACAGAAAGCAGGAGGAACGACAGAAACTTATGTTCCACCTCCTGCATATAGACCACCACTTCCATTCCCTCAGTGCAGAGCCAGAGCACATCTTGACAAGCACTTTGGTAAGTTTCTTGACTTGATGAATAAGCTACATATTAATATTCCTTTCCTTGATGCTATTCTAGGTATGCCCGCCTATGGGAAGTTCTTAAAAGAAATCTTATCAAGGAAGAGGAAGCTGGAGGATGTTGGTGAAGTTAGGATGACATCTAAATCTTCGGAGCTTATCAAGATCATGAAGGAAAAGATGCCGCCTAAGTTGAGAGATCCCGGCTCATTTTGCATTCCCATTCAAGTTGGGGAAGGCACTTGTGAAGCCCTTTGCGATCTAGGAGCCAGCGTGAGCATCATCCCGCTGGAGTTGTGCACTAAGATCGGTCTTGGAGAGCCCAAACCGGTCAAGATTCGACTTTACATGGCGGATCGCTCCATTACCCATCCCGTGGGCATCTTGGAAGACGTTCCGGTCAAGTTAGGTAACTTCTATCTACCCATAGATTTTGTCATACTTGACATTCCTGCAGATTATCCTGTTCCTATTATTCTCGGGAGGCCATTTCTAGCAACTTCGGGTTGCAACGTGGATTGCAAGAACGCCAAGTTGAAATTCAACGTTGGTGGCGATGAGGTGGAGTTTGCACTACTTGCAGCCATGAAAGGGGAGCAACTAACTGATGATATCTTCAACATCTACGATGAAGAAGAATCAAGAGAATTGGTGAGCTCTATCCTTATTAACGATCCACTCGAAAGAGTTATAAGTTTCAGTTTAATGGAGGAAGGTATAGATGCTTCTTGTGATGCAGATATACGGAGCTTAAAAGCACTGGAAGAAGATCCAGGAGCTAAAACTGAGAAGCTAATCCAGGAGACGAAGATCTCCAGTCTCGGATCCAGTAGCAGTACCTCGACCGAGGCACTTTCTGGACTGAGCGAGGCGACTGAAGAACACATCGGTCAACGCCTAAACACCACGACCGAGGTCGACGGCGAGACGATGTCAACTGAGATTGCTGAGAATAACAATTTTCTTTCTCCTTTCTCTGACATTCACCCACTGTTGGCGGACCATTCCCTCCAACAACTTTTTGATAATAAAGGTCCTTGGTATGCTGATATTGTGAATTATCTTGTTTGCCAGGAAATACCGCCCGGATTGACGTACTCTCAAAAGAAGAGATTCTTCAAGGAAGTACGACATTATTACTGGGATGAGCCGCTGCTATTCAAGCGCGGACCGGACGGGATGCTTCGAAGGTGCATTCCGGAAGATGAAGTTAATAGCGTCATAAGGCATTGTCATTCACTTCCTTTTGGGGGGCATGCTAGCACCGATAAAACATGCGCTAAGATATTGCGTTCCGGTTTCTTTTGGCCTACATTATTTAAGGACGTGCAATCTTTCGTCGTCTCTTGTGATGCATGTCAAAGAACAGGGAACTTATCAAGGAGGAACGAGATGCCACTTAATAACATCCAAGAAGTGGAAATCTTTGATGTATGGGGGATTGACTTCATGGGACCTTTCCCATCCTCCGGAGGAAACCTCTACATTCTCCTTGCAGTTGATTACGTCTCTAGATGGGTTGAAGCCATCGCTTCTCCCACTAACGACGCCAAGGTGGTTGTGAAGTTCTTGAATAGAACTATCTTTCCACGATTTGGAACTCCACGCATCATCATTAGCGATGGAGGAACGCATTTCATCAACCGGAAGTTTAAAGCACTTCTATCGAAGTATGGGGTAACCCACAAGGTATCAACCGCTTATCATCCTCAAACTAGTGGACAGGTCGAGATCTCGAATAGAGAAATCAAGGCAATTTTGGAGAAGACCGTCTCTAGAACGAGGAAGGATTGGTCCATGAAGTTGGACGATGCTCTTTGGGCGTACAGGACCGCATTCAAGACTCCCATAGGTACCACCCCTTATAATTTGGTATATGGGAAGTCTTGCCATTTGCCCGTTGATATGGAGCACAAGGCGTATTGGGCTATCAAATGGTTGAACTTTGACATCAAGGAGGCTGGTGAGAAGCGACTATTGGAACTTAACGAGCTGGAAGAGCTGCGGTTGAACGCCTATGAGAATGCCAAAATCTACAAGGAAAGGACGAAGAGATGGCATGACAAGCGTATCATTCCAAAGGAGCTTAACGAAGGAGACTTAGTTCTACTCTTCAACTCCCGCCTCCGTCTTTTTCCAGGTAAGTTGAAATCTAGATGGACCGGACCTTACGTTGTGAAACATGTTTTCCCTCATGGTGCAGTTGAGATATGGGGAGAAACTAGCGGAAGCTTCAAGGTCAACGGTCATAGACTTAAGAAGTACCAACCGGAAACGCCGGTTGAGGAGGTTGCAACGATATACCTCGTTTGAGACGCATCATGGTCCAGCTAGCGACCTTAAATCAAGCGCTTCTTGGGAGGCAACCCAAGGTATTGCTTTCTTTTCCCGTTTTCTAGTCTAGATTAGATAGTTCTTGTTTTGCTTTGCTTTGTTTTTGGCGTTCTGGACAGACAACAGGGAATATCTAAGGAGGAGCACAACTGGAAGGACAGAAGTTCGAGATTCTGAGAAGACAGAAGGACCTCGGTCACTGTCAGAGCACCTCGACCGAGTTGATTCTTGAGCAACCGAGGCGACTAGGGTTTCTGCAGAACCGCCTCGGTCCGTACCACCTCGGTCCAGTCGAGACCATCTCGACCGAGGTGATAGCAGATCCAGTAACAGTATAAAAAGGGAAAAATTACTTTTTCACATTTTTTACCTACCTTGACCGCGGCGACAGATCCATTTCGCTCACTCTCGATTCTTGCTCGTTTTCGACATTTTCTGCTTCCAAACCGAGATTGAAGGATAGAGGAATCGATTGCAACTACAGATCTGCAAGAAATTCGAGCAACTCGGCCGGAACGAGGTAAAAACGATCGAAACCCTAAACTCGTTCGTTTACTGCAATTTGGGCTTTGGTTGCCCTTGAATCTGTTGAGGAAAGACTTAAGTACCCCTTAGGAAGCATCGGTAGTGATTTTTGGGGGAAAAGAACTGAAATTCAGAGAGTTGAAATCGCGACTGTCTTCGCCTCGGTCCAGTCGACCTGCACCTCGGTCGAGGTGATTCTTGGAGTTTGTCAGTCGACCGAGGTAGTCTGACAGTGTTGTTTGAAGATGAGTTCTGACAAATTGTTAGCCCTTAGAGATAGATCTTCTCCTTCCCCTTCTTCTTCCTCATCCCGACCTTCTATACCGGTGATCCACGAGAGACACCTTGTAGATTACGAGCGCATTGCTAGCCGTCCAGTGATAGCACCTAGATTCCTGGACATTTCTGCCTTTGACTGTCTCCACGTAGATGGAGATCTTAGGAGGATGATCACCACCGTCGGGCTGGATCAGTTTACTGAGATCCGAGCCCCAGCTTACTTAGAGCCGACCCTCGAGTTTGTCAGCTCCTTCACTTACCTCCCCACAGAGAGGGCTGTGAAGTACCGGTTGATGAACCGGAACTACATAGTACCTCTAGACCATTGGAGAGACATCTTTGGCTTCCCTGCCCCCACTGCCGTAGACTTCCCGACCCGAGCTGTAGATACAGAGTTTTGGGGTCAGATCGCCCACATTACAGAGCATGCAGATAGGTGGCGCCCTGGTGATTCCAGGGAGAAGCTTATCTTCCATCTTGCTTTTCGTTTCGCTCACAGGATATTCAGCGAGACGCTTCTGGCGCGTACTGAGACGCCTCAGAAGGTCCGACAGGGGAGCTCTTCGCTTTATACTGCATGGTCACAGGTGGATACCCTGACTTTGGATTGATGCTGGCAGAGGATCTGCACAGGATCAAGGCCAAAGGGAAGGGAGATATATGCTGTGGAGGGATAGTGACCCATATCGCTACTTATCAGGATATGGATCTGAGTAGGTGTACTATGGTGGCGGCTGCCAAGCCGCTCGGACTTCAGGAGATGATCACACGGAGGATCCTAGTTCCCCGTGGTTTGACTACACCTTACGTCGCTATGCCATGGGAGCTGACTGCACCTCAGGGCATCAGATGGTCTGCACAGTTCTTTGTCTTTGATCCACATTTTTGGCAGACCGCTTGGGGTCCACTTATGGAGGATTACAGAGAGGGAGCAGCTGCCCCTGCTGCAGCTGAGGAGGAGGCTGAGGATGAGGACGACGATGATGACACAGTAGATGAGAGAGGAGGTGGCGTCCTGATGGACACATGGACAGATACAGCTGGGACGAGCGCGCCACCTATTATAGATCTGGATGACGAGGAGGACACTGAGCCGGCACCAGCTGAGACTTCTCCGGTCAGACCTGCTAGACGCAGGAGGCGGGGAGTGAGAGATAGAGCTGCTCACCGACGGATTGATGACCTGACGGATCAGGTTATCGACTCATATGCTGCACTTTCGCTGGATATCCGCGAGATGTAGGAGCGGCAGCATCATCAGCACATGATGGCTCAGCTGCAGTTTGAGCATATCATGGGACATCCTTATGATCCGACTCAGTATCCCTACATACCACCACCACCACCGGATCGAGACTACTGAGGAGCTGCAGGATTTTATTATTATATTTTTTATGCAGTTCGGCTTTTATCCGGTGAGTTCTCTCTTGTTTAGACTTTTATTATACCCATTGGGACAGTGTGTCTCAAGTATGGGGTGTTTGTGTTATTTGACTACGTGACTACGTGATGTATTTGACACCTTTGATGTATTATATTTATCGGATATTTTTTGTATTTATGCTTCATTGCCTTTATATGATTATCTGATATTACATACATACCTACAGGTTATTTGATTGAGAAAAACGTCGAAACTGAAAGAAAAACGGTTTTAAAAAAATTTTTTTTTTTTTTGACTTCGACCGGGGAGATTCTGGCCGAACGAGGTGTTTCACCTCGGTTGAATCAAGAACACCTCGACCGAGGTGCGTTAACTGAGAGTTTTCGAAAACGAATTTTTGTTACTTATCTGGATATGACCTCAGTGAAGATCTTGTTTACTGACTGGTTTTAAATTCTTTATGTGTTTGAAAGGTTTTATAATATGTTTAAGTTGCTAAATGCTTTGCTTGAAATTAATGGCATGTTTAATACTTCGTTTTTATCCAAATTATGTTGAATTTGAAGGTTGACACCGCAGGTTAAGTTCTCTCACTTTCTTCTTGGAAAGACCAAGGCAATTCATTCTCTTCTCTCTTCTTCTTCTTGATCATGCTTAGCCCCTCATATACATTTTGCCTCCCTTTACCTATCCGGGAATTTGGAAGCAAGCAAAGTGGTGAAAGTGGAGTTAAAGTTGAGAAGTGGCTGGAAGTGAAGTGCTAGAAAGTAATAATAGGTTTGGGGAAGTCAATCATGAAGATGAGTAACTCGGCACCATTCACATAGCCGGGTGTTTGTGTCTTGCCAAAGTCGGATTGAGCGATATTCCTAACGGGTCATGGTATGTGCATCAAGGGTTTGATGCATCTCGAGAATTTGATGATTGCAGATTTCCTAGGCTTCGGTTATTGTGCACCTCTGTCCATGCATCCCAAAAAGCAAAGTAAAAAAGGAAAAAGTGTGAAATAAGCAAAGCTTATTGGTGGAAGATGTTGCAAGTCAATGTGAAAGTGAAGTTTATCCTTTTCCCGGATTCTAGCACCACATTACCTTACATACATCCCTACCCTACACGTTTCTTGACCTTTTCTTTTGGGAAGCCCTTGAGACCTTGAGCTTGTTGATTGACTTAGCGGTTTAAACTGGATTATACATGATTAATTTTGATAATTATGATTTATTATGCATTCTATGATTTTATGCAAAGATGAACAACTTTTCTATATTTATAAAATGTTTTGAGCATATTGAGTTTTTAATTTCCAGGAAGTACTCTCTTAGAGTGATCTATGATAGTTGCACACCATAAAATGTTTTTGAAAGACTTTTTCATTGATTTTCTTGACTTATAATCCATTCTATCTTGTCTTCTATATGCGGAACTTGCTTGGGGACAAGCAAAGGGCTAAGTATGGGGTATTTTGATAGCATGAATTATAGTCTATATTTCGGGGTTTGTTTGGACGTTTTATCTTTCATAATCTGCATGTTTGTATGTACATTATGTGATTTTACTACCATTTCATCTACCTTTGCGAGAATCGAGGTCTACACCTAGTTTCGTTGTAATTGCAGGTAATATGGTACGTTTTGCATCAAAAAGGAGCAAAAGGAGTCATTAGTCATTTGGAGCTACATCCACTGAGCATAGCCATGGATTAAAGATGCACTTTGGACCAGTTTTGAGAGATTTCACATTCAGTTGTGAGTCACCTCGGTTGACCACAGATTCACCTCGACCGAGGTGATCCAGAGACGCCGACTCGACCGAGGCGAACACCTAGGATGCGGCGAGAATATTTTATTCTTGGAAGAGATCTTTTAAAATTGGAAAGTGATCTTATATTTTTGGGCTGGGCTCCTGGAAGGAAGGAGATATGCAGAATCATATATTTTACCTATATTTATGGGAGAATATCTTTCTAAGATTTATTATCTTTGGAGGGTTATTTTCCTATAAAAAGGGTTGGATTTTCCACAAATCCGATCATGCTTAGATCACGATATACCGTCGATCAGGGTTTATAGCACGCAGCAGCAGCATACTCCAATTTGGGAGAGAGTTGAAGAACCTTTTTGAAGGTTGAAGGAAGATTGAAGTTCATAGCTTTTATAGCTTATTTGAAGGGTTTTGTAAGATTGTCTTCAATTCCCTCAATTGTTGTTTTGTCTTGTTGGATTATTATCCAAGGAACGCTTTGTTGTGATATTTGATTCAGTTATTGAAGTCTTTTCATTAAATTATTCTTTGTTCAAATATTCACCTTCTTCCCATATATTTTAATACTTTCATTATGATGATGAGTGGCTAAATTCCTTGTGCGATTCTAGGGTGATTAGCTGAAGGTTGTGGGAAAAACAATGATAGAATAATCTTAGATTCCAGTAGGATCCTGAAAGTTCGAGTCTTTAACCTTAACCCTAAGCATCTCGTTCGGTTGATGAACATCTCGGCCGGGGTGGAATTCTTCTGACCGAGGTGACTTATCTGATCCATAACTGAGAGTTAAGTGTTAGAGTTTGCCAAATCCTATTCTTATTACACCTTCCTGGTTCAAAGCAAGCTTAGGATGAGACTTACCCGGTAATTCCTTAGTTTGTGTATTAACGATCATAAGTGTAGGTAATAAAGATTTATCCTTTATTGGGGTTTGAGTGTGCTTCCATCCCATCTTCGTGAGTTAGCCTGAGACTTACCCGGTAAAGGTTGATTCTATTCCCTTAGATGGTGTGTTAGTTTGAGGTTATAGTTCTTTATCTTAATTCCTTTAGACTTACCCGGTAATAGGAATTACGGTTTGGGATTAGTGTGTAGTGAGACTTACCCGGTGATCTACTCCACTCTAGTAACACCTTCCCCACGCAAAAATCTCAGCTTTGTCCGCTTATCTATAGATCTTGAGTTGGAACCACAACTAGATGCTTTAATCCCTAGAATTGCATGCTTGCTTATTGACTTCTTATTCATCTTTGATTGTGTTAACTGCTCTTGTGGTTAGAATTGACATAGCATACCGTATTGACTTTGTTTCATCGAGTCCCTGTGATCGACCCCTGGAATTTTCTTGCTTTTACTACGATTGACCCGTACACTGCGGGTTCGCATCCTTGTTTTAAAGCTTAAGTCTAGGGTTATAAATTTAAAGCTTGCACACACTGTTTGGAGCGAACAGTGCCACAAGAGAGAGATTGAAGGTTGAATTGTGTTTCCACATCCAATCCTTTGTAGTAGATCTCCAATAGTTCCAGCTTGGAAATGCCATGGTGTGGGCAATCCAACAATAGATCTTGAAACCTTTCCCAAGATTGAAACAAGCTTTCATTGGGTTTCATAGAAAAAGCATTTATTTTACCTCTCAATTCCGCCGTTTTGGATGGCGGAAAGAATTTGGTGAGGAATTCCGAAGACAATTCCTCCCATGTTGCTAACTTCGCAGCTGGAAGTGTTTGGTACCAAGCTAGAGCTTTGTCCTTCAAAGAGAAGAAGAACGGCTTGATCTTGTAATTACTTGTAATTGCCTTCTTCGGCTTCATAGTCTCCATGAGAATCTCGAAATTCTGCAAGTGTTGGTGTGGAGATTCAGTACTTGCTCCGCCATATTGACTTTGGCGAACCATGGTGATGACTTGTGGTGAGAAACTAAACTCTTGGATGTCTTCAGCTCCGAAATCCACACCTAAGCGGCGTGGTTGCTGAATTGGATCCATCCGTTGCCCTAAAGTTCGGGGTCTATCATCGTTATTAACAGCTCTCACGTTCCTAGTTGGGATGCGAGGAACAACCCTTGGTGTTGGGGTGTTTCGAATAGGACGAAGTGATGGATCAATCTCTTCAAGTTCCGGCATGTCCGGATCAATCTCTTCATCATCGGATGAGTCATTTCGAATGGATTTAGTTGGTGTCTTGACTCTCTTCTTCTTCTTGGATTCGTTCAACTCCAACTTCATGTCCAACATCATAGCTCTTAGTTCATCAATCTGAAATTGATGACTTATTTCAGCTTCTTTTCGTGCTTTCTCACTCAACTGAGTTGGCGTTGAGCTTTGTTTAGTTCAGCCTGGTAGTTTCTCTCATCGTTTTCAGCCATTTTCTTTTCTTTCAACTTTCTTCTCAAAGTTCTCTCCAATTCGGGATCGAAAGGAACTAGATCTTTAGTGGATCTAGTCTTTCGCATATACCTAAAGAACCTGCAAAGATCACTCAAGCAGACGAATCAAATCACAAGAGCAAGAGCTCTTAAGCTAGACAACCGAAAACAGAATTTGGTCTAGACCAAATCCCCGGCAACGGCGCCAAAAACTTGTTCGCTCAAAAAGTGTGTGTGTCAAAGTCTTAATATTTATATCTAGAACTCAAAAGCAAAGCGAACACGCAGTGTACGGATCGACTGTAGTGAGGTAAGAATTCCAGAGTCGAACTCAGGGATTTTGTGAGAATAAATTCAAAGTCGATTATCTAGCGAAGTGTAAAAGCTTTTGTGATTGATAAAGAGGGAAATGATTCCAAGGATTCAAGTATCCGATTTCGGCTTTCGATTCAAGACACTTCTATAGATGTAGGACAGAGTTTATATTGCCAAGCTTAAATGTTCAAAGGTAGGATTCGTACGATGAAGTTCTGAAACCCATATGACTAATCTAAAGGTTCTCTCTATAAGGGTTGTTGAGGCTGCAATATAGAAAGATCTAAAGATAAGAATTATGTTCAAACTAACTATCTAAAACTCTAGGATATGACTCTCCAAAGTAAAGATTAGAAAGCACAATTAAAATCTTAATAAAGGATGTTGAGTCTCTTTACTACCCAAATCTTGAAATCTTAATCTATTAAATGTAGAAACAGGTTTGAAGTGCCTTCGTACATTCAATTAGAGGGTAGAAAGGTTAATCAAGGTTGGGATTTAGGCAAGGATTAGTTTTGATTAAAGATTGGTTCAATTAAAGTTCGTCAGAAGAATAAATCGCCCTGTTCATAAGAAAATCGATCGATTTTCCCCAAGAACAGCCCGATTTTCCTGTTTATCGCAAAACTAAAATCTAAACTCTCAGGGTCCTAATGTTTGAATGAGTTCAGTCTATCATCATCTAAGCCTTAATCATCAACTATTCTCCCCAGAATCACAAGGGTTTTAGCCAACCATTTTCAAAATCGAATCAAATTAATTATTGAGAGAAAAATCGCAAACAAACCGAATCTTGAATAAAGAATTTCAATAAGCTTCAAATCTGTAAACGATTGTCAAAACAACTCAATGTATATCCTAAACAACTCAAATTCGTGCTCAAAAACAGCAAGTATTTCAATGAACAAAGAAATCTCACAACTAGAATCAAGATTAGCTTTCCGGCAAAGAGTCCTTCAATCTCCTTCCAAGAATCTTCAATTCCTCTCAAACGTGTAAAGATTTCTCGCTGCGGCCTCCTCGTTTTTGTTCCTAGGGTTATCCTCTATAGTTTCTTGCAAGTGGGCCGTTTGGCAAAACTCTCCTCTAGCCCAAATTAATTGGGCTTTGTGTCGTCTTTTCATTTGGCCGAAAAACATAATAAATCGACCTAGTCGATTTACACACAAAACCATTCGATTTCTTTAGGGGAAAATCGTCCGATTTATGTGTAAATTGGCACGATTTTCTTCAACAGAAAGTGCTCTTCTCTTGGCTCATCTTCTATGCTTCTCCTTTGCAATTCCTTAGCTCTTTATGACTCCTTTAAGATTCCTTTAGCTTCCTTAACATCCTTAGATGCTCTTTGCTCCGCTTTTGCTTCCAATTCCACTCCAATTACCTATAATTCATCAAAAACTCATGTAGACCTCTATTTCCGACAAATGATTGGATAGAACATAAAAGTCATACAAAATCTCTCTAAATGCAAGGTAAACTGAGACAATCTTTTGTAATATGCATGAATATGATGATACATAATTCATGTCATCATGCCCCCGTTCTTGTGCTTCCGGACTTCTCGAAAACTTTTGAGATAGAGTGTGATGCTTCGGGAATCGGGATTGGAGGAGTTTTGATGCAAGAGGGACGCCCCGTGGCATACTTTAGCGAGAAACTGGGAGGAGCTGCCTTGAACTACCCTATATACGACAAGGAGTTATATGCATTGGTTCGGGTCCTTCAGGTTTGGGAGCACTATCTTCTACCTCGTGAATTTGTTATACATTCTGATCACGAGTCGTTGAAGTAATTGAGAG
Source organism: Fagopyrum homotropicum (assembly GCA_033239125.1). NCBI lineage: Eukaryota > Viridiplantae > Streptophyta > Magnoliopsida > Caryophyllales > Polygonaceae > Fagopyrum > Fagopyrum homotropicum. The sequence continues at coordinate 145,217,526 of BSWB01000002.1, forward strand.
GACAAGCCAAGTTGAACAAACGCCATGCACGATGGGTGGAGTTTATTGAGGCTTTTCCATATGTGGTGCGCTACAAGAAGGGAAAGGACAATATCATAGCTGATGCGTTATCTCGTAGGTACACACTTTTATCTTCCTTAGATGCATGCGTTTTGGGTTTTGGACTGATTCGTGATTTATATGCTCTTGATGTGGACTTCCGGGACATTTTTGCGCTTTGCTTGCGCTCTAGTAGTGACTCTCATGCTAGTAGTTATTACATTCATGATGGAAATTTTGTTTAGAGCTTCTAGGTTATGTTTGCCTACTTGTTCTTTGAGAGCTTTGATTGTTTTAGAGGCCCATGGAGGGGGATTGATGGGTCATTTTGGGGTTACGAAGACTTTAGGCATATTGAGAGAACACTTTTATTGGCCTAAGATGAGAAGTGATGTTGAGAGATGTTGTGCTAGTTGTGTACCTTGTCGCAAGGCTAAGTCAAAGACTAACCCTCATGGATTATACTTACCCTTGCCTATTGCTAGCTCTCCTTGGGAAGACATTTCCATGGATTTTGTCCTAGGATTACCTCGTTCTAGGAGAGGACATGATTCCATTTTTGTGGTTGTTGATAGGTTTTCTAAGATGGCGCATTTTATTGCTTGTAGTAAATCTGATGATGCGTCAAATGTGGCTAACCTTTTCTTTGAGCATATTGTTAAGATGCATGGGATACCTAGGTCAATTGTGTCGGACCGAGACTCTAAATTCCTTAGCTATTTTTGGAAGATACTTTGGGCCAAGATGGGGACGAAGTTGTGCTTTTCGACTTCTTGTCATCCCCAAACGGATGGACAAACTGAGGTAGTAAACCGGACTCTTGGCACTTTGCTTCGTACTATGATGGATACTAACTTGTGCAGGTGGGAGGATTGTTTGCCCATGGTGGAGTTTGCATATAACCGGGCTATTCATTCGGCGACCAAGAAGTCCCCTTTTGAAATTGTTTATGGCAAGAATCCTCTTACTCCGCTGGATTTGACTCCTCAACCGGCTCCGCAACCCGTTGATGTGGATGGGCAATCTAGAGCTGAGTATGTGAAAAGTTTGCATGAGCGGGTTCGAATCCAATTAGAAAAACGTACCGAGCAATATGTCCAGCAAGCCAACAAAGGGCGTCGGGAAATGCTTTTCATGGAAGGAGACCTCATGCGGGTCCATTTGAGGAAGGATCGCTTTCCTTCTATTTGGCAATCTAAGCTCAACCCAAGAGCGGATGGTCCTTTCCGGGTCCTTGAGAAGATTAACGATAACGCATATCGCATTGAACATCCTACTAAGTATGATGTCCATAATGTGTTTAATGTTTATGATTTTTCTCCATTTTATGTAGGTGATGAGGTCGAGGATGCGGAGAACGAGTTGGCGGATTCGGGGTCGAATCCTTTCCAAGGAGGAGGGGATGATGTGAGCCCACCGGACTTAAGCAATGAGACTGACGTGACCGCACCAAGATCATTACCACCTCTCACGCGAGCTAGAGCCCGCATGCTAGACCAAACCACGTTGACTTACCATACTTTTAGAGCTCCGACATTTAAGGACGTTGTTACGCTAAAAAGTGTGCACGCAATAAGCCTTAAATTTATACTCGTTATATTTATCCTAACTTCTAGCGCACCCGCAGTGTACGGGACGTTTGTAGTATGGATAGTATTCCGAGGTCGAACACAAAGACTAAGGTGAAATTGATTCGGTTTTGTGATTTAGTTTAGTGAAGGTCTAAGGTTAGAAAAGGGGAGAAACGAAGAAATGAAAATCTCGAATTGTTTTTGGTTGGTTTTTGGTGATCAATCAAGGATCACAAATTCATGCAAAGTAAACAATCAAACTAAACTAAAAATCAGCACGAATGAACAAATCAAACAAGATTATGATCAAAGAAAGAAAAGACGGATTCTAGGGGTTGGAAGTTCCGGTTATGGCATAGAACTCAAGTTATCTATTCATTTCTTGGATTAACTATGGTATGTTGGGATTAAGTGTATCAAATTTGGGATCAATTACCGGGTAGGTCTCATGGTCCAACTAGTCCACACCTAAGGTCTCATTACCGGGTAAGTCTCTAAGAACCTAAGGATAGGAATTCTACACAAACCGGATTGTTAATTAGGGATCTAACCTATCCTTACCGGGTAAGTCTTGGAAGGGGAAGTCCTAAGCAACTATCCTAGCACATCTAATCCAATGGCGGCTTATTAGGCTCACCACTACCTAAGGTTTGCTATTTTAGATTCTAAGGGCAAGGATTACCGGGTAAGTCTCTCCTAACACTTAGTCACTACACTAGGTCACCCTAGGGTAGGTTAAACTCAACAAACACTTAGGGTTTCAACATTTTATAGGTCTAATGCAGGGTCCTTCGAACCAGGGAAAATCACGGTCTGTTCTACCGAAACCACGGCCGTGGTTCTTCAAGAACTACCCGTGATTTCTAACAGGAACTACGTTCATAAGCAAAAGTCATCCAAAGGTAAATCTAAGTCCGTCCTATCATAGTTCTAGCCATAACCATCCTTTCCTTACCCTAGAACCACATTAATTTAGCCTACAACATTCATAATGGAAATCGAGACAAACAAACATAAAATCAAAACATCCATTGCAAGATAATGAAAGAAAAGAGATGAACAAGTGAACTTAATTCAAAACTAAGCTGAAGATTAGAATTAGAGCCACTTACAACCCTTCCAAAAGAAGGTTCAAAGATTCATACAATCTCTAAAAAACGAAATCCGAAATACAAGAAAGCTATGTGTGTTCTTCTCCTCCTCTTCAATGGAACTCTCCTTCTTCTCTTTGACACTTTCCTTCCTAGAAAATCTTCTTGTTTTTGAGAATATATTTGTTAGAGAAAATGGAGAATGGATGAGCTGCTCCCAAACTACCCCAGCTGCCTCAAACAACCCATGAAGGACCACTTTTATAACAAATCTTTCATGAGCTGGCCATGAGAGTCGTGGCACAGCTGTCACGAGAATCTGGCAAAATCCATGGTCATTTCCACGGTAATTTCCACGGCCGTGGTTCTTTGCAGAAACTTCGCCTTGGATCATTAAGCTGTGGTTTGGTGCATGGTTTGTGTTGGCAAGGTTCAATGAGTCCTCCTTAGCCTTTGGCTAGTGTCCTAATGAGTCCGAGGATGTGTCATCTAAATGAACGATCCTCAAACGCATCGTTTAAGCTCCTAAACTTCCCGAAATACCTACAAAACGCGCACAAGTCCGTGTAGACGTCTATCTCGACAAAATACGTGAATTGGGTGCAAAACGTCTTGAACTAATGCTAGATCATGCATGAATGAGCGAGAATTCTATCTAAATGTACACCTAAAACTATGTTATAAATCGTGTTATCAAAATACCCCATACTTAAGGTTTGCTCGTCCCCGAGCAAATTCCCAACTATAGACTAAGAGATGACATGATTTATGTATGCAGAAAAAAATGGCAAAATCTTTTTGGGTTTTGTGCTTCTTACTATTGGATCACCTTCATAGTCATGATCAATGGCAATTGGATAAGCAATTATGTATCAAACAATAAGGGCATGGAAAGACAATTGTACTTAACTAAAAAACATGCATGAAATGTGAGGATGAAGAGGTCAAGAAGATCAAGAGTCTATCCAATCTAGATTACTGAGTCTTACAAACATGCAAGTAGGTCATAAGGGCTTGTGACATAAAAGGCCAAGAAACGTTGCAATTGGGTGGGGGATTCTTTAGGTTATGTGATGCTAATCCGGGAATGGAACTAACTCCACATCCTTGCCCTCGATCAACTTCCCCCAAGTGTATATTTTTCTCTATCTTGCTTTCTTTTCTTTTATTTTTTTTTTCTTTTGAGACAATGGCATTGGTGTACAAAAGCCGAAACCTTGGTGATTAGCCGTCCTCGGGCTTTTTCTTAGTTTTCGAGGTGCATCCACACCGGGCACACATACCAAAGCTCGTTAGGGCTATTGGTTCATTTGACTTTGGCAAGGCACCAACACCCGATTATGTGAAGTGTACCGAGTTACTTGTCATTTAAACCAACGCCCCCAAACCTATATTTTGGCTACACTTCCACTATAATTTCAGCATTTTATTCACGACATTCTTTTCATTACATCTTCACCCCGCACTTGCTTTTCACACATTTCAACACACTAGCATGCTCCTATTCCCGGATGGGTTTAAAGGAGGTCGATTTTATATCAATTGAGGTGCTCAAGCAATCATGATCAAGATGAGAAGTAGAGAAAGATGAAATGCCTCATTCATTCCTAGATGGTATGCAAGAACTATCATGTAATTTCGACTTTCAATACTCAATCCGTTCTAGGCAATCATCATGATCACAAGTCATTCATAGAATTTAAGAAAAGTAGTTCAAGTCCACATATGCATTTATCAATTCAACACATAAGGCCATCCATAGCCAATCACAAGACAAGTTTCATCATTAGGATCATATCCAAGCCTAGAAAGCACAAAAATTTTTAAATTTTCTGATTTTTATGGGATTTTCGTTTTAAGTATGTACAATGCAAGACATGTGCAAAATATTAGCCTATCCTAGATGCTCATCATGCAAAGGATCATGCAAACCCCACCCCTTACTTAGAAACACATTGTCCCCAATGTGGTATTCAAGTAAAGAGAGTGAAAGAAGGTTCTCACAATGTAAAATTGTTTGCTATGGTATTTTGGAATTCTCAAGTGAATTGATGTTGGATGATCCTTTCAACCATGGTAGAGAGCTCTAAGCATCCTTCAAAGCTTCGGAACCCGCGCTAGGCACCTCTAGCCGTCCAAGTTCCGCGTCCGCTCCACCCATAATTGGTGAGGGTGTCATCATCATCACTTTCATTGCCAAGAAAGGCTTCCAATGCCACTAATGCTCTAGCACACACACGAAAGTAGACAAAACACACACAAAGCACAAAAAAATAGAAAAATCTACGCAAAAAATGAAAAGGGAAAAATGTTACCAATGGGTTGCCTCCCACCAAGTGCTTCTTTAAGGTCATTAGCTTGACCAAACTCGGGAGCGTCTATTCGAGGTGAAGCGGGGCAATCATGTCTACCGGGGCTCCCGGAATATACTTCTTCAAGCGATGCCCATTCACTTTGAAATTTCCACAATGCTCCCCTCCTATTTCAATAGCTCCATGGGGAAAGATCTTCTTCACCACATATGGCCCGGTCCATCTTGATTTGAGCTTTCCGGGAAAGAGCCTTAGCCTTGAGTTGGAGAGAAGGACAAGGCCTCCTTCACTTAACTCCTTTGGAATGATCCTCTTGTCGTGCCACCTTTTGGTTCTCTCCTTGTAGATCCGGGCATTCTCATAAGCTTCCAATCGGAGCTCCTCAAGGGCATTGATATCAAGCAACCTCTTTTCTCCCGCTTCTTTGAGGTCAAAATTTAGCCACTTAATGGCCCAATAAGCTCTATGCTCCATTTCCACCGGAAGATGGCAAGACTTGCCATAGACCAACTTGTAGGGGGTGGTTCCAATTGGTGTCTTGAAGGCGGTTCTATATGCTCATAGTGCGTCATCGAGCTTCATAGCCCAATCCTTCCTTGTCCTAGACACCGTCTTCTCGAGGATGGCCTTGATCTCTCGGTTGGAGATCTCCACTTGACCACTAGTTTGGGGATGGTAGGGTGTTGCCACCTTATGAGTCACCCCATACTTGGCCAAAAGTGCTCCAAAGTTCCTATTTGTGAAGTGCTTCCCTCCATCACTAATGATTACCCTTGGCGTTCCAAACCTAGGGAAGATCACCCGGTTGAAGAATCGCACCACCACCTTGGCATCATTTGTAGGAGAGGCAATCGCTTCTACCCATCTTGACACATAGTCCACCGCCAATAGGATGTAGAGATTTCCACATGAAGAAGGGAATGGTCCCATGAAGTCTACACCCCACACATCAAAAATCTCAACTTCTTGGATGTTATTCAAAGGCATTTCATTCCTCCTTGAGATGTTGCCCGTCCTTTGGCAAGCATCACATGCCGCTACAAAACCTTGTACATCTCTAAACAAGTTAGGCCAATAAAAACCGGTTTGCAATACCTTTGCACACGTCTTGTGTGAGCTAGCATGGCCTCCGCAAGGTAAGGAGTGGCAATGCCGGATCACACTCTCCACTTCATCCTCCGGTATGCATCTTCTAAGCACCCCATCCGGGCCTCTCTTGAATAGAAGTGGCTCACTCCAATAGTAATGCCTTACATCATTGAAGAACTTCTTCCTTTGTGCATATGTAAATCCGGGAGGCACTTCCTCACACACTAAGTAGTTCACGATGTCGGCGTACCACGGCTCACTTCCTCTAGCCACTTGGAACAAACATTCCTCCACCATTTGCAATTGTTCATCCCGGAATGAATCATCTATCGGGATGTTGTCTTTCCCAAGCTCCAATGGTGGGAGTCTACTAAGGTGATCCGCCATGGAGTTCTCGGATCCCTTCTTATCTCGTATCTCCAAATCAAACTCTTGAAGAAGAAGGATCCACCGAATCAACCTTGGTTTGGCATCCTTCTTTGTAAGTAGATAACGGATCGCCGCATGATCCGTATAAACTATGACCTTCGCTCCAACAAGGTATGAGCGGAACTTCTCAAATGCATACACCACCGCCAACAACTCCTTCTCGGTGGTAGCATAGTTGAGTTGGGCATCATCTATCGTCTTGCTAGCATAGTAAATAGCATGAGTGCGCCCTTCTTTCCTTTGCCCTAAAACGGCCCCAACGGCCACATCGCTTGCATCGCACATGATCTCAAATGGTAGACTCCAATCCGGAGGTTGCATGATAGGAGCGGAGATCAAGGCGTTCTTCAACCTACAAAAAGCTTCAAGACAATCCTTGGAAAAGACAAAATCAACATCTTTCATTAGTAGGTTAGTGAGAGGCTTAGAAATTTTAGAGAAGTCTTGAATGAACCTCCGGTAAAAACCGGCATGCCCTAAGAAACTCCTTACCCCCTTCACCGAGGTAGGTGGCGGCAACTTCTCTATCGTTTCAATTTTGGCCCTATCAACCTCAATGCCACGGTTAGACACCAAGTGTCCTAACACAATGCCTTCACTTACCATGAAGTGGAATTTTTCTCAATTCAAGACAAGATTTGTCTCCTCACATCTTTGCAATACTAATGACAAGTTAGCCAAGCAATTATCAATGGAAGAACCATAAACAGAGAAGTCATCCATAAACACTTCCATGATATTTTCTATGTATTCCGAAAAGATAGCCATCATACACCTTTGGAAGGTGGCGGGTGCATTACACAACCCAAATGGCATTCTTCTATATGCAAAAGTACCCCATGGACATGTAAAGGTTGTTTTCTCTTGGTCATCAGGGTGGATAGGGATTTGGAAGAATCCACTATAGCCATCTAGATAGCAAAAATGAGAGTGTTGAGCTAACCTTTCTAGCATTTGGTCAATGAAGGGGAGAGGGAAGTGATCTTTCCTAGAGGCCATGTTCAATTTCCTATAATCAATGCACATCCTCCACCCCGTAACCGTCCTAGTCGGTATTAGTTCATTATTCTCATTAGTTACTACCGTCATTCCACCCTTCTTAGGTACTACATGAACGGGGCTAACCCACTTACTATCCGAGATAGGGTAGATAATTCCCGCATCTAGCAACTTAATGATTTCCTTTTTGACCACCTCTTTCATTATAGGATTCAATCTCCTTTGATGTTCAATAGAGGGTTTGTGGTTATCTTCCATCATTATCTTATGCATGCACAAAGATGGCTTAATGCCAACCAAATCATCAATAGTATAACCAATGGCTTTCCTATGCAATCTTAGTTCATGCAACAATTTAGCAAGTTCATCATCACTCAAGCATGCATTAACAATCACAGGGTATGTAGAATTATCACCAAGAAATGCATACTTTAAATGAGATGGAAGGGGTTTAAGTTCAAGTAAGGGAGGACCTTTTTCGGTTGAAGACGATCCAAATAAGATTGGATGAGATGAATCCAAAGCAAGGGAAGACTCCCTATGGCTCCTAAAAGCTTCATCATCAAGAGCTGATTCAGGGAAAACCACGGTTGGAAACACGGGTTGCTCATCTTCCACGGCGGTGGTTCTTGACAAGCTTGCTTCTCGGAGTTGTCCAGAAAGTTTGACGGCCGTGGTTTGTAAATCTCGACCGTGGAACTTGCAGCTGTTCACCACCTCTTCGTGGCTTCCAAATCCAACTCTTGGCTCCTCTTCCAAGGCTTCCAAAGCTTTGATCTCTTCATTGCAGGCCTCTTCAACACCTTCCTCCATCATACTTAAGGCGAGAACCTTTTCCAAAGGATCCTTGATCAAGATCGAGCTCACAATTTCTCTAGATTCTTCTTGCTCGACTATGTTGAGATGTCTTCATCAAGGGTTGACCCTTTCATCATTGTGGACAGCTTGAACTTGATGTTCTCTTCCCCGATGTTGAAGGAGAGAGTCCCGTTCTTGCAATCCAATAAACATCCGGAAGTGGCTAGGAAAGGTCTTCCTAAGATGATAGGAACCGGATAATCCGCCGGAATGTCCAACACTACAAAATCAATAGGCACGTAGAATCCTCCTAGCTGCACCGGAATGTCCTCTAGAATCCCAACCGGGTGAGTGATAGAACGGTCCGCCATATAGAGGGTCATCTTGACCGGCTTTGGCTCTCCTAGCCCGACCTTGTTGCTAAGTGCAAGCGGTATGATGCTTACACTCGCCCCGAGATCACAAAGGGCCTCGTACTTCACATCCCCCACTCCTATTGGGACGCAAAAAGAGCCCGGATCCCTTAACTTGGGAGGCATTTCTTCCTTCATGGTTTGGATCAATTCCGAGGATCTCTTGGTCATCCTTATCTCCCCATACTCCTCCAACTTCCTTTTGTTGGAGAGTATTTCTTTCAAAAATTTCCCATATGCCGGCATTCCTAAGATGGCATCCATGAACGGAATGTTAATATGTAACTTGGACATTAGTTCAAGGAACTTACCAAAGTGATTGTCCAAACGAGCTCTTGCTCTTGATTGTGGGAACGGTAGTGGTGGCTTGTATGGAGGCGGTGCCACATAGGTTGGCTCTACATCCTTGCTCTTTCCTCCATCTTCTTGCTTTCTTCCCTCTTCTACCACTACTTGCTTTCCCTTAGCTTGGTCCTTGGGCAAAGGATCCTTCATACTCAACCCACTCCTTGTTGTGATAGCCAACACTTGGCCTCTTGGGTTGTCTTCGGTTCTTCCGGGAAGCTTCCCCGGATCTCTATGTGCTTCACCCGCCTTTTGAAAGACTTGTGCTTCCAAGACCTTTTGAGCTTTAGAAATTGAAGTCACGGTGCTCTCAAGTCCACTCAATCTTCCTAGCAATTGTTCAAACATGACTTCGGTCCTATCCTTTGGAGGTTGAGAAAAACCGGGTGGAGGTTCTTGTGAAGCTCTTTGTGGTGGAGTTGTGCTTGTGGAGGCGGGAGGGTTCAAGGCTCCATCCGGGTTGGAGTAAGAAAATCCGGGATGGTTGTGGTTGGGCCGGTAATTGTTGAATTGCCAGTTGTTGTTGAAATTTCTTGAGCCTTGGTAATTGTTGAAGTTGCCCCTTCCCATATAATTCACATCTTCCTCCTTGGAAGGTAAGTTAGCTTGTGGAAGTACTTGAGGAGTTGCTTGGCTCTTCAAGGTTGTAGTACACAACTCTCTTAAGGATTTCAATTCGTTATTGATGGCGTCAAGCTTGAAATTGCTCATGGTGACCTCGCTCACCTCATATGCTCCCGCCTTTCTTCCTTCACTCTTCCTATGAGAGTACTTCTCAATCACTAGAGCTTGCTTCTCCACAAACTCCCAAGCATCATCTACATGCTTCTCCATGAAAGTCCCACCGGAGAGGGATTGAAGCTTGAATTGGCTATCTTCATCAAGTCCTTGAAATAGATCTCCAATAGCTCAATTTTCGGTATGCCATGGTGTGGACAATCTAGGAGAAGGTCCTTGAATCTCTCCCAAGACTTGAACAAACTTTCTCTATCCCTCATTACGAAAGCATTGATCTTCCCTCTTAATTCGGTGGTCTTGGAAGGTGGGAAGAACTTGGTCAAGAACTCAGTTGTCATCTCCTCCCAAGTACCAACTCGCCCTTGTGGAATAGATTGATACCAAGCCAAGGCTTTATCCTGAAGAGAGAAGGAAAAAGCCCTAAGCTTATGGTTGTTGCTCTCCAATCTTGGCGGCCTAAGAATCTCCATCAAAATCTCGTAGTTCATCAAATGTTGGTGAGGAGACTCTCCTTCCATCCCTCCAAATTGATTGTGCCGGATCATTTGTAGAACTTGAGGGCGGAGCTCATAGTTGTGGGTTGCGGGATCTCCTAGATTCACACCCGGTCGGTGTGCTCTTTGTGCTGGATCCATACGTCTCCCTAGGGTTTGTGGCTCCTCGATAGCAATGGGAACAACCCTAACATTAACCGCCGGCTGCGGTTGTACCACCGGTGGTGGAGGAGGTGGAGGTTGTCGGCGATTAAGCTCTCCTTGAACAAGGGCTTGCCTAATCTCCTCAATCTCCCTCCTAGTTTCCTCTTGCCTCTCATTGGCGAGTCTCCTTTCTTCCTCCAAGAGCTCATCTCTTAGCCTTATTTGCTCTAAGGCTTCATCTAACTCGGCTTGAAGATTTCTACCGGCCATCTCCTTCTCTTTTCGGATGTTCTTGGATCTAGATCGAAGGGTTTTCTCCGGTTCGGGATCGAATGGAGCTAAATCCTTTCCACGAGATCTTCGCATACACCTAAAGAGTAATAGATGTCCTGAAAAGCAAAGACACCAACCAAAGAGAGATCAAAAGCAACAAGAAAGATCTACACTAGAAACAATCACAAAATAGACTCAATCTAGACCTAGTCCCCGGCAACGGCGCCAAAAACTTGTTACGCTAAAAAGTGTGCACGCAATAAGCCTTAAATTTATACTCGTTATATTTATCCTAACTTCTAGCGCACCCGCAGTGTACGGGACGTTTGTAGTATGGATAGTATTCCGAGGTCGAACACAAAGACTAAGGTGAAATTGATTCGGTTTTGTGATTTAGTTTAGTGAAGGTCTAAGGTTAGAAAAGGGGAGAAACGAAGAAATGAAAATCTCGAATTGTTTTTGGTTGGTTTTTTGTGATCAATCAAGGATCACAAATTCATGCAAAGTAAACAATCAAACTAAACTAAAAATCAGCACGAATGAACAAATCAAACAAGATTATGATCAAAGAAAGAAAAGACGGATTCTAGGGGTTGGAAGTTCCGGTTATGGCATAGAACTCAAGTTATCTATTCATTTCTTGGATTAACTATGGTATGTTGGGATTAAGTGTATCAAATTTGGGATCAATTACCGGGTAGGTCTCATGGTCCAACTAGTCCACACCTAAGGTCTCATTACCGGGTAAGTCTCTAAGAACCTAAGGATAGGAATTTTACACAAACCGGATTGTTAATTAGGGATCTAACCTATCCTTACCAGGTAAGTCTTGGAAGGGGAAGTCCTAAGCAACTATCCTAGCACATCTAATCCAATGGCGGCTTATTAGGCTCACCACTACCTAAGGTTTGCTATTTTAGATTCTAAGGGCAAGGATTACCGGGTAAGTCTCTCCTAACACTTAGTCACTACACTAGGTCACCCTAGGGTAGGTTAAACTCAACAAACACTTAGGGTTTCAACATTTTATAGGTCTAATGCAGGGTCCTTCGAACCAGGGAAAATCACGGTCTGTTCTACCGAAACCACGGCCGTGGTTCTTCAAGAACTACCCGTGATTTCTAACAGGAACTACGTTCATAAGCAAAAGTCATCCAAAGGTAAATCTAAGTCCGTCCTATCATAGTTCTAGCCATAACCATCCTTTCCTTACCCTAGAACCACATCAATTTAGCCTACAACATTCATAATGGAAATCGAGACAAACAAACATAAAATCAAAACATCCATTGCAAGATAATGAAAGAAAAGAGATGAACAAGTGAACTTAATTCAAAACTAAGCTGAAGATTAGAATTAGAGCCACTTACAACCCTTCCAAAAGAAGGTTCAAAGATTCATACAATCTCTAGAAAACAAAATCCGAAATACAAGAAAGCTATGTGTGTTCTTCTCCTCCTCTTCAATGGAACTCTCCTTCTTCTCTTTGACACTTTCCTTCCTAGAAAATCTTCTTGTTTTTGAGAATATATTTGTTAGAGAAAATGGAGAATGGATGAGCTGCTCCCAAACTACCCCAGCTGCCTCAAACAACCCATGAAGGACCACTTTTATAACAAATCTTTCATGAGCTGGCCATGAGAGTCGTGGCACAGCTGTCACGAGAATCTGGCAAAATCCACGGTCATTTCCACGGTAATTTCCACGGCCGTGGTTCTTTGCAGAAACTTCGCCTTGGATCATTAAGTTGTGGTTTGGTGCATGGTTTGTGTTGGCAAGGTTCAATGAGTCCTCCTTAGCCCTTGGCTAGTGACCTAATGAGTCCGAGGATGTGTCATCTAAATGAACGATCCTCAAACGCATCGTTTAAGCTCCTAAACTTCCCGAAATACCTACAAAACGCGCACAAGTCCGTGTAGACGTCTATCTCAACAAAATACGTGAATTGGGTGCAAAACGTCTTGAACTAATGCTAGATCATGCATGAATAAGCGAGAATTCTATCTAAATGTACACCTAAAACTATGTTATAAATCGTGTTATCAGACGTCCATGACTATTACTTTGTGAACATACTTGAGGCGATTGAGGATGCCGGATCACTTTAAATCTAGATGTAACCTTTTGTTTTATTTTATGTTGTCATGCTTGATTTTATTTCATGGTTTAAGACCACTTTAGTTGGGTTTCTTTCAGCCACATTTTTGGAACCTTGGAGCTCTAATGTGGTTGGCCATATGAATGGTTTTTAGGCCATTTATTGCTTGAAGTTGTTGGTTGAAAGACCCTAGGCTTTCCTTCATTTAGTATCCAACTCTTGAACTACTTGTAAGCTATTATTGTGGGGAGTTGGTGCTGAATTTTTCAGCCATATAAGGCCATCTCCTACCCACGTTTTTAATCAGAATATAGAGTTGAGTTCAATCGAAGTTGTGTTTTCACTTTAAAGCAAAACAAATCTAGAGACTAAGGTGAGAGGCCAAGGTTTCGAAACCCACAAGGTGAGAGGCTGAGTGGTGTCCTTACGGTGCAAGGCTAAGAGGACAAAGGAGGTCTAATTTCCGAAGTGAGATTCCGAGGAAAGAAGAACTCGAGCCAAGGAGATCCAAGGTGCGAGGCTGGACGATTCCTTGCTTGGCATATCCCTATAAATCGAAAATACACAAAAGAAATCGATGGAGGAACAACACCGGCGGATCCTTGCGTTCAACGGACGAAGAGTGCATCACATGTCCATGGGGAACTTTTGCATATAGGAGAATGCCATTTGGGTTGTGTAATGCACCCGCCACCTTCCAAAGGTGCATGATGGCCATATTTTCTGAGTACATTGAGAATATCATGGATGTGTTTATGGATGATTTTTCAGTTTATGGCTCTTCCTTTGATAATTTCTTGGCTAACTTGTCATTAGTATTGAAAAGATGTGAGGAGACAAATCTTGTCTTGAATTTGGAAAAATGCCACTTTATGGTAAGTGAAAGGATTGTGTTGGAACACTTGGTGTCCAACCGTGGCATTGAGGTTGATAGGGCCAAGATTGAAACGATTGAGAAGTTGCCACCACCTACCTCGGTGAAGGGGGTAAGGAGTTTATTAGGGCATGCCGGTTTTTACCGGAGGTTTATTAAAGACTTCTCTAAAATTTCTAAGCCTCTTACTAACCTACTAATGAAAGATGTTGAGTTTGTTTTCTCCAAGGATTGCCTTGAAGCTTTTTGTAGGTTGAAGAACGCTTTGATCTCCGCACCTATCATGTGACCTCCGGATTGGAGTCTACCGTTTGAGATCATGTGTGATGCAAGTGATGTAGCCGTTGGGGCTGTTTTGGGGCAAAGGAAAGATGGGCGCACACATGCTATTTATTATGCTAGCAAGACGCTAGATGATGCCCAACTCAATTATGCTACCACCGAGAAAGAGTTGCTAGCGGTGGTGTATGCTTTTGAGAAGTTCCGCTCATATCTTGTTGGAGCGAAGGTCATTGTTTATACGGATCATGCTGCGATCCGTTATCTACTTACCAAGAAGGATGTCAAACCTAGGTTGATTCGATGGATCCTTCTTCTTCAAGAGTTTGATTTGGAAATCCGGGACAAGAAGGGGTCCGAAAACTCTGTGGCGGATCACCTTAGTAGACTCCCACCATTGGAGCTTGAGAGAGATGACATCCCGATTGATGACTCATTCCGGGATGATCAATTGCAAATGGTGGAGGAGTGCTTGTTCCAAGTGTCTAGAGGAAGTGAGCCATGGTATGCCCACATTGTGAACTATCTTGTGTGTGAGGAAGTGCCTCCCGGATTGTCATATGCCCAAAGGAAGAAGTTCTTCAAAGATGTGAGGCATTACTATTGGAGTGAACCACTTTTGTTCAAGAGAGGGCCGGATGGAGTGTTTAGAAGATGCATACCGGAGGATGAGTTGGAGAGTGTGATCCGCCATTGTCATTCCTTGCCATGTGGGGGGCATGCTAGCTCACACAAGACATGTGCGAAAGTGTTGCAATCGGGCTTCTTTTGGCCAAGTTTGTTCAAGGATGTGCAAAACTTTGTGGTAGCTTGTGATGCTTGCCAAAGGACGGGCAACATCTCAAGGAGGAATGAGATTCCCTTGAACAACATACAAGAGGTGGAAATATTTGATGTGTGGGGTGTGGACTTCATGGGACCATTCCCTTCTTCATGTGGCAAACTCTACATCCTATTGGTGGTGGATTATGTTTCAAGATGGGTGGAGGCAATAGCTTCTCCTACAAATGATGCCAAGGTTGTGGTGCGGTTCTTCAACCGAGTGATCTTCCCTAGGTTTGGAACACCAAGGGTGATCATAAGTGATGGAGGGAAGCACTTCACTAATAGGAACTTTGGGGCACTTTTGGCTAAGTATGGGGTAACTCACAAGGTGGCAACACCTTACCATCCCCAAACTAGTGGCCAAGTGGAGATCTCCAACCGGGAGATAAAGGGAATCCTTGAGAAGACGGTCTCTAGAACGAGAAAGGATTGGGCTATGAAGCTCGATGATGCCTTGTGGGCATATAGAACCGCTTTCAAGACGCCGATTGGCACCACTCCTTACAAGCTAGTGTATCGCAAGTCTTGCCACCTCCCGGTAGAGATGGAGCATAGAGCTTATTGGGCCATTAAGTGGCTAAATTTTGACCTCAAGGAGGCCGGAGAGAAGAGGATGCTTGATATGAATGCCCTTGAAGAGATCCGGTTAGATGCCTATGAGAATGCCCGGATCTACAAGGAGAGAATCAAACGATGGCATGACAAGCGCCTCATCCCGAAGGAGTTGAGTGAAGGCGACCTTGTCCTTCTCTTCAACTCAAGGCTGCGTCTCTTTCCGGGAAAGCTAAAATCAAGATGGACCGGGCCATATGTGGTGAAGAAGATCTTCCCCCATGGAGCTATTGAGATAGGAGGGGAGAATTGTGGAGATTTCAAGGTGAATGGGCACCGGTTAAAGAAGTATATCCCGGGAGCTCCGGTGGATATGATTGCCCCACTTCACCTAGAATGAGACGCCCCCGAGTTTGGTAAAGCTAATGACCTTAAAAAAGCGCTTGATGGGAGGCAACCCATTGGTAACATTCTTCCCTTTTTCGTTTTGTTTTTGTTTTTGATTTTTCTGTTTTTGTGTGTGTTTGGTGTGTTTTGTGTGTGCTAGAATCTTGGTAGCATTGGAAGCCTTGCATGGCATGTGAATGATGCTGATGAACCCCTCATAAATTATGGGTGGAGCGG
Source organism: Fagopyrum homotropicum (assembly GCA_033239125.1). Lineage (NCBI taxonomy): Eukaryota > Viridiplantae > Streptophyta > Magnoliopsida > Caryophyllales > Polygonaceae > Fagopyrum > Fagopyrum homotropicum. Next base: position 145,233,513 of record BSWB01000002.1, read on the forward strand.
ACGCGGAACTTGGACGGCTGGCGGTGCCTAGCGCGGGTTCCGACGCTTTGATGAACACTTGGAGCTCTCTACCATTGTTGATAGCATCATCCACCATCAATCCACTTGAGAAATCCCAAATACCAAAGCAAGCCATTTTTACATTGTGAGAACCTTCTTTCACTCTTCTTTACTTCATTTACACATTGGGGACAATGTGTTTCTAAGTATGGGGTGGGGTTTGCATAATCCTTTGCATGATTAGCATCTAGGATAGTTTAATATTATCACATATCTTGCATTGTATATACTCATTTCTAAAAAACCAAAAAATTCAGAAAATTTAAAAAAATTTGTGCTTTCTAGGCTTGGATATGACCCTGATGATGAATCTTGTCTTGTGGATTGGCTATGGATAGCCTTATGTTTTAAATTTATGAATTGCATATGTGGACTTGAAGTACTTATATTGAATCCCATGAATGGATTGTGATCATGATGTTTGCCTTGATTGAATTGAGTATTGAAAGTCGAAATTACATCTAGTTCTTGCATACCATCTAGGAGTGATTAAGGCAATTCATCTTCCTCTACTTCTCATCTTGATCATGATATTTGAGCACCTCAATTGATATAAATTTAACCTCTTTTGACCCATCCGGGAATAGGAGCATGTTAGTGTGTTGATGTGCGTGAAAAGCAAGTGTGGGGTGAAGATGTTGATGAAAGAATGCCATGAATAAAATGCTGAATTTGTTGTGAAAGTGTAGACAAAAATATAGGTTTGGAGACGTTGGTTTAAATGACAAGTAACTCGGCACACTTCACATAATCGGGTGTTGGTGCCTTGCCAAAGTCAAATAAACCGATAGTCCTAACGAGTTGTGGTATGTGTGCCCGGTGTGGATGCACCTCGAAAAATAGAAAAAAACCCGAGGACGGCTAATCACCTAGGTTTCGGCTTTTGTACACCAATGCCATTGTCTCAAAAATAAGTAAAAGAAAAAGATAGAAAAGATGGAGAAAATGTACACTTGTGGGAAGTTGATCGAGGACAAGATTGTTGAGTTAGTTCCGTTCCCAGATTAGCATCACATAGCCTAGAAAAATCCCCACCTAATTACAACGTTTCTTGGCCTTTTATTTTACAAGACCTTATGACCTATTTGCATGTTTGTAAGACTTAGTAATCTAGATTGGATATGCTCTTGATCATTTTGACTTCTTCGTTTTTACATTTCATGCATGCTTTCGAGTTAAGTACAATTGTCTTTCCGTGCCTTCATTTATTTGATACATGATTGCTTGTCCATTGCCATGAAACATGACTATGAAGGTGATCCAATATTAGAAGCACAACTCCAAAAAGATTTTGCCATTTTTCTGCATACAGAAATCATGTCATCTGTTAGTCTATAGTTGGGAATTTGCTCGGGGACGAGCAAACCTTAAGTATGGGGTATTTTTGATAACACGATTTATGACTTAGGATTAGACACTCATTTAGATAGATTTCTCACTCATTCACGCATGGTTTAGCATTAGTTCACGACGTTTGCACTTAATTCACTTATTTTGTCGAGATAGACGTCTACGCGGACTTTTGTTTGCTTTATAGGTATTTTGGGAGATTTAGGAGCTAAATCGATACGTTTGAGGATCGTTCATCAAGATGACACACCCTCGGACTCATTAGGATGCAAGCTAAAGGCTAAGGAGGACTCATGGAACCTTGTCAACACAAGCCATGCACCAAATCATAGCTTAACGATCCAAGGCAAAGCTGAAGCACCAAACCACGGTCACTAGCATGACCACGGCCGTGGAACCAACCGTGGCTTTTTCCAGACGGTTGTGACAACTATGCCACGATCTCAAGGCCAACTCTAGCAAGGTTGTAGTATAAAAGTGGTCCTGCAAGGCTGAGAGAAGGACAACACCCCTCATCACCATTCTCTCCCATACTCTCTCAACAAGAAGATTCTCTCAAGGAGGAGAGCTACCATTGAAGAAGGAGAAGAGCTTCATTGGGGAAGAAGGAGAAGAACTCACCATTGCTAGACTTGGATAGTTTTTGTAGTGAAGATTTTTGGAATCGATTTCTAGAGTTGTATGAACCATTTAAACCTTCTTTTGGAAGGGTTGTGAGTAATTCTAATCTTACTTTCAGCTTTGTTTTATTTGCTTCACTTCTTCATCTCTTCCTCTTCATTATCTTGCAAATGGAAGCCATGATTTTATGTTTGATGATTTCGATTGTTATGATGAATGTTGTAGGCTAAATAGATGCGATTCTAGGGTAAGGAAAGGATGGTTGTGGCTAGGACTATGATAGGATGGACTTAGATTTGCCCTTGGATGAGTCACTTACTTGAACGAAGCCTCTGTTAGGGTCCACGGTTTGTTCTTGCTAGACCACGGCCGTGGACTTGGTAGAACAGCCCGTGGTTTCCCTGGTTCGATGGATCTAAGTTCTAGATTGTTAAAATGTTGAAATCCTAGTGTTTGTTGAGTTAAATCTATCCTAGGGTGACCTAGTGTTAGCACCTAAGTGTTAGAAGAGACCTACCCGGTTATTCTACTCTTAGATTCCAAAGATGACAAACTCTAGGTAGTGGTGAGCCTCATAAGCCGCCATTGGACTAAGTGTGCTAGTATAGTTATTTAGGACTAACCCTTTCGAGACTTACCCGGTGAGGATAGGTTAGATCCCTAGGTGACAATCCGGTTTGTGTAGAATTCCATCCCTTAGGCTCTTTGAGACTTACCCGGTGATAAGACCTTAGGAACGGACTAGCGGACCATGAGACCTACCCGGTGATTGATCCCAATCTAGAAACACTCACTCCCAACATATCATAGTTAATCCAAGGAATGATTAGATAGCTTGAGTCCTATGCCATAACCGGAATTTCCAACCCCTAGAATCCGCTTTTCTCTCTTTGATTTCGTATCTCTTTTAGCTTGTTTGTTCGTGTTGATTTGTTAGCTTAGTTGATTGCTTATTTTGCATGAATTGTGACCCTTGATTGATCACCCAAAAAAAAACCCACCAAAAACAATGAGATTTTCATTTCTTTATTCCTTTCCCTTTTCCTTAACCTAAATCTTCACTAAACTTAATCACTAATTGAATCAATCTCACCTTAGTCTTTGTGTTCGACCTTGGAATACTATCCCTACTACAAACGTCCCGTAAACTGCGGGTTCGCTAGGAGTTAGGAGAAATATAACGAGTACAAATTTAAAGCTTATTGCGTGCAACACACAATCTTAGCGTAACAATCACCAACAAAAACAACGAACTCATTCCTACACGAACCGTAACAGGATGACGGATGTGCATAGACTACCGCAAGCTAAACAACGCGACGAGGAAGGATCACTTCCCACTACCCTTCATCGATCAAATGCTTGAAAGGTTAGCACAACATTCACACTTTTGCTATCTTGACGGTTATAGTAGTTTCTTTCAAATTCCGACACACCCGGATGATCAAGAGAAGACCACATTCACGTGCCCGTGGGGTATGTTCGCCTATAGGAGGATGCCGTTCGGGCTTTGCAACGCCCCAACCACCTTTCAAAGGTGCATGATGGCCATCTTCTCGGAATATATAGAGGAAATCATGGAGGTTTTTATGGATGACTTCTCCGTTTATGGTTCCTCTTTTGACAATTGCCTTTCTAACCTTGCTCTTATATTACAAAGGTGTGAAGACACTAACTTAGTTCTTAATTGGTAGAAGTGTCAATTTATGGTGAAAGAAGGCATTGTATTAGGACACTTAATCTCTAGTAGAGGGATTGAGGTGCATAAAGCTAAGATAGAGACAATAGAAAAGCTTCCTCCCCCAACTTTGGTAAAAGGGATAAGAAGTTTTCTAGGACATGCTGGAGTTTATAGGCGTTTCATAAAAGATTTCTCTAAGATATCAAAGCCGCTAACTAATCTATTGATGAAGGATGCAGTTTTTGAGTTTTCGCAGGAATGCTTAGATGCGTTTAATATGATTCGGGAAGCTCTAATCTCAGCCCCGATTATCCAACCTCCAGATTGGAATCTTCCCTTTGAGGTTATGTGTGATGCAAGTGACGTAGATATAGGAGCTGTTCTTGGGCAAAGAAAGGAAGGGCGAACCCACGCTATCTACTGTGCTGGCAAGACGCTAGATGAGGCGCAGCTCAACTACGCCACTACCGAAAAAGAATTCTTAGCTATTGTATATGCAATTGACAAATTTCTCTCTTATCTTGTAGGTGCAAAGGTGATTGTATACACGGATCATGCTGCGATCCGGTATCTACTTGCAAAGAAGGATGCGAAGCCAAGGCTAATTAGATGGATTCTTCCCCTACAAGAATTCGATCTAGAGATCCGCGACAAGAAGGGTTTGGAAAATTCTGTTGCGGATCATTTGAGTCGTCTAACACATCTAGAAGACGACCATCTACCTATAGATGACTCCTTTCCGGACGAGCATTTACATATCATAGAGGAGTGCATCGACGTGATCGCCAAAGGTAACGAACCATGGTTTGCTGATTTTGTTAACTATTTGGTTTGTCAGGAATTATCGCCCGGATTATCCTACGCACAAAGAAAGAAGTTCTTTAAGGATGTTCGGGAATACTTTTGGAATGAACCTCTCCTCTTTAACAGAGGTTCGGATGGCATTATTCGGCGATGTGTGCCGGAAGATGAGATGCAAAGTGTCATCCGCCATTGTCATTCACTACCTTGTGGAGGACACGCTAGTTCGAACAAGACTAGCGCTAAGGTATTGCAATTTGGATTCTTTTGGCCTACTCTATTTAAAGATGTGCAAACCATTGTTTCTTGCTGCGATGCTTGTCAAAGAACAGGAAATATATCTAGGAGGAATGAGATGCTTCTCAACAACATCCAAGAGGTGGAGATCTTTGACGTTTGGGGAGTAGACTTCATGGGACCTTTCCCATCATCTTGTGGTAACCAATAAATACTTTCAGCGGTGGATTATGTTTCAAGATGGGTTGAAGCAATCGCCTCTCCTACCAATGATGCCATGGTAGTGGTTAAGTTCTTTAACAAGACCATCTTCCCACGATTTGGGACACCACGGACTATCATTAGTGATGCAGGCTCTCACTTCATTGCCCGGCGCTTTGAAGCTCTCTTAGCTAAGTATGGGGTGACTCACAAGATCGCCACCCCCTATCATCCACAAACTAGTGGACAAGTGGAGATCTCAAACCGGGAGATCAAAGGAATCCTAGAGAAGACGGTTTCAAGGACAAGGAAGGATTGGTCCTTGAAGCTAGATGATGCATTGTGGGCATACCGGACTGCATATAAGACTCCCAAAGGAACTACACCATACAACCTTGTGTATGGGAAGTCTTGTCACTTACCGGTAGAGCTGGAGCATAAGGCGTTTTGGGCAATCAAGTGGTTGAACTTTAGCATGAAGGAAGCGGGAGAAAAGCGTCTCTTGGACCTAAATGAACTTGAAGAACTTCGCTTGAACGCTTATGAAAACCCCAAGATCTACAAAGAAAGAGCGAAGCGTTGGCATGATAAGCATATCATCCCAAAAGACCTCAAAGAAGGAGATCAAGTTCTCCTCTTCAATTCAAGGCTTCGTCTCTTTCCAGGTAAGCTTAAATCTCGTTGGACCGGACCTTTTCTAATCAAACGTATTTTTCCCCATGGTGCAGTTGAAGTATGGGGTGAAACGGGCGGAAGCTTTAAGGTGAACGGTCAACGACTCAAGAAGTATACACCGGAACTCCAAGCTGAAGAGTTCGCACCCACCGCACTCGAATAAGTGCGAATTTGGTCTAGCTATGGACCTTAAACAAAGCGCTTCTTGGGAGGCAACCCAAGGTATTGCACTTACGTTTTTGTTTTTGATTCATAGATTAGTTTTGTTTAGACGTTTTGCTTTGTTTTGCCTTCGATGCCTTCCGGTATGTTCGTGTTTTTGGATGTAGGAACAGTGGAAAAGAAAAGGGGAAGGAAAAGCTTGAAGAAAATTTACGAAACTTGGACTTTGACACATTACAGAGAGCTCCACGGCCAAAACCACGGTCGTAACAGCTACAATGACCGTAATTTTCAAAAGCCTGAGAAAAATCACAAAAACCACGGTTCCGTACATTTCCACGGCCGTGGAACCCCCCGACCGACCGTGATTTTCAAAAATTTTTACGGCCACTATATAAACCAAGTTTCTTCACAAAACACACCACAAAACCCAAAACCACGCCCCTATTTCGCCGATTCCACTCCCCATCTCCCAATTCCTCGTTTGTTAATCGTTTTTAACGATTCTTTGGCCAAAACTGAAGCAAATCCAATCACCTACAAGATCCAAGCAACAATTCGAGCGGCAAATCAGCGGAGAAGGCAGAATTTGGATTCCAAAATCCGAAAACCTAGGTTTTTGGTTCTTTCTCTCTCTTTGTCGATTTAGCTTCATTTTGCTAGTATTTTTAGGATAACTGATTGGAATTGGACTGTAATTAGTCTAGGGCTTCTTGTGGTTGAGATTGGTGAAATTCTGTTAAGTTTTGAGAAATCACGTGCCGAACCACGGTTTCTGGAGAAACCACGGCCGTGGAAACCTTAGAACAGACCGTGGATTTTATCAGAACATGGATTTTGTAAGGAGAGTGTCTGGTAGAAATAAGAACAAGAAGAGGAAAGGCAACAATGCTTCCTCTTCTAGAGCACCACCCGCTGAGCCTCCATCACCCCCTTCATCACCATCACCACCTCCCCCTAGGATCCCTACTATCCATGAGGATCATTTAGATGCCTTAGAGAGGATAGAGGAGAGGACGGTCATAGGACCTAGATACTTACTGCTTGAGGAGTTAGAGCCTCTACATGTGATAGGAGACCTCACTTGGCTTTTGGATAGAGCCGGTTTAGTCATCTTCTCCACTATTCGGGAAGATGCTTATGAGGAGATTACTAGGGAGTTTGTAGTCTCATTCGAGCACAATCATGTTGACAGGACAGTTTCTTTCCGGCTGATGGAAACAAACTATGATTTCTCTATTAGAGAGTTTGGAGCCTTCTTTGGGTTCCAAGAGATCTTTAAAGGTCCATTCCCCAGTGGCGTGTACGCCAAGGATTTCTGGGAGGAGATTGCGATGATTTACGCCAGCGAGGACCGCTGACAGCCTACTGATACCAAGGCTAGATTGATCTATCATCTAGCCTTGAAGATTGCTCATAGAGTGCTTACTGAGTGTCTATTCCCTAGGACGGAGACACCTCAGAAGATCAAGACGGATGAGCTGTTCTTGCTTTACAGTATGTTATATGGTAGGCCAGCTGACTGCGCAACCCTCTTAGCTGCTACTATGAGCAAGCTAAAGAATAAGAGGGCTGGCAACATTGGATACGGTGGGATGGTCAACCACCTTGCTAGACAGTTAGGGGTAGACTTCTCCGCTTGCACCCGAATTGCAACTAGACCCCTAGGACTTCATGCCCTCATGACTAGAGGCCTCATCTTTCCCACACATAGAGGTCCACCGTATGCTGCTATGCCTTGGAAGAGTAGGACTGGGAGAGGCATTGAGTGGCTTCCTGAGTATTCCATTATGGTTGGACGCCATAACTGGAAGGCGACGTTCGTTGTCATGCATGCGAACAGATTAGTAGCCCCTCCCTATGTTCCACCACCACCAGTTGTAGAGGAGGAGATGAGAGGGGATGACGAGTTTGAGGGAGGAGGAGCTGATCATGACTTTGGTACATTCCCGGATCAGCCGGATGCAGTTCCTGACCTTCCTAGACACTTTCCCCGCCCTACTAGAGCTTCAGGTTCTTCTTCTCGCCGTGCCAGTGTGAGCGAGAGGCCGACTTGGATGGCGGATCCTCCTACATGGTATAGCACTTAGCCGGATTGGATGGGAGCTCCACCACCTTGGCATGCACAGCCACCACCTGCACCAGCACCTTCAGATGCACCGGCGTAGTACAGCCAGCCGCCTGGTTGGTACGAGCAGCTGCCAGAGTGGGCTACCGACCTTTCCAGAAGGGTTGGAGCCTTGGAGATCCGTGCAGATGCTAGGGATGCACGAGCCGACGATCATGACCGCATGATGAGAGATATATACCGCCAGCAGTTTGGGCGGAACTATGATCCATGCTTCTTCCCGTTTCCACCACCGCCTCCACCTCAGTGATGACCTTTGACGATCGACCGTTTTAGCCGCTCCACCACCGTTTTGTGAGTTCTTTTTCTTTCTTTCTTTTCTTCTTTTTCTTTTTGAACATTAGGGAAAATGTTTGTTCCAAGTATGGGGTGGGTGTGACTAATAGTTTGTAATAACTCTTACTCACTTTGTATGCTTTTATCGAGACTACCTTGCATGTTCTTTCTATTGTTACACGTTTCATTATTGCATTGCATGAAAAAGCTTTTGAACAAACCCATAAAATTGAAAAAATTTGAAAATTTTGTGCTTCTAAGGATAGAGATGATTTCAATGATAATCACTACTTGTGAATTGAGTTTTGATGACAATCGCATGCTTAAACAAATAGTGAATTGAAAAGCAATTGAATGAGTTGATTATTCCTCTTTTGCAAGTTTCATAATGTGATGAATGTTACTTAAATCATGTTGAAAAATCAAGGTTGAAATCACGTGATAAGTTCTTATGCTTCTTTTTGAGATGATTAAGGCACTTCGATTTTCTTTCTTCTTTCTTTGATCATTTAGCCCCTCAATGAAATAATGACCTCCTTTACCTATCCGGGAATTTGGAGGAGTTGATATTTGGCATGTTTGATGTGGGAGGGCCATGAAAGTAATTATTTGCATTCAAAAGAATAGAAAGAAATTATATGTTTGGGGAAGTCAATCATGATGATGAGTAACTCGGCACCATTCAGATAGCCGGGTGTTTGTGTCTTGCCAAAGTCGGATTGAGCGATATTCCCAGCGGATTATGGTATGTGCATCAAGGGTTTGAGGCATCTCGCAAAAATGAGAACTGCCAATCTCCTAGGCTTCGGTTTTTGTGCACCTCTATCCATAACTCCAAAAGTAAAGTCGAAAAATGAATTGAAAAGAAGAGAGCGAAGCTCTAAGTTGAAAGTGTTGCGGAAACCGCAAGAGAAAAAGAAAAGAGTTAGTTATCCACTTTCCCAGATTCATGCACCACATTCCTTAAAGTTTTCCCTCCCTTTCCGCATTCTAGACCTTGCTTGAAAGTCCTTAAGATCAAGAGAATGATATATGACTTGGTGATCTAAATTGAAGTTTCTTATGATTGATTTTGATAATGTTTGAAGGTTATGATGTTTACATAGAAGTTTGATCAATTCATGAGCTTTCTTTACTCTTTACTCTTTGATTATGTGTATGAAAGTCTTATAAACGAATGAAACAAGATTTGAGAATGATCTATTGACTAGAAAGCACATTCATCTAAAATAAGTTTTGGTTTTGAGAGTGCACATATTTTTCATCCTAACTTGAGTTTTAAAGCTTTTAAAAGACCTTGCTTGGGGACAAGCAAGTGACAAGTATGGGGTTATTTGTTAGCATGAAATATTGTGATATTTTAAGCACGTTTTCTAAGTGTATTTCATCCATATTAGTATTCATTGATAAAGCATCGAAGCATTTGTGAGCTAGTTTGTCCATATTGTCGATATAGAGGTCTACATAAGCTTTGTGTTGATTGTAGGTGAATAAGAGCTAAAATCGAACGAATCAGGGAAGAATGGAGATGGATTGAGCATGTCTAAGGATTGAGGACATCACTAGGAGATAAGGAAGATACTAGGTTGAAGAATGACACAAAACAAAGGAGAATTACGAGTTACTTGTGTTCCACGCTCTAAAATACGGCCGTACTAGAATCCACGCTCTAAACCACGGCCGTGGAACCTTGGCAACACAAGCGTGGAGCATTCCAGAAAGTTACACGGTCGTGAAGGTTTTGACAAACCGTGATGAATTTCCACGCTCTAAACCACGCTCTAAACCATGGTCGTGGAATCCCAAGGAACCGTGATTTAGGCGATCTTTTAACGTACAATTTGAAGCCATGATCTTTTACACAATGGGCTGGACACATATTTTATCTTACCCTATAAAAGGACGGAAAGAGAGAGATTCCGTCACCTCCGCTTAGAGACTATGCCTAGCCCTATTGAGATTTCCGAATTGACGGAAAGCTTAGAGAAATAGTGAAGATTTGGAAGATTGTTCGTACGAAGATTTCATCCTTTGTCCTTAGGTTTGATTAGAAGACGGATTGACATCCCGTTCTTCGTTCTTATCAAGGATTATGTTTGTTTGTGTTATTCTAAATCTGCTTACATCATTGTTCTTTGTTTGTGGATTTGAGATTGATTTGAGGTTTATTCAAGGTTTTCGAAGGTTTTCATCTTTCATTCTTTTAACTCTTGAATTTGATATCAATATGACTGTTGTTGGCTAAAACCCTTTAGCAATTTTAAGGTGAAGGGTTGATAGTTGTGGCTTAGATAATGATAGATCGATCGTAATTTGATTGGACCCTGAGAGTTAGAGAGAATCGTCGACGAACCCAAAATCACGGTGTGTTCTTGAGTTCCACGGCCGTGGAATCTCAAGATCCACCCGTAATTTCCCTTAGTTTACTAACCTTGCTTTTACTTTAATCCAAAGTTAAAGATTTGCTTTAACTTAGTCTTGGCTTGCCTTTTCTAGGTGGTAGTGAAGACTCAACAACCTCTACCTCAATTCTGAGTGTCACAACCTTAATCGGTTAAGTTAGTCTTGATCCTTGGGTTACAAGTTTGGGTATTTGATATTAATTCTTGCCTTTAGATCCTTTCTATACTGAAGCCTCAACAACCTTTATAGAGAGTGTCTTTAGTTAGGTTACATAAAGCCTTGGAACTTCACCGTACGTTGCTTTGCATTAGTATACCTTTGCAGCTCTTAACTCTGTCCTTATATCTTTAGTATATCTTGAATCGATTGCCACAGCTAGATTCCTGGATCTTTAGGATTGTTGTTTTCCCAATATTTATAAAAGCTCATACATTTACTCGCTTGACAATTCTATAATTGGATTTAACCCCCCAAATCCCTGTGTTCGATACTCTAGAATTCTTGCTTAACTATATCGATCCGTACACTGCGGGTTCGCTTGCTTGATTCTAGTTTTATAAATTTAAAGCTTATTTGCACACGCTAAGTGGCGAACAAGTTTTTGGCGCCGTTGCCGGGGATTTGGTCTAGGCCGAATTCGGTTATCGGTTGTCAAGCTTGGGAGCTTTTACCTTGTTATTTGATATCTCTTCGACTGTATGCGCAGGTCTAGGAACAACGAAGACCTCTTACCTCTTGATCAAGAGCTTGAGAGGACTTTGAGGAGAAATCTTAAGGAAAAGAAAATGGCTGAAGAAAGAGAACGTGATTACCAAGGGGAGTTAGCGGAAAAGGAAGCTCAACTCCAATGGAGTGAGAAGACTCGTAGGGAAGAGACGGATCGTCATCAAATGAAGGTTGATGACCTATCGGACATGATGTTTCAAATGAGGCTGGAAATAAACAACCTCAAGGAGAAAAAGAGAAGAAGGAGACCGGGAAGATCGGTTAGAGCCAACTCATTTAATGAGGATAGCGACTCCTCCATGCCACCACTAGAGGAAATTAATCCAACGATCAATGTGAACCCGTTGTTTCCACGGCCAGCTGCAAATCACCGTGTTCCACCTAGAGGTGCGAGAGTCGAACGTGTGGATGAGGAGCCAAGAACTCTTGGCCAAAGGATGGATCCAACGCAGCAGCCACGCCGTTTAGGTGTGAACTTTGATGCTGATGATGCACAAGGGTTTAGCTTCAACCCGCAAGTTATTACTATTGTCCGCCAAAATCAATTTGGGGGAACAAGCGCTGAAACATGGAGACAATGAAGCCAAAGAATGCAACTACCAACAGCTATAAACTCAAGCCTTTCTTCTTCTCCTTGAAGGGGAAATCATTGTCTTGGTATCAAGCTCTTCCAAGTGGGAAGCTTGAAACATGGGAGGATCTTTCTTCGGAATTCCTCACTAAGTTCTTTCTGCCATCTAAAACGGCGGAGTTGAGAGGTAAGATTAATGCATTTTCTATGAGATCTAACGAAAGTTTGTTTCAATCTTGGGAAAGATTTTAAGATTTTCTAAAACGGCGGAGTTGAGAGGTAAATTTTCTATGTTGTTTGAATTTATTTTGTTGAACTTGATTCAAGGATTACCATCTTATCAAGCACATGCACTAATTTTTTATTACCATAAGTATGATTTTCTTAATTTAATGTTATTCGTTAATGTACATTTATTGACATGTTCAATTATATAATGTCAAGTTTAACAAGTAGAACAAATGGTAGTGATAGTGACGGTAGTGACAAAGACGTCAACCGTAGACATATACTTGCTCTTAAATTCCTTTCAAGTCATCAAAAGTTGCAAAGACAATATGTTGTTGCAGGAGAACACTTCTACAAGCACATGTATAAGCAGCCTTGTTACACCGGGTATGACCGAGAGAGACTTTGGATGGAGGAGATCTTAAATGGTCACCACATTTCGCATAACGAATATGTTCAGCATGGACGCCGAGGTATTCTTATGTCTGTGCAATGATTTAGAGCAGAGTTGTGGGCTAAAACCATCTACATAAGTCTCGGTAATTGAGAAGGTAGGGTTGTTCTTATACACTCTAGTCCAAGGATGTTCGGTTCGTGTTGTCACTGAGCACTTTCAACGGCCCACAAAGAATGTGCATTGTGCGTTCCATAGCGTTCTAAATTCTATTATTCGACCCCGGAATCCAAATTTTCCTAGAACCCCTTCTCACATTGTTGCCGACCCGAGATACAAGGATTACTATAAGGGAAACATAGATTTGTTTACATTTTTTGAACGTTTATCAGTAATTACGTTTGTTAACTAGTTCACATTTTGTTATATAGCAAGGAACAATTACAATTGTGAACATATATTTTATTTAGGATTGCATTGGATGTGTTGATGGTACACATGTTAGTGCATGCATAGAAGAAGTTTCTGAGGTTCCTTTCGTCGGCCGGAAACATACGGTCTCACTTTCAATGTCCTTGTCGTGTGTGATTTTAATATGCTATTCACTTTTGTGTTGTCTGGATGGGAAGGGTCCGCTCATGATACGAAGGTTCTTGATAATGTCATATGCAACCCCGACCTCAAATTCCCACTTCCACAACCCGATAAGTATTATCTATGTGACAAGGGCTATCCAAATAGACCGGGGTTCCTAGTGCCATATTCGAAGCTACGGTATCACCTAAATCAATTTGATATTGAGCCACCAAGCAACAAGAAGGAAGCATTTAACCAAGAACACTCTTCTCTAAGAAGTTGTATCGAACGATGTTTTGGAATTTTGAAGAAGAGATGGAAGTTGTTATCTGTTATGCCATGTTACCCTGACTACACACAAGTTGACATCCATCTTGCTTGTTTTGCCTTAAACAGCTAAATTCGGTTATATTAAGGGTATGATGACTTATCAGAAGATGAAGAGGAGTTGGCAAGGACGAGCCAGAGCCGAGCCAGAACGAGGTACAAGAAGTTGAGGACAACGTTGACAACGGTAGAGGGTTTCAGTTTTGGGTTAAGTACATTGTTATTTGGTTAAGTCCATTGTAATTTTATTTTCCAATGTTATCCAAACTTTTCCTATGACATTTGAGTATTATGAGAATTTGGTTAAGAACTTTTAATTTCAGATGAGGGTTTCAGTTTTGGGTGTTGTATATCTATTTGTCTCACCACAAGATCATTTATAATAACCAAAGGGTCATTTTCAAATATATAACCAAAGGATCATTTATAAAAATCGCAAACAAATACATTGATGCTTCATAAAATAGATTCATAATAGTACATAACATAGAAAATAAGTACATTGTTATTTCATAAAATAGCCCTAATAGTACATAATTAATAGTACATAACATAGAAAACAAGTACATTGTTATTTCATAAAATAACCTCAAAATAAACGCCCTTACAGAAATTTCCCTTTTATCATCTTGTTCATTTCTTTATGTTGAGTAATATCCAATTTCAATGACTCATTACAACCATCACACTCTCGTTCCCTCCTGCGTACATTCATAATTCAATCTTCTCTTTTCTTCACGTAGCCCTTGCACGAAGTCCCTTAAACTTGTACATGCCCCACAATCATCAAAGGCGTATGACAACATCTCATCTTCGATGGGATCATCGTCTTCCATCCATATCCCCTCTCTCCAATTGTAGTAGTCAGGATCACCGCTGTCATAACTGGAGTCGTCGTCCATTGTACCCTATCACACAACAAAAACTTAACATCAGAAGCAATTTGGAATTCTAGACAAATGAACAATTTATGATAGTGTGCAATCCAAACAGAACAGTTTAAGAAATATGTTAGTTTGCAATTCAAGAAAATGAACAATTTATGACAGTGTGCAATCCAAACAGAACAGTTCAAGAAATATGACAACTCATTCAAGAAAAAATGATCAGTTTGCAATTCAAGAAATATGAACTACACAAAATAAAATGACCAGTTCTCAAGCACAGAACAATTCATATGAATGTTAACTTAAACTGGCTTAAAGTTAACTTCTCTTTGATACACCATCTGAACGCAATCCAAACAGCAGTCTAGACAGTATGCAATTCTAGAACAAAAAAAAACTGTGAATGTGCAATGACAGTTCGTATGAATGACTTGAAAAAAAAATGGCAGTTTGCAACTTCAGAATAAACTGATCAGTTCAACCAAACACTTCTGTTAGCACATTAAAAAACTGTGAATTTCATTTAATCATACAAACCTTTAAAAAATGTGAATTTCAATCATAGAATCCTTAAAAAATAGCTAGAGTACTAAAATTCAAATGATCAGTTCAACCAAACACTTTTGCAAGATCGATGAATCATTCAATCATAGAAACCTTAAAAAACTAAGAATATCATGAACATATAACTAGCTAGATTACATGAGAGTTCATAACACTTATGTTAGCACATTTGGAGAAACCAAACACTTCTATAATAGAAAAGTAGCACCAACAAGATCAATGAATCATTCAATCATATCTCTGATTGTATTTATTAACTTTCCTTGCTTAGAATTTTATTATATATAGGATTACTTTAATTATTATGAAGAAGACTTTTCAAGATTCCATAGGAAACACTTTCTCTATCAACACCGTTGCTCCTGATGTTGCGCTCGACATGGACGAGGCCAGCTCCTTCACCAAGCCCGCCTCTCTTTTCTTTCTTTTGGAGTTGTTCAGAGGCAGGGGCGAGAAGGAGAAGGAAGACGGAGATAGATATGAGCTTGACTGGAGTCCTGCTGATCACGAGTGTTCACTTTGTATGGACGAGATAGAGAAGCCGTGGGAGTCTCTCACCTTGCCTTGTTCACACATCTTCCACGGTGGCAGCTCCAAGCCCTAGCTCGCACATCTTCTTCACGCAGGACATCATTGAAGGGTTGGGAAGGGGAGGCAGGTGGCGTCGGTTGCTGTCCATGGTGGCGGCTCCAGGCCCTAGCTCTAGGGCAGGCGAGGCAATCTTCTCCGGCATCGCTCCTGGAGGCAAAGAGTGGAGGCCGAGTTTCAGTTCCGCGGATCCCACTCCAACTAGGGCTAAGCAGAGGAGCTCGACAGATTCCTTGGTGGCGGTTCCAGGCTCTGGCGACGCTCGATTCAAGTAGCAGTGACTCCTTCGTTCCAGCAACAGACGACAACAACTGCGAATTCCTACTCTGGCGGTTTGGGCGGCATTTCCTGGCGAGGCACTCCGAGATGACAACGGCACAACTTTGGCTTTCCTTTGTTTTCTCCGGCGATCGATCTAGGCGGCAGAGGCACAACGAGGTTCTTGTATATCGGTGGTGCAGATTTGGGCTTGCAGTTCTCGATTAGAGACGAGTTCGCAGATCTGGTTTCTGATTCTCCTTGCAGTTCTCGATTAGAGACGAGTTCTCGATTAGAGACGAGTTCGCAGATCTGGTTTCGCAGATCTTGTATATCGGAAGATTTTGTAAGGAGATCTCTCTTCTTGTTTAGGTTTGAGTTGGAAAACGGATTGACATCCCGTTTTCCCTTCTTTCCTAAGTTTGTGATTGTTTGTTTTATTCCGAATCCTTTAACAATACTTGTTCTCTTTGTGACTTTAAGATTGGTTTGAAGGAATCTCAACGCCGTTTGGCCTCGCTTACCCTCATTTACAACCGCCATCTCCGTTGAAGGAATCTCAACGCCGTTTGGCCTTTGCTTGGAAGTATAGATCATCTCATTGGAGATTGAAGTTCGCATCTTGGAATTACCCTAATCTCGCACTTTTGGTGGAGATTGCTGTTGAGATCTCCGGATTGGCGGAAGATCGAAGCTTTTGGAAGATTTTGCAAGGAGATCTCTCTTCTTGTTTAGGTTTGAGTTGGAAAACGGATTAACATCCCGTTTTCCCTTCTTTCCTAAGTTTGTGATTGTTTGTTTTATTCAGAATCCTTTAACAATACTTGTTCTCTTTGTGACTTTGAGATTGGTTTGAAGATTATTGAAAGTTCTTGAAAGTTTTCATCTTTCTATCTTTTAATTCTTGAATTGATATCAACATGACTGTTATTGGCTAAAAACCCTTAACAATTCTAAGGTGAAGGGTTGATAGTTGTGGCTTAGATGATGATAGATCGATCGCAAACAGATTAGACCTTGAGAGTTAGAGAGAATCGCCGACAACCCTAAATTACGGCCTGTTCTTGAGTCCACGGCCGTGGAACCTCAAGAACTAACCGTGATTTCCCTTAAGTCTACGAGCCTGCTTTTACTTTAATCCAAAGTTAAAGATTTGCTTTAACTTAGTTTAGACTTGTCTTTTCTAGGTGGTAGTGAAGCCTCAACAACCTCTACCTCGATTCTGAGTGTCACAACCTCAATCGGTTAAGTTAGTCTTGATCCTTGGGTTATAAGTTTGGGTATTTGACATTAATTCTCACCTTTAGAATCTTTCTATATTGAGCCTCAACAACCTGTATAGAGAGTGCCTTGTAGGTGAGTTACATAAGGTTTTTGGAACTTCACCGTACGATTACCTTACATTAGTATACCTTTGCATATCTCAACTCTGTCTTTATTATCACTAAGTATATCTTGAATCGATTGCCACAGCTGGATACTTGGATCTTTAGGATTGTTGATTTCCCAATATTTGCAAAACTCTCATATTTACTCACTTGATAACCTGCAATCGAATTCGTTCCCACCCAAATCCCTGTGTTCGATACTCTGGAATTCTTGCTTAGCTACGTCGATCCGTACACTGCGGGTTCGCTGCTTGATTCTAGTTTTATTAATTTAAAGCTTATTTGCACACACCTTTAGGGGCGAACAAGTTTTTGGCGCCGTTGCCGGGGATTTGGTTTCGGCCGAATCCGGTTGCCGGTTGTCAAGCTTGGGAGCTTGCTCTCGTTATTTGATATTGCTTTGAGTGCATGCGCAGGTCTAGGAACACCGAAGATCTCTTACCTCTTGATCAAGAGCTAGAGAAAACCTTGAGGCAAAAGCGCAAGGAAAAGAAGATGGCTGAAGAACACGAACGTGATCTTCAAACGGAGTTGGCGGAGAAGGAAGCTCAACTCCGATGGAACGAGACTCTCCGCCAGGATGAGATGGATCGTCATCAATCTCAAGTTAACAGTCTACAAGACATGATCTTCCAGATGAGGGTAGAGATGAGCGACCTTAAGAATAAGGGAAGCAAGAAATCCTCAAGGAAAGCATCAAGGTCTAGAAGAAAAAGTCACTCATCCGCTGATGATAGTGACTCTTCCATGCCACCGTTGGAGGAGATTGATCCTACGATCAATGTAAATCCTTTCCACCCACAAGGAGCTGCTAATCGCCGCATTCCGCCTAGGAATGTGAGGATCGAACGTGTGGATAATGAGCCAAGAACTCTTGGCCAGCGGATGGATCCAACGCAATAACCACGCCGCTTGGGTGTGAATTTTGATGCTGAAGATGTGAAAGGGTTTAGCTTTAACCCTCAAGTTATTACTCTTGTTCGCCAAAACCAATTTGGCGGTACAAGCGCTGAATCTCCACACCAACACTTGCAAAACTTTGAGTGTATGATGGAGACGATGAGACCGAAGAGTGCTACCACCAACAGCTACAAGCTCAAGCCTTTCTTCTTCTCTTTGAAGGGGAAAGCGTTGTCTTGGTACCAAGCTCTTCCTAATGGGAAACTAGACACGTGGGAAGACCTTTCTGCGGAGTTTCTCACCAAATTCTTTCCGCCTTCCAAAACGGCGGAACTTAGAGGTAAGATTAATGCTTTTTCAATGAGACCTAACGAAAGTTTGTTTCAATCTTGGGAAAGGTTTCAGGATTTGCTCTTGGATTGCCCTCATCATGGCATATCCAAGCTTGCCTTGCTGGAGATCTACTACAAGGGGCTGGATGCGGGAACGCAATTCAACCTCCAATCCCTCTCATGTGGAACGTTCATGGACATGAGAGAAGATGATGCTTGGGACTTCATCGAGAAGCAAGCAAGAGTCATAGAAAAGTATTCCCACCGGAAAGTGGAGGGAAATCGTGTGGAGCAAGGAGCGAAGCTCACACATGAAGCTCAAAATCAGATTTTCTCCCTCAAAAATGAGATCAAGGAGTTGAAGGAGGCTATCAAAACCAACTTCCCAAAGCAACAAGGGAAGGATGTTGGCTATTTGGGCAACAACAATGGCGGTGATAACACCAATCGCAACAACAATAACCGGAATAATAATTGGAATGGAAAGAACAACAACCGGAACAACAATTGGAACAACAATAGGGGTTCAAACAACAACAATTGGCGCTCCAATCAACAAAATTCCGGTAACTCCTATCCTTTCAATTCTAATTCACTAACTCCACCTTCCTCTTCTTCTACTCCATTGAAAAGCCAGGGGCAATCATCAAATTGAGGAAACAATACGGGAAAGGAGAAGCCCGATCCCATGTTGGAAACGATCTTGGGAAAGCTTCAAGGGTTGGAGAACCGCCTCATCAAGGTTGATGATCAAGTTTCTAAGGTTGACAAAGCTCAAAAAGTTTTGGAAAACCAAATGTTCAACCACGCGGAGAAAGTTCCTAAAAATCAAGGGAAACTTCCAGGAAAGACGGAGGACAACCCTAAGGGAAGGGTGATGGCGATTACAACTAGGAGCGGAGTGACCACTACCGATCCGCAACCTACGTTCGTTGAAGTCCCCGTAGAGAAGGACAAGGAAAAGGGGAAGGAGAAGGAAGATGTCTATGTTCCTCCTCCAGCTTACAAACCTCCCCTACCATTTCCTCAATCTAGAGCGCGAGCGCGCCTAGACAAACAGTTCGGTAAGTTCATAGAACTCATGAGTAAGCTGCATATTAATATACCCTTCATTGATGCTATTGTAGGTATGCCAGCTTATGGTAAGTTCTTGAAGGAGCTTCTCTCTAACAAGAGGAAGCTAGAAGATTTCGGAGAAGTCAAGATGAGTTCGGATTCTTCGGATCTCATCAAGACTATGAAGGAGAAAATGCCCCCAAAGTTGAAGGATCCGGGGTCATTTTACATTCCCATTGGAGTGGAAGATGTCACATATGACGCTTTATGTGACTTAGGAGCAAGTGTGAGCATCATACCACTTGCATTATGTAGGAAGATCGGTTTAGGCGATCCTAAACCGGTGAAGATGACGTTATACATGGCGGATCGATCCATCACTCGCCCCGTCGGTATTATAGAAGACGTTCCCGTCAAGCTAGGTAAATTCTTTGTTCCCATTGATTTTGTCGTGCTTGACATTCCTGCAGATAGTCCGGTCCCGATCATACTCGGAAGACCGTTTCTTGCAACTTCCGGCTGCATGTTCGATTGCAAGAATGGGAGACTCGCTTTTGATATTGGAGAAGAGAAAGTAGAGTTCGTTCTTTCCACTCTAGTGAAGGAACCGATCTTCGACGAGGATATTTACGATATCCAAGATGAAGAAGGTTTATCTAGGGAAGAGGTAAGTGCGATTCTCTTTAACGATCCTTTACAAAAAGTCATTACCATGAGTCTAACAGATGTAGGGGAAGAAGAAGAGTGCAAAGAGAAAATTGAAGCCTTAGAAGCACAAGAAGAGATGCATGAAGTGGAGTTTGAGAAACTCCACGATGAGGCTGAGAATGTTAGAATCCACGGTCACACCCTATATTCCACGACCGTGGATTTCACAACCAAAATCAACCTCCATTCCAGTGGATTACACGGCCGTGGAACATATGGGGAACCCGTAATTTTGACCGTGGAAGAGGGTGATCGGCATACTTCTTCAACTTCTTTTGATTCTTCTCCAACTCACTCAACACCCTTAGAAACTTCTAAGGAAACGTCGGATGCTCCTCAAGGATCATTAGAAGCTCCGAAAGTGATGGAACTCAAACCACTTCCTACTCATCTAAGGTACGCTTTCCTTGGATCTAATTCTACCTTTCCGGTTATTGTTAGCTCCGAATTAAGCATAGATGAACATGAGCAGCTCATGATTGTCCTTAGGAAACATAGAAAAGCCATAGGCTACACTATTGAGGACTTAGTAGGAATTAAACCCTCCCTATGTATGCACAAGATACTAATGGAGGAGGACTTTAGAACTTCAAGACAACCTCAAAGGCGGTTGAATCCGACCATGAAGGAGGTTGTCAAGAAGGAAATTCTTAAACTTCTTGATGCAGGTATCATCTATCCTATCTCCGATAGTAAGTGGGTGAGTCCAGTTCAAGTAGTTCCGAAGAAGGGAGGAATGACGGTCATCACCAACAAGAACAACGAACTCATTCCTACCCGAACCGTGACTGGATGGCGAATGTGCATAGACTACCGCAAGCTCAACAACGCAACACGGAAGGATCACTTTCCATTGCCATTCATCGATCAAATGTTTGAAAGGTTAGCACAACATTCACATTTTTGCTACCTTGACGGTTATAGTGGTTTCTTTCAGATTCCGATACATCCGGATGATCAAGAGAAGACCACATTCACGTGCCCTTGGGGTATGTTCGCCTATAGGAGAATGCCGTTCGGGCTTTGCAACGCCCCAACCACCTTTCAACGGTGCATGATGGCCATCTTCTCCGAATACGAGAGGAAATCATGGAAGTCTTCATGGATGACTTCTCCGTATACGGTTCCTCTTTTAACGATTGCCTTTCTAACCTTTCTCTTGTTTTACAAAGGTGCGAAGACACTAACCTAGTTCTTAATTGGGAGAAGTGTCAATTCATGGTTAAGGAAGGAATTGTATTAGGTCACTTAGTCTCTAGTAGAGGGATAGAGGTAGACAAGGCTAACATAGAGACCATAGAGAAACTTCCTCCCCCAATTTCGGTGAAAGGGATAAGAAGTTTCCTAGGACATGCTGGATTTTATAGACGTTTCATTAAGGACTTTTCTAAGATATCGAAACCTCTCACTAATCTATTGATGAAGGATGCGGTTTTTGAGTTTTCGCAGGAATGTTTGGATGCGTTTAACACCTTTCGGCAAGCTCTAATTTCAGCACCTATTATCCAACCTCCGGATTGGACTCTCCCCTTCGAGATTATGTGTGATGCTAGTGACGTAGCTATTGGAGCTGTTCTTGGACAACGAAAGGAAGGGCGAACCCATGCCATATACTATGCTAGCAAGACGCTAGACGAAGCGCAGCTTAACTACGCCACTACAGAGAAAGAGTTTCTAGCCATTGTCTATGCTATTGACAAGTTTCGCTCTTATCTTGTAGGTGCAAAGGTGATTGTCTACACGGATCATGCTGCGATCCGGTACCTCCTTGCGAAGAAAGACGCGAAGCCAAGGCTGATTAGATGGATTCTTCTCCTACAAGAATTCGATCTTGAGATCCGCGACAAGAAAGGTTCAGAAAATTCTGTTGCGGATCATTTGAGTCGTCTAACACATCTAGGGGACGACCATCTACCCATTGATGACTCCTTCCCGGACGAACACTTACACATCATAGAGGAGTGCATCAACGTGATCTCCAAAGGTAACGAACCGTGGTTTGCTGACTTTGTTAAATATTTGGTTTGCCAGGAGACACCTCCCGAACTATCCTACGCACAAAGGAAGAAGTTCTTTAAGGACGTCCGGGAATACTATTGGAATGAGCCTCTCCTCTTTAAGAGAGGTCCGGATGGCATCATTCGGCGATGTGTGCCGGAAGATGAGATGCAAAGTGTCATCCGCCATTGTCATTCACTACCTTGTGGAGGACATGCTAGTTCGAACAAGACTAGCGCAAAGGTATTGCAATCTGGATTCTATTGGCCTACTTTATTTAGAGATGTGCAATCCTTTGTCTCTTGCTGCGATGCTTGTCAAAGAACAGGCAATATTTCTAGAAGGAACGAGATGCCCCTCAACAACATCCAAGAGGTGGAGATTTTCGACGTTTGGGGAGTCGATTTCATGGGACCATTCCCATCTTCTTGTGGAAACCAATACATACTATTGACGGTAGATTACGTTTCTAGATGGGTGGAAGCAATTGCCTCTCCCACAAATGATGCCATGGTGGTGGTTAAGTTCTTCAACAAGACCATCTTCCCGCAATTTGGGACACCAAGGACTATCATTAGTGATGGAGGTTCTCACTTCATAGCCCGTCGCTTTGAAGCTCTTCTAGCTAAGTATGGGGTTACTCACAAGATCGCTACCCCTTACCATCCACAAACGAGTGGACAAGTTGAGATCTCAAATAGGGAGATCAAAGGAATTCTAGAGAAGACGGTTTCAAGGACTAGGAAGGATTGGTCCTTGAAGCTAGATGATGCGTTATGGGCGTACCGGACTGCGTACAAGACTCCCATAGGAACCACACCATACAACCTTGTGTATGGGAAGTCTTGTCACTTGCCGGTGGAGCTGGAGCACAAAGCGTTTTGGGCTATCAAGTGGCTGAATTTCGGCATGAAGGAAGCGGGAGAGAAGCGTCTCCTAGACATCAACAAGCTGGATGAACTTTGCTTGAACGCCTATGAAAACGCCAAGATCTACAAGGAAAGAGCAAAGCGTTGGCAATGATAAGCATATCATTCCAAAGGACTTCAAAGAAGGAGATCAAGTTCTCCTCTTCAATTCGAGACTTCGCCTCTTTCCAGGTAAGCTTAAATCCCGTTGGACCGGACCTTTTCTAATTAAGCGTATTTTCCCCCATGGTGCAGTTGAAGTATGGGGTGAAGCTAGCGGAAGTTTTAAGGTGAACGGCCAACGACTCAAGAAGTATACGCCGGAACTCCAAGCTGAGGAGTTTGCGCCTACCGCACTCGAATAAGTGCGAGATTGGTCTAGCTACGGACCTTAAACAAAGCGCTTCTTGGGAGGCAACCCAAGGTATTGCATTTTCGTTTTTGTTTTCGAGTCATAGTTTAGCTTAGAATAGACGTTTTTCGCTTTATTTTGCCTCGATTTCTTCCGGTATGTTCGTGTTTTTGGTTGCAGGATCGATGGAAAAAGGAAAAGAGGAGATGATGTCGAAGAGAAGTGACGAAATTTGGACTTTGAAGCTTTACAGAAGGTTCCACGGTCTAAATTACGGTCGTCATAGCTACAGTGGCCGTAATTCTCAAAAGCCTTTGAAAAATCACCAAAACCACGGTTCCGTACACTTCCACGGCCGTGGAACACCCCGACAGACCGTGATTTTCAAATTTTTGCCTGCGACTATATAAGCCACATTCTTCACAAACTCATCCCAAAAAAAACCCCTCTTTCCACGACCTAATTGCCGGAAATCCACGACCTCCTCAAAATCTTCGTTTCTTAATCGTTTCTAACGATTCTTCTTCCCAAACTGCAGCAATTTCAACCACAAACAAGATCCAAGCGACAAACTGAGCGGAAATCCATCAACAAACGCGCATTTAGGATTTTTCAATCCGAAAAAGAGGTTTATTCTTTCTTCTCGATTTTCGCCGATTTGGTTCGTTTTTGCTATAGATTTTTAGGAAGAACTGACAAAGACTGGAAGGAATTAGACTAGGACTGCTTGTTGTGGTGATTGCTGGTGAATTTGCTGAGATTCGTGAAATTCTGAGATGAATCACGGTCTCTGGGTAAACCACGGCCGTAATTCCTGAAGAACAGACCGTAATTTTTGGTGCAGAATGGATTTCGTAAGGAGAGTGTCGGGAAGGATAAAAGAGAAGAAAGGAGAGCAGAATAAGAAAAGGAAAGGCAATCCCTCCACCTCTAGGGCACCACCACCCTCATCTCCTTCACCTCCATCTTCACCTTCACCTCCATCCTCACCTCCTCACCCTAGAATTCCGACCATACATGAGAACCATCTTGCTGCATTTGAGAGGATCACAGAGAGGGCAGTGATTGGCCCTAGGTATTTGTTGTTGGAGGATCTACATCCTCTCAACATAGTTGATGACCTTACGTGGCTCTTGGATAGAGCCGGATTAGTTATCTTCTCCGCTATCCGAGAACACGCCTATGAGGAGATCACCCGGGAGGTTGTGACGTCTTTCGAGCACAGCCACGTAGACAGGACCGTCTCTTTCCGTCTCATGGAAAAAGACTATCATTTGAGTATTGTCGAGTTTGGGACCATTTTCGGGTTCCATGAGACCTTTAATGGTCGGTTTCCGAGTGGTGTCTACCCTAAGGATTTTTGGAAGGAAGTTGCGATGATTTACGCTGACGAGGACCGTTGGCAACCCGCCGATACCAAGGCTAGATTAATATACCATCTAGCCTTGAAGATAGCTCACCGCGTTCTTTCGGAGTGTCTCTTTCCTAGGACGGAGACGCCCCAAAAGATCAAGACGGATGACCTATTCTTGCTCTATTGCATGCTTTATGGACGCCGTGCAGATTGTGCTACTCTCTTGGCTGCTACGATGAGCAAGCTCAAGACAAGAAGAAGGGGAACATTGGATATGGTGGGATAGTTACCCACATTGCTAGGAGTTCTGGTGTGGATTTTTCTGCTTGCACCCGCATACCGGCCGTTCCCTTAGGGCTACATGCTTTCATGGTTAGGGGTCTCATATTCCCCACACATAGAGGTCCGCCTTATGTGGGCATGCCTTGGGAGAGTAGGACGGGTAGGGGTATAGAGTGGCTGCCGGAGTACTCCATTATGGTGGGACGCCATAATTGGAAGGAGACGTTCGCTGCGATCCATGCGAACAGGATAGTAGCTCCCCCTTACGTCCCACCGCCGGTTGTAGAGGAGGAGGATATGGGAGATCAGTTCGAGAGTGGAGGAGGAGCGGAGCATGAGTTTGGCACGTTTCCGGACCAGCCGGAGGCGGCCCCAGATGTACCTAGACGCTCTCCACGTCCAGCTAGAGCCTCAGGCTCGTTATCTCGCCGCGCTAGCGTGAGTGAGAGGCCCACGTGGATGACCACACCTCCCATATGGTATGGCGTTCCCCCTCCTTGGTCCACGGAGCAGCCAACAGCACCACCACCAGCACCAGCACCATCCGACGCCCCCGCATGGTACAGTCACGCCCCGGGATGGTACGAGCAGATGCCGGATTGGGCTACCGGACTTTCAGAGAGAAATGGAGCGTTGGAGATCCGGGCCGACGCTAGAGACGGACGCCTCGACGACCTCGACCACATGATGAGGGACGTCTACCGCCAGCAGTTTGGGCGGCCCTACGACTCCAGCTTCTCCCCATTCCCACCTCCGCCGGCGCCGTAGTGATTTGATGCATGACCGTTCGTTTTAGACATCCCCGCCACCACTTTGTGAGTTTCTTTTTCTTTTCTTTCTTTTCTTTCTTTCTTTTGAACATTAGGGACAATGTTCGTCCTAAGTATGGGGTGGGATGTACTAAAAAGTTTGTAATAACTCTACTTACTATGTTCGCTTTCATTTGAGACTATCATTGCATGTTCATTATGTGTTGCACGTTTCCTTATTGCATTGCATGAAAAATAACTTGAAAAACCCGTAAAAATTGAAAAATTTTGAAAATTTTGAGCTTCTAATAAATTGAGATGATTTCTATGATAATCACTACTTGTGAATTGAGTTTGATGACAATTGCATGCTTAAAAGGATTGTGAATTGAAAAGAATTTGAATGAATGAATTTTACCTCTTTTGCAAGTTTTATAATGTGAAAATGTTACCTAAATCATGCTAGGAAATTGAAGTTGAAATCACATTATAAGTTCCTATACTTCTTGTTGAAATGATTAAGGCAATTCGATACTTTCTTTCTTCTTTCTTTGATCATCTAGCTCCTCATTGAAATATTAGCCTCCTTTACCTATCCGGGAATTTGGAGAAGTGAATGAGAAAAAGGAATGTTTGATGTGGGAGGGCCATGAGAGCAATTATTTGCAATCAATTGAATAGAAAGAAATTGTAGGTTTGGGGAAGTCAATCATGACGATGAGTAACTCGGCA
The DNA here is from genome assembly GCA_033239125.1 of Fagopyrum homotropicum. Lineage (NCBI taxonomy): Eukaryota > Viridiplantae > Streptophyta > Magnoliopsida > Caryophyllales > Polygonaceae > Fagopyrum > Fagopyrum homotropicum. The sequence goes on from BSWB01000002.1 coordinate 145,259,986, forward strand.
CCATTCACATAGCCGGGTGTTTGTGTCTTGCCAAAGTCGGATTGAGCGATATTCCTAGCGGATTATGGTATGTGCGCTAAGGGTTTGAGGCATCTCTTGAAAAATTGAGAAACGCCGATCTCCTAGGCTTCGGTTTTTGTGCACCTCTGTCCATAACTCCAAAAGTAAAGTCGAAAAATGAAAAGAAGAAGAGCGAAACTCTAAGTTGAAGTGTTGCGGGAACCGCATAAGAAGAAGAAGGTAGTTGTCCACTTTCCCGGGTTTATGCACCACTTTCCCTTAAAGTTTTCCCTTCCCTTCCGTATTCTAGACCTTTTCTTTGGAAGTCCTTAAGATCAAAAGAATGTTATATGACTTGGTGGTCTAAATTGAAGTTTCTTGTGATTGATTTTGATAATGTTTGAAGGTTATAATGCTTGTCTAGAAGTTAAGTTGGTTCATGAATTTTCTTTGCTTTTTACTCTTTGATTGAGTGTGTGAAAGTTTGAAGAACGATTGAAGCAAGGTTTGAGAATGATCTATTCTTTAGAAGTCATATTCACCCAAAAGAAGGTACACATATTTCATCCTAACTCTTGTTTAAAGCTTTTTGAAAGACCTTTGCTTAGGGACAAGCAAGTGTTAAGTATGGGGTTATTTGTTAGCATGAAATATTGTGATATTTTAGGCACGTTTTCTAAACGTATTTGATTCATATTGATAGTCTTTGATTGAACTTTGTGCATATGTGAGCTAGTATTACAAATATTGTCGATATGGATGTCTACACTAGTTCTATGTTGATTATAGGTGATTTGGAGCTATTTCCGAATGGAATCGAGCAAAGGAGAGTTGATTTGATATGTCCAAGGATTGAGGACATTCTTAGGAAGCAAATTGGAGTTTTAGCTTGAGGAATGCACGAGGCTAGGGAAGAATCACGTTCTTGCCCTAAACCACGCTCTAAAATACGGCCGTACTACAAACCACGTTCAGTTCCACGGCCGTGGAACTTTGCAAGAGAGGCGTGATGCATTCCAGTAACTATTACGGCCGTGGAATACATGGTACAAACCGTGACCTAATCCACGCTCTAAATTACGGTCGTGGAAAGTTCCACGACCGTGATCTTGGCGAATCTTTTCGCCACACTTTGAAGCCACGATCTTTTGAAGATTGGGCCGGGCCGATATTTTATCTTGCCCTATAAAAAGACGGACGAAGCAAGAATCCGTCATCACCGCTTAGACCCGAAAGCGTCGCTAAACATCATTCATCCTCGCTTACCCTCATTTACAACCGCCATCTCCGTTGAAGGAATCTCAACGCCGTTTGGCCTTTGCTTGGAAGTATAGATCATCTCATTGGAGATTGAAGTTCGCATCTGGGAATTACCCTAATCTCGCACTTTTGGTGGAGATTGCTGTTGAGATCTCCGGATTGGCGGAAGATCGAAGCTTTTGGAAGATTTTGCAAGGAGATCTCTCTTCTTGTTTAGGTTTGAGTTGGAAAACGGATTAACATCCCGTTTTCCCTTCTTTCCTAAGTTTGTGATTGTTTGTTTTATTCAGAATCCTTTAACAATACTTGTTCTCTTTGTGACTTTGAGATTGGTTTGAAGATTATTGAAAGTTCTTGAAAGTTTTCATCTTTCTATCTTTTAATTCTTGAATTGATATCAACATGACTGTTATTGGCTAAAAACCCTTAACAATTCTAAGGTGAAGGGTTGATAGTTGTGGCTTAGATGATGATAGATTGATCGCAAACAGATTAGACCTTGAGAGTTAGAGAGAATCGCCGACAACCCTAAATTACGGCCTGTTCTTGAGTCCACGGCCGTGGAACCTCAAGAACTAACCGTGATTTCCCTTAAGTCTACGAGCCTGCTTTTACTTTAATCCAAAGTTAAAGATTTGCTTTAACTTAGTTTAGACTTGTCTTTTCTAGGTGGTAGTGAAGCCTCAACAACCTCTACCTCGATTGTGACTGTCACAACCTCAATCGGTTAAGTTAGTCTTGATCCTTGGGTTATAAGTTTGGGTATTTGACATTAATTCTCACCTTTAGAATCTTTCTATATTGAGCCTCAACAACCTGTATAGAGAGTGCCTTGTAGGTGAGTTACATAAGGTTTTTGGAACTTCACCGTACGATTACCTTACATTAGTATACCTTTGCATATCTCAACTCTGTCTTTATTATCACTAAGTATATCTTGAATCGATTGCCACAGCTGGATACTTGAATCTTTAGGATTGTTGTTTTCCCAATATTTGCAAAACTCTCATATTTACTCACTTGATAACCTGCAATCGAATTCGTTCCCACCCAAATCCCTGTGTTCGATACTCTGGAATTCTTGCTTAGCTACGTCGATCCGTACACTGCGGGTTCGCTGCTTGATTCTAGTTTTATAAATTTAAAGCTTATTTGCACACACCTTTAGGGGAGAACACCCATCCAACGTAACACATGAGTTTTGCATGGGGGTGACCGTCACTCGTCCCCTTCTGTGAGATCATCTTCAGGGCAGCTCCTCCTAACCCGCAGGCGGAGACCGGTGGTTACCGCCCGTTATAATACACTTGGGCCATATGAATGTAATGAATGGTCGTCCTAGTCCGGTTTAAGTTATAAATGCACAACCATATGAACACACACAACCATTACAATCATACACTCCACAACCATACGTTAAGTAAGTCCTATGGACTTACCTGATACACTCGTATCCTCTACCACGTCACAACTTCCTCTCGAGGAAGAAACCAACGCCTGCAAGAGCAAGGCACACCACATCACAACCTGAAAGGGTTAGGAGACTCGTCTCCATAACCAAAACCAACCTACAACCTAAACATCAACACAAAATCACATATGCCTATAGCATACTCTCAACATCAACACAAGTGCCTATGGCACATCTCTAGCATACCACTCATCCTAACCATCCTAACCTAGCCAGCAACTAAGCCAAAGATAAAGGAAAGGAAGGAAGGAAGACATACCAACATGGTATGCACCAACAGAAGCAAGAACACACCAGCCAGCCCAGTGAGGCGCAGTGGCGGCTCACCAAAGGCACAGGGGCGGTCCACAGCAGGCGCAGGTGCGGCTCAGGACAGGCGCAGGGGCGGCCAACTGTGTAGAGAGTTGGTCCCGACTTCTCTTCGATCCCTTTCTCGATTCCCTTTATGTCTTCAACATATCACAGCAACATATATGCACACATACACATATATGATCATCAAAACATCCAGGAAGACCCAACACAAGTCTAAACTTGTGATTCCTAAGCTAAAGAGGAAGATAAGAAGTAAATGAGAAGGAAGAAAGGAAGATGGAGAGGAAAGCTTACCACACAAGCCCTAGGATGTACCAAGGAGCATCAACACCACTCTCAGCCTCAACACAACATCAACAACTCTCAGCAACAGCTCCAAGAGCATCCAAAGCCAAGAACACTGATAGCATGAATTATTGTCTATATTTTGGGGCCTGTTTAGACGTTTTATCTTCAATAATCTGCATGTTTGAATGTATATTATGTGATTATATTGTCGTTTCATCTACCTTTGCGGGAATCGAGGTCTACACCAAGTTTCGTTGTAATCGTAGGTAAAATGGCACGTTTTGCATCAAAAAGGAGCAAAAGGAGCTAAGGAGTCATTGGAGCTACACTCGGGAGCTTAAGGAAGAATCCAGGAATCATGGAATTGGATTAGAGATTCACTTTGGACCAGATTTGAGAGAGTTCACATTCAGTTGTGATTCACCTCGGTTGACTACAGAGTCACCTCGACCGAGGTGATCCAGAGGAGCTGACTCGACCGAGGCGAACACCTTGGATGCGGCAAGGATATTTTATTCTTGGCTGAGATCTTTTATTTTTGGAAAGAAGATCTTATATTTTTGGGCTGGATTCCTGGAAGGAAGAAGATAATTTAGCCCATATATTTACCTATTTTTATGGGAAAAGATCTTTCTAAGATATCTTATCTTTGGAGAGTAATTTTCCTATAAAAAGGGTTGGATTTTCCACAAATCTGTATCCCGCTTACCACGCGAACATCCACTATCACCCGGAAAACCGCTTAGGGCTGAAGATTGTGCTTACAGCCGTTTTACCCCACCATAGTTGGGAGATTTGAAGAACGTCTTTAAAGGTTGTGTCACGCTCAAGATGTGTAGTGTGTGCACGCAATAAGCTTTAAATTTATACTCGTTATATTTATCCTAACTCCTAGCGAACCCGCAGTGTATGGGACGTTCGTAGTAGGGAAAGTATTCCGAGGTCGAACAAAAAGACTAAGGTGAGATTGATTCGATTAGTGATTAGGTTTAGTGAAGATCTAGACTAAGAAAAGAGAAAGAAATAAAGAAATGAAAATCTTAATGTTTTTGGTTTGGTTTTTAGGTGATCAATCAAGGATCACGAATCATGCAATTTAACAATCAACTAAGCTAACAAATCGACACAAACAAACAAGCTAAACACGAGATATAAAATCAAAGAGATAAAAGCGGATTTTAGGGGTTGGAAATTCCGGTTATGGCATAGGACTCAAGCTATCTATTCATTCCTTGGATTAACTACAATATGTAAGGAGTAGGTGTTTCTAGATTGGGATCAATCACCGGGTAGGTCTCATGGTCCACTAGTCCATTCCTAAGATCTCATCACCGGGTAAGTCTCAAAGAGTCTAAGGAATGAAATTCTACACAAACCGGATTTGTCACCTAGGGATCTAACCTTTCTTCACCGGGTAAGTCTCGAAGGGTTAGTCCTAAACAACTATCCTAGCACACTTAATCCAATGGCGGCTTATGAGGCTCACCACTACCCAGAGTTTGTCATCTTTGAAATCTAAGAGTAGAATCACCGGGTAGGTCTCTTCTAACAATTAGTTGCTAAGACTAGGTCACCCTAGGATAGATTTAACTCAGCAAACACTAGGATTTCAACATTCTAACAATCTAGAACTTAGATCCATCGAACCAGGTAAACCACGGGCTGTTCTACCACTTCCACGGCCGGGGTCTGGCAAGAACAAACCGTGGACTCCAACAGAGGCTTCGTTCAAGTAAGCAAGTCATCCAAAGGCAAATCTAAATCCATCCTATCATATTCCTAGCCACAACCATCCTTTCCTTACCCTAGAATCGCATCTATTTAGCCTACAACATTCATCGTGACAATCGAAATCATCAAAAATAAAATCATGGCTTCCATTTGCAAGATAATGAAGAGAAAGATATGAACAAGTGAAGCAAGCAAAACCAAGCACTTTTGCAAGATCGATGAATCATTCAATCATAGAAACCTTAAAAAACTAAGAATTTCATGAACATATAACTAGCTAGATTACATGACAGTTCATAACACTTCTTCTAGCACATTTGGAGAAACCAAACACTTCTATAATAGAAAAGTAGCACCAACAAGATCAATGAATCATTCAATCATATCTCTGGTTGTATTTATTAACTTTCCTTGCTTAGAATTTTATTATATATAGGATTACTTTAATTATTATGAAGAAGCCTTTTCAAGATTCCATAGGAAACACTCTCTCTATCAACATCGTTGCTCCTGATGCTGCGCTCGACATGGACGAGGCCAGCTTCTTCACCAAGCCCGCCTCTCTTTTCTTTCTTTTGAAGTTGTTCAGAGGCAGGGGCGAGAAGGAGAAGGAAGACGGAGATAGATACGAGCTTGACTGGAGTCCTGCTGATCACGAGTGTTCACTTTGTATGGACAAGATAGAGAAGCCGTGGGAGTCTCTCACCTTGCCTTGTTTGCACATCTTCCACGGTGGCGGCTCCAAGCCCTAGCTCGCACATATTCTTCACGCAGGACAACATTGAAGGGTTGGGAAGGGGAGGCAGGTGGCGTCGGTCGCTGTCCATGGTGGCGGCTCCAAGCCCTAGCTCTAGGGCAGGCGAGGCAATCTTCTCCGGCATCGCTCCTGGCGGCAAAGAGTGGAGGCCGGGTTTCAGTTCCGCGGATCCCACTCCAACTAGGGCTAAGCAGAGGAGCTCGACAGATTCCTTGGCGGCGGTTCCAGGCTCTGGCGACGCTCGATTCAGGCAGAAGTGACTCCTTCGTTCCGGCAACAGACGACAGCAACTGCGAATTCCTACTCAGGCGGTTTGGGCGGCATTTCCTGGCGAGGCACTCCGAGATGACAACGGCACAACTTTGGCTTTCCTTTGTTTTCTCCGGCGATCGATCTAGGCGGCAGAGGCACAACGAGGTTCCTGGATATCGGCGGTGCAGATTTGGGCTTTCAGTTCTCGATTAGAGACGAGTTCGCAGATCTGGTTTCTGATTCCCGTTGAAGACGAAGCGGAGGTATAACACCCCGAATCCACGGAACTCGGAATGCTACATTGGGCTAGGATCTCACAATGGATCCTGACCCTAGCCTGACAACAACTTCACTGGATCTTACAACAAGGCACAAGTAGAGTAAAAACAAATACGTAAAAGCTGTATGATACAACAAAAGAGTGTACAAACTCAAAGCCGAGTACAAAACCATAACAACAACATCAACTAGTACAAAAGATCCCCAACCCACGCATCCTAATGTACAAAAGTCCTCGGCTGGTCACACCATCTGGCTCACTTTGTAGTCTTCCTAACTTGCAAATCATCTACAACACGGTATACACCATTAGCTACAACAATAGATAAGCATGATAGTAATAACACAAACACACCACAACATCTCATACATGTAATGCCACACACATTCATTTATTATCTTTAATTACGTTATACCATTAATAATTCAACTTCTTTTGTAACACGAGGAGCCTCAAGAACCCCGCCCCATCCAACGTAACACAGGAGTTTTGCATGGGGGTGACCGTCACTCGTCCCCTCCTGTGAGATCATCTTCAGGGCACCTCCTCCTAACCCGCAGGCGGAGACTGGTGGTTACCGCCCGTCATAATACACTTGGGCCATATAAATGTAATGAATGGTCGTCCTAATCCGGTTTAAGTTATAAATGCACAACCATATGAACACACACAACCATTACAATCATACACTCCACAACCACACGCTAAGTAAGTCCTATGGACTTACCTGATACACTCGTATCCTCTACCACGTCACAGCTTCCCCTCGAGGAAGAAACCAACGCCTGAAAGAGCAAGGCACACCACATCACAACCTGAAAGGGTTAGGAGACTCGTCTCCATAACCAAAACCAACCTACAACCTAAACATCAACACAAACTCACACAAAAACTTGTTCGCTCCAAACTGTTTGTGCAAGCTTTAACTTTATAACCCTAGACGTAAGCTTAAAACAAGGATGCGAACCCGCAGTGTACGGGTCAATCGTAGTAAAAAGCAAGGAATTCCAGGGGTCGATCACAGGGACTTAGTGAAACAAAGTCCAATTACGGTATGCTTAAGCAATCACTAACCACAAAGCAATTAAAACAATCAAAGATGATATAGAAGTCAATAAAGGAAATATGCAATTCTAGGGATTAAAGCATCTAGTTGTGGTTCATACTCAAGATCTAAAGATAAGCGGACAAAGCTGAGGTTTTTGCATAGGGAAGGTGTTACTAAAGTGTAATAGATCACCGGGTAAGTCTCACTACTCACTAATCCAAAACCGTAACTCCTATTACCGGGTAAGTCTCAAGGAATTAAGATAAAGAACTATAATATCAAATTAACACACCATCTAAGGGAATAGAATCAACCTTTACCGGGTAAGTCTCAGGCTAACTCACAAAGATGGGATGAAAGCACACTCACCCAAATAAAGGACAAACCTTTATTACCTACACTTACGATCTTAGGTAAACAAACTAAGGAATTACCGGGTAAGTCTCATCCTAAGCTTGCATTGAACCAGGAAAGGTGTAATAAGAATAGGATTTGGCAAACTCTAACACTTAACTCTCAGTTTCGGATCAAATAAGTCACCTCGGTCAGAAGAATTCCACCCCGGCCGAGATGTTCATCGACTGAGCGAGATGCTTAGGGTTAAGATTAAAGACTCGAACTTTCAGGATCCTACTGGAATCTAAGATTATTCTATCATTGTTTTTCCCACAACCTTCAGCCAATCACCCTAGAATCACACAAAGAAATTAGTCACTCATCATCATGAAAGTATTAATCAAATATATGGGAAGAAGGTTGTTACGCTAGGATGTGACACGCAAAAAGCTTTACATTTATAAACTCGATCTAATCTCCTAAACTACCTAGTGAAACCCGCAGTGTACGGATCGTTATGTAGGAAGGAAAGTATTCCGAGGTCGAACACAAGGACTGAGGCGAAATCAAGTCATTCAATGATCAAAGATAGTGCAAATCTAGTCTAAGAAAGGAGAAAGGAATAAAGAAATGAAAGTGATGATATTTTTGGTTGGGTTTTTGTGGTGATCAAGCAAAGATCACAAATCAAGCAAGGTAATAAAACAAACTAACAACTCAAGCTAGCAAACAAACAAGTGACACAAACACAAGATAAGAGATCAAAGACAGAAAAACTGGATTCTAGAGGTCAAGATTTCCGGTTATGGCATTGGACTCAAGCTTCTAAAGATTCTAAGGACAGAGCTGCGGTGTTGGGAAAGGGTGTTTCTCTAATGGAAGCAATTACCGGGTAAGTCTCATGCTTCACTAATCCCGCACCAAACTCCTATCACCGGGTAAGTCTCAAGGAGGTAAAGTTGGGAATTCTACACAAACCGGACACTACTTAAGGGGCAAACCTCTCCTTACCGGGTAAGTCTCGGAAAAGGTAAGTCTCAAGCAATAATCCTAGCACACTCAATCCAATAGCGGCTTGTGAGGCTCACTACTACCTAGAATTCATCATCTTAGGTATCTAAGATCCGAAATCACCGGGTAGGTCTCTTTCCTCACTTAGTTTGCTAGCATTAGGTCACCCTAAGCTATATCATGTTCAACAAACACTAGGATTTCAACAATCTAACATCCTAACATACAGATTCATCAATTAAAGGGCAACAGAAGGAAAAATCGGGTGGATCATAGCAAAAATCGGCCAATTTACTCTGAAGAACAGGTCGATTTTTCTCCTCTGGTTTAGGTTTTGGGCACAAAAATCATCCTAAACTAACATGTAAGTCCATTCTATCATCACCCAAGCTATAACCATCAATCCATCACTCCAGAATCACATTAAACTAGCCAGCAACATACATTTCAGGATCTAAAATCATCATACAAGCATACATGGAATCCATAGCAAGAAGATGAAGTAAGGAAATGAAAGCAATGAAACGTAGCTGGATTTGAGCTCAAAACAAGTCTTTCAACACACCAAATGTAGCTCCAAGTCATATCTTACAACCTTCAACAAGTTTCTTCAGAAAAATCACTCAAATCTCACTACAAAATTGAAATCTACACTAATCTCCCTCAAGAACACCCACAAGGGTGTCTTGAAGAGAGCTCCCAATTCAAAGAGTCTTTGGGAAGATGCTAGAGGATGTGTATGAGGGAGAGAATGAATTCCTCCTCAGCAACAACTTGCAGGCCCACTTATATTCTCCACAAAGAGCAAGGCCGGACAAGAGATCGTGGGACACGTGGCTTAAGCTGTCAAAGGCAAGAAAATCGACCCAGTCAAATAAATCGGCCGATTTTCCAGAGTGTAGGTCGATTTTCTTCAACAGAAACTTGTTATGATCATCTAGCCATGAGTTGCTCCATTGCTTGCACCAACAAGGGTCCTTGTGTCCTTCATTGCTCCAATTATGTTCCTTCAAGGCCTTGGATATGTACCACCATGAGGCTTGACCCTCGAATGTATCGATTAATGCCCAAAAGATCCCCGAAATACCTACAAAACCGACAAAAGCTCGTGTAGACGTCTTTTCTAGAAATATGCATGAAATGAGTGTAAATGTCGTGAACTAATGCCAAACCGTGCATGAATAACGGAAAAAACTATCTAAATGTATGCCTATACTAACGTCATAAATCACGTTATCAAAGGTGAATATTTGAACGAGAAGAATTTAATGAAAAGACTTCAATAACTGAATCAAATATCACAACAAGCGTTCCTTGGATAGAAATCCAACAAGACAAGACAATAAGGAAGAGAATCTAAGGTAATCTTACAAGAAAACCTTCAAAAGCTATCAAAGCTACAATCTTCCTTCTTCAACCTTCAAAAAGTTTCTTCAAATCTCTTAACTGGAGTATGGCTGTTGTGGTGTATTTCGGTGTAAGCGGTGTATGCAGGATTTTCAGCCGTAAGCGGGATGTTGGATTTGTGGAAATCCAACCCTTTTTATAGGAAAATAACCCTCCAAAGATAAGATATCTTAGAAAGATCTCTTCCCATAAAAATAGGTAAAATATATGATCTATTATATCGTCTTTCTTCCAGGAGCCAAGCCCTAAAATATAAGATCTCTTTCCAAAGATAAAAGATCTCAGCCAAGAATAAAATATTCTCGTCGCATCCCAGGTGTTCGCCTCGGTCGAGTCAACTTCTCTGGATCACCTCGGTCGAGGTGAATCTGTGGTCAACCGAGGTGAATCACAACTGAATGTGAAATCTCTCAAATCTGGTCCAAAGTGAATCTCTAATCCATGGCTATGCTTCCTGGATGGTTCCTTATGTTCCTAAATGTAGCTCCAATGACTCCATAACTCCTTTTGATCCTTTTTGATGCAAAACGTGCCATTTTACCTACGATTACAACAAAACTAGGTGTAGACCTCGATTCCCGCAAAGGTAGATGAAATGGTAATATAATCACATAATATACATACAAATATGCAGATTATGAAAGATAAAACGTCCAAACAAACCCCAAAATATAGACTATAATTCATGCTATCAAAATACCCCATACTTAGCCCTTGCTTGTCCTCAAGCAAGTTCCGCATATAAAAGACAAGATAGAATGGATTATAAGTCAATAAAATCAATGAAAAAGTCTTTCAAAAACATTTTTATGGTGTGCTACAATCATAGATCACTCTAAGAGAATACTTCATGGAATTTAAAATCTAAATATGATCAAAACATTTTATAAATATAGAAAAGTTGTTCATCTTTGCATAAAATCATAGAATGCATAATAAGTCATAATTATCGAAATTAATCATGCATAATCCAGTTTAAACCACTAAGTCAATCAACAAGCTCAAGGTCTCAAGGGCTTCCCAAAAGAAAGGTCAAGAAACGTGTAGGGTAGGGATGTATATAAGGTAATGTGGTGCTAGAATCCGGGAAAAGGATGAACTTCACTTTCACTTTGACTTGCAACATCTTCCACCAATAAGCTTTGCTTATTTCACACTTTTTCTTTTACTTTACTTTTTGGGATGCATGGACAGAGGTGCACAATAACCGAAGCCTGGGAAATCAGCAATCATCAATTTCTTGAGATGCATCAAACCCTTGATGCGCATACCATGACCCGTTAGGAATATCGCTCAATCCGACTTTGGCAAGACACAAACACCCGGCTATGTGAATGGTGCCGAGTTACTCATCATCATGATTGACTTCCCCAAACCTATTATTACTTTCTAACACTTTCACTTCCAGCCCACTTCTCAACTCTAACTTGCTTTTACCACTTCGCTTGCTTCCAAATTCCCGGATAGGTAAAGGGAGGTAAAATGTATATGAGGGGTTAAGCATGATCAAGAAGAAGAAGAGAAAAGAATGAATTGCCTTGGTCTTTCCAGGAAGAAAGTGAGAGAACTCATAATGTGGTGTCAACCTTCAAATTCAACATAATTTGGATAAAAACAAAGTATTAAACATGCCAATAATTTCAAACAAAACATTTAGCAACTCAAACATATTATAAAACCTTTCAAACACATAAAGAATTTAAAACCAGTCAGTAAGCAAGATCTTCACTGAGATCATATCCACACAAGTAACACAAAAATCATTTTCGAAAACTCTCAGTTAACCCACCTCGGTCGAGGTGTTCTTAGGTCAACCGAGGTGAAACACCTCGTTCGGCCAGAACTGCCCCGGTCGAGGTCAAAATTTTTTTTTTAAAAACCAGTTTTCTTTCAGTTTCGACGTTTTTCTCAATCAAATAACCTGTAAGTATGCATGCAATCTCAGTTAAACATATAGAAGCAACTGAAGCATAAATATAAATATCTGATCAAGTGGAGTCATACATAAGTGTCAAATAATACATCACATAAACACCCCATACTTGGGACACACTGTCCCAGTGGGTCAAAATAAGTCTAAGGAATAAAGTACTCACCGGATAATAAGCTGAACTGCATAAAAAATAAGAAAGAAAATCCTGCAGCTCTCAGTAGTCACGATCCGGTGGTGGTGGTGGTGGCACATACGGATACTGGGATGGGTCGAACGGATAGCCCATGACGTGCTCAAACTGAATCTGGGCCATCATGTGCTGGTAATGTTGCCGCTCCTGCATCTCGCGGATATCCAGTGACAAAGCAGCATACGAGTCAATAACCTGATCCGTCAGATCATCGATCCGATGGTGAGCCTTTGGATCTCTGTGTCGGCGTGTCCTATGCCTAGCAGGTCTCACTGGAGAAGTAGCAGGTGCAGGCTCAGTGTCCTCATCATCCAGGTCTATAACTGGTGCGCTCGTCCCTGCAGTATCTGTCCCTGTATCCATTGGGACTCCACCATCTCTGTCATCAGCCGTCTCCTCATCATCTGCCTCCTCCTCAGCTGGGGCAGCTGTTGCCTCTCTGTAGTCCTCCATCAGTGGAGCCCAAACGGTCTGCCAATAATAAGGGTCATAAACAGTGAACTGGGCACACCACCTAATCCCCTGTGGTGCAGTCAGCTCCCACGGCATAGCCACGTACGGTGTAGTCAAACCTCGGGGAACTAGAATCCGCCGAGTGATCATCTCCTGCAGCCCAAGCGGCTTGGTAGCCACCACCATCGTGCAAGCGCTGAGATCCATGTCCTGATAGCTGGCGATGTGGGTGACAAGCCCTCCGCAGCAGATATCTCCCTTCGCCTTGGCCTTGATCTTGTGGAGATCCTCTGCCAACATCAAGCCAAAGTCCGGGATACCCCCAGTCACCATGCAGTATAAACTGAATAGCTCCCCCTGTCGGACCTTCTGGGGCGTCTCAGTACGCGCCAGAAGTGTCTCACTGAAGATCCGGTGGGCTAACCTAAAGGCTAAGTGGAAGATGACCTTCTCCCTGGAATCTCCAGGGCGCCATCTGTCTGCATGCTCAACAATATGGGCAATCTGTCCCCAAAACTCCCTAGCTACAGATCAGGAAGGGAAGTCAACATCTGTCGGCTCAAGAAAACCAAAAATCTCTCTCCAGTACTCTAGTGGAACTATGAAGTACCGGTTCATCAACCGGTACTTCACAAAATGCTCTGTGGAGAGGTAGGTGAAGGAGCTAATGAACTCTAAGGTCGGCTCCAAATAGGTTGGGGCTCGGATCTCAGTAAACTGATGCAGCCCTACTGTAGATATCATCCGTCTGAGGTCTCCGTCTACCTGGAGACAGTCAAAAGCATATACGTCTAGGAAGCGGGGTGCAATCACTGGACGGCCAGAAATACGCTCATAATCAACCCGGTGTCGCTCGTGGATCACCGGGCGATAGGGTCGGGAAGAAGAGGAAGAAGGGGAAGGTGAGGATCTATCCCTAAGGGCAAGGCGTCTCTCAGAACTCATTCTCAAATTTCATACTGTCAGATCACCTCGGTCGACTGACAACACTCAAGAATCACCTCGGCCGAGGCACAGCTCGTCTGGACCGAGGCGGAAAACTGGATTCTAATTTCTTTAGAAAATTCAGTTCTTTTCCCCCAAAATCACTACAACTGCTTCCTAAGGGGTATTTAATCCTTTTCTCAGCAAATGCAGGGGTAACCAAAGCCCAAATCGAAGCGAAATTAGCTAGTTAGGGTTTCGGTTTTGTTTTACCTCGTTCGGCCGAATCGGTTTGAATTCTTCGTAGATCGACGATGCACTTGCCTTAATCGCAGTTTGGAAGCGAAAGTCTTCGAAAACGAGCAAGAATCGAAGAAGGCGAGGTGAAAGGGCTGCCGCGGTCGAGGAGGTTGGTAAAGAGAGGAAAGAGAAATTTTTCCCCTTTTTATACCCTTTCTGGAACTGCTGTTACCTCGGTCGAGATGGTCTCGACTGGACCGAGGTGGTAACGACCGAGGTGGTTCTTCAAAAACCCTAGTCGCCTCGGTTGCTCATGAATCATCTCGGTCGTGGTGCTCTGACAGCAACCGAGATACCTTAGTCAAAACTCCTTCTTCTCAAATTCTCGATCTTTTGTCCTTCCAGTTACGCTCCTTCCTTAGATGTCTCCTGTTATCTGTCTAGAACGCCAAAAACAAATCAACGCAGAGCAAAAGTAAAAACTATCTAAGCTAGACTAGAAAAAAGGAAAAGAAAGCAATACCTTGGGTTGTCTCCCAAGAAGCGCTTGGTTTAAGGTCGCTAGTTGGACCATGATGCGTCTCAAACGAGGTATATTGGTGCAACCTCCTCAACCGGAGTTTCCGGTTTGTACTTCTTAAGTCTATGACCGTTGACCTTGAAGCTTCCGCTAGTTTCGCCCCATATCTCAACTGCACCATGAGGAAAAACATGTTTCACAACATAAGGTCCGGTCCATCTAGATTTTAACTTACCTGGAAAGAGGCGGAGGCGGGAGTTGAAGAGTAGAACTAAGTCTCCTTCGTTAAGCTCCTTTGGGACGATACGCTTGTCATGCCATCTCTTCGTCCTCTCCTTATAGATTTTGGCATTCTCATAAGCGTTCAAACGCAGCTCCTCCAGCTCATTGATTTCCAATAGCCGCTTCTCGCCGGCCTCCTTAATGTCGAAGTTCGACCATTTGATCGCCCAATATGCCTTGTGTTCTAATTCAACGGGCAAATGGCAAGACTTCCCCTATACCAAATTATAAGGGGTGGTACCTATGGGAGTCTTAAATGCGGTCCTGTACGCCCAAAGAGCATCGTCCAATTTCATGGACCAATCCTTCCTCGTCCTAGAGACGGTCTTCTCCAAAATTGCTTTGATTTCTCTATTCGAGATCTCGACCTGTCCACTAGTTTGAGGGTGATAAGGGGTTGATACCTTGTGGGTTACCCCATACTTCGATAGAAGTGCCTTGAACTTCCGGTTGATGAAATGCGTTCCTCCATCGCTGATGATGATGCGTGGAGTTCCAAACCGTGGAAAGATAGTTCTGTTTAAGAACTTCACAACCACCTTGGCGTCGTTAGTGGGAGAAGCGATGGCTTCAACCCATCTAGAGACGTAATCAACTGCAAGAAGAATATAGAGGTTTCTTCCGGAGGATGGGAAAGGTCCCATGAAGTCTATCCCCCATACATCAAAGATTTCCACCTCTTGAATGTTATTAAGTGGCATCTCGTTCCTCCTTGATAAATTTCCTGTTCTTTGGCATGCATCATAAGAGACAACAAACGATTGTACATCCTTAAATAATGTAGGCCAAAAGAAACCAAAACGTAATACCTTAGCGCATGTTTTATCGGTGTTGGCATGTCCTCCACAAGGAAGTGAATGACAATGCCGTATGACGCTATTAACTTCATCTTCCGGAATGCATCTTCGAAGCATCCCATCCGGCCCGCGCTTGAATAGCAGCGGCTCGTCCCAGTAATAGTGGCGTACTTCCTTGAAGAATCTCTTCTTTTGAGAGTACGTCAATCCGGGCGGTACCTCCTGGCAAACAAGATAATTCACAATATAAGCATACCAAGGTCGTTTATTATCAGAAAGTTGGTGGATGGAATGTTCCACCAATTGAGGATGAATGTCAGATAAGGGAGTAAGAAATTTGTTATTCTCAGCAGCCTCAGTTGACATCATCTCGCCATCGACCTCGGTCGAGGCGCAGAGGCGTTGACCGAGATGTTCTTCAGTCGCCTAGCTCAGTCCAGGAAGTGCCTCGGTCGAGGTACTGCAACTGGAACCGAAACTGGAGATCTTCGTCTCCTGGGTTAGCTTCTCAATTTTAGCTCCTGGATCCTCTTCCAGTGCTTTTAAGCTCCGTATATCTGCATCACAAGAAGCATCTATACCTTCCTCCATTAAACTGAAGCTAATAACTCTTTCGAGTGGATCGTTAATAAGGATAGAGCTCACCAATTCTCTTGATTCTTCTTCATCGTAGATGTTGAAGATATCATCGCTCAGCTGCTCCCCTTTCATGGCTGCAAGTAATGCAAACTGCACCTCGTCGCCACCAATGTTGAATTTCAACTTGGCATTCTTGCAATCCACGTTGCAACCCGAAGTTGCTAGAAATGGCCTCCCGAGAATAATAGGAACAGGATAATCTGCGGGAATGTCAAGCACAACAAAATCTATATGTAAATAGAAGTTACCTAACTTGACTGGAACGTCCTCCAAGATTCCCACGGGATGGGTGATGGATCGATCCGCCATATATAATCGAATCTTGACCGGCTTGGGCTCTCCAAGTCCGATCTTCACACATAGCTCCAGCGGGATGATGCTCACGCTGGCTCCTAGATCACAAAGGGCTTCACAAGTGACATCCCCAACTTGAATGGGGATGCAAAATGAGCCGGGATCGCTCAATTTAGGTGGCATCTTCTCCTTCATGATTTGAATTAGCTTTGAGGATTTAGATGTCATCCTAACTTCACCAAAATCTTCCAGTTTCCTCTTCCTTGATAGGATCTCCTTCAAGAACTTCCCATAGGCGGGCATCCTTAGAATAGCATCAAGGAAAGGAATGTTAATGTGCAGTTTATTCATCAAGTCAAGGAACTTACCAAAGTGCTTGTCTAGATGTGCTCTGACCCTTGACTGGGAGAATGGAAGTGGTGGTTTGTATGCAGGAGGTGGAACATAATCTTCAGTTTTCCCCTCCGCTTTCTGTGGCTCCACCTCGGTTGGCATCTCGGTCGAAGTGTTCTTCGACTGCATCTGGACCGAGGTGGTCTTCGTCGGTACTGGCACCGACCGAGGCACTGGATCTGCAGTTTTCAGTCCACTCCTCGTAGTTATGGCCATGATTTGGCCCTTGGGGTTGCTTTCCGTCCTTGCTGGAAGCTTCCCTGGATCTCTTGGCGCTTCATTCGCCCAACTTGCAAGTTGTTGTTCAAAGGCTTTTTGGGCCTTCGAAAATGAAGTCATAGAAGTCTCCATAGCGTTGAGCGTGATCAAGATAGCCTCCAGAACTGCGTCTTTCTTTTCCGGCTGAGACGAACTTGATCCTTGCCCTTGGCTCTTTAATGGAGTAGAAGAAGAAGAGGGGGAAGAGAGGAAAGGGTTAGAGGAATCGTTAGAGTTGGAGTTTGAATGATTGTTACCAGGATTTTGGTTGTTCGCCCTCCAATTGTTGCTATTGGACCCTCTATTGTTGTTGTTGTAGTTGTTGTTCCGGTAACCGTTGTTGTTGTTACGGTATCCATTGTTGTTGTTCCTTTGTCCTTGCTCTTCCTTCTTGGTTTGAGCAACTAAGAGTTCCTTCAATTACTTCACGTCATTCTTCAAAGACGTGAGTTGATTGTTGTTGGGCTGAGTTTCTTGGAAGTTAACTCTTTTAACTCCACCTTCAGCTCCTTGGTGGGTGTACTTCTCCATATGCAAAGCTTGCTTCTCGATGAAGTCCCAAGCTTTGTCAATCGCCATGTCCATAATGGTACCGGCGGAGAGTAGTTGGAGATTGAACTGGGTGCTTCCGTCCAGTCCCTTGAAGTATATCTCCAATAACTCTAACTTTGGAATCCCGTGGTGTGGGCAATCCAAAAGAATGTCCTTGAACCGCTCCCATGACTTGGACAAGCTCTCCTTGTCCTTCATAATGAAAGCGTTGATCTTCCCTCTCATTTCAGCGGTCTTTGAGCGGGAAAGAATTTGGTCAAGAATTCCGTAGTCATCTCCTCCCATGTACTAATTTTTCTTGGAGGAAGAGATTGATACCAAGTAAGAGCTCTATCTTTTAAAGAAAAGCAAAAAGGTCTTAGCGTGTAGTTGTTATTCTCAATTCTTGAGGTCTCAAGGTCTCCATCAAGATCTCATAGTTTTGAAGATGTTGATGCGGTGATTCCTTTTCTAGCCCTCCGAATTGGCATTGGCGAATCATGGATAGAACTTGCGGTCGAAGTTCGTAGTCATGGTCCGCTGGATCTCCTAGGTTAACTCCTGGATGCCTCAGTTGTTGATTGGGGTCCATCCTTTGACCTAGGTTTGTGGGATTCCTGCAAGAAGAGCGCCTCGGACTGGCATCCGAGGTGGAAGTACCTCGGCCGGGGCGTTAGGTACTGGGACCTGCCTCGGTCGAGGGTCAGCGACTGGGACCTGCATCGGTCAAGCATCGGGAACTGGATCTTCCCTCAGTCGAAGTTGATATTGGTCTCTCAAAGCTGCCATATCTGCTTCGATTGCTTCAGTCCTGGTGCGAGTTTCTTCTTTCTCTTGTCTTAGCTCTTCCCTGTTCAGGCGTAGCAGCTCTAGCGCCTCTTTCAATTCGCCCTCAAGATCGCGGTTGTCTTAATGGGCCATCTTCGCTTCTCTTAAGCGTCGTTTTTATGTCTTTTCTGGTTCGGGATCGTAAGGAACGATTTCCTTCCCAATGCGGGTTCTTTTCATATACATAAGAAAGAACCTGCAAAAGTCACTCAAGTAGAGTGGTTAGTAGACACGGGGGCAAATGCCCCAAGAGCAAACCGTAACCGGCTCGGTCTAGACCAAGTCCCCGGCAACGGCGCCAAAAACTTGTTCGCTCCAAACGGTGTGTGCAAGCTTTAAATTTATAACCCTAGACGTAAGCTTAAAACAAGGATGCGAACCCGCAGTGTACGGGTCAATCGTAGTAAAAAGCAAGGAATTCCAGGGGTCGATCACAGGGACTTAGTGAAACAAAGTCCAATTACGGTATGCTTAAGCAATCACTAACCACAAAGCAATTAAAACAATCAAAGATGATATAGAAGTCAATAAAGGAAATATGCAATTCTAGGGATTAAAGCATCTAGTTGTGGTCCAACTCAATATCTAAAGATAAGCGGACAAAGCTGAGGTTTTTGCATAGGGAAGGTGTTACTAAAGTGGAATAGATCACCGGGTAAGTCTCACTACTCACTAATCCAAAACCGTAACTCCTATTACCAGGTAAGTCTCAAGGAATTAAGATAAAGAACTATAATCTCAAACTAACACACCATCTAAGGGAATAGAATCAACCTTTACCGGGTAAGTCTCAGGCTAACTCACAAAGATGGGATGAAAGCACACTCACCCCAATAAAGGACAAACCTTTATTACCTACACTTACGATCTTAGGTAAACAAACTAAGGAATTACCGGGTAAGTCTCATCCTAAGCTTGCATTGAACCAGGAAAGGTGTAATAAGAATAGGATTTGGCAAACTCTAACACTTAACTCTCAGTTTCGGATCAGATAAGTCACCTCGGTCAGAGGAATTCCACCCCGGTCGAGATGTTCATCGACTGAGCGAGATGCTTAGGGTTAAGATTAAAGACTCGAACTTTCAGGATCCTACTGGAATCTAAGATTATTCTATCATTGTTTTTCCCACAACCTTCAGCCAATCACCCTAGAATCACACAAAGAAATTAGCCACTCATCATCATGAAAGTATTAATCAAATATATGGGAAGAAGGTGAATATTTGAACGAGAAGAATTTAATGAAAAGACTTCAATAACTGAATCAAATATCACAACAAGCGTTCCTTGGATAGAAATCCAACAAGACAAGACAATAAGGAAGAGAATCTAAGGTAATCTTACAAGAAAACCTTCAAAAGCTATCAAAGCTACAATCTTCCTTCTTCAACCTTCAAAAAGGTTCTTCAAATCTCCCAACTGGAGTATGGTTGTTGTGGTGTATTTCGGTGTAAGCGGTGTATGCAGGATTTTCAACCGTAAGCGGGATGTTGGATTTGTGGAAATCCAATCCTTTTTATAGGAAAATAACCCTCCAAAGATAAGATATCTTAGAAAGATCTCTTCCCATAAAAATAGGTAAAATATATAATCTAGTATATCTTCTTCCTTCCAGGAGCCAAGCCCAAAAATATAAGATCTCTTTCCAAAGATAAAAGATCTCAGCCAAGAATAAAATATTCTCGTCGCGTCCCAGGTGTTCGCCTCGGTCGAGTCGACTTCTCTGGATCACCTCGGTCGAGGTGAATCTGTGGTCAACCGAGGTGAATCACAACTGAATGTGAAATCTCTCAAATCTGGTCCAAAGTGAATCTCTAATCCATGGCTATGCTTCCTGGATGGTTCCTTATGTTCCTAAATGTAGCTCCAATGACTCCATAACTCCTTTTGCTCCTTTTTGATGCAAAACGTGCCATTTTACCTACGATTACAACAAAACTAGGTGTAGACCTCGATTCCCGCAAAGGTAGATGAAATGGTAATATAATCACATAATATACATACAAATATTCAGATTATGAAAGATAAAACGTCCAAACAAACCCAAAAATATAGACTATAATTCATGCTATCATATGCCTATAGCATACTCTCAACATCAACACAAGTGCCTATGGCACATCTCTAGCATACCACTCATCCTAACCATCCTAACCTAGCCAGCAACTAAGCCAAAGATAAAGGAAAGGAAGGAAGTAAGACATACCAACATGGTATGCACCAATAGAAGCAAGAACACACCAGCCAGCCCAGTGAGGCGCATCGGCGGCTCACCAAAGGCGCAGGGGCGGTCCACAGCAGGCGCAGGTGCGGCTCAGGACAGGCGCAGGGGCAGGCCAACTGTGCAGAGAGTTGGTCCCGACTTCTCTTCGATCCCTTTCTCGATTCCCTTTATGTCTTCAACATATCACAGCAACATATATGCACACATACACATATATGATCGTCAAAACATCCAGGAAGACCCAACACAAGTCCAAACTTGTGATTCCTAAGCTAAAGAGGAAGATAAGAAGTAAAGTAGAAGGAAGAAAGGAAGATGGAGAAGAAATCTTACCACACAAGCCCTAGGATGTACCAAGGAGCATCAACACCACTCTCAGCCTCAACACAACATCAACAACTCTCAGCAACAGCTCCAAGAGCATCCAAAGCCAAGAACACTGATAGCATGAATTATTGTCTATATTTTGGGGCCTGTTTAGACGTTTTATCTTCAATAATCTGCATGTTTGAATATATATTATGTGATTATATTGTCGTTTCATCTACCTTTGCGGGAATCGAGGTCTACACCAAGTTTCGTTGTAATCGTAGGTAAAATGACACGTTTTGCATCAAAAAGGAGCAAAAGGAGCTAAGGAGTCATTGGAGCTACACTCAGGAGCTTAAGGAAGAATCCAAGAATCATGGAATTGGATTAGAGATTCACTTTGGACCATATTTGAGAGAGTTCACATTCAGTTGTGATTCACCTCGGTTGACTACAGAGTCACCTCGACCGAGGTGATCCAGAGGAGCTGACTCGACCGAGGCGAACACCTTGGACGCGGCAAGGATATTTTATTCTTGGCTGAGATCTTTTATTTTTGGAAAGAAGATTTTTATATTTTTGGGCTGGATTCCTGGAAGGAAGAAGATAATTTAGCCCATATATTTTACCTATTTTTATGGGAAAAGATCTTTCTAAGATATCTTATCTTTGGAGAGTAATTTTCCTATAAAAAGGGTTGGATTTTCCACAAATCCGTATCCCGCTTACCACGCGAACATCCACTATCACCCGGAAAACCGCTTAGGGCTGAAGATTGTGCTTACAGCCGTTTTACCCCACCATAGTTGGGAGATTTGAAGAACGTCTTTAAAGGTTGTGTCACGCTCAGGATGTGTAGTGTGTGCACGCAATAAACTTTAAATTTATACTCGTTATATTTATCCTAACTCGTAGCGAACCCGCAATGTACGGGACGTTCGTAGTAGGGAAAGTATTCTGAGGTCGAACACAAAGACTAAGGTGAGATTGATTCGATTAGTGATTAGGTTTAGTGAAGATCTAGACTAAGAAAGGAGAAAGAAATAAAGAAATGTAAATCTTAATGTTTTTGGTTTGGTTTTTAGGTGATCAATCAAGGATCACGAATCATGCAATTTAACAATCAACTAAGCTAACAAATCGACACAAACAAACAAGCTAAACACGAGATATAAAATCAAAGAGATAAAAGCCGATTCTAGGGGTTGGAAATTCCGGTTATGGCATAGGACTCAAGCTATCTATTCATTCCTTGGATTAACTACAATATGTTAGGAGTAGGTGTTTCTAGATTGGGATCAATCACCGGGTAGGTCTCATGGTCCACTAGTCCATTCCTAAGATCTCATCACCGGGTAAGTCTCAAAGAGTCTAAGGAATGAAATTCTACACAAACCGGATTTGTCACCTAGGGATCTAACCTTTCTTCACCGGGTAAGTCTCAGAAGGGTTAGTCCTAAACAACTATCCTAGCACAATTAATCCAATGGCGGCTTATGAGGCTCACCACTACCTAGAGTTTGTCATCTTTGAAATCTAAGAGTAGAATCACCGGGTAGGTCTCTTCTAACAATTAGTTGCTAATACTAGGTCACCCTAGGATAGATTTAACTCAGCAAACACTAGGATTTCAACATTCTAACAATCTAGAACTTAGATCCATCGAACCAGGTAAACCACGGGCTGTTCTACCACTTCCACGGCCGTGGTCTGGCAAGAACAAACCGTGGACTCCAACAGAGGCTTCGTTCAAGTAAGCAAGTCATCCAAAGGCAAATCTAAATCCATCCTATCATAGTCCTAGCCACAACCATCCTTTCCTTACCCTAGAATCGCATCTATTTAGCCTACAACATTCATCATGACAATCGAAATCATCAAACATAAAATCATGGCTTCCATTTGCAAGATAATGAAGAGAAAGATATGAACAAGTGAAGTAAGCAAAACCAAGCTGAAAGTAAGATTAGAAAGACTTACAACCCTTCCAAAAGAAGGTTTAAACGATTCTTACAACTCTAGAAATCGAATCCGAAAATCTTCACTACAAAGCTTATCAAAAACTAGCAATGGTGTCTACTTCTCTTCTCTTCAAATGGAGCTTCTTTCTCCTCCAATGGTAGCTTTCCCCCTAGAGAATCTTCTTGTTGAGAGAGTATGGGAGAGTGTGGATTTTTTATTCTGAAAATTGATGCCCCTCTCAGCCTTACAGGACCACTTTTTATACACATCTTAGCAAGGGTTGGCCATGAGATAGTGGCACAGCTGTCACAACCGTTTGGCAAAAACCACGGTCAGGTTCCACGGTCGTGGAAGTACCAGTGACCGTGGTTTGGGTGACTCAGCTTGCTTTGGATCATTAAGCTTTGATTTGGTGCATGGCTTGTGTTGGCAAGGTTCCATGAGTTCTCCTTAGCCTTTAGCTTGCATTCCAATGAGTCCGAAAGTGTGTCATCTCGAGGAGCGAGCCTCGGATGCATCGATTAAGCTCCTAAATCTCCCAAAATACCTATAAAGCAAACAAAAGTCCGCGTAGATGTCTATCTCTATAAAATACGTGAATTGAGTGCAAACATCGTGAACTAGTGCTAAACCATGCATGAATGAGTGAGAAATCTATCTAAATGAGTGTCTAATACTAAGTCATAAATCGTGTTATCAGGTTGAAGGAAGAAAGTTGATAGCTTTTATAGCTTTTGGGAAGGGTTTTGTAAGACTTTCTTAGATTCCCTTCTTTGTTGATTGTCTTTGTTGGATTGTTGTTTGATAATTGATTCAGTTATTGAAGCCTTTCTCTTAAGGTTTTGTTGTTCAATTATTCTCTTTCTTCCCATATATTTGATTATTGCTTTCATGATGATGAGTGGCTAATTTCCTTGTATGGTTCTAGGGTGATTGGCTGAAGGTTGTGGGAAAAAAAATGATAGAATAATCTTAATCACAGTAGGATCCTGAAAGTTTGAGTCTTTAACCTTAACCCTAGAACATCTCGCTCAGTCGATGAACATCTCGGCCGGGTGGAATTCTTTTGACCGAGGTGACTTACCTGATCCGAAAGTGAGAGTTAAGTGTTAGAGTTTGCCAAATCCTATTCTTATTACACCTTTCGTGGTTCAATGCAAGCCTAGGATGAGACGTACCCGGTAATCCCTTTGTTTGTTTACCAAAGATCATAAGAGTAGGTATTAAAGGTTTATCATTTATTGGGGTTTGAGTGTGCTTCCATCCCATCTTTGTGAGTTAACCTGAGACTTACGTGATAAAGGTTGATTCTATTCCCTTAGTTAGAGTGTTAGTTTGAGATTATAATTCTTTTCCTTAATTCCTTGAGACTTACCCGGTAATAGGAGTTACGGTTTGGGATTAGTGAGTAGTGAGACTTACCCGGTGATCTATTCCACTTTAGTAACACCTTCCCTATGCAAAAATCTCATCTTTGTCTGCTTTATCTTTAGATCTTGAGTTGGAACCACAACTAGATGTTTTAATCCCTAGAATTGCATATTTCCTTAATTGACTTTTTATCATCTTTGATTGTTTTAATCGCTGTTGTGGTTAGTAGTGGCATTGACAAACCTATACCTGCTTTGTTTCACTAAGTTTTTGGCGCCGTTGCCGGGGACTTGGTCTAGACCGAGCCGGTTGCGGTTTACTTTCGGGGCACTTGCCCCTGTTTCTACTAACCCCTCTACTTGAGTGACTTTCGCAGGTTCTTTTTCTTAGGTTTATACGGAGAACCCGCGCTGGGAAGGAAATCGTTCCCTACGATCTCGAACCAGAAAAGACATACAAAAGATGCTTGAAAGAAGTGAAGATGGTCGACCAAGACAATCGCGATCTTGAGGCCGAATTGAAGGAGGCGTTAGAACAGCTACACCTCAGCAAGGAAGAACTGAGACTGGAGAGGGAAGAGACTCGCGCAAGGACTAAAGTGATCGAAGCAGATATGGCAGCTTTACGAGACTAGTATCTACCTTGACCAAACCCATATCCTCGACAGAGGCAAGACCCTGCTCCAGATCCTCGACCGAGGCAGAATCTAGTACTTGTCGCCCCCGCCGAGATACTTCCACCTCGGATGCCAGTCCGAGATGTTCTTTTTGCAGGTATTATGACAACACGATTTATGACTTAGGTTTAGACACTCATTTAGATAGTTTTTCCGCTCATTCATGCATGGTTTCCACTAGTTCGTAACGATTTGCACTCAATTCATGTATTTTGTCGAGATAGACGTCTACACGGACTTTTGCATGCTTTGTAGGTATTTTGGGAGATTTAGGAGCTTAATCGATACATTTGAGGATCGTTCCTCGAGATGACACACCTTCGGACTCATTGGGAAACAAGTTAGGAGCTAAGGAGGACACATGGGACCTTGTTGGTGCATGCCATGCACCAAATCGTAACTTAATGATCCAAAACAAGCTGAGGCACCAAAACCACGGCCACTGGGACTTCCACGGGCATGGAAATGGGCCGTGGTTTTGGCCAGACAGTTGTGACAGCTGTCCCACGATCTTCATGGCCGACTCTTGCAAATTTGGAGGATAAAAGGTGGTCCTGCAAGGCTGTTAGGGATAGACCCCTCACTCCCATTCTCTCCCACACTCTCAACAACAAAGATTCTCTCTTTGGAAGATTGGATGGGAGCTTCCATTGGAGAAGAAGGAAGGCTTCCTTTGGAGAAGAAGAAGAAGCACACTAGTTCATAATTCCATAGTCTTTTTGAGTGATTTTGAGTGAAACGTTTTGCAAGGTTTTGTAAGAATCGATTGAACCTTCTTTTGAAGGGTTGTAAGTCCTTCTTGAACCTTGATTTAGCTTGTTTTACTTGTTTCATTTGCTTAATCCATCTTTCATTTCATCCTCTTACCATGGATTCTATGATTTTATGCTTGTTGAGTTTGATTGTTAAGATGCATGTTGTAGGCTAAATAGATGCGATTCTAGGGTAAGGAAAAGATGGTTATGGCTTGGACTATGATAGAATGGACTTAGATGTACCTTTGGATGAATTGTTTGCTCGAACCTAGCCTCTGTTGTAAACCACGGTTTGTTCCATACATTCCACGGCCGTGGTTCTTGATGAACAACCCGTGATTTTGACTGACTTGCTTGTTTTGATGAATCTAAGTGCTAGGATGTTAGATTGTTGAAATCCTAGTGTTTGTTGAGCTAAACCTATCCTAGGGTGACCTAGTGTTAGCAACTAAGTGTTAGAAGAGACCTATCCGGTGATTCTTGCTCTTAGATACCAAAGATGACAAACTCTAGGTAGTAGTGAGTCTCACAAGCCGCTATTGGACTGAATGTGCTAGGATAAGTGTTTAGGACTTGCCTTCCCAAGACTTACCCGGTAAGGAGAGGTTAGATCCCTAGATAACCATCCGGTTTGTGTAGATATCCCTTCCTTAGGTTCCTAGAGACTTACCCGGTAATAGGACCTTAGGAGCGGGATTAGTGGATCATGAGACCTACCCGGTAATTGACCCCATTTGAGAAACATTCCTTCCCAACATACTATAGTTTATCCAAGGTTGATTAGAAGCTTGAGTCTTATGCCATAACCGGAATTTCCGACCCCTAGAATCTGCTCTTCTCTCTTTGATTACATATTTCGTATTTGCTTGTTTACTTGTGGTGTTAGCTTAGTTGATTGTTGATTTCGCTTGATTTGTGATCTTTGATTGATCACCTAAAAACCAACCCAAAAACATTGAGATTTTCATTTCTTTATTCCTTTCTCTTTTCTTAGCCTAGATCTTCACTATCCTTAGTCATTAATCGATTCAATCTCACCTCAGTCTTTGTGTTCGACCTCGGAATACTATCCCTACTACAAAACGTCCCGTACACTGCGGGTTCCCTAGGAGTTAGGAGAAATATAACGAGTTATAAATTTAAGGCTTTTTGCGTACACCATTCCTAGACGTAACAAGTTTTTGGTGCCGTTGCCGGGCATTAGGTCTTGATTGAGTCATTTTTGTGATTGTTTATAGTGTAGGTCTTTCTTGTTGCTTTTGATCTCGTTTTGTTTGTGTCTTTGCTTTTTAGGATATCTCTCACTCTTTAGGTGTATGCGAAGATCTCGTGGCAAGGATTTAGCTTCATTCGATCCCGAACCGGAGAAAACCCTTAGATCTAGATCCAAGAGCATTAGAAAGAGAAAAGAGATGGCCGGAAGAGATCTCCAAGCTGAGTTGGATGAAGCTTTAGAGCAAATTAGGCTAAGGGATGAAGCCTTGGAGAATGAAAGGAGACTTGCCAATGAGAGGCAAGAAGCAACTAGGAGGGAGATTGAGGAGATTAGAAAAGCTCATGTGCAAAGAGAGCTTAATCGTTAACAACCTCCACCTCCACCACAACCGCAACCGGCGGTTAATATTCGGGTTGTGCCCATTGCTATTGAGGATCCCCAAACCTTAGGGCAACGTATGGATCCGGCTTAAAGAGCACACCGTCCGGGTGTGAACTTAGGAGATCCCGCAACCCATAATTACGAGCTCCGCCCTCAAGTTCTACAAATGATCCGGCATAACCAATTTGGGGGGATGGAAGGAGAGTCTCCTTATCAACACTTGATAAACTATGAGATCTTGATGGAGACTCTAAGGCCGCCTAGATTGGAGAGCAAAAACCATAAGCTTAGGGCTTTCTCCTTCTCACGTAAGGATAAAGCTTTGGCTTGGTATCAATCTATTCCACAAGGGCGAGTGAGTACTTGGGAGGAGATGACAACAGAGTTTTTCACTAAGTTCTTCCCACCTTCCAAGACTACCGAGCTAAGAGGGAAGATCAATGCCTTTGTAATGAAGGATAGAGAAAGCCTATTCAAGTCTTGGGAGAGGTTCAAGGACCTTCTCCTAGATTGTCCACACCATGGTATACCGAAAATTGAGCTATTGGAGATCTACTTCATAGGACTTGATGAAGATAGCCAATTCAAGCTTCAATCTCTTTCCGGTGGGACTTTCATGGAAAAGAATGTGGATGAAGCTTGGGAGTTTGTAGAGAAACAAGCTTTGGTGATTGAGAATTACTCCCATAGGAAGAGTGATGGGATGAAAGCGGGAGCATATGAGGTGAGTGAAGTCACCATGAGTAACTTCAAGCTTGATGCAATCAACAATGAGCTGAAATCTTTGAGGGAGTTGTGTGCTACAACTTTGAAGAATCAAGCAACCCCTCAAGTGCAAGTGCAAGCAAACTTGTCTTCCAAGGAGGAAGATGTGAACTATATGGGAAGGGGCAACTACAACAACTATCAAGGCCCAAGGAACTTCAACAACAACCGGCAATTCAACAATTACCAGCCTAACCACAACTATCCCGGGTTTTCCTATTCTAACCCGGATGGAGCCTTGAACCCTCCCGCTTCCACAAGCGCAGCTCCACCACCAAAGGCTTCACAAGAACCTCCACCCGGATTCACTCAACCTCCAAAGGATAGAACCGAGATGATGTTTGAGCAATTTCTTGGATGGTTGAGTGGTCTTGAGAGCATGGTGACTACCATTTCTAAGGCTCAAAAGGTGTTGGAAGCACAAGTGTTCCAAAAGGCGGGTGAAGCTCATAGAGATCCGGAAAAGCTTCCCGGAAGAACCAAAGACAACCCAAGAGGCCAAGTGTTGGCCATCACAACAAGGAGCGGGTTGAGCATGAAGGATCTCTTGCCTAAGGAGAATGCTAAGGGAAAACAAGTGGTGATAGAAGAAGAGCCATTACAAGAAGATGGAGGAAAGAGCAAAGATGATGAGCCAACATATGTGGCGCCACCTCCATACAAGCCACCACTACCATTCCCACAATCACGAGCAAGAGCTCGCTTGGACAAACACTTTGGTAAATTCCTTGAACTTATGTCTAAATTGCATATTAACATTCCGTTCATGGATGTTATTCTAGGTATGCCGGCATATGGCAAGTTCTTGAAGGAAATACTCTCCAACAAAAGGAAGTTGGAGGAGTATGGGGAAGTAAGGATGACAAAGAGGTCCTCGGAATTGATTCAAACTATGAAGGAGGAGATGCCTCCTAAGGTAAGAGATTCGGGATCCTTTTGTGTGCCAATTGGAGTGGGAGAAGAGAAGTATGAAGCTTTATGTGATCTTGGGGCAAGTGTAAGCATCATACCGCTTGCACTTTGTAACACGGTTGGGCTAGGAGAGCCAAAGCCGGTCAAGATAACCCTTAACATGGCAGACCGTTCAATCACTTACCCCGTTGGAATTTTGGAGGACATACCGGTACAACTCGGGAAGTTCTATGTGCCGATTGATTTTGTTTTCTTGGACATCCCGGCGGACTATCCGGTTCCCATCATCTTAGGGAGACCTTTCTTGGCTACATCCGGATGCTTGGTAGATTGTAAGAATGGAATTCTCTCCTTCAACATTGGAGAAGAGAATATCAAGTTCAAATTATCCACAATGATGAAGGGGCCAGCCCTTGATGAGGATGTGTTCAACATTGTCGAGCAAGATGAGTCTAGAGAAGTTGTGAGCTCGATCTTGATTAAGGACCCCTTGGAGAAGGTTCTTAGCTTAAGTTTGATGGAGGAAGGAGTTGAGGAGGTCTTCAATGAAGAAATCAAGGCTTTGGAAGCATTGGAAAAGGAGACAAGAGCTGAATTTGAAGCACACGAAGGTGTGCTGAATTCCTGTAGAAACCACGGCCAGGTAGAGGAAACCACGCCCGTGGTTTTACCCGTGGAACCTACTGGAGTGCTCCGAAGTGCTAGCTTTGCAAGTTCCACGGCCGTGGTTGTGCAAGAGCCCGTAATTTTGCCCGTGGTTTCCCCAGAAACTGCCTTTGTTGTTGATCAAGCTTCAAGGGGTCTTGGGGAGTCTTCCATGGCTTTGGATACATCTCAAACAACATTATACGGATCGTCTCCACTTGATAAAGGTCCTCCTAAACTTGAACTCAAACCCCTCCCCTCTCATTTGAAGTATGCTTTTCTTGGTGAAAATTCTACATATCCGGTTATTGTGAATGCATGCTTGAATGATGATGAACTTGCTAGATTGTTGCATGAATTGAGATTGCATAGAAAGGCCATTGGCTATACCATTGAAGACTTAGTTGGAATTAAACCTTCTTTGTGCATCCATAAGATCTTAATGGAAGATAATCATAAACCTTCAATTGAACCTCAAAGAAGACTAAACCCAATCATGAAAGAAGTAGTCAAGAAAGAGATCCTTAAATTGCTAGATGCGGGAATCATTTTCCCGATTTCGGATAGTAAGTGGGTTAGTCCCGTGCATGTGGCTCCTAAGAAGGGTGGGATGACCGTAGTGACTAATGAGAATAATGAACTAATCCCAACTAGAACGGTTACGGGATGGAGGATGTGTATAGACTATAGGAAACTAAATGTGGCCTCTAGGAAAGATCACTTTCCTCTTCCCTTCATTGACCAAATGCTAGAGAGATTAGCTCAGCATTCCTATTTTTTTTATTTAGATGGCTATAGTGGGTTCTTCCAAATCCCTATTCACCCTGATGATCAAGAGAAAACCAAATTCACATGTCCGTGGGGTACATTTGCATATAGGAGAATGCCATTTGGGTTGTGTAATGCACCCGCCACCTTTCAAAGGTGTATGATGGCTATCTTTTTTGAGTATATTGAAAACATCATGGAAGTGTTTATGGATGATTTTTCTGTTTATGGATCTTCATTTGATGATTGTCTAGCTAACTTGTCTCTAGTGCTAAATAGATGTGAAGAGACTAACCTAGTCTTAAATTGGAAGAAATGCCACTTCATGGTAAGTGAAGGTATTGTGTTGGGACACTTGGTGTCCAACCGTGGCATTGAGGTTGATAGGGCTAAGATAGAAAACATAGAGAAGTTGCCACCACCTACCTCGGTGAAGGGGGTAAGGAGTTTCTTAGGGCATGCCAGTTTTTACCGGAGATTTATTAAAGATTTCTCTCAGATTTCTAAGCCTCTTACTAACCTACTAATGAAAGATGTTGAGTTTGTTTTCTCCATGGATTGCCTTGAGGCTTTTTGTAGGTTGAAGAATGCTTTGATCTCCGCACCTATCATGCAACCTCCGGATTGGAGTTTACCGTTTGAGATCATATGTGATGCGAGTGATGTAGCCGTCGGGGCTGTTTTGGGACAAAGGAACGATGGGCTTACACATGCCATCTATTATGCTAGCAAGACGCTAGATGACGCCCAACTCAATTATGCTACCACCGAGAAAGAGTTGCTAGCAGTTGTGTATGCATTTGAGAAGTTCCCCTCGTATCTTGTTGGAGCGAAGGTCATTGTGTATACGGATCATGCTGCGATCTGTTATCTCCTTACCAAGAAGGATGCCAAGCCTCGGTTGATTCGGTGGATCCTTCTTCTTCAAGAGTTTGACTTGGAAATCCGGGATAAGAAAGGGTCCGAAAATTCTGTGGCGGATCACCTTAGTAGACTCCCACCATTGGAGCTTGAGAGAGATGACATCCCGATTGATGACTCATTCCGGGATGAGCAATTGCAAATAGTGGAGGAGTGCTTGTTTCAAGTGTCAAGGGGTAATGAGCCGTGGTATGCCGATATTGTGAACTACCTTGTGTATGAAGAAGTGCCACCCGGTTTGTCATATGCCTAAAGGAAAAAGTTCTTCAAGGATGTGAGACATTACTATTGGAGTGAACCGTTTTTGTTCAAAAGAGGGCCGGATGGAGTTTTTAGAAGATGCATACCGGAGGATGAGGTGGAGAGTGTGATCCGCCATTGTCATTCCTTGCCATGTGGAGGCCATGCTAGCTCACACAAGACATGTGCTAAGGTGTTGCAATCGAGTTTCTTTTGGCCATGTTTGTTCAAGGATGTGCAGAATTTTGTTGTAGCTTGTGATGCTTGCCAAAGGACGGGCAACATCTCAAGGAGGAATGAGATGTCCTTGAATAACATACAAGAGGTGGAGATATTCGATATTTGGGGTGTGGACTTCATGGGGCCATTCCCCTCTTCATGTGGCAACCTCTACATCCTATTGGCGGTGGACTATGTTTCGAGATGGGTGGAGGCAATCGCCTCTCCCACAAATGATGCCAAGGTTATGGTGCGGTTCTTCAACCGAGTGATCTTCCCTAGGTTTGGAACACCAAGGGTGATCATAAGTGATGGAGGGAAGCACTTCACCAATAGGAACTTCGGGACACTTTTGGCTAAGTATGGGGTGACTCATAAGGTGGCAACACCTTACCATCCCCAAACTAGTGGTCAAGTGGAGATCTCCAACCGGGAGATAAAGGGAATTCTTGAGAAGACGGTTTCAAGGACGAGAAAGGATTGGGCTATGAAGCTCGATGATGCTTTGTGGACATATAGAACCGCTTTCAAGACACCGATTGGCACCACTCCTTACAAGTTAGTCTATGGCAAGTCTTGCCACCTTCCGGTAGAGATGGAGCATAGAGCATATTGGGCTATAAGGTGGCTAAATTTTGACCTCAAGGAGGCCGGTGAGAAAAGATTGCTAGACATGAACGCTCTTGAGGAGATCCGGTTGGATGCCTATGAAAACGCCCGGATCTACAAGGAAAGGACCAAACGTTGGCATGACAAGCATCTCATCCCTAAGGAGTTGAGTGAAGGTGACCTTTTCCTTCTCTTCAACTCAAGGCTGCGGCTCTTCCCCGGAAAGCTTAAGTCAAGATGGACGGTTCCTTATGTGGTGAAGAAGATCTTTCCCCATGGAGCGGTTGAGATAGGAGGGGAGCATTGTGGAGATTTTAAGGTGAATGGGCACCGTTTGAAGAAGTATATCCCGGGAGCTCCGGTGGATATGATTGCCCCACTTCACCTCGAGTGAGACGCCCCTGAACTTGGTCAACCTAATGACCTTAAAAAAGCGCTTGGTGGGAGGCAACCCATTGGTATACGTCTTTCCCTTTTCGATTTTGTTTTTGTTTTTGTTTTAATTTTTCTGTTTTTGTGTGTTTGGTGTGCTTTGTGTGTGCTAGAGTCTTGGTAGCATGGAAGCCTTGCATGGCATGTGAATGATGATGATGAGTCCCTCATCAATTGTGGGTGGAGCGGACGCGGAAATTGGACGGCTAGCGGTGCCTAGCGTGGGTCCCGACGCCATAACGAACACCTTGAGCTCTCTACCATCGTTGATAGGACCATCCGCCATCACTCCACATGAATGATCCCAAATACCAAAGCAAACCATTTTTACATTGTGAGAACCCACTTTCACTCTTCTTTACTTCATTTACACATTGGGGACAATGTTTTTCTAAGTATGGGGTGGGGTTTGCATGATCTTTTGCATGATTAGCATCTAGGGTAGTTTCTTTTAGTCACATGCTTCATTATGTCTTGCATTGTTGTTCGCCACTTAGCGTGCGTGCAAATAAGCTTTAAATTTATAAAACTAGAATCAAGGAAGCGAACCCGCAGTGTACGGATTGACGTAGTTAAGCAAGAATTTCGGAGTATCGAACAAAGGGATTTGGGGGGAACAAATTCAATTATAGGTTATCAAGCAAGTAAATGTAAGAGCTTTTCGAATTATTGGGAAAACAACAATCCTAAAGATCCAAGTATCCAGCTGTGGCAATCGATTCAAGATATACTAATGATATAAGGACAGAGTTAAGATATGCAAAGGTATGCTAATGTAAGGTAATCGTACGGTGAAGTTCCAAAAACCTTATATGACTCACCTACAAGACACTCTCTATACAGGTTGTTGAGGCTTCAATATAGAAAGGTTCTAAAGGCAAGAATTAATATCAAATACCCAAACTTGTAATCCAAGGATCAAGACTAACTAAATCGATTAAGGTTGTGACACTCACAATCGAGGTAGAGGTTGTTGAGGCTTCACTACCACCTAAAAAAGGCAAGCCAAGACTAAGTTAAAGCAAATCTTTAACTTTGGATTAAAGTAAAAGCAAGTTCGTAAACTTAAGGGAAATCACGGTTAGTTCTTGAGGTTCCACGGTCGTGGACTCAAGAACAGGCCGTAATTTAGGGTTCGTCGGCGATTCTCTCTAACTCTCAGGGTCCAATCTGTTTACGATCGATCTATCATCATCTAAGCCGCAACCATCAACCCTTCACCTTAGAATCGTTAAGGGTTTTTAGCCAACAATAGTCATATTGATATCAAATTCAAGATGTAAAAGATTGAAAGATGAAAACTTCCGAAAACTTCCAATAACCCTCAAATCAGTCTCAAAGTCACAATCAAGAATAATAATCGTCAATAGATTCGGAATAACACAAACGAACACAAATCTTAGATAAGAAGGAAGAACGGGATGTCAATCCGTCTTCTAAATCAAACCTAAATAAGAAGAGAAATCTTCTTGCGAACAATCTTCCGAATCTTCGATCTTCCGTCAATCCCGGAAATCACAATAGCGCTGTGCCAAAAATCTCTCAAACACAACTTCTGCCAAAAGCGAAATTAGGGCAATTCCAAGCGCAAGTGTAAGATGCATCTATGCGTAAGCAAAGGTGACGGAATCTCTCTTCGTCCGTCCTTTTATAGTGTAAGATAAACTTTCGGCCCGGCCCAATCTTTTAAAAGATCGTGGCTTAAAGTGTGGCGAAAAAGATCGCCAAGATCACGGTCGTGGAAGGTTCCACGACCGTAATTTAGAGCGTGGAAATCAACACGGTTTGAACCAATGATTCCACGACCGTAGAAGTTACTGGAATGAACCACGCTTCCCCTGCATGGTTCCACGGCCGTGGACTTGAACGTGGAAAGTAGTACGGCCGTATTTTAGAGCGTGGTTTAGGGCAAGAATGTGATTCTTCCCTAGCCTCGTGCATTCTTCAATTTGACACTCCTTTTGCTCCTAAGAAAGCCCTCAATCCATGGACAAGTCAAACAACTTCACCCTTGCTCAATTCCGTTCGGAAATAGCTCTGAAGTACCTATAATCAACATAAAGCTTGTGTAGATCTCTATATCGATATTATAGATGAACTAGCTCACATATGCATCAATGCTCAATCAATGACTATGAAAATGGATCAAATACACTTAGAAAACGTGCCTAAAATATCACAATATTTTATGCTAACAAATAACCCCATACTTGCCACTTGCTTGTCCCTAAGCAAGGTCTTTCAAAAGCTTTTAAAACAAGAGTTATGATGAAATATGTGTACCTTCTCAAAGCAATACTTCTTTTGGATGAATGTGACTTCTAAAGAATAGATCATTCTCAAACCTTGCTTCAATCGTTTATCAAACTTTCACACACTTAATTAAAGAGTAAAAGGCAAAGAAAATTCATGAACCAATTTAACTTTAAAACAAGCATTATAACCTTCAAACATTATCAAAATCAATCATAAGAAACTTCAATTTAGATCACCAAGCCATATAACATTCTTTTGATCTTAAGGACTTTCAAAGAAGAAGGTCTAGAATGTGGAAAGGGAAGGAAACTTTAAGGAATGTGGTGCATGAATCCGGGAAAGTGGACAACTACTCTTTCCTCTTCTCTTGCGGTTTCCGCAGCACTTTCAACTTAGAGCTTCGCTCTCTTCTTTTCATTTTTTCGACTTTACTTTTGGAGTTATGGATAGAGGTGCACAAAAACCGAAGCCTAGGAGATTGGCGTTTCTCAATTTTTATGAGATGCCTCAAACCCTTAGCGCACATACCATAATCCGCTAGGAATATCGCTCAATCCGACTTTGGCAAGACACAAACACCCGGCTATGTGAATGGTGCCGAGTTACTCATCGTCATGATTGACTTCCCCAAACCTACAATTTCTTTCTATTCTTTTGATTGCAAATAATTGCTTTCATGGCCCTCCCACATCAAACATGCCTTTTTCATTCACTTCTCCAAATTCCCGGATAGGTAAAGGAGGTCAATAATTCAATGAGGAGCTAAATGATCAAAGAAAGGAGAAAGAAAAATCGAATTGCCTTAATCATCTCAACAAGAAGTATAAGAACTTATAGTGTGATTTCAACTTCAACTCCTCAACATGATTTAAGTAACATTCATCACATTATGAAACTTGCAAAAGAGGTATAATCAACTAATTCAATTTTTTTTCAATTCACTATTTGTTTAAGCATGCAATTGTCATCAAACTCAATTCACAAGTAGTGATTATCATAGAAATCATCTCAATTTCTTAGAAGCACAAAATTTTCAAAATTTTTCAATTTTTATGGGTTTTTCAAGTTCTTTTTCATGCAATGCAATAATGAAACGTGCAATAATATAATGAACATGCAAGATAGTCTCGATAGACGCAAACATAGTGAGTAAGAGTTATTACAAACTTTTAGTCACACCCCACCCCATTCTTGGAACAAACATTGTCCCTAATGTTCAAATAAAAGAAAGAAAAGAAGAAAAAGAAGGAAAAGAAAAAGAAACTCACAAAATGGCGGTGGAGCGGCTAAAACTGTCGGTCATGCAAATCATCATCACTGCGGCGCTGGTGGAGGCGGGAATGGAGAGAAGCTGGGGTCGTAGTGCCGCCCGAACTGCTGGCGGTAGACGTCCCTCATCATATGATCAAGATCATCCATGCGTCCGTCTCTAGCATCGGCTCGGATCTCCAATGCTCCTACTCTCTCAAAAAGGCCAGTAGCCCAATCCGGCATCTGCTCATACCATCTCGGAGCCTGACTGTACCATCCTAGCGCGTCTGCTGGTGCTGGTGCTGATGACTGCTGTGCGGACCATGGAGGTGGAGCTCGATACCATGCAGGAGGTGTATCCATCCAAGTAGGTCTCTCAGTCACGCTGGCGCGGCGAGAGGACGAACCTGAAGCTCTAGATGGACGTGGAGAACGTCTAGGTACATCAGGGGCCGCATCCGGCTGATCCGGAAACGTGCCAAACTCCTGCTCTGCTCCTCCTCCACCCTCATACTGATCTCTCATCTCCTCCTCCTCAACTACGGGCGGTGGTGGGACATACGGAGGAGCTGCAATCCTGTTCGCATGCATAGCAGCGAACGTCTCCTTCCAATTATGGCGTCCAGCCATAATGGAGTACTCCTGTAGGCACTCAATACCCCTACCCGTCCTGCTCTCCCAAGGCATGGCCGCATAAGGTGGACCTCTATGTGTGGGGAAGATGAGACCTCTAGTCATGAAGGCCTGAAGTCCTAAGGGTACGGCTGGTATGCGTGTACATGCAGAAAAAACAACCCCTAACATCCTAGCAAGATGGGTAACTATCCCACCATATCCAATGTTACCCTTCCTCTTGTTCTTAAGCTTGCTCATGGTAGCAGCTAAGAGGGTGGCACAGTCAGCTCGGCGTCCATACAGCATAGAATATAACAGAAAGAGCTCATCCGTCTTGATCTTTTGAGGTGTCTCCGTCCTAGGGAAGAGACACTCCGAAAGAACACGGTGAGCAATCTTCAAGGCTAAGTGATACATCAACTTAGTCTTGGTGTCAGCTGGTTGCCAACGGTCCTCGCTGGCGTAAATCATAGCTACCTCCTCCCAAAAATCTTTGGCGTAAACGCCACTAGGAAAACGACCATTGAAGGTCTCTTGGAACCCAAAGAAGGCTCTGAACTCACGGATGGTAAAATCATAGTTTCTTTCCATAAGACGGAAAGAAACGGTCCTATCCACATGGCTGTGCTCGAAAGATGTCACAACCTCTCTCGTAATCTCCTCATAAGCGTCTTCTCGGATAGCCGAGAAGACAACTAGTCCGGCTCTATCCAAGAGCCAAGTAAGGTCATCTATGATGTTAAGAGGAGCTAGATCCTCTAACAATAGGTACCTAGGTCCAATCACAGCCCTCTCATGGATCCTCTCGAGTGCATCGAGGTGATCCTCATGAATAGTCGGTACTCTAGGGCTAGGAGGTGCGGGTGATGAAGGTGATGATGGAGGTGAAGGGGAGGAAGGTGGTGGTGCTCTAGAGGATGAAGAGGAAGAGGGGTTACCCTTACTCTTTTTGTTCTGCTCATTCTTCTTCTCCTTAATCCTCCCAGAAACACTCCTCACGAAGTCCATCACTGTTCAAAATCACGGTCTGTTCTTGGTATTTCCACGGCCGTGGAACTGACAGAGACCGTGATTCGTCTCGGTTTTTCTCAAAACTCAACAAACAGCATTCAAATTCAGCAATCAGGCAGCCCTAGTCTAATTCCTTCCAGTTTCAAGCAGTTCTCCTATAATTTCTAGCAAAAACGAACCCAAATTGAAAAAGATCAAGAAGAGGGGAAAAAACCTAGGTTTCGGATTTTAAAATCCGAATTGTGTGTTCCTTGGTGATTTTCCGCTTGATTCGTTGCTTGGATCTTGTTGGTGGTCGAATTTGCTTCAATTTTGAACGAAGAATCGTCGAAAACGATTAACGAACGGAGATTTGAAGTGAAGGGCGTGGAATCGGCGATATTGGGTCGTGGAAATGGTTTTGTGAATTGTTTTTGTGAAGAACGTGGTTTATATAGTGACAGGCAAAATTTTGAAAATCACGGTCTGTCGGGGGGTTCCACGGCCGTGGAAATGTATGGAACCGTGGCTTTGGTGATTTTTCAAAGGCTTTTGGAAATTACGGTCACTGTAGTTGTCACGACCGTGGTTTAGGCCGTGGAACTCTCTGTAAAGCTCCAAAGTCCAAGTTTCGTCACTTTTCTTCAACATTACCCTTCCCTTTTCCTTTTCCATCGTTCCTACATCCAAAAACACGAACATACCGGAAGGAATCGAAGGCAAAACAAAGCAAAAACGTCTAAACTAAGCTAAACTATGAATCGAAAACAAAAAAACAAAAATGCAATACCTTGGGTTGCCTCCCAAGAAGCGCTTTGTTTAAGGTCCGTAGCTAGACCATCTCGCACTTATTCGAGTGCGGTAGGCGCGAACTCTTCAGCTTGGAGTTCCGGCGTATACTTCTTGAGTCGTTGCCCGTTCACCTTAAAGCTTCCGCCCGCTTCACCCCATACTTCAACTGCACCATGGGGGAAAATACGCTTAATTAGAAAAAGTCCAGTCCAACGAGATTTAAGCTTACCTGGAAAGAGGCGAAGCCTTGAATTGAAGAGGAGAACTTGATCTCCTTCTTTGAAGTCCTTTGGAATGATATGCTTATCATGCCAACGCTTTGCTCTCTCCTTATAAATCTTGGCGTTTTCATAAGCGTTCAAGCGGAGTTCTTCAAGCTCATTAAGGTCCAAGAGACGCTTCTCCCCCGCTTCCTTCATGCTGAAATTCAACCACTTGATAGCCCAAAACGCCTTGTGCTCCAACTCTACCGGCAAGTGACAAGACTTCCCATACACAAGGTTGTATGGTGTGGTTCCTATGGGTGTCTTGTACGCAGTCCGGTACGCCCACAATGCGTCATCAAGCTTCAAAGACCAATCCTTCCTAGTCCTTGAAACCATTTTCTCTAGAATTCCTTTGATCTCCCGATTTGAGATCTCAACTTGTCCACTAGTTTGTAGATGATAAGGGGTAGCGATCTTGTGAGTAACCCCATACTTAGCTAGAAGAGCTTCAAAGCGCCGGGCAATGAAGTGAGAACCTCCATCACTAATGATAGTCCTTGGTGTCCCAAATCGTGGGAAGATGGTCTTGTTGAAGAACTTAACCACAACCATGGCGTCATTGGTGGGGGAGGCAATCGCTTCCACCCATCTAGAAACGTAATCCACCGCCAAGAGTATGTATTGGTTTCCACAAGAAGATGGGAATGGTCCCATAAAGTCTACTCCCCAAACATCGAAAATCTCCACCTCTTGGATGTTGTTGAGGGGCATCTCATTCCTCCTAGAGATATTACCTGTTCTTTGACAAGCATCGCAACAAGAAACAAAAGATTGCACATCTCTAAATAAAGTAGGTCAAAAGAATCCAAATTGCAATACCTTTGTGCTAGTCTTGTTCGAACTAGCGTGTCCTCGACAAGGTAGTGAATGACAATGGCGGATGACACTTTGCATCTCATCTTCCGGCACACATCGCCGAATGATGCCATCCGGACCTCTCTTAAAGAGGAGAGGTTCATTCCAAAAGTATTCCCGGACATCCTTAAAGAACTTCTTTCTTTGTGCGTAGGATAATCCGGGCGGTATCTCCTGACAAACCAAACAGTTAACAAAATCAGCAAACCATGGTTCGTTACCTTTGGAGATCACATCGATGCACTCCTCAATAATGTGTAGGTGTTCGTCCGGGAAGGAGTCATCGATTGGTAAATGGTCGTCTTCTAGATGTGTTAGGCGACTCAAATGATCCGCAACAGAATTTTCTGAACCCTTCTTGTCGCGGATCTCTAGATCGAATTCTTGTAGGAGAAGAATCCATCTAATTAGCCTTGGCTTCGCGTCTTTCTTCGCAAGGAGGTACCGAATCGCAGCATGATCCGTGTAGACAATCACCTTTGCACCTACAAGATAAGAGCGAAACTTGTCAATAGCATATACAATGGCTAGAAATTCCTTTTCGGTAGTGGCGTAATTGAGCTGCGCTTCATCTAGCGTCTTGCTAGCATAGTATATGGCATGGGTTCATCCTTCCTTTCGTTGTCCAAGAACAGCTCCTATAGCTACGTCACTAGCATCGCACATAACCTCAAAGGGAAGAGTCCAATCCGGAGGTTGGATAATAGGTGCTGAAATTAGAGCTTGCCGAATTGTGTTAAACGCATCCAAACATTCCTGCGAAAACTCAAAAACTGCATCCTTCATCAATAGATTAGTGATCGGTTTTGATATTTTAGAGAAGTCTTTAATGAAACGTCTATAAAATCCAGCATGTCCTAGGAAACTTCTTATCCCTTTCACCGAAGTTGGGGGAGGAAGTTTTTCTATAGTTTCTATTTTCGCCTTATCCACCTCTATCCCTCTACTAGAGATTAAGTGTCCTAAAACAATTCCTTCCTTAACCATGAATTGACACTTCTCCCAATTAAGAACTAGGTTAGTTTCTTCACACCTTTGTAAAACAAGAGCAAGGTTAGAAAGACAATTGTGAAAAGAGGAACCGTATACGGAGAAGTCATCCATGAAGACTTCCATGATTTCCTCAATGTATTCGGAGAAGATGGCCATCATGCATCTTTGAAAGGTGGTTGGGGCGTTGCAAAGCCCGAACGGCATTCTCCTATAAGCGAACGTACCCCACGGGCACGTGAATGTGGTCTTCTCCTGATGATCTGGGTGTATTGGAATCTGAAAGAAACCACTATAACCGTCAAGGTAGCAAAAATGTGAATGTTGTGCTAACCTTTCAAGAATTTGATCAATGAATGGCAATGGGAAGTGATCCTTCCTCGTTGCATTGTTAAGCTTGCGGTAGTCTATGCACATCCGCCATCCCGTTACGGTTCGGGTAGGAATGAGTTCGTTGTTTTTGTTGGTGATGACCGTCATTCCTCCCTTCTTCGGAACTACTTGAACCGGACTCACCCACTTACTATCGGAGATAGGATAGATGATACCTGCATCAAGAAGTTTAAGAATTTCCTTCTTGACAACCTCTTTCATGGTCGGATTTAACCGCCTTTGAGGTTGTCTTGAAGTCCTAAAGTCCTCTTCCATTAGTATTTTATGCATGCATAGGGAAGGTTTGATTCCTACTAAATCCTCAATAGTATATCCTAAAGCTTTTCTATGTTTCCTAAGGACAACCATGAGCTCATTATGTTCATCTATGCTTAGATCGGAACTAACAATAATCTGAAAGGTAGAATTAGATCCTAGAAAAGCGTACCTTAGATGAGTAGGAAGTGGCTTTAGTTCGATCGCTTTAGATCTCATGGAAACTGCATTAATCTTACCTCTAAGTTCCGCCGTTTTGGATGGCGGAAAGAACTTAGTGAGGAACTCCGCGGAAAGGTCTTCCCATGTGTCTAGTTTCCCATTAGGAAGAGCTTGGTACCAAGACAATGCTTTCCCTTTCAAGGAGAAGAAGAAAGGCTTGAGCTTATAGTTGTTGGTAGTTGCATTTTTCGGTCTCATTGTCTCCATCATACACTCAAAGTTTTGCAAGTGTTGGTGTGGAGATTCAGCGCTTGTCCCGCCAAATTGATTTTGGCGAACAAGAGTAATAACTTGAGGGTTGAAGCTAAACCCTTGTACATCATCAGCATCAAAGTTCACACCTAGACGGCGTGGTTGCTGTGTTGGATCCATCCTTTGGCCAAGAGTCCTTGGCTCACCATCTACACGGTTCACCCTTACATTCCTAGGTGGAATGCGTCGGTTTGCGGTCGTCCGTGGAGCGAATGGATTTGCATTGATCCTTGGATCAATCTCCTCTAACGATGGCATGGAGGAGTCGCTATCATCAGCGGATGAATGACCCCTATTCGACCTTAATGATCTCCTTGAGGATTTCTTGCTTCCCTTATTCTTGAGATTGCTTAGTTCTATCATCATTTGGAACATCATATCTTTTAGATCGTCAACCTGAGATTGATGACGATCCATTTCATCCCGGCGAATATTCTCATTCCATTGGAGTTGAGCTTCTTTCTCCGCTAACTCCGCTTGAAGATCACATTCGTG
Organism: Fagopyrum homotropicum; assembly: GCA_033239125.1. Classification (NCBI taxonomy): domain Eukaryota; kingdom Viridiplantae; phylum Streptophyta; class Magnoliopsida; order Caryophyllales; family Polygonaceae; genus Fagopyrum; species Fagopyrum homotropicum. The sequence goes on from BSWB01000002.1 coordinate 145,302,461, forward strand.
TTCTTCAGCCATCTTCTTTTCCTTGCGCTTTTGCCTTAAAGTCCTCTCAAGCTCCTGATCAAGAGGTAAGAGGTCCTCGGTGTTCCTATAACTGCGCATGCACTCAAAAAGATATCAAACAACAAGGGAGAAGCTCCCAAGCTTGACAACCGGCTACCGAATTCGGTCTAGACCAAATCCCCGGCAACGGCGCCAAAAACTTGTTCGCCACTTAGCGTGCGTGCAAATAAGCTTTAAATTTATAAAACTAGAATCAAGCAAGCGAACCCGTAGTGTACGGATCGACATAGTTAAGCAAGAATTCCAGAGTATCGAACACAGGATTTGGGGGAGAACAAATTCAATTATAGGTTATCAAGCAAGTAAATGTAAGAGCTTTTCGAATTATTGGGAAAACAACAATCCTAAAGATCCAAGTATCCAGCTGTGGCAATCGATTCAAGATATACTAATGATATAAGGACAGAGTTAAGATATGCAAAGGTATGCTAATGTAAGGTAATCGTACGGTGAAGTTCCAAAAACCTTATATGACTCACCTACAAGACACTCTCTATACAGGTTGTTGAGGCTTCAATATAGAAAGGTTCTAAAGGCAAGAATTAATATCAAATACCCAAACTTGTAATCCAAGGATCAAGACTAACTAAATCGATTAAGGTTGTGACACTCACAATCGAGGTAGAGGTTGTTGAGGCTTCACTACCACCTAGAAAAGGCAAGCCAAGACTAAGTTAAAGCAAATCTTTAACTTTGGATTAAAGTAAAAGCAAGTTCGTAAACTTAAGGGAAATCACGGTTAGTTCTTGAGGTTCCACGGTCGTGGACTCAAGAACAGGCCGTAATTTAGGGTTCGTCGGCGATTCTCTCTAACTCTCAGGGTCCAATCTGTTTACGATCGATCTATCATCATCTAAGCCGCAACCATCAACCCTTCACCTTAGATTCGTTAAGGGTTTTTAGCCAACAATAGTCATATTGATATCAAATTCAAGATGTAAAAGAATGAAAGATGAAAACTTCCGAAAACTTCTAATAACCCTCAAATCAGTCTCAAAGTCACAATCAAGAATAATAATCGTCAATAGATTCGGAATAACACAAACGAACACAAATCTTAGATAAGAAGGAAGAACGGGATGTCAATCCGTCTTCTAAATCAAACCTAAACAAGAAGAGAAATCTTCTTGCGAACAATCTTCCGAATCTTCGATCTTCCGTCAATCCCGGAAATCACAATAGCGCTGCGCCAAAAATCTCTCAAACACAACTTCCGCCAAAAGCGAAATTAGGGCAATTCCAAGCGTAAGTGTAAGATGCGTCTATGCGTAAGCGAAGGTGACGGAATCTCTCTTCGTCCGTCCTTTTATAGTGTAAGATAAACTTTCGGCCCGGCCCAATCTTTTAAAAGATCGTGGCTTAAAGTGTGGCGAAAAAGATCGCCAAGATCACGGTCGTGGAAGGTTCCACGACCGTAATTTAGAGCGTGGAAATCAACACGGTTTGAACCAATGATTCCACGACCGTAGAAGTTACTGGAATGAACCACGCTTCCCCTGCATGGTTCCACGGCCGTGGACTTGAACGTGGAAAGTAGTACGGCCGTATTTTAGAGCGTGGTTTAGGGCAAGAATGTGATTCTTCCCTAGCCTCGTGCATTCTTCAATTTGACACTCCTTTTGCTCCTAAGAAAGCCCTCAATCCATGGACAAGTCAAACAACTTCACCCTTGCTCAATTCCGTTCGGAAATAGCTCTCAAGTACCTATAATCAACATAAAGCTTGTGTAGATCTCTATATCGATATTATAGATGAACTAGCTCACATATGCATCAATGCTCAATCAATGACTATCAAAATGGATCAAATACACTTAGAAAACGTGCCTAAAATATCACAATATTTCATGCTAATAATTGTAAATACATATTTCGAAAAATCCAAAAAAATTAGAAAATTTAAAAAAATTGAGTGCTTCTAAGCTTGGAAATGACCCTTATGACGAAATTGTCTTGTGAATTGGCTATGGATGGCCTTGTGTGTTGAATAGATGAATGCATATGTGGACTTGAAGTACTTATCTTGAATCCCATGAATGGTTTGTGATTATGATGCTTGCCTTGATTGGATTGAGTATTGAAAGTCGAAATTACATGCTAGTTCTTGCACATCATCTAGGAATGATTAAGGCAAATTCATCTTTCTCTACTTCTCATCTTGATCATGTTATTTGAGAACCTCAATTGATATAAATTTGACCTCTTTTGACCCATCCGGGAATAGGAGCATGTTAGTGTGTTGAGTGTGTGAAAAGCAAGTGTGGGGTGAAGTTGTTGATGGATGAATGTTATGAATGAAGTGATGAATTTGTTGTGGAAGTGTAGACAAAAATATAGGTTTGGGGACGTTGGTTTAAATGACGAGTAACTCGGCACCATTCACATAATCGGGTGTTTGTGCCTTGCCAAAGTCAAATAAACCGATAGTCCTAACGAGCTTTGGTATGTGTGCCCGGTGTGGAATGCACCTCGAAAAATAAAAAAGCCCGAGGACGGCTAATCACCAAGGTTTCGGCTTTTGTACACCAATGCCATTGTCTCAAAAATAAGTGAAAGAAAAAGAAAAGATGGAGAAAATATACACTTGGGGGAAGTTGATAAAAAATGTGAAGTTGTGGTTGTTTAGTTCCTTTCCCGGATTAGCATCACATAGCCTAGAAAAATTCCACCTAATCACAACGTTTCTTGGCCTTTTATTTTCCTAAGCCCTTGTGACCTATTTGCATGTGTAAGACTCAGTGATCTAGATTGAATATGCTCATGATCATCTTGACTTCTTCATTTTTACATTTCATGCATGCCTTCGAGTTAAGTATAATTGTCTTTCCATGCCTTCACTTTTTTTGACACATGATTGCTTGTCCATTGCCATGAACATGACTATGAAGGTGATCCAATATTAGAAGCACAACTCCAAAAAAAATTTGTTGTTTTTCTGCATGCATAAATCATGTCATCTCTTAGTCTATAGTTGGGGACTTGCTCGGGGACGAGCAAACCTTAAGTATGGGGTATTTTTGATAACACGATTTATGACTTAGGTTTAGACACTCATTTAGATAGTTTTTCCGCTCATTCATGCATGGTTTGCACTAGTTCGTAACGATTTGCACTCAATTCATGTATTTTGTCGAGATAGACGTCTACACGGACTTTTGCATTCTTTGTAGGTATTTTGGGAGATTTAGGAGCTTAATCGATACATTTGAGGATCGTTCCTCGAGATGACACACCTTCGGACTCATTGGGAAGCAAGTTAGGAGCTAAGGAGGGCACATGGGACCTTGTTGGTGCATGCCATGCACCAAATCGTAACTTAATAATCCAAAACAAGCTGAGGCACCAAAACCACGGCCACTGGGACTTCCACGGGCAAGGAAATGGGCCGTGGTTTTGGCCAGACAGTTGTGACAGCTGTCCCACGATCTTCATGGCCGACTCTTGCAAATTTAGAGGATAAAAGGTGGTCCTGCAAGGCTGTTAGGGACAGACCCCTCACTCCTATTCTCTCCCACATTCTCAACAACAAAGATTCTCTCATTGGAAGATTGGATGGGAGCTTCCATTGGAGAAGAAGGAAGGCTTCCATTGGAGAAGAAGAAGAAGCACACTAGTTCATATTTCCATAGTCTTTTTGAGTGATTTTGAGTGAAACGTTTTGCAAGGTTTTGTAAGAATCGATTGAACCTTCTTTTGAAGGGTTGTAAGTCCTTCTTGAACTTTGATTTAGCTTGTTTTACTTGTTTCATTTGCTTAATCCATCTTTCATTTCATCTTCTTACCATGGATTCTATGATTTTATGCTTGTTGAGTTTGATTGTTAAGATGCATGTTGTAGGCTAAATAGATGCGATTCTAGGGTAAGGAAAAGATGGTTATGGCTTGGACTATGATAGAATGGACTTAGATGTACCTTTGGATGATTTGTTTGCTCGAACCTAGCCTCTGTTGTAAACCACGGTTTGTTCCATACATTCCACGGCTGTGGTTCTTGATGAACAACCCGTGATTTTAACTGACTTGCTTGTTTTGATGAATCTAAGTGCTAGGATGTTAGATTGTTGAAATCCTAGTGTTTGTTGAGCTAAACCTATCCTAGAGTGACCTAGTGTTAGCAACTAAGTGTTAGAAGAGACCTACCCGGTGATTCTTGCTCTTAGATACCAAAGATGACAAACTCTAGGTAGTAGTGAGCCTCGCAAGCCGCTATTGGACTGAATGTGCTAGGATAAGTGTTTAGGACTTGCCTTCCCGAGACTTACCCGGTAAGGAGAGGTTAGATCCCTAGATAACCATCCGGTTTGTGTAGATATCCCTTCCTTAGGTTCCTAGAGACTTACCCGGTAATAGGACCTTAGGAGCGGGATTAGTGGATCATGAGACCTACCCGGTAATTGACCCCATTTGAGAAACATTCCTTCCCAACATACTTTAGTTTATCCAAGGTTGATTAGGAAGCTCGAGTCCTATGCCATAACCGGAATTTCCGACCCCTAGAATCCGCTCTTCTCTCTTTGATTACATATTTCGTATTTGCTTGTTTACTTGTGGTGTTAGCTTAGTTGATTGTTGATTTCGCTTGATTTGTGATCTTTGATTGATCACCTAAAAACCAACCCAAAAACATTGAGATTTTCATTTCTTTATTCCTTTCTCTTTTCTTAGCCTAGATCTTCACTATCCTTAGTCATTAATCGATTAAATCTTACCTCAGTCTTTGTGTTCGACCTCGGAATACTATCCCTACTACAAAACGTCTCGTACACTGCGGGTTCGCTAGGAGTTAGGAGAAATATAACGAGTTATAAGTTTAAGGCTTTTTGCGTACACCATTCCTAGACGTAACATATTCCACAAATCCTAGGGCAGAGGATGGACCCCAATCAATAATTGAGGTGTCCCGGAGTCGACCTAGGTGATCCAGCGGACCATGATTATGAGCTTCGACCGCAAGTTCTTTCCATGATTCGCCAATGCCAGTTTGGAGGGATAGAGAGGGAATCTCCGCATCAACATCTACAAAACTATGAGATCTTGATGGAGACCTTGAGACCTTCAAGGCTGGAAAACAACAACTACAAGCTAAGGCCTTTCTACTTCTCTTTGAAAGATAGATCTCTTACTTGGTATCAATCTCTTCCTCCAGGAAAAATCAGTACTTGGGAGGAGATGACGACGGAATTCTTGACTAAATTCTTTCCCCCCTCTAAAACCGCTGAAATGAAAGGGAAGTTTAATGCATTCATCATGAAGGACAAGGAGAGCTTGTCCAAGTCATGGGAGAGGTTTAAAGACATTCTTTTGGATTGCCCACATCGTGGGATTTCAAAGATAGAGTTGTTGGAGATATACTTCAAAGGACTGGACGGAAGCACCCAGTTCAACCTTCAACTACTATCCGCCGGCACGTTCATGGACATGCCAATTGACGAAGCTTGGGAGTTTATAAAGAAGCAAGCTTTGCACATGGAGAAATACTTCCACCAAGGAGCTGAAGGTGGAGTTAAAAGGGTCAACTTTCAAGATGCTCCACCCAACAATGATCAACTCACGTCTTTGAAGAATGACGTGAAACAATTGAAGGAACTCTTAGTTGCCCAAACCAAGAAGGAAGATCAAGGATCAAGGAACAACAATGGATACTGTAACAACAACAACGGTTCCCGGAACCACAACTAGATGCTTTAATCCCTAGAATTGCATATTTCCTTAATTGACTTTTTATCATCTTTGATTGTTTTAATCGCTTTTGTGGTTAGTAGTGGCATTGACAAACCTATACCTGCTTTGTTTCACTAAGTCCCTGTGATCGACCCCTGGAATGTTTTGTTTTTTACTACGATTGACCCGTACACTGCGGGTTCGCATCCTTGTTTTAAGCTTACATCTAGGGTTATAAATTTAAAGCTTGCACACACCGTTTGGAGCGAACAAGTTTTTGACCCCGGAACCTCTATATTCTTCTAGCAGTTGATTACATCTCTAGATGGGTTGAAGTCATTGCTTCCCCCACTAATGACGCCATGGTGGTTGTGAAGTTCTTTAACAAGACTATCTTTCCACGTTTTGGGACTCCACGCATCATCATCAGCGATGGAGGGACGCATTTCATCAACCGGAAGTTTAAGGCACTTCTATCGAAGTATGGGGTGACCCACAAGGTAGCAACCCCTTATCACCCTCAAACTAGTGGACAGGTCGAGATCTCGAATAGAGAAATTAAAGCAATCTTCGAGAAGACCGTCTCTAGGACGAGGAAGGATTGGTCCATGAAGTTGGATGACGCTCTTTGGGCTTACAGGACCGCATTCAAGACTCCCATTGGTACCACCCCTTATAATTTGGTATATGGGAAGTCTTGTCATTTGCCCGTTGAGTTAGAACACAAGGCATATTGGGCGATCAAATGGTTGAACTTCGACATCAAGGAAGCCGGCGAGAAGTGGCTATTGGATATCAATGAGCTGGAGGAGCTGCGTTTAAACGCTTATGAGAATGACAAAATCTATAAAGAAAGGACGAAGAAATGGCATGACAGCATCTCGACCGAGGTGACAGCAGTTCCAGAAAAGGGTATAAAAGGGGCTGAAGATTTCTCTCTCTTCTCTTTACCCTCTTCTCGACCGCGGCGTAAATCTCACCTCGCTTCTTCGTTCTTCGCTCGTTTTCGACAATTCTTGCTTCTAAACTGAGAGGAAAGGATAGAGGATCGCATTGCAAGCACCAATCTGCAGAAAGAACGAACCGAATCGACCGAATTGGGGTAAAAATCGAAAAACCCCATTTTCCTTTTCCCCACTGTTTCCTCTCGATTTGGGCTTTGGTTGCCCCTGCATTTGCTGAGAAAAGGATTAAGTACCCCATAGGAACCTTTGGTAGTGATTTTGGGGGAAAAGAACTGGATTTTTGAAGGAATCGATCGAGTAGTTTTTCGCCTCGGTCCAGTCGGCCTGTGCCACGGCCGAGGTGTTCTAGAGAGTTGTCAGGGCAACCGAGGTGGTCTGACAGGTCACAGAAATTATGAGTTCTGACAGGAAGTTGGTCCTGAGGGATAGATCTTCTCCTTCTCCTTCTTCTTCCTCCCGCCGTACTAGACCGGTGATCCACGAGAGACACCAGGTCGATTATGACCGCATAGCGGCCCGTCCAGTCATTGCACCACGCTTCCTGGACATGTCTGCTTTTGATTGCCTCCATATTGATGATGATTTGAGGCGTATGATTTCTTCCGTGGGGCTGGAGCAGTTTACATAGATTAGAGCTTCGGCCTACTTAGAGCCGACCCTGGAGTTTGTCAGCTCCTTTACCTACTTGCCTACCGAGCGCGCCGTAAAGTACCGGTTGATGAACCAGAACTATTTGGTTCCCTTAGATCACTGGGGGGATATCTTTGGCTTCCCGATTCCTATAGTTGCTGATTTTCCCTCTCGAGCTGTAGCTCGAGAGTTCTGGGGACAGATTGCTCACGTGGTTGAGCACGCTGATAGATGGAGACCTGGAGATTCCAGGGAGCGGATCATTTTCCATCTTGCTTTTATACTAGTTGTTCGCCCCTAGAGGTGTGTGCAAATAAGTTTTAAATTTATAAAACTAGAATCAAGCAGCGAACCCGCAGTGTACGGATCGACGTAGCTAAGCAAGAATTCCAGAGTATCGAACACAGGGATTTGGGTGGGAAACAAATTCGATTGCAGGTTATCAAGCGAGTAAATATGAGAGTTTTGCAAATATTGGGAAAACAACAATCCTAAAGATCCAAGTATCCAGCTGTGGCAATCGATTCAAGATATACTTAATGATATAAAGACAGAGTTGAGATATGCAAAGGTATACTAATGTAAGGTAATCGTACGGTGAAGTTCCAAAAACCTTATGTAACTCACCTACAAGGCACTCTCTATACAGGTTGTTGAGGCTCAATATAGAAAGATTCTAAAGGTGAGAATTAGTGTCAAATACCCAAACTTGTAATCCAAGGATCAAGATTAACTTAACCGATTGAGGTTGTGACACTCACAATCGAGGTAGAGGTTGTTGAGGCTTCACTACCACCTAGAAAAGACAAGTCTAAACTAAGCTAAAGCAAATCTTTAACTTTAGATAAAAGTAAAAGCAGGCTCGTGGACTTAAGGGAAATTACGGTTAGTTCTTGGGGTTCCACGGCCGTGGACTCAAGAACAGGCCGTAATTTAGGGTTGTCGGCGATTCTCTCTAACTCTCAGGGTCTAATCTATTTGCGATCGATCTATTATCATCTAAGCCACAACTATCAACCCTTCACCTTAGAATTGTTAAGGGTTTTTAGCCAATAACAGTCATGTTGATATCAATTCAAGAATTAAAAGATAAAAAGATGAAAACTTTCAAGAACTTTCAACAATCTTCAAATCAATCTCAAAGTCACAATCAAGAACGAATGTCGTCAAAAGATTCACAATAAAGTAAACAATCACAACCTTAGGAAAGAAGGGAAAACGGGATGTCAATCCGTTTTCCGAATCGAACCTAAACAAGAAGAGAGATCTTCTTGCAAAATCTTCCGAAAACTTCGATCTTCCGCCAATCCGGAGATCTCAACAGCAATCTCCACCAAAAGTGCGAGATTAGGGCAATTCCCAAACACGAACTTCGATCTCCAATGAGATGTCAATGCTTCCAAGCAAGGGCCAAACGGCGTTGAAATTCTCTAAGCGGAGATGAACGATCCCAAGCGCGGATGACGGGTGTAAGCGTGCATGACGGAATCTTGCTTCGTCCGTCTTTTTATAGTGCAGGGCAAAATGTCGGCCCGGCCCAATCTTTAAAAGATCGTGGCTTCAAAGTGTGGCGAAAAGATTCGCCAAGATCACGGTCGTGGAAGTGTTCCACGACCGTAATTTAGAGCGTGGATATAAATACGGTTTGCACCATATGTTCCGCGGCCGTAATATCCTCTGGAATGAACTTCAATTTCTGACTCCAAATCCACGGTCGTGGAATTGAACGTGGAACGTGATACGGTCGTATTTTAGAGCGTGGTTTAGGGCAAGAACGTGATTCTTCCCTAGCCTCGTGCATTCCTCAAGTTAAAACTCCAATTTGCTTCCTAAGAATGACCTCAATCTATGGACATACTCAATCAACTCCTCTTTTGCTCGATTCCGTTCGGAAATAGCTCCAAATCACCTATAATCAACATAGAACTAGTGTAGACATCCATATCGACAATATAGGTAATACTAGCTCACATATGCACAATGTTCAATCAAAGACTATCAATATGAATCAAATACGTTTAGAAAACGTGCCTAAAATATCACAATATTTCATGCTAACAAATAACCCCATACTTAACACTTGCTTGTCCCTAAGCAAGGTCTTTAAAAAAAACTTTAAACAAGAGTTAGGATGAAATATGTGTACCTTCCTTTGGATGAATGTGACTTCTAAAGAATAGATCATTCTCAAACCTTGCTTCAATCGTTTATCAAACTTTCACACACTTAATTAAAGAGTAAAAGGCAAAGAAAATTCATGAACCAATTTAACTTCAAAACAAGCATTATAACCTTCAAACATTATCAAAATCAATCACAAGAAACTTCAATTTAGACCACCAAGTCATATAACATTCTTTTGATCTTAAGGACTTTCAAAGAAAAGGTCTAGAATACGGAAGGGAAGGGAAAACTTTAAGGGAAAGTGGTGCATAAATCCGGAAAAGTGGACAACTACCTTCTGCTTCTTATGCGGTTCCCGCAGCACTTCAACTTAGAGCTTCGCTCTCTTCTTTTCATTTTTCGACTTTACTTTTGGAGTTATGGACAGAGGTGCACAAAAACCGAAGCCTAGGTGATCGGCGTTTCTCAAATTTTTCAAGAGATGCCTCAAACCCTTAGCGCACATACCATAATCCGCTAGGAATATCGCTCAATCCGACTTTGGCAAGACACAAACACCCGGCTATGTGAATGGTGCCGAGTTACTCATCGTCATGATTGACTTCCCCAAACCTACAATTTCTTTCTATTCATTTGATTGCAAATAATTGCTCTCATGGCCCTCCCACATCAAACATGCCTTTTTCTCATTCACTTCTCCAACTTCCCGGATAGGTAAAGGAGGCTAATATTTCAATGAGGAGCTAGATGATCAAAGAAAGAAGAAAGAAAGTATCGAATTGCCTTAATCATTTCAACAAGAAGTATAGGAACTTATAATGTGATTTCAACTTCAATTTCCTAGCATGATTTAGGTAACATTTTCGCATTATAAAACTTACAAAAGAGGTAAAATTCATTAATTCAAGTTCTTTTCGATTCACAATCCTTTTAAGCATGCAATTGTCATCAAACTCAATTCACAAGTAGTGATTATCATGGAAATCATCTCAATTCATTAGAAGCACTAAATTTTCAAAATTTTCAAATTTTTATGGGTTTTTCAAGTTATTTTTCATGCAATGCAATAAGGAAACGTGCAACACATAATGAACATGCAACGATAGTCTCAAATGAAAGCGAACATAGTAAGTAGAGTTATTACAAACTTTTTAGTACATCCCACCCCATACTTAGGACGAACATTGTCCCTAATGTTCAAAAGAAAGAAAGAAAAGAAAGAAAAGAAAAAGAAACTCACAAAGTGGTGGCGGGAATGTCTAAAACGAACGGTCATGAATCGAATCACTGCGGCGCCGGCGGAGGTGGGAATGGGGAGAATTTGGAGTCGTAGTGCCGCCCAAACTGCTGGCGGTAGACGTCCCTCATCATGTGGTCGAGGTCGTCGAGGCGTCCGTCTATAGCGTCGGCCCGGATCTCTAACGCTCCAACTCTCTCTGAAAGTCCGGTAGCCCAATCCGGCATCTGCTCGTACCATCCCGGGGCGTGACTGTACCATGCGGGGGCGTCGGATGGTGCTGGTGGTGGTGCTGTTGGCTGCTCCGTGGACCAAGGAGGTGGGGTGGCATACCATGTGGGAGGTGTGGTCATCCACGTGGGCCTCTCACTCACGCTAGCGCGGCGAGATGACGAGCCTGAGGCTCTAGCTGGACGTGGAGAGCGTCTAGGTACATCTGGGGCCGCCTCCGGCTGATCCGGAAACGTGCCAAACTCCTGCTCCGCTCCTCCTCCACTCTCAAACTGATCTCCCATATCCTCCTCCTCGACAACCGGTGGTGGGACGTAAGGGGGAGCTACTATCCTGTTCACATGCATCGCAGCGAACGTCTCCTTCCAATTATGGCGTCCCGCCATAATGGAATACTACGGCAGCCACTCTATACCCCTACCCGTCCTACTCTCCCAAGGCATGCCCGCATAAGGCGGACCTCTATGTGTGGGGAAAATGAGACCCCTAACCATGAAAGCATGTAGCCCTAAGGGAGCGGCCGGTATGCGGGTGCAAGCAGAAAAATCCACACCAAAACTCCTAGCAATGTGGGTAACTATCCCACCGTATCCAATATTCCCCTTCTTCTTGTTCTTGAGCTTGCTCATCGTAGCAGCCAAGAGAGTAGCACAATCTGTACGGCGTCCATAGAGCATGCAATAGAGCAAGAATAGCTCATCCGTCTTGATCTTTTGGGGCGTCTCCGTCCTAGGAAAGAGACACTCCGAAAGAACACGGTGAGCTATCTTCAAGGCTAGATGGTACATCAATCTAGCCTTGGTATCGGCGGGTTGCCAACGGTCCTCGTCGGCGTATATCATCGCAACTTCCTTCCAAAAATCCTTAGGGTAAACTCCACTCGGAAATCGACCATTAAAGGTCTCATGGAACCCGAAAATGGTCCCAAACTCAACGATACTCAACTGATAATCTCTCTCCATGAGGCGGAAAGAGACGGTCCTATCGACGTGGCTGTGCTCGAAAGACGTCATAACCTCCTGGGTGATCTCCTCATAGGCGTCTTCTCGGATAGCCGAGAAGATAACTAATCCGGCTCTATCCAAGAGCCACGTAAGGTCATCAACTATGTTGAGAGGATGTAGATCCTCCAACAACAAATACCTAGGGCCAATCACTGCCCTCTCCTTGATCCGGTCAAGCGCAGCAAGGTGGTTCTCATGTATGGTCGGGATGCTAGGGTGAGGAGGTGAGGATGGAGGTGAAGGTGAAGATGGAGGTGTAGGAGATGAGGGTGGTGGTGCCCTAGAGGTGGAGGGATTGCCTTTCCTTTTCTTATTCTGCTCTCCCTTCTTCTCTTTTATCCTTCCCGACACTATCCTTACGAAATCCATTCTGCACCAAAAATTACGGTTTGTTCTTGAGAAATTACGGCCGTGGATTACCCAGAGACCGTGATTCGTCTCAGAATTTCACGAATCTCAGCAAATTCACCAGCAATCACCACAACAAGCAGTCCTAATCTAATTCCTTCCAGTCTTTGTCAGTTCTTCCTAAAAATCTATAGCAAAAACGAACCAAATCCGCGAAAATCAAGAAGAAAGAATAAACCTCTTTTTCGGATTGAAAAACCCGAAATGCGCGTTTGTTGATGGATTTCCGCTCGGTTTGTCGCTTGGATCTTGTTCATGGTTGGATTTGCTGCAGTTTAGGATGAAGAATCGTTAGAAACGATTAAGAAACGAAGATTTGGAGGAGGTCGTGGGGTTTCGGCGTCTAGGTCGTGGAAAGGGGAAATTTTTGGGATGAGTTTGTGAAGAACGTGGCTTATATAGTGAATGACAATGGCGGATGACACTTTGCATCTCATCTTCCGGCACACATCGCCGAATGATGCCATCCGGACCTCTCTTAAAGAGGAGAGGCTCGTTCCAATAGTATTCCCGGACGTCCTTAAAGAACTTCTTCCTTTGTGCGTAGGATAGTCCGGGCGGTATCTCCTGGCAAACCAAATAGTTAACAAAATCAGCAAACCATGGTTCGTTACCTTTGGAAATCACGTTGATGCACTCCTCTATGATGTGTAGGTGTTCGTTCGGAAAGGAGTCATCAATGGGTAGATGGTCGTCCTCTAGATGTGTTAGACGACTCAAATGATCCGCAACAGAATTTTCTGAGCCTTTCTTGTCGCGGATCTCAAGATCGAATTCTTGTAGGAGAAGAATCCATCTAATTAGCCTTGGCTTCGCGTCTTTCTTCGCAAGGAGGTACCGGATCGCAGCATGATCCGTGTAGACAATCACCTTTGCACCGTCAAGATAAGAGCGAAACTTGTCAATAGCGTAGACAATGGCTAGAAACTCTTTCTCTGTAGTGGCGTAGTTAAGCTGAGCTTCGTCTAGCGTCTTGCTAGCGTAGTATATGGCATGGGTTCGCCCTTCCTTTCGTTGTCCAAGAACAGCTCCAATAGCTACGTCACTAGCATCGCACATAATCTCGAAGGGGAGAGTCCAATCCGGGGGTTGGATAATAGGTGCTGAAATTAGAGCTTGCCGAATGGTGTTAAACGCATCTAAACATTCCTGCGAAAACTCAAAAACTGCATCCTTCATCAATAGATTAGTGAGAGGTTTTGATATCTTAGAAAAGTCCTTAATGAAGCGTCTATAAAATCCAGCATGTCCTAGGAAACTTCTTATCCCTTTCACCGAGATTGGGGGAGGAAGTTTCTCTATGGTCTCTATCTTAGCCTTGTCTACCTCTATCCCTCTACTAGAGACTAAGTGACCTAATACGATTCCTTCCTTAACCATGAATTGACACTTCTCCCAACTAAGAACTAGGTTAGTGTCTTCACAACGTTGTAAAACAAGAGAAAGGTTAGAAAGGCAATCGTTAAAAGAGGAACCGTATACGGAGAAGTCGTCCATGAAGACTTCCATGATTTCCTCTACGTACTCGGAGAAGATGGCCATCATGCACCGTTGAAAGGTGGCTGGAGCGTTGCAAAGCCCGAACGGCATTCTCCTATAGGCGAACGTACCCCAAGGGCACGTGAATGTGGTCTTCTCCTGATCGTCCGGATGTATCGGAATCTGAAAGAAACCACTATAACCGTCAAGGTAGCAAAAATGTGAATGTTGTGCTAACCTTTCAAGCATTTGATCGATGAATGGTAAGGGAAAGTGATCCTTCCGCGTTGCGTTGTTGAGCTTGCGGTAGTCTATGCACATTCGCCATCCAGTCACGGTTCGGGTAGGAATGAGTTCGTTGTTTTTGTTGGTGATGACCGTCATTCCCCCCTTCTTCGGAACTACTTGAACTGGACTCACCCATTTGCTATCGGAGATAGGATAGATGATACCTGCATCAAGAAGTTTAAGAACTTCCTTCTTGACAACCTCCTTCATGGTCGGATTCAACCGCCTTTGAGGTTGTCTTGAAGTTCTAAAATCCTCCTCCATTAGTATCTTATGTATACATAGGGAGGGTTTAATTCCTACTAAGTCCTCGATAGTGTAGCATATGGCTTTTCTATGTTTCCTAAGGACTATCATGAGCTGTTCATGTTCATCTATGCTTAGTTCGGAGCTAACAATGACCGGAAAGGTAGAATTAGATCCAAGAAAAGCGTACCTTAGATGAGTAGGAAGTGGTTTGAGTTCCATCACTTTCGGAGCTTCCAATGGTCCTTGAGGGGCATCCGACGTTTCCTTAGAAGCTTCTAAGGTTGTTGAGTGGTTTGGAGAAGAATCAAAAGAAGTTGAAGAAGTAAGCCGATCACCCTCTTCCACGGTCAGAATTACGGCCTCTCCATGTGTTCCACGGCCGTGTAATCCCCTGGAATGGAGGTCGATTTTGGTTGTGAAATCCACGGTCGTGGAATACAGGGTATGACCGTGGATTCTTACATTCTCAGCCTCATCGTGGAGTTTCTCAAACTCCACTTCATGCATCTCTTCTTGTGCTTCTAAGGCTTCAATTTCCTCTTTGCACTCTTCTTCTTCCCCTACATTGGTTAGACTCATAGTGATAACCTTTTGTAAAGGATCGTTAAAGAGAATCGCACTTACCTCCTCCCTAGACAAACCTTCTTCATCTTGGATATCGCAAATATCCTCGTCAAAGATTGGCTCCTTTACTAGAGTGGAAAGAACGAACTCTACTTTCTCTTCTCCAATATCAAAAGCGAGTCTTCCATTCTTGCAATCGACCATGCAGCCGGAAGTCGCAAGAAACGGTCTTCCGAGTATGATCGGGACCGGACTATCTGCAGGAATGTCAAGCACGACAAAATCAATGGGGACAAAGAATTTACCTAACTTGACCGGGACGTCTTCTACAATACCGACGGGGCGAGTGATGGATCGATCCGCCAAGTATAACGTCATCTTGACCGGTTTAGGGTCGCCTAAACCGATCTTCCTACATAATGCAAGTGGAATGATGCTCACACTTGCTCCCAAGTCACATAAAGCGTCATATGTGACATCTCCCACTCCAATGGGAATGCAAAATGACCCCGGATCCTTCAACTTTGGGGGCATTTTCTCCTTCATAGTCTTGATGAGATCCGAAGAATCCGAACTCATCTTGACCTCACCGAAATCTTCTAGCTTCCTCTTGTTAGAGAGAAGCTCCTTCAAGAACTTGCCATAAGCCGGCATACCTACAATAGCATCAATGAAGGGTATATTAATATGCAGCTTGCTCATGAGTTCTATGAACTTACCGAATTGTTTGTCTAGGCGCGCTCGCGCTCTAGATTGAGGGAACGGTAGGGGAGGTTTGTAAGCTGGAGGAGGAACATAGACATCTTCCTTCTCCTTCCCCTTTCCTTTGTCCTTCTCTACGGGGACTTCAACGAACGTAGGCTGCGGATCGGTGGTAGTCACTCCGCTCCTAGTTGTAATCGCCATTACCCTTCCCTTAGGGTTGTCCTCCGTCTTTCCTGGAAGTTTCCCTTGATTTCTAGGAACTTCCTCCGTGTGGTTGAACAATTGGTTTTCCAAAACTTTTTGAGCTTTGTCAATCTTAGAGACTTGATCATCAACCTTGATGAGGCGGTTCTCCAACCCTTGAAGCTTTCCCAAGATTGTTTCCAACATGGGGTCGGACTTCTCCTTTCCCGTATTGTTTCCTCCATTAGATGATTGCCCCTGGCTTTTCAAAGGAGTAGAGGAAGAGGAAGGTGGAGTTAGCGAATTAGAATTGGAAGGATAGGAGTTACCGGAATTTTGTTGATTGGAGCGCCAATTGTTGTTGTTTGAACCCCTATTGTTGTTCCAATTGTTGTTGTTCCGGTTGTTGTTGTTTCCATTCCAATTGTTATTCCGGTTATTGTTCCGGTTATTGTTGTTGCGGTTGGTGTTATCACCGCCATTGTTGTTGCCCAAATAGCCAACATCCTTCTCTTGTTGCTTTGGGAAGTTGGTCTTGATAGTCTCCTTCAACTCTTTGATCTCATTATTGAGGGAGAAAATTTGATTTTGAGCTTCATGTGTGAGCTTCGCTCCTTGCTCCACACGATTTCCCTCCGCTTTCCGGTGGGAATACTTCTCTATGACTCTTGCTTGCTTCTCAATGAAGTCCCAAGCGTCATCTTCTCTCATGTCCATGAACGTTCCGCATGAGAGGGATTGGAGGTTGAATTGCGTTCCCGCATCCAGCCCCTTGTAGTAGATCTCCAGCAAGGCAAGCTTGGATATGCCATGATGAGGGCAATCCAAGAGCAAGTCCTGAAACCTTTCCCAAGATTGAAACAAGCTTTCGTTAGGTCTCATTGAAAAGGCATTAATCTTACCTCTAAGTTCCGCCGTTTTGGAGGGCGGAAAGAATTTGGTGAGAAACTCCACGGAAAGGTCTTCCCACGTGTCTAGTTTCCCATTGGGAAGAGCTTGATACCAAGACAACGCTTTCCCTTTCAAAGAGAAAAAGAAAGGTTTGAGCTTATAGCTGTTGGTAGTAGCGTTCTTCGGTCTCATTGTCTCCATCATACACTCAAAGTTTTGCAAGTGTTGGTGTGGAGATTCAGCGCTTGTACCGCCAAATTGGCTTTGGCGAACAAGAGTAATAACTTGAGGGTTAAAGCTAAACCCTTGCACATCTTCAGCATCAAATTTCACACCTAAGCGGTGTGGTTGTTGTGTTGGATCCATCCGCTGGCCAAGAGTTCTTGGCTCGTTATCCACACGTTCGACTCTCACATTCCTAGGTGGAATGCGGCGATTAGCAGCTCCTTGTGGATGGAAAGGATTCATATTGATCGTGGGATCATTCTCTTCTAACGGTGGCATGGAAGAGTCACTATCATCAGCGGATGAGTGACTTTTTCTTCTAGACCTTGATCTCCTTCTTGAGGATTTCTTGCTTCCCTTACTCTTAAGGTCGCTCATCTCTATCCTCATTTGGAAGATCATGTCTTGTAGACCGTTAACTTGAGATTGATGACGATCCATCTCATCCTGGCGGAGAGTCTCATTCCATCGGAGTTGAGCTTCCTTCTCCGCCAACTCCGTTTGAAGATCACGTTCGTGTTCTTCAGCCATCTTCTTTTCCTTGCGCTTTTGCCTCAAGTTTTTCTCTAGCTCTTGATCAAGAGGTAAGAGATCTTCGGTGTTCCTAGACCTGCGCATGCACTCAAAGAGATATCAAATAACGAGAGCAAGCTCCCAAGCTTGACAACCGGCTACCGGATTCGGCCTAAACCAAATCCCCGGCAACGGCGCCAAAAACTTGTTCGCCCCTAGAGGTGTGTGCAAATAAGTTTTAAATTTATAAAACTAGAATCAAGCAGCGAACCCGCAGTGTACGGATCGATATAGTTAAGCAAGAATTCCAGAGTATCGAACACAGGGATTTGGGGGGAACGAACTCGATTGCAGATTATCAAGCAAGTAAATGTGGGAGTTTTGCAAATATTGAGAAAACAACAATCCTAAAGATCCAAGTATCCAGCTGTGGCCATCGATTCAAGATATACTTAATGATGTAAAGACAGAGTTGAGATATGCAAAGGTATACTAATGTAAGGTAATCGTACGGTGAAGTTCCAAAACCCTTATATAACTCACCTACAAGGCACTCTCTATACAGGTTGTTGAGGCTCAATATAGAAGGATTCTAGAGACGAGAATTAGTGTCAAATACCCAAACTTATAACCCAAGGATCAAGACTAACTTAACCGATTGAGGTTGTGACACTCACAATCGAGGTAGAGGTTGTTGAGGCTTCACTACCACCTAGAAAAGACAAGTCTAAACTAAGCTAAAGCAAATCTTTAACTTTAGATTAAAGTAAAAGCAGGTTCGTAGACTTAAGGGAAATCACGGTTAGTTCTTGAGGTTCCACGGCCGTGGACTCAAGAACAGACCGTAATTTAGGGTTGTCGGCGAGTCTCTCTAACTCTCAGGGTCTAATCTGTTTGCGATCGATCTATCATCATCTAAGCCACAACTATCAACCCTTCACCTTAGAATTGCTAAGGGTTTTTAGCCAATAACAGTCATGTTGATATCAATTCAAGAATTAAAAGATAAAAAGATGAAAACTTTCAAGAACTTTCAATAATCTTCAATTCAATCTCAAAGTCACAAAGAGAACAAGTAATGTCAAAAGATTCAAAATAAAACAAACAATCACCACCTTAGGAAAGAAGAGAAAACGGGATGTCAATCCGTTTTCCAAATCAAACCTAAACAAGAAGAGAGATCTTCTTGCGAAATCTTCCAAGAACTTCGATCTTCCACAAATCCGGAGATCTCAACAGCAATCTCCACCAAAAGTGCGAGATTAGAGGAATTGCCAAACACGAACTTCGATCTCCCAAAGAGATGTCAATGATTCCAAGCAAGCTAAGCCAAGTGTAAGCGTGTCTAAGCGTTGATGAATGAGGGTAAGCGAGGAGTGTAAGCGAGCGTCCCGGATTCTTGCTTCGTCCGTCTTTTTATAGTGCAGGGCAAAATGTCGGCCCGGCCCAATCTTTAAAAGATCGTGGCTTCAAAGTGTGGCGAAAAGATTTGCCAAGATCACAGTCGTGGAAGTGTTCCACGACCGTAATTTAGAGCGTGGAAATAAATACGGTTTGCACCATATGTTCCACGGCCGTGTAATCCTCTGGAATGAACATGAATTTCTGACTCCAAATCCACGGTCGTGGAATTGAACGTGGAACGTAATACGGTCGTAATTTAGAGCGTGGTTTAGGGCAAGAACGTGATTCTTCCCTAAACTCGTGCATTCCTCAAGCTAAAACTCCAATTTGCTTCCAAAGAATGTCCTCAATCAATAGATATATCAACCCAACTCTCCTTTGCTCGATTCCGTTCGGAAATAGCTCCAAATCACCTATAATCAATATAGAACTAGTGTAGACATCCATATCGAAAATATAGGTAATACTAGCTCACATATGCACAAAGTTCAATCAAAGACTATCAATATGAATCAAATACGTTTAGAAAACGTGCCTAAAACATCACAATATTTCATGCTAACATACCCCAAGGGCACGTGAATGTGGTCTTCTCCTGATTGTCCGGATGTATCGGAATCTGAAAGAAACCACTATAACCGTCAAGGTAGTAGAAATGTGAATGTTGTGCTAACCTTTCAAGCATTTGATCGATGAATGGCAATGGAAAGTGATCCTTCCGCGTTGCGTTGTTGAGCTTGTGGTAGTCTATGCACATTCGCCATCCAGTCACGGTTCGGGTAGGAATGAGTTCGTTGTTTTTGTTGGTGATGACCGTCATTCCTCCCTTCTTCGGAACTACTTGAACTGGACTCACCCACTTGCTATCGGAGATAGGATAGATGATACCTGCATCAAGAAGTTTAAGAATTTCCTTCTTGACAACCTCCTTCATGGTCGGATTCAACCGCCTTTGAGGTTGTCTTGAAGTTCTAAAGTCCTCCTCCATTAGTATCTTATGCATACATAGGGAGGGTTTAATTCCTACTAGGTCCTCAATAGTATAGCCTATGGCTTTTCTATGTTTCCTAAGGACAATCATGAGCTGCTCATGTTCATCTATGCTTAATTCGGAGCTAACAATAACCGGAAAGGTAGAATTAGATCCAAGAAAAGGGTACCTTAGGTGAGTAGGAAGTGGTTTGAGTTCCATCACTTTCGGAGCTTCCAACGATCCTTGAGGAGCATCCGACGTTTCCTTAGGAGTATCTAAGGGTGTTGAGTGAGTAGGAGAGGAATCAAAAGAAGTTGAAGAAGTATGCCGATCACCCTCTTCCACGGTCAGAATTACGGGCCCTCTAGATGTTCCACGGCCGTGTAATCCACTAGAATGGAGGTCGATTTTGGTTGTGAAATCCACGGTCGTGGAATATAGGGTGTGACCGTGGATTCTAATATTCTCAGCCTCATCGTGGAGTTTCTCAAACTCCACTTCATGCATCTCTTCTTGTGCTTCTAAGGCTTCAATTTCCTCTTTGTACTCTTCTTCTTCCCCTACATCTGTTAGACTCATGGTAATGACTTTTTGTAACGGATCGTTAAAGAGAATCGCACTTATCTCTTCCCTAGATAAACCTTCTTCATCTTGGATATCGTAAATATCCTCGTCAAAGATCGGCTCCTTCACTAGAGTGGAAAGAACGAACTCTACTTTCTCTTCTCCAATGTCAAAAGTGAGTCTTCCATTCTTGCAATCGACCATGCAGCCGTAAGTTGCAAGAAACGGTCTTCCGAGTATGATCGGGACCGGACTATCTGCAGGAATGTCAAGCACGACAAAATCAATGGGAACAAAGAATTTACCTAGGTTGACCGGGACGTCTTCTACAATACCGACGGGGCGAGTGATGGATCGATCCGCCATGTATAACGTCATCTTCACCGGTTTAGGATCGCCTAAACCGATCTTCCTACATAATGCAAGTGGTATGATGCTCACACTTGCTCCTAAGTCACATAAAGCGTCATATGTGACATCTCCCACTCCAATGGGAATGCAAAATGACCCCGGATCTTTCAACTTTGGGGGCATTTTCTCCTTCATAGTCTTGATGAGATCTGAAGAATCCGAACTCATCTTGACCTCTCCGAAATCTTCTAGCTTCCTCTTGTTAGAGAGAAGCTCCTTCAAGAACTTACCATAAGCTGGCATACCTACAATAGCATCAATGAAGGGTATATTAATATGCAGCTTACTCATGAGTTCTATGAACTTACCGAACTGTTTGTCTAGGCGCGCTCACGCTCTAGATTGAGGGAATGGTAGGGGAGGTTTGTAAGCCGGAGGAGGAACATAGACATCTTCCTTCTCCTTCCCCTTTTCTTTGTCCTTCTCTACGGAGACTTCAACGAACGTAGGCTGCGGATCGGTAGTAGTCACTCCGCTCCTAGTTGTAATTGCCATCACCCTTCCCTTAGGGTTGTCCTCCGTCTTTCCTGGAAGTTTCCCTTGATTTCTAGGAACTTCCTCCGCGTGGTTGAACATTTGGTTTTCCAAAACCTTTTGAGCTTTGTCAACCTTAGAGACTTGATCATCAACCTTGATGAGGCGGTTCTCCAACCCTTGAAGCTTTCCCAAGATCGTTTCCAACATGGGATCGGGCTTCTCCTTTCCCGTATTGTTTCCTCCATTAGATGATTGCCCATGGCTTTTCAAAGGAGTAGAGGAAGAGGAAGGTGGAGTTAGCGAATTAGAATTGGAAGGATAGGAGTTACCGGAATTTTGTTGATTGGAGCGCCAATTGTTGTTGTTTGAACCCCTATTTTTGTTCCAATTGTTGTTGTTCCGGTTGTTGTTGTTTCCATTCCAATTGTTATTCCGGTTATTGTTCCGGTTATTGTTGTTGCGGTTGGTGTTATCACTGCCATTGTTGTTGCCCAAATAGCCAACATCCTTCGCTTGTTGCTTTGGGAAGTTGGTCTTGATAGTCTCCTTCAACTCTTTGATCTCATTGTTGAGGGAGAAAATTTGATTTTGAGCTTCATGTGTGAGCTTCGCTCCTTGCTCCACACGATTTCCCTCCGCTTTCCGGTGGGAATACTTCTCTATGACTCTTGCTTGCTTCTCAATGATGTCCCAAGCGTCATCTTCTCTCATGTCCATGAACGTTCCGCATGAGAGGGATTGGAGGTTGAATTGCGTTCCCGCATCCAGCCCTTTGTAGTAGATCTCCAGCAAGGCAAGCTTGGATATGCCATGATGAGGGCAATCCAAGAGCAAGTCCTGAAACCTTTCCCAAGATTGAAACAAGCTTTCGTTAGGTCTCATTGAAAAGGCATTAATCTTACCTCTAAGTTCCGCCGTTTTGGAGGGCGGAAAGAATTTGGTGAGAAACTCCGCGGAAAGGTCTTCCCACGTGTCTAGTTTCCCATTAGGAAGAGCTTGGTACCAAGACAACGCTTTCCCTTTCAAAGAGAAAAAGAAAGGCTTGAGCTTATAGCTGTTGGTAGTAGCGTTCTTCGGTCTCATCGTCTCCATCATACACTCAAAGTTTTGCAAGTGTTGGTGTGAAGATTCAGCGCTTGTACCGCCAAATTGGCTTTGGCGAACAAGAGTAATAACTTGAGGGTTAAAGCTAAACCCTTGCACATCTTCAGCATCAAATTTCACACCTAAGCGGCGTGGTTATTGTGTTGGGTCCATCCGCTGGCCAAGAGTTCTTGGCTCATTATCCACACGTTTGACTCTCACATTCCTAGGTGGAATGCGGCGATTAGCAGCTCCTTGTGGATGGAAAGGATTCATATTGATCGTGGGATCAATCTCCTCTAACGGTGGCATGGAAGAGTCACTATCATCAGTGGACGAGTGGCTTCTTCTTCTAGTTCTTGATCCCCTCCTTGAGGATTTCTTGCTTCCTTTATTCTTAAGGTCGCTTAACTCCATCCTCATTTGGAACATCGCATCCTACAGTTTGCTAACTTCCGATTGATGACGATCCATTTCATCCTGGCGGAGGTTCTCGTTCCACTGGAGTTGAGCATTCTTTTCTGCCAACTCCGTTTGAAGATCACGTTCGTGTTCTTCGGCCATCTTCTTTTCCTTGCGCTTTTGCCTCAAGGTTTTCTCTAGCTCTTGATCAAGAGGTAAGAGATCTTCGGTGTTCCTAGACCTGCGCATGCACTCAAAGCAATATCAAATAACGAGAGCAAGCTCCCAAGCTCGACAACCGGCTACCGGATTCGGCCGAAACCAAATCCCCGGCAACGGCGCCAAAAACTTGTTCGCCCCTAGAGGTGTGTGCAAATAAGTTTTAAATTTATAAAACTAGAATCAAGCAGCGAACCCGCAGTGTACGGATCGACGTAGCTAAGCAAGAATTCCAGAGTATTGAACACAGGGATTTGGGTGGGAAACAAATTCGATTGCAGGTTATCAAGCGAGTAAATATGAGAGTTTTGCAAATATTGGGAAAACAACAATCCTAAAGATCCAAGTATCCAGCTGTGGCAATCGATTCAAGATATACTTAATGATATAAAGACAGAGTTGAGATATGCAAAGGTATACTAATGTAAGGTAATCGTACGGTGAAGTTCCAAAAACCTTATGTAACTCACCTACAAGGCACTCTCTATACAGGTTGTTGAGGCTCAATATAGAAAGATTCTAAAGGTGAGAATTAGTGTCAAATACCCAAACTTGTAATCCAAGGATCAAGATTAACTTAACCGATTGAGGTTGTGACACTCACAATCGAGGTAGAGGTTGTTGAGGCTTCACTACCACCTAGAAAAGACAAGTCTAAACTAAGCTAAAGCAAATCTTTAACTTTAGATTAAAGTAAAAGCAGGCTCGTGGACTTAAGGGAAATTACGGTTAGTTCTTGGGGTTCCACGGCCGTGGACTCAAGAACAGGCCGTAATTTAGGGTTGTCGGCGATTCTCTCTAACTCTCAGGGTCTAATCTATTTGCGATCGATCTATCATCATCTAAGCCACAACTATCAACCCTTCACCTTAGAATTGTTAAGGGTTTTTAGCCAATAACAGTCATGTTGATATCAATTCAAGAATTAAAAGATAAAAAGATGAAAACTTTCAAGAACTTTCAACAATCTTCAAATCAATCTCAAAGTCACAATCAAGAACGAATGTCGTCAAAAGATTCACAATAAAGTAAACAATCACAACCTTAGGAAAGAAGGGAAAACGGGATGTCAATCCGTTTTCCGAATCGAACCTAAACAAGAAGAGAGATCTTCTTGTAAAATCTTCCGAAAACTTCGATCTTCCGCCAATCCGGAGATCTCAACAGCAATCTCCACCAAAAGTGCGAGATTAGGGCAATTCCCAAACACGAACTTCGATCTCCAATGAGATGTCAATGCTTCCAAGCAAGGGCCAAACGGCGTTGAAATTCTCTAAGCGGAGATGAACGATCCCAAGCGCGGATGACGGGTGTAAGCGTGCATGACGGAATCTTGCTTCGTCCGTCTTTTTATAGTGCAGGGCAAAATGTCGGCCCGGCCCAATCTTTAAAAGATCGTGGCTTCAAAGTGTGGCGAAAAGATTCGCCAAGATCACGGTCGTGGAAGTGTTCCACGACCGTAATTTAGAGCGTGGATATAAATACGGTTTGCACCATATGTTCCATGGCCGTAATATCCTCTGGAATGAACTTCAATTTCTGACTCCAAATCCACGGTCGTGGAATTGAACGTGGAACGTGATACGGTCGTATTTTAGAGCGTGGTTTAGGGCAAGAACGTGATTCTTCCCTAGCCTCGTGCATTCCTCAAGCTAAAACTCCAATTTGCTTCCTAAGAATGTCCTCAATCTATGGACATACTAAATCAACTCCTCTTTTGCTCGATTCCGTTCGGAAATAGCTCCAAATCACCTATAATCAACATAGAACTAGTGTAGACATCCATATTGACAATATAGGTAATACTAGCTCACATATGCACAAAGTTCAATCAAAGACTATCAATATGAATCAAATACGTTTAGAAAACGTGCCTAAAATATCACAATATTTCATGCTAACACTAGCTCACAGGATCTTCAGTGAGACTCTTCTGGCGCGTACTGAGACGCCCCAGAAGGTCAGACAGGGTGAGCTTCTGAGTTTATACTACATGGTGACTGGAGGAGTCCCAGATTTTGGATTGATGCTGGCGGAGGACTTACATAGGATAAAGGCGAAGGCGAAAGGCGACATCTGTTGTGGAGGTATAGTGACTCATATAGCGAGTTACATTGATATAGACCTCAGTGCTTGTACCATGGTGGCGGCTGCCAAGCCGCTCGGACTTCAGGAGATGATCACTCGGAGGATACTGTTTCCCCGAGGACTTACTACGCCATACGTGGCGATGCCATGGGAGACGACTGGGCCTCAGGGGATCAGATGGTCAGCTCAGTTCTCCGTGTTTGATCCACATTACTGGCAGACTGCGTGGATCCCACTAATGGAAGATGCTAGAGAGGCTGCAGTTGCAGCAGCTCAGGGGCCAGCTGAGGAAGACGAGGCTGAGGATGATGATGATGATGTTGCTGAGGATGGTGGCGTTCCTATGGATACGGGCACGGATACAGCTGGGACTAGTGCGCCGGTCATTGATTTAGATGATGACGAGACTGAGGAGGAGCTGGCTGCAGCACCAGCACGTCCCGCTAGGCGTAGGGTACGTAGGTAGAGGGATCCACTTGCTCACCGTCGGATCGATGATCTGACGGATCAGATGATAGATTCCTATGCTGCCATGTCCTTGGAGATCAGAGAGATGTAGGAGCGACTACACTACCAGCACGTGATGGCTGAGATTCAGTTTCAGCATGTCATGGGCTATCCTTTCGACCCATCTCAGCACCCGTATGTGCCACCACCACCACCACCGGATCGTGATTATTGAGAGCTTGCAGGATTTTCTTTCTTTATTTATTATGCAGCTCAGCTATGTCCGGTGAGTACTTTATTTTCTAGACTTATTTTGACCCATTGGGACAATGTGTCCCAAGTATGGGGTATTTGATGTATTATTTGACTATGGATGTATGACTTGGCTCTATCGGATATTTATGTTTTATTTTGCTTATTTGAGACTACATGCATGCATACAGGTTTTTGATTGAGAAAAACGTCAAAAACTGGAAAAAAAAAAAAAAAAATTTGACCTCGACCGAAGTAATTCTGGCCAAACGAGGTACTTCACCTCGGTTGACTAGAACATCTCGACCGAGGCGTTTTAAATTAAAGGAATTTTTCAAAAACGATTTTTGTGCTTCTTATCTGGATATGACCTCAGTGAAGATTTTGTCTGCAGATTGGTTTTGAAATCTTTATTTGTTTGAAAGGTTTTATGATATGTTTAAGTTGCTAAATGTTTTGTTTGAAATTTTTGGCATGTTTAATACTTTGTCTTTATCAAAGTTATGTTGAATTTGAAGGTTGACACCATATTATGAGTTCTCTCACTTTCTTCCTGGGATGATTAAGGCAATTCATTCTCTTCTCTTCTTCTTCTTGATCATGCTTAGCCCCTCATATACATATTTGCCTCCCTTTACCTATCCGGGAATTTGGAAGCAAGCAAGTGAAAAGCAGGTGAAAGAAAAGTTGAGAAGTTGGCTGGAAGTGAAAGTGTTAGAAAGTAATAAATAGGTTTGGGAAAGTCAATCATGATGATGAGTAACTCGGCACCATTCACATAGCCGGGTGTTTGTGTCTTGCCAAAGTCGGATTGAGCGATATTCCTAACGGGTCATGGTATGTGCATCAAGGGTTTGATGCATCTCAAGAAATTGATGATTGCTGATTTCCTAGGCTTCGGTTATTGTGCACCTCTGTCCATGCATCCCAAAAATTAAAGTAAAAAAAGAAAAAGTGTGAAATAAGCAAAGCTTATTGGTGGATGATGTTGAAAGTCAAGTGAAAGTGAAGTGATATCCTTTTCCCAGATTCTAGCACCACATTACCTTCTATACATCTCTACCCTACACGTTTCTTGACCTTTCTTTTAGGAAGCCCTTGAGACCTCGAGCTTGTTGATTGACTTAGTGGTTTAAACTGGATTATACATGATTAATTTCGATAATTATGATTTATTATGCATTCTATGAATTTATGCAAAGATGAACAACTTTCTTATATTTATAAAATGTTTTAAGCATATTTTGATTTTAAATTCCATGAAGTATTCTCTTAGAGTGATCTATGATTGTGGCACACCATTAAAATGTTTTGAAAGACTTTTTCATTAATCTTTATGACTTATAATCCATTCTATCTTGTATTTTATATTCGGAACTTGCTTGGGGACAAGCAAGGGCTAAGTATGGGGTATTTTGATAGCATGAATTATTGTCTATATTTTGGGGCCTGTTTAGACGTTTTATCTTCAATAATCTGCATGTTTGAATGTATATTATGTGATTATATTGTCGTTTCATCTACATTTGCGGGAATCGAGGTCTACACCAAGTTTCGTTGTAATCGTAGGTAAAATGGCACGTTTTGCATCAAAAAGGAGCAAAAGGAGCTAAGGAGTCATTGGAGCTACACTCAGGAGCTACACTCAGGAGCTTAAGGAAGAATCCAGGAATCATGGAATTGGATTAGAGATTCACTTTGGACCAGATTTGAGAGAGTTCACATTCAGTTGTGATTCATCTCGGTTGACTACAGAGTCACCTCGACCGAGGTGATCCAGAGGAGCTGACTCGACCGAGGCGAACACCTTGGATGCGGCAAGGATATTTTATTCTTGGCTGAGATCTTTTAGTTTTGGAAAGAAGATCTTATATTTTTGGGTTGGATTCCTGGAAGGAAGAAAATAATTTATCCCATATATTTTACCTATTTTTATGGGAAAAGATCTCTCTAAGATATCTTATCTTTGGAGAGTAATATTCCTATAAAAAGGGTTGGATTTTCCACAAATCCGTATCCCGCTTACCACACGAACATCCGCTATCACCCGGAAAACCACTAAGGGCTGAAGATTGTGCTTACAGCCGTTTTACCCCACCATAGTTGGGAGATTTGAAGAACCTTTTTGAAGGTTGAAGGAAGAAAGTTGATAGCTTTTATAGCTTTTGTGAAGGGTTTTGTAAGACTTTCTTAGATTCCCTTCTTTGTTGATTGTCTTTGTTGGATTGTGATCCAAGGAACGCTTGTTGTTTGATAATTGATTCAGTTATTGAAGTCTTTCTCTTAAGGTTTTCTTGTTCAATTATTCTCTTTCTTCCCATATATTTGATTATTGCTTTCATGATGATGAGTAGCTAATTTCCTTCTGTGGTTCTAGGGTGATTGGCTGAAGGTTGTGGAAAAAACAATGATAGAATAATCTTAATCACAATAGGACCCTGAAAGTTCGAGTCTTTAACCTTAACCCTAGAACATCTCGCTCAGTCGATGAACATCTCGGCCGGGGTGGAATTCTTCTGACCGAGGTGACTTACCTGATCCAAAACTGAGAGTTAAGTGTTAGAGTTTGCCAAATCCTATTCTTATTACACCTTTCCTGGTTCAATACAAGCCTAGGATGAGACTTACCCGGTAATTCCTTTATTTGTTTACCAAAGATCATAAGAGTAGGTAGTAAAGGTTTATGCTTTATTGGGGTTTGAGTGTGCTTCCATCCCATCTTTGTGAGTTAACCTGAGACTTACCCGGTAAAGGTTGATTCTATTCCCTTAGTTGGAGTGTTAGTTTGAGATTATAGTTTTTTTCCTTAATTCCTTGAGACTTACCCGGTAATAGGAGTTACGGGTTGGGATTAGTGAGTAGTGAGACTTACCCGGTGATCTATTCCACTTTAGTAACACCTTCCCTATGCAAAAATCTCAGCTTTGTCCGCTTTATCTTTAGATCTTGAGTTGGAACCACAACTAGATGCTTTAATCCCTAGAATTGCATATTTCCTTAATTGACTTTTTATCATCTTTGATTGTTTTAATCGCTTTTGTGGTTAGTAGTGGCATTGATAAACCTATACCTGCTTTGTTTCACTAAGTCCATGTGATCGACCCTTGGAATTTCTTGCTTTTTACTACGATTGACCCGTACACTGCGGGTTCGCATCCTTGTTATAAGCTTACATCTAGGGTTATAAATTTAAAGTTTGCACACACCGTTTGGAGCGAACAAACACACTCAAACTCTTAAGAACTCACTCACACAAACAAGAAGAGATCAAAGAAGATCCAAGGAGAAGGAGAAGGAGATGAAGGACGTGAGGAGGAAGAGAGAGGCTGGAGAGATGAAGAAACCCTTCATCTGAAGGTAAGGGGAAGGCTTATAAGAGAAGCCAACCCAAAAGCAAGTCAAGAGGTCAACAAAAGTGGCTGCAGCCGTACAAAACCGCAGGGGCGGATCAACCATGCGCAGGGGCGGCTCACCTGGGGCGCAGGTGCGGCTGGCAGGGTCCGCTGGGGCGGCTGACATGTCAAGGCTAGGCACACACTAGCTCATCTAAGCTCCAAAGACTAAGGCTCTTACATCTCACCCCCCCTAAAAACAAGTTTTGTCCCAAAACTTGCAGAATCCCAAAACCTCTCGGACCTATAAGCCGAGGTAACACACTCTTCTCAAAACATCAGGTCAAAACCTATAACATTCTATATCCTCAACACAACATGGAGGCATCACAACTCCAGCATCACAACTCTACACAAGGCCTAGAGGAAAATCATCTCTAGCCAAACACTAACCACAACACTCTGGCATGGAGGAAAACCGTCTCCAGCCACCACGTACACGCAACACTACTATGTGGAGGAAAACCATTTCCACTCACACTATGTCCATCAAAGATAGCACTGAGGAAAGAACCATCTCCTGCTAATCCTAACACATAAACCATAGCATGGAGGAAAGAGCCATCTCCAACTATACCTATCTCGTGCTAGCAAACAGGATTTAACAAATCATATGCACACACTACTAGCACGGAACACAACATATCACATAAGCACATAACATACAAGTACTCACCAAAAAGGCGCTAAGATCTACTCATAGACCCTACTACTAATCTTACAAGAAAACCTTCCAAAAGCTATAAAAGCTACAATCTTCCTTCTTCAACCTTCAAAAAGGTTCTTCAAATCTCCCAACTGGAGTATAGTTGCAGCGATGTATGCTGGATCTCGCAGCCTTCAATGGTGTATAACGTGCTAAGTGGGATGTTGGATTTGTGGAAATCCAACCCTTTTTATAGGAAAATAACCCTCCAAAGATAAGATATCTTAAAAAAGATCTCTTCCCATAAAAATAGGTAAAATATATCATCTAGTATATCTTCTTCCTTCCAGGAGCCAAGCCCAAAAAATATAAGATCTCTTTCCAAAGATAAAAGATCTCAGCCAAGAATAAAATATTCTCGCCGCGTCCTAGGTATTCGCCTCGGTCGAGTCGACTTCCCTGGATCACCTCGGTCGAGATGAATTTGTGGTCAACCGAGGTGATTCACAACTGAATGTGAAATCTTTCAAAACTGGTCCAAAGTGAATCTTTAATCCATGACTATGCTTCCTGGATGGTTCCTTATGTTCCTCAATGTAGCTCCAATGACTCCATAGCTCCTTTTGCTCCTTTTTTATACAAAACGTGCCATTTTACCTACGATTACAACAAAACTAGGTGTAGACCTCGATTCCCGCAAAGGTAGATGAAATGGTAATATAATCACATATTATGCATACAAACATGCAGATTATGAAAGTTAAAACGTCCAAACAAACCCCAAAATATAGACTATAATTCATGCTATCAAAATACCCCATATTTAGCCCTTGCTTGTCCCCAAGAAAGTTCCGCATATAAAAGGAAAGATAGAATGGATCATAAGTCAAGAAAATCAATGACAAGTCTTTCAAAACATTTTTATGGTATGCAACTATCATAAATCACTCTAAGAGAATACTTCATGGAATTTAAAATCAAAACATGTTCAAAACATTTTATAAATATAAGAAAGTTGTTCATCTTTGCATAAAATCATAGAATGCATAATAAGTCATAATTATCGAAATTAATCATGCATAATCCAGTTTAAACCACTAAGTCAATCAACAAGCTCGAGGTCTCAAGGACTTCCCAAAAGAAAGGTCAAGAAACGTGTAGGGTAGGGATGTATGTAAGGTAATGTGGTGCTAGAATTCGGGAAAAGGATGAACTTCACTTTCACTTTGACTTGCAACATCTTCCACCAATAAGCTTTGTTTATCTCACACTTTTTCTTTTACTTTACTTTTTGGGATGCATGGACAGAGGTGCACAATAACCGAAGCCTAGGAAATCAGCAATCATCAATTTCTTGAGATGCATCAAACCCTTGATGCACATACCATCACCCGTTAGGAATATCGCTCAATCCAACTTTGGCAAGACACAAACACCCGGCTATGTGAATGGTGCCGAGTTACTCATCATCATGATTGACTTCCCCAAACCTATTTATTTCTTTCTAACACTTTCACTTCCAGCCAACTTCTCAACTTTAACTTCACTTGCTTTCACCACTTCGCTTGCTTCCAAATTCCTGGATAGGTAAAGGGAGGCAAAATATATATGAGGGGCTAAGCATGATCAAGAAGAAGAAGAGAGAAGAGAGAAGAATGAATTGCCTTGGTCTTTCCAGGAAGAAAGTGAGAGAACTCATAATGTGGTGGTGTCAACCTTCAAATTCAACATAATTTAGACAAAAACAAAGTATTAAACATGCCAATAATTTCAAACAAAGCTTTTAGCAACTTAAACATATTATAAAACCTTTCAAACACATAAAGAATTTAAAACTAGTCAGTAAACAAGATCTTCACTGAGATCATATCCAGATAAGTAACACAAAAATCGTTTTCGAAAACTCTCAGTTAAACCACCTCGGTCGAGGTGTTCCTAGGTCAACCTAGGTGAAACACCTCGTTCGGCCAGAACTGCCCCGGTCGAGGTCCAAAAAATTTTTTTTAAAAAAAAAACCAGTTTTTTTTCGGTTTCGACGTTTTTCTCAATCAAATAACCTGTAAGTATGCATGCAATCTCAGATAAACATATAGAAGCAAAAGTGAAGCATAAAATATCAATATCCGTTCAAGTGAAGTCATACATCAAATGTCAAATAATACACCACATAAACACCCCATACTTGGGACACACTGTCCCAGTGGGTCAAAATAAGTCTAAAGGATAAAAATACTCACCGGATAATAAGTTGAACTGCATAAAAATAATAAAGAAAATCCTGCAGCTCTCAGTAGTCACGATCCGGTGGTGGTGGTGGCACGTACGGATACTGGGTCGGGTCGAACGGATAGCCCATGATATGCTCGAACTGAATCTGGGCCATCATGTGCTGGTAATGTTGCCGCTCCTACATCTCGCGGATATCCAGTGACAAAGTAGCATATGAATCAATAACCTGATCCGTCAGGTCATCGATCCGTCTGTGAGCCTCTGGATCCCTGTGTCGGCGTGTCCTACGCCTAGCAGGTCTCACTGGAGAAGTAGCAGGTGCAGGCTCAGTGTCCTCCTCATCCAGATCTATAACTGGTGGTGCGCTCGTCCCTGCAGTATATGTCCCTGTATCCATCAGGACTCCACCCTCTCTCTCATCAACTGTCTCCTCATCATCAGCCTCCTCCTCGGCTGGGGCAGTTGCTGCCTCTCTGTAATCCTCCATCAGTGAAGCCCAAGCGGTCTGCCAATAGTGAGGGTCATAAACAGAAAACTGGGCAGACCACCTGATCCCCTGTGGCACAGTCAACTCCCACGGCATAGCCACGTACGGAGTAGTCAGACCTCGGGGAACTAGAATCCGCCGAGTGATCATCTCCTGCAATCCAAGCGGCTTCGGAGCCGCCACCATCGTGCAAGCGCTGAGATCCATGTCCTGATAGCTAGCTATATGGGTGACAAGCCCTCCGCAGCAGATGTCTCCCTTTGCCTTGGCCTAGATCTTGTGCAGTTCCTCTGCCAACATCAAGCCAAAGTCCGGGATACCTCCAGTAACCATGCAGTATAAACTGAAAAGCTCTCCCTGTCGGATCTTTTGGGGCGTCTCAGTACGCGCCAGAAGTGTCTCGCTGAATATCCGGTGGGCTAACCTAAAGGCTAAATGGAAGATGACCTTCTCCCTGGAATCTCCAGGGCGCCATCTATCTACGTGCTCAACAATATGGGCAATTTGCCCCCAAAACTCCCTAGCTACTGATCGGGACGGGAAGTCAACAGCGGTGGGCTTCGGAAAGCCAAAAATATCTCTCCAGTACTCAAGTGGCACTAAGAAGTTCCGGTTCATCAACCAGTACTTCACATACTGCTCTGTGGGAAGGTAGGTGAAGGAGCTAACGAACTCTAGGGTCGGCTCCAAGTAGGCTGGGGCTCGGATCTCAGTAAACTGATCCAGCCCAACTGTAGAAATCATCCTCCTAAGGTCTCCGTCTACCTGGAGGCAATCAAAAGCGGCCACGTCCAGGAAGCGAGGTGCAATCACTAGATGGCCAGAAATACGGTCATAATCGACCCGGTGTCGCTCATGGATCACCGGGCGGTAAGGTCGGGAAGAAGAGGAAGAAGGGGAAGGTGATGATCTATCCCTAAGGACAAGGCGTCGGTCAGAACTCATTTTCAGAAAATCAAACTGTCAGGTCACCTCGGTCGATTGACAACACTCAAGAATCACCTCGGCCGAGGCACAGCTCGACTGGACCGAGGCGGAAAACTGGATTCTAATTCCTTCTGAAAATTCAGTTCTTTTCCCCCAAAATCACTACAATTGCATCCTATGGGGTACTTAAGTCTTTCCTCAACAAATGCAGGGGCAACCAAAGCCCAAATCGAAGCGAAAAAGCGAGGTAGGGTTTCGGTTCTATTTTTACCTCGTTCGGCCGAATCGGTTCGATTCTCTTTCATATCGATGTTGCACTGGGATCCTCTAAGTTTCAATCGCAGTTTGGAGACAGAAATCGTCGAAAACGAGCAAGAAATCGGAGAAGCGAGGTGAACTGTCGCCGCGGTCGAGGGAGAATGAAAGTGAAGAGAGAGAAAATAAATCCCCTTTTATACCCTTTTCTGGAACTGCTGTCACCTCGGTCGAGATGGTCTCGACTGGACCGTGGTGGTACGGACCGAGGTGGTTCTTCAGAAAACCCTAGTCGCCTCGGTTGCTCAAGAATCATCTCGGTCGAGGTGCTCTGACAGCAACCGAGATGCCTCAGTCAAACTCCGTCTTCTCAAATTCTCGAACTTCTGTCCTTCCAGTTATGCTCCTTCCTTAGATGTCTCCTGTTATCTGTCTAGAACGCCAAAAATAAAACAAAGCAAAGCAAAAGCAAAAACTATCTAAGCTAGACTAGAAAAAGGGAAAAGAAAGCAATACCTTGGGTTGCCTCCCAAGAAGCGCTTGGTTTAAGGTCGCTAGCTAGACCATGATGCGTCTCTCAAGTGTGGTGAGAGGTGCCCTCACCCCATACTTCACCTCCATCAAGGGGTGAAGTAAGTAAGTCTATCAAACGCTCCAACAAGTGTAAATGCTCATCGGGGAATGAATCGTCGAGCTAGACCATGATGCAGGTAGCCGGCTGAGGTGATCCGCAACAGAATTTTCGGATCCCTTCTTATCGCGGATCTCTAGATCAAACTCTTGAAGCAAGAGAATCCATCGAATAAGGTGTGGCTTGGCATCTTTCTTAGCCAACAAGTAACGAATGGCTGCATGGTCGGTGTAGACAATGACTTTCGCCCCTACTAAATAGGAACGAAACTTCTCGAAAGCATATACAACCGCCAATAATTCCTTCTCGGTGGTAGCGTAGTTGCGTTGTGCTACATCTAGCGTCTTGCTAGCATAGTAAATGGCGGTGGTCCGTCCATCCTTCTTCTGTCCAAGCACCGCTCCTACGGCTACATCACTAGCATTGCACATGATCTCAAAAGCCAAGGTCCAATCTGGAGGCTGGATAATAGGAGCGGAGATCAACGCTTCCTTAATCCTGTAAAAAGCATCAAGACACTCCTGTAAAAACTCAAAAACAACATCTTTATTCAAGAGGTTAGTTAGAGGTTTAGAAATCTTAGAGAAGTCCTTGATGAATCTCCTATAGAAACCTGCATGCCCGAGAAAACTCCTCACACCTTTAACAGAACAAGGGGGAGGGAGTTTCTCAATAGTCTCGATCTTAGCACGATCGACTTCAATGCCTCGATTAGAAACGAGGTCCCTAGCACAATGCCTTCACTAACCATAAAATGACACTTCTCCCAATTCAAAACGAGATTAGTGTCTTCACATCTTTTAAGCACTAGCGAAAGGTTAGATAGGCAATCATCAAAAGAGGAACCATATACAGAAAAATCATCCATAAATACCTCCATGATCTCTTCTATGTACTCGGAAAAGATAGCCATCATGCATCGCTGGAAGGTAGCGGGAGCATTGCACAATCCAAATGGCATCCTCCTATAAGCAAATGTCCCCCATGGACAAGTGAAAGTGGTCTTCTCCTGATCATCCGGATGGATAGGAATCTGGAAGAATCCACTATAACCGTCTAAGTAGCAAAAGTGTGAATGCTGGGCCAACCGCTCGAGCATTTGATCAATGAAGGGAAGTGGAAAATGGTCCTTCCGTGTGGCCGTGTTCAGCTTCCTATAATCGATGCAAACCCTCCAGCCCGTAACGGTCCTAGTTGGGATCAACTCGTTGTTCTTATTCGTCACAACGGTCATCCCTCCTTTCTTCGGAACTACATGCACCGGGCTAACCCACTTGTTGTCCGAGATAGGATAAATAATACCTACATCCAACAACTTAAGAATTTCCTTCTTCACAACCTCTTTCATGATCGGATTTAACCGTCTTTGAGGTTTCCGTGAAGTCTTATGATCATCCTCCATTAGAATTCTATGCATGCAGAAAGAGGGCTTAATGCCAATAAGATCATCTATAGTGTAACCCAAAGCCTTTTGATGCTTTCTCAGGACATGCATTAGTTTAGACAATTCAGTTTCGGAAAGGGAAGCACTAACAATGACGGGATAAGTGGAATCCGGTCCAAGAAAGACATACCTCAAGTGATTCAGGAGTTGTTTAAGCTCCACAATTGGGGGTTCTTTTTGAGGGGGATCCTTGCTTCCTCCTTCCAGTGGAGTAGATCCAGAAACTGGACTTTCGGAAGTCTCAGTTGAAATTGTCTCGCCATCGACCTCGGTCGAGGCGCAGAGGCGTTGACCGAGATGTTCTTCAGTCGCCTCACTCAGTCCAGGAAGTGCCTCGGTCGAGGTACTGCAACTGGAACCGAAACTGGAGATCTTCGTCTCCTGGGTCAGCTTCTCAGTTTTAGCTCCTGGATCCTCTTCCAGTGATTTTAAGCTTCGTATATCTACATCACAAGAAGCATCTATACCTTCCTCCATTACACTGAAGCTAATAACTCTTTCGAGTGGATCGTTAGTAAGGATAGAGCTCACCAATTCTCTTGATTCTTCTTCATCGTAGATATTGAAGATATCATCACTCAGCTGCTCCCCTTTCATGGCTGCAAGTAGTGCGAACTCCACCTCATTGCTACCAATGTTGAATTTCAACTTGGCGTTCTTGCAATCCACGTTGCAACCCGAAGTTGCTAGAAATGGCCTCCCGAGAATAATAGGAACAGGATAATCTGCGGGAATATCAAGTACAACAAAATCTATAGGTAGATAGAAGTTACCTAACTTGACCAGAACGTCCTCCAAGATGCCCACGGGATGGGTAATGGAGCGATCCGCCATATAAAGTCGAATCTTGACCGGCTTGGGCTCTCCAAGTCCGATCTTCACACATAGCTCCAGCGGGATGATGCTCACGCTGGCTCCTAGATCACAAAGGGCTTCACAAGTGACATTCCCAACTTGAATGGGAATGCAAAATGAGCCGGGGTCTCTCAATTTAGGTGGCATCTTCTCCTTCATGATTTGTATGAGCTCCGAGGATTTAGATGTCATCCTAACTTCACCAAAGTCTTCCAGTTTCCTTTTCCTTGATAGGATCTCCTTCAAGAACTTCCCATAGGCGGGCATTCCTAGAATAGCATCAAGGAAAGGAATGTTAATATGTATCTTATTCATCAAGTCAAGGAACTTACCAAAGTGCTTGTCTAGATGTGCTCTGGCCCTTGACTGGGGAAATGGAAGTGGTGGTTTGTATGCAGAAGGTGGAACATAAACTTCAGTTTTCCCCTCCACTTTCTGTGGCTCCACCTCGGTTGGCATCTCGGCCGAAGTGTTCTTCGACTGCACCTGGACCGAGGTGGTCTTCGTCGGTACTGGCACCGACCGAGGCACTGGATCTGCAGTTTTCAGTCCACTTCTCGTAGTTATGGCCATGACTTGGCCCTTAGGGTTGCTTTCCGTCTTTGCTGGAAGCTTCCCTGGATCTCTTGGCGCTTCATTTGCCCTACTTGCAAGTTGTTGTTCAAAGGCCTTTTGGGCCTTCGAAAATGAAGTCATAGAAGTCTCCATAGCGTTGAGCTTGATCAAGATAGCCTCCAGAACTGCGTCTTTCTTTTCCGGCTGAGACGAACTTGATCCTTGCCCCTGGCTTTTTAATGGAGTAGAAGAAGAAGAAGGGGAAGAGAGGAAAGGGTTAGAGGAATCGTTAGAGTTGGAGTTTGAATGATTGTTACCAGAATTTTGGTTGTTCGCCCTCCAGTTGTTGCTATTGGATCCTCTATTGTTGTTGTTGTAGTTGTTGTTCCGGGAACCGTTGTTGTTACGGTATCCGTTGTTGTTGTTCCTTTGCCCTTGCTCTTCCTTCTTGGTTTGTGCAACCAAGATTTCCTTCAATTGCTTCATGTCATTCTTCAAAGACGTGAGTTGATTGTTGTTGGGCTGAGTTTCTTGGAAGTTAACTCTTTTAACTCCACCTTCAGCTCCTTGGTGGGTGTACTTCTCCATATGCAAGGCTTGCTTTTCGATGAAGTCCCAAGCCTCGTCAATCGCCATGTCCATGAAGGTACCGGCGGAGAGTAGTTGGAGATTGAACTTGGTGCTTCCGTCCAGTCCTTTGAAGTATATCTCCAATAATTCTAACTTTGGAATCCCATGATGTGGGCAATCTAAAAGAATGTCCTTGAACCGCTCCCATGACTTGGACAAGCTCTCCTTGTCCTTCATAATGAAAGCGTTGATCTTCCCTCTCATTTCAGCTGTCTTTGAGGGGGGAAGAATTTGGTCAAGAATTTCGTTGTCATCTCCTCCCATGTGCTAATTTTTCCTGGAGGAAGAGATTGATACCAAGTAAGAGCTCTATCTTTTAAAGAAAAGTAAAAAGGTCTTAGCTTGTAGTTGTTATTTTCAATCCTTGAAGGTCTCAAGGTTTCCATCAAGATCTCATAGTTTTGAAGATGTTGATGTGGTGATTCCTTCTCCATCCCTCCGAACTGGCATTGGCGAATCATGGATAGAACTTGCGGTCGAAGTTCGTAGTCATGGTCCGCTGGATCTCCTAGGTTAACTCCTGGACGCCTCAGTTGTTGATTAGGGTCCATCCTTTGACCTAGGGTTCGTGGGATTCCTGCAAGAAGAACGTCTCGGACTGGCATCCGAGGTGGAAGTACCTCGGCCGGGGCGTCAGGTACTGGGACCTGCCTCGGTCGAGGGTCAGCAACTGGGACCTGCCTCGGTCCAGCATCGGGAATTGGGTCTTCCCTCGGTTGAAGTAGAATCTGGTCTCGTATGACGGTCATCTCTGCTTCGATTGCTTCAGTCTTGGTGCGAGTTTCTTCCTTCTCTCGCCTTAGTTCTTCCCTGCTGAGGCGTAGCAGCTCTAACGCCTCTTTCAATTCGGCCTCAAGATCGCGGTTGTCTTGTTGGGCCATCTTCGCTTCTCTCAAGCGTCGCTTGTATGTCTTTTCTGGTTTGGGATCGTAAGGAACGATTTCCTTCCCAGTGCGGGTTCTTCGCATAAACCTAAGAAAGTACCTGCAAAAGTCACTCAAGTAGAGTGGTTAGTAGACACGGGGGCAAGTGCCCCAAGAGCAACCCGTCACCGGCTCGGTCTAGACCAAGTCCCCGGCAACGGCGCCAAAAACTTATTCGCTCCAAACAGTGTGTGCAAGCTTTAAATTTATAACCCTAGACGTAAGCTTAAAACAAGGATGCGAGCCCGCAGTGTACGGGTCAATCGTAGTAAAAAGCAAGGAATTACAGGGGTCGATCACAGGGACTCAGTGAAACAAAGTCCAATCACGGTATGCTTAAGCAATCACTAACTACAAGAGTGATTAAAACAATCAAAGATGAATAAGAAGTCAATAAAGCAAACATGCAATTCTAGGGATTAAAACATCTAGTTGTGGTTCCAACTCAAGATCTAAAGATAAGCAGACAAAGCTGAGGTTTTTGCATAGGGAAGGCGTTACTAAAGTGGAATAGATCACCGGGTAAGTCTCACTACTCACTAATCCTAAACCGTAACTCCTATTACCGGGTAAGTCTTAAGGAATTAAGATAAAGAACTATAACCTCAAACTAACACACCATCTAAGGGAATAGAATCAACCTTTACCGGGTAAGTCTTAGGCTAACTCACAAAGATGGGATGAAAGCACACTCAAACCCCAATAAAGGATAAACCTTTATTACCTACACTTATGATCTTAGGTACACAAACTAAGGAATTACCGGGTAAGTCTCATCCTAAGCTTGCATTGAACCAGGAAAGGTGTAATAAAAATAGGATTTGGCAAACTCTAACACTTAACTCTCAGTTTAGGATCAGATAAGTCACCTCGGTCAGCCAAATTCCACCCCGGCCGAGATGTTCATCGACTGAGCGAGATACTTAGGGTTAAGGTTAAAGACTCGAACTTTCAGGGTCCTACTGTGATTAAGATTATTCTATCATTGTTTTTCCCACAACCTTCAGCCAATCACCCTAGAATCACACAAGGAAATTAGCCACT
This sequence comes from Fagopyrum homotropicum, assembly GCA_033239125.1. Taxonomy (NCBI): domain Eukaryota; kingdom Viridiplantae; phylum Streptophyta; class Magnoliopsida; order Caryophyllales; family Polygonaceae; genus Fagopyrum; species Fagopyrum homotropicum. The sequence continues at coordinate 145,342,215 of BSWB01000002.1, forward strand.
CATCATCATTATGAAAGTATTAATCAAATATATGGGAAGAAGGTGAATATTTGAACAAGAAGAATATAATAAAAAGACTTCAATAACTGAATCAAATATCACAACAAAAGCGTTCCTTGGATATAAATCCAACAAAGGAAGACAACAAGGAAGAGAATCTAAGGTAATCTTACAAGAAAACCTTCCAAAAGCTATAAAAGCTACAATCTTCCTTCTTCAACCTTCAAAAAGGTTCTTCAAATCTCCCAACTGGAGTATGGTTGCAGCGATGTATGCTGGATCTCGCAGCCTTCAATGGTGTATAACGTGCTAAGCGGGATGTTGGATTTGTGGAAATCCAACCCTTTTTATAGGAAAATAACCCTCCAAAGATAAGATATCTTAGAAAAGATCTCTTCCCATAAAAATAGGTAAAATATATCATCTAGTATATCTTCTTCCTTCGAGGAGCCAAGCCCAAAAAATATAAGATCTCTTTCCAAAGATAAAAGATCTCAGCCAAGAATAAAATATTCTCGCCGCGTCCTAGGTATTCGCCTCGGTCGAGTCGACTTCCCTGGATCACCTCGGTCGAGATGAATCTGTGGTCAACCGAGGTGATTCACAACTGAATGTGAAATCTCTCAAAACTGGTCCAAAGTGAATCTTTAATCCATGGCTATGCTTCTTGGATGGTTCCTTATGTTCCTCAATGTAGCTCCAATGACTCCATAGCTCCTTTTTGATGCAAAACGTGCCATTTTACCTACGATTACAACAAAATTAGGTGTAGACCTCGATTCCCGTAAAGGTAGATGAAATGGTAATATAATCACATATTATGCATACAAACATGCAGATTATGAAAGATAAAACGTCCAAACAAACCCCAAAAATATAGACTATAATTCATGCTATCAAATACCCATTGAAGATCGACATATCCATGATGCTTAATTAGTATCTTCAATAAATTAAACAAGCCATAGGTGAAAGTTGTATTTAGATTGATTCTTTTACTTTAACTGTAATATCGATCAATTTTTACAGTAGAGTCAAAGTAAAGGACTCAATCAGAATACCACTATGACCCATAGTATGTGTATGTATCCTATTCTTATTCTTGACTGGAGTAGTTCACCATTCCCATGGAAAGCACATCTCTGAAGCATTCAAGAAAAAAGATTGGGCAAATCAACATTCTTGCCCCCGTATATCTCAAAGATGAGGACGAGTGTGTCGTCGAGGGAATACCGACCTCGTTCTCGAGGGATTCGCCATGGCATCGAGCAATCAAGCCCAACTGAAACTTGCAGGGATTATGTTGCCTCTTCTCAAACCAACATCAATGAAAACTTACACGGAATGACGATAATGAAATTGGCTAGATTCATGGATTTAAATACAAAATTATTGCATTTTAAGCGTGGGATTTAGAATACAAAGTTAATTAAATCGCCAAAAAGATTAGTTAAAAGAAGTAAATCTCCCACCTTTTTCAAGTAAATCTCGCACCTTTTCATAATAATTTTTGAAAAAATTAGAATTCGATTACATTTTTTTAAAACTTCGATCGGCCAAAACGATTTATTAAGAATCGTTTTTTTATTTCTTAAAACTATCACCCATTTCAGTTTTTTCTTTTACAAAAATTATGTTTGCCATAGATTTGGCATAAATAACTAGATTTCGTTCCGCATAAATTTGACTACTGTTTCGGAATTTTTTTTATTGAGATTCGTTTTATAGTATATCTATTTGAATTTTTGTCATCCAAAAAAGGGTCGCGGCGTAACTTGTTGCTCGCTTACCTTCTAAATAGTAATACCGTATAAAATAAAAAATATAAACTAATTGTTTTTGAAAAAAAAAAAAAGTAAATAAACATATTAGAATCGGTTGATCGTTTCGGATTCGATTTTCTATTCTAAACTTTTTCTTTTTTTTTTGGAAATTTTTGTTTGCTATCTCCACTTCTTTCGTTCAGATTACGTTTTTACATATAAAATTGTAGATAAATCATTTGTTTCTTTGTATAAAAAAGAAGTTGCAGATTCCTTTCTACGTTAAAAAAAAGATATATTTTTTTTAACTGGATCTTTTCTGATTCGATTTTATTAAAACATTTGATTTTCGAAATTTTATTTTACATAAATATACTTTTATAATTGGTTTTTTAAGAATTGTTTACTGTTACAACTTTTTTTCATAAACAAATAAATGTTTATATATGCTTCGTTTTCTTATGGAATACTGGATTCTTGCTAATTTGGATGACATAACTTTTGTCATAATACAAATGAATTGGTTGGGGAGGAGATAGCCCTAGCTGTTGAAGCAATCGAACTAACCAGATTGTCTCAACATTTGCTTGAGCCATTGCTCTGTGCTCGGCTTCAACTAACTTTCTAAAGTTTGTGCTTTGTTTCTTAGACTTCCAACTTATAGGAGAAGATCCAAGGAGAATAATGTAGTCACCGACACTTCGATATGTAAAAGCACAAGAAGCATAATTAGAATTTGTATATGCCAATATAGTGGGTTAGCCATGGTTATTGAGAAGTATACCATTTACTACAATGCCTTGTACATAACATAGCGTGTGAATAAGAGCATTCATATGTGAAGTGTATGGATGTTGCATAAACTAGCTTAGACATTGAACAACATAACATATATTTGGATGTGTGTGTAAGAAAACTCAGCTTTCCAACAAAAGATCTATATATGGATGTATCAGGTAGCAAATCACCATCGTGTGGAAGGAGCTTTAAGTTTAAAAATAAAGGAGTAGATGTAGGCTTTCCAAGAGGCAAATTGGCTTCAGATAAGAGTTCAAAAGTGAATTTGTGATGGGCAAGAATGATACCAAAAGGTATGTGAGCAACTTCTATCATAAGAAAGAAGTGAAGAATCTCCATATCTTTGATGTTGAAAGTGGAATCAAGATAAGCTTTGAGAGAAGCAACTTTAGCCTGATTATAACTTGTAACTAAGAGGTCATCCACATAGATTGCAACAATGGTTATCAGAGCCAGAATGTTTAAGAAGGAGGGATTTGTCATTCTTCGACTATCCAAACCCTTGATCAATTGGTAAGTCTATGAAACCGTTGCCTAGAAGCTTGTTATAGGCCATATAGTGATTTTCTTAATTTGTATACAAGAGATATAGAGGATTAGGTATGATAGGGGGTAGTTTCATGTATATGCTCAAACAAATCTTCATGCAAAAAAGCATTATTGACATCCATTTGGTGAAGAGGTCATGCTTTAGACACATCAATAGCAACGATGCTCTTAATGGTTGTCATTTTGACAAATGGAGAGAATGTCTCATGGAAATTAATCTCTTCCTTTTGATTGAAACCTTTAGCAACTAAACGAGCTTTGTATCTCTCCAAACTTTCATCAATTTTCAGTTTGACTTTGAAAACCCATTTACAACCAATGGCTTTCTTGTGAATAGGCAATGGAACAAGATTCCATGTGTGATTTCTATGAAGAGCTTGATATGCTTTGTTTATAGCCTCAATCCAATTTGAATCCCTTGGAAGCCTCAATATAGGTTATTGGTTCAACAAAAGAGGTTAATAAAAAGAGAAATGAGAAATGAGAAATGAGTAGAAGGTAAGATATAGAGGGAAACATACATGGTGATGGTAAGCATTAACTATAAGTGCGTACAAAGTTAGATAAGTATGGTGGTGGATTGGGAATGTGAGTGGAACGTCGAAGGGTAGGTGTAGAATTAGTAGAAATGATAGGGATAAGGGATGATGGTGTAGATGATGAAAATGTAGGTATGACTCATGGAAGACTGCATCTCTTGAAATAAGAATCTCTCTTGTATAATTTGTGAGAACTTTGTATCCTTTTTTACCATAAGGATATCCAATAAAGATACAAGGTTGGACACATGGTTCAAACTTGACTCTATGAACATTGGGAGTATGGACAAAACAAAGGCAACCAAATACCCTTAGATGGTCATATAGAGGTTCTTTATGAAAAAGGAGTTCAAATGGTGTTTTGTTGTGTAAAATAGGAGCAGGTCTTCGATTCATTAGGTATGTAGTTGTCAAGATGCACACTCCTCAATAGAAGACCGTAGTTTAGATTGGAAATATAGGGATCTAGCAACCTCCAATAGGTGTCTATGCTTTCTTTCTACTATCTCATTCTGATGTGGAGTATACACACAAGTTGTTTGATAGGTAATACCCTATGTTGAGTAAAAAAAAAAAAGATGAAAGATTTGCTCGAAAACTCAAGGGCATTGTCTGATCGTATGCTCTTGATGGATTTCTAGAATTGAGCTTTGACCATTGTAACAAAGGTTTGCAAGATACTTAAAGCATTACTTTTATGAACCATCAAGTATCTCCATGTGCATCTTGTATATTCATCTACTATGGTTAAGAGAGAAGAGAAACCATTATAGGTTGAGTGTTTGTAAGGTCCCCAAGTGTCAATATGGATGAGATCAAAAGTATGAAGAGCTCGTGTGGAAGAATGATTAGAAAGGTTGCATGTGTTGCTTAGCTTGTGGACAAATGGTACATATAGTGTGTTTCTTAGAAATAGTAGTTATGAGAGTGAAATGATGTAATTGATCAAAAGGTACATGACCAAGGGGACAATGTGACAAGTCAATATGATGCAAGATGCATTAAGGGATGAATATCAAAAGTTGGCTTATTACAATTATGAAAAACAAAAGATGAACATCACATGAGGATTTGTCTACAACATATAGTCCTTTAGATGCTAGACCAATCACCAGTTGACTCCTCATTAAAGGGTCTTGAAGAATGCATGTATTATATGTGAAAAGAATATGAGGTTAAAATTCTGTAGAAAGTTTATGGATGGATATAAGATTGACAAATCTCTTTGTCCAAAAAATGTAGAATATATGTGATGAGCGTGTTGTTACATTGATCTCACTTGGAGATAAACTTAGGATCGGAATTAGGTTGTTTACAAGCATCGGTGACGAATCCAAGGTTGTTCTTGGCTGATAAAAAGCCTTCGACCGACCTCTTTTTTCGGGAATAGTTGGAGTTGTTGCTAAGTGTTGTTGTAGTGAGCTTGAGATAAGAGGAATCTGAATGATGGAGTTAAATTTGCTGAAGCAACTCATATCAAGAGGATCCATGGAGCGAAAGCCGTTGTCAAGATCAGAATCATAAGAAGGAAGGTTTGAATTTGCCATGAATGAAGGACAAGAAGGTTATCCTCCCTCTGATACCATGTTGTAATTGGTATAGAAGATTGTAACTAAATGAGAGAAAATATATGAGAGAGAAATTGTATGCATGTTTTGTTTTCCTCTATTTATAGATGTGACATTTATACAATATACGTATGAAGTTTGTTGTGAATCATTTATACATTGGATGGCTCAAATTTGTTACTATACTCAGCATCCTTCCATCTTCACATTTGCAGCCTTGTTTGCTAGGCGGGTCAAGTCTCAACTAGGGTTGGATCATTTGCTACGAGTCATGGGTTTTGTTTCATAACTATTACTTCTTTTTTTAGTGTCCGTTTGGTTGAAGTAGTGGAATGAAAACAGAATGGAATTGGATAAGTATAAGGAAAGGAAATAAAAATGATGTGATTATTTTTATGGGTTAAATGACGTCTAACCAATTGTAGTTTATGAATGAATCATTCCGTTACCGGGAATGATTCCTATCACTTTCAGACAAGCCCTTATTAAATTTGAAAATTCATAAACATCTTAAGCTATGGTAAACTTCTTTCCACTCAGCCCCTGTTGGGTCTTAACTGGAAACGGAAACAAAATGGGAATGAATCTGGTCCATATGAATGCCTTGTTTATATATTTTTTTTAGAATCAGGTTTCATGAAAAATACAATTGATTCCCCAATTTTGTTTTATTATAGGGTATCAAGTTAAGCAAATTAAATTTTACTCCAATTACTTCAAACCACAAGGAATGATTCCAAAAAATTCATTAACAAGGGTGTACGTATGAACTAGATTCGCTTTCATCTTGTTTTCGTTTATTGAGCTAAAACCAAGCGGACCCTCAATCTATAGAATTTTAGTTGCTTGATCATCTAGTTGTTCTTTCCTTGTTTCCATGTACTCAACATAGATATTTATTGCCTCCGAGTCTAGAGTCATAATTGGAACCTCTATCCGAAGAAATGATATCAAGCAACACTAGTTCCACTTCCAGGAAAACGCAAAACTCTGAGGTCCAACCTGATTAAGACAAGAAGGGAATACAAGAACTTACACATCAAATTATGAGCGAAGACCTCTAAACATCTTGAAAAGCATTTTTTGATGGTGAATCCCTAGAAAATTTTCTCTTCAATCGCCTCTCCTTCACTTGAACCTCTCCTCTACGACGAGAAGACTTTGCGAAACCCTAGCTAAATCAACCTCTTCACGAAAGCACAATTCGACCACATAAAGGATCAAATCTGATTCAAATCACAAGATCAGAAATCTTCTTCGATTGCACAAAATAGATGTTTAATTTGGGCTTATATGGATTAACATCGAAGGTTGTGAAAATAAACCACCTCAATTGGATTCCAATCACAAGAGTAGAAAGCTTCTTCAATTTGGTGAAAGAGAGGATTAACTTTTCCTCTGCATCGAAGGTTGCGAAAAAAAGAGGATCAATTCGACCGGATTCAAATCACGAGATCAGAAAGCTTCAAATCCCAGCCACAATAAACCACCTCAACCGGCAACTTTCAATAACGAGTTTACACGCATCCGAATCAAATTCCTTACTGCACGTTGTATCGACGGTTAAACTCCAACCCTGGTTGTTACACTCCACCCCTAATTAATATCCTATGTATTAATGTGTATCTTGGTGTATATATACTCTTAACCATAGTCAATACAAGTGTGAATGATTTTCATGTTCCAACTCTAAATTGTTATGGTATCAGAGCCGTAAGGCTAAATGTTGCAATCTTTCTTTCAACGCCGCCGGCATCCTTTTTTCTCCGCCCAATTCTACTATTAGCGATCCTTTGCTGTCACCCCTTGCCACCATGTCGTTCACCGGTCCCTATCCTACCAACATACTCTTCGCGGACACCTACAACTCCTCCTTCAACATCAACTTACCAACTCTCAATATCAAACTGGATCTTCACAACTACTCCCTCTGGAAGAGTACCGTCCAATCCTCGCTCGAAACTTTTGATCTCGAAAAATTTCTGCTCCCCGCCACTCAACCACCAGCACAAACACTTGTCGCGGTTGGTGATGAAACTGCAAAACCCAACCCCGACTTTGCCTTGTGGAAACGCAAGGAGAAGATGGTCTTACTATGGCTATGTTTGAAAATCTCTAAATGCATCCTTGATCTCGTTGCACGTGTCACCACTGCACATGCCGCTTGGACCACTCTGCCCACATCCTATCAATCTCAGACTCGTGCTCGCTGTATGGCTCTCAAACACCAACTTCAGACCATCACTAAGGGTTCTCTATCAATGTTGGAATACATCGAGAAGAAAAGATCGATCTTTAACTCTCTTGTTGAGAGTCTATACGTCGTTTCCACTGAGGATCTCATCAACTATATTCAGAATGGACTGGACTCGTCTTATGGTCCTTTCCGCACCGTCTTCATGATGTGGGCCGATGACCCCACCATTGATGACCTTGTTGGTCTCTTGCTTCAAGAGGAGGAGCGTATCTCTATAAATGCTCTCCAGATTCATGCTTCGGCACCCAACACCGAACCACTATTGCCAACACCACCCATCGCCAACTATATTGCACAACCCACTTGCCAATCTTCCTCACGCTCATCTGGATATCGTGGCCAAGGATCATCCAAACCTGGTTCCTATGACCGAAATTCAAATCGATCCAATGGTTTTCAACGCTCAGACAGACCATCCTCTGATCAGTATCTTGACGCTAATGGCCGAAGCCGTGAACCATGTCAGATTTGTGGTGGTACTAATCACCGTGCCTTAAACTGTTGGAATCGCTTAAATGAAACTACTTATCCCCCTAGGCGTCGCATTAACAATAACAACAACTCTTCTTCGTCCACTGCGTCAGCAGGCACCAATGGTCGGGTCTCACGGCTCAGCACTCCTCACCGTCTTCCGTGATCGACCCCTCCTGGTACTTTGACATTGGCGCCACAGATAATGTCACATCGCAACTTGACAACCTCCATGTGTCGGAGAAATTTCAAGGTCCCCATTGCCTCCAATTTGGGAACGGTAACTACTTACCTATTTCGAATAACGGTCATGCTACTTAACCTGTTTCACGAAATTGTGTAAAACTAACCAACATATTACATGCCCCTTCCATCACTAAAAACATGCTCAATGTCTCTAAACTCACCCGTGATAATAACACTTACATGATATTTTCTCCTACCTCGTGTCTGGTTAAGGATTTGTAGGTCAATACAATCCTCCATGGTACCCTTAAAAATGGCCTCTACCTCCTCTATCACAAAGCCACGCCACCTCCCTCTTCCCAGATCCTGTTGAGCTCACGTGCATCCCTTGAAGTTTGGCATCGTCGCCTCGGTCATCCCCATGAGTCTGTCTTACGTACTTTAGTTTCCAAATTTCAACTTTCAGTTTCATTAAATAAACTTCCACCTGTGTGTGGTGCTTGCCAATTAAGTAAAAACCATCGTCGTCATCTTTCTGCGACTTATGTATCATCAGATAAACCGTTTAATTTAATCTACTCGGATGTTTGGGGTACTTCACATGTTCTCTCTCTCAATGGTTCTCGTTATTTTGTGTTCTTCCTTGATGATGCCTCTAAACTTGTATGGATATATTTCATGTCACAGAAATCTCAGGTTCATGATATTTTCATTATGTTTCACGCGATGGTCAAAACACAATTTAGGGCCTCCATTCGCTCCATCCAAATTGACGGGGGTGGTGAGTACCGTGCCCTCTCCCCTTTTCTTGATGTCAATGGCATTGCTCATCGTGTGTCTTGTCCACACACAAGAACAAAATGACGCAGTTGAACGCCGAAACCGCATTGTTGTTGAAAAAGGCCTTTCCCTCCTCACTCATGCCGCTTTACCCCATATTTGTTGGGAACATGCATTTTATACCGCCATCTTTTTTCACAATCGCATCATCACGCCAACACTTGCAAATCAATCACCTTATCAAATTCTCTATCGTCGCTCTCCGGACTATACGTTTCTCAAAGCCTTCGGGTGTCTCTGTTATCCTTTCCTCCGTCCCTACTACTCTCACAAAATTGACTTCTGCTCCACTCCATGCGTATTTCTTGGGTAATGTTCGAAGCAAAAGAGTTACCTTTGCTTCCACCCCTCTTCTTCCCGGGTGTATGTAGCTTGACACGTCGCCTTCGATGACTCCTCATACCTGTATCCTTCACTAACCCTCTCTACACCCAAGCCGTCCTCTCACTTCTCTCAATTGACCAACCGAATAACCTCTTGCAGCTTACCTCCATGCCACTGTCACCTGCACTACCACACATCTCCCAACCGACAACCGTTGCAACATCACCAGCATCCCTTCCCAACTCGCCACCTCCATCGTCAACCCCTTCCTCTCCTCAACCTACACCACCTACTCCACCATCACCTCCCCCTCCTCGACGAAGCAGTCGCACGCATATTCCTAACACTCCGTGACTATGTCTGCCACATTACCACCTATCCCAACCCCACTGAACCTAAAACATATACACAAGCAACCAGAATGGAAACTAGCTATGTAGGACGGGTATTGTGCCCTTATTCGAAATAATATGTGGGAACTGGTTCCCCGCTTACATAACTCTAATCTTGTTGGATGCAAATGGATTTACAAGGTCAAGACTAATGTTGATGGCTCTATTCAGCGACACAAAGCCTGCCTCGTTGCCAAGGGATTTAATCAAGAGGAAGTCGTTGATTATTTTGACACGTTAAGTCCCGTTGTCAAACTGACCACCATCCGTCTTGTGCTTTCTACTGCCCTCTCTCGTGCTTGGCCTATTCGGCAACTTGATGTTAATAATGCATTCCTGAATGGTGAACTTGAAAAAAACAGTCTATATGGAGTAGCTACAAGGATTTGTTGATCCCATGGGTCCCAACCATGTGTGTCTCCTCCGAAAGGCAATATATGATCTTAAGCAGGCACCACGTGTTTGGTTCACTAAACTCAAGCACTTCTTCAACGCACATGGATTCCGAGCCTGTCAATCTAGCACGTCTCTCTTTGTTCTACACTCCTCTCGTGACACTATCTATGTACTTGCATATGTCGATGACTTAATTGTGATAGGCTCCAACACGGCGTCCATCAATCACCTCGTGACTACCCTTCATAGTGCCTTCTCCATTAAAGATCTCGGACCCCTCAGCTACTTTCTTGGTCTCCAAGTTATTCGGGATGACGATCATATTATGCTCAATCAGTCTAAATACATCAGAGATGTCCTCACTCGAGCCAAAATGCAAGATGCCAATGCTATCCGTTCTCCCGCAGAATCCAGCTCTCGCTTCACTCTTGACGGCGATCAATTTGATCATCCTCGACTATATCGTCAGATCGTTGGTGCTCTTCAGTACATAATGATCACTCGTCCTGAGATATCCTTTGCAGTCAATCGGGTATGTCAGTTTATGCATTCACCTTGCACTCCCCATTGGTAGGCGGTAAAAGTGTAAAACGCATCTTGCGCTACTTAAAAGGTATGTGTTCACTTAGTCTACGGCTTCAACCATCCTCTACGTCTAATCTGACATCATACATTGATCTCGGTTGGGCTACGGATCGCACTGACTTCCGCTCGTAATATGGGTTCTCTATTTATCTTGGTCATAATCTCGTTAGTTGGACATCACGTAAACAAAGGGTTGTGGCATGTTCAAGCACTGAGGCTGAGTTCCGTGCCCTTTCCTACACTATTGTTGAGTTGATGTGGATTATGCAACTGCTCCGTGAACTTTCGGTCTCCCTCTCAGCTCCGCCGCTCTTACTTTGTGACAACGTTGGCGCCCAATTTCTATCATCTAATCCAGTTATTGGCACTCGCTCCAAACATATTCGCTTGGATTACTTCTTTGTTCGTGAGCAGGTCGACACTCGCCAACTTGTTGTGCAGCATGTCCCCTCGTCTGCCCAAATTGCTGATATCTTCACCAAGCCACTTGGCTCAAGTCGCTTCCTACAGTTACATTCCAAGCTTCAAGTGTGAATGATTTTCACCTTCCAACTCTAAACTTTTACGTTGAAAGTCGGGAAAAAATCAAAACAATCAGAGATGATCCAATTGGAGCTCAATTCCACTTGAAAAAGATAAAATCGGAGGGGGAAATTATAGCCTTAATAGCACACTTGGGAGAGAGTCATTTGTTTCATTCGCTTTGTTTGTTATTCCACTTTATACCCCGAATTATATCTAGAATGTAAAGTCCCGAACTCTTTTTTTTGAAAGTATTGGTAGGGGTTTTATACATCGAAAATAGAAAGTCCACAGTATTTTAGCGTGGTATACAGTCATTTTTATAGCAGTGACTAGTTCATATCCCGCACCTTGTGCGGGTATATTTAAATATTGATGGATCTTCACAGGCATATCTCGGAAGATCTGTCTACGAGTAAGTAAGTGAGAAGAAAGGCGGAAGGGGAGAGACTTTCATAAACATGTAATAGTGAAAACCAAAGTTGTTGGAAAAAATAGTTATTGAAAACAAATTAAGGAATGAATAAACAATATCAGAATGAGTGTGATGATTGAAAACATAGGAAATAACTTGAAAATTTAGACGAAGATTAGTTGAAAAAAGATTTCTTATTAGATTTTGTTTAAGTAAGGTTTTATGGCTTAATTCTTGATTTAATAAAAGATTCAATCCGATAAAAAACCTTAAGGCGCCACGTCAGCATCAGTGTAGTCTAGTTTAGTAGTATGTGTAAATTTATCATATTCCAAAAAATAAAGATACATAATTTCCATACTTAATTTTCACATGTGATCAAGTTGGATTGCTACGATGAATTCTTGTAACTAGAAAATAAGTAATTTTGATGTTTAAGAATATGAGTTACATCACAAATAAAACTAATGTTGAGCTATATATGTTGTTGAACTAGCATTGAGGATAGACGGAACCAACTTTCTGTATTGAAGTATTGTTGCAAAAAGCTTTTGCATCTCCACCTTCCTCCTTCTTCAACTCGATATCTCGTAACAAAATATGTTGGCAAGGAACGTTCTCGCTACAATCTAACTTTATGGCAACATTTGTGTAACTTGTCCCCGTAATATTGTTGTATATTATATTGTTCACTTGAACCGCTGAATTCTGTCACACAAAAGATTTCCTCTCAGCCAAACATTCGTAAAACGAATCGAAAGTTATGTAACAGAAAGCGTTTGTAGTGTTACCTTTTCTGTACATGATATCTTTTTATCGCAATAGTTTTGGTCTATGATAATTGGGTTACTTACATTCACCATCTCCACATTTTTAAATGTAATATCTTTTGCATATCCAGATCCTCCCTGTATATCAGAATTGTACTTTAATATGAATAAATTTGATATATAAATTCACAATCGTTTTGTAAAAGGAACACGGTCGTACATTCACGTGTGTTGACATGCAGTCAAGTGCATGAACATACGTTCAATTGCACGACCACGTAATCAGGTACACGATCGTGCAATATATATCATATAAGAGGTTTTTATTTGGATCTATCAAAGATTGCTCACCTGCCAACTCTTGATTCTTACGCCATTGGTTGTTCGTGTAAGGGTTGCTCCATCCACATATACATTTGAGACGGTTGCTTCTGAGTTACCTTCTCCTAGGCTTCCAATGCTAAAGGCAAAATGCATTGAGACAAAAATAACATATGTATACACTTTATCATTTGGCAAATGCCCTAATTGATGCAACAACTAGAGAAGTGATGAATGACTTACAAGAAAATACAATATAATCATTCTATGTGAATCACAATAAATTGTTAAACTACTTTGTACATAATTAAGGTAGGAGTATTGAAAATCTTTCTAGAAGATTTTGAATTCAAGAGAATTATTTTCGAATTATGTACATATTTGTAAATTCGTGTATAGGAGAAGCGATGTTATTATAATTAAGATATCTTTATAATTTTTAAAACGAACAAAAATAATTAAATGTATCTTGTTCAATCGGTAGTAGGGTGAGAAGGTTGGATTGTCAACCATAGTTCGAATTTGCATAGATATATTAGTTTATTAACTTTGCATATACCGTACAAGAAACACAAAGTTAAGATATCTACAAAAAAATATTAAAATAAGTTTAAAACATTTATAATAAATAAAATTATCAAATTCCTAAATTTTTAAATGAAATAATATATGAATTTTAATTGAAACAATATCACAAATACATATGATAATAAGATGTAATATTTGTTCTATCAAATCTTTAATTTTAGTTTGAAGAAGATTATTGCCTACCGAAGATTATAGGAGACAATTATTAATTGTAATTACCTGATTCCATGGCCTGGTCCACATTTTACGTCTAACGCGGTTATATTTGTTGATCCACTCACTATTGATATGCAATCGTCTCCTGCCAAAGATCAACTTAAACAATATGAATAATCTTAATCACCACAACAATCACACAATCAATATCTACTAGATAATACTAAAATATTAGAAATTTAGGTCACTTATTTCCACATTAAAACACCACGATTTTTTAACTTGACGGCTCACTTTATATATATAGATCATGACTCATATGTAAACAGCTCTCACCATGTGAACACGTAAACATGTAAACAACGAATATATGTGACTATACTGCCGAATATATACAATCAGGTCCGGCGAATATTTCTTCCAATAATAACACGATTTTTTCCCCTTTAATATCGCCTAATCTCAGCCATTTATTTAACGATCTAACGGATACAATTTGTTTTCATGTTACATGGTAAGAGTTGTTTACCTGAGAGTCAACCTCTATATATATATATATATAGATTCTGACTCATATGTAAACAGCTCTTGTCATGTAAACACCTAATATATGTGACTATACCGCCGAATATATGAATCAGGTCCGTCAAATATTTCTTCCACTAATCACCCGATTTTTTTTCTCTCAGCCATCTATTTAACGATCTAACGAATACAATTTGTTCACAATTTATATGGTAAGAGCTGTTTACATGAGCCAAACTATATATTAAATTTTTACTTTTATAATATCCTTAATTATAGCTTGTGCAAGAGAGACACTAGTAATGAATAATTACCGGTTCCGATGATAGGTCGTAGGATGATGACATTCTTGGAGGCGCTAAGGTGAATGCCGTCGGTGTTGGGGCTATCGCCGGGGGTTGAAATCACCAAATCGGAAGCTATCACATGATCACATCGATCGAATCTCAAGTGCATTTGTTGTGCGTTTACGTACTTTATGTCATCAACCACTAGGTTCGTACAATCAGAAAATGTCATCGCCTGAGGATAATATCCATCATTCAACATTGTAATATTTATACCAATTTATTGACATTTTTTTAGATTAAAATAAACAATTAGTCGTCAATTTGGTAATTTTGCTCACAATAACTGCAATCGATTAAGTTCTAAACTATGAAGATACGATGAAGATGAATACTTACTGTTGGTGCATCCTTGCATGGCTGAAAAAAGAAAGAAAAAATATTAGCTACGTACCACAATTAGTAAAATATCATAACATATATACAAGTTACGTATACATGAATCATAATGCATGCATGGCGAGTTAATTTAGATTAAGAATGAGTCTATATATATATATTTGGTATCTCACTTGTGAATGATCGATTTTGCAAGATTTTTCCCACCAAACTGCGCCATTGCCGTCAACGGTACCGCCACCGGAAATCGTTAGGTCTCCAACGCTTCTAAATTCGATCCAATGTTCTCTGTCATGCTCATAGTTCGCTATGTCGTTTGAAGCTACAATGGTACCATTTATCTACATGTATACAACATGCATACGTAAATCTCCTTGGTTAAATTATTTAACGTTAATGCTAGCGAAATTGCATGCATGGGCAAAATTATAGTACGTACGTAGACACTAATTGGAGATACACAAGGGCCTGAAAAGGTAACTTGCTTGATACGATATACACTTCCTTTTGGAACAAGTACAAGACTAGCATCCTTCGTTGCACAAGCTTTACTCCACGCTTTACTAAGAGCCTGCAATATAGAGAGAGATTACAGTAAGCAATGAGAACGTATCTGTAATAACAAAACCATTAAAACCTCGTACGTACTTCAGTATGATCTTCGTCGGTTTCGTTTATAAAGTCGTCGGCATTGATAGAGGACGAGATTGAAGAAGAGAGAGAGTAATGGTTCCTAAGGCTATTTTGGTAGACGATTTGAGTAGCATTGCAACAAGAATGGATTACTACAAGAATATAAAGTATGAAAAAATGAACCTTAAATGACATCTTTTCTTTTGGGTTTTGTAATGGGATTTTAGTCCTTGTTTGGTTTGATGCTTTGTAGGAGGGTAACTCGATTCCAATTTATACTACTATAGGCACCGGTAAAACATGGAAATCAATCAAAATAATAATTACAGAGATAAATGAGATAAAGAAAGAACTATGGGTTGCTTTTTTTATGTGATTTTCTTGGATCTATTTTTATAGTAACGATTAAGGATTCGAATATACCAGCCCATTGATTTTTACACTTGAGTCAGCCAACGTTATCAATACAATTGTGTATTCCATCTATAAACGAAAGTGTTAGGTACACAAACAATGGTCTATAGAGCAGAGTGCAACGCATTAAGAAAGTGCCCACAAGATTCAACGCAACGAGAGCATATCTCGGTCATAAAATTCAACAAATTTAACGGCTATTATGCGTAATAAAAGTAAATAATATTTAATGTACGGATTGTCGATATATAATGAGAAATAAAATATGTTACAAGTCAAATTAACTATTCACGATTTACCTAATTATCAACGCGATTGTGTGTTTCATCTTTTTCGTCTTTCCGTTCCCGTCCGGTGTTAGAACACAAAAGGTTGCACATTCAATCGTTAAATATCACTCGTGTTCAATCTAACTCGTGTTTCTACTTATTTGGTACACAAATATTGAAATCTTTCTACGTTCTATGAACATAGTTGTTCAACTAAACTACTATGCACATACGCGTGCACACATATGTTCACTCTAAGGGCATATTTGGTATCGATATCCTGATATCAGATACCGGTATCGGTATCACATCTTTAATATTCCTATTTGGTAAATGGGTATATGGTTATCAAATTGATATACCTATATCTCCATAAATCTCTTTTTTTTTTATTAAATTTTATATACTTATAAAATGAGCGGTATCACATCTCCCACTATTTCTCCCTTTGTGTCTCCCTTCTATGTTCTTCTCTACCGTGGATTTTTTTTATTCGCCTTCGCATCTATAGAATTTTGTTGTATGCTTATTTGCATTCTTAGCAGCATAAGTACATTGTGTTGTTTAGTTAATCACATCTCTTGTAGAATCTAGAGTTTCTAGCCTGTTAGTTATGGCTCTTGTTTATTGACAGATAGGGTTTTTCAAGTACATTGTGTTGATTAACATTGATGAACAATAACTTACTTTTTGTCGAACTCCAATATCATTATTCCTATGAATCAAATGATCCACTATTTTCGGCAAGCCAAAACCCATCTACAACTACGCCAGTTTTACACTCGGGTGACGGAATAAACCGTCACCACAATGCCATTTCCGTTGCATAAAGGGTCTAGTGACGGACATTCTGTCGCCTACGTTCCGTCGCACCACAACCGTCTCCATAGTATTCATTACAAACTTCCGTCGCCTAATACATTCTGTAGCGACGAAAAGGCTCAATCGTCGCCTAAGAATTGGAGTGACGGAAGTTATTTAGGCGGCGGTTTCTTGTTTTGTCGCCTAATATTTAGGCGACGGGCTTTGTTTAGGCGACGGAAGTCTTTAATATTTCCCTCGCCTTATTTTGATTGGGCATGAAAAAAAAAATTCAAACGTACATTAAACCTATTAAAAAATACTCATAGCTGTAATTACACAACCAACAAAATCTATCAAAACCCGCAAAATTACACATACTTGCTTGGCATCCACAAAACAACCCGAAACCCAACAAAATAATTAAAAACCCATAAAACTACACATAATTGTTGCATCCACAAAACTACACATACTTGCTGTACACATGGATCCACACTAAAAAGTAAAAACAAATGCATACATGGATAGTCTACACTAATACTTCAGGATGCTGAAATTGTAATATTTGTCTCACAATTTGATCCTTCTAAAACCTCCTCCACTGTTGCTAGTGTTGCTGTTAGTGTTGGGTCCATGATTTCCAAACTCCTCCCTGCTTTGAACATTTTATAAGCCTGATATGGCATGATGGACATAGATATAAGAAAACTCATTCGACACAGCTTGTCAATAGCTTTTAGTCTTTTAACATAGCACTAGTGCCTCGAACAATCACTTAATTTGGTGAATCAACACGTAACTCTCATTCAGTAAGCATCTACCATTTTCCTACTAGAAAAATATAATTCAAGCTCCTGTCTTTTAGTAGGTGTGATTCAACAATTGTAAACTCTAGACGAGCTTCCTACCTTGTTTTATTTGTCATGTTCGAGTGCAATGACATTAATCTAAGACTATGATTGGTAACTAGTCAACTAAGGCTTGCAGAGGTGATAATTCACTTACAAAAAATGCTTAATAATGCAAATTTTTTCATGCCAAACCAAACACGCCCTAAGTATATACAAAGTAGTAAGACCCAGTAGTCTACCAATTTCAGAATTGTATGGATACAAACTTATACACTTAGAAGGGAGAGATCCAGAAGAAGTATAATGGATAGACTAAACAAGATCTTACCCAGTCAAGTAAATTCTTAACATCAAGGTTGAAATTTGAAGAATTTCTTTGACCGCTGACCAACTCCAGCATCAAAACTCCAAAACTGTAGACATCAGCTCTAACAGATAGATTTCCATACATTGCATACTCAGGAGCCATATATTCACTGTCAATGTTCACCACCAAATCATGTTAAGATAAAACTACCAAGTAAAGAAGAAGTGAGAGATGATGGGAAATAAGGATACAACATACTTGGTGCAGACTGCACGTGTGTTTCTTTGACCGCCATCAAACTTTGTATACTCATTAGACAACTCAGTATATCTTTTACAATAATTTGTTACTTCTAAAATGTCTTGACTGTAAAAAAAATTGCAGCTAAGCCTCACTTATGCACATAAATTTGACCATTTTAGTTCACCAGAAACATTATACCTTGGTGATGCCAACAAATCGTCAACAACCTTTTTTTAAATGGCTGAAAACCTCCTCCACTCTTCTCAAACCCTATCATATGAATCAATTAAGATTATTTTAATGATACACAATATATAATTGGTATCTAAAACGAGAAGTCACCTCATTTAGACGCTCCTCCGCCTTTCTCTTTGTTGAAGACTGCCAACACATTAATAAAAAATGACCAACAGGCAAATCATTAGAAGCCAATAAAATGTCAGAATACTACAATAAGTTCCCCCAAAAAAAGATACAGATTAAAGAATATTCTAATTTGTTTTGTTGCATATCATTAATCATACGTGCTTTACTTCTAATTTTGATTGCATATCTGAAGAGACATACATAGTTTCATATAATAGTGCCAAGCACTTGCTACTCAAAATACAATCACAATTCACAACGGAATATAAATGCAGAGGTAACTGAACCTTAGTTAGCACAGAGTGAAGCATGCGCATAAATTCAGCTCATAAGGAAAAGAATATCAATAAGCCTCATAAATTCAGCTCATAAGGGAAAGGACCCTTAGCACATCTAATTGTGTTTCATCACTCTTGCCCAACGCATTACCCATGACAAATACACAAACTTAAACAAAACAATTTCAGATTGAGAGTTTTCCACTAAAGTTCAAAAATGCATTCAAACATGATTCCAGTGTACTCAAGGGTACACTATATTGTACAAGTGTAAATCTTACAAATTAACTCCCGCTTGTGCATCTTATCTGCATTGCACCAAGTACAACATTAATAAATTACTTGTAGACAATCTATATCTTTAAACTACTTATTTGCAAACAAATAAAACATAGCAGAGTACCAACAACTCTAGGATTTGTGATGAACTATTGAATATACACATAATGTAACTCATACAAAAAAAAAAGCCATGTGCCATAACGTACCTGATGTTAGAGAGATCTAGTTAACAAGCTCAATTAAAAGCCTGCAGAACATCACTCACATACAAATAAACTCAGCAGTAAACGAACTCAACAATGAAGGACTAAGGTTAATAACTCATGGTAAATGAACTCCACAATCTCGAAATAGAATCAAACTCAAATAAGAAATGAACTAGGATGACGAAGCTGGAAAAAACGAGAAAGCCTCGCAAGTCAAAAGACTAAGAACTCGCTAACTCACACAAAATAAATGAGGACGAACCCTCAGTCATCACAAGAAAAATTGAAGACAAATAGATAACTCAGACAAGAAAAACTTAAGGCATATAGAAAACTCGGAAAACACCAAATCACTGGATCTTACAACAAGGCACAAGTAGAGTAACACCCCGAATTCGCAGGACTCGGAATGCTACATTGGGTTAGGATCTCACAATGGATCCTGACCCTAGCCTGACAACAAGATCACTGGATCTTACAACAAGGCACAAGTAGAGTAAAAACAAATACATAAAAGCTTTATGATACAACAAAAGAGTTTACAAACTCTAAGCCGAGTACAAAACCATAACAACAACACAACATCTGATACAAAAGATCCCCAACCCACGCATCATAATGTACAGAAGTCCTCGGCTGGTCACGCCATCTGGCTTACTCTGCAGTCTTCCTAACCTGCAGATCATCTACAACACGGTATACACCGTTAGCTACAGCAATAGATAAGCATGATAGTAATAGCACAAACACACCACAACATCTCATACATGCAATGTCACACACATTCATTTATTATCTTTAATTACGTTATACCATTACTAATTCAACTTCTTTTGTAACACGAGGAGCCTCAAGAACCCCGTCCCATCCAACATAACACAGGAGTTTTGCATTGGGGTGACCGTCACTCGTCCCCTCTTGTGAGATCATCTTCAAGGCACCTCCTCCTAACCCAGCAGGCGGAGACCGGTAGTTACCGCCCGTTATAATACACTTGGGCCATATAAATGTAATGAATGGTCGTCCTAGTCCGGTTTAGGTTATAAATGCACAAACATATGAACACACGCAACCATTACAATCATACAATCCACAACCGTACGCTAAGTAAGTCCTATGGACTTACCTAATACTCTCGTATCCTCTACCATGTTACAGTTTCCCCTCGGGGAAGAAACCAACGCCTACAAGAGCAAGGCACACAACATCACAACCTGAAAGGGTTAGCAGACCCGTATCCATAACCAGAACCAACCTACAACCTAAAGATCACGACAAGCTCACATATGCCTATAGCATACTCTCAACAATAACACAGGTGCCTAAGACACATCTTTATCATACAACTCATCCTAACCATCCTAACCTAGCCAACAACTAAGCCAAGGCCAAAGGAAAGGAAGGAAGGAAGACATACCAACAAGGTATGCACCAACAGAAGCCAAGCACTCCAAGCTAACCCAGTGAGGCGCAGGGGCGGCTCACACCAGGCGCAGGGGCGGTCCACAGCAGGCGCAGGGGCGGATGGGTTCAAGCGCTGGGGCGGCCAACTATGCAGAGAGTTGGTCCCGGATTCTCTTCGATCTCTTTCTCGACTCTCTTCACTTCTTCGACCCACCACAACAACATATATGTATACATACACACATATGATCATCACAACATCCAAGAAGGATCCAATCACAAGTCCAACTTGTGATCCTAGGCTAGAACGAAGAAGAAAGAAGCAAGGATGAAGGAAGAATAGAGAAGAAGAGAAGGAACTTACCACATCAACCTAGGCTACAACTATGGAGCATCCACACCTCATTCAGCCTCAATACAACAACAACAACAACAACTCTCAGCAACAACTTCCAGAGCATCCAAAGCCAAGAACAACTCCAAACTCTCAAGAACTCACTCACACAAGCAAGAGAAGATCAAAAAGATCAAAGGAGAAGAAGAAGTTGATGAAGGACGTGAGGAGGAAAAGAGAAGCTGGAGAGATGAAGAAACCCCTCATCTGAAGTCTAAGGAGGCTTATAAGAGAAGCCAGACACAAAGCATAAGTCAAGAGTCAACAAAAGCGACTGCACCAGCCACAGAGCCGTAGGGGCGGCTAGCCTAGGCGCAGGGGCGGCTCCTCTGTGGCGTAGGGGCGGCCCATCGGATGCGCAAGGGCGGCTGACTGATCAAGGCTAAGACACTCTAGCTCATCTAGGCTCCACAGACTAAGGCTCTTACATCTCACCCCCCTAAAAACAAGTTTCGTCCCGAAACTTGCAGGATCCCAAAACCTCTCGGACCTGTAAGCCGAGGTAACACACTCTCCTCAAAACGTTAGGTCAAAATCTATAACATTCTATATCCTCAACACAGCATGGAGGTATCACAACTCCAGCATAACAACTCTACATAAGGTCTAGAGGAAGATCATCTCTAAACAAACACTAACCACAGCACACTGGCATGGAGGAAAATCGTCTCCAAGCACCACGTACACAAAGCACTACTATGTGGAGGAAAACCATCTCCACTCACACTATGTCCATCAAGGTAGCATGGAGGAAAGAACCATCTTTTGCTAATCCTAACACACATCAAAGCATGGAGGAAAGAACCATCTCCAACTATACTTATCTCGTGCTAGCAAACAAGATCTAACAGATCATATACACACAACTAGCACGGAAACACAACATATCACATAAGCACATAACATACAAACACTCACCAAGAAGGCGCTAAGATCTACTCGAAGATCCTACGGGTGCCTCTAATTCAGCATAGATCTCTGGATAGTTCATTTGGATACTATCCTCTGTCTCCCAGGTAGCCTCATCTGGTCCTCATCTAGACCACTGTATCCTCAACATAGGAATGTCCTTCGAACGCAGGTGTCTGACACCTCGCTCTAGGACTGCGATAGGGTGCTCTGCAAACGTGTGGTCCGGCTCAACCACCAGATCATCATAACTCACGATGTGCCTCAGAACTGGTATGTACTCTCTCAGCTAAGACACATGAAATACGGGGTGAACACCCTCTAACCTCGGAGGAAAAACTAATCTGTAAGCGGCTCGCCCAACTCTATCTAGTATCTCGAAAGGGCCGACATATCGGGGACTCAACTTCCCCTTTATGCCAAAACGTCTGAAGCCTCGCGTCGGAGATACTCTTAACCAGACATGAGCTCCTACCCTGAACTCTAGAGGTCGACGCCTCTTGTCTGCATACGACTTTTGGCGACTCTGTGCAGCCAACATCCTCTCTCTGATCAGCGCTACTCGAGCCATATCATCCTAAATCTCCTCTGGCACTATCCCACTGATACTGCTAGGCTCGTCCCAGCATAACGGTGTACGGCATCTACGCCCATACAGTGCCTCATAAGGAGTCATCCCTATAGATGCATGCCAGCTGTTGTTGTATGAGAACTCAACGAGTGGAAGGTAATTAGACCATCCTTGTCCCCAATCCAACACACAAGCTCGCAGCATGTCCTCTAAGGTCTGGATGGTCCTCTCTGACTGACCATCTGTCTGGGGGTGAAACGCAGTCGTGAAGTGTAGACTCATCCCCAAAGCAGTTTGAATCTGCTGCCAAAATCTCGATGTAAATCGTCCATCACGATCAGAAACAATCGTCCTCGGTACCCCATGGAGTCTCACTATCTGTCTAGTGTACTCCTCAGCTAATCTGCTCACTGGCCACGTCTCTCTAATAGGAATGAAACATGCCGTCTTCGTCAGTCTATCAACAATCACCCAGATGGCATCAAAGCTCCTGTTGACCCTCAACCCAGTCACAAAATCCATGGTGACGTCCTCCCACTTCCACTGCGGTACTGGCAGTGGATGGAGCTCCCCTTCAGGTCTGAAATGCTCTATCTTGACCTGCTGACAGGTCGCACACTGAGCCACAAATCTGGCTATATCGGGCTTCAGCCCTCCCCACCAAAATGAACGTCTCACATCATGGTACATCTTACTCGTACCAGGGTGTACTAAGTAAGGTGTACAATGAGCCTCTTGTAATATCCGTTGTCTCAGCTTTGTATTTGCAGGAACACAAATACGATCATATCGCCTCATAACTCCATCTGCCCCAATAGTGAACTAGGGTGCCTCTCCACGAGACATCCTATCTCTGATCCTCACCAAGGTCGGGCAAGTCCCTTGCTTCTGTTGGATCTCATCCAACAGACTAGGTAGAACCTCTAAAGTAAACAACTGGGCATCCTGATCAGGAAACCGGATGTCCATCTCTAGCCAGGCTAGATCCCTCTGAAGCTGAGGTTGTACAGTAAGTCTAGCGATCGCCTTCTCTCAAGGCGTCTTCCTGCTCAAGGCGTTAGCTACTACATTCGCCTTGTTAGGATGATACAAAATCTCAAGGTCAAAGTCCTTGATCAACTCAAGCCATCGACGCTGGCGGTTATTCAACTCCCGCTGCGTGAAAATATACTTCAGACTCTTATGGTCTGTGAAGATCTGACATGTAGCACCATATAGGTAATGTCTCCAGATCTTCAAAGCATGAACTACCGCTGCTAACTCCACATCATGAGTCGGGTAGTTCTCCTCATACGTCTCCAGCTGTCGAGACGCATATGCAATCACTCTGCCCCTCTGCATCAACACACATCCCAAGCCTAGCTTGGATGCATCACTGTAGACCATAAAATCCTCAGAACCCTCTGGTTGTGCTAAGACAGGATCAGAAGTCAAACGCCTCTTCAACTCCTTAAAACTCTTAGCACACTGATCGGTCCATACAAATCTAGTAGTCTTCCTCAGAAGACTCGTCAGTGGACGGACAATCACAGGAAATCCCTCCACAAAGCGTTTGTAATAACCGGCTAAGCCAAGAAAGCTACGCACTTCCTTGACGTTTGTCGGTGTCGTCCATGCAGCAACAAACTCGATCTTCGCCGGGTCAACCATGATCCCATCGGCAGAGACGATATGTCCAAGGAAAGCAACCTCAGACATCCAAAACTCGCACTTAGAGAGCTTGGCGTACAACTCTCTATCCCTCAAAATCTGCAAAACCGTCCTCAAGTGTCCCGTATGCTCCTCTCTACTACGAGAGTACACCAAAATGTCATCGATGAAGACCACCCAAACTGATCCAGGAAGTCAATGAAGATGTTGTTCATCAACTCCATGAATACTGCCGGGGCATTCGTCGGCCCAAATGGCATTACTAAAAACTCGTAGTGTCCATAACGGGTATGAAATGCCGTCCTGTGCACATCCTGCTCTCTCACCCTCAACTGGTGATATCTGGAACGCAAGTCAATCTTGGAGAAGACTGTCGCTCCCTGCAGCTGATCAAGTAGATCATCAATACGAGGCAGGGGATACTTGTTCTTGATGGTCACCTTGTTCAACTCTTTGTAATTTATACAAAGTCTCAACGATCCGTCCTTCTTCCGCACGAAGAGGACCGGCGCACCCCATGGTGAAACGCTAGGGCGTATGAAGCCCTTCTCATCCAACTCCTCGAGTTGCTTCTTCAGCTCCAACATCTCGACAGGTGTCATACGGTATGGGGCCTTCGAGATGGGTCTCGTGCCAGGCTCTAAGTCAATGCTAAAATCTACGCTCCTCTGAGGTTGCAAGCTAAATGGCTCTGCAAATACGTCTGTGAACTCATAAACCACCGGTATGTCCTCCAAAGCTGGATTCTCTCCATCCTTCATGGCGTAGCACCAGAAGGCATCACATCCCTGTGCAATCAGTCTAGTTGCTCGCACAACACTGATGACAGATCTTGTCTTCCCAAGGTCCCAACCTCGGAAGACCTCTATCGGACCTAAATCGGTAGAGATTGTAACAGTCCTCTTATCCACATCTAACACCGCACGGTGTCTACGCATCCAATCCATACCTAATATGACTTCTTCATGCATCAAAGACATGACTAAGAAGTCAACAAGTAGTACACGAGTCCCTAAACGTAGGGGACAACTACGTATCTCCAGGGTACCTCTGACTCTACTACCATCAGGTAACCCTATAGTAAAGGGTGCCCCCTCTATGGTAGACAAACTCAAACGCTCAACACAAGAAGCAGAAATAAATGAATGCGTAGTACTAGTATCAAATAGAACTCTAACAGGTAAACCATGTAACAGAATGGTACATGTAGCAACTGGTGCTGGCGGCTCCTCAACACTCCTCAACTCAAAAGCGCGGCCTCGAACTCCTCGAGCATCACTAGTGCTAGCCTCTCTACCATGTAACAGAACGGTACATGTAGCAGGTGTCCCTGGGACCCTCTGTTGTCCCTGATGCTGAGGCGGTCTCTGTCCACCTCCTGCTGCACCTACAGGGGAAGAACCCTGCTGTGATGGCGCCTTGCCCTGATGGCAAAACGTAGCTATATGTCCTGGCTTCCTGCACGAGAAACAAGTCAACGGCGCTCTAGGGCAATCAGCTCTCATATGCCCATAGGCCCCGCAGTTGTAACTCTGCCGGCCTATATCAGTAGTCTGTGCAGACACTAGAATACTTGAACGGCCCTGAGTCTGACCCCGCCCGAATCTAGATGCTCCTGCACCAGTCGGTGTTGTACGCTGTCTCTTCTCAGACCGTCTGGTCTGAGAAGTCCTCCTCTGGCTAGCCCTCTCTCTCTCATAAGCAGAGGCCCGATCCTAGTAGTCTACCAAAGAGTCACAATGAAATCCCGCCATGTATGATCGTGTACTCTCCCTCAGACGTCGGGAAAATAAGTACACGTGCTGGTCCTCAGAAGGTGCAGTTGGACCCAGCAAAGCTAACTCAGTCCGGAAGCGGCGAATGGCGTTTGTCATAGGTACATCCTCAAAGCCTGCTTCCACAAAATCCTGTAGCTTCTCCTTCCTCAGTGAGGCAGGGCAGAACTGCTCCCACAGCAATGTCCTCATCTGCTCATAGGTGGTGACTCGTGCTCTTACTGTCCTCCACCACTGATGTGCCAAGTCACGGAATAGAGATTGTACTAGCTTTATCCGTGTGTCCTCCAGACAACGAATAGACTCTAAAGTTGAGTCCACATGCCCAATCCACACCTCAGTCTCTAGGCCAATCTCCCGAGAGAAGTGTGGTACTCCCTGTTGGTGGAATGCCTTCAACCAGGTATCTGGTCGAGGCCCTCTAGTCTCCTCCACAACTCGAGCTGGCTCAACTACGCGAACTGGTACAGCTGGCACTTGAGTAGCTCCATGGGATTCCTCAGATAATCCCTCTTACCCTAGTAGGTCTGGGGCTCGTCGACCCGCTCTAATGGCCTCCTCAAACTGCCTGAGATACTCTCTGAACTTTGATCCGCCCATGGAGACACGGTCTAAGCCATCAGACTGGTCTAGATGGATCTGCTGTCTCTTGGACCCACCACTCCTTGTAGTTGGAACAAAGCTCTCAACAACCTCCTCATGAGCCTCCTCCACCACTGGTGGATCTGCAGCGGGAGCTGGTCCTTGTCTCCTCTCTCCTGGAGGAAGAGGTGGTCTACCTCTACCTCTGCCTACAACAGTAGCTCTAGTCCGAGCCATCTGCGGGGGATGCACACCAAACGTATAAGACTATATATAGGCCATATGTATATATATATATATATATATATATATATAATACTTAATAATACATGCACACATATCATCACATAAAAGGTACCTATATATATATATATCTATATTGTCGAGATCCTCAGATGAGTGACGACTTCTGTACACACTATCCCAAAACATCTATACTCGCTTTAAAACCAAAACTCTTTTAAAACCTCAGACCCCATGTGGGTTCTATTTATTTATCCACTCTACCTTTATTGCAGATAACAAGTGCCATTGTTGTCAACCTAAGACTCTGATACCAACTCTATAACACCCCGAATCCGCACGACTCGGAATGCTGAATTGGGTTAGGATCTCACAATGGATCCTGATCCTAGCCTGACAACAAGTTCACTGGATCTTACAACAAGGCATAAGTAGAGTAAAAACAAATACATAAAAGCTTTATGATACAACAAAAGAGTTTACAAACTCTAAGCCGAGTACAAAACCATAACAACAACACAACATCTGATACAAAAGATCCCCAACTCACGCATCCTAATGTACAGAAGTCCTCGGCTGGTCACACCATCTGGCTCACTCTGTAGTCTTCCTAACCTGCAGATCATCTACAACACGGTATACACCGTTAGCTACATCAATAGATAAGCATGATAGTAATAGCACAAACACACCACAACATCTCATACATGCAATGTCACACACATTCATTTATTATCTTTAATTACGTTATACCATTACTAATTCAACTTCTTTTGTAACACGAGGAGCCTCAAGAACCCCGTCCCATCCAACATAACACAGGAGTTTTGCATGGGGGTGACCGTCACTCGTCCCCTCTTGTGAGATCATCTTCAAGGCACCTCCTCCTAACCCAGCAGGCGGAGACCGGTAGTTACCGCCCGTTATAATACACTTGGGCCATATAAATGTAATGAATGGTCGTCCTAGTCCGGTTTAGGTTATAAATGCACAAACATATGAACACACGCAACCATTACAATCATACAATCCACAACCGTACGCTAAGTAAGTCCTATGGACTTACCTAATACTCTCGTATCCTCTACCATGTTACAGTTTCCCCTCGGGGAAGAAACCAACGCCTGCAAGAGCAAGGCACACAACATCACAACCTGAAAGGGTTAGGAGACTCGTCTCCATAACCAGAACCAACCTACAACCTAAAGATCACGACAAGCTCACATATGCCTATAACATACTCTCAACAACAATACAGGTGCCTAAGGCACATCTCTATCATACAACTCATCCTAACCATCCTAACCTAGCCAACAACCAAGCCAAGGCCAAAGGAAAGAAAGGAAGGAAGACATACCAACAAGGTATACACCAACAGAAGCCAAGCACTCCAAGCTGACCCAATGAGGCGTAGGGGCGGCTCACACCAGGCGCAGGGGCGGTCCACAGCAGGCGCAGGGGCGGCTGGGTTTAGGCGTTGGGGCGGCCAACTATGCAGAGAGTTGGTCCCGGATTCTCTTCGATCTCTTTCTCAACTCTCTTCACTTCTTCGACCCACCGCAGCAACACATATGTATACATACACACATATGATTATCACAACATCCAGGAAGGATCCAATCACAAGTCCAACTTGTGATCCTAGGCTAGAAGGAAGAAGAAAGAAGCAAGGATGAAGGAAGAAGAGAGAAGAAGAGAAGGAACTTACCACATCAACCTAGGCTGCAACTATGGAGCATCCACACCTTATTCAGCATCAACACAACAGCAACAACTCTCAGCAACAACTTCCAGAGCATCCAAAGCCAAGAACAACTCCAAACTCTCAAGAACTCACTCACACAAGCAAGAGAAGATCAAAAAGATCAAAGGAGAAGAAGAAGATGATGAAGGATGTGAGGAGGAAAAGAGAAGCTGGAGAGATGAAGAAACCCCTCATCTGAAGTCTAAGGAGGCTTATAAGAGAATCCAGCCGCAAAACATAAGTCAAGAGTCAACAAAAGCGGTTGCACCAGCCACAGAGCCGCATGGGCGGCTCCTCTGTGGCGCAAGGGAGGCCCATGGGATGCGCAAGGGCGGCTGACTGGTCAAGTCTAAGACACTCTAGCTCATCTAGGCTCCAAAGACTAAGGCTCTTACAGACGAGTCGCTTCTTAAGCTCAGTAACGGAGTTAATATACATAATGAAAACATGATCACTTGCTTTTTATAGACGTTAATTTAGTTAATATATTGTATACATAAATTATGCTTCAATGATATATAATACATTGCCTTGGACTTGTGGAGTAATAAGTTGGAACAAACTGTGTATGTAGGATTTTCCAAATAGTCTTTTAGGGTGCTTGGTGAAGTCTGTGTAACACTTGCTGATTTTTCACCCCACTGTTTCAATGGTTGCTGAATACTTATAAAAATATCAATTTTGATACCTGATATACCTCATCATCTTGCCAAACACAAATATCAGATAAAGATATCAATCTCACACCCATATCTCTGATATGGTTGATATACCAATATCAAGATATCGCTACCAAACAGTCCCTAATAATGTTAAAAAAATACTCGTGCAATGAGCACCGTTATTCAATTAAACCAAAAGAGTATTTTACTAATTACAATACTCGTGCATGTATCTTACACGTGTGTGCACGCGCGGGTGAGGAGGGTCCTTGTAGAGAGGAGTGGGGAGGGTTGTGAGCCAGAAGATCAAAATAGATTAACGGTCATGATTGAATGAAACTTTAGCAAACACGTTGGTGTTATGATATATTAAGGAAAATATTGTTGTTCATTTTTTGTGGAAGATAAGAGATTCGATCTTCCCTAGGGTTAGGAGTTGCATTAGAGCATCATACATGATTGAGGATTGAGGAATCAAGTAGAACATCATAGCAGTGGATACCAAGATGATGTCCAGGACATCGAGATTCGAGCTTACCGCAAAGAAAGGATCGAAATGCCCTTTAGACGGCCTCTAGATGGCTTGGCCGGCAACTTACCCATGCCATCCCCGTTTTATCCCCTTTTCACCTACGCGATTATTTCTGAAGATAATTACCTGGATTATATAATTTCCTTGAGCTTTTTTCATATCTTTTAGGACCCGATTATGTACCCTATCTATTGCTAGTTTTCACATGTTAGAGGGGTTCCTCTCTATTCCTCTTTGATTTTTGGTCCTTTTTCTATATACTTAATGGGTTGTTTTGATAGTCGGTTACTCTAAGCTGTCTTATTACTTTGATTTTTGGTCCTTTTTCTCTCTGTCTCACAAGTTGAGCTTAAGACAAAAGGAATGGAAATATACATGTTTACAATCCTATATCATTCAGCAAGGATTTCTAGATCTTATGATATGGTATATGTTGTGCAGATTCCAAAGGCATTTGTTTTTCCTCCATACCAACCTACTCTTATGCCTGCGAAATATTTTATGGAACTAATGTGGAAGCAGTTGATGGAAGGACAACGAACTTTGGATTCTACTCTTATTAGAGTGAGAATTGTTGTGGTACTCTTGTTAAGAGTCATAAGGAGTTGGAATTCAAATCGCTCCACAAGGTCAATAATTAGAAGAAGCTATGTTAATGGAGGAAATTCAAGATGAACTTCCATACATCACTAAAGATATTTTGAGGAAAGTTCATTCTACTTTTTTGAGCAAGGAAATTAAGATTTTCGAGCTGGTTCTAGAACCGGTAACTATTTTGTTATTTGATGAACCTTTGCAAGTTTCTGTTGTTGATAATGTACATAAATCTCTAGAAGTTTGTAGCCCTAAAAAAAGAGGGTGAAATCTGATATTCAGGGGAAATTTTCTGAGAAAGTTGAAGACCATGACAAATCAATTATTTTGGAGCAATTAGAAGCCAAAAGTTATGGCTTCAAAACGGGCAGAAAACGAAGATGAACCGGGTTATCACGGGAATAAAACGGCTTATTGTGGAAGTTTTAACCAAATAGTTAATAACAGCCTCCCCCACGAGGATACAAGATCCGGTGTAGCATATTCGTCTATCTAATTCACATGACCATGACTCATTTAATTTATACTAATAATTAATTATTCTAAGTAAAGAAGGAATAAAGCAACGACTTTGGAGCAACAACTTTTAAGTCTCTCCCTATATCCTAAACCTCCTAAACTTATAAGATTACTAACTTATACTAAAAGACATTTGGTTTTGCTATTGATCTTTTTTTCAAGTACTTCTACTCCCCATAAGTTATTGGATAAGTATGGGGTGCGCCCTGAAATTGCTAAGTCATTTCACCCCTACTCGCTTGGGAATTCGTACCCTCCTCCGGGATTTAAGAAGGCCAAATTAAGTGTGTATGGAGACGCACATGTTCATACATTGTGGCTAACGACTTTTAAGTCATTTCCCAATCTCCGCCTTCAGCATAATTGGGTCAAGCTAAAGGCTATAAACAAGCCCTACATGGGAGGTCACCCATGATTTTGATTGTTCTTTCCCTTTTTTCCTTTTTGCATTTTTCTTTCAATAAATTCTACCTCTTAAAATTTTGTGATATATAGGTTATTTGTCGCCGTTTTTTGGATATGGTCATGGTGTTTAATTCATCCCACCATCCTGCATTGAATTACTTTGTGAGTATTATTTTTCTTTACTTGATTTTTGCCACATTGAGGACAATGTGTAATTTAAGTATAGGGTGTTGTTCTCACATTCGCATTCATGTTTCTCTTTCTTTGTCAGACGTCTATTTTCATGCAATTTTTCACTTTTTCATGAGTCTTCTTTTTCTTTTGCATACATTATTGTATTTTAGTGTAGATTGAGTTTGATAATATCATGTTGCCTTCACAAATTGACTCTATTTCAAGATGACATGTTCATTTGATTCTCTTGCATACATTATTGTATATTGAGTCTTCTTTTTTCTTTTTCATGAGTCTTATTTTCTTTTGCATACATTTAAGTATGGGGTGTTGTACTCACATTCTCATTACGTTACTTCTTTTTTGCTATTGTTTATGTATTTTCATGTATCATTTCTTTCTTTTGTGTGATCTCCATCATGCTTAGTTTCTTCTATAACTTGTGATTGACTCTATTTTAAGACGACATGTTCATTTGATTATATATGCTTGATATAAAAATAATTGAGGCCCTCTTCGATAACCCTATATTTTCTTTCATAACTTTATATATGTTTCCTTTCTATTAGTCAATTCTTGTCTTTATTTACCCATTTTTGGTGTCCCTCAAAGTGCTTCACAACCAAAATTATAGCCTCATTTGACCTTATCCGTAGTTGAGATGATTCAAGAAGATAAGTATGGGGTGTTCCTAAGTGCTTGGAAAGAGTTATTGCATGAGTTTAGATCATATTGTGCCTATGGAATATGTTTTCTTGGTTGTTGAAGAGGATGAAACGTTCCCGTCAACCCTGCGGTTGTTATAAAGTAAGATCTTGGTTGGAAAGGGATATGTTATAATGTTTATCCCTGAAGAGAAGTGTATGAATCGAAACATTAATGTTATGAGATGTTTGGAAAAGAAGAAAAGTTACAAATGAAGAAAGTATTAAGTTTGATATTTGGTTGGTGTTCCAATAAAGTAGTTGTAGGGCTTTGACACCCCGGGTATTTTTTGCACCACATTGACATATATATATATATATATATAATCCTCACCTATGTTGATTTTTCCTTGTCTCATCACCTCGTTACACCTTATATAAAGACCTCATGATTTATGTCTTGCATCTTAGTTTTTATGACAAGTGGTGGAGCTTATGAACACCTTGACAAGATTATGGTAAGATCTTTGCATGTTTGTTGAGCTTGAGTGATTATTGGTATATGCCTAAACACATTTGTAAGATTGAGTTAAATACATTATCTATTGAGTGGTTTGGAGAGTTATGATCATCCTTCATCATTTGATTATGATTTATGTTATGATGGCATGGTTTGAAAAGTTGTTTCATTCTATCAAAAGTTTGTCATCAGTTTTGGAAAAATGCGAGAGTCAAGCTACTCATGTGTCTCGTGGTTCCAATCAAAGCAGCAGAAAGTTAGTTTTACTGAACTGTCAAAAAGTTGTCAGAAGTTGAAGTAGAGCCTAAACGGCATGCCAAACAGCTTGTTAGCCGTCTCACATGCCATCTCAATTCCGTTTCCGTGTTGTTTGGAGATACGACTTTTGAAATTAAAATACCATACATGATGCTAGACGAATTCCTGGGCCGTCTCCCGTGTCGTCTTGCCGTCGCTGCTTGTACGAAGTCATATCTTATCTATTGTTTACATGTTGGGTTTCTTATGTATGTCATAGGGCTTGATGTAAAAATTATAAATAGACCTTTCTAGATCAGATTTGAGGTGTCCGGTGTTTGACGCCGTGTGCGCATTCGGCGGAGTTCCAAGGTTCCAAGTTTACATCCGCGGAATAGTAGAGTTAGATTTCTCTTTCATTTATTGTAAGTACTTTTCACCTTTGATATTTATGAAAGACTCTTCTCTATTATGTCTAGTTGATTCATCTTGATCTAAGGGATGGTTAAACCCTATGTTGGCAGATTTATGATTGTTTATATGAATTGTTGAATTGAGATATGTAGATTTGCTTTTTTTCAAGTACTTCGTATTCTTCTTTTATTTACCTTCGGAATAAGTTCCGTTTGTAAAGGATTTAGATAAAGAGAACTTGTCACCAAAATCGAGGTTGCTTTATTGAATTTATTGAAAACACAACTTGGCTTTGAGAGTACTAGTTTGTCTTTACCTCAAAGATTCCTCGTTGTCATAGAAAGATCTGATTTTTGTACCTTTTTAAGATTCATCGCCAAAAAAGTGATTTTCTTGATCTTTTTCGGATTTCTATGTTCTTAATGGATTTTCCTATATACTTGACACAATCGTTGGAGATAGGGCGCAATCAAGTTGGTTAATATGGTCTTTGTTTGTCTTTGTCAAAGCCTATATATGATGGTGACTTGCATATATGCATTATCAATGTTCAACTATATTCATATACATTGTTATATTTCATCTATCATAGTGGTGATACATGTTTCTTTAGATTTTTCCTTAGATTTCTCTCCTCCATCTTCTTATCAATTACAATCGTTGCTTTCTTGTTCTCATAAGACCTTCAAAGATAGATTTTTCATCCTCCTTTCTCTCTCTCTGTTATTACTTTGCTTAGCATAATTTCTATCATATATATCCAAATATGTGAAGTCCCCGTGATTCGATACCCGATGTACTACATCCGATCTCGTTAACTTTGCGGATGAGGTTGTTTAAATCTATTTGTTTGAAAACTTCCACAACATTTGGCACGGTTTCTTAATTGTTTATGTGTTGATTGTTTGTTCTCTTTCCCGTGTTTCTCGTTGTGCTTTTTGACAAGAAACACTTTTGTTCTTATTCCTTCACCTACTTCTTGTCATGATCAACCCCTCCACTTCAAGATAGGCATCATCCTAAAAATTATTATTTTGGTCTCTTTTGTTGATATTTTGGATTAGAAAAATATTTGTATTACGATATTATTGTTTAAAATGTTTTTTAGTTTTTTATTTTATTATGATATTTTATTTTTACATCAAAATTTTATTTAGTTTAATAAACAAATACCAACCAAAAAATTCAATTCACCATGTTTGGATTATAGATATAACGGGTGGTGAATGACACGTTAGGTGATACACCCAGCCATCACCGACCCATTACGAACACCCTTTCCATTATTATATATTTTTGATTTGATGGATTTCCCTTACATAATTAGGGGCGGATACAAGGGGTGGGGGGAGGTGTCCCAACTTCCAACGATGTTATTGCCCCTTAGGCCACACATTGTTCCTTTGGTGGATATGACACATATTACTCTGCTAGCTTATCTAGTTGATGGAAGGATGGAAGCACTTAAAGTCTCCGGTAGGGATGACAATGGATCGGGTGACGGGTGGATGACCTTGACCGCCACCCGATCCATCACCAAAAATTGTCCACCCCACCCGACCCACCACCCGCTGAGGGTCTCACCCGCATCCAATCCACCCACATCCGTCGGATGAAGCGGGTGGATTGGATGAGATTTCGGGTGTTCTACACTTCATTTATAAATTGTAAAAAAAATAAATATTTTATTGAAAATCAAGAACACACTTACCCCCTGTTTGGTTGAAACTCCGAAAACGGAAACAATATGGAAATGAATCTAGACAATATGCATGTCTTGTTCATGAAATTTTTTGGAATCATTCCATGAGTTTCATGTAAAATGCATGTGTTTTTCACCATTTTGTTACCTTATAGGGTATCAAAACTAATCAAATACTACTCCAACTAGTTCAAATCACAAGGAATGATTCCAAAAAGTTTGATGTATAAGGATATGCATATGAACTAGATTCGTTTCCATTACGTTTCCGTTTCCGTTTCCGGTGATAAAACCAAACGGGCCCTTAAACTCAAATAAAAAATAATATAAAATGTACATGATATCAAATACAACACTATAACATAGCAAGATCTAAAATATTTTGATTTATAATAAATCAATAATAAGGATCCAAATATAATAGAAATCCAAAGAAAATAAAACTAGGAAATAAAAATGTAGGGTTTAATTAATATAATTATATTGTAAGTAAATAATAGTAAATTTTTTATAATATAAAACTACAAATACTAAAAAATATATATAATTTTAAGCGGGTGAATACGGGTCGGATGGATGGGTGGATGAAACGTTCACCCACATCCGACCCGGTCCACCACCCGCTTCATCCACCATCCGCTTTCATCCGTCTTTTAGCGAATTTTCACCCTTTTTTGTTGGATCGGGTGACCGGATATCCGTTGGATACGGGTGAAATTGTCATCCCTAGTCTCCGGTTCGAGTTTCATGCAAGAAAAAGAATCTTTTATTATTTTTATAGATTTTATTTTAAGCAAATACAACTGTGACAGCCCAAAGTTACCCTCGCAAGTTTTCGTATCATTATACCAAGGGTCCAACCGTCTCAAGTCCTGCTATCAAACTATCTTTAAGGTTGGTATTCTCCTATGAAGCTTCCCTCAAACAATCAAAAAAATCAAACTGAAACATCACCCAATTTCCAAACATGTAATTTTACATAGCCTTTACACTTTCAGGGTGCTTTTTAACTGCTGTTACAACATTAAAGTACGTACATTATCAACATCATATATACATGTCCCAAGTTTCTTGTTTCAACTCTTATCATTTCTTTTTCTTGTCCTCTTTATCTGTTTCGAGAACGACAGGGGCAGCTGGTATGCTGAACCACCACTCCTTCAGCCGCCTCTGGAACCTCTCTGTCGCCGCTTTCCTAGGAGGTGAATATCTTGTAAAAGCCTCCACGAAGTTGAAAAGGAGTATGTACTTGAAGGGCACGAACGCGAGGAACAAGGCCAAGAACAGGAGCACACACGCACATTTGTCGCTGGCCTGAGCAATTAAGGAAGATCTCTAATCATGATTCAAGAAGTTAAGGTAACAAGAGATCAAAGAAAGGGTAAATGTCATTTGTGCTCAATACTTCCGTTCTGTCCTAATCGAGTACCTAACCTTTAAATCGTCCAAATGTGGTCCTGACTTATGTTTTCTGTTTTTTTTATCTTGTCATCCTCAATCAAGTAGCATGAAAGACACATTTTATCGTCGGGGAAAGGGAAAAGGAAGAAAACCTGAGGAAAAATGGCAAGCATCAAGGCACGAATCTTGAGAAGTACGATATTTGCATCTTGAATGATCTCTTCGGCCATTGAAACTGTAGTTTGCAGTGCCAAGAGTTGTTCCACCCTACTCTTTGGTGGAGGTGCCAAAACCTTCACACCATCAATATGCTCGCCTTGGGTACAGCATCGGGATACTACCATGAAAAATGCAACAATGACCGGCAGGGAAGCAACAAAGTAGACAGTCCAACCCCTACAAGGAAATTGCATGCTCAGTTTACAGAAACATGTAAAGCAATGTGCAATCAGGTTGTCATTATTTGAATAACTTAAGACCAATGTTTGACCTCATCTATATTGAATGATACTCGTAACTACAGCAAGTGAATTTCTGAATAAACTATATTGACACTCAAAATTCTTTTATTAGTACTATCTTCAGGGGCTGTATAGCATCTGTATTTAAAACATGAGCACAGAAAAATGGAAAAATGAAGTGATTGACTTCAAACTTCTAAGTTTCATACCGGATAATAATATAAGCAAAGACCAAGCAGAAAACAGTAGACTTGACAGGATCATCCCAAAGGAAAACAGATTCAAGAGATTTCCAAATTTCTATCATCGGGTGAAGCAATTCCTGCAGAATAAAGAAGTGTTCAGAATGATACCAGAACTGCAAAATCACTAAGAACACAGATTTTAATCAGAATATCATCATATTAATGTTGCTTCTCTTTTGGCAAGTAACAGGACACGTCAAGCTACATTTGATTGGAAATGTTTTTTTTTCCACAGGAAGGTTTTACTCATGTACAGAAATTCAGAGAAAACCCCGAGAAAATATTTATGTACATGTATGTAACCAAACAAGGCCTCTCAAGTTCATGGAAAAATTTTAAATGTCATGTTTGACTTGAAGGAACTTATATTTTAATAAAAAAAGAGAAAAAATAGTGAATTTATTTTTCCTTGTGTTCTTCAACCAAAATCAGTGGGATGTATATATGTAGAAAAAATGATTTTATTTCCAACCAAAGAATTTTAAGGAGGGGGAGAATATGATACCTTCATCAGTGCCACATTTGTATCAATGCCTTCTAATTTCACACCATCAATTGTTCCCTGTGCCAATACCACCTTCTCATAGTTGTTTCTAGATTCCTTAACTGCCTTCTCTAATGGAGTCATACCCCCAACTGCTATCTCACCCACAAGTAACCCACAATCGCTGATCTCACTAGAAGTTGATCCAAATCCGAACCCCAAACTAGACGCCATTGTCAAAGCTGACACAGAATACATGCCACTTCGAA
This sequence comes from Fagopyrum homotropicum, assembly GCA_033239125.1. Lineage (NCBI taxonomy): Eukaryota > Viridiplantae > Streptophyta > Magnoliopsida > Caryophyllales > Polygonaceae > Fagopyrum > Fagopyrum homotropicum. The sequence goes on from BSWB01000002.1 coordinate 145,380,054, forward strand.
CTCGAGGACTATTGCTTCTTTCTGATTCCCTTGAAGTTGACATGTTCGCAAGAGCTTCCAGGATTAGGTCTCCACCAGGGAAATTATCACAAAGGCTATACACGAGAAGAGAGTCGTAGCGTAGTGGGGCCACCGAAATTATGTCTCGAACAGCTTGTAATCGTAGGATCCCAAGAACAGCTCTTAAAAGGGCTTCATCACGCGCATTGCTAGTTAGCTGGAACTGACGTATAAACCTATGAACAAATAAGATCTCTTGGATGATTACAAGCCAATACTCCCGGCGATTATTCCCTTTGAGCTCAGGAAATTCCATGACTACAGGTTCTGATCTACAAGATGACAATTTTTAAACATCATTTACTGCATTAAACAGATAAGAAACAAATATTTTCATACAAGGACAGATGTCTAAACTGGAACAAAAATAAAAAAGAAAATAGTGCAGAAAAAATATTCATCCTGCCTTACACGGAAATTGACTTGTATGAGACCGCCTTGTCAAATAATCTAGTACCCCACGGACCAGTCATCTCTGGTTTCACAACCTGTTTTAAATCTTCTTCCAAGTCATATTTTTTTGCTTTGTCATAAGATACAACACGTAGGGGCTCGAAGTAAAGTGCGCGATCAGTAAGTGTTAGGCGACCTGCAATTCACAAAATATAGATGTCACGACTTTACGTAACAACTAACATCAATGGACGTTGCACATCTTCCATGCAATTTATTACACTTTTTCAATGGAAATAAAATAATTCTTTAGGATATCACAGTCGAAGACTCGATACTAGTTGAAAGTTACTATTTGAAAAGGCTGACATGCTAGTATTCTATATTTCATTTTGCATTTCATTTGGTAGTTCACTTCAATTTCGAAGTAGTTTAAATTATTACAACATACCAGGCCATGTGGATATCCCAACATGTTGTAGAACAGGTTGTGTGGTCACTGTACCATCTACCTCAAGGATCTTTTCACTTTTATCTGATCGAAAGGCGGACAACAACGACGACTCAGACTGAGTCCTTAATTTTTTTATTGCCCTGGACCAAAAAAAAACATCAACAAAATGAAGTTGATTTCGATCTCCACATTTTGAAGGAAATCAATTCTACAACTATATTTTACGGCCTTTGACAAAATGGTAAGGTTTTGTCACCGCCATAGTTGAGAACCAAGTTACGCAGGATTTAGCACATAATTTGTGTCCATTTTCTTTTTACATTAAGTAAATTAATACGAGGATTTTAACTTAAAAGAAAATATCAATCTTTGGCTACAAATACACACTATGAGGAACTAGCACTGAGAGTTAAGATTTATACTTCTGTTGATTATTGGTGTGGCTTTATGGAAATAATCAGTCTCATTAGGATTGGTGGCATACCCTACCCATCCCCCTAACCCCCTTCACCTCTAAACAGCTTCAATATCCATACCAACTCGTATACTACAAGATGTATCCCTTTTTGAAAACAATCTGACCTCATAGATACAATTCCAGTTTAAGCATGAATCAACTGACGTTATAGTCTTGTCATCACGCCAAAACTTCATATCAAATAGATCAATGACTTCTTAACACTCTACTTCAATCTGTCAAGACCATGGCCTCCCATGTATTGAGCTCTTGACCACTATATCCATTTTTAACATGTAGATCAATGACTGCATTGACTTTCATTGCTGCTAAAGTGCATCAGTTTTGGACCTTAAGGATGTCTAATCACAAAAGCTAAGAGTATCTTCCTCAAGTACTCTTTCATTATAGGTACAGTGATATAATGCCGATAAAGAAAAGGGTCTGTGAAGCTCAACACAGAACTGCAGGTACGAGGGTATGGGGTGGGGTTAAGGGAGTATTGAAGAGAATCAAGGGGTGTACCTTTCTAAACCAATTAGATATTTTTCATAGGTGGGATACTGAAGCCTGCCACCACTTGAAGCTGTAAGCAACTCGAAAAGGTTATCAACAATAACTACATTCGCAATTATTGGAACTGCAGGAGCTATTCGATGAAATGACTCTTTCCCAACAGTGGCATCCTCATCTAACTGAAAATAAGAATCATTTAAAGAGCATCAGAAAACAAGCTAACAAGTGCATCGGCAAGAAATACATGTTCAAAAACAAGAACAGCTTTTTATTAATTTTCTACAGATAAATTGCACTAATTAACTCTAGATATGTCATTAAAAGCAAGCAAATAAACATCCATAATGAAAAACATACATTGAGCAAAGGTTGGCTGGTAGCAGTTGGGGCTTCCCAAGCAAGCATCATATCAAATGTCAAGCGGCGAAACTTCATGTCTGCCAAGTGACCAGGCACGTGTGTAGAAAGAGCAAGGGCTCTAAAGCAACAGAATTCCAGCAAATTTCGGGCATACTGTGAAGGATCTTTAAGCGATTGTGAAGCTGATGAGTCAAACTCATTTTGAAGATCACTTATAGGAACACCAAGGATCCTGCACAAGCAAAAGATGCAAATGAAGTCGATAACAATGTGACAAACATAATTATGAGCTTATATTACATCCATATCCACTGGAAGACTTCAGGGCTTCTTTTTTTCATCCATTGCACACAGTCCACATGCATTCATGCTCATCGTTTTTGTTCTAACTTCCGAACTTGTATGTGTTACTATGAGGAATAAAATAGAAGCACGAGAATACCTTGAGCATCTTCTGACAACAATATTAGCTCCTGGGGAGAGCTCAGGTATCCAGCTTTTATCTCCTAAAACCGAATTCTCTGTATCTTGAACCTCAACATCTTCCTCAAGCGAACTTCGATTGCCCACCAACCATTTGAATGATCCTTCTTTAACAAAATCCTCAAGCATATTTCTGGTTTTGCTCAGCCTAGCCATCTCTGACCCTCCCCTCAAAATACTTAATGCACAGCTCTAACCACCAATTGCAAAGTAATTCACAAATTCATAAACCCTAGGCAAAATTCTGAGATGATCGTGCAAACTTCTGACAGTATCAGCAGAGCTCGAGCCTAGAACTCAAACAACTAGCATCCAAGAAACCTAATAAGAACTACCCAGAACGCCAACGATCACAATCTATCAGATACAAGAAGACCCGCCTCAAATTAGGCAATAAAAAATTTAGCTTCACCCAAAACCTGGGATTGAGATAGAGAAATTTGACCCAGTAACCAGATATAAGAATTCTTCAACAGCTGGGTTTACCTGATGAGCAATTTTGGAACCACAATTCCCAACTTGCACTTGAAAATGAAGAAATCCAGCTCAAATTACAAGCAAGGTATATGCCTCCAAGCAAAACCCGGCCCGAATTTCATGCTTACGGATGTTCTTAAGAGGGAAAAGAACTAAATGGCGAATTAGCAGAGAAGCAGAAGAGACGAATCTTGAACAAAATTGAAAATAGCAGACCAACTGGGACAAGGAAATCGGAAAATGAGCATCTGATGAAATGATTATCAATGTTGGGGCTAAGAGTGAAAATTCACGTATGGAAGAGTATATTCTAGACCGATCTAATAGAATTCTTCTGTTGGGCCTTGGCTTGGACCGTCTTCGTTGAGAAAGACAGCCCAGAGTGCAACAAGGCAAGCATGGCAGTTTTCTTTCTACTCCCTTCTATCTAAAATTATAGGACATTTAACTTCTGAATTTTAATTAAGAATACAAGTCGTTTTATCTTAAACAAGTTTTATGTAATATAAAAAAATTATTTCATTTTTAAAGAAATAAAATTAAAGTTTGTGTATTTTATAAAAACTTGGACATATATAAAATATAAACGTAATATCTAATTTAAATAGTAGTTGTAGTTATAAGGGAATTAAAATCTAAATAAACAAACTTTACATTAAAAAATTATTTTTCCACAATAAAAATTAAATATTATTTTAATATAAATTTTGATCAAAATAGAATTAAAATATTTTTAAATAAAAGTTCTCTAAATATAAAAGTTGTATCCAATTCAAATAGCAGTTATTTTATTTTATTTATTTTATTTTTATTGTAATAAAATTAAAGTATAAGTTAAATAGAACTTTTATTAAATAAATCCGTTGGCTTTAATCCTCAATGCGAAACGTAGACGAAACAAAAGTTAGCGTGTCATATAAGCTTTATTATCTTTACTTTAGTATAGTACTAGTTTTAGTATCCGCACCTTATGTGGGGTTCAACTATAATAACATTGTCAATATTTATTAATTAAAATAAATATTTTAGAAGATAAATAAGTAGTGAATTGTTGTCATAGTAGATGATGGAGGAAATAGTCGTCACACATTAATCATAAATTATAAAATTGAAAAAAAAAAAAGTTTGCTTACTTTCTTTAATACATTGGTTAATTTTTGTTTTATAAAAATTGCATTTTTATAATTGTAACACCCCGAATTCTCAGAACTCGGAGCGTTACTGGTTAGGACCTCACAATGGGTCTCGACCTTAGTTTGACAACAATATTACTAAGATCTTGCAACAAGACACAAATAAGAAAAACCGAAATTTATAAAAATGTATTTTTAAAAAAAAAGGATGAATGCAACAAAGTCTAACAGCCTATCGTACTTAACAACGGAAAGACTATATGTCTTAACAAGAGGGAAAGACAACAAAGCAACAACTGAAACCCCCACTCTAAGGAGTACGGAGACCCGGCTGACCACTACTTCCGGATCACTCAGCTGCTGCTCTAACCTGCGGTAATTCTAATAACACAACAAAACAACCATTAGCTAGTTATCTAAACATTAGGAGAATAATAATAGCACACACACACATAGAAATAATAAACACTCATCATGCTTTCAAACAATTCATTTATTATCTTCATTTAAGTCATTCACTCTAATGATACTTATTTTGTGACACGAGGGATTCCCAAACCTCGCCTCCGCCCCTGTGTACCCATCAGGAGTGGATCCGATGCATCTCACCGTGTACCTGGATGGTCTGGGTATAGAGAACCTCCCAGTCTCCTGGCAGAGTTGGGCAGTGATGTCACGGCCCGTTATACATACACTTGGGCCTTAAAACATAATAACCACGGTCGTCCTAATAAGTAAGTCACAAGGACTTACCTGAATCAGACCACAACTCTCAAAATCTCAACTCGGTTTGCAACCGTAGCAACTCAAACGTCTGTCATACAAGGCACGTGGATCAAAATCACATCCAGATGTCCAAACTCATGCGAAGGAATTACGGAAAAATTTCTCTTACGGTAAAAGACCATTTTACCCTTAGTGTAGAAAGTTCTCAAGGTTTATTCTTAAATCCTACAAATTTCTTTTAGAACTTGTTTTCCATAATTTGTGTCTCTCGGATAGTTACTTATAGGTTATAAGTTCAAATCTCGAATCAACTCGAAAGAGGACAACACTCCTCTTCCTTCCCGGTTACTATCTACTCTAATACATATATTATATCGTCATACATACTTTAACCTTTCTCCTCAACTCACTTATTATATAACTACTCGTGTACCCACATATCCTACATCAATTCATATCTCCCAAACTCGCACTTATATACGTAAACCCATATATTTATTTACAAGTATATACCTATATACAACTTATATATACACTCTCTATATATATGTGTGGTACTTGCATATTCTACACTATCCTATACATACGTACTTATACATTCCTTTCTTTATACACATCACTGTTACTTATTCTTTTATTTACATCTTTCAAATCCTATGTCCGTGTATATATACATATATATGTATATATATACCTCACACTCTTCTCCAACTATAATATAACATATAATCGTATTTGAATATCTCTATATACTTTCATGCTCCTATACATATGTATTTGTGTAATACTCAGTACTTCTCATTTATCATTTATCTTAAGAATGTTCCGCAGTGCACCGAGAATGGACTCGAGAATGGACTCACTCAAGGCGGTTGCCGATGGTCCGGTGTTTACGGCTATTGGGCGTAGTAGACTCGTTCTGGACCGGGACTCGTACGCTGGCTCGACTGGACTCACCACCGTGCACCACCCTCCTTGGCTAGTCCCTGCAAGATCCGAGAGACAAGGCGTGCCAGTTGATTAACACGCGCAGAAAGATGGGAAGGAGAGGGAAGAAGAGGGAAAGAGGAGGGGAAGAAGACACCCGACCCACCTACTGCAACAGTGACGACGGCGGCGGCGAGCTGACCTAGCGGGAGGGGACCGGCGGTGGCAGCTTCACCGTTGGGCCGAACGAAGGCTGCTGAAGACGGCGGCACTGCGTCACTGCTGGGCCGAACGAAGGCTGCTGAAGACGGCGGCGCTGCGTGGTCGGCAGAGGCGACGGAAGGCCCTGGGCGGCGGCTCCGGTGCGGCGAGTAGGTGGCGCTTTGCTCCCTCCTGGCGTGCAGCAGCGTTTCGATTCCAGGGGAGCAGCAACTTCGTCTTCTTCGGTCGTGAGGTCGGGTAAGGAAAGAGAAGCGGCAGCCTTATCACGTAACATTAGTTTTAGGATTAGGTTCAGTTTTAGGGTTAGATTAAGTTTATGATTAGGTTAAAAGATTAGTATTGGGCCAGCTGAAGACATGGGCCTGTAATTTGGGCCGGGTCAATTCATTTAGTTAAAAGAAAAGATAGCTAACTCGTTAGTCGTACGGAACCGCTCCTCGGTTTTTATTTTAAAAAGTACGGAATTAATCTACGGAATAATTTACGGAATTATTTTAGTTATCATTTTATGTGAATATAGGTCATATAAAATGATAGAATTTATTATCATGTTCTTTTATTTAAAGAATTAAGTTTGGCGGATCGGAATCCGGTTTGATCGGTATTAACCGGAAATTAAAATTTTCCGGGGATTACATCAGTGCCCTCTTAAAATAAGTTTCGTCCCGAAACTTACAATAATGTATCTAATCCAACGACTTTCTCTGTATAACTTGGTTTCATTAAGTCTCGTTTTCTAACATGTAACTACTCAAACATCCGAATCAGGCACACATCAAAGGAAACACATTTACTCAATCCAAAGTAAAAACATGAAAAGTCAAACCACACAGCATCCGATTACTAACTCGTCGGTACAAAAGTAGTTGCTAACCCCGCATAAAACTTGGGATAATTACGTCTAATACTCTCCTCTGTCTCCCAAGTGGCCTCATCAGCTCCTCGTCTAAACCACTGGAACTCTACAAAAGCATAAACCGGCTAAATTTTCTGATCTTCATAGCTGATAACGTGTCTCGGATTCGGTAGGGACCCTCTCAACGGTTTGGTTTGCTAAACTTACTTCCAGCTCTTTTGATGACTCTATCGATTCTGAAATAATGATCTTAGACTTCTGTCGGCACTTTACGAAGTGCCTAATGCTCTTTGTAATACAAACCGCTTGGCCCGGTTTCCTCAATGTGACCTAATCGGATTGTTCCTTAATTAATGGGTTTTCACCTACTTCTTGTCAAGCTTTCAAATTTATATAACTCAAAACATATCACATACCCAAGTGGACCCTTTTCATATAGATCTCTAAATCCTTAACTTGAAAACATAGGTTACCTAACATTGATTTCCTTCATCTGTGAGTTATGGGCCTACCACGCTTTTGGTGTAACACCCATTAGTCACAATGGCGTCTTTCTAAGGGTCAACATGATTTACCCAACTCCCGCCTATACTTTTCTTCTACTACTATCAAGATCCTCCTCAAACAGATCCTTACTCTCTTACTCACCCGTAGATTGTTCTTAACCAACTAGTAAGCAACCTCTAACCGATTCTCTCTATATCTTTAGATCACCCCAGAAAGTTGTCGTTGCCTACTTGGGGATTTCTCCAAGTCATCGGTAAAGTTATCTCTTAAATTCGCAGTCACTAATATCTCTTCTTAACGGTACCTGTTCGTCAATACCAATCAACACTTATACGTCCTCATTTGATGTCAGTCATTCTATAATTGACTTATCTCAATGTTCCGGACCTGCTCTTCTCATACCTATACTGGCGTTAAATTCTGGGTGAGCATCATCTGCTCGATTAATCCTTTCATGCTTCACTAATTTGTTTTCTATTCCACACTTCTGTTTTTCTTAGGCTAACTCCACTTCTCGAGCTCAACTGGGTCATTCATCTTGACCTAAATAGTCATTCCAAGTCTTCAACGATAGCTGGTAAGTGTCTTTGTAGTTTTGATGAATTTAGTTATCATCCCTTTGCAGTTCCCCTTGCACGGACCGTCGGTTTTGATGACTTAGGTCCCGTGATGATTGGGGTTACCTTGGACTTTCAAGTCTACCAAGGCCGTTCTTATATATACGTTCCTTCGCTGGTGTTACCGGCAACATTGCCTTCATGATACTCCTTTGTTTCCGCTACAGGACTTCAACTTCTTTGATACCGACATTGCGATTTCTTTCACATTCCTATATTTTTGAGGAGGTTAAAACCTCTCCACACTTGTAAAGTCTACATTTGCATCTACACTCCATTGTAGGTATCCCTTCCATGCACCTTAGACCCTCATATCCGGGTCGACATTTTATCTCTTTTGGCCTTACAAGCTTGTCTTGTGAACTCTTCTACTAGGTGACTCGTCTTATACATTTTTCTTCTCTGCATCGGTCTCTAACTGTCTGTGGATCATTACTACCCATTCTGTGTTGGAACTTCAGTTGCTTTGTACTCTTGCATAGATTTCCTAAGGACATCCTCATCTCAAAACTTTATTTAAAATTTATCATAACCCGCAATTTTGATACCTGACTTTCCTTCTCACTAGATAATTTATACACTTGGTTTACACTAAATCCATCATAGTGTCATCAGTCCGTTGGTATGATTGTTATTAAACATCCAATGGTACCATTTGTATGCGACACATCAGGTGCATATGATTTTCTCACCAATCAAATTTTTCGTAACACATTTATTATATTTTTCCTTATACTCATGTCGCTTTACCTTCTTTAAATCTTTATACCCCGTAAGATAGTTAAATCCCTTTGAGTTTTCTCGTACACGCTTTACGGACCACGTTCGTTGGTCTTATTACTTTCGTCAACTCTTATATCATCAGTCCAGCTTGCATTTTCAATGGAGTACCTCCATTTCTCATTAAACTTTTATATATACACCTTTCGGTAATCATCTTATTGGGGTAAAACTGGATCCATATAATAGCCTTTAGTCATTCCACTTTACTTCTTCTCATGTCTGTTCCAGCCAACCTGTAGATTCCATCTGCAATCACCTCACAACTCAACCACGCATTTCACCAAGGCTTTAAATCATACTCTCTATGTTTGTGCCGCCTTTGAAATTCCAATTATTTTGTGTTACATCTTTAATCACAAGGGTTTCTCCTGTCAATCTAGACAGTTTGACCCCACCTTTTCTCGGAGGAGCACCATCGGTCCTACTTGTGTGGAATGCTAAGACATAGGACATGTCACAATCATCTATTTCTTCTTACTCTTCTAGTTCTTCTTAGAGGGATCCCTTCATACTAACTTTGATATGTATCTTTCATTAGTCAGTAGTAAGTAACTACTTACAACAATTCCCTTTTTCCCATTACTATCCTCAATGGTCATTACCGACCATCAAGAGCTTCTCTTTAATATCTTTATTAGAGTTATCATATGGGACTCATTCAATGTTACCATCAAGATTACTAGTACTTGTATTGATTTAACTTCACCATTGTCGTCGTTAATCTTTGGAAGAAATTCACCAGATGTGGGTAAATTTCTTTTATAACCTTGTGGTTATTCTTCTTATCTGTTAACCAACCATCATTAGTTAGCCAACACGTATAAATTTTTTGTTGTTACCAATTAGTCTGTAGTTGACTTTCTATAAGATCGTAGACTTACTTTCCTTCTATCTCTTTAGAGGTTTGGTATACAAGATGGAAATATATCTCTTCCATTTATTTTCCTTTAGCTCCTCCTACAAATTACACTCCTATAAGAGTACTATACTCTTACAAGTCTAGTCGTATCTTCGTCTCCCGTCAATAGACTTATCGATTCTTTTACGATGACTTGTAGGCATTTCTCCAAGGTTGACCCGAGTTATTGTCCACTTGTGGTTCTCTGTTGTGACCCGCCAGTGTTATTAACTTAAATTCCATCGTGAGTGAGAAGTTATCAGAGATCCTCTTTTTCCTCAAGACTATTCTCCTACACCCTCCTTCCTTGGGTGCTGCTTGTACTTCTGCCTTTATAGAAATCCGGTCCTTGTTGTATCCCGATCCTTGTTGTAATTCTTGTATGTTCTAAGAGGTCACACCACTTCCATGTTGGTGGCATTGACCTTCCCCTTTCTAGCAACCTGTAAGCTTTTATTTTGCGGTTCTTTAATTTTTCGTATCGGGATGGACAATGTATCTTATCTTGACACCTACGTTTATGATTGTATCGGTTTTTCATCTTGATTGTGGTGGCAAGTAGCTTGTCGAGAGTGGTCATCTTCCGCCCTGCTTCTAGCCTCAACTTTCACCCTCTGGTCCGTTAGTAAGCTTAGATTCAATGCCCCTTGTCTGGATCGGTACTATCTTTCACCTTGACTTCCATGCCCATGTGTATTTCTGAAGGTATCCACTTTGTTTGTAACACTGCTTTACACCACACTTGAAAGAACCTATGGGTTGTCTCTTCCAATTTGTATATTTGTCGGTCATCAAACGCTTTTCCGGAACTACTCTCATGTATTCTCTTCATTTGGTCCTATTGAGTTGACTCGGGGTTCCCTTCTTGTCTTCGTCGTTGGTGTTGTCTTTTAGTCTTCAATTTTCCGTCTTGACGTTCCTTAACAAGTTCGAAGGAGTTGTCTGTCGTTCGTCTACCCTAATGCACATAAGATGTGCATACTAATCTTCACGTTGACACCCTTCAAAATCTACTTAGATGTGTCAAAGGGTGAGAAACTCATTATGCTATCTCCGTCATGGACATAACATAACTATAATTTCTACTAATCTTTGACATATAATCATCTATATCACCTATCTTTATAATCAAGCTATCACGTCAAACAAAAGTAAAACCTAAAGTCCATACTAAGCATACTGAGATTCGCGGTAGTAGTGGTGGTCAGCCGTACTTTTCTATACCCAACCAGCTTATGCATGCATTTGAAAACCCAAAACTTCCTTTTAAAACTTAGATCCCTTTCGGATTCTACTCAAGTACTTATTCGGTCTTTCAGAAGATTTCAAGTGTCATTGTTGCCAACCTAGAGCTCTGATACCATGTTGTAACACCCCGAATTCTCAGAACTCGGAGCGTTACTAGTTAGGACCTCACAATGGGTCCCGACCTTAGTTTGACAACAATATTACTAAGATCTTGCAACAAGACACATATAAGAAAAACCGAAATTTATAAAAATGTATTTTAAAAAAAAAGGATGAATGCAACAAAGTCTAACAGCCTATCGTACTTAACAACGGAAAGACTATTTGTCTTAACAAGAGGGAAAGACAACAAAGCAACAATCCAAACCCCCACTCTAAGGAGTACGGAGACCCGGCTGACCACTACTTCCGGATCACTCAGCTGCTGCTCTAACCTGCGGTAATTCTAATAACACAACAAAACAACCATTATCTAGTTATCTAAATATTAGGAGAATAATAATAGCACACACACACATAGAAATAATAAACACTCATCATGCTTTCAAACAATTTATTTATTATCTTCATTTAAGTCATTCACTCTAATGATACTTATTTTGTGACACGAGGGATTCCCAAACCTCGCCTCCGCCCCCGTGTACCCATCAGGAGTGGATCCGATGCATCTCACCGTGTACCTGGATGGTCTGGGTATAGAGAATCTCCCAGTCTCCTGGCAGAGTTGGGCAGTGATGTCACGGCCCGTTATACATACACTTGGGCCTTAAAACATAATAACCACGGCCGTCCTAACAAGTTGTTATTTATTATAACACACATTGTACACACACAACCATCATCACCCAACTAATATCCAGAAACCAGCTAAGTAAGTCACAAGGACTTACCTGAATCAGACCACAACTCTCAAAATCTCAACTCGGTTTGCAACCGTAGCAACTCAAACGCCTGTCATACAAGGCACGTGGATCAAAATCACATCCAGATGTCCTACCTCATGCGAAGGAATTACGGAAAAATTTCTCTTACGGTAAAAGACCATTTTACCCTTAGTGCCGAAAGTTCTCAAGGTTTATTCTTAAATCCTACAAATTTCTTTTAGAACTTGTTTTCCATAATTTGTGTCTCTCGGATAGTTACTTATAGGTTATAAGTTCAAATCTCGAATCAACTCGAAAGAGGACAACACTCCTCTTCCTTCCCGGTTACTATCTACTCTAATACATATATTATATCGTCATACATACTTTAACCTTTCTCCTCAACTCACTTATTATATAACTACTCGTGTACCCACATATCCTACATAAATTCATATCTCCCAAACTCGCACTTATATACGTAAACCCATATATTTATTTACAAGTATATACCTATATACAACTTATATATACACTCTCTATATATATGTGTGGTACTTGCATATTCTGCACTATCCTATACATACGTACTTATACATTCCTTTATTTATACACATCACTGTTACTTATTCTTTTATTTACATCTTTCAACTCCTATGTCCGTGTATATATACATATATATGTATATATATACCTTACACTCTTCTCCAACTATAATATAACATATAATCGTATTTGAATATCTCTATATACTTTCATGCTCCTATACAACTATAATATAACATATAATCGTATTTGAATATCTCTATATACTTTCATGCTCCTATACATATGTATTTGTGTAATACTCAGTACTTCTCATTTATCATTTATCTTAAGAATGTTCCGCAGTGCACCGAGAATGGACTCGAGAATGGACTCACTCAAGGCGGTTGCCGATGGTCCGGTGTTTACGGCTGTTGGGCGTAGTAGACTCGTTCTGGACCGGGACTCGTATGCTGGCTCGATTGGACTCACCACCGTGCACCACCCTCCTTGGCTAGTCCCTGCAAGATCCGAGAGACTAGGCGTGCCAGTTGATTAACACGTGCAGAAAGATGGGAAGGAGAGGGAAGAAGAGGGAAAGAGGAGGGGAAGAAGACACCCGACCCACCTACTGCAGCAGTGACGACGGCGGCGGCGAGCTGACCTAGCGGGAGGGGACCGGCGGTGGCAGCTTCACCGTTGGGCCGAACGAAGGCTGCTGAAGACGGCGGCACTGCGTCACTGCTGGGCCGAACGAAGGCTGCTGAAGACGGCGGCACTGCGTGGTCGGCAGAGGCGACGGAAGGCCCTGGGCGGCGGCTCCGGTGCGGCGAGTAGGCGGCGCTTTGCTCCCTCCTGGCGTGCAGCAGCGTTTCGATTCCAGGGGAGCAGCAACTTCGTCTTCTCCGGTCGTGAGGTCGGGTAAGGAAAGAGAAGCGGCAGCCTTATCACGTAACATTAATTAGTTTTAGGATTAGGTTCAGTTTTAGGGTTAGATTAAGTTTATGATTAGGTTAAAAGATTAGTATTGGGCCAGCTGAAGACATGGGCCCGTAATTTGGGCCGGGTCAATTCATTTAGTTAAAAGAAAAGATAGCTAACTCGTTAGTCGTACGGAACCGCTCCTCGGTTTTTATTTTAAAAAGTACGGAATTAATCTACGGAATAATTTACGGAATTATTTTAGTTATTATTTTATGTGAATATAGGTCATATAAAATGATAGAATTTATTATCATGTTCTTTTATTTAAAGAATTAAGTTTGGCGGATCGGAATCCGGTTTGATCGGTATTAACCGGAAATTAAAATTTTTCGGGTATTACAATAATAATCTATCTTTTGAAAATTCTTATACATGACACCAATTTATAGTGTAGATTTAGTTAAGTTGACTCACCTTTTTACTAGTATATGGTGATATGTTATACTATTTTTGACATAATATATCCTTATAATAGTTAATTAACTAATAATTTTGTAAAAGAAAAATTATTTAAAAAAAATGCATCAACTAACTTATAGGATAAATTTATTTTTAGAAAAAAATATTTATAATAAATTTAATAATTTAGTACGTATAATAAAGGTATTTCGGACAATATTATTAAATAATTATTGAAAATTTACTTGAAAACAATGTGTTTCAATTCAATAAAATATTTCTTATAAGTTATTTAATTTAGATTTTTTAAAAGGTGGATTGTTTATAATAACTTTATTATTTTTTTCTCAATACTTGGTGGTATGTTATACTATTTTGACATAATATACCTTATAATAGTTAATTAACTAATAATTTTGTAAAAAAATATATTTTATACAAAATAGATTTTAAAAAAATATATTTTATACAAAATAAATTTTTAAAAAAATACATCAAATAACTTATGGAGTAAAATTCCTTTTAGAAAATTATTGATTATTAAATTTAACAATTAAGTATAATAAGTGTATTCCGGATAATACGATAGTATACTTATTGAAAGTTTACTATAAAACAATATATGTGTTTCAATTCAATGAAATATAACTTATAAGTGGTTTAATTTATAAAAAAAAAGTTTAAATGGTGGATTGTTAAAAAAAATTTAATTGTATTATGTGTATTTAACTTTTAATGAAATATCATAATTGATATAATAACAAGTGTAATGGCATATACTTGAGACCTTGACAAAATAAAAATATTTATAATATATTGTTAACTAAATAGAACTTTTAGTGACAAAATAATCCATACATAAAATTGATCAATAATATAGTGGGTGTATTAAATAAATTATATTTGTAATCCACAAAAATCGAAGAAATAAAAACTATTAGAATAATAATCAAATTGAAATAAATTTTAATGAATTTTATTACATAATATCGGGGGTGTTGTTTTGTGTTTTTAAAAAAGAAAAAATGAAATTAGATTTTATTAAGATCTCGGAAATGAATGACAATTGTTAAGATATTAATTAATTATACTTAAATAATAATGTGACGTGTCTTAACATATATCCATCAAGTGTAAGTTTGACTATGTGGATTCACGAAATTGTGTCAAGTGTAAGTTTACGGGTTGTTTTAGTATATAGATAGATATAAATAGTATTAGATGGTAAATTATAAGAATTGTCATTAACTTATGCATTTTTTTATTTTTAATTGGTTATGAAAGGTGATGATGATTAATAAAGGGATTTGATATACACCCTCAAGTCATAGCAATAAGCAAGGGCGGAGCTAGAAAATTTATAAGGGTGGGTGATATTTAATATTAAAATAATAATAAATTTATAAATTATTTAGTTATAATATACATTGCAGCAAACATTTAAAATTTTCAAGCCCATTAAAATAAATTAAAACGAACAAAACAATATGGTGGCGATTTTGACCATCGCAGCTCCGTTAATAAACAATAAATTTTTAAACCAATTTTACTAGTAAAATATTCCTAATTTATACAGAATTAATAGTTAAACCAAGTGAAAATAAAAACTAACGACATTAATTATACAACATAAATTTTTACTAGTAACAATATTAATGACTGCAAATGCTCGTATAGTAAGGGTAAAATATGGTCTATTCAGTATTTAGTTTATATACTGATTACTTTATAATAAAGTTTATAAATTAAATTTTCTATTAAACTTAATTAGTAAGGGTAAAATAGTAATAAAAATAAGGAATGAAGAAAATTTTAAAGTTATATTAATGACTGCAGTAACCTGAGAGGGACTACCAGCTCAACTTGACTTAAATAATAAAAAGGCAATTATATAGCATAAACTTGTTGCTTCTTTGTATGCTTGGGCCTAAAAATTACTTTTGGGCTGGGGTTGGGCGATTGTCCAGTCAAGCCCACCTCTGTCTCCGCCCCTGGCAATAAGGGCTTGTTCCTTTTTCATATCTGATATGAGTATATGAGATATCGGTATCGATATCAAGGATATGGGTATGAGATTGATATATGATATCTGATACTTGTGTTTGGCAGGATGGTGAGGTATATCAGAATAGGGAGACGTGGGAGGGAGAGGTGAGAAGACGTGGGATAAAAAGAACGTGATATTGTCAATTTTTAAAGATATCAAAATCAATAAAAAAAAAGTAAAGTATTGATATCTAGTATATCATTTTGATATTCATATACTCAATTACGAAACATGGATATCGGATATGTGATATTTATACCCATATCTCATATGGATATGGGAAAGGAACATGCCCTTAGGCCCCGTTCGATAGTAGGAATTAATGAGTTTCAATCGACTAAATAGCTCTTCATCTTATTCGTCGTTGATTTGGAGCGATTTTTCAATCGGCTAAATCAAATGACATTGGAACTTAATTAATGGCGGATTCTTTCAATTGGGGTACGAGGTTTAATCGAATGAAATGAATTTCAATTTCATTTCTACCCTTCTTCACTCCTTTGGATCCCAACAAGGAACCCTACGGCGCTCTCTGAGCATGTATGTTCTTCTCTTCGATGTTTCAACTCAATCTTCTACTACTATCATTTGTTTCATCTTACTCTTCTATTCGATTCACCCTTCTTCACTCCTCAGACAACCCAACAACGAAACGCTAAAGCGCTCTCAAACTCTTTGTCGATCAACGGGTATCTTCTTATTCTCTTTGATTTTTGAACTCTCAAACCCTTCTCTTTCTACTCTTATCTTCTCTTCTCTGTTTTAAATCCATTATTTTACCAAAAATTTTGAGGACCCTCTCTTCCAGTTCTCAGAATTAAGTAATCTCATATGCCCTTCATCATGGCTATCTTTTTCTCCTTTTTTGTCTAATCCATGATTATGGATGTTTAGAATAGAATTATATATATATTTGGAATTTATCAGTAGGCCAACCCACCTTCTTTGTTGAGTAAAACAGACATTTTGCATTTGTTAGCTCATACACTAGTAGTAAATGCCAGGAAGGTCAACTGTAAATCCGCCTTTGTTGCGGATAACGGAAGCACTAGCAGCTCTCCATCCTAAAACGCACAATATGAATGGGAAAAACCTATTCTATATCAAGATACATCTATATCTATCTAGTGATGTGGTATGAGAGAATCCTTTACTAAGTTGAAGAAAGACCTTGTGTACCTGAATAATAACTGTTTTTTTTCGCCACACCGGCTTCAGGTGAAAATGATGAACCATCTCCCTTCTCAATGGTAAACTCAACAATACCTCTCTATGTTAGTTTGTATATAAAACTTGAGTTGATAATATACTCTATATGATAAAAATTTCCAGCATAAGAACACATCCCCTCGTTGGAAGTCTACTCGCTAGTGGTACGTTTACTAAGGTACAATAACACAACACAAAAAGATAAATCAAATCCATAGGATGAATTCTTGGGAGTTTACTTCCAACCAATATGCAAAGTCTTAACTAGTCCTTGGGCAAAAAGCCAAATACAAAAGATAATTTTTGGATGCTAGATGCCTACATGCCTTAATTATGCACATGATATTGCTCAAGTCATTGTTTGTTTTAACACACCCTCCTTATTGTCAGTCATCCAACTATTCAAGCATCCTCTACAAACATATCTGGTATATCTACAACAGTGCATCCCCTTCTTCTAGAGTAATAATATGGCTTAAGCCAAAATATTATCTCTTTACATATTTTGTATCTTCACACAATATTTTCTGGTTAGAATTATACAATACACCACGCCCAAACATATTGTAGAGTTGGTAATATTTGTCAAAATTTGACTTGCCTTGGGTAATTTCATTTAATGTCCTCGCAAATTGCAACCATGTATCCTATTAAGAATAAAAGTATTTCTAACTTTAGACCATCCGATCAAATTCTAGCAATGTTAAAGAAGAAAAAAAGTTAAATATATTCATCACTAACTCGTAATGAAAAAAAATCAGTAAACAAACTGTTTTACATATTCATTGGAAATTTAGTAAAAAATAATAGACTATATGCCTATTCTATATGATATTTAGGGAGCTCCATGAGCTTTTTTAAGCGTTAACAAAGTTGTTTATGGAAGGTTTGATATTGTTTTGGGTCAGCATCATTCTTATTCAAAAAACTCACAATATAGCCATATTCATGTTCTCTAATATCCAAGACTTTCACACACTGACTTCAAATATACATCAAGAAAACAATGAAACTTTTGGATAGTTCTACTATCAAATGAAAATAACTATACACTCAAATATCTTACCAAGATAAAATCTAGAAATGACATGCACATTATTTGCAATAGTTTGACATCATGAATTTAACCAACGATAAAGTTGTTAGATATATTTGTCATCTTCAAATAGTTAATTGTACGGTTGAATTCAAAAATGTCATATGTTTTCTTCTGTTTAGGGTATATTGATTTGTCTTGTATTGTTGGTTGATTTCAAAATAATGGGGCATCTGCAATAGGTTATGTTTGTGGTACATTAATATGCTTATGTTAGATTTATATTTTATTGATCTGTTTAGGGTTAAATTTAAAAAGACCACATGATGTCTTCTGTTTAGGGTAGATTTCAACTTATCTGAAAAAAGCCATTTGTTGTTTGTGTGCTAATATTTGACCAATGTTGATACATATTATTAGACATGTCAGACTTTGAAGGTCATTTTTCACTACCCTCCGATGCTTTCTTCCCTTATGAGTTTGACCGTGATGTTTCTAACTTCCCTACACCGCCTGATCCATATTTCGTTGTAAGCAATCCAATCTCTTTTCATTGCATTGTGTACAATAAAATTATCACCGGAAAAATATATTCATTATATATGTGATGTCTTTATCTTTATATGATTGGCAGTTGTTCGTCGAGGATTCGGATGATGAAGTCGTTGACACTCTCACAACATCTCGTATGGTTACTCGTATTCAAGAGGTTGTTCGTCAACTCAGGACTGACAATCAAAGGCTACGAGAGAAAATCGATACAACAAATCACAATATGGGCAACGTTGAGTCAGTAAACTTGGAAGTTTATGGCCATGTTTCAGATTTGGCCCTCAAACATACAACTCTCTTTAAGGCTTGAAGAGGCCAAGTTGAAGACGACTGAAAATGCCAAAAAAGAAAAAGTATTGATGGTTGCACTACTAGTTGTAGTCGTTTGGTTCCTTGCTCAATTATGTTACAAGATTGAGTTTTAATTCTCAAAGGCTAATGGATGATATCTATGTATATGTAATATGACTTTTGTTCTTGTGTTTCATCATTTTTGTTAAACTTGTTATTACACAATTGATGGTTTTTGTCAACATTTCAGCTTATTTATTATGCATAGTGGTTATTATTATTATTTTAGATTATACTTATTGTCCTGTCTATCTGCACAACTGAAGTTTCTATCAAATGTGGTTGTTATCGTGACTATTTGTATCTTAGGATTACACAAACCCAACAAAAATGAGCAACTACAATTCATCTTCATAATATATAAATAACTTAGGATTAAATTTTCAGTCACATCAAAACATGGATTTCTAACTAGTTATACGCTAGTTATATGCATTTGATTACACCCTAAGAATGCTTAAATTATGTCAAAATGTGACGTAATAATGTCATAGGTGTTTGCTTTGGAAGTCATAATTAAATATCAACTAGAATGTACATTAAAGTATTTGTATATGTTATCCTTCAATATCTTATCCGGGAAGACTGTAAAATGAGGGTCATGTGGACGTAATAATTCGTTTGCTAGTCCGGTGAAGTTGCTTCCACTTCCGGTAATATCCTCCAGCACCTCGTGGATCGTTTGGCTAATTGTGTCATCTGATCGTTGAAATCTTTCACAAGCCCCACAATTTGAAACACCGACAGCCAATGTGTACGATAAAATTTCAGCCTTTTCAAGGACATACATGTTTTTTTGGTAGGAAAGACGGGGAGAGAGGGCACTCACCCATATTATTATGAAAACAACAAAAGAGCTAACATATGACTAGCCTTTGGGTCGCTACGTCTCACGCATGGTTTTTTAACAAAGAGATAACATAACTAATTGAATGAATTAACATAAAATAACCCAGCGGGAAAGCATAAGCGATGGAAGCTAAGTGGTCGTCCACAATATTAGCCTCGCGATAAATGTGACGGAGCTGGACGAGCCAGTCCCTAGAATGAAGTCTTGGCAACTTGAGACCAGACTGAATAGAGGGTGAGAAACCGAGATGTTGCTCTTGACTAGTCTAAGAACAAGTTCAAAATCAACCTCCACAATAACTCTTCTAAAACCCTTCTCCCATGCAAGATAGAGACCCGCAATGAGACCCTAAAGTTCCACCGAGGGGACGGTGCTTACGCCAATGTTCATGACAACTCCTCCTAACCACTGCCCATGAGCGTCACGGATTACTCCTCCAGCAATAGCGTTTCCTACATTGGTTCGGGCCGAACCGTCCGTGTTAAGTTTAATCTAGTTCTCAACCGGAGCCTCCCATCTAACATCCACAGTTATTCTAGGGTTAGGCGTCATTTTGAAAAAATATTTGCATGCGCAACGGAGAGACTTTTGGTATAAATTACAATGGCAACCTTATTTGGTGGGTAAGGCTTGCTCCTGAGCACAACATCATTTCACCACTTCCTGGACATCCACAGAGCCACCGCAAAGCACGGAGCCCAAGGAAGATTGGACTCAATTGAGTCTGTGCGAAAAAAGGTTATGGTATAGCCACAAATTGAAATATGAGTTGTAGAAATATCCAGCATGTTCAATAGACAGTAAACCGCTCCAAATGGTAGTCACATTCGAACAATCTCTAAACAAATGAAATAAGGATTCAACATTGCCGGAGCAAAGGGAGCAAATAGGGTCCGATGTCAAATGACGCTGGAACCGCTCCAGGCAACTGAATCATGGAGCTTCCAAATAACCCGATAGAGGTAAGCCATGTAACACCCCAAGTTCACTGGATCTTACAACAAGGCATAAATAGATTAAAACCAAAACATCAAATTGTATAAATATATACAACAAAGGTTTTACAAAACACCACTGATTACAAAACAACAAGAAATGCCCATACATTTACAAAACAACCCCATATCCCTCGCACAACCTAGTGTGCGGAAGCCCTCAGCGGATCACCCATCGGGCTCACTCTGCAATCCTCCTGTCCTACAAAGCATCTACAACACGGTATAAAACCGTTAGCTCATCATTCATATATAAGGTAATGCATAAGCACAAACACATATCATGAAATGATAAACACTCAATCATGTTGTCACACATTTACCCGTTTAATTATCTTTATAATGTCATACACTCAAGATATATATATATATATATATATATATATATATATATATATATATATATATATATATATGAAAATATGTGACACGAGGAATATATCATACTCGCCTCCGGGTACCATATCCATCTGAAGTAGTATCGACGCACTTCTCGTGTACCATAAGGAGTGGTGAAGTGTCCATCCCGTATACCAGAACTGGTCTGAACTACAGAGAACCTCCCAGACTCCTTACATGATGAAAGGGAAAGGTTATCACTGTCACTGCAAGGGGGATATCCAATAAACCATAGGTCGGTAATAATCAGTATCGCATGCTATCAAGCATATAACAATCATTACTCATGCATACACCAAATATAGGAATGCAGCTAAGTAAGTTCTACGGACTTACCTCAACCTCAAGATAACCTCAACCACGATCAACTCTAAACCGGCGGATAACATTGCCTAATAACAAGGCATAAAGAGATATCAAATCTCCTATCAATCAAAGGGGTCACACCTAGAACTAAGGGATCCATAAGGATCATATCCAACCTATAGGCCTCAACAACCTACTAAACATCAAAGCCATAACCGGCATAAATCGATACCATGATATTATCATCCTATTCTCATACTCATACCTAGCATGATTCTAAACCACTCATACTAGGAAAGGAAAGGACTCATACCACACTAGGTATGTCCTGGACAAGACGTACCTGCGCGACAACTAGACGCAGGGGTGATGAACCAGGGAGACGACACTCCCACGCAGGGGCGGCTGTTTGTGCAGAATGAAATCTCCGACTCTCTTCGATCTTTCACTCGACCTTCTTCACTTATTCACCATCCAACAACCATCCACATAATATACATACACATATATGAGTATCGATTGCCCAGGAAGATCAATCACAAGATCAAACTTGTGCATTCCTAAGCTAAATGGAAGGAAAGAAGAAATGAAGAAGAAGGAAGAGGAAGAACACACCAAACTGGAACCTAACAAGGGAAGGATCGACACCAAACACATTCAGCTAGCTCTCCAAATCTCAGCATCAGCAACTATCATCATCAACATCAAGCTCCACACAACTCTCTTGCAAAACAAAGGAAATCCAAGAAAAAGATCAAATGAGAAAGAGAAAGAGAAGAAGAACGTGAGGAGAAGAAGCATGGAGGAGGAAGGAAACCCTTCATCATAAGCTAAGGAGGCTTATAAAGGAAGGTAAAGCAAAAACACGGGTCAAGAGTCAACAAAGGCGGTTGCAGCCATAGGAAACCGCAGGGGCAGGTCCTTGAGCCGTAGGGGCGGATCACAGGGCCGTTGGGGGCGGTTCACATGGCCGATGGGACGGCTCAGCACCTAAAAGACTAAGGCTCTTATACCACACTCCCCTAAAAAGAAGTTTCGTCCCGAAACTTGCACAATCCCAAATTCTCTCGAACCCATATTCCGAGGTATACTCTCTTTATCGGAGGTATCACATCTCCGCTCATAAGATATCAACCTATAACATTCTATAACCTCAAAACACAAGCATGGAGGAATCATCAACTCCAGCAACAAGATCACTATATTATCCAATGGCATAGAGGAAAACCGTCTCTAGCCAGACTATAATCACATCACAAGGGTATAGAGGAAATACATCTCTTGCCATATCATACTCATAATACAAATGGCGTGGAGGAAGAACATCTCCAACGAAACTATACTCATAATAGCATGGAGGAAGAACCATCTCCGGCTATATCATAAATCGCGCTAGCACATCAAGATCTAACAAGATCATATATCACATCATAGCTATTGTTACGCTAAGATTGTGTAGCACAAAAGTCTTAAATTTATAACTCGATATATTTTCCTAACTCCTAGCGAACCCACAGTGTATGGATCGTTTTGTAGCAAGGATAGTATTCCGAGGTCGAACACAAAGACTAAGGTAAAATCAAATCAAATAAGTGATTATGGATAGTGCAAATCTAGTCTAAGAAAAGAGAAAGGAATAAAGAAATGAAAATCATAATGTTTTTGGGTTGGTTTTGTGGTGATCAAACAAGATCACAATTTATGCAAGATTGTAAAACAAACTAACAAATACAGCTAACAACACAAACACGAGATATGTGATCAAAGAGAGAAAAGCGGATTCTAGGGGTTTAGGACTTCCGGTTATGGCATTGGACTAAAGCTTCTAATCAACCTTGGACTAGCTATGGTATGTTGGAAAGGAATGTTTCTCAAATGGGATCAATCACCGGGTAGGTCTCATGATCCACTAGTCCCGCAAATAAGGTCCTACCACCGGGTAAGTCTCTAGGAGCCTAAGTGATAACGTGATTTATGACGTTAGTATAGGCATACAATTAGATAGTTTTTCCCACTATTCATGCGCGATTTGGCATTAGTTCACGACGTTTACACTCATTTCATGCATAATTCTAGAAGAGACGTCTACACGAGCATTTGTCGGTGTTGTAGGTATTTCGGGGGTCTTTTGGACATTAACCGATGCATTCGAGGGTCAAGCCTCATGGGGGTACACATCCAAAGCTTTGAAGGATCATAATTGGAGCAACAAAGGACACAAAGACCACTATTGGTGCAAGCAATGGAGCAACTCATGGCTAGACGATCTTAGCATACTTCTGTTGAAGAAAATCGGACCATCACTCAGGAAAATCGGCCGATTTTCCTGAGTAGGTCGATTTTTTGGCCTTCAACAGCTTAAGCCACGTGTCCCACGATCTCTTGATCCGGCCTTGCTCTTGGTGGAGAATATAAGTGGGCCTGCAAGCTGTTGCTGGGAGCTCTCCTCTCCCACATTCTCTCATTGACAGCTCATTGGATTGGGATAGACTTGGAGAAGAAGAAAAAATCTCTAAAATTGAAGGAAGAAGAAGAACACCAAACATAGAGTGATAGTGAGGTTTTGAGTGATTGGGAGTGATTTTTGGAGTCTTTGATTGAGGAACTATTGCAAGGATTGTTAAGAACGTTTTGGAACTTCATTTGAAGGGTTGTAAGTCTTGCTAAACCTTAGATTCAGCTGAGATTTAATGTTTTTACTTGCTTATCTTTCATCATCCATCTATGAAAACCATGTATGCTTGTGTGATGATTTTGGATCTTGATATGCATATTATTGGCTAGTTTATTGTGATTCTGGAGTGATGGATTGATGGTTATGGCTTGGGTGATGATAGAATGGACTTATATGTTAGTTTAGGATGATTTGTATGCACGAAACCCATTCTAGAGAGAAAAATCGGGTTGTTCATCAGCCAGATTGGCCGATTTATCCCAAGATCCATCCAATTTTCCTCTCTGTTGCTCTTTAATTGATGAATCTGTATGTTAGGGTGTTAGGGTGTTGAAATCCTAGTGTTTATTTAGCCTAATTTAGCTTAGGATCACCTAATGCTATCAACCTAAGTGAGGAAAGAGATCTACCCGATGATTTCCGATCTTAGATACCTAAGATGATGAATTCTAGGTAGTAGTGAGCCTCACAAGCCGCTATTGGATTGAGTGTGCTAGGATTATTGCTTGAGACTTACTTTTCCGAGACTTACCCGGTAAGGAGAGGTTTGCCACTTAAGTAGTGTCCGGTTTGTGTAGAATTCACTACTTTACCTCCTTGAGACTTACCCGGTAATAGGAGTTTGATGCGGGATTAGTGAAGTGAGAGACCTACCCGGTAATTGCTTCCATTAGTGTAACACCCTTTCCCAACACCACAGCCTTGTCCTTAGAATCTTTAGAACCTTGAGTCCAATGCCAAGACCGGAAATCTTGACCTCTAGAATCCACTTTTCTCTCTTTTATCACACATTTTGTGCTTGTGTTACTTGTTTACCTTGCTACCTTGAGTTGTTAGTTTGTTATATTATCTTGCTTGATTTGTGATCTTTGCTTGATCACCACCAAAACCCAACCAAAAACATTGAGATTTTCATTTCTTTATTCCTTTTTCCTTTCTTAGACTAGATCCACACTATCTATGACCATTGTTTGACTTGATTTCACCTTAGTCTTTGTGTTCGACCTCGGAATACTATCCCTACTACAAACGTCCCGTACACTGCGGGTTCGCTAGGAGTTAGGAGAAATATAACGAGTATAAATTTAAAACCTATTGCGTATCACACACATCCTGAGCGTAACAAGTTTTTGGCGCCGTTGCCGGGGACTAGGTCTAGATCGAGTCATTTTTGTGATTGTTTATAGTGTAGATCTTTCTTGTTGCTTTTGATCTCTCTTTGGTTTGTGTCTTTGCTTTTCAGGACATCTCTTACTCTTTAAGTGTATGCTAAGATCTCGTGGCAAGGATTTAGCTTCATTCGATCCCGAACCGGAGAAAACCTTTAGATCTAGATCCAAGAGCATTAAAAAGGGAAAAGAGATGGCCGGAAGAGATCTCCAAGCTGAGTTGGATGAAGCTTTAGAGCAAATAAGGCTAAGAGATGAGCTCTTGGAGGAAGAAAGGAGACTTTCCAATGAGAGGCAAGAAGCAACTAGGAGGGAGATTGATGAGATTAGGCAAGCCCTTGTACAAGGAGAGCTTAATCATCAACAACCTCCACCTCCTCCACCACCACAACCGCAGCCGGCGGCAAATGTTAGGGTTGTGCCCATTGCTATTGAAGAGCCACAAACATTAGGGAGACGTATGGATCCGGCACAAAGAGCACACCGTCCGGGTGTGAACTTAGGAGATCCCGCAACCCACAAATACGAGCTCCGCCCTCAAGTTCTACAAATGATCCGGCATAATCAATTTGGAGGGATGGAAGGAGAGTCTTTTCATCAACACTTGATGAACTATGAGATTTTGATGGAGACTCTTAGACCGCCAAGATTGGAGAGCAACAACCATAAGCTTAGGGCTTTTTCTTCTCTCTTAAGGATAAAGCCTTGGCTTGGTATCAATCTATTCCACAAGGGCGAGTTAGTACTTGGGAGGAGATGACAACCGAGTTTTTGACTAAGTTCTTCCCACCTTCCAAGACTACCGAGTTAAGAGGGAAGATAAATGCCTTCGTGATGAAGGATAGAGAGAGTTTATTCAAGTCTTGGGAGAGGTTCAAAGATCTTCTCCTAGATTGTCCACACCATGGTATACCAAAAATTGAGCTATTGGAGATCTACTTCAAAGGACTTGATGAAGATAGCCAATTCAAACTCCAATCTCTTTCCGGTGGGACTTTCATGGAAAAGCATGTGGATGAAGCTTGGGAGTTTGTAGAGAAACAAGCTCTAGTGATTGAGAAATACTCCCATAGGAAGAGCGAAGGGAGAAAGGCGGGAGCATATGAGGTGAGTGAAGTCACCATGAGCAACTTCAAGCTTGATGCCATTAATAATGAATTGAAGTCTTTGAGAGAGTTGTGTGCTACAACTTTGAAGAACCAAGCAACTCCTCAAGTGCAAGTGCAAGCAAGCTTGTCTTCCAAGGAGGAAGATGTGAGTTACATGGGAAGGGGCAATTATAACAACTACCAAGGCCCAAGGAACTTCAACAACAACCGGCAATTCAACAATTACCGGCCCAACCATAACCATCCCGGATTTTCCTACTCTAACCCGGATGGAGCCTTGAACCCTCCCGCTTCCACAAGCACAACTCCACCACCAAAAGCTTCACAAGAACCTCCACCCGGATTTACTCAACCTCCAAAGGATAGAACCGAAATGATGTTTGAGCAATTGCTTGGAAGGTTGAGTGGTCTTGAGAGCACGGTGACTTCTATTTCTAAGGCTCAAAAGGTTTTGGAAGCACACGTGTTCCAAAAGGCGGGTGAAGCTCATAGAGATCCGGGAAAGCTTCCCGGAAGAACCGAAGAAAACCCAAGAGGCCAAGTGTTGGCTATCACAACGAGAAGTGGTTTGAGCATGAAGGATCCCTTACCTAAGGGAAATGACAAAGGGAAGCAAGTGGTGAATGAAGAAGAGCCATTGCAAGAAGATGGAGGAAAGAGCAAGGAACCATCATATGTGGCGCCACCTCCATACAAGCCACCACTACTGTTCCCTCAATCACGAGCAAGAGCTCGTTTGGACAATCACTTTGGTAAATTCCTTGAACTTATGTCTAAATTGCATATTAACATTCCGTTCATGGATGCTATTTTAGGAATGCCGGCATATGGCAAGTTCTTGAAGGAAATACTCTCCAACAAGAGGAAGTTGGAGGAATATGGGGAGATAAGGATGACAAAGAGATCCTCGGAGTTGATTCAAACAATGAAGGAGGAGTGATAGCATGAATTATAGTCTATATTTTGGGGTTTGTTTGGACGTTTTATCTTTCATAATCTGCATGTTTGTATGTGCATTATGTGATTTGACCACCATTTCATCTACCTTTGCGAGAATCGAGGTCTACACCTAGTTTTGTTGTGATTGTAGGTAATTTGGTACGTTTTGCATCAAAAAGGTGCGAAAGGAGTCATGAGTCATTTAGAGCTACATCCAGGAAGCATAGCCATGGATTAAAGAATTACTTTGGACCAGTTTTAAGAGATTTCGCATTCAGTTGTGACTCACCTCGGTTGACCAGAGATTCACCTCGACCGAGGTGATCCAGAGACGCCGACTCGACCGAGGCGAATACCTAGGACGCGGCGAGAATATTTTATTCTTGGCTGAGATCTTTTAAAATTGGAAAGAGATCTTATATTTTTGGGCTTGGCTCCTGGAAGGAAAGAGATATGCAGAATCATATATTTTACCTATTTTTATGGGAAGAGATCTTTCTAAGATATCTTATCTTTGGAGGGTTATTTTCCTATAAAAAGGGTTGGATTTTCACAAATCCAAGATCTCTCATACGACGTCGCATACCCTGCTGAGATCCGCATACTTCCTGCAGCAGCCGCACTCCAGTTTGGGAGAGATTCGAAGAACCTTGTTGAAGGTTGAAGGAAGATTGAAGATTGTAGCTTTTATAGCTTTTGAAGGATTTTTGTAAGATTATCTTAGATTCCCTTTCTTGTTGTCTTGTCTTGTTGGATTGCTATCCAAGGAACGCTTTGTTGTGATATTTGATTCAGTTATTGAAGTCTTTTCATTAAATCCTTCTTTGTTCAAATATTCACCTTCTTCCCATATATTTGATTAATACTTTCATGATGATGAGTGGCTAATTTCCTTGTGTGATTCTAGGGTGATTGGCTGAAGGTTGTGGGAAAAACAATGATAGAATAATCTTAGATTCCAGTAGGATCCTGAAAGTTCGAGTCTTTAACCTTAACCCTAAGCACCTCGTTTAGTCGATGAACATCTCGGCCGGGGTGGAAACTGGCTGACCGAGGTGACTTATCTGATCCATAACTGAGAGTTAAGTGGTAGAGTTTGCCAAATCCTATTCTTATTACACCTTTCCTGGTTCAAAGCAAGCTTAGGATGAGACTTACCCGGTAATTCCTTAGTTTGTGTACCAACGATCATAAGTGTAGGTAATAAAGGTTCATCCTTTATTGGGGTTTGAGTGTGCTTCCATCCCATCTTTGTGAGTTAGCCTGAGACTTACCCGGTAAAGGTTGATTCTATTCCCTTAGATGGTGTGTTAGTTTGAGGTTATAGTTCTTTATCTTGATTCCTTGAGACTTACCCGGTAATAGGAGTTACGGTTTTGGATTAGCGAGTAGTGAGACTTACCCGGTGATCTACTCCACTTTAGTAACACCTTTCCCACGCAAAAATCTCAGCTTTGTCCGCTTATCTATAGATCTTGAGTTGGAACCACAACTAGATGCTTTAACCCCTAGAATTGCATGTTTGCTTTATTGACTTCTTATTCATCTTTGATTGTGTTAATCGCTCTTGTGGTTAGTATTGACATAAGCACACCGTATTGACTTTGTTTCATCGAGTCCCTGTGATCGACCCCTGGAATTTTCTTGCTTTTACTACGATTGACCCGTACACTGCGGGTTCGCATCCTTGTTTTAAGCTTAAGTCTAGGGTTATAAATTTAAAGCTTGCACACACCGTTTGGAGCGAACAAGTTTTTGGCGCCGTTGCCGGGGACTTGGTCTAGACCGAGCCGGTACGGTTTGCTCTTGGGGCGATTGCCCCGTTTCATCTAACCACTCTACTTGAGTGACTTTTGCAGGTTCTTTCTTAGGTATATGCGAAGAACCCGCGCTGGGAAGGAAATCGTTCCTTACGATCCCGAACCAGAAAAGACATACAAGCGACACTTAAGAGAAGCGAAGATGGCCCAACAAGACGATCGTGATCTTGCGGCCCAATTGAAAGAGGCGCTAGAGCTGCTACGCCTCAGCAAGGAAGAACTCAGGCAAGAGAAAGAAGAGAATCGCACCAAGACTGCAGCAATCGAAGCTGAGATAGCAGTCATACGAGACCAGATTCTACTTCGACCGAGGGAAGATCCTCCTGTTGATCCTCGACCGATGCAGGATCCAGTAGTTGACCCGCGACCGAGGCAGATTCCAGTACCTGACGCCCCGGCCGATGTACTTCCACCTCGGATGCCAGTCCGAGATGTTCTTCTTGCAGGAATCCCACAAACCCTAGGTCAAAGGATGGACCCTAACCAACAGCTGAGGCGTCCAGGAGTGAACCTAGGAGATCCAGCAGAAAAGATAGAGCTCTTGATGGAAACCTTGCGACCCCCCAGAATTGAGAATAACAACTACAAGCTAAGACCTTTTTACTTTTCTTTAAAAGATAGAGCTCTTACTTGGTATCAATCTCTTCCTCCAGGAAAAATTAGCACATGGGAGGAGATGACTACGGAATTCTTGACCAAATTCTTTCCCCCCTCAAAGACCGCCGAAATGAGAGGGAAGATCAACGCTTTCATTATGAAGGACAAGGAGAGCTTGTCCAAATCTTGGGAGCAGTTCAAGGATATCCTCTTGGATTGCCCACATCATGGGATTCCAAAGATCGAGTTGTTGGAGATCTACTTCAAAGGGCTGGACGGAAGCACCCAGTTCAATCTCCAACTACTTTCCGCCGGTACCTTCATGGACATGGCGATTGATGAGGCTTGGGACTTCATTGAGAAGCAAGCCTTGCACATGGAGAAATATACCCACCAAGGAGCTGAAGGTGGAGTTAAAAGAGTCAACTTTCAAGAGACTCAATCCAACAACAATCAACTCACGTCTTTGACGAATGACGTGAAGCAATTGAAGGAGCTCTTGATGGCTCAAACTAAGAAGGAAGAGCAAGGGAAAGGAACAACAACAATAACGGGTACCGTAACAACAACAACGGTCCCCGAAACAACAACTACAACAACAACAATAGAGGATCCAACAGCAACAACTAGAGGGCGAATAACCAAAACTACGGTAACAATCATTCAAACTCCAACTCTAATGATTCCTCTAACCCTTTCCTCTCTTCCCCTTCTTCTTCTTCTACTCCATTGAAAAGCCAAGGACAAGGATCAAGTTCGTCTCAGCCAGAAAAGAAAGACGCAGTTCTGGAAGCAATCTTGATCAAGCTTAGCGCTATGGAGAATTCTATGACTTCATTTTCAAGGGCCCAAAAGTCCTTCGAACAACAACTTGCTAATAAGGCGAATGAAGCGCCAAGAGATCCAGGGAAGCTTCCAGCAAAGACGGAAACTAACCCTAAGGGCCAATGCATGGCCATAACGACGAGGAGTGGACTCAAAACTACAGATCCAGTACCTCGCTCGACGCAGACCACCTCGGTCCAGATCCAGTCGAAGAACACCTCGACCGAGATGCCAACCGAGGCGGAGCAACAGAAAGCAGGAGGGACGACAGAAACTTATGTTCCACCTCCTGCATACAAACCACCACTTCCATTCCCTCAGTCCAGAGCCAGAGCACATCTAGACAAGCACTTTGGTAAGTTTCTTGACTTGATGAATAAGCTACATATTAACATTCCTTTCCTTGATGCTATTTTAGGTATGCCCGCCTATGGGAAGTTCTTAAAAGAAATCTTATCAAGGAAGAGGAAGCTGGAGGATGTTGGTGAAGTTAGGATGACATCTAAATCTTCGGAGCTTATCTAAATCATGAAGGAAAAGATGCCACCTAAGTTACGAGATCCCGGCTCATTTTGTATTCCCATTCAAGTTGGGGATGTCACTTGTGAAGCCCTTTGTGATCTAGGAGCCAGCGTGAGCATCATCCCGCTGGAGCTATGCACGAAGATCGGCGCACTCATGCAAGTGATGTAGCCGTTGGGGATGTTTTGGGGCAAAGGAAAGATGGGCGCACTCATGCCATTTATTATGCTAGCAAGACGCTAGATGATGCCCAACTTAACTATGCCACAACCGAGAAAGAGTTGCTAGCGGTTGTGTATGCATTTGAGAAGTTCCGCTCATATCTTGTTGGAGCGAAGGTCATAGTGTATACGGATCATGTTGCGATCCGTTATCTTCTTACAAAGAAGGATGCCAAGCCCAGGTTGATTCGGTGGATCCTTCTTCTTCAAGAGTTTGATTTGGAGATCCGGGACAAGAAGGGATCCGAAAATTCAGTGGCGGATCACCTTAGTAGACTCCCACCATTAGAGCTTGATAGAGATGACATCCCGATTGATGACTCATTCCGGGATGAGCAATTGCAAATGGTGGAAGAATGCTTGTTCCAAGTGTCTAGAGGAAGTGAGCCATGGTATGCCGACATTGTTAACTACCTAGTGTGTGAGGAAGTACCTCCCGGGTGGTCATATGTCCAAAGGAAGAAGTTCTTCAAAGATGTGAGGCATTACTATTGGAGTGAACCGCTTTTGTTCAAGAGAGGGCCGGATGGAGTTTTTAGAAGATGCATACCGGAGGATGAGGTGGAGAGTGTGATCCGCCATTGTCATTCTTTTCCATGTGGAGGGCATGCTAGCTCACACAAGACATGTGCTAAAGTGTTGCAATCGGGTTTCTTTTGGCCAAGTTTGTTCAAGGATGTGCAAAACTTTGTGGTAGCTTGTGATGCTTGCCAAAGGACGGGCAACATCTCAAGGAGGAATGAAATGCCCTTGAACAACATACAAGAGGTGGAGATATTTGATGTGTGGGGTGTGGACTTCATGGGACCATTCCCTTCTTCATGTGGCAACCTCTACATCCTATTGGCGGTAGACTATGTTTCGAGATGGGTGGAGGCAATCACCTCTCCCACAAATGACGCCAAGGTGGTGGTGCGGTTCTTCAACCGAGTGATCTTCCCTAGGTTTGGAACACCAAGGGTGATCATAAGTGATGGAGGGAAGCACTTCACTAATAGGAACTTTGGAGCACTTTTGGCTAAGTATGGGGTGACTCATAAGGTGGTAACACCTTACCATCCCCAAACTAGTGGCCAAGTGGAGATCTCCAACCGGGAGATAAAAGGGATACTTGAGAAGACGGTCTCTAGAACAAGAAAAGATTGGGCTATGAAGCTCGATGATGCCTTGTGGGCTTATAGGACCGCTTTCAAGACACCAATTGGCACCACTCCTTACAAGTTAGTCTATGGCAAGTCTTGCCACCTTCCGGTAGAGATGGAGCATAGAGCATATTGGGCTATAAGGTGGCTGAATTTTGACCTCAAGGAGGCCGGAGAGAAGAGGTTGCTAGACATGAATGCCCTTGAAGAGATCCGGTTGGATGCTTATGAGAATGCCCGGATCTACAAGGAGAGGACCAAGCGTTGGCATGACAAGCGCCTTATCCCAAAGGAGTTGAATGAGGGTGACTTAGTGCTTCTCTTCAAATCGAGGCTGCGGCTCTTCCCCGGAAAGCTTAAATCAAGATGGACGGGTCCCTATGTTGTAAAGAAAGTCTTTCCTCATGGAGCGGTAGAGATAGGAGGAGATCATTGTGGTAACTTCAAGGTGAATGGGCACCGTTTGAAGAAGTATATCCCGGAAGCCCCGGTGGAAGTGATTGCTCCACTTCACCTTGGGTGAAACGCTCCTGAATTTGGTCAAGCTAATGACCTTAAAGAAGCGCTTAATGGGAGGTAACCCATTGGTACATATTTTTCCCATTCGTTTTTCTTGTTTTTGTTTGATCTCACTCTTGGTGTGCTTTGTTTTTCTTTTGTGTTTTTGGGTGCTAGATCTTGTTGATTGTCATGTGTGATGAGATGTTGGAGGTCATGTGAAAACCTCATGGAACTGTTGAAGGTACAAGATCCAAGCACATGGACGAGGAAGAAAACAACCAGGAAAATCGGCCTGTTCTTCATAAAAATCGGCCGATTTCCTAGGCAGTTGGTCCGATTTTTCCCTCTGTCAAGGAAAGTGATGATCTCCAATCAAGCATGGGTGGAGCGGACGTGGAACTTGGACGGCTTGCGGTGCCAAGCGCGGGTTCCGACACCACAATGAACATACAGAGCTCTCTACCATCCTTGATCGATCATCCACCATCATCATTCGATGTGAACCGAAATACCAAAGCATCACCAATTTTTACATTGTGAGGACTCTCTTTCACTTCTTTATTTAGTTTCCACATTGGGGACAATGTGTTTCTAAGTATGGGGTGGAGTTTTCATGATCACTTGCATGATTAGCACCTAGGATAGTTTAATATTGTCACATGTTTCATTATGTCTTGCATTGTACATACATATTTCGAAAAATCAGAAAATTTTAAAAAAATTTTAGTGCTTCTAAAGCTTGGGAATGACCCTTATGATGAAATTGTCTTGTGAATTGGCTATGGATGGCCTTATGTGTTGAATAGATGAATGCATATGTGGACTTGAAGTACTTCTCTTGAATCCCATGAATAATTTGTGATCATGATGCTTGCCTAGAATGGATTGAGTATTAAAAGTCGAAATTACATGCTAGTTCTTACACACCATCTAGGAATGAATGAGGCAATTCATTTTTCTCTTCTTCTCATCTTGATCATGATGTTTGAGCACCTCAATTGATATAAATTTGACCTCTTTTGACCCATCCGGGAATAGGAGCATGCTAGTGTGTTGATGTGTGTGAAAAGCAAGTGTGGGGTGAAGTTGTTGATGAATGAAGTGCTGAATTTGTTGAGTGTAGACAAAAATATAGGTTTGGGGACTTTGGTTTAAATGACAAGTAACTCGGCACACTTCACATAATCGGGTGTTGGTGCCTTGCCAAAGTCAAATAAACCGATAGTCCTAACAAGTTTTGGTATGTGTGCCCGGTGTGGATGCACCTCGAAAAAAAAAAAGCCCGAGGACGGCTAATCACCAAGGTTTCGGCTTTTGTACACCAATGTCATTGTCTCAAAAATAAGTAAAAAAGAAAAGAAAACAAAGAAAAGATGGGAAAATTATACACTTGTTGGGAAGTTGAGCAAAAACGAAATTGTGGAGTTAGTTCCTTTCCCGGATTAGCATCACATGACTTAAAAATTCCCACCTAATCACAACGTTTCTTAGCCTCTTCTTTCCTAAGTCCTTGTGACCTAAATGCATGTGTGTAAGACTTAGTGATCTAGATTAGATATACTCATGATCATCTTGACTTCTTCATTTTCACCTCTCATGCATGCTTTCTAGTTAAGTATAATTGTCTTTCCATGCCTTCACTCATTTGATGCATGATTGCTTGTCCATTGCTATGAAACATGACTTTGAAGGTGATCCAATGTTAGAAGCACGATTCCAAAAAGATTTTGTTGTTTTTCTGCATGCATAAATCATGTCATCTCTTAGTCTATAGTTGGATCTTGCTCGGGGACGAGCAAATCTTAAGTATGGGGTATTTTGATAACGTGATTTATGACGTTAATATAGGCATACAATTAGATAGTTTTTCCCACTATTCATGCGCGGTTTGGCATTAGTTCACGACGTTTACACTCATTTCATGCATAATTCTGGAAGAGACGTCTACACGAGCTTTTGTCGGTGTTGTAGGTATTTCGGGGGTCTTTTGGACATTAACCGATGCATTCGAGGGTCAAGCCTCATGGGGGTACACATCCAAAGCTTTGAAGGATCATAATTGGAGCAACAAAGGACACAAAGACCACTATTGGTGCAAGCAATGGAGCAACTCATGGCTAGACGATCTTAGCATACTTCTGTTGAAGAAAATCGGACCATCACTCAGGAAAATCGGCCGATTTTCCTGAGTAGGTCGATTTTTTGGCCTTCAACAGCTTAAGCCACGTGTCCCACGATCTCTTGATCCGGCCTTGCTCTTGGTGGAGAATATAAGTGGGCCTGCAAGCTGTTGCTGGGAGCTCTCCTCTCCCACATTCTCTCATTGACAGCTCATTGGATTGGGATAGACTTGGAGAAGAAGAAAAACTCTCTAAAATTGAAGGAAGAAGAAGAACACCAAACATAGAGTGATAGTGAGGTTTTGAGTGATTGGGAGTGATTTTTGGAGTCTTTGATTGAGGAACTATTGCAAGGATTGTTAAGAACGTTTTAGAACTTCATTTGAAGGGTTGTAAGTCTTGCTAAACCTTAGATTCAGCTGAGATTTATTGTTTTTACTTGCTTATCTTTCATCATCCATCTATGAAAACCATGTATGCTTGTGTGATGATTTTGGATCTTGATATGCATATTATTGGCTAGTTTATTGTGATTCTGGAGTGATGGATTGATGGTTATGGCTTAGGTGATGATAGAATGGACTTATATGTTAGTTTAGGATGATTTGTATGCACGAAACCCGTTCCAGAGAGAAAAATCGGGCTGTTCATCAGCCAGATTGGCCGATTTATCCCAAGATCCATCCGATTTTCCTCTCTGTTGCTCTTTAATTGATGAATCTGTATGTTAGGGTGTTAGGGTGTTGAAATCCTAGTGTTTATTTAGCCTAATTTAGCTTAGGATCACCTAATGCTATCAACCTAAGTGAGGAAAGAGATCTACCCGATGATTTCCGATCTTAGATACCTAAGATGATGAATTCTAGGTAGTAGTGAGCCTCACAAGCCGCTATTGGATTGAGTGTGCTAGGATTATTGCTTGAGACTTACTTTTCCGAGACTTACCCGGTAAGGAGAGGTTTGCCACTTAAGTAGTGTCCGGTTTGTGTAGAATTCCCTACTTTACCTCCTTGAGACTTACCCGGTAATAGGAGTTTGATACGGGATTAGTGAAGTGAGAGACCTACCCGGTAATTGCTTCCATTAGTGTAACACCCTTTTCCAACACCGCATCCTTGTCCTTAGAATCTTTAGAACCTTGAGTCCAATGCCATAACCGGAAATCTTGACCTCTAGAATTCACTTTTCTCTCTTTTATCACACATTTTGTGCTTGTGTTACTTGTTTACCTTGCTAGCTTGAGTTGTTAGTTTGTTTTATTATCTTGCTTGATTTGTGATCTTTGCTTGATCACCACCAAAACCCAACCAAAAACATTGAGATTTTCATTTCTTTATTCCTTTTTCCTTTCTTAGACTAGATCCACACTATCTATGACCATTGTTTGACTTGATTTCACCTTAGTCTTTGTGTTCGACCTCGGAATACTATCCCTACTACAAACGTCCCGTACACTGCGGGTTCGCTAGGAGTTAGGAGAAATATAACGAGTATAAATTTAAAACCTATTGCGTATCACACACATCCTGAGCGTAACACTAAGGTTGGGAAATCTACACAAACCGGATTGCTATCTAGGGTTCTAACCTCTCCTTACCGGGTAAGTCTCGGGAAGGCAAGTCCTAAACATCAATCCTAGCACATTCAGTCTAATAGCGGCTTGTGGGGCTCACTACTACCTATAGTTCATCATCTTTGGTACCACAGATCAAGAATCACCGGGTAGGTCTCTCCTCTCACTTAGTTTGCTAGCATTAGGTCACCCTAGGCTAGATTAAGCTTAACAAACACTAGGATTTCAACAATCTAACATCCTAACATTCAGATTTATCAATGCAAGCACAACAGAGAAAATTACGGGCTGATAATCCAAAACCACGGCCGTGGTTAGGCAAGAACAAGCCGTGATTCTCAACAGTGGTTGGGTTTGAGCAAGCAATTCATCCAAAGATACATTTAAGTCTATTCTATCATAGTCAAATCCATAACCATCATTCCATTACCCTAGAATCACAACTATCTAGCCAACAACAAGCATGTTAACATTCAAACTCAACAAGCAAACATTCATGGCTTCCATAGCAAGAAAATGAAATGAAAGAGAAGAGAAGCAAGTAAACACAAGTAAACCAAGCTGAATATATGTTTAAGAAAGACTTACAACCCTTCAAAAGAAGGTCTAAATCATTCCTTACAAATCCTTGCAAATGTCTTCAACAAGCTCACTTAAAAATCCACTCGAAAGCTATAAAAACTCTAAAACTAGTGTTGTTCTTCTTCTTCTCCAAATGAGAGTGTTTTCTTCCTCTCCAAGAGTAGCCTCCAATGGAGTGATGTGTAATGAGAGAGTGTGGGAGAGCATCCTCTAGCATCAGCATGTAGGACCACTTATATCCTCCATCAAGGGCAAGAGTCGGTTATGGAGATCGTGGGACAGCTGTCCAGAGAGAACCACGACCAAAACCACGGGCGTGGAAATGGCCTCTGGGCCGTGGTTTTGGTGGTTCAGCTTCCTTTGGATCGTTAAGCCACGAGTTGGTGCAAGACATGCACCAACAAGGTCCTATGTGTTCTCCTTAGCTCCTAGCTTGCTTCTTAATGAGTCCGAAAGTGTGTCATCACGAGGAATGATCCTCGAATGTATCGATTAAGCTACAAAAGTTCCCCAAAATACCTACAAAACCGACAATAGTTCATGTAGACGTCTATCTCGACAATATGCATGAATTAAACGTAAACGTCATGAACTAATGCCAAAACATGCATGAATAACGGGAAAAACTATCTAAATGAATGTCTAAACTAACGTCATAATCCTGTTATCAGCTATCACGAGAATAAACACATCAAACACATAAACACATAATCACAACACTCACCAAGATAGCACTAAGATCTACTCATGGATCATATAGGTGCATCTATCTTGGTATAAAACACTAGATAGTTCCTTTGGATACTATCCTTAGTCTCCCATGACGCCTCCTCAGGTCCTCGTCTCGACCACTGTATCCTCAGCATAGGAATGTCCTTCGAACGTAGGTGTCTCATACCTCGCTCTAGGACTACAATCGGATGCTCAACAAAAGTGTGGTCCAGCTCGACCACCAAATCATCATAACTCATAATGTGTCTCGGATATGGTATGTACTCCCTCAGCTGAGACACATGAAACACAGGGTGAACACCCTCTAACCTCGGTGGCAAGGCCAATCTGTATGCTGCTCTACCAACTCTGTCTAGTATCTCTCAAAAGGACCGACATATCGGGAACTCAACTTTTCCTTTATGTCAAAACGTCTAACGCCTCGCGTCGGAGATACTCTCAATAACACATGAGCTCCAACTCTGAACTCTAGAGGCTGACGCCTCTTGTCTGCATACAACTTCTGGCGACTCTGTGTAGCCAGCATCCTCTCCCTCATCAATGCTACACGGGCAATATCATTTAGAATCTGATCAGGTGTCAAACCACTAATACTGCTAGGCTCATCCCAACATAATGACGTACGACATCTACGTCCATACAGTGCCTCATATGGGGTCATCCCAATCGATGCATGTCAGTTGTTATTGTACGAGAACTCAACCAATGGGAGGTGATATGACCATCCATGTCCCTAATCCAACACACAAGCTCACAACATATCCTCCAACGTCTGAATGGTCCAATCTGACTGACCATCTGTCTGAGGATAAAACGTAGTCGTGAAGTGTAAACTTGTCCCTAAGGCAGTCTGAATCTGCTGCGAGAACCTCGAGGTAAATTGTCCATCTCGACCTGAGACGATCGTCCTCGGTACACCATGGAGTCTCACTATCTGTCTAGTGAACTCCTCACTCAATCTGCTCACTAGTCACGTTTCCCTAATAGGGATGAAACATGCAGTCTTTGTCAGTCGGTCAACTACAACCCAGATGGCATCAAAGATCCTACTCGACATCAAACCTGTCACGAAGTCCATGGAGATATCCTCCCACTTCCATTACGATACTGGCAGTGGGTGGAGCTCTCCTCCTGGTCTACAACGCTCTATCTTGACCTACTGACAGGTCGCACACTGTGCCACAAATCTTGCTACGTCGGGCTTCAGCCCTCCCCACCAGTATGAACATCTCACATCCTGATACATCTTACTCGCACCTAGGTGCACTAAATAAGGTGTGGAGTGAGCCTCTTGCAGAATTATCTGCCTCAAATCCGCATCTGCGGGTACATAGACACGATTGTGGTGTTTCATCACTTCATCTGCTCCTATGGAGAATTGTGGCGCCTCACAACGAGGCATCCTCTCTCGTATCCTCATCAGTGTCGGGAAGGTCCCCTGCTTTTGTTGGATCTCACCCAATAGATCAGGTAGAACCTCTAAAATACACAACTGGGCATCCTCATCAGGAAACTGGATGTCCATCTCTAGCAAAGCTAGATCCCTCTATAACTGAGGTTGGACTATCAATCTTTCAATCGCCTTCTCTCGAGGCATCTTCCTCCTCAGGACGTCACCGATAACGTTCGCCTTCCCTGGATGGTACAAAATATCAAGGTCGAAATCCTTGATCAACTCAAGCCATCTACGCTGGCGGTTATTCAATTCCCGGTACGTGGAAATATAATTTAGACTCTTATGGTTTGTGAAGATCTGACATGTCGCGCCATACAAGTAATGTCTCCAGATCTTCAAAGCATGAACTACCGTTGCCAACTCCATATCGTGAGTCAAGTAGTTCTCCTCATACGTCTTCAACTGTCTAAACGCATAGGCAATCACTCTACCACGCTGCATTAGAACACATCCCAAGCCTAGCTTTGATGTGTCGTTGTAGACTACAAAGTCCTTTGTGCCCTCCGGATGCGTTAAAATGGGAGCGGAAGTCAAACGTCTCTTCAGCTCCTCAAAACTATGAGTACATGGCTCGAACCATACAAACCGGGTAGTCTTCCTCAACAGGCTGGTAAGTGGACGGGCAATCACAGAGAATCCCTCCACGAATCGTCGGTAATAACCGGATAAGCCAAGAAAGTTGCGTACTTCCTTGACATTCGTTAGTGTCGTCCATACTGCTACAGACTCTATCTTTGCCGGATCAACCTTGATCCCATCGGCGGAGACAACATGACCCAGAAATGCTACCTCTGGCATCCAAAACTCATACTTAGAGAACTTCGCATACAGTTCTCTATCTCGCAAAACTCGCAAAAATGTCCTCAGATGTCCTGCATGTTCCTCTTTGCTACGAGAGTACACCGGGATATCGTCTATGAAGACCACCACAAACTTATCCAAGAAGTCGATGAATATGCCATTCATCAACTCCATAAAGAGGGCGGGCCCATTCGTGAGCCCGAATGGCATCACTACAAACTCATAGTGGCCATACCGAGTTTGAAATGTCGTCTTATGCACATCCTGGTCTCTCACCCGTAGTTGGTGATAACCCAAGCGCAAATCGATCCTGGAGAACATAGTCGCTCCCTGAAGTTGATCTAACAAGTCATCGATGTGGGGAAAAGGATACGTATTCTTGATGGTCACCTTGTTCAGCTCTTTGTAGTCGATGCATAATCTCAAAGATTTGTCCTTCTTCCGCACGAAAAGGACAGGTGCTCCCACAGAGATACGCTAGGGCAGATAAATCCCTTCTCTGCCAACTCCTCGAGTTGCTTCTTCAGCTCTAACATCTTGACAGGCACCATACAATACAAAGCCTTCGAGATCGGTCTCGTACCAGGCTCCAACTCAATGCTAAAGTCTACGCTCCTCTGAGGCGGCAAACTAGACGGCTCAGCAAACACATCTGTAAACTCACAAACCACGGAAATGTCCTCGAATGATAGACTCTCGCCCTCCTTCATGGCATAACACCAGAAGGCCTCGCAACCTTGTGCGATCAATCTCGCTGAACGTACCGCACTAATAACCATACTTGACTTTCCAAGGTCCCAACCTCGGAAAATCTCAATCTAAACCGACTCGGTATAGACCGTCACGGTCCTCCTACCAACATCGATGCCTACGCATCCAATCCATACCCAGAATGACTTCCTCATGCACTAACGGCATGACCAAGAAGTCCACAACCAAATCGCGCTTACCTAAATGTTTAGGACAATTGTGTACCTCTCGGGTACCTCTAACCTGACTTCGATCTGGTAACCCTATCAAAAAAGGTCTACCCTCTACTTTATCTAAGGTCAGTCTATCAACGCATCATCGCATGCATCAAAAATGAAAGAGTGCGTAGCACCCCTATCAAACAAAACTCTAACAAGTAAGACGTGAATCAAAATGGTACATGTAGGCATGTAGCAGCCGGTACAGCTGGCTCCTCTGCACTCCTCAACTCATAAACTCTACCTTGTACTCCTCTAGTGTCAGTGGTGCTCCCATGACGACCTTTACCTCTACTCGATCCAGGAGTAGATTCTTGAGTAGAAGGACGCTTTGGGACTCTCTATTGTCCTTGTGTCTGCTGTTGTGGTGGCCTCTGTCCACCTCCCTCTACACTAGCAAGAGAAGAACCCTGTTGTGGTGTAGCTCCGCCTTGTCTACAAAAGACGGCTCTATGACCTGGTCTGTCCCAAGTGTAACAAGTCACCAATGGCCTCGTAAACTCTGGTCGTATATGTCCAGGATCGCCACAATTGAAGCATTGTCGTCCCTACACTGCACCCGGTGCAGATGAGGGGTAATTCTAGCGTCTCTGGCTCCGCCCAAAACCTGAAGCTCCACCAACACCACTGAACTGCCTAGTCTGTTGTCTCTTCTAAGACCGTCCCGTCTGAGAAGTCCTCCTCTGACTGGCCCGCTCATGCTCATAAGCTGCGGCTCTGTCCTGATAGTCTGTCAAATACTTGCAATGAAAACCCTCCATGTAAGCACGTGTACTCTCCCTCAGTCAACGGGAGAACAAATACACGTGTTGGTCCTCAGAAGGTGCAGCTGGACCTAGTAATGCCAACTCTTCCTAGAATCGACTGATGGCATCATCTATCGGCACATCCTCGAAGCCTGCCTCAATGAAATCCTGCAGTTTCTCCCTCATCAGGGAGGCAGGGCAAAAACGCTCTCGGATCATACTCCGCATCTGGTCATAGCTAGTGGCTCGAACCCGCATCGTCCTCCACCACTGTTGAGCTAGGTCACGGAATAGAGTTTGTACTAACTCTATCCGTCTGTCCTCTGGACATCTAATAGACTCAAGGGTTGAGTCCACATATCCAATCTAGATCTCAGTCTCCAATCCCACCTTTCCAAAGAAAGGTGGTACTCTCATCTGATGAAATGCCTTCAACTAAGTGTCTGGTTGAGGCCCTCTATACTCCTCTGGAGCTCTAGCAATCTCAGTAGCACGTGTTAGTGTAACTAGCACCTGAGTAGCTCCCTGGGACATCTCAGAAGATCCCACCTATGTTGGCAGATGCGGGGCTGGTCTACCCGCTCTGGAAGCCTCCTCAACTCTGCGGATGTAAGCACGGAACTCCGGTCCCCTCATAGAGACATGATCCGAGTCATCTGATTGGACGCGCTATGATCTCTGTCTCCCAACTATATCGCTCCTCGTCTCAAGAATGACACTCTCAACAACCTCCTCATGTACGTCCTCCTTTGCCGGCGGATCAACAATGGGAACATGTCCCTG
The DNA here is from genome assembly GCA_033239125.1 of Fagopyrum homotropicum. Classification (NCBI taxonomy): domain Eukaryota; kingdom Viridiplantae; phylum Streptophyta; class Magnoliopsida; order Caryophyllales; family Polygonaceae; genus Fagopyrum; species Fagopyrum homotropicum. The sequence continues at coordinate 145,422,967 of BSWB01000002.1, forward strand.
GCCTATCACTGCTGGAGGAAGAGGGGGTCTACCCCTACCTCGTCCAACTACAGATGTCGCTCGAGACTGAGTCATCTGCGGGTTATGCACATCTAACTTATAAGGCTATATATATTCCATATATATAGATATATATATACATATATATATAATACTTAGTCCAACACACATGCAACATAGCAACACGTAATAGGTATCGATATATATATATATATATATATATATGTATGTATGTATATATATATTTACTTTCGAGATCTTCAGAAGGGTGATGGCTTCCCGTACACACTATCCCAAAACAGTTGTACTCTTTCAAAACCAAAATCCTTTGAAAAATCAGACCGCTTTCGGGTTCTGTTTATTTAACTATTCGACCTTTATTGCATATTGCAAGTGTCATTGTTGTCAATCTAAGGCTCTGATACCAACTCTGTAACACCCCAAATCCGCGGGACTCAGGACGCTACTGGGCTAGGATCTCACAGTGGATTTTGACCCTAGTCTGACAACAAGTTCACCGGATCTTACAACAAGACACAAATAGATTAAAACCAAAACATCAAACTGTATAAATATATACAACAAAGGTTTTACAAAACACCACTGGGTACAAAACAACAACACATATACATACATGTACAAAACAACCCCATATTCCTCGCACAACCTAGTGTACGGAATCCCTCAGCGGATCACCCATCTGGCTCACTCTGCAGTCCTCGATCCTATCCTTCAAAGCATCTAAAACATGGTATAAAACTGTTAGTGAACCATTAATATTTAAGGTAATACATAAGAACAAACACGTGTCATGGATTGATAAACACTCAATCATGCTGTCACACACTTACCCGTTCAATTATCTTTATAATATTATACACTCAAGAAACGCACACACAAACATATATATATATATAGAGAGAGAGAGAGAGAAAGACGAATATATGTGACACGAGGAATATATCATCCTCGCCTCCGGGTACCATATCCATCTTGAGTAGTATCGGCGCACTTCCCGTGTACCATAAGGAGTGGTGAAGTCCATCCCGTATACCAGGACTGGCCTGACCTACAGAGATCCTCCTAGACTCCTTACAAGATGAAAGGGAAAGGTTATCACTACCACTGCAAGGGGGCTAACCAATAAACCATCGGTCGGTAATAATCAGTATCGCATGCTATCAAGCATATAACAATCACCACTCATGCATACACCCAATATAGGAATGCAGCTAAGTAAGTCCTACGGACTTACCTCAACCTCAAGATAACCTCAACCACGATCAACTCCAATCCGGAGGATAGCACTGCCTGATAACAAGGCATAAAGAGATATCAAATCTCCTATCAACCAAAGGGGTCACACCTAAACCCAAGGGATCCATAAGGATCATATTCAACCTATAAGCCTCAATAACCTACTAAACCTCAAAGCCATAACCGACATATATCGATACCATGATATCATCATCCTATTCTCATACTCAAACCTAGCATGCTTTTAAACCACTCATACTAGGAAAGAAAAGGACTCATACGGCACTAGGTATGTCCTGGACAAGACGCACCTGCGCGACAAGGAGACGCAGGGGTGAAGCACCATGGAGGTGCAGGGGTGGCGGCACTCCCACGGAGGGGCAGCGGCACACCAGGCGCAGGGGCGGCTGTTTGTGCAGAATAAAATCTCCAAATTCTCTTCGATCTTTCACTCGACCTTTTTCACTTCTTCACTATCCAGCAACCATCCACATAATATACATATACATATATGAGTATCAATTGCCCAGGAAGATCGATCACAAGATCAAACTTGTGGATTCCTAAGCTAAAGGGAAGGAAAGAAGAAAATAAGAAAGGAAGAAGAAGGATGAGGAAGAACTCACCAAGATGGAACCTAACAAGGGAAGGATCATCACAAAATACACTCAGTTTGCTCTCCAAAGCTCAACATCAACAACTATCATCATCAACATCAAGCTCCACACCACTCTCTTGCAAAACAAAGGAAATCCAAGAAGAAGATCAAAGGAGAAAGAGGAAGAGAAGAAGAACGTGAGGAGAAGAAGCCTGGAAGAGGAAGGAAACCCTTCATCAGAATCTAAGGAGGCTTATAAAGGAAGGTAAAGCAATAATACGGGTCAAGAGTCAACAAAGGCGGCTACAGCCGCAGGAAACCGCAGGGGCGGGTCCTTGAGACACAGGGGGGATCATAGGGCCGGATCACAAGGCCGCTGGGGGCGGTTCACAAGGTTGCTAGGGCGGATCAACACCTAAAAGACTAAGGCTCTTACAAGCCAAAGGTCCAGTCACCAGGGATCCAATGACCAAAGCTCGGTATGTAGTAGATGTAGAAAATAAACCATCTGAGGACAACCTCCAGGCAACCGAATTCTGAGCATCTCCAATCTCCCTAAGTAACATTGTGGCAATCCTGACGAGCTTACTATAGGAGACGTAAGGGGAAATGCAGTTCCAGTCCCAGCCTAAGCCATTGAGCCAATAATCAGACACAAGAGTAGAGTAGGCATCGGGAGGGGAAGACTGCAACGCCGCATCAAGCAGAGGTATATCATCACACCAAACATTAGTCCAAAATTTAGTCCTCATTCCATTAGCAGTGACCCATTTAATACCCAGACTCAGGATGTGACACTTAGCCCAAATGATCCCTTTGATAATATAAAAGCCCTTCGCAATACGCTGATAGTCAAGGAAATAATGCACATCACAAAGTTTATATTTTGTGGCACGCAATAAAGCCCAGGGATCAGCAGTAGAGTGTAGGAAACGCCAAGCAAGCTTACCGAAAGCCAGAACATTGGCATAGGCACAAGAACATAATCTGAGTCCCCCATAATCAGTCGGTAAATGGACATCACTCCAGGAAACGAGATGAATAGACCGGTGCTACTTAGTGTCGTTCCAAAGAAAAGAACGACATACGCAATCAATATCTTCACATATCGCTAAGGGTAGTTTCACTACTCGCATAATATAGGCGGGAAAGAGTAAAGAACCAACTTAACCAGGGTGAGGCGTCCACCAAAGCTAAGGTAACGGCCTTTCCAAGAAGCAAGTCTCGTTTTGGTTTTTTCAACCAGAAAACAGAAGTCATCATTTTGCATCCTGGAATGGAGGATAGGAAAACAGAGATACTTACCAAAGTCGGCCACAATAGGGAACCCGGCAGAATTTCGAATATCCTCCCAAAGAGTGCCCGTCACATTTGGAGAGACCATGATTTGAGATTTTTTAGCGTTAACTTTGAGCCCAGAATAGTTGCAGAGCTGATCAAGGCAGTTGCGAATAGCCGTAGCATTCTCGACAGTGGCTTCCACGAAAAGAACAATATCGTCTGCAAAAAACGTGAGAAATAGGTGGGCAACCACGTTTAACAGTCACAAGAACCCACGAACCAGAATCGAACAGGCCATTAATGGCGTGGCTAAGCCTTTCAAGAGAAAGAACAAAGAGATAAGGGGAAAGAGGATCTCCCTTGCATAGCCCTCTAGTCGGAGTGAAGTTATCCGACAACTCACCGTTCCATAGCACAGACATCGATTGTGACCTGATACATCCTGATATTCAGTTATACCACATATCCGGAAATCCAATAAGTCTACACGTTTCCTCAAAAAAATCCCAAGACAGTCTGTCATAAGTTTTCTCAAGGTCGATTTTGACGGACATCTACTTTTTTCCGGATCTTTTGCGAACCAGCGAGTGGACGAAGGGCATTTTTACACCGCACATTATAGGACGAGTTTAATAGTTATTCCATCTACTTTGCACCTAGTAGTTATTCCATCCACTTTACCCCTATAAGTTCATATGTGAACTTATGGACAAGGATAATATAACACATACACTCTACTTATATTAAGGATCTAAACCTTATTAGATGACTAAGGGGTCCTTCCAACAAGTCATACTCCACTTTTTTTTTTGAAAAAGGAAAGCGGTTCGAACCATTAGACGGCGCGTCATCTAAGGGGTCGAAAGGCCGAAAAAGATCGGCAGACGACAAACCGTCATGACGGGCTACAAACAAAGGAGAAAATAAATACACAAAAATACATCAAAAAAAACCGGAAAGCAAAAATGTCTTCAAGGGAAAGCAGGATGATACATCCAACTGGAGGCAACGAGGATAAATGTTCATCTTCGAAGGAAGTACACATGTAGGAAGCCTGGGGAACAACTGTGAACACCTCAGATTTGGACTGCAACAGAGCCGTCAGGAGTCTATCACAAATTCACGCCCCCTTCTCGACAAACGCTCAAAACCACCACCAAAGGACAGCATCAAACCTCAGAAGACAAAATTGCCGAAAACGGGTATCATGATGTATAAAGGTGTAATACTTGATGGTTAAAAGAATAATGATTTTATAGGGAGAAAATTGTTCACATAGGGTTGAATAACGAATTGATTTAAAACATAGAAGTGCTTTTGATTTAATAGATCTGATTATGATCAATTTTGATTGTAAAAACAAATATTGTCTCGGACAATAAAGAATTGAGACAAAGCTTAATCGACCATAAATTTTTATTTTTATTTTTTCTTTTCTCTTTTTTTAATGTTTTTGAGGGTCCGGGGTCGAAACGACCTGAATTTTATTTTTTTTATTCTTTTCATCTTTGGTGTTTTGGGGCCTTTAAGCCGAGATCGGTGCCGTTAGGCCGCAAAAATAGTGTCCTTAGCACTAAATTCATCAAACATTTGTAACCTTTATTGCTCTAATAAAACAACGGAACATGGTCTTAGTATTTTTTTAACCAATTTAAACGACACCCCATTGATTGGGAAATTTGTCCATAAAGCCTAAATCAAAAAAAGAAAGGTGCAGGTCCAATGGTGGCTAATTGGGCCATTAGGCCCAATTCATAAACTTGAGAAGAAAGTGTAGGTTTGATGGCTGAAGAAACCAGTACCGATAGAATCGAAAAGGACAAAAAAAAAAAGGAGTCGACTAGAGGCGCATGGATGGGGAAACTAAAAAAAACCTAGCCATCAAGGGCAGAAGGAGGAGGCGGTCACCCATGAGTAAACCGAGAACCTCCATAGGAGCGGTTGAACCTTCAAGAAGAAGACGCCATAACAGAGAACAAGAAGTTCGTCAATAGGCCAAGGGGCCAACCAATTGACAAAAGAGGTGAAGCTTAACAAACAAATCTATAGACGATTAATAGAACGAGAGTAAAAGAGGGGTTTCCTCGTCAGGCGTCATATTTGTTTTACTCTGCTTGAGTTGAATGTTGAAGACGATTGACAGGTAGGGTTTGCCTTTTTCCTCTTTTTTTTTAAAATTGGCTTTCTAGAGTTTGTAAACAACAAGGAGCGTCTTTTACTTCAACATTTCATTAAGTCGTTAAGAATATATGTATTGAATTGGACTTTGTTAAACTAAATAACAAAGTCAAATATATATTTTTAAGTCAACGGTTTTTTTAAACTATATAGACAACTACCCACATAAATATTGGTCAACGACCCACATAATATATATTAATTCGATATGAACAATAATTATACTTTAACCTAGCCAAAAGTCCTAGAAATGTATGATTTGTTTAATTTTATACCCTCATGTATACAAGTTCTCAAAGTGGTATAACAAACAACTAATTAAATAAACACTTTATTCATACAAATTTTCAAATTGTCAATCTTACTTGATAACCAACTTGGGATAGCACATTAAATGAAAATATATCCGAATTAAAAAAAATCGTGGATAGCAAATGATTTTATAAATAATTATGAGAAGAAAAAAAAAAGAAAAATATTATATAAAAAATATACTAAATATGGACCACACGACCACTCTTGACAACTATCTTGGTTGTCCAATTATCAACGGAAGAGTTAATAAAGAGACATTTATCAGCATAAACAATAAAACATACTAAACATCAACTCCATAAATGAAAAGCAAACTCCTTATCACAAGAAGGTTGAAAACATACTTATAAAGCATTAATTAGCTAATAAATTGTCTTTCACAGTGCAAAGTTTTATCCTAACAATGAAAAATTTGGACGAACATGACAGAACGTATAAAAAATTATTTTGGAATAAAGAAACTCCATTCAAGAAATATAATCAGTCTCACCCATATGTGCTATCAAGGCTTTTGACTCTATTGAGCACTCTTTCATCCTACAGTGCCTTAACAATTTTGGGTCCCCCTGACGTTATCCACTTGGTTAAAGCCTGCATTTGCCAACCTTCCTATTCCATTAATGCCAATGGTTCCCTCCACGGGTTCTTCAAAGGCTCCAGGGACTTCGTCAGGGTTGTCCTCTATCTCCACCACTCTTTGTCCTAGCCATGAAAACTTTGTCCCTCGTGATCGAAGCGAATACCCTAAACCCTAACTTAACCGTCATCCAAAGTGCAACACCCCTCCCTTAACCCACCTATGTTTTGCTGACGATCTTATTCTTTTTTGTTAGGCTGATCTTCTTTCCATTTCTATTCTCAGTAATACCTTGTAGGCATTTGGACCTCGGGTCTTCATATCAACACTGGAAAATCTTCCCTCTTTCTTAGAGGAATCCACCCTCGGGACGTTCATACCTTTACCATTACTATCGACATTAACCTCGAGACACTTCCTTTCCACTACCTTGGTGTTCCGATCGGAAGTAAGAGACACTACAAAAAATAATTCAATTAGCCACGCATGTTGGCTACGGCAAGGCTTTCCCGTCGTCATTGGTCTTTATTTGGCGACGGCAAAGCGACGACAACATCAACGTGGCAAAAATACTAATTATTGACGTCGGTGGTATACAACCGTCGCCAATAGTCATGTAATTGGCGTCGACTAATCTTTACCGTGGCTAATAGAAGGGACCATTGGCGACTGCTATGTCGCCGACGCCAATAACCAAATTATTTGGCTCCATATGAAAATATTGCGGTAAAAAATTAAAAAAATAATATAAATAAATAAATTTTCGTAAATATATTTAAAATTCAAAGTTCCCACTAGGTAAAATATGATAAAATCGTAATAACCTTTCCGGTTAACACCCTATTAAATTGTTTAGAACAGTATTAAAATTAAAAAAGTAAAAATAAAGAGAGGTTGAGAGAGTAATGTTTTATAATTTAGGGCTAAATTCTAAAACATATTATTTCTATTTTTTCTTCTTCCGAGTTGGGACTTTGGACTTCGTTTCTTCCATGATTCACTAGTACTCTCTCATATATAATTTCTCATGGGATAATAAAAACCCTTATAAACTGTTTTGAGTGTTTTGAGTGTTCTGAGTGTTTTTATTCACTAGTACTCTCTCATATATAATTCACTAGTACTCTCTCATATATAATTTCTCACGGGTTTTATTTGGCACCTAGAAAAAATCTCGTTAAAACTTAAATCGAATATCGTAAGTTGTTATTGTTGGAAGTTAATTCTCAAACAACAACATCGACCTGCCGTCGAGCATCGATGCCTATTTAAGCCGTCTGATTCCTTCGGGCATCGATGCCTCTTGTTCTTATCGACTTGTATGATTCTCGCATTTTTTTATTTTCGTTTATCTGATTTTCTTTTATTTTTTTTTTGTTGAAAGATGGATTTTTTTTATTTGTATATTTAATCTTTGTTCTTTTTCTTTTGCTTCATAAAAAATTCAAATTTTGAACGGATCGGAATTTTAGAATACGGAACTTAATAAACCCGTAACCCAAATTTTGCCCTAACTTTCTTTTGTTTTGTACCTTTCTCGATTGTTACCCTTATTCAGCAAATCACTCTGTACCTTTCTCCCCTGACTTTCTTTTGCTTCGTACCTTTCTCGATCTCCCCTGACTTTCTTCTGCGCCGCCCCGTTTGGAACAAGAAGAGGCGCCAGTGTGCTGGTGTTGGGTTGCCGCCGATAGTGAAGACAAGCCATCAGGGAGACGCCGCACCGAACGACCGTCTGCAAGCCTTAGCGAGTCTTGGCGAGCCACTACGAATCGCGTGCAGGGTGATGTCGCGAGTCCAATCCCCACCCCAAAACCGCCGCCTTGCTTGCTTAAGCCTAATTTTGCCCTCTTTTGTTCATGAATTGCTTTCTGTGTCTCACTTTGAACAAGTTCTGCCGGACCAATATGCAAACTATGTCATTCGATCTGCACTGGATGTAACCAAGGTTTGCTTCTTATACATAATATGATAATAGTTGTCTTAGATGGCGGTGGCCTATTCTAAACTTATATTGTTACTTGGACTGGGTCCTGATCACGATTCACTAGTAGCAGCAGTTAAATCTGGATTGACATTATTGCGGTTCCGAGCAGTAGTTGATTCGTTTCACTAAACCAAACAAAACCGAACTGAAACCGCAAAAAACGGTCCAAACCGTAGCTACCCGGTTCGATTTACGGTTCATGATATTACACGTTGCGGTTTGTGGTCCGGTTGATGAACCAAACTGCAAAATACGGTTCAAACCGCAAACGTAAACACAACTTTTAATTTTTAAAAAAAGAACCTTCAATTACTCTATTCTTTTGGATATTAATTCAGAACTTCAGCGTTCAACCCTAGCCCCAACTACAACCTAGGTGTCGTCCCTCGTCAGTCGCCTCCGTCTGGGCCTTGCCTTGCCTCCGCCTTGGCCTCGCCTGCGCCTCACCTCCGCCTCGCCTCGTTCTCGCCCTCGCCCAGTCGGCTAGTCCCCCCCGACGCCCCCTTCGCCGAGAGGTTCATTACTCCATTTAGTTTCTTCATCTTTTGAATACTTGAATCTGTTCTTTAGAAGTATAATCTGATTTTCATTTATGTTTGTACATTCCTTGGGATCGATTCTTGATTTTTGTCTGTATATGAATAAATTTTGCTAGCAGATTGTGTGATGAATTCCAACTTCAGTCTTGATTTGTTAAAGTGGTTTATCCCTAATACAAACTTCTCTACAATTATCAATTTATAATTATAGCAAAACTATGGATGACTCAAACCGTAATTAATTAAATTCAATAAAATTAATCACGTCTAATTATGTACATAATTTGTTAAAGTGGTTTATACCTAATACAAACTTCTCTTTAGTCTTGATTTGGTGTTCTTTGAAGATCTTCAAGTGTTCTTCAGTGTTTTTCGAAGATCTTCAAGTGTTCTTCATCGTTCATCATGTTCTATGATGATTATGATTTTTATGATGAGGATGAAGAATGGCTACCTCTTCCATATCCACCGAAGGCCAAACAAACCAGCCGGAGGTACCGACGGAGAGAATACTTTAAGAGGAGCAGAATGATACGCCCCCGGATGGCGATGCCATCCGTGTTTCCGGCTAGAAGGACCCGGCACCATTATGAAGACATTTTAATATTTCGGCTATTTAATAATAGGCTTTTTATATTCGGAACTTTAATTCCGGAACTTAATTCCGTGACTTAAATTCCAACCTTTCGTATTTTAGACCTTTCGTTTCGGAACCTTAAATTCCGGTTTTTAATTCCGTCATTTATGTTTCAACCTTTGGTTAGCCCCCATCCACTATATAAGGATGGCTTGGCTCATTTGTAAAGATGTCTCTAAGTAGAATCCAAGTGTTGAGAAGGAAAACCCTCTTACTTGGAATAGGCATCACTTCTCCTTCAATCCTCTTAAAGTTATATCTTGGATCTAGTCTTTGATCCAAGTCTTTCAAACTCGAGGATCCTTTTGAAGGATCAACCGAACGCTTCCGTATCCATTTCTAAGCTCCCGCCACTCAAGTTCTAAGTTTGATCCAATTCAAACGATCAAGAAGAAGTAGTTGACGTTTCTCCTCGATCTAGATCTCCCGTATTTCTATCAATGGTGGTTGTGGATGAGTTCATTCCTCACTTTCCAGATGGTGTAGATGAAGCAAGTGATGGTGGCTATTCGGATGTGGGAGATGAAATCATGCTTTCGAGGTTTGGTGTTGCTAAGCCATGTCCAAACACAGTTTTTGTAGGGTATGGTGTAGGCACTCAGAGCCATCTAGAGATCAGGTCAAGCTAGCGTGAGTGATGAGTATTGGCATTGATGAATAAGATGGCCTTTGGTTTCAGGATTGTTGCCACAGAGTTGGCAGTTATCGCTGGGAGTTATGTTCCAGGCAAGTAGTTTAGAGAGGGTAGGGAGCCTGTTGTGACTAGCTATCCATGTGATGAAGCTGCACTTGGGAATGTTAATGCCCTTCCAAATGATACCAAGTGTGTACTGGGTGGGGGTATGGTGTCTTGTGATGATCTTGTAGGAAGATGTTGTGAAGAAGGATCAATTTGGTTTGGTGGTGAGAGCGTGGAAGGTAAGGTTCCGGTTGTTGGTCAGAATGTCATTTCTGACCTTTAGGATGGAGTTCCATACATGGTTGTGTTTGTAGTTGGGCTCATAGGTCCAAATGGAATGATTTCTGAGAATATTTTTGGAGATCCATTCAGACTAAAGTTTTGGATCGACCATAGAGTCCAACTCAAAAATCAGTTTAGAGATGCACGCTTTGTTCCAGGATAGAACGTCTTTGAAGTCGAGCCCACCATCAAATATAGGTGAGCAGACATCACGCCAGACAATGAGGGCATGAGGACTATCTTCCAAGCCCGACCACAGGAAAGATCGAAGTAATTTGTTGATTTTTCTAATGATAGAGGAAGGGAAGACGAGGATAGAGCACCAGCAGTATTGGATAGGGATGAGGATCGAGGAGATGAGTTGCATTCTGCCAGCATAGGAAAGGTTTTTGGCGCTCCAGGAGTTGATCTTCTTGGTGATCTTGGTGATGAGTGGGAGGTAGTCAGCTTGCTTGAGCCTTTTGCTGCCTATGGGAATATCAAGATAGTTGAAAGGTAGTGTGCCAATGTGGATGCCAGTGTTGGTGGCGATGTTGTTGGATTCATGAGGAGAAGTGCCACCAAGGAAGAGGGTGGATTTGCTAGTGTTGATGTTGAGTCCAGAGTAGTTTCCAAAGTGAGCAAGTGTCTTCATTAAGATGTTAATAGAGCCAATGTCACCCCTACAAAAAGAAGAATGTTGTCAGCAAAATAAAGGTGGGTGAGGCGGGGGGAGGTGCATTTTGGGTGTAGGTTGAAGTTCGGGTTGGAGGTATTGCTCATGATCATCGAAGAGAGGACTTCAAGGGCAATAACAAAGAGCGCAGGGGGTAGAGGACAACCCTGTCGGAGTCCTCTCGTGCCCTTGAAATAGCCCTTAAGAGAGCCATTGACATTGATCGAGTAGGAGGGGCAAGAAATGCAAGCAGCTATGAGTCTAATGAACTCGCTATAGGGAAGCCCATTTTGTTCAGACATATTAGAATGAATTGATGATTAATCATGTCGAAGGCTTTGGAGATATCAATTTTGATAGCACTCCTGGGCGAGATGTGGCGTTGGTTATAGAGTTATAGCCATTGAACAGCTCCTGGCTTATGAGAATATTGTGTTTTATGGAATGGCCTCTGATAAAAGCTCATTGATAGTTGCCAACAATGGACGGAAGAGTATCATTGAGGTGAGATGCAAGGATTTTGGCAATAACCTTATATGTGGTGTTGTAGCAAGAGATCGGCCTATAGTCTGAAGGTAGGCAAAGGTTACTCTTTTTGGCAATTAAAGCAATGGAGGTGTGATTGATGTGGTTTGGAAGGTATTCCTTATCAAATAATTCAAGTATGGCATTTGAGAAGTCATCACCAGTGAAGTCCCAAGTGGTTTTATAGAAGAAAGCATTATAGCCGTCAGGCCCTAGGGCTTTGTTGTTGTCAAAACTTAAAAGAGCCGATTTGATATCATCCTTGGAAACCGCTTTGCAGAGGTTGGTGGCATCTTCAGAGGTTATGGTTGGTAAGGGGTAGTCAGGGAAAAGTTTGAGAGGGTTATGTTGGAAGGGGGGTTGAGGACGTTGGAGAAGTGGGTAGTTAAGATCTTGGAGATCTCATCAGGATTCTGAGTGGGTCTTGCGTCGGGATCATGGGGATCATTGGGATTTGAAGGCTTTTTGTTGAATTTGTGTATCTTCTAGCAGTGATGCATTTGAAGAAGTAACGATTACATTGGTCCCCATACTTCGTCCAATTGGCTTTTGAGAGCTGGGCAAGAGTGATTCGAAGTGAATCCATCTTGGCGTTGAGAAGAGAAGTTGTATTGAGTTCTTGGTCATGAAGGAGGCGGCATAGTGGAGCAGTTTGGAGGTTGGTTTGAATTGTAGCGAGGGTATCTTTCAGATTCTCAACAATGGTGCAAAATCTCCAATTTAACGCTAGGGAACTTCTTCAGGCTTGGTTCAAGCCTGATCAATTTGGTGTGAAGATTGGTAATGTGGTGGTTGTGGTTGTTTGTTGTTAGTAAAGGCCATGAAAGATCAACTTGTCGGTGAAAATTCTCATGGGAAGACCAATTGTTGTTGAAACGGAATTGCCTTTTGGTGGGGATGGGTTTGGGGTTAAGAGATAGAATGGTCGGGGAGTGATCTGAGATGCTAGGGTTGTCGAAGAAAGTTGTGTAGTTTGGGTAGGTAGAAGTCCAAGAGGAGTTGCCCACGATTCGATCCAACTTGCACCAAATCCTTGATGAAAGTTGTTTGTTATTCCAAGTGTATGTGCATCCGGAGAAGTCCAAGTCTGAGAGGGAGTTTAAGGAGAAACAGTTGGCTAGTTCAGTCGATGGAGGGGATGAGAGGGGTTGTGAATCTGAGATCTTCTCGTCGGGGCTTAGGACCGTGTTAAAGTCTCCTAAGAGAACCCAAGGTGCATGGTGGTTGAGAAGGTTGATATTTGCAATAGAGTCCCAAAGGGGTTGGCGATCCTCAAGGAGATTATGAGCGTATCGAAGAGCACTCAAAGGAGGGTTGGGGGTAGTAAGGGTGAGGTTGTGATCGAGCTGAGGGTAAGAGATGTGGTAGTATATAATCTGGTTGTTGGTAAGGATGGGGGTGAGGGAAAGGATGGAAGGGTTCCACCAAATCCAAATACGGCATTTGTATTCATTTGAGAAGTTGGAGGTTTGATTCCAGTTGGGGATGAGAGATGGGAGGCTTCTCATTGTGTCCTCAGATAGTTTGGTCTCGATGAGAGCAAGGATATCAAGGTTGTGGTTCTTAACCAAGTTGTGTGCAGCCCGCTGTTTGTTGGGGTGATTCATACCCCGAACATTCCATGCACAAATATTAAGATTCATGAGAACTAATATGGTTTGTGCAGGTATCCTTGATACTTGCAGTGGAGGGAAGATCAGAGGGGGGTAGACATTTTGGTAGAGTTTGGTTAGATATCCAAACTACTTACCAGATTCACCCATTTACAAATAAGCAATTTTTTTCCAATTTAGACGTCAGCGGAATACAATTTTTGTACGCGTATATTTAGTTTGTTCGATAAAACATTAATAATGTTTATAACTGTGAAGATTATTTTGCACAACACAGCACCCATATTCTCATGACAACAAACAAAACCAAGTAATATGCATGCGAGAGAAATGTTTAAATTACCAATTAACCATAAACTAAATAGAAAAGGAATAATTAAACCTAGCTTCTACGTATGTTTTTTTAGAAGATAATATTTTATAAATAAAATTCTACGAAGTTAAGTTTAAATAATAATAATAATAATAATAATAATAATAATAATAACTAGAATTATTTGAAAAGATAGATTGACGCAAATATTATTTGAAAAGATACTCACCAGAATTAGACCTAAGAAATCTCAAAACCCGACTAAAATCCTCAAACTTGCCATAATTAGACCTAAGAAATCCCTAATAGAATAAACAATATACAAAGAGATAGACAAAGATTTGTTTGTATAATCAAGAGATATACAAAGATATTTGTACAAAGAGATAGACAAAGAGATAGACATAGTTACGTGAAAACAAAGAAAGTTGTTAGTTGTATAAATAATCAGGAGCTCAATTGATAGACAAAGAGATAGAGAGTAGGAGACCGTTCCCATATCGAGAGAATAGCACACAAGGTTCAGGATACTTTGTCCACTTGAGTACGAATATCTTTTTTGTAGTAATTTTGAGCCCTCAAATTGTTTTTCTTTTCCTGCAGGTTTGGTCACAACATTGAAACACACCAGTATGGCTGCTAACGATGCACAAAACAAGTACGTATTTCAACTTTACTAGATTATTGTAACAAATATTCGTGTAGGGCACGGCTATAAACCAGTTTAGGTAGCGTTGTACCATCACTATTTTTTCTGAAGGCTTTATGAATAATCCCTCGATTCGTCTATCTTGTTCTGCAGTTTCGGTGAAGTCTATGTCTCCTGATGACACGATTTATGACGTTAGTTTAGGCATTCATTTAGATAGTTTTTCCCTTTATTCATGCATGGTTTGGCATTAGTTCATGACGTTTACACTTAATTCATGCATATTGTCGAAATAGACGTCTACACGAACTCTTGTCGGTTTTGTAGGTATTTTGGGAAGCTTTTGGAGCTTAATCGATACATTCGAAGATCGTTCCTCGTGATGGCACACTTCCAGACTCATTAAGGAGCAAACTAGGATCAAAGGAGAACACATAGGACCTTGTTGGTGGATGTCTTGCACCAACTCATGGCTTAATGATCCAAAGGGAGTTGTTCATGTAATTCCACGACCTAGAGGCCAGAACCACGCCCGTGGTTTTGGCCGTGGTTTTCTCTGGACAGTTGTGACAGTTGTCCCACGATCTCCTTGCCCAACCCTTGCTCTTGGTGGAGAATATAAGTGGTCTTGTAGGCTGTTGTTGGGGGATCCTCCCACATTCTCTTACACATTATCATTTTCCACATTGGGAATTCTTGGAGAAGAAGAAAAACACTCTTATTTTGGAGGAAGAACAACACATCAAGATAGAGATTTAGAGTGAGCTTTTGAGTAATTTTTTAGTGACTTTTGTTGAGAACATTTGAAAGCATTGTAAGGAACGTTTTGGAGTTGTGTTTGAAGGGTTGTAAATCTTGTTTAATCTCATACTCAACTAAGACTACTTGTTCATTTTCATTTTTATCTCATTTTCTTGCTATGGATTCCATGAATGTTTGCTTGTTAAGTTTGAATCTTAAAATGCATGTTGTTGGCTAAATAGTTGTGATTCTAGGGTAATGGAATGATGGTTATGGCTTGGACTATGATAGAATAGACTTGAATGTACCTTTGGATGAATTGCTTGCTCGAACCTATCCTCTAATGAAAACCACGGCCTGTTCATGTGATTCCACGCCCGTGGTTCTGTATGATCTACCCGTGGTTTATTCTATTGTGCTTGTATTGATGAATCTGAATGTTAGGATGTTAGATTGTAAAAATCCTAGTGTTTGTTAAGCATAATCTAGCCTAGGGTGACCTAATGCTAGCAAACTAAGTAAGGGAAGAGACTTACTCGGTAATTCTCGATCTTAGATACCAAAGATGATGAACTCTAGGTAGTAGTGAGCCTCACAAGCTGCTATTGGACTGAGTGTGCTAGGATTGATGCTTAGGACTTGCCTTCCTGAGACTTACCCGGTAAGGAGAGGTTTGACCCCTAGATAGCAATCCGGTTTGTGTAGAATTTTCAACCTTAAGCTCCTAGAGACTTACCCGGTAATAGGACCTTAGGTGTGGGATTAGTGGACCATGAGACCTACCCGGTGATTGATCCCATTTGAGAAACACCCTTTCCCAACATATCGTATCTTGTCCAAGGTTGATTAGAAGCTTGAGTCCAATGCCATAACCGGAAGTCCTAATCCCTAGAATCCGTTTTTCTTTCTTTGATCACATATCTTGTGTTTGTGTTGCTTGTTTGTGTTGCTAGCTTGAGTCGTTTGTTTGATTTATAATCTTGCATGATTTGTGATCTTTGCTTGATCACCACAAAAACCCAACCAAAAATATCATGATTTTCATTTCTTTATTTCTTTCTCTTTTCTTATACTAGATTTGCACTATCCATGATCACTTGTTTGATTTGATTTCACCTTAGTCTTCGTGTTCGACCTTGGAATACTATCTTTGCTACAAAACGACCCATACATTGTGGGTTCTCTAGGAGTTAGGAAATTATATCGAGTTATAAATTGTAAAACTTTTGTGCTATACGTTTCTAGCGTAACAAGTTTTTGGCGCCGTTGTCGGGGACTAGGTCTAGATTGAATCATTGTGTGTGATTGCTTATAGTGTAGGTATTTCTTGTTGCTTTTGATCTTGTTTGGTTTGTGTCTTTGATTTTTCAAGACATCTCTCACTCTTTAGGTGCATGCGAAGATCTCGTGGCAAGGATTTAGCTCCATTCGATCCCGAACCGGAGAAAACCCTTAAGACTAGATCCAAGGGCATTAAGAAGAAGAAGGAGATGGCCGGAAGAGATCTTCAAACTGAGTTGAATGATGCCTTAAAGTAAATTAGGCTAAGGGATGAAGCCTTGGAGAATGAGAGGAGACATGCAAATGAGAGGCAAGAAGCAACTAAGAGGGAAATTGAAGAGATTAGGCAAGCTCTTGTGCAAAGGGAGCTTAATCGTCAACAACCTCCACCACCACCACCGCAGCTGGCAGTCAATGTTCGGTTTGAGCCGATTATTATTGAGGAGCCACAAACGCTAGGGCAACGTATGGATCCAGCCCAAAGAGTGCACCGTTCGGGTGTATACTTAGGAGATCCTGCAGCCCATGACTACGAGTTCCGCCCTCAAGTGCTACAAATGATCCGGCATAATCAATTTGGAGGGATGGAAGGAGAGTCTCCTCATCAACACTTGATGAATTATGAGATCTTGATGGAGACTCTAAGACCACCTAGATTGGAGAGCAACAACCACAAGCTTAGGGCTTTTTCCTTCTCGCTTAAGGATAAGGCCTTGGCTTGGTATCAATCCATTCCACAAGGACGTGTGGGTACTTGGGAGGAGATGACAACCGAGTTCTTGACAAAGTTCTTCCCACCTTCCAAGACAACCGAACTAAGAGGGAAGATCAATGCCTTCATGATGAAGGATAGAGAGAGCCTATTCAAATCTTGGGAGAGGTTCAAGGACCTCCTCCTAGATTGTCCATACCATGGGATACCGAAGATAGAGCTATTGGAGATTTATTTCAAGGGGCTTGATGAGGATAGTCAATTCAAGCTCCAATCACTTTCCGGAGGAACATTCATGGAGAAGAATGTGGATGAGGCTTGGGAATTTGTAGAGAAGCAAGCCTTGGTGATAGAGAAGTACTCCCATAAGAAGAGTGATGGGAGGAAACTGGGAGCATATGAAGTGAGTGAAGTCACCATGAGCAACTTCAAACTTGATGCAATCAACAATGAGCTTAAGTCCTTGAAGGAGTTATGTGCCACAACCTTGAAGAATCAAGCAAGCCCTCAAGTGCAAGTGCAAGCCAACTTGTCTTCCAAAGAGGAGGATGTTAACTACATGGGAAGGGGTAACTTCAACAATTATCAAGGCCCTAGGAACTTCAACAACAACAGCCGGCAATACAACAATTACCGGCCTAATCACAACCATCCCGGGTTCTCCTATTCTAACCCGGATGGTGCCTTGAACCCTCCTGCTTCCACAAGCGCAGCCCCACCACCGAAGTCTTCACAAGAGCCTCCACCCGATTTTGCTCAACCTCCAAATGATAGGACCGAAATGATGTTTGAACAATTTCTTGGAAGGTTGAGTGGACTTGAGAGCACGGTGACATCCATTTCCAAGGCTCAAAAGGTGCTAGAAGCACAAGTGTTCCAAAAGGTGGGTGAAGCACAAAGGGATCCGGAAAAGCTTCCCGGAAGGACCGAGGACAATCCAAGAGGCTAAGTGTTGGCCATTACCACAAGGAGTGGGCTGAGCATGAAAGATCCCTCACCAAGGGAGAATGACAAGGGGAAGCAAGTAGTGGTGGAAGAAGAACCATTGCAAGAAGAGGGAGGCAAGAGCAAGGATGATGAGCCAACATATGTGGCACCTCCTCCATACAAGCCACCACTATAATTTCCACAACCACGAGCAAGAGCTCGTTTGGATAAACATTTCGGTAAATTCCTTGAACTCATGTCTAAATTGTATATTAACATTCCGTTCATGGATGCAATTCTAGGTATGCCGGCCTATGGAAAGTTTTTGAAGGAGATACTCTCCAACAAGAGGAAGTTGGAGGAGTATGGAGAAGTGAGGATGACAAAGAGATCTTCCGAGTTGATTCAAACCATGAGAGAGGAGATGCCTCCTAAGCTGCAAGATCCGGGATCTTTTTGTGTGCCAATTGGAGTTGGAGAGGTGCAATATGAGGCTCTATGTGACCTTGGAGCAAGTGTAAGCATTATCCCGCTTGCACTTTGCAATAAGGTTGGGCTAGGAGAACCGAAGCCGGTCAAGATGACCCTCTATATGGTGGACCGATCCATCACACACCCCGTAAGGATCCTAGAGGACATACCGGTTTATCTTGGGAAGTTCTATGTGCCAATCGATTTTGTTGTTTTGGACATCCCGGCGGACTACCCGGTTCCTATCATTTTAGGGAGGCCATTCTTAGCCACATCCGGATGTTTAGTGGATTGCAAAAATGGGATACTCTCCTTCAACATAGGAGAGGAAAATGTCAAGTTCAAGCTGTCCACAATGATGAAGGGGCCAGCCCTTGGTGAAGATGTCTTCAACATTGTCGAGGAAGAAGTATCTAGGGAAGTTGTGAGCTCAATCCTAATCAAGGATCCACTTGAGAAGGTTCTTAGCATGAGCATCATGGAGGAAGGAGTTGAGGAAGCTTGCAATGAAGAAATCCGAGCTTTGGATGCATTAGAAAAGGAGACAAGTGCTGGAATTGAAGTGCACGAAGGAGTGTTGAAATACAGAGAAAACCACGGCCTGGGACCCAGAACCACGCCCGTGCTTTCAACTGTGGAACTCTTTGTAATGTCCAATTGTGTCAGTTTCTCCAAAACCACGCCTGTGGTTGTGCCAGAGATCGTGGTTTTGCCCGTGGTTTCTCTAGAAAGCCCCTTAGTTGTTGATCAAGCTTCAAGGAGTCTTGGAGAGTCTTCAATGGCTTTGGATTCATCTAATGTGGAACTATATGGATCACATCCAACCGATAAAGGTCCTCCTAAACTTTATCTCAAACCTCTCCCTTCTCATTTAAAGTATGCTTTCCTTGGTTCAAATTCTACTTATCCCGTGATTGTGAATGCATCTTTGAATGATGATGAGCTTGATAGATTGTTGAATGAATTGAAATTGCATAGAAGAGCTATTGGATACACCATTGATGACTTACTTAGTTGGAAATAAACCTTCCTTGTGCATGCATAAAATCTTGATGGAAGACAACCATAAACCTTCAATTGAACATCAAAGGAGATTGAACCCTATTATGAAAGAGGTAGTCAAGAAAGAGATCCTAAAATTGCTAGATGCGGGAATCATTTTCCCGATTTCGGATAGTAAATGGGTTAGTCCCGTACATGTTATTCCTAAGAAGGGTGGTATGACCGTAGTAACTAATGAGAACAATGAACTAATCCCAACTAGGACGGTTACGGGGTGGAGAATGTGTATTGACTATAGGAAACTTAATGTTGCCTCTAGGAAAGATCACTTCCCTCTTCCCTATATTGACCAAATGCTAGAAAGGTTAGCTCAACATTCACATTTTTGTTACCTTGATGGCTATAGTGGGTTTTTCCAAATTCCTATTCACCCGGATGACCAAGAGAAAACAACATTTACTTGTCCTTGGGAACATTTGCATATAGGAGGATGCCATTTGGGTTGTGTAATGCACCCGCCACCTTTCAAAGGTGTATGATGGCTATTTTTTCTGAATATATTAAGAATATTATGGAAGTGTTTATGGATAATTTCTCAGTGTATGGATCTTCATTTGATAATTGCTTGGCTAATCTATCTTTGGTGTTGAAAAGATGTGAGGAAACTAATCTTGTGTTGAATTGGGAGAAATGTCACTTCATGGTGAGTGAAGGGATAGTGTTGGGACACTTGGTTTCCCACCGAGGCATTGAGGTTGATAGAGCAAAGATAGAAACGATAGAGAAGTTGCCACCACCTACCTCGGTGAAAGGGGTAAGGAGTTTATTAGGGCATGCCGGTTTTTACCGGAGGTTTATAAAAGATTTCTCTAAAATTTCTAAGCCTCTCACTAACATACTAATGAAGGATGTAGAGTTTGTTTTCTCCAAGGATTGTCTTGAAGCGTTTTGTAGGTTGAAGGATGCTTTGATCTCCGCCCCTATCATGCAACCTCCGGATTGGAGCTTGCCATTTGAGATAATGTGTGATGCGAGTGATGTGGCCATTGGGGCTGTTTTAGGACAAAAGAAAGATGGGCTTACATATGCCATCTACTACGCTAGCAAGACGCTAGATGATGCCCAACTCAACTATGACACAACCGAGAAGGAGTTGCTAGCGGTAGTGTATGCCTTTGAGAAGTTCTGATCATATCTTGTTGGAGCAAAGGACATTGTGTACACGGATCATGTTGTGATCCGTTATCTCCTCACAAAAAAGGATACCAAGCCTCACCTCATTCGGTGGATCCTTCTCCTCCAAGAATTTGACTTGGAGATTCGGGACAAGAAGGGTTCCGAAAATTTAGTAGCGGACCATCTTAGTAGGCTACCACCATTGGAGATTTAGAGAGATGACATCCCGATTAATGACTCATTCCGGGATAAGCAATTGTAAATGATGGAGGAGTGCTTACTTCAAGTGTCTAGAGGGAGTGAGCCATGGTATGCGGATATAGTGAACTACCTTGTGTGTGAAGAGGTGCCACCCGGTTTGTCATATGCCCAAAGGAAAAAGTTTTTCAAGGATGTGAGGCATTACTATTGGAGCGAGCCTCTCTTGTTCAAGAGAGGACCGGATGGAGTCTTTAGGAGGTGCATTCCGGAGGATGAGGTGGAGAGTGTAATCCGTCATTTTGCCATGTGGTTGCCATGCTAGCTCGCACAAAACATGTGAAAAGGTATTGCAATCCGGTTTTTATCGGCCTAACTTGTTTAAGGATGTGCAGAATTTTGTAGTGGCTTGTGACGCTTGCCAAAGGACGGGAAATATCTCAAGAAGGAATGAGATGCCCTTGAACAACATACAAGAGGTTGAGATCTTTGATGTTTGGGTGTGGACTTCATGAGGCCATTCGCCTCTTCATGTGGCAACCTCTACATTCTATTGGCAGTGGATTATGTGTCGAGATGGGTGGAAGCAATCGCCTCTCCCACAAATGATGCCAAGGTAGTGGTGTGGTGTTCGCCACTTAGCGTGCGTGCAAATAAGCTTTAAATTTATAAAACTAGAATCAAGCAAGCGAACCCGCAGTGTACGGATCGACGTAGTTAAGCAAGAATTCCAGAGTATCGAACACAGGGATTTGGGGGGTTAAATCCAGTTATAGATCGTCAAGCAAGTAAATGTATGAAACTTTGAAAATATTGGGAAAACAACAATCCCAAAGATCCAAGTATCCAGCTGTGGCAATCGATTCAAGATATACTAATGATATAAGGACATGGTTAAGATATGCAAAGGTATACTACTGTAAGGTAATCGTACGGTGAAGTTCCAAAAACCTTATATGACTCACCTACAAGAAACTCTCTATACAGGTTGTTAAGGCTTCAATATCAAAAGATTCTAAAGGCAAGAATTAATGTCAAATACCCAAACTTGTAATCCAAGGATCAAAACTAACTAAACCGATTCAGGTTGTGACACTCACAATCGAGGTAGAGGTTGTTGAGGCTTCACTACCACCTAGAAAAGGCAAGCCTAAACTAAGTTAATGCAAATCTTTAACTTTGGATTAAAGTAAAAGCAAGTTCGTAACTTAACACAAAATTACGGCTAGTTCTTGAGTTCCACGGCCGTGGAAGCTCAAGAACAGACCGTGGATTAGGGTTCGTCGGCGATTCTCTTTAACTCTCAGGATCCAATCTGTTTACGATCGATCTATCATCATCTAAGCCACAACTATCAACCCTTCACTTTAGAATTGTTAAGGGTTTTTAGCCAACAATAGTCATATTGATATCAAATTCAAGAATTAAAAGATTGAAAGATGAAAACTTCCGAAAACTTTCAATAAACTTCAAATTAATATCAAATTCACAATCAAGATCAATAATCGTCACTAGATTCGGAATGAAACAAACAATCACAAATCTTAGATAAGAAGGAAGAACGGGATGTCAATCCGTCTTCTAAATCAAACCTAAGCAAGAAGCGAGTCTCCTTGCGAACAATCTTCCGAATCTTCGATCTTCCGTCAATCCGGAAATCACAATAGCAATGCGCCAAAATCTCTCAACAAAATCTCCGCCAAATGCGAAATTAGGGGAATTCCAAACGCAAGCGTATGCGTAAAACTAGGTCTAAAGCGAGGTGACGGAATCTCTCTTCGTCCGTCCTTTTATAGTGTAAGATAAAATATCGGCCCGGCCCAATTACGTAGGAGATCGTGGCTTAAAATATGGCGAAAAAGATCGCCAAGATCACGGTCGTGGAAGGGTTCCACGGCCGTAATTTAGAGCGTGGAAATCAACACGGTTTGAACCATCTTCTCCACGGCTGTAGAAGTCACTGGAATGAACCACGCTTCCCTAGCCACGGTTCCACGGCCGTGGACTTGAACGTGGAAAGTGGTACGGCCGTATTTTAGAGCGTGGTTTAGGGCAAGAACGTGATTCTTCCTTAGCTTCGTGCATTCCTCAAGTTGGCACTCCCTTAGCTCCTAGAAATGTCTCAATCCATGGACAAGTTCAATCAACTCCATCCTTGTTCAATTATGTTCGGAAATATCTCTCAATCACCTATAATCAACATAAAGCTTGTGTAGATCTCTATATCGACATTATAGATAAACTAGCTCACAAATGCATCAATCCTCAATCAATGACTATCAATATGAATCAAATACACTTAGAAAACGTGCCTAAAATATCACAATATTTCATGCTAACAAATAACCCCATACTTGCCACTTGCTTGTCCCTAAGCAAGGTCTTTCAAAAGCTTTAAAACAAGAGTTAGGATGAAATATGTGTACCTTCTCAAAGCAATACTTCTTTTTGGATGAATGTGCCTTCTAAATAATAGATCATTCTCAAATCTTGCTTCAATCGTTTATAAGACTTTCATACACTTAATCAAAGAGTAAAGAGCAAAGAAAACTCATGAATCAATTAAACTTTCATACAAACATCATAACCCTTAAACATTATCAAAATCAATCATAAAAAACTTCAATTTAGATCACCAAGTCATATAACATTCTCTTGATCTTAAGGACTTTCAAAGAAAAAGGTCTAGAATGTGGAAAGGGAAGGAAACTTTAAGGAATGTGGTGCATGAATCCGGGAAAGTGGATAACTACTCTTTTCTCCTTCTCATGCGGTTTTCGCAACACCTTCAACTTAGAGCTTCGCTCTCTTCTTTTCATTTTTCGACTTTACTTTTGGAGTTATGGATAGAGGTGCACAAAAACCGAAGCCTAGGAGATTGGCGTTTCTCAATTTTTATGAGATGCCTCAAACCCTTGATGCACATACCATAATCCGTTAGGAATATCGCTCAATCCGACTTTGGCAAGACACAAACACCCGGCTATGTGAATGGTGCCGAGTTACTCATCGTCATGATTGACTTCCCCAAACCTATAAATTCTTTCTATTCTTTGAATGCAAAATTTTGCTTTCATGGCCCTCCCACATCAAACATGCCAAATATCAACTCCTCCAAATTCCCGGATAGGTAAGGGAGGTCAATATTTCAATGAGGGGCTAAATGATCAAAGAAAGAAGAAAGAAAGAATCGAATTGCCTTAATCATCTCAACAAGAAGCATAAGAACTTATAGTGTGATTTCAACTTCAATTCCTCAACATGATTTAGGTAACATTTATCACATTATGAAACTTGCAAAAGAGGTATAATCAACTCATTCAATTTCTTTTCAATTCACTATTCGTTTAAGTATGCAATTGTCATCAAACTCAATTCACAAGTAGCGATTATCATAGAAATCATCTCAATTCCTTAGAAGCACAAAATTTTTCAAAATTTTTCAAAATTTTTCAATTTTTATGGGTTTTTCAAACTCTTTTTCATGCAATGCAATAATGAAACGTGCAACAATATAATGAACATGTAAGATAGTCTCGAATAGAAGCAATCAAAGTGAGTAAGAGTTATTACAACTTTTAGTCACACCCCACCCCATACTTAGAACAAACATTGTCCCTAATGTTCAAATAAAAGAAAGAAAAGAAAAAGAAACTCACAAAGTGGCGGTGGAGCGGCTAAAGCTGTCAGTCATCATCATCGTCACTGCGGCGCTGGTGGAGGCGGGAATGGAGAGAAGCTGGGGTCGTAGTGCCGCCCGAACTGCTGGCGGTAGACGTCTCTCATCATATGATCGAGGTCGTCCATGCGTCCATCTCTAGCATCGGCCCGAATCTCCAATGCTCCCACTCTCTCTGAAAGGCCGATGGCCCAATCTGGCATCTGCTCATACCATCCCGGGGCCTGGCTGTACCATCCTGGAGCGTCGGATGGTGCTGGTACTGGTGCTGGTGGCTGCTGTGCGGACCATGGAGGTGGAGCTCCGTACCACGTAGGAGGTGTATCCATCCAAGTGGGTCTCTCACTCACGTTGGCGCGGCGAGATGACGAACCTGAAGCTCTGGCTGGACGTGGAGAACGTCTAGGCACATCAGGGGCCGCATCCGGCTGATCCGGAAACGTGCCAAACTCCTGCTCTGCTCCTCCTCCTCCCTCATACTGATCCCTCATCTCCTCCTCCTCAACTACGGGCAGTGGTGGGACATACGGGGGAGCTGCAATCCTGTTCGCATGCGTAGCTGCGAACGTAGCCTTCCAATTATGGCGTCCAGCCATAATGGAGTACTCCGGGAGCCACTCAATGCCCCTCCCCGTCCTGCTCTCCCAAGGCATGGCTGCGTAAGGCGGACCTCTATGGGTAGGGAAGATAAGGCCTCTAGTCATGAAGGCCTGAAGTCCTAGGGGTACAGCAGGTATGCGTGTGCATGCAGAAAAATCAACCCCCAACATCCTAGCAAGGTGGGTAACTATCCCACCGTATCCAATGTTCCCCGCCCTCTTGTTCTTAAGCTTGCTCATGGTAGCAGCTAAGAGGGTGGCGCAGTCAGCAGGGCGTCCATATAGCATAGAATACAACAGAAAGAGCTCATCCGTCTTGATCTTTTGAGGTGTCTCCGTCCTAGGGAAGAGACACTCCGAAAGAACATGGTGAGCAATCTTCAAGGCCAAGTGATACATCAACTTGGCCTTGGTATCAGCAGGTTGCCAGCGGTCCTCGCTGGTGTATATCATAGCAACCTCCTCCCAAAAGTCTTTGGCGTAAACGCCACTAGGAAAACGACCATTAAAGGTCTCTTGGAACCCAAAGAAGGCTCCAAACTTACGGATGGTAAAATCATAGTTTCTTTCCATAAGACGGAAAGAAACGGTCCTATCCACATGGCTATGCTCAAACGACGTCACAACCTCTCTCGTTATCTCCTCATAAGCATCCTCTTGGATAGCCGAGAAGACGATAAGACCGGCTCTATCCAAGAGCCAAGTAAGGTCATCTACTATGTTTAGAGGAACTAGATCCTCCAACCATAGATACCTAGGTCCGATAACTGCCCTCTTATGTATCCTCTCGAGTGCATCGAGATGATCCTCGTGAATGGTGGGTACTCTAGGGCGAGGAGGTGCGGGTGATGAAGGTGATGATGGAGGTGAAGGGGAGGAAGGTGGTTGTGCTCTAGAGGATGAAGAGGACGAGGGGTTACCCTTCCTCTTTTTGTTCTTATCCTTCTCATTCTTCTTCTCCTTAATCCTCCCTAAAACTCTCCTAACAAAATCCATCATTGTTCAAAACCACGGTCTGTTCTTGGTATTTCCACGGCCGTGGAACTAACAGAGACCGTGATTCGTCTCGACTTTTCTCAAAAATCCACAAACAGCACTCAAATTCAGCAATCAGGCAGCCCTAGTCTAATTCCTTCCAATTTCAATCAGTTCTCCTAAAATTTCTAGCAAAAACGAACCCAAATTGACGAAGATAGAGAAGAGCGGAATAAACCTAGGTTTCGAATTTTAAAATCCGAATTCTGCGTTCCTTGGTGAATTGCCGCTCGATTCGTTGCTTGGATCTCGTTGGTGGTTGAATTTGCTTCAATTTGGAATGAAGAATCGTTGAAAACGATTAACGAACGGAGATTTGAGGTGAAGGGCGTGGAATCGGTGAGAGAGGGTCGTGAAATTGGGTTTTTGTGAAGAACGTGGTTTATATAGTGGCCGGCAAAAATTTCAAAAACCACGGTCTATCGGGGGTTCCACGGCCGTGGAAATGTACGGAACCGTGGTTTTGCTGATTTTTCAAAGGCTTTTGGAAATTACGGTCATTGTAGCTGTCACGACCGTGGTTTAGACCGTGGAACTCTCTGTAATGCTCCAAAGTCCAAGTTTCGTCACCTTTCTTCAAAATAACTCTTCCTCTTTCCTTTTCCACCGTTCCTACATCCAAAAACACGAACATACCGGAAGGAATCGAAGGCAAAACAAAACAAAAACGTCTAAACTAAGTTAAACTGTGAATCGAAAATATAAACGTAAATGCAATACCTTGGGTTGCCTCCCAAGAAGCGCTTTGTTTAAGGTCCGTAGCTAGACCAATCTCGCACTTATTCGAGTGCGGTAGGCGCGAACTCTTCAGCTTGGAGTTCCGGCGTATACTTCTTGAGTCGTTGACCGTTCACCTTAAAGCTTCCGCCCGCTTCACCCCATACTTCAACTGCACCATGGGGGAAAATACGCTTAATTAGAAAAGGTCCGGTCCAACGAGATTTAAGCTTACCTGGAAAGAGACGAAGCCTTGAATTGAAGAGGAGAACTTGATCTCCTTCTTTGAAGTCCTTTGGAATGATATGCTTATCATGTCAATGCTTTGCTCTCTCCTTATAGATCTTGGTGTTTTCATAAGCGTTCAAGCGGAGTTCTTCCAGCTCATTAAGGTCTAAGAGACGCTTCTCTCCCGCTTCCTTCATGCTGAAATTTAACCATTTGATAGCCCAAAACGCCTTATGCTCCAACTCCACCGATAAGTGACAAGACTTCCCATACACAAGGTTGTATGGTGTGGTTCCTATGGGAGTCTTGTACGCAGTCCGGTATGCCCACAATGCGTCATCAAGCTTCAAAGACCAATCCTTCCTAGTCCTTGAAACCGTCTTCTCTAGGATTCCTTTGATCTCCCGATTTGATATCTCAACTTGTCCACTTGTTTGTGGATGATAAGGGGTGGCGATCTTGTGAGTAACCCCATACTTAGCTAGAAGAGCTTCAAAGCGCCGGGCAATGAAGTGAGAACCTCCATCACTAATGATAGTCCTTGGTGTCCCAAATCATGGAAAGATGGTCTTGTTAAAGAACTTAACCACCACCATGGCATCATTGGTGGGAGAGGCAATCGCTTCCACCCATCTAGAAACGTAATCCACCGCCAAGAGTATGTATTGGTTTCCACAAGATGATGGAAACGGTCCCATAAAATCTATTCCCCAAACGTCGAAAATCTCCACCTCTTGGATGTTATTGAGAGGCATCTCATTCCTCCTAGAGATATTACCTGTTCTTTGACAAGCATCGCAGCAAGAAACAAAGGATTGCACATCTCTAAATAAAGTAGGCCAAAAGAATCCAGATTGCAATACCTTTGCGCTAGTCTTGTTCGAACTAGCGTGTCCTCCACAAGGCAGTGAATGACAATGGCAGATGACACTTTGCATCTCATCTTCCGGAACACATCGCCGAATGATGCCATCCGGACCTCTCTTGAAGAGGAGAGGTTCATTCCAAAAGTATTTCCGGACATTCTTAAAGAACTTCTTTCTTTGTGCGTAGGATAGTCCGGGTGGTATCTCCTGGCAAACCAAATAGTTAACAAAATCAGCAAACCATGGTTCGTTACCTTTGGAGATCACATCGATGCACTCCTCAATAATGTGCAGGTGTTCGTCCGGGAAGGAGTCATCTATAGGTAAGTGGTCGTCCTCTAGATGTGTTAGGCGATTCAAATGATCCGCAACAGAATTTTCCGAGCCTTTCTTGTCACGAATCTCTAGATCGAATTCTTGTAGGAGAAGAATCCATCTAATTAGCCTTGGTTTCGCATCCTTCTTTGCAAGGAGGTACTGGATCGCAGCATGGTCCGTGTAGACAATCACCTTTGCACCTACAAGATAAGAGCGAAACTTGTCAATAGCATAGACAATGGCCAAAAATTCCTTTTTCGTAGTGGCGTAGTTGAGCTGCGCTTCATCTAGCGTCTTGCTAGCATAGTATATGGCATGGGTTCGCTCTTCCTTTCGTTGTCCAAGAACAGCTCCTATAGCTACGTCACTAGCATCGCACATAACCTCAAAAGGTAGAGTCAAATCCGGAGGTTGGATAATAGGTGCTGAAATTAGAGTTTGCCGAATTGTGTTGAACGCATCTAAACATTCCTGCGAAAACTCAAAAACTGCATCCTTCATCAATAGATTAGTGAGCGGTTTTGATATTTTAGAGAAGTCTTTAATGAAACGTCTATAAAATCCAGCATGTCCTAGGAAACTTCTTATCCCTTTCACCGAAGTTGGGGGAGGAAGTTTCTCTATTGTCTTTATTTTCGCCTTATCCACCTCTATCCCTCTACTAGAGATTAGGTGTCCTAATACAATTCCTTCCTTTACCATAAATTGACACTTCTCCCAATTAAGAACTAGATTAGTGTCTTCACATCTTTGTAAAACAAGAGCAAGGTTAGAAAGGCAATTGTCAAAAGAGGAACCGTATACGGAGAAGTCGTCCATGAAGACCTCCATGATTTCCTCTATATATTTGGAGAAGATGGCCATCATGCACCTTTGAAAGGTGGTTGGGGCGTTGCAAATCCCGAACGGCATTCTCCTATAAGCGAACGTACCCCATGGGCACGTGAATGTGGTTTTCTCCTGATCGTCCGGGTGTATCGGAATCTGAAAGAAACCACTATAACCGTCAAGATAGCAGAAGTGTGAATGTTGTGCTAACCTTTCAAGCATTTGATCGATGAAGGGTAGTGGGAAGTGATCCTTCCTCGTTGCGTTGTTAAGCTTGCGGTAGTCAATGCACATCCGCCATCCCGTTACGGTTCGGGTAGGAATGAGTTTGTTATTCTTGTTGGTGATGACCGTCATTCCTCCCTTCTTTGGAACTACTTGAACCGGACTCACCCACTTACTATCGGAGATAGGATAGATGATACCTACATCAAGAAGTTTAAGAATTTCCTTCTTGACAACCTCCTTCATGGTCGGATTCAACCGCCTTTGAGGTTGTCTTGAAGTCCTAAAGTCTTCCTCCATTAATATTTTATGCATGCATAGGGAGGGTTTGATTCCTACTAAGTCTTCTATAGTATAACCTAAAGCTTTCCTATGTTTTCTAAGGACAACCATAAGTTTACTATGTTCATCTATGGTTAGATCGGAACTAACAATAACTGGATAAGTAGAGTTAGGTCCTAGAAAATCGTACCTTAGATGTGTAGGAAGTTGTTTCAATTCCATTGCTTTCGGAGCTTCCAATGGTTCTGGAGGAGCATCCGATGTCTCCTTAGAAGTGTCTAAGGGTGTAGAGGATGTGGGAGAAGAATCAAAAGAAGTTGAAGAAGTGGCACGATCATCCTCTTCCACGGCCAAAATTACGGTATCCATACACCCTCCACGGCCGTGGTTTAGGGCGTGGGAAGTGGTTACGGTTGTTCTGCCTTCTCCACGACCGTGTAACCCTCTGGAGTGAGCCATGCTTTGGGTGGTGAGATCCACGGCCGTGGAATATAGTGTGTGGCCGTGGATTCTCACGTTTTCTGCCTCATCGTGGAGCTTCTCAAATTCCACTTCACCCGCCTCTTCTTGTGCTTCTAAGGCTTCAATTGCCTCATCGCACTCCTCTTCTTCACCTACATTCGTTAGACTCATAGCAATAACCTTTTGCAAAGGATCTTTGAAGAGAATCGCACTTACCTCCTCTCTAGACAACCCCTCTTCATCTTGGATAGTGAATATATCCTCATCAAAGATTGGCTCCTTCATTAGAGTGGAAAGAACGAACTCTACCTTCTCTTCTCCTATGTCAAAAGCGAGTCTAGCATTCTTGCAATCGACTATGCAGCCGGAAGTTGCAAGAAACGGTCTTCCGAGTATGATCGGGACCGGACTATCTGCAGGAATGTCAAGCACAACAAAATCAATGGGAATAAAGAATATACCTAGCTTGACTGGGACGTCTTCTACAATACCGACGGGGCGAGTGATGGATCGATCCGCCATGTACAACGTCATCTTCACCAGTTTAGGGTCGCCTAAACCGATCTTCCTACATAATGCAAGTGGTATGATGCTCACACTTGCTCCTAAGTCACATAATGCATCGTATGTGACATCTCCCACTCCTATGGGAATGCAAAACGACCCCCGATCCTTTAGCTTTGGGGGCATTTTCTCCTTCATGGTCTTGATGAGATCCGAAGAATCCGAACTCATCTTAACCTCTCCAAAATCTTCTAGCTTCCTCTTGTTGGAGAGGAGCTCCTTTAAGAACTTGCCATAAGCCGGCATACCTACAATAGCATCAATAAAGGGTATATTAATATGCAGTTTGCTCATGAGTTCTATAAACTTACCAAATTGTTTATCTAGGCGCGCTCTCGCTCTAGATTGAGGGAATGGTAGGGGAGGTTTGTAAGCCGGAGGAGGAACGTAGACATCTTCCTTCTCCTTCCCCTTCTCTTTGTCTTTCTCAACGGGGACTTCAACAAACTTAGGCTGCGGATCGGTAGTAGTCACTCCGCTCCTAGTTGTGATTGCCATCACCCTTCCCTTAGGGTTGTCCTCCGTCTTTCCTGGAAGTTTCCCTTGATTCCTAGGAACTTCCTCCGCATGGCTGAACATTTGGTTTTCTAAAACCTTTTGGGCTTTATCAACCTTAGAAATTTGATCATCAACCTTAATGATGCGGTTCTCCAAACCTTGAAGCTTTCCCAAGATTGTTTCCAACATGGGATCGGGCTTCTCCTTCCCCGAAGTGTTTCCTCCATTAGATGTTTGCCCCTGGCTTTTCAAAGGAGTAGAGGAAGAGGAAGGTGGAGTTAGTGAATTCGAATTGGAAGGATAAGAGTTACCGGAGTTTTGTTGATTGGAGCACCAATTGTTGTTGTTTGAACCCCTATTGTTGTTCCAATTGTTGTTCCGGTTATTGTTATTGCCATTCCAATTATTCCGATTGTTGTTCCGGTTGTTGTTGTTGTTGCGGTTTGTGTTCTCACCGCCATTGTTGTTATTGCCCAAATAGCCAACATCCTTTCCTTGTTGCTTTGGAAAGTTGGTCTTGGTAGCCTCCTTCAACTCTTTGATCTTATTGTTGAGGGAGAAAATCTGATTTTGAGCCTCATGTGTGAGCTTTGCTCCTTGCTCCACACGATTTCCTTCAACTTTCCGGTGGGAATACTTCTCTATGACCCTTGCTTGCTTCTCAATGAAGTCCCAAGCGTCATCTTCTCTCATGTCCATGAATGTACCACATGAGAGGGATTGGAGCTTGAATTGTGTCTCTACATCCAGCCCCTTGTAGTAAATCTCCAGCAATGCAAGCTTGGATATGTCATGATGAGGGCAATCCAATAACAAGTCCTGAAACCTTTCCCAAGATTGAAACAAACTTTCGTTAGATCTCATGGAAAATGCATTAATCTTACCTCTTAGTTCCGCCATTTTGGATGGCGGAAAGAACTTAGTGAGGAACTCCGCGGAAAGGTCTTCCCATGTGTCTAGCTTCCCACTAGGAAGAGCTTGATACCAAGACAATGCTTTCCCCTTCAAAGAGAAGAAGAAAGGCTTGAGCTTATAGTTGTTGGTAGTTGCGTTCTTCGGCCTCATTGTCTCCATCATACACTCAAAGTTTTGCAAGTGTTGGTGTGGAGATTCAGCGCTTGTCTCGCCAAATTGGTTTTGGCGAACAAGAGTAATAACTTGAGGGTTGAAGCTAAACCCTTGTACATCAACAGCATCAAAGTTCACACCTAAACGGCGTGGTTGCTGTGTTGGATCCATTCTTTGGCCAAGAGTTCTTGGCTCCGCATCCACACGTTCGATCCTTGCATTCCTAGGTGGAATACGGCGATTAGCAGCGGCACGTGGATGGAACGGATTCACATTGATCGTGAGATCAATTTCCTCTAGCGGTGGCATGGAGGAATCGCTATCATCAGCGGATGAATGACCCCTATTCGACCTTAAGGATCTCCTTGAAGATTTTTTGCTCCCCTTATTCTTAAGGTTGCTTAGTTCTATCCTCATCTGGAACATCATATCTTTTAGATCGTCAACTTGAGATTGATGACGATCCATTTCATCTCTACGTGTCCTCTCACTCCATTGGAGTTGAGCTTCTTTCTCCGCTAGCTCCGATTGAAGATCACGTTCGTTTCCTTCAGCCATCTTCTTTTCCTTACGCTTTTGCCTTAAAGTCCTCTCAAGCTCTTGGTCAAGAGGCAAGAGGTCTCCGGTGTTCTTAGACCTGCGCATGCACTCAAAGAGATATCAAATAACAAGAGCAAAGCTCCCAAGCTTGACAATCGTATACCGAATTCGGCCTAAACCAAATCCCCGGCAACGGCGCCAAAAACTTGTTCGCCACTTAGCGTGCGTGCAAATAAGCTTTAAATTTATAAAACTAGAATCAAGCAAGCGAACCCGCAGTGTACGGATCGACGTAGTTAAGCAAGAATTCCAGAGTATCGAACACAGGGATTTGGGGGGTTAAATCCAGTTATAGATCGTCAAGCAAGTAAATGTATGAAACTTTGCAAATATTGGGAAAACAACAATCCTAAAGATCCAAGTATCCAGCTGTGGCAATCGATTCAAGATATACTAATGATATAAGGACAGAGTTAAGATATGCAAAGGTATACTAATGTAAGGTAATCGTACGGTGAAGTTCCAAAAACCTTATATGACTCACCTACAAAAAACTCTCTATACAGGTTGTTGAGGCTTCAATATAGAAAGATTCTAAAGGCAAGAATTAATGTCAAATACCCAAACTTGTAATCCAAGGATCAAGACTAACTAAACCGATTCAGGTTGTGACACTCACAATCGAGGTAGAGGTTGTTGAGGCTTCACTACCACCTAGAAAAGGCAAGCCTAAACTAAGTTAAAGCAAATCTTTAACTTTGGATTAAAGTAAAAGCAAGTTCGTAACTTAACACAAAATTACGGCTAGTTCTTGAGTTCCACGGCCGTGGAAGCTCAAGAACAGACCGTGGATTAGGGTTCGTCGGCGATTCTCTTTAACTCTCAAGATCCAATCTGTTTACGATCGATCTATCATCATCTAAGCCACAACTATCAACCCTTCACTTTAGAATTGTTAAGGGTTTTTAGCCAACAATAGTCATATTGATATCAAATTCAAGAATTAAAAGATTGAAAGATGAAAACTTCCGAAAACTTTCAATAAACTTCAAATTAATCTCAAATTAACAATCAAGATCAATAATCGTCACTAGATTCGGAATGAAACAAACAATCACAAATCTTAGATAAGAAGGAAGAACGGGATGTCAATCCGTCTTCTAAATCAAACCTAAGCAAGAAGTGAGTCTCCTTGCGAACAATCTTCCGAATCTTCGATCTTCCGTCAATCCGGAAATCACAATAGCAATGCGCCAAAATCTCTCAACAAAATCTCCGCCAAATGCGAAATTAGGGCAATTCCAAACGCAAGCGTATGCGTAAAACTAGGTCTAAAGCAAGGTGACGGAATCTCTCTTCGTCCGTCCTTTTATAGTGTAAGATAAAATATCGGCCCGGCCCAATTGCATAGGAGATCGTGGCTTAAAATATGGCAAAAAAGATCGCCAAGATCACGGTCGTGGAAGGGTTCCACGGCCGTAATTTAGAGCGTGGAAATCAACACGGTTTGAACCATCTTCTCCACGGCCGTAGAAGTCACTGGAATGAACCACGCTTCCCTAGCCAAGGTTCCACGGCCGTGGACTTGAACGTGGAAAGTGGTACGGCCGTATTTTAGAGCGTGGTTTAGGGCAAGAACGTGATTCTTCCTTAGCTTCGTGCATTCCTCAAGTTGGCACTCCCTTAGCTCCTAGAAATGTCTCAATCCATGGACAAGTTCAATCAACTCCATCCTTGTTCAATTCCGTTCGGAAATAGCTCTCAATCACCTATAATCAACATAAAGCTTGTGTAGATCTCTATATCGACATTATAGATAAACTAGCTCACAAATGCATCAATCCTCAATCAATGACTATCAATATGAATCAAATACACTTAGAAAACGTGCCTAAAATATCACAATATTTCATGCTAACATGTGGTTCTTCAACCGAGTCATCTTCCCTAGATTTGGAACACCAAGAGTGATCATAAGTGATGGAGGGAAGCATTTCACCAATAGGAACTTTGGGACACTTTTGGCTAAGTATGGGGTGACTCATAAGGTGGCCACACCTTACCATCCCCAAACTAGTGGCCAAGTGGAGATCTCCAACTGGGAGATAAAAGGAATACTTGAGAAGACGGTTTCTAGGACAAGAAAAGATTGGGCTATGAAGCTTGATGATGCTTTGTGGGCATATAGAACCGCCTTCAAGACACCAATTGGCACCACTCCCTACAAGCTAGTATATGGCAAGTCTTGCCACCTTCCGGTGGAGATGGAGCATAAGGCATATTGGGCCATAAGGTGGCTGAATTTTGACCTCAAGGAAGCCGGTGAGAAGAGGTTGCTAGACATTAATGCTCTTGAGGAGATCCGGTTGGATGCTTATGAAAATGCCCGGATTTACAAGGAAAGGACCAAGCGTTGCATTGGCATGACCAACGTCTAATCCCCAAAGAGTTGAGTGAAGGTGACTTAGTCCTTCTCTTCAATTCAAGGTTGCGGCTCTTCCCCGGAAAGCTAAAGTCAAGATGGACGGGTCCTTATGTGGTGAGGAAGGTCTTCCCCCATGGAGCGGTTGAGATAGTTGGGGAGCATTGTGGAAATTTTAAGGTGAATGGGCACCGGTTGAAGAAGTATATCCCGGAAGCTCCGGTGGATATGATTGCCCCATTTCACCTTGAGTGAGACGCTCCCGAATTTGGTCAAGCTAATGACCTTAAAGAAGCGCTTAATGGGAGGCAACCCATTGGTACATATCTTTCCCTTTTCGTTTTGTTTTCGTTTTCGCTTTTTGCTTTTGTCTTTGTTTTGGTGTGATTGTGTGTCTTGTGTTTGTGTGCTAGAGTCTAGGGAACAAAGGAGTCTTGCGAGGCATGAAGATGATTTTGATGATCCCGCATCAAATGTGGGTGGAGTGGACGTGGGACTTGGACGGCTTGCGGTGCTTAGCGCGGGTCCCGACACCATAATGAACATCAAGAGCTCTCTACCACCTTTGATTGATCATCCACCATCACTTCACATGAGTGAACCAAAATACCGAAAACACCATTTTTACATTGTGAGGACTCTCTTTCACTTCCTTATTTAATTTGCACATTGGGGACAATGTGTTGTTAAGTATGGGGTGGGGTTTTCATAATCATTTGCATAATTGCATCTAGGGTAGTTTAATATTATTGTCAAATGTTTCATTAGTTCTTGCATTGTACATATTTATCTCAAAATTTTAAAAAATCAGAAAATTGAAAAAAAAAATTTGTTCTTCTTAGTTTGGATATGACCCTTATGATGAGATTGTTTTGTGAATTGGCTATGGATGGCCTTGTGCGTTGAATGGATTTATGCATATGTGGACTTGAAATACTTCTCTTAAATCCTATGCAGGATTTGTGATTATGATGCTTGTCTTGATTGGATTGGAAATTGATGGTCAAAATTACATGTTAGTTCTTGCACATCATCTAGGAATGATTACGGCAATTCATCTCTCTTCTTCTCATCTTGATCATGTTATTTGAGCACCTCACTTGATATGAAATTTGACCTCTTTTGACCCATCCGGGAATAGGAGCATGCTAGTGTGTTGAGTGTGTGAAAAGCAAGTGTGGGGTGAAGTTGTTGATAAATGAATGTTGTGAATGAAGTGCTGAATTTGTTGTGAAAAGTGTAGAAAAAATACAGGTTTGGGGACTTAAGTTTTGATGACGAGTAACTCGGCACCATTCACATAATCGGGTGTTTGTGCCTTGTCAAAGTCGGATAAACCGAATGTCCTAACGAGCCTTGGTATGTGTGCCCGGTGTAAGGCACCTCGGAAAAATACCGAGGTCCGCTAATCACCAAGGTTTCGACTTTTGTACACCAATTCCATTGTCTCAAAAATAAGTGAAAGAAAAAGAAAATGAAAAAGAAAAGAAAAGATGGAGAAAAATATACACTTGTGGGGAAGTTGATCAAAAATGAAATTGTGGAGTTAGTTCCTTTCCCGGATTAGCATCACATGACCTAAAAAATCCCCACCTACAACAACGTTTCTTGGCATCTTCTTTCCTAAGTCCTTGTGACCTATTTGCATATGTGTATGACTTAGTGATCTAGATTGGATATTCTCGTGATCATCTTGACTTCTTCATTTCCACCTTTCATGCATGCTTTCGAGTGAAGTATAACTGTCTTTCCATGCCTTCATTCGTTTAATACAGGATTGTTTGTCCATTGCCAAACATGACTATGAAGGTGATCCAATTTTAGAAGCACGATTCCAAAAATATTTTCTGTTTTTTTCTGCATTCATAAATCATGCCATCTTGTAGCCTATAGTGGGACCTTGCTCGGGGACGAGCAAGTGACAAGTATCGGGTATTTTGATGACACGATTTATGACGTTAGTTTAGGCATTCATTTAGATAGTTTTTCCCTTTATTCATGCATGGTTTGGCATTAGTTCATGACGTTTACACTTAATTCATGCATAATGTCGAAATAGACGTCTACACGAACTCTTGGCGGTTTTTTAGGTATTTTGGGGAGTTTTTGGAGCTTAATCGATACATTCGAGGATCGTTCCTTGTGATGGCACACTTCCGGACTCATTAAGGAGCAAGCTAGGATCAAAGGAGAACACATAGGACCTTGTTGGTGCATGCCTTGCACCAACTCATGGCTTAATGATCGAAAAGGAGTTGCTCATGTAATTCCACGGCCCAAAGGCCAGAACCACACCCGTGGTTTTGGCCGTGGTTTTCTCTGGATAGCTGTGACAGTTGTCCCACAATCTTCTTGCCCGACCCTTGCTCTTGGTGGAGAATATAAGTGGTCTTGCAGGCTGTTGCTGGGGGATCCTCCCACATTCTCTTACACATTATCATTTTCCACATTGGGAATTCTTGGAGAAGAAGAAAAACACTCTCATTTTGGAGGAAGAACAACACATCAAGATAGAGATTTAGAGTGAGCTTTTGAGTGATTTTTGAGTGACTTTTGTTGAGAACATTTGAAAGCATTGTAAGGAACGTTTTGGAGCTGTGTTTAAAGGGTTGTAAGTCTTGTTTAATCTCATATTCAACTAAGACTACTTGTTCATTTTCATTTTCATCTCATTTTCTTGTTATGGAAGCCATGAATGTTTGCTTGTTGAGTTTGAATCTTAAAATGCATGTTGTTGGCTAAATAGTTGTGATTCTAGGGTAATGGAATGATGGTTATGGCTTGGACTATGATAGAATAGACTTGAATGTACCTTTGGATGAATTGTTTGCTCGAACCTATCCTCTTATGAAAACCATGGCCTGTTCATGTGATTCCACGCCCGTGGTTCTGTATGATCTACCCGTGGTTTATTCTATTGTGCTTGTATTGATGAATCTGAATGTTAGGATGTTAGATTGTTGAAATCCTAGTATTTGTTAAGCATAATCTAGCCTAGGGTGACCTAATGCTAGCAAACTAAGTAAGGGAAGAGACTTACTCGGTAATTCTCGATCTTAGATACCAAAGATGATGAACTCTAGGTAGTAGTGAGCCTCACAAGCCGCTATTGGACTGAGTGTGTTAGGATTAATGCTTAGGACTTGCCTTCCCGAGACTTACCCGGTAAGGAGAGGTTTGACCCCTAGATAACAATCCGGTTTGTGTAGAATTCTCAACCTTAAGCTCCTAGAGACTTACCCGGTAATAGGACCTTAGGTGTGGGATTAGTGGACCATGAGACTTACCCGGTGATTGATCCCATTTGAGAAACACCCTTTCTCAACATATCGTAGCTTGTCCAAGGTTGATTAGAAGCTTGAGTCCAATGCCATAACCGGAAGTCCCAATCCCTAGAATCCGCTTTTCTCTCTTTGATCACATATCTTGTGTTTGTGTTGCTTGTTTGTGTTCCTAGCTTGAGTCGTTTGTTTGATTTATAATCTTGCATGATTTGTGATATTTGCTTGATCACCACAAAAACCCAACCAAAAATATCATGATTTTCATTTCTTTATTTCTTTCTCTTTTCTTAGACTAGATTTGCACTATCCATGATCACTTGTTTGATTTGATTTCACCTTAGTCTTCGTGTTCGACCTCGGAATACTATCCTTGCTACAAAACGACCCATACATTGTGGGTTCGCTAGGAGTTAGGAAATTATATCGAGTTATAAATTGTAAGACTTTTGTGCTATACGTTTCTAGCGTAACATCTTCAATGTCGTCTTTCGACAACTTCGAGTTCAACTTTGAACTAGATTCTTGCATTTCCAATCCACTTCTATCGTTGGAAAATCCTGCCCCGGACACCGGAATCAATGTCCAACCACCACCAGTCCTTGAGGTCCCCAACACCATGAGCAATACTAATGCATTAATGACCAGTCGAGGTCTCCTCGATAATAGCAATCCGACCATCTCTGCCGCCCAAGTACATCCCGCTCTGGAATTTTCTCCGATCGACAGCAACGTGATTCCTTGGTCCATGGAAGTGAATAAGTAAGCATACATACGGTGATACTGGATTTTAATCTTCGTCATCCAATTGGTCTTTATTAATAGCCCTATATCTCAATCTTCGTCATCCATTTGGTATTTTCTAATAAACAGTTAGATTGAATCATTTGGTCTGACATTGAACTCGAGACTATTTGATTCCATAAATAGAAAAGGGTTAAATTTTTTAATTTTATTTCTTGCCAATGTTAAAATTGATTACTTTTCTATGAGAATTCAACCATGAGTAAGTTAGACATGGTAAAGATATTCATCAATCAGACCAAAAGAATATTCGTAGATTTCCATTAGAAGCCCATGAAACCCTTATCGATTTCTGCAACCCTCGCATATTAACGGATTCAAAATATTGACTTTAATTTGCTTCGCTTATCAATCAATTTCTAATTGGTTCAAAATATTAACTCAATATTTGTTTTTGCAGTGAACCCAACGACAACTTCGCGTCGAACCTTCAACCGCACCATCAAGCTTTGCATGTTGAAAACTCTAATCAACATTCAACCTTCAACTGCATCGAGCTGCCACCAATTGAAAACACTAATCCGCCTCATACTGGAAACGTGAATCATTGGTCCATGGATAACTTTGTGTCGAACCTTCAATCGTACAATCAAGCTTTGCATTTTGAAAACCAGCGATTGCAGGAATATCATATCCCGCTGGACACCGGAAACCACTTCGAGCTGCCACCATTAGCACCGGCTGCGATGCCCATATCCGGGGTTCCCTTTCCCTCGCCTGAAAGTACTCCAATCTGCAGCCATGGACGGCCCCCCAAGGGAAAGAAAGTGATTCGTTGGTCTGAGAAAGAGCATGAGTAAGTAAACTTAAACAAGCTCATTATGTATAACCTTCACTATTCTCATTATTGTCATCAAAATCAAAATCAAAATCAAAATGTATATGTGTTTTAATGCTAACTTGTTTTCCTATTAATTAATGAATGTACATACTCTTTTTGATGGGACTCGAAGCGTACGGGAAAGGAAAATGGACTAAGATAGAAAAAGATTTTGTCAAAACACAATCTCCATTCCAAGTTGCGAGTCATGCTCAGAAACACTTCGTCCACCAGGACAAGGTGTTAGACACCACCACGGAGACCACCAGGAAGAAGAGGAAAAGCATATATGACATGATCATTGATGAGCGGCTTTGTCGGACCCAACCGCTTCCGGATTGTTTAGCGAGGACGACGAGTTGTCCAATAGAGTCATCTTCAAAAAAAAAAAAAAAAGAGAGAAAGAACCTAAAACTGGATTTAGCAAGGAGAAGATCAAACTTTTTCGGAGAAGGGAGGTTGCTTACACCAGTGGAGGTGGCTTTAACCATAGCTGATAGAAACTTCAGCTCTAGAAAGAGAGTCCAAAGAAAGAAAAGGATGAGATTATGAGAGAAGGCGAGATCCGAGCTATGGAGAAAAAACCAAGAGAACCACCGAAAAGTCCGGAAAAGACCTCTCCGAGTGTGTACTTTGCCCGCCACAAAAAAAGTTTTCAACCGAAGGTGTTCGAACAAGAAGGTTGAGACTTGTGAGAGGGAGTTCAAAGGAGATCCGACGGATGATGTTTGTTCACGACATATAGGGCTGAGAGCTTGTTTTAAAAGAGAAGAGGTCTCACCTCTACGGCTTGTAACCAAGGAAGATGGGGTTGAGGGTTTGCCTCAAAGAAGAAGAGGGGTTGCCTGTAGATGATGAACAGTAGAGCGTTCTTTAGAGGGCAAATGTCAATTGTTGGATAGTCATACTCCACTTATTAATATTGCAATAACATATGTGACATCATATCACTGAAATGGGAGATCCATACTCATTCTTATTCCTAAAGCCAAAACGCATGCATATAATATAGTATTTTCTGAACTTTGCAGAAGATCAAAGCTCTCTCTACTCACTCAATACACAACTTAACTCTATAGCTATATAAAGCCCACAACATTGACACCCCCACCAGTGTAGATTCTAGAAGCATCTTGATTGCATATATCAAGGAGCAGCAACATTTTCCACTGCAAGCGGGGCGATTTCTTCCCCCTCAATCCCAGGTCCGCTCCCCGCCACCTGTAACCCTAGTAGCATCTCCTCCCATTTCTTTGCTGGCTCCTGTTTCATTGTTCATGCATTTAAGTTTTACAAATCAATCTCGTATTGCTACTATGAAAACAGAAACGAAACATCGAATGACTTGCCTTCCACGTAAGGTCTTGATACATGCAGTTGAGGATCATCTCTTGCATGGCTGGGCTACCATGTAGAGCTACCGCTTTCCTCACAGTACTTGTGACTGCCGCCACGTCAGTTGGATCCACGGCTTTGCACTAATCATACAAATAACAACATTTATAGATTGAAACCGTTATTTCCATTTCGGCGCACCGTACCACATATGAGCCTCCCGGACTCGATGGGAATGCATCCCCAAGCTCAATGAAAAAACGTCTCATATGTCATAACTCGTCAAATTTCGAAAGTCGGAGCAATGGTTATAATTCCGTGGAAAGCATTTTCTTGGTTTACAACCTACAGGTTCCCGGAAGCAATGCGAGTAGGAGGCGGACTGGTAACGTGTCTAGGGTTCGCTTTAGTGCACTCGGTTTGATTGTTTCATAATAAAATCAATCGTTGATTTTAAAAAAAAAAAAAAAGAAAAAGAAAAATTCCGACGAAAGTTGTGTACGTACCTCGGCGCTGAACTTGCCCATGTGAAACCCTGTGACGCCTTCTTTTACACAATCCACAAGCCCACCAGTTGAAGCACAAATTGGAACCTTAGGACATTACGCATCAATCAGATTAGAAGTGAGAAAAATCAAAAAAGGATGAAGTGCTTAATTTGTTATAAGAGATTTGGGACATAGTACCGTTCCATAGAGCATAGCGTGTAGTTGGGTAAGCCCACATGGCTCAAACCGACTAGGGATTAACATAAAGTCAACACCAGCATTGATCTTGTGAGCCATGGATGGGTTGAATGCTGCTACTCCTCTAGCCTTGTCGGGATAAAGGGCCTCGAGCTCTTCGATTTGTTTCTCAAATCGCTTCTTTCCAGTCCCCTGAAAAAGGCCATGCCATAAATTCAAAGTTGAAACACATGATTGAAGAATCAAGGTTAAAGATCAAGAAAAAGAATCTAGTTTCCCTACCAAGATAACAATTTGGACATTCTCATTGATAAATTCTGGGATGGATTCAACAAGAATATCCGAACCCTTTTGCTCTTCCAACCTTCCAATGAATCCTATAAGTGGAATATTCCTGTCAACGGGCAAGCCCAACTCGGCTTGAAGGGATTCCTTTATGAGTGGCTTTGCCTCCATCACCTAAAAGATTTCTTCAGATTAAGCAACATAGTCAGATGAAGAAAGTTATGTGTATTTAAATGATACTTACAGTTGAAACATCATATTTGTAATTGATGAACTTGTCACTGGAAGGATCCCACTCTTGTTTATCCATTCCATTTAGGATACCAATTACTCCAGTTTTTCGAATGATTTTTTCTAGTTCCACACCTCTTTCAGCACCCGAAACCAACTCTTCAGCATAATATGGGCTCACGGTCACAACCTTGTCGGACTCTAGTATTCCGGCTTGCATCCAGTTGATTTTGTCCCCTGTGATAGGCGTGTCATACCTGTTTACACGTTAATACACATGTATCACGTATGTGATCTTAATGCACCTCAAATATACAAGAAAGCTTGCATTCTATGTAAAGAAGAGAAGTTGGGACGTGAGGGCAATACCCATCAAAAAATTCAAACGACTTCAGAAATTCATTGGGTAAATTGAGAGCTTTGAAGTCAGTTGGGGCAAATCGGCCTTGATAAGAAATGTTGTGGATGCAGAATGCAACCTGAAAGTAAAATGAATGAAGAATGAATAGCTGGGATTTGTAGAAAAAGGAAAGTTAGAGAGCCTGCAAGTATTACCTTTGCATTCTTATAGATTCCCCTTGATTTGTACATGGACTTCAGGTAGCATGGTAGGAGAGCAGAGTGCCAATCGTTTGCGACAAACAAAACATCCTCTCCTAAAGTCATACAGATGACATTACTCAAGCGTTAGATAAATTACAATCTACATACCAAGTAACTAGTATACATATTTAGAAATATACGATTTAATTAGTAAACAAAGTTATCATTTATTTGGTTTGAGAAGAAAGTTACAAACCATATGGTCCTGAGAAAAATTTGTTGTTGAGATTTAGAATCCTTGGAGCCTCCAATGCTGCCTGAATTCACACAGTGCAGGCAGATAACATGAATTTAGTTTGTTTTTATTTTCAATTGTGCTTTCAAAAGAGAGGTTAATCTATTGGCAATTATGTTATATAGAGCCAACTATACAAGTAAACTCAGCTAG
Organism: Fagopyrum homotropicum; assembly: GCA_033239125.1. Classification (NCBI taxonomy): domain Eukaryota; kingdom Viridiplantae; phylum Streptophyta; class Magnoliopsida; order Caryophyllales; family Polygonaceae; genus Fagopyrum; species Fagopyrum homotropicum. The sequence goes on from BSWB01000002.1 coordinate 145,466,324, forward strand.
ATAAGCTTTATTTTTTGTTTTTCTAACGAATGATAGCTAATTAAGGCTTACTTAAGGATAAGCTAGCCAAAAGGCTTTTCATATGATCTTAGTTTGATCACACCTAGATTTGATGCAAGTGAATCAATCATCCTCACCTGAGATAAGACACTGAATCGAAGTTGGTTGTCTTCGTAATCTTCACCAGCTCTTGGACCATAGATTTGGAATCCAGTTTTCCCCCATACCTACAATACCCATAATGTAAATAGCAGATGTTAAACACCAAATCAAACACTTGATTTGAGAATCATTACTAATATTCCTCATACCTTAGCTAGGAACAATGGATGATCCACGAAGACACGATCAACCCCACGTTTGTAAGAGTGGAAAAAGCGCACAGTTTCCGTCTTATCTCCCACTTTTACCTGTAGGGTATCATAGTTGTATCAATCGATAATTGTCACTAACACAATTAAGCATTTAAAAAGTGCTTATTGATTCTTGAAATTGATTTCTTAGAGTATATAAGCAGGCAAAATTGTGAATATTTTCACCTCAGCCTCCACGCTTGTATCCCATGCATCTTGGTACTGATCATACCGAGGGGAGATTGTCATGACTCGGTGCCCATTGGCCTGAACATAAACAAGCAAATCAAAAATTTTAGAGTGCTGGAAAGGCATAGTACAAGAACTTGGTACTAGTTACTAATAAGATTAATAAAATACCGCCATGGCTGGTGGGAGGCCAGCAAGGACATCCCCAAGGCCACCAGTTTTGCTCCAAGGAGCCACCTCAGCTGAGACAAAGACCAAGTTCATTCCACACTGAATAACCCCTTTTTTGAAGCTGGGACTCGTAACAACTCTCTTCTCTTCCATTCTTGGTAATTTGGAAGTGTTGGCTCTCCATTTCAGCATGTCAACTCTGTTGAGAGGACGAAGCCCCGTGTGGTTTCTTAAACCATTTTGCAACAACACAACCTTGCTAGCATCAGAGCCAGTTGTGGTTCCTCCGCTGCTTGCCATACACACAGCGGTATTTAGAGACGCCATTGATGAGTCTGCACAGAGTAACAACTGGTCAAAAACTCATATGCTAATTAAACTTTGTAAAACTCTTAAGAAAAATAGAAACTTGCCTGAACTAAAACTCCAAGATCACTCCCTTAGTCTCTTACAACAAATGATCGTACTTTGAAAATATGTTTCTTCTTTAATGGGGGAAGACTGAAACTCGCAAAAATTATGGCATTGAAAGGAAAATGTGAGAGGAGAGATATATAGAGAGAGAGATGGAAGCGTGAGGCTTCATAGTCACTAAGAAGCGAGGGTATGCCAGCTAAATTCTGTTGAAGTTTGGCATTTTGTGCAAAAACAATGGGTTGCAACTTGCAAGTAGGAAGTTACACTTCTGTGAGGCTCCACAGATGCTAGGTGGCACTTAGCTACTTGATGAGTTTGTTGTGCTTCATGTATAATGTGGCCTTGGTGGAACTATATTTCACATACAATCCTCCACGCCAACAGTTACAGCTTCACAATTCCGTAACACATAAGCAAATTTAGAGAAATGAGCATCTTTTTCCTTCTTTAGTTTACCAAGAGAATAAGGAAATACAAATTGCCTACAGATATTTATTATCTTGCCGTATACATATCCAAATAAGTGTTTGTTTATGAGTATTCAACAACAGAATGATACTTGGTCATGTATGTACTCAAACTCTACCACACGTATTAAGGTATCGTTTCGGCAGTTACTTCTAGAAACGTCAAAATCTCATCGGCTCACCAAATTCATTTTACATCCTACCTATTTAATGTATATATATATATATATATATATATATATATGGAAAGTGTTACAACAAATCATTTTTATCCAACCAAATTTGCGAGACCAAGTTTTTCTCGATGTGAACTATGATTTATCTCTAAACAAAGCAAATAGCTTGATTGAAATTTTGGAATGGGAACAAATAGAACCAAAACCACCTTCAAACACTTTATCTATTAAACAAAAATCCAAAACATAAGAATCTCTTCTAAAATGTCTTTGGTAAATTAATAGCTTTATTAACAATTTATAGTTAATACGAAGAATTGAAAAATAAATATTAGTAAACTGTATAAGTAAATTAACACAGGTCCATATCATTCTCATGTCTTAGTTCCTCCATTTCCATACTTCATCCAATCTTTCCCCTTTGTCTAAATCTACATCACATTACCTCATCTCATTTAGTGTTGTAGTTTCATACTTGTTCTTAGTCAGAGCACATATGGTTCTCCAACAGGAGAAGATACCCCCTAGTCACATCCTAATTCAAAGCTTACAATGGTACCACTTCACAGCTCATGTACACCAATACATAAACCTTCAGTTTAAATTGAAGCTAGACTTTGAAAAGGTAACTATGTATCATTCTAGTATTGAATGCTTGCAGTGGTGCCAAGATTTTCAACAAGCAAAAGACAATACAACAACCATTATTTATGGATGTGTTTGACAACTTATATATTACTATAAGGCTTTCATATAAAGATATCATCACTCTATCAATCATCTTATTAGTTCTTATCAACTACCTTATTATCTACCAATATTTTTTACATTAGCCAAATGAGGGAATATTGAAAAGGCAACCATGAACAAGGAAATGAAAAAATTACTCACAAACATATCCAAGGGTGTTCAATTTCCAGCATCCTCGGCAACAGAGTTAGATATAGTGGATGAAGCTCCTCTACATCGTATTAAGCAACTAGCATAAACCCAAAGAGGGTAAGGTAGAGAAAGTTCTCGATAATGAAGACACCAATAGAGCCAATAGGAAACCGTAATCAACGCAAGACAAAACAGTTCATCAATAGAAAGTTCTTGAATTTTAGAACATTTCAGCCACAGATACACACTTGGGACATGTCCATTTTAGATTGAGCCACAAAATAAAACTGAAAAAAGGACAATCTAGTCCCAAAATTAAATAACTGAAAGAGAGAAAGATGATATGTCAAAGCTCTTTATTAACTTCCCCCAACAACCCCTTGGAGTTAGCCCAAAAAACCCAAAAAGGGGAAGAAAATCGTCAAGGATTTCGTGAGTAAATGTATTAATTAATGGTGATTATATTGTTAGCATACTAGAGGTAATGAAGTTTCAGAAAATGAGTCTCATAGCTTACAATATTTTATGTAGTTTGGCATTTGATACAACACAAAGCAAATGCGAACTGATTGAAGAACTTTTACTTACAATTTCACAAGTAAACATTGATGATTGAAGGCGGTGCCTACCATCAAAAACCCACACAGAGTAACGAAATAAGCAGCACTTACAACTGCTTATTTCTTATGTACAACAACAAGTAGATTCTTGGCCATGTTCTAGGGGCTTCATGTGCATCCAAAAGCAACTACAAGGAGTTCAAAGAGATTAGGGGCATAATATCCTTCTTTCTTTCAAGCATTTTAATCGAACAACGGAGGAGATTAGGGATGTGATATCAACAAACCTTTGTTTACAATCCCACCATATCTGGTTAATCTTAATATGCTTTCACTGACAATCTTTTTTCTTTCAAGCATTTCATCGAACGGTTTAGGGGTTATCTTTTGATTGCAAACCTTATCAGATAGAGTGTTTCCTTCAATCAGCAACTCATCTATCGCCACAAGGTGTTCCTCCTTATATGCAACAATCATAAAAATCAAATTGCCCAGTGCAATATAAACAAGTGTACGACAATGGTCTAGCATGGTAATGGTGGTCTATCCGGCGGTGGTGATATCAACTGAATCAAAACAAAGGGTTGTTGGATTTGAGTGGCAGAAATATAGGAAGGTTTCTACCTCATGATTGTGATCTGCACCCAATATTGAAAATGGAAGTGGTACTTCTCGTTGACACTCGACAATGAAAGGTTGGTCGCCATTTGGCCCGAACGAGGATTCGAAAAGAATACTATTTGTGCGGCATTGACTAGTTAACTAGTTTATAACCGCACCTTGTTCGGATATATTTATATATTAGATTTTTTAGAAAATTCTATCGACTTGTATATGTATAAACTAATGATATATTTATGAAATATTTATAATTTTTTAACAACTAAATATTATAAGTAATTATTTTTATTTAATTATTTATTTATAACAATACCAAATTTTTAATGTTGATAATTATCTATAAATTAGTTTGTTTTTTTATTAATAAAAATAGTTTATACTTGATTCGACAGTCAAAATAGTTAAAATTTACCATATTTTTAGTTTTTAAAAATTTATATGTTATCAACGTATTTACTAAAAATAATGTCTTATATGTTATCAACTATCAACATTCAACCCAAAATAATATCAACTTTAAAACTTACTATGAGCGAACAAACTATCAACGTATTTACTAAAAATAATAAGTCTTGATTTTTCGGAAAAAATACTAACTCCGGCGATGACGTGGCAACCGGAATTTAACTTGTCATCAAAAATGGAATAATTGTATGACGTGGATTATTTTTTTTAAAAATCAAGTTAATAACACATAAAAATTTTAAAAATATAAATTAAGTTTTTTTTTATAATTATTATATTTAAAATATAGTTTTTGTAACTATTTTTTTTATAAAATGTTACAAATTTTTTGTAAAAGTATTAATTTGTAATATATATTAAAAATTAATCATTTTCTTGTGAAATTTTTAAAATTTTTTGGAACTTTTTTTATTTTGTATGTATTTTAATTAATTTTAATATTAAAAAATATTTTAAAAAAATCGATTTTTTATTTAAAAATTAGTTGAAATATATAAATTCCCAAAAAGTTTTAAAAAAATTACAAGAAATTTTTTTAAAAGTACAAAAAATTATTTTAAAAAATATTTTTGTACAATTTTATTTTACTTTTTTAACCAAAATTTACAAATTTTTTTATAAAAAATAGTTATGAATTTATTATTTAAAAAAACAATTTATATTTCTAACATATTAAATGTTATTAACATGATTTAAAAAAAATAAAATCCACATCACATAATTATTTATTGATGACATGTCAAATTTCGGTTGTCATGTCATAGCCGGAGTTAGTATTTTTGCCGGAAAAGTAAGACATATTAATTTTGGTAAATACATTGATATTTTGTATCACTCCTATTAATTTTTAAAGTTGGTATTATTTTGGGTTGAATGTTGATAATTGGTATTATTTTGCTTGTTTTTCCTTTTTAAAATCTATTCACTCATTTCTAAATAATTTTTTAAAAATAAATAACTAAGTTTTAAAAATTATATTGAGGTATAAATATAATACTCTAATAATAATATTTTAAAAATATTTTTAATTATGTCCTTTTATTTTATAAATTATTTTATTTAATCATCACAACATGATGTTAGTCATATTAGTTAATAAAAATGACCAAGTTTGGATGAAATGATTTTTCTTAGTCTTAAATAATATTTCTAATTAAGTTGTTAGCTAATAAATGGGTATATTTCTAAATGAGTTGTTAGTTAGTAAATTTGGTAGCAAACAAATTGTATTGTTATAACCGTAACATACTGAATATGATGAGATGAATTTCTTTTTATTGATTTGGCATGATATGAAAAATGTTTTAATTTTGAATTAAAATTGTAATTAAAATATGGCAAATCTGTAATTAAAATATGACAAATCCGTGATTATTTGCTAAAAAATCCTAGGTGGCATGGCTAATATGATGACATGTGGACTAAAAGGGTTGTGTTTTAGTAGTATATATAGATTTAAGATCAAGCATATTTTTAGAGAAACTAATTGGTTGTTGACCGACTGACCCATTTGGAAATATCGAACCCCAACATCTGTTTTTCTGACGATCCCGAAATTCGTGTTCTCATCCGCAAGGATGCTTTAAGGTGGACTACTTCTAGAAGGTAGTCCAACCTAACCGTTTTAGGTCGATGCGTTTGTGATGGAAAGATGGGCTATTAGAATATCTTATCGGATTAATCCGATCTACTAGTCTAGAGATCCAAATCTGACAATATTTGTTAATTGATGATCATATCTGGGATAATTTTTTTTATCATCAGAACGGATAGGATCGGAGTTTTAAGAATAAAGTCGGATTAGATGTATCCAAATGATTCGGTAGTAATTATCGGATATCCGGGTAGGATTTAAAAATATTGGATGCTCTCATATTAGGATCGGGTTTTCATAAAATTATCGGATTAACCGGCCGGTCAATGCTTTTTTTTACTAATTTAATGTTACAAAAATATTATTGTATTGATATAAAATATCATTCTTTTATCAAATTATTAATATCACCAATAATAAAATATAAATTTACGGTCAACAACGTTAATTAAATTTGGCCAAATTAGCTAAGTAAGCATATTTGAGATTTATCTCTAGTATCTAGGCACATGGTATAAATATGTTTAGTAAATGTACCCCTAACAAAACCTTTTACCTTTCAAATTCAATTTAATGAAAGTGGTAAAAATTGAAGGAATACACAAACCTAATAAAAAAAAAAATAACATATTTGATTAAATTCTTTCATTAAATTGTGGCGTTTAAATCTTTGTGACAACTTCAATTAAAATTTGGTGTCAAGTTTAAGTCCATGTGACAACGTTACTTGAACTTTGCTGATAATTCTACATTTTTGTGAAAACCCTGATCCTTGACAATAACATTAATTAAAGTTTGGTTGACAATACTAAGCCTTAATGAAAACGTTAATTAAAGTCTTAGTGACAACATTAGTATACCTTGGTACCTTGATGAAAAACCGGCATTATCACCAAAATATCATCATTATCAAAATATCATCATTATCGTACTAAAATCTCATTGTCATCAACAATAAAATTAAAAAAAAAAACTTCTGTTTAAAAATCGTCCACATTAGCCCGGTCAATGGAGAAAAATAGGATATGACTTACTAATTTCATTAAAAATACATAACAAAATGTCACAACCTATTGAACCCAATTTGCAAGAAGAAAATTCATCATGAGTTTCGAGACGTCTTAGTTTTCGGATCTTATTGCACCACGTAGTAAAATAAAACTTCTCATCCTTATTCATTACATAGTCAAGTTACAACCTATAAAACTTCTCCGGGAAAAGAAGTTCACGACCCGTGGGTTCTCTTAATTCATAACCGTAATTGTAGGAAAATCTATGTGGTGGAGATTGAAAATGTCTTGTTATGCTATATTAATGCTCATTGCATATTAGTTAAGTTTGAACGTTATTATATATATATATATATATATATATATATATATATATATTCCCTAAACACATGTGAGAGGTCATAAACATCTCCTTGAATAGTCAAAAAAACATATGAGCTTTGAGTTTTACCGTATACAATGATTCGTGTTATGATGATGAGGTTTCGAGTGCTTGATCTTGTAGTATCTAAGACAAGTATTTGAATCCAATTGAGCGATATAACGGATCTTACTTGAGAACAAGTAAGGTCCAAGTATGAGATATTTGATAGTTCTTTATTTAACGTCTTTTATCACCACCATTCTATTCAAGTCCCTACCTCTTTTGAGCTAAATGACATATCTTATCGATCTATTTTCCTTCATATTAGTGTTTTGGAAGTCTATCGGTTGGTTTGTGAATTGAAGACATTTCAAGCATTTGCGGAGTACAAATGATACACTATGTAGCGGAATGGTCTCATACACCAAGGATCTCCCTACGGTCAAAGAATTCGATCAAGGTCAATACGGAAATGACTGAGGTCCAAGAGTACAAGAATTCGATCAAGGATCTCCCTACGGTCAAAGAATTCGACATCTATTATTCTTTCCCTTATCCCTTTTGTGTTGGGCTGGAATAATTGGCCCGCCGAGTTGGACGTTTTATCTTATAGTTTTGTTCTTATCTTATTAGAAGATAAGATTGTGGTAGATGTAGGGTTTTAAGCTATATTGTAACCCTATGAATAAGGTGCTTAAGCCATTAGGTTAGATATCTTCTTTTTCTTCTTCTTCTTCTTCACAAGTTTCCATCGCATTTTACATGTACAAGTCGCACGACTAACCGCATGTTGGCCGTTCGACTAGATTCGCTTTCGATCATTAATAAAGCAATAGAGTTTGTGTAAGGTATGCCTGACTAATTCTATATTTGGTGAGCCCGAATACATTAATTTATGATGTTGGCTTGATTTTATGTATTGGATATTTGTGTATATGATTATATGAGTTATAGTAGTATTTGGCATCCTCTTTTGTTATATGTTCTTCAAGGTGATGTTGATTTAAGGTGATAGTCTAGCTCTCATACTTCTTATGTTGAGTTTGATATGAAGATAAGGCGACGCCTTGGGTAAGGGACAATCAATGGATGACATCATTAATGTCAAGCAAAGTCCTAACCGCGTGACAATCAAACAAAATTGTATCTTGTATAACTATAACTTACATTCGATAATGTGGAATTGTCAATTGATATCTATCTTATATGGATGTTGTAGTGATTTGGATTAAGGTTGTTCATACGGTCCGGACCGGACGTTACGGTCCGGTCCATCACGGTCCGGTCCAATACGGTCTGGTCCGGACCGTTTTATTATTATTATTTTTTTAATATAATTTTTGTACGGATTAAATCCGGTCCGGTCCAGGTTTGGATCGGACCGGACCGGATGCCTTTTTAGTTCAAATTGTTTAAAAGTGTAAAAATCCGGACCGGAAGATTACGGTCCAGGACCGGACCGGACCGTAATTTCCGGTCCGGTCCATTTATGTGCAGCCCTAATTTGGATTCTGGAACTGCTTTATCTATTTGATACTTATTGTTTGATTTCATTCTCTCAAATATTTGATTTCGAATTCTATAAAGATTCAAACCTTTTCGTTTCTTTGTCCTTTATCTTCTAAATTGTTTTACGAAGTAGTCGAGTATGGTCCCTAAAAGAGGTTGGTAGAACTGTATTGAGGAACCTCGAGCTTTCGCTCCGATTTTGTATCTGGTTTGTTTTAAAGTCGTGTTTTAACCTAGTCGACCAAACCTTACTCGGTCGATTAGGACCATCAACAAGTTGTCATCGCCCGTTACTCATTGGGCCAAACAATAATAAAGGTCGTCCTAGCAAGATGTTATCAAAACACACAAGCACACACCACTGCTACAGTTAAGATAACACACATAAGTCACCTAAGTAAGCACAAGGGACTTACATGTCTCTAGGTAATCCAGCTATCAATCCACGCTCATTTTTCCGGAGGAAAAAACTCTACGCCTGATCAAACAAGGCACACATATCAACAATTATCCGACATGCTAGAAGTCTCTAACTTATAGTCTCAATGATATTCACAAGATCATATAAACAACATGCTAGAAGGTTCTACTTCTAGTCTCAATGATCCTTAAAACTACTTAACGTGTTTATAACATGAACTAACATGATACTGCTACTAAACTATCTAAGACGAGAGGGAAAGCAACATACCAAAAGGTTGGCACTCAATGGAGATAAGACGCGACCGTGGGAGGGGAAGTACGTGAATGCGGTGACAAAGTCCGAGACGCCGCACCACAACGGTCGAAGGCGCGGGTGCGGTGACACTGATGAAGACGCGACCGTGACAGGGTGAAGGCGCGGGAGAACTCGAGAAACGAACGTCGAGGGGTTCTTCGATGTGCTGCTGGCCTTCCGTGTCTCCTTGGATGGCTTTGCTCCAATTTGTGGAAGAGAGAGCCAATCAAGACCCCATCTTGATTCCAAGGTACTAAACAAGAAGAATAAGAAGGAAGAAAGATAAGGTTTACTTACCACGTCCAACGAATCGCAAAAAGGCTCTCTACCTCTCTAGAATACAATCATGTGAGGGGAGTGGAAAGCCGAGAGCTTCTTTCCGGAAGATGAATGAAAGGGAGGTTGATAAAGGAGATGAAGGGAGGAGAAGCAAGAAATGGTGGAACGTGGATGTGAAAGAGGAAAGAAAAGAAGTGGTTGCTACAAGAATTAGATGAAGGTTGAACAAAGATAGGAACGCCGGATCAGATTTCTCTTAAAAGAAAACCAAATAAGTGACGGTTACAAAAAGATCCCTTATAATCTTATATCTTACCATGACCGCAGACCGCCCCTACGAGTAAGCAAAAACCCATTATAACATTGGAATAAAATTTCGGTTGTTACACATATTTTCCTTTAATTAACTTATACTAATTAAAGAGCTTTATGCATAAAGTAGGTATATAATATTGAGATTGTTTCTAAATATGTAGGAACACAATTTTTACATAACTACATTGTGATCCCAATATTTAGAAATATAAACACGTGTGTAATGGTTGAATAATAGAAAAGTTTGAAGCAATCAAGCAACTTTAATCGTTAAAAACGAATGAGGTGTATGTACGGGAAATAATTTGAGTATTTTGACACGTTAGATAGAGGGGAGATTATGGGTCCGTTCGGCAAAGATTTTTTATGGGGTTATTGGAGAAGTTATTAAACTCAGATTATTTTGACAAAAAAAAAATATACACATAATTTATTATATTATTGATGGGTTATTGAAAATAATAATCCCGCATAATAATATGTGATCCTTGCAGCTTGCCTAACATACCCTATAAGTATAATCCCCACAATAATCCTAATCCAAGTTATTATAAATGGACCGGGTTTACATTCAGTAGACTGTTTAAATGAAGTAAACCCGGTTTAAATCTAGGTGACCGTTTTTCCAGAATCGGCCCATCTGTTAAACAAATTCAATTCCAAAAGTTCAGCTGAAACTCGATTTTCCCTCTTGTCTTTTGGTCGGCGTCCGTCTTCCCGCAATCAGCAGGCCGCCATTAAGCCCGGGCATTCATCAGAGGTTCCACTTCTGATATATCCTCTCTTCTTCCTTCCAAATTTAGTTTCCAATTTTCCATGGTGCAATTTCGCTTCAATCATGCTCAGATTTCGTCGATTTCTTATTGAATTTGCGTTTGTCTTGATAACATGATTGCAATACACCATCAACTTGCACTGTATGCTCATAATCAACTATAATTTCGTATTTTCAGGTCATCTGTACTCGAGGCTGAAAATTGACGCAGAAATACAAGGGAAAAGATGGGGACTTCAGTGCAGGTCACTCCATTGTGCGGAGTTTTCAGTGAAAACCCTCTTTCGTACCTTGTTTCCATTGATGGCTTCAACTTACTTGTCGATTGTGGTTGGAACGACCACTTCGACCCTAATCTTCTTCAGCCGCTCGCCAGGTCTCTCCTCTCTCACACACATCTTACTTTCTAGGGTTTTTATCGCGCTTAACTGTTTTGAAATTTTATCTACGCTAGTGCTGAAGCTCTCTAATGATTTCTGATCAAGCATTATCTCTGATTAAGTATACTTGAACTCATTAAGTAATAGTTGATACGTAAGCTAGGTCTGGCATCTAGGCGTCCAAACCTTTTATTTACACTTTCATAAGTGCTCTGGGGAACTGGAGATATTGGCTGAGGACCTGACTGCCTGAGGTTACTTTATTGCTCAAAGTTGATTGGTTTGACGAATATATGATCTTTTACTTGTTCATAAACTGATAGCAGCAAGGTAGGTTTTTGGTTTGATGGAACTTCTCGTTTTGATGAGCTTTGTTGAGCACTGAACTTTTCATAAAATTTGTTTATCGATTTTAAGCCTTGCTCGTAGCTGAATAGGCTATAGACAAACGAAAAAACTGGAGTGGTTGATGCATTTTAGTGTTGTTCTCCTGAAACTTCCAGGTGCTTATGAAGTGGAGTGAGAATTGATATCAATTGCTCTTTAGGAGTCTTATAGAGTCTATGTGAAGAAATGTAGCCAGTGTTTCTGAAATCTGAGTAGAACTGAATTTTTGGGGCTGGGCATGGGACGGGACGGATTGAGCTCGTTCCACGTGCCATCCGGCTATTATATATAGGACGGGTTTTATGTTTTTAGTCTAAAAACCATCGGATCCTATCCGGTTGGGACCGTGACGAGACAGGATAAGATCAATCCCGCATGATCTATATAATTTGTTTTCAGTTTAAAATTAACAATTTATGCAAGAAAATATTCATTGTTACCATGCTTAAAACGGAAGGCATCAAAATAGAATGTTGCAAGAGAGTTTACAAAGCATAATTAACTTGTCTAAAGTCTAAACATACTTAAGAACAAACGCACACAATGATCACTCCTATGTAGGCAAGGCCTCAACGATGTTCACTTTTCCTTTGACCTTTGTAGATGGATGTGGACATGTTTTTGCAAGTGGTGTTTTCATGTTGTGCAAGTAAAAGATAGAAAAGAGTTGAGAATACAAGATACTTGCTAGTAAATAACAAAATAGATAGCAAGCTATAACAAATTTAAATAGTTCAATAATCATACCTTGCTCGACATCAAAATAGAATTCCGTGTATTCAATTGTTGGCTCATTGTCATTCTCAACAACCCCTACAAATTACTAGTATTAATTTTACAAGCCTATTTTATAATTTTAACTATACTATTTGTCAATTTAGGCTAAATATTTATTTTATATTAAAAATTGCAATATATGCGGTACGGGACTGGCCTAGCGGGAGATGAAGAATGTAAGACCCCTATTCCTTCCCACAAGTTTTTTGGTGGGACGGGCTTTATATTTTTTTGGATGGGCCTAGGATTTGCAGGATTTGTGCCCAGCCCTAGTATTTTTTGTTTATTGAACAAAGATGGTTTATGCTTTTCTTTGTCAAGAAAGCACATTACAGCAGCCAATCAGTCTCAATCTTGAGCCGGTGACTCTCGTGTTGTGCTTTTTTTTCTTGTTCTTATCTGAGGTAAAATAATCCAAAAAATGGGTTGAAGTGTTAAAAACCACCTGTTGGGTTTGGTCTGGAAAAATTGAACAATAGCAAAATCCAACTAATAATTCAACCTATTTGACAGGTGGCTTTCGGTATTTTGAATTTTGTAGGTGGGAAGAGATTGAGATGATGTAATTGTGAAGTCTGTATCATGTCTGCCAATGTAGTTTCTGATGCGAGTTTTGTGATTTTTCTTGCATTTGTGGGCACCATTGAAGAGTTGTTTTCTTTTGGTTATGTTTTTTTCAACAGTTTAGAGTGGCAATGTTGCGCACGAAAAAAATGAGTTACTACAGCCTTTTTTTGTATCGCTGATACAATATAAGCCCCTCTATTTTTCCATTAATTTTTGAACCCTTTCAATAAATCTTTATAAATAGATAAAAGGGCCTAGTTTGTCACCTACTAAACAAATGAACCTATTTGACGCTACATTAGACAAAAAAGGTTTACTTAACCAACTCACCCATGTTGCACTAGCAACATTTTAGTCAAGATTCTAAAGTAATAATGAAGTTATAGTATTCCTCTATCTACTTTTGGAAGACAATTACTTTATGGCAATTCATATGCTAGGAAAGGAATATTATGAAAAAATTGGGATGAAGTGATGCTGGAGATAGTGATACATGACAAATCCAAATAAGTCCTCCATCCGATAGCTTATGTAAGATAATGGTTTACCACTAGAAAATGATATCCTGAAAATGTATATTTTTCTGTCATCCTTGAATACTTAATAAGTGCAGTATTTCCTCATCAAATACGAAACACTTTTTTTTTATCTGTTTATTTTTATTTGACCAAATAATAACTTTACTAGACCCCTTTCTTTATTTTCCCTCACTGCAAGTCTGCATGCGACTCCTTTGTGCATCTTTTTTTCTTGAAGAACATTTTTCCTAGTAAGCCAGTTGATTGATGTTGGAAGCTTTTTGTTGGTTACTTGAAACTAATTTGCTAGATGACATGAGTTTGTATCTATGCATGAAAAGTATCCTCCTTTTAGTGCGGTGACATGGAAAGAACGTTGGGGGTTTATTATTACTATAATTTAACATACTGCAATGAAGGGATAGGATTGATAGAATTTGCATCTAATTACAGGATATTGAGTTTCTGGCTTGATTACATTACAGGAACATGATGAGAGTTTTGCTCTGAACTATCCTTTTTTATTCGATGTTTTTGCATTAATTACTGTATTGCTTTATTACATAGCTTGTTCCGTATTTGAACAAGATTTAATTTATTTTAAAAATGAAGTGATGGTTGAATCCTGTACTGGTTGGTGCTTGTATCACAAAATTCTCAGAATTTGGTTTAAACAAACTCATTTTGGTATGCAGGGTAGCATCATCCATTGATGCTGTTTTGCTGTCACATCCAGATACAATGCACCTTGGTGCTTTACCCTATGCAGTGAAACAACTTGGGCTTTCAGCTCCTGTTTATGCAACAGAGCCAGTTTTCAGACTTGGTCTTCTTACCATGTATGATCACTATCTTTCCCGGAAGGTAAAATACTATCCTTGAACCATGGCTTTAAAAGAAATTCTTGATGGCTTATTATGACGGCTTTACACTGATGACGCAAATGCATGTGTCTGGGGGAGCTTTAGTCTGTAGAATTTTAGTCAAATATTATTTTGTATGTGAATGCCCATAAGATCTCTTAGCCATGCAGAAATACACTTTAGACATGCCAATGAACCCTAAATTGAGTATAAAGTTCTGTATTCTATTTATATTATGTACTACTTTCTAACCCAAAAGAACAAGGTTTATAGAGTAGATGGCTTAACGGTTGGATCTTCTTCTGGACTTGAAAATAGTCTCATATTGGTAAAACCTCACTAAGAGGAAGATTTCTTCTGTTGTGGGTCTTGTGGTGTGTATGAATATAAGATCTGTATCTCTCATATGCTTCATTCAGATTTCAAACAAGAGTAAAATGACTGAAAGCTGTCATTCACCTTTTCAAGCAACTTTTATGGCTGTTTGATAGCTGTATAATGGATGAGTTTCGTTAAGTGTTTAGTGATGTTGTGTGTGACTGAAGGTTCATCTCAGGGCCTTTTTTAGGTTGAATTAAAGGATTCTACTAAAGGATGATACTTGGCTGACTTTATCAACCAAGTCCATAATATCTTTTGCTCATGTCGTTACTCCAACCAAGTCGAACGGATACTCTGTGAAGACGTCCACTCCATCCTGCTATATTTTTAGTCTATGAATAAGGCCTAAACAATTTGTCAACTTCAGAAGCAAATATTCACAACTTTTAGTATCTTGGTCACAGAAGTACTGAAGTACTCTCCATGACTCCATCCTGATGTATTATTAGTTTTTGAATAAGGCCTGCCTAAGTTTAAAAACTATTGGCACTTGGTAGCATTGATTGATTTGATTCTTGTGAAAACAACTGGCCGCCCAAAAGCCTTGACTTTAGTGGGTGCTGAAGCTGTTGCTTTTGGAATGAGCTAGGCAGATGAAAATGGATGTAGAGGTAGAGGATCAGGCTCGAGCTAACAATCGTATAAATATTTATGAGAGAACCAAAGGAATCAGCTAAGGGTCTGTGTGACAAGCTGTTATAAGGTCCTTATAAGTGAAAAACTCTCTTTATAACCTCCTTATGAGGACCTTATAACTGCTTGCATAATAGACCCTTAGCTTGTTTCTATATAAGCATCTTTGTGGCATAATTTTTAATGTTTGTGCAACTGCCATCCTACAGAACATGGGGTGAAATTGTGTATGAATGAGGATGCACTGTCACCACTATTGTTTCTTGCACAGAAATTCACGTGTGGTCCAATCATACCTTGATTACATAGTTGCTGAGAAGTTTCTAATCAAAATATTTGATCTGCACAGCAAGTATCTGAGTTTGATTTGTTTACGCTGGATGACATCGACGCTGCCTTCCAGAAGGTGACTAGATTAAACTATTCACAGAATCATCATCTATCTGGTATGTGCTTCTCCTGATCCGCTCTGACTCACCTTATGATGTACAAACTTTCAAAAAAAGAAGCTTATGATGTACAAATGAGTTCCCTTTTACAGGTAGAGGAGAATATAGGGTCTTATGATTACTCTGCATGGATGTTTAGCTGCCCTATTTTTTATTTTCATTTCTGTTGTTTTGATTAGATTAGCATGATTACAATCATTGTATGGACTCCTTTGGATATATATTCATGGATTGCATTTCCCTATATTTTTAAGATACAAACTCTGCTAACATGGTTGCTCACTATGCTGCTCGTCTAATGTCTTCTAACGACACTTGTTTTTGGCTCGGCACTTCCCCACAAACTATTATTGAGCTTGCGGGCTATGATATGATTGATATCTAATAATACCATTCTAGTTCTTTAAATTTTATTTTATGTTTTTTATCATGGTATGGTGTCATTGTTGCTATTTCTAAATGTCTTCTTTTGCACCTACTTTTTCTAAGGTTTTCTTCTTTACATTTGATTATTATTAGGTAAAGGTGAAGGAATTGTTATTGCACCTCATGTTGCTGGACATTTATTGGGAGGTACTATTTGGAAGATAACCAAGGATGGGGAGGATGTTATCTACGCTGTTGATTTCAATCATCGCAAGGAGAGGTATATTCATGTCTTTTACCCTTCTAGTCATGGTCCAAAAGTTAGCTCAGACTCACTTTTTAATGTATTTCTCTCAGGCATTTGAATGGAACAGGTCTAGAGTCGTTTGTGCGCCCTGCTGTGTTGATCACTGATGCTTACAATGCATTGAATAACCAGCCCTCCAGGCGTCAAAGAGATCAAGAATTTTTAGGTACATCCAGTGTCCCTCGTACTTGATGGGAATAGTGTTGCTTATAAAGTTGTGCTTTGACCTACTAATGCTGCATATGATGAATACTGCGAAAATAAACAATTGCTGATAATATTCACATCCTTTTTCTCCCAATGAAGGCATATATATTTTTCATTTTCTCTGATATCTAGTTTAATTACCACTGTAGATGCTATAATGAAAACACTTAGATCAAATGGGAAGGTTCTATTACCTGTGGATACAGCAGGCCGTGTACTAGAACTACTGTTGATGTTGGAACAGGTTGGTTGAATTACTCTGTTCTTCACTAAAAAAAATTACTCTGTTCTTTATATTGGGATTTTCGTTCTGATAACTATAAAATGCTTGGAAAACTGCAGCACTGGGCACAACATCATTTGACGTATCCTGTCTTCTTTCTCACCTATGTGTCCTCTAGTACAGTTGACTATGCGAAGAGCTTCCTTGAATGGATGAGTGACTCCATAGCAAAATCATTTGAACATACACGTGATAATCCTTTTCTTCTGAAGTGAGTATTATTCTTTGAAAGAGTTTGGTGAAATAAGATCTTTTTTATGGGTGTATACCCCTCTAAGTTTTACCACTCTAATTGACTTAGTACTGTTACTCTATTAGGGTTATATTTACTAAATGAGATTATGCTATGAGCCTACTTAAAGAGCAATAATACTAAAAGGCCTAGTTAGTGATATTCGCCTTATTCTTTTGCTTTGCTTTGATATTTTGTACAACCAAAGCCTTCTTAAAGTCATCAACACCCACTCCCACATTATAATAGCGGAAAGTAGTTCAAGTTACAATAGAGCTGAAAGAGTAGAAGTAGTTACTGTAATCTTCTAACTCTATTTCCATTCTCACACTGAAGGCATGTTACACTTTTGGTCAACAAGAGTGAACTTGAGAAGGTCCCAGATGGTCCAAAGGTCAGTTTCCTATAATTTCTAAGACCTCAATGAAGCTTTTACACTGTACTTTTTCTTACATGGTTTCATTTTTTAATTACTGTAGATTGTTCTAGCATCCATGGCTAGTTTGGAAGCCGGTTTTTCACATGATATATTTGTTGAATGGGCTACTGATCCAAATAACCTTATCCTTTTTACTGAAAGAGGCCAGGTATGTTGTGTTTGCCAGTGACTGTAGAAGTTGTTCCTTTTTCTCTTTGCTTAATGTTGGACCAAGTATGTAACATTAATTAATTGGATAAGTGGTGTCTCAGATCCTATCTACTCCTTTTGGACCTTTTTTTATTACCAGAGGATCCGGAATACTTCCACAATGTTTTTTTCTCCAAGTTATATGTATCAAATTCTTCTTGCTATCGTATGAGATTTCTTCTTGGTTTTAATTTGGAAAAGGCGCAAGCAAGAAAACATCCTTCTCATGAAATAGTTTTACTTTATCAACTAGTTTTAGAAGGCAAGATAGACTGTGATGCATGAGTGGCCCCATGATTTGAGGTTCCTATTCCCCACCCTTGTTTTTTCCGAACACATAAAATCTTCCTTTTCTGTTGTGATAAAACATATTTTCTCTTCATCCCATCATTATAGGGGTGATTTTAAATCCAAGATCGAAGTGTATACTACAAATAGCTTCTTAAACTGCATCTTATGAGTACCTTTGGAATGTGGGGGGATGCTTAGATACTTGTTCATGGTGTTATCTTGATATATTAAATTCTTCAGACTATTTTTTCGGTACTAAACTTCTCGTTTTGTAAACATCCCTATTTCAAGACATGCTCCTAATCAAGGAGGATAGAATTTAATTTGGTTAATTTGCCAATATGCTTTCAACCTCTCGGATATTATGGTATGAATAGATCTTCTGCATGATGCATTTTGCTGCATTGCTTGTTGCTTTTGTTACCACTGTGATTTGATACTATCTGACTTGTAAAATCCAGTTTGGCACCTTAGCTCGTATGCTTCAGGCCGATCCACCTCCTAAAGCTGTTAAAGCTACTATATCAAAACGAGTTCCTTTAGTTGGGGAAGAATTAGCTGCATATGAAGAAGAACAAAATAGGAAAAAGGAGGAAGCTTTAAGAGCCAGTCTTATTAAAGAAGAGGAATCAAATGCAGCACATAGTGCAGATCCTAGTGTGAATGATCCTATGGCTGTTGATCAACATGACAATCAAGGATTATCAGATGGTAAGTTTTTTTAGTGTTAAGTATTGCATAAAATATTACACCCTTGACACCAAATTCTTTTAGTTTTTGACTCATGCGCATTCGTTTGAAATGGTTTTGTACCATCATCAAACTTCTTATTGAGGGCATAATGAGGAAGCTTGTATAAGATACTCCAGATAGGTGGACTGATGGAAGTGCTATAAAAGGGATATAAAGATTATTACCAATTTGTGTACTTCATATATTAGGGTTTGTTTCGTGGATCATTTATAAATTGTTTTTCATTGAAAACTGTGGGGACCGAGAGCAATTTATAACAAATTATAAGTGATCCACCAAACAAAACCTTTGTTTTGTTGCAGAGTAAAAGTTGCAATAAGGATTTGAGATGGTTGAAATGCATCACTATTACGTATGTACGTATGTGTGTACGTGTGTGTATGTATATGTGTGTGTGTGCGCGCGCGCGTGCATGCGTCCGTCCGTGCTTCCGTCCGTGCGTGCGTGCGTTCATGCATAGGAAAAACTTATCTATGCTAAGATAGGAACTGATCCCACAAGGGAGGTTACGTTTTAGAGGTGGAAAAGGTTTTCACCAAATGGAACTGACAAAAACATTGGGGTAGCTGATGGAACTCCTAAAAGTTCAATAACTTACTCCTGTTTTTTTCCTCCTGTAATGAGTGATACGCCCTTGAGGTTTGGTAATAAATTAAATAATTTAATTTTCAAAATATGTACTTGCTATATGCTCACTACTTTTTTTTTATTGCGTTGAAATAAGAAAATTTATTTTCTGTTTGTAAATTCATGACAATTTTATTTTTGTTATGAGAAATTGTGAATGCTGAAATCAAAAATCACGTTTTTGTTCATTAGGCGGTCTTTATAATAGTGCATACAGAGAAGTCTTGATAGATGGGTTTGTTTCACCTTCAACCAGTATTGCCCCTATGTTTCCATTCTATGACAATTCTGCTGCATGGGATGATTTTGGGGAAGTGATCAATGCTGATGATTATGTGGTCAAGGAAGAAAATATGGACCAACCATCTATGCAGGTAAAACATTTTTTGCACTTGCCATCAAGCACAGTTCAATTTGACTATACACAGTAAGATGTGACTCAAGCTGAATGCTCACTTGAACCCATAATATCTCCAAACCGAAATGATATGACCCAGACCTCTAATATGTGACCTCTGCGTGCATGTCACATTTTGGATGATTTTTATTTGCATTAAACCTGGGAAATGTAGTTTGCTTTTCTTATCTTTAGTCACAAACATATACTTCATGCACATAATATGAAGTATTTTGGATTCATCCCTGCGGCAAGTCCTTGCTAGTGGTGTTAACAGGTCAAGTTTTTTTAGTAAAGAAGGCAAGATGCTGCAATCAGACTTCACTTGGAATATGTTAAATCTAATTACAATGGGCCTAGAACAGCTGATGCTGCCTCCAATGACTAAATACATTTTCCTGATGTAAAATTAACTAATGAAAAATGCTTGAATAGTGTATGGAACCCTGGTTGTGCAATGTGATGGAGATACCAGATCGCAATGCTTGGAAAGGTACAAAAGTTACGGGACTAAGGGCACCAAAAGTTTACATCAACCAAACCACCAGCAGAGAATCACGCTCTCCCTGATCAAAGGCAAAGGTCTTACAAAATAATTCAGAACTGACTGGATAATAGTGAAGTTAGTGGTCAGTGATAGTTACCTAAGATACATAAGTCTATAATAGGCCACTTAATCAACAGCCCAACTATTAAGATTCCAGATGCATCCTGCTCTCTCACATTGCCCCAAGCTCACCTTCTTCTTTGGTACATGACATGGTAGACAATTGATCCCTTACCCTAAACATTCCATCAAGTTAGACTGATATTCCAGTTAATCCTAATACATGTGTGTTACACTATGATGTTGGGAAAAGGAGTTCTGTTATCAAGTAAGGGAGTTCAAGGCTTCAATTTTTGTTATTGCTGTGTTTCAGCAGTGAAGGATACTTTGTGAAAATAATTATGTTAATTGATTTACTTTTGGTTCTAAAATGTTTTCTAATAAATGGTTTTTGATACATTGATCGCTCCGTTCCGTAAAATCCGCATGTTAGCTGTAAGCAGTTAGTATCTGAAGGTAAGGTGATTGTGTGAGTGCCATGGGTTTATGTTGGACTTCACAATTCTGAATTACTGTAATTTGTTTCTTAGGCTGTGCTAGTTGACTTTTTAGGCTTTATTATTCTTCTGGGTTTTTAGATTATGCAATAGGTATTAGGATATGTTCCCTATACTACTTTTCTGATTCATCTGTCTTTTGGTTTTCCTTTGTGTTGTATTTATTCTCTAGCTCTTGTCATTGTAATAGAGACACATCTTTCCCTCTCTTGTTTACTAACAATTTGTTAAGTTGTTCATATGTGACTATTTATTGCTTCTGCTTCAGGATGGTGATCTTAGTGGACGATTTGATGATGCAACAGCTAGTTTCATACTTGACGCTACACCATCCAAAGTTGTATCTACAGAGTTGACTGTAAGTTAGAACTCTCTTCGTGTAGTTTTCTATATGTGATCCTGATTGATTTTCTTCCATTGTTAAGCCTACAACAAAGAGGATAAGATTTATAATACTGCATCTCTAAATCTTGTTGGATTCAAATTAGTGGTTGTATCACTTCCATCACCCGATCCATGGCCATACTAAAAAAACATTCACCCGAACCATCACCCACCTGAGTACCCTTTCACTCCAAACCATAATTGAGGGTGATAGGGTGGGTCGGGTTTATTTCGGGTTCACCCTGCAAACTTAAGCAACTTTTAAAATAGACGAAAAAAATTACCATAACATGACGACAAGTAAATTGCAAACATAGTATAGTACGCTAAATTGGTAACACCACTATACAAATAAGAATTACATATCTTAAAATCCAAAAGATCGAAAGTTGAAACTCAGTTTGAAACTAAAAAGAAAATTGTTTTTTTTTTATAAAATCTTCAACTTTATCGACTTTCATCAACTCCTAGGACTTGAGAAAATGCTCATGGTGGGATCCTTTGATTTAAGATACTATAAACAATTAAATCAATATATACTATTTACACGATCCTTTGAAAATCAGAAGATACTACAAACAATTAACATCAATATATACTATTTACAAGTTTTTTTTTTTAAGGTTTAAAACTTTGAAATTTATTTATGCATATAAGAAATAATGAGTACCCTCAAAGGTTCACTACTGAAAGAGATTTCATCCACCAAATATTCTTCATCCTTAGAAAAAGTACCACTTTTGTAAGATCATCATTACGTAATCTTCAAAGGCTATGGAGTATGAAGCGGCTGGAACGATTGGAGAAGTGTTGCTAACGCTAGTGGAAAGATGAGGTTTAAAGGTTTAATGTCCATAAAAATGACATATTTACTTATTTTTTAATAAGGTTTTGGGTCGGGAACCGAACCATCAACAGTCATCCTAGTTTCAACCACACCTTTTTTGGGTTCCCACCCTTTCGTTTTGTTCGGGTGAATGGATGACCATCGGATGCGGGTGAAATTTCCATCCCTAATACCTACCTACCAAAAAAAAAGATAAATGAAATACACACCCTTATGTGGGTTGCTTTATGATCCTGTCATTCATGGTCCATTTTTAGTCCCCTTGAAAGAACCACTTAAGCTGGGTAACCGTCTCAAAATCAGGTATTTATTTCCACTCGACGTATATAGGACTGGCTATGAACAAACTGGGAAATGCCTCCTTAACGAAAGTTGCTGTTTGCATCCTTGCAAATTGTGCCAGCTAGAATTATGTCCTTTGGGGTTGTGCAGTGGCTTTTCCTTACTTTTTTGATAGACGAAATCTTAACCTCTGGACAATCCACTTATATATTGCAGGTGCAAGTGAAGTGTTTGTTGGTCTACATGGACTTCGAGGGACGCTCTGACGGGCGCTCAATCAAATCCATTCTTGCTCATGTTGCACCTTTAAAACTTGTAAGTGCGATCAAATTTCTTATTTGATCTCGTAGTATCTTCTGCATGAAGGGTGCCCTCTGCAAATTGAAAGTCTAATGGTTTCAAATTTCTGACTTAATATCTGTTTGGCAAAATGTATTTTCTGCATGGAAGTACAGAAATAGATTAATTTTAACTGCAAGAGATGGGATGCACCCATATGAACTTTCCCCAAGCCTGGTTTTGGGTTTGGCAGTTTGCTAGGAAAGTAGAAATTTTAACTTTCCATCCAAACACTCAAATCGTGTAGATAGTAAATGCCTTTTGGCACAACTAGGCATGGACTGTAAATGTCTCCTGTTGTTTCCTTATCGATTTCTCATTGGACATTTTTTCTTAAGAAGTTTGAATGACCTTCCGATTTGCTTTTCCAGAGCCCTGGAAGCTAAATAAGGACCCTAAATTATCACCATCCTAGTTGTACTTCTCAACATTGTAGGGTGATAATACAGACAATGCTCTCTTTTAGTAAAAGCACCTGCGATGCCCACTATACTTCAGGGATTTCTGTTTTGAATCGTAATTATTGTGGCTTTATACTGCTCATTAACACAGAAATATTCTGCTTCTCAAATTTTGCAAATCATATTGAGCTTAAGCTTTTGCATGTTTGTTCATGGAGGTTTTGGTGCATGGATCAGCAGAGGCAACTGAACATTTGAAGCAACATTGCATGAAGCTTGTTTGCCCTCATGTATATTCTCCTCAAATCGAAGAAACAATTGATGTCACATCAGACTTGTGTGCTTATAAGGTACCATATAATATAAATAATCAGTTCTTTTGGAAAAACTATTGAAATGTTAACACTTGTGTCATACACTGAATATAGGTGCAACTTTCCGAGAAGCTCATGAGCAATGTGCTTTTTAAAAAGGTACGGATCTCTTAAAATCCACATCCATCTATATGCACGGGTCCCCTAGGATGATACGAATGCCAGAGTAAAATTGCACGAGGAAAGGTCTAGTATTCATTTTCAACAGATAGTGAACAGAGTATTTTGAACCTGTTCCAGAACTTTGATGATACAGAGCATGAATAGCAAGAGATCTCTTTTGGAGATTTCTGATGAAACACCCAATTGTTAGTCTTGATTTTATTAAAACTGTTGTTAGACAACTTAGACGGTAGGGAACTCTAGACATCCACGATGGAAGCTAATTGGGAAAGCTAAGGAGTAAAAGATACTCGAGTAGTGTACTTTCAAGACCAAAAGTGTTATGTGAATTAGTTCCAGGTTCTAAATACTTTGCAATCTTGCATTGTTACAATTTACAAGGATAGGTAGACATTAGCTGCAGCAAGCAGTGCACATGGAGCTATGTCTTTACCACGTAATGGTTTGAACTTGCATGACTCGGGGCTAGGAACTGGGTCAACCAAGTTAATAGATGAAAAGAATTTTGAAGTGTACCAAAGAGAATGATATCACCAACTGAAATAGGTGCTGTTTATCTTCATTTGGTTTGTTATAGTATTTAGTATTGTATCTAGTGGGACTCTTTATCCTCATATATTGACCTTGACCAACGGTCAAACCCAAATTAAAGGCCTAATATGCATGCAAATTCACTTCGATTAAATTTTAGCACTATTTCTGACAATGGGCTATAATACAGCTCGGTGAGTATGAAGTCGCTTGGGTTGATGCTGAAGTTGGGAAGACAGAAAATGACATGCTTTCTAATCTTCCTCCCTCGGCTCCACCTCTACCCCACAAGTCAGTTCTTGTTGGTGATGTTAAAATGGCAGACTTCAAGCAATTTCTTGCTAGCAAGGGGGTGCAGGTAATTGTGTGAAAATTCCTTCAAATTTCAAGTTCTTATAATCTTCAAAGTTTGACCTTTTTATTTCCTCCTTCCTCTTTTCAGGCGGAATTTTCTTCAGGGGCATTGCGGTGTGGGGAGTTTATTACATTGAGGAAAGTTGGAGACACTAGCCAGAAGGTTAGTTATCTCGTTAAATTTCACTGGAGTCATCTATCTCAGCCTGCTCTATGCTGGAAGAAAAAGCTCAAAATATGAAGCTAAATAGTTTTATTAACAATCCAATTGGCATTTCGGTTTGGGCTCAATATTTTAACTAACCCACTTGAATTATGAAATTGAAAATCTAACTACCAACTTTTCATCTTTTGGTTTTTGACCACTTAACTAAAAAAATGGTTTTTTCAAATTTTTTTCCTAACAGTTCGTTGACGATCTGTTTACAACAACCTTCAACAGACTGTTAACAATTGTTGACAATACAATTATGTAATGTCAGTCAACGGACTTAATAATTGTTGACAGTACAATTATGTAATGTTAACGAATTGGTCGTTGTCAACAGAATGTCAACAAAGTTTCTGCCGAATTTTTTATTTTTTTCCTAGCTAACTGGTAAAAAAACCTAAAGAAGAAAAGTTATGGGCATAACTTCAAATTTTTACCATACCAAATTCTTTCCTTGGATTTACACAAGAGGGCTTGATATTTCATGTAGGGAGGAGGAACGGGGAGCCAGCAGATCGTAATTGAAGGGCCTTTATCAGAGGAGTACTACAAGATCAGGGAGTATCTCTATTCACAGTTCTACTTGCTGTAAGAGATCATAAGAATTAGTTAGCTTCTCTTAAATGTTTTGTTCTTACAAATTTGGTCTCTCTTTTCTTCAATAGACCATCTATGTCCTCCCTGAGTTCAAACGCAGGCTAATCTTTTGTCCAAGGTTTCATTGTCATGAATATCTGTTTAATTATGTTACTTCACGATGCTATTCGTTTCCTGGCTTGTTTGAAAGTGATACACCAACAGATCAATCTATGTCATTCTCATAAATCTCTCACTCGTGCAGTTAGATGACCCGGATTTAAATCATTCACCTTATTATGCTATGCTTAACAAGCAATTTAACTCTCGAAACAATGAATGTGATTATAAATCAATGTTTACATATATTCATGAGTTAATGCATTTTCATCCAAGGCCCCTTTGGTTTAAAGTCTAGAAACGAAATGAAAACGAATCTAGTCCATACGTATATCTTGTTGATGAAATTTTTTGGAATCATTCATTGTGGTTCGAGGTAACTGTAGTAGATTTGATTAGTTTTGATATCCTATAGGGAACAAAATGGAGGAAAGTAAGTGTATTTTGCATGAAACCACAAATAATGATTCTAAAAAATTTCATGAACAATGTACATATGAACTATATTTATTTCTATTCCGTTTTCGGAGTTACAACCAAAAGGGGATAAGTTTATTTTATCATCTAATCCTCGTTTGGTTGGAGTTGTATTTACCTAGAAATTACATGTTTATTTTGCCTTTTTAAATGGACACATTCACACAGACCTTGAGAAGTCCACTTATTTTTTAAACTCATACATCAATATTTGCACTTGGAAAAAGAGTAGTAGAAAAGAAATATAGAAATGTTTTTAGGTGGAGCAGTAGAAAGAAAGTTAGAGAGGCCAATTGAAAAAACAACAAAATCCCATCCTTAATTCAGCATCAACTTTCCGTTGACTGACATTACATAATTGAACAAGACCTCATTCCGATGGATCCACATGACATATTTGTCCAAGAGAATATTGGTGTAGTAAAGTTTTTTTGTATCACAGATAAAAAGTGCAGTAAAGTTTTTTGTATCACAGATAAAAAGTAGACTCTTATAATTTTATAATTTAAAATAATGAGAATATTGGTGTAGTAGAACTCTTTTTAAAATAAATTAGTGAGAATATTGGTGCAATAAAGTTTTTTTTGTATCACAGATAAAAATTAGACTCTTACAATTTTATAATTTAAAATAATGAGAATATTGGTGTAGTAGAATTCTTTTTAAAATAAATTAGTGAGAATATTGGTGTAGTAGAACTCTTTTTAAAATAAATTAGAGAGGTCTAGTTTGTATCCATAAAAACATAAAAGTCCTATTTATATTGACTGATACATCAATAGTCCACAAACTCATTTTACTCTTTATCCAACAACAAACGGAGCTAGGCACGAACATCACAATTAGTAGTTCAACCATGCTTTAAAACTCGTGTACCATATTCAACTAGAACACAATTTGTGTATCTACTCGACCACAAAAGAAGCAGCATTGATCCACAACACAATGACCACAAAGTTTGGGATTCAAACCTACTCGCTAAATCTTTCTCCAAATATCATTCCGATCCACCATTGAAATCTCCTTCATAGCCATAATCACAGGATAACACGACTTAATTGTAAATTTTATACTAACAAATTATGTGTATCCAACCCGAAATTAATTCAGCATCAACTTCAAAAAAGAATCACATATAATATCGTAGTACAATGCTTCTTCTTCTTGAATTGTTGATAACTCATCTTGTATATCCTTCTATTATGAAAGAATTTGGCCAAATATATCCTTTTCTATATCTATTAGGTTTGTGTACCCTTCAATTTTTACCATTTCTATTAAATTGAAGTTGGAAGGTAAGGAGTTTGATTAGGGGTACATTTACTATACATATTTATATCATGAGCCTAGTTAGTAAAGAAAAATCTCAAAAAAAGCTTACTTAGCTAATTTGGCCTTATATTATCTTTTAATTTATTTAATTTATCTTTTAAAAAAATAGAAGAAGGGTAATACCTAGATTTCAACAACCGGAAAAATAAGGAATTAGGATCTTACAGAACCCATTAACCATGTTTAGCATGAAGGGCTATATTAAAGCTTACATGCTTCTAAATCTCACACCTCAACCAATGTAGTTTGGTAACATTTTTATTTCCCACCATAATCTACGCATAAGATTTTCAATATCCTTACACGGTCGTGTAGGCAAGGCAAAGAAGAGCATCGTATACATAGGAATGACTTGAATGACAATTTTGAATAGAACCTCCTTCCCGGCCATAGATAATGAATTAGCCTTCCAACCTGAAACTTTATGCCATACCCTATCTTTAACGCAATTAAGTATGACATATTTTGAGTCAACTACCATAATAGGCAATCAATTAAGGTTGTTCAAACGGTCTGGACCGGACCCAATTGGACCGCAACGGTCCGGTCCACCACGGTCCGGTCTAATACGGTCGGTCCGAACCGTTTTATTTATTTTTTAAAAAAATATATAAAGTAATTTTTTTTTGTATGGATTAAATCCAGTCCGGTCCGGGTTTGGACTGGGCCGAACCGGACGGGATACCCTTCTTGTTAAAAAATAACTAAAATGTAAACTAAACGGTCCGGACCGGACCAGAATATTACGGTCCAAGACCGAATAGTAATATCATGGACCGGACCGGATCGGACCGAATTTTTACAATTACGATCCAGGACCGTAATTTCCGGTCCGGTCCGGTCCAAACCTTTGCAACCCTACAATCAAGGTGATTATCAACCTCGATTATTCCCAATTGTTCTTGAATCACCTCCCGCATTGGATAAGGGACATTAGTGCTAAAAGAAAGCTCTGATTTACTAAAGTTGACTTGTTATCCTGATGCAACTCCAAAACACTCGAGGATATGAATAATGTCTTGACTTTGTTGACAATCTCCCTTACCAAATAAAATACTACTATTTGAGAAAAACAAACGAGTAATAATAGGAGTAGTCCTTGCAATCTTAACTCCCTTTCACATAGCACTGGAGGCACGGTCCTAACCCCAAGAGGGCATCCGTACATAAAAGAAATAGATATGGGAAGAGTGAATCTCCTTGTCTCAATCCCTTTATTGGAACAAATGTAGTAGTTGGGATTCCATCCATTAGAACCTAGAAAGAAACAAATGACACACTTTGCATGATAAGAGATATCCAATCTGGAGCAAAACCTATATTGCTCATACTAACCTCTAAAAACGTCATTCTACCCTGTCATATGCCTTGTCCATACCCAACTTTAGAGCCATATACCCCTATGAACCTTTACACCTTTTTTCATATAGTGGATGATTTTAAAAGCACATAAAACATTAATGATGTGTCTCCTTGGGGTAAAAGCGTTTTAGGTTGGTGACACAATCTTACAAAGACAATCCTTTATTCGATTCACAATCATCTTTGAGAGAATGTTGTAAACAACATTACACAAACTAATTTGTTGTAAATTTCCCATACGCAAAGGCCTTGTAACCTTTAGTATCAAAGAGAGGAAAGTATGATTAAAATTGTCCGGAAAAGGATCTCCACAAACTACTCCTTATATGAAAGAAACAACATCATCCCCACAATAGCTAGTTATCTTGTAAGAACAAAGTTAACGTGTCATCCGGGCACAGGGCCTTGGTTGGATGCATTGCAAATAATGTTGCCTCAACCTCCTCTCGAGTAAAAGGGCACATGTTCGCTCCAAAAGGTGTGTGCAAACTTTAATATTTATACCAAGAATAATTGCAATAAAGCGAAGCCGCAGTGTACGGATCGATTGTAATAAAAGCAAGAATTCTAGGGTCGAACACAAGGACTATGGTGAAACAAAGATCGGTAATTCAGGTTGTCAAACAAAAACAAGAAACAAAGCAAAGATATCAAAGATGATGTAATAACCAGGTAAATGGAATGCGGGTTCTAGTGATTAAAACATCCAGTTGTGGTTCCGACTCAAGATCTCAAAGGATAATGTGGACAAAGTTGAGGTTTGTAAAGGGAAGGTGTTTCTAAGGTGGGAACAGATCACCGGGTAAGTCTCACTACTCACTATCCCAGACCAAAGATCCTCTCACCGGGTAAGTCTTAAGGTGTTAAGGAAAGGAACTATAATCTCAAACCAACACACCACCAAAGGGGATAGAATCAACCTTTACCGAGTAAGTCTTAGGCTAACTCTCAAAGATGGGATGAAGGCACACTCAAACCCCAATAAAGGATAAACCTTTATTACCTACACTCATGATCTTGAGTAAACAAACAAAGGAATCACCGGGTAAGTCTCATCCTAGGTTTGCGTTGAACTAGGAAAGATATAACAAGGATAGAATTTGGCAAACTGAAACCTCAACTCAGATAAGGATGAGGAAAGGTCTCACCTCGCTCAGTTCATGTGTCATCTCGGTCGAGATGTTCCACGACTGACCGAGGTGTTTGTCGGTTAAGGTAAAGGCTCAAGCTTTCAGGGTCCACTGGGGTAAAAACTCATTCTTTTATCGTCTTTCTCACAACCTTCAGCCAATCACCCTATAATCGCATAAAGAACTTAGCCAACAATCATTATGATAACAATAATCAAATATATAAGAAAGGAATCAATCTTCAAACAAGAAAACCTTAACACAAAGGTCTCAATAACTCAATCAATCAAACAAACAAATTGCGTTCCTCAATCACAATCAGAAAGACAATAAATCAAAACAAACTAAGAAAATCTTACAAGTTCCTTCAACCTTCCTTCAAACTAGCTTCCTTCCTTCCTTTATTTTCAACCTTCCAAACTTCGGAGAACTGCAGCTCCTTGATCTCCTTGATTCCGAGATAATTTAATTCCAAAAATCCATCTTCTTATATAGGAGAATTTCTTTCCAAAGATAAAATATCCTTAAAGGCAATTTCCTTCTTTAAAATATTTTCCAATCTTCCAAATAAATCAGCCAAAAAGACATGCTTTCATATAGGAAAATCTCTTGCCAAAAATAGAAAATCTCAGCCAAAAATAAAGAACTTATGGCCGTTATATTATTCGCCTCGGTCCAGCCTGTCCTGAAGATCACCTCGGTCGAGCCAATCACAAAGATCATCTCGCTCGAGTCAAATCACGAAGATCACCTCGCTTGAGGTGTTGTAGCCAACCGAGGTGAATCTCAGCTGAGTGTGAATCTCTCTAATCTGGTCCAAAGTAAATCTTCCATCTCATTTCCATGGTTCCTAAGCCTTCCTTGTAGCTCATCAATGCTCCATAATGTAGCTCCAATGACTCCTTAGCTTCCTTAGCTCCATTTTGTTCCAAAACGTTCCATTTTCCCTACAATTACAACGAAACTAGGTGTAGACCTCGATTCTCGCAAATGTAAACAATACAACATAATGATCAAAGAATATACATCTATACATGCAGATTTATGAAGATAAAACGTCTAAACCAATCCCAAAATATAGACTATAATACATGCTATCACAACCGGTCGAAGTTGCAAACAACCGGTCGAAGTTGCAAACAAACGTTCATAAAACTGAACCACCACCTTTGCTCGACTATCTCCGCTTCATCATTCCATAAAATCTTCATCAATTAAGCGTTATATTTTATTCCTCATGTGCGTAACATTTGCTTTATTATGGAAAAAACGAGAGTTACGATCTCTCCACTTCATTTCGTTAACCCTAGCTCGTTGATCCCATAAAACCTCCTCTTGTCTCATGAGGTCCTTTTCCTACTATTCTAAAAACCTTTGTCATGCAATAATGCCCCATGAAGCCCCTGCTTATTGATCCCATGAATTTCCTCGCACACATACACTTCGATAATTTGCCAAGAACCCCATCATAGACTTGTCATGTGTTAGGACACTTCCAAGCATTGTGAATCACATCCTTATATTCTTCATGTTCCGTCCATAATGGTTCAAATCTCGGTGGCCTATTTCCATTACGTTTCATTTCAACATCACCCTCCTTTCATAATTAGTAGATAAGCACAGGAACATGATCCAAGCCTTCTCGATCAAGGTGCTTAACCATGATACCCGGAAACCTATCAAACCAAGAAACATACTTGAAAGTGTAGTCAAAGGTGTTCTTGATTAAATGCCTCATCCAAACGTATATTGTCCTGTTGGTCCCTCCATAATCTACAAGTTTAATCGATTTATCTCTAATTATGCCTAGTAATATCTACTTAGGGAGAAGTAAAAGTCTGTGGTTGCTGAACAACCCAAATTGACCGACTTTTTCATGTATAAATAGGAGATGGGTTTTGTATACATATCATCAATTGAAAGAATAATCCACATTCAAAACAAAAGTGTGCTAGTGTAAACATGGTGCCCACATTTCAATTTTTATATAACTCCTTCCCCACGTAAATATATATGAGTGAGTTTGTTTGACTAAATATATGGTTTAACTAGTCCATATTTTCATCCAAGTAACGCGAAAAGCGGGATTATTCCCAACGACTAGTATCAGCAAGGCCAGTCCGATCGATATAAGCTTGTATTATCAAAGACGAAGGCTATTGTTATTCACAATGGCGAGATGTACAAACTCACATCGGATAACTATTCCTACTAGAAGCCAATGATGGAGGACCACATTTACTGCAAGGACTTGTACAAGCCCATCACCAGTAAGGATAAGCCTGAAGGGAAGATCGAGAACAAGTGGGAGCTTCTAAACCGGAAAGCAGTCGCCATGATCCTTAAGTACTTCTTCGACAAATATTTATCTGAACATATTTCTACATATAAAAATATATGCTTTTGAATTATGGACAAAGCTTGATTCCGTGATTTAAAAGAAAATGTCTCGTAATAAAGCTATTTTAGTTTAACGCTTGGTGAAAATGGAGTACAAGGATGACCAAAACATGATCGAGCACTTGAATAATTTCAAGAGGCTCGTAAATTAGCTAAATAAAGTTGTGAATAAAATCGAAGACGAGTTGCAAGCCCTTTTACTCAGTTTCCTTTAAAAGAGTTAGGACACTCTCACAATTACTTTGAGTAACTCGGTCCCGGAAGGGAAGCTCAACATGGACACCGTTAGTGATAGTTTTCTTTGTGAAGAAGTTAGAAGGAGAGAATGAGGCATGCCTACCTATTCTGAGGCAAACGTTATTGACAACCGGGGTAGAAACGATGCATATATGTGGGCACTAAGAACCAAAGCCGAGATCAATCTCGAGGTCGCTCCAAGTCACGCTCTAGGCCAACTTGGTATTATTACGGGAAAATAGGCCATAAGAAATCAGAATGTCGATTTCTTAAGAAAGATTAGAAGGCCGGAAACGTCAAGGCAAACCAAATTAACCCAACAAAGTGGTGAAAGGAAGACAAGGGTACACCCGTAACGACAGACGCAGACGATGATACATATTTGTTCGGAGAAGACAATTGTCTAAATGTCGCCTCAGACGATAGCTCATAGATTGTTGATTTTGGTGCATCATTCCATGCCAGTCCCCATGAGAGTTTCTTTTCAACCTACCAAACTGGTGACTTTGGATAAGTCCAAATGAGGAATCAAAACATGAGCAAGATCCCTGGTATAAGAGACGTCATCATGTTCTCAAATATGGGATGCAAGCTTACCCTTGAAGATGTGACACATGCCCCTGATATGTGCTTCAATCTCATATCAATCGGAAATGATGCGGGGATAAGACGCAGTTCCCGATCTAGATTGAAAGTCCTTAACTGGAATAAAAATCTGGTTGTTCTATAGAAAAATCGGTCGATTTATCTCAAGAACATGTCGATTTTTCGATGAACTCAGAATACGGATTAATGAATGATATGGAAAGATAAGAAGATGATTATGGAATGATAAATGGAAAATATAGGAAGATATGAACCAAGATATTTCCGCAAAAGAACCTTGACCAATGATGTGTCAAAACCCTTGAACGAGAAGATCACCTTAACCCGCACTTCTTTAACCTTACACAAGCCTTCTAAGTAAGACAAGCACAAGGAGGGACTAGGATCGACCAGGAGCACCAACCTTCAACAAGATTAACACACACAAGCACAATCTAGCAAGAACAAATCAACAATTCAACCAAAACTCTCCTTTGATTGAATAGTAATGAATAAAATACGTACTCCGTAAGCGAAGTCGTAAGTTCACACAATATGTGGAATATCTCAAATCTAAATCTACCAAACAGTCTCCCCCTCTAAGACTATTTATAGGGAAGATTAAACCTACTAAAACTAGGAAAAACTAAAAAGATATGATTTATAAAATATATCTTGTGAAAGATAATCTAGAAAAAATATCTTAAAAAGATATAAAATATAAAATCTAAAAAAAGATAGAATCTAAATAATTCTCTAAGATAGTCTAAGAGATATTAAGGAATTATACAAGATATATTTGCCAAAAAGATAGAAGATTATGGCCGGACCATTTACAACTCTCGTTCCAAATGAAAGAAAATGACCACGAAAATCAATCGATTTTCCTACAGGAAAATCGATTTTCCTCTTTGGAACTTGTCTTTGCTCTTATCCTTCTTCCTTGCTTGATGGATCTTCTTGGTCGTAGTTTGACTCTTCTATAACAACTAGCAATGTCACTAAAGAACCCTTGAGAGTGATGAGAGTTTCCTTGAGGGTAAATGTCATGAGAAGTGATAACAAGATTTATGACTTAGGATTAGGTAATCATTTAGATAGATTTCTCACTCATTCATGCACGTTTTGGCATTGGTTCATGACGTCTTCGCTCAATTCATGCATATTTCTATAAAAGACGTCTACACTACCTTTTATCGGTTTTGTAGGTAATTCGGGGATCTATTGGACATTAATCGATACATTTGAGGGCCAAGCCTCATGATAGTACACATCCAAAGCTTTGAAGGAGCATAATTGGAGCAA
Organism: Fagopyrum homotropicum; assembly: GCA_033239125.1. Classification (NCBI taxonomy): domain Eukaryota; kingdom Viridiplantae; phylum Streptophyta; class Magnoliopsida; order Caryophyllales; family Polygonaceae; genus Fagopyrum; species Fagopyrum homotropicum. Next base: position 145,500,709 of record BSWB01000002.1, read on the forward strand.
CAAAGGGCACAAAGACCACTATTGGTGCAAGCAATGGAGCAGCTCATGGCTAGACGATCATAGCATGTTTCTGCTGAAGAAAATCGGACCAACTAGCAGCTAAATCGGCCGATTTTATCCACTGGGTCGATTTTTGGGCTTTTGACAGCTTAACCCACGTGTCCCACGATCTCTTGTCCGGCCTTGCTCTTGGTGGAGAATATAAGTGGTCCTGCAGGTTGTTGCTGACGATCTCTCCTCTCCCACACTCTCATTCACAGCTCACCAATTTGGGGGAAAAGATTGGAGGAGAAGGAAAGCTCTCAAGGATTGAAGGAAGGAGAAGAACACCATTCTAAGAGTAGGAGTGAGGATTTGAGAAGTTTTTGAGATTTTTGATTGAAGAACTATTGCAAGGATTGTTAGGAACGTTTTGAATCTTCATTTAAGAGTTTGTAAGTCTTGCTACAACTTGGATTCAGTTGAGATTTATTGATTTTACTTGCTTATCTTTCAATATCCATCTATGAACACCATGCATGCTTGTATGATGATTTTGGATCTTGATATGCATATTATTGGCTAGTTTATTGTGATTCTAGAGTGATGGATTGATGGTTATGGCTAGGGTGATGTTAGAATGGACTTATATGTCAGTTTAGGATGATTTGTATGCACGAAACCCATTTCAGGAAGAAAAATCGGGTTGTTCATCATGCCAGATCGGCCGATTTATTTAAGATCCACCCGATTTATTCTCCTGTTGCTCTTTAAATGATGAATCTGTATGTTAGGGTGTTAGGTTGTTAAATCCTAGTGTTTATTAAGTCTAATTTAGCTTAGGATCACCTAATGCTATCAATCTAAGTGAGGGAAGAGATCTACCCGATGATTTCCGACCTTAGATACCTAAGATGATAAATGTTAGGTAGTAGTGAGCCTCATAAGCCGCTATTGGATCGAGTGTGCTAGGATTATTGCTTGAGACTTCCCTATTCCGAGACTCACCCGGTAAGGAGAGGGTTACCCCTTAAGTAGCATCCGGTTTGTGTAGAATCCCCTACTTTAACCCCTTGAGACCTACCCGGTAATAGGAGTTAGATGCGGGACTAGTGAAGTGAGAGACCTACCCGGTGATTACTTCCATTAGTGAAACACTCTTCCCCAACACCGCAGCTTGTCCTTAGAATCCTTAGAACCTTGAGTCCAATGCCATAACCGGAAATCTTGACCTCTAGAATCCACTTTTCTCTCTTGATCGTATACTTGTGTTTTGAGTTACTTGTTTGATTGCTAGTTGAGTTGTTAGCTTGTTTCACTGTCTTTCTCGATTTGTGATCCTTGTTTGATCATTACAAAAACCAACCAAAAATATCATCATTTTCATTTCTTTATTTCTTGACATTTTCTTTGATTAGATCAACACTATCTATGACCATTGTTTGACTCGATTTCACCTTAGTCTTTGTGTTCGACCTCGGAATACTATCCCTACTACAAACGTCCCGTACACTGCGGGTTCGCTAGGAGTTAGGATAAATATAACGAGTATAAATTTAAAACATATTGCGTATCACACATATCCTGAGCGTAACAAGTTTTTGGCGCCGTTGCCGGGGACTAGGTCTAGATTGAGTCATTTTGTGATTGTTTATAGTGTAGATCTTTCTTGTTGCTTTTGATCTCTCTTTGGTGTGTGTCTTTGCTTTTCAAGACATCTCTTACTCTTTAGGTGTATGCGAAGATCTCGTGGTAAGGATTTAGCTCCATTCGATCCCGAACCGGAGAAAACCCTTAGATCTAGATCCAAGAGCATTAAAAAGGGAAAAGAGATGGCCGGAAGAGATCTCCAAGCTGAATTAGATGAAGCCTTAGAGCAAATAAGGCTAAGAGATGAGCTCTTGGAGGAAGAAAGGAGACTTGCCAACGAGAGGCAAGAAGCAACTAGGAGGGAGATTGATGAGATTAGGCAAGCCCTTGTTCAAGGAGAGCTTAATCGTCAACAACCTCCACCTCCACCACCACAACCGCAGCCGGCGGCGAATGTTAGGGTTGTACCCATTGCTCTTGAAGAGCCACAAACCCTAGGGAGACGTATGGATCCGGCACAAAGAGCACACCGTCCGGGTGTGAACTTAGGAGATCCCGCAACCCACAACTATGAACTCCGCCCTCAAGTTCTACAAATGATCCGGCATAATCAATTTGGAGGGATGGAAGGAGAGTCTCCTCATCAACACTTGATGAACTATGAGATTTTGATGGAGACTCTTAGACCGCCAAGATTGGAGAGCAACAACCATAAGCTTAGGGCTTTTTCCTTCTCTCTTAAGGATAAAGCCTTGGCTTGGTATCAATCCATTCCACAAGGGCGAGTTAGTACTTGGGAGGAGATGACAACCGAGTTTTTGACTAAATTCTTCCCACCTTCCAAGACTACCGAGTTAAGAGGGAAGATCAATGCCTTCGTGATGAAGGATAGAGAGAGTTTGTTCAAGTCTTGGGAAAGGTTCAAAGACCTTCTCCTAGATTGTCCACACCATGACATACTGAAAATTGAGCTATTGGAGATCTACTTCAAAGGACTTGATGAAGATAGCCAATTCAAGCTCCAATCTCTTTCCGGTGGGACATTTATGGAGAAGCATGTAGATGAAGCTTGGGAGTTTGTGGAGAAGCAAGCTCTAGTGATTGAGAAATACTCCCATAGGAAGAGTGAAGGGAGAAAGGCGGGAGCATATGAGGTGAGTGAAGTCACCATGAGCAATTTCAAGCTTGACGCCATCAACAATGAGCTAAAGTCCTTGAGGGAGTTGTGTGCTACAACTTTGAAGAATCAAGCAACTCCTCAAGTGCTTCCACAAGCTAACTTATCTTCCAAGGAGGAAGATGTGAATTACATGGGAAGGGGCAACTACAACAATTATCAAGGCCCAAGGAACTTCAACAACAACCGGCAATTCAACAATTACCGGCCCAACCATAACCATCCCGGGTTTTCCTACTCTAACCCGGATGGAGCCTTGAACCCTCCCGCTTCCACAAGCACAACTCCACCACCAAAGGCTTCACAAGAACCTCCACCCGGATTCACTCAACCTCCAAAGGATAGAACCGAAATGATGTTTGAGCAATTGCTTGGAAGGTTGAGTGGTCTTGAGAGCACCTTCTTCAATTAGGGATTGTAGGTCAATTAAAAGGTAATAAATAATTAGGAATCTTTTAAATTCTTGTAGAAGGGCAAATTAGTCTAAAAAATTTAAAAGAGGTCATATTCTAACAAAATTATTGAGCTTCACAATTACTAAACAAAATTAGTGAAGTAATGCTACGTAGCAAATTCACTCTTATAAGTTTGAGGGAGTTGACTTTAGAAGATGGCAAAAGAAAATGCATTTCCTTTTGATAATATACAAGAAATTTTCCACTCCCTCTTAAGCAAGAAATGTAGAAGGCAACTCATGATCCTCATAGTGAATAGATACTTCTTGTAAAACATGTAGACTTCCTTTTTCCCTTGACGATATATCACCATCGCCTTGTCCGGTAGATGGAGAAGCTCACTGGAAGACCCACCTCACAGAAGTTTGTCTCTTAACCCTTTCCATACACCTAAACGTCCCGGTGTTGCATGCATAAAATCACCATGTAACAGTTGGTGTTTTGGAGTTCATTATTCTCATATTCTAACTCCACATTACCAAGACAACCGCATGTGTAACTAAAGCTACTTTTCTAGGAACAATCATCAACTTATTTCAGAATCCGGAGTATAACAAAATCTGCAACAATCATCAACTTATTTACCCTATTTCCCTTTTGGCCAATCAAATAATCTTACTATGTGATACATCCTATCCACCAAAACAGCTTTACTAATTACAAGCAATAAATGAACCTCATTTCATGTCTACCTATAGAGGTATATCATACATCCTATCTACCTTCATCTATAGAAGAAATAGAAATAGAATTTCTTGAGTATTCTTCCACAAAACTACTACTTCCTGCTCTTGGCTTTGTATTCCCATTGTTATACAAACTACTAGTAGCACCATCACTAGTTATGCTTGTACTAGTACTTGTTCTGGTGTTTGTATTGGTATTGGTTCGAGTAGTAGCAGTTGTTGTCGAGTATCGCCCTGTACGCCCTTGAAGTCCCGGGACACCCGGTCTAGGCAACGTAAACGAGTCACTGGATAGCATGAGGTTCACAGTGCTCATTGTTGGCCTGTCAGCAACATTTGCTTGACAGCAGAGTAGACCCAGATGGATGCACATTGCTAGTTCATTATGGTTGTACTTGTCGAGGCTCGGGTCTGCCATTTCCGTTGTATTCCCTTCCTGGTACAGCTTCCACGCCTGAAAAAGAACTCATGTAAAAGAGACACTACTTAGCATTCCTCACTGTCAATGTTCCAAAAAGGATGTGGAACGGAGGGACACCTTCTAGATAGATTATAGACAGACAAGACATTTTTTATTTTATTACTTTTTTTGTATTTGACCCCTAGGCTCTGTCCAGGTTTCATATAATGCAGTTGACAGTTCACTTCCAAAAGCTTCAACATCTTAAAATCAAGAAAATATCATGCAAGAGTGGGAGTCAGGATCGAATTTAGGGATTTAATTCTTGTCTAGCCCGTCCAAACCCGTCCAGTAAAATACATTATAGGACATAATAGTTGATTTATAGAACTTCTTATATGCATCCAAACAAGGGTTTTCTATGGATTCCCGTTTGTTCATTATCTCTGGTGTCATCCATAGTTCCAAAAGCAGTTCCTTGTCAGTGGTTTCTTGGTTGCTTGAAAGGCTATGCTGTGACTAGTTCAAGTTCTCAGTACTCTAGGCCAAGCCTTTTCTACTAGTTAACTTGAACTTCAGTATATGAGCTCTGTTTGGACTCATACGGCTTTCATCCAGAAAAAGTTCATTGGGATAAATAAGTAATAGGAAGCAAAGAAGTAAATCTATACAGCAGAACGAGTAATTCCTTACAAACTTACATAGCGTAAGAGGTCCGCTTTGTCTGGGCCAAGTTGTTTGTTCTGGTTCTTTCTACCACCAACAATCTCCAACACCAAGATCCCATAACTGAAAACATCAGCTTTTACCGACAAATAGCCTTTAATTGCATATTCAGGAGCCATGTAACCACTGCATCCAACACAATATGTTAGTTTGTAATCCATCCAGTTAAAATAGCAAAGGAGAATAAAAAGTTCAGAGAGTACTCACTAGGTACCAGAAATCCTAAATGTATCCAAATGGGTATCTTCACCAGGAAATAGCCTTGCTAATCCAAAGTCTGAAATTTTCGGGGTCAAACTATCATCAAGTAGTATATTGCTGGCCTTGATGTCTCTATGAATAATCCTTTCCCGGGCTTCTTCATGTAAGTACAGGAGTCCTCTTGCAACACCCACTATGATTTTGTATCGTCTAGGCCAATCCAAGGTCATGGACTGGGTTTTATCTAAAATATTGCATTCAACTAATCATTTTGCAAAAAATGCTAGTGTATACAAACAGAAATTTGTTGTAGAATCATACCGAAAAGAAAATAATCAAGACTTTTATTAGGAAGGTACTCGTAGACAAGCATCTTCTCGGGTCCTTCCACACAGCACCCTAGTAATGTGACCAGATTCTTGTGCTGAATCTTCAGTAGCAGCTTCACCTCATTGGTGAATTCTCGCACGCCTTGCCTTGAATTCTGTGACAGCTGCTTCACTGCAATTTCTTGTCCATTTGGCATCAATCCCTGAAATTAAGTTTGAAGGAAATGGAGTAAATACCACAATTAACAATCATAAAGAAGGAAGATAAACAAATCGCAATCCCTTCAAAATTTGCAACGGAGGAAAACAACAGTATGTGACAAATGTATATAACAAACAGTCGAGCATTACTTATCCTCTTCAGTTATTACAATTCTTGTGTCGGATAACACCTCCATCAAGTGAATGAAGCGCAATCCTCGAGTTCACTTTCACAAATCATAGACACACCCCTCCATATGAAATATACTAGGGATAGAGATCAACACATGTTTAATTATCTTTAATTCATAAGCCAATCTACAGTTTCTAACTTCAAATTTATATAATTCTCATGGTAATAATAAGGTATCTTACCTAGCAACACATGCTAAAATCCTCCCTGCATTCAAGGTAGACTTGTTTTGTTTGTTTGAGTTTTCTCTTTTTTTAATCCAAAACTGAAGAAGCCCCAAATTCCACCATATATTAATCGAGGGTTTTGCAACATTGCTACTGGAAAAGGTCAGCTCAATATTAAATTGCTTGATCTTATTATAACAATATGAGATAAAAAAAAAATTGCGATTTCATCACTGTACTTCGCATTAGTAGTGTAAAAGAAACACGAAGAACAATCCAACCATGAAACAAGCAAAAACAAACACCAAAATCAAGAAATGTGCTAGGGACTAGTTCAAACAAACCCTACAAAGAAAAGGGAACAAGGAATTCACCTTGTAAACAGGACCAAATCCACCATGACCGAGCTTGTTGAGATCAGAGAAGAAGTTAGTAGCGAATTGGAGAGAACGAAGCTCAAAAAACAGGCTAGACACATCATCCTCACTGTTTCCCCCGCCGTCATCTCTTCTATCACCGGCGATCTTACGGAGGAGAAGATTCTTCAGGCAACAGCAACAACCAGAGAACTGCACCATCGGCGTCAATAGCTGAAGCACTGAATCAAGGAATTGCGCGAGAATTTGAAAGGAAAAGAAGCAATGAGTTCACATTGCAATTGAATGAATCAATGGAGGTGGTTGTTGACTTGCTGCTTTTGGTCACCCCGGATTTCATAGCCAATCAATTCATTGCAATTGACCGTTGATAGATTTCTATTGTTTTGGTTAGAATCGTTATTTTGGAGAGTTAGAGACGTTTAAGTAAATAATTTTAAAAATAAACTTCTACCTAATTTTATTTGTTAAATCTTACTAAATTGACTCTATAAAAATAATTATTTATTATTACTTTATAATATTTTATATAACTCCTTGCTAAGTTATAATTTATCATTAGGTTTTCCTTAGATCAATAATTATCATACAAATAATAAAATAACTATAACTAAAAAAATAATAAATTATCATACGAAAAGAACAAAATAAACGTTTAAATCATATTGATCAAAGAAGCAAACAAATAAATTGAAAATAAAAAAGGCGAGAAACTCGAGGAAGCGAAACGTGATGAAATCAATTAAATTATTAGGTTGATGAACTAACACGTACAGTGATCTTATTTCTAGGAAGGAAGACAACGTAAATTCTTTTATAAAAAAATGTATGTGTTTTTTTTAAAAAAATTATTGAATTTCGAAAGAAAATTGACATGATATCATATCATTGTATCAGTCGTAGAAAAGTGAAATTATATACACTTTTAAAGTAATGGAAATAATTATAAGTTCAAAATTTTAAAATTTAGTAATACAGAATTTGTCATAAAATATAAATTAAAATTTGATGACGGTATAAAAATACATTTTTACAATAATAATATATTATTTGTAATCTATTATAAATAATTATATATATAAGATAATAGTAATAATAATAAGAGAAAATTATCTAAACAATACTCATCTTTTGGCATGACTAAACTTTAATATCTCATCCTTTTAACTATCAGAACCGTATCTCATCTACCCACTCAGACCGAAAATTAGTATATACGGTATTGTTCACCCATTAACTTCAGATACCTCCGTTAATTCTCAGGGGCAAATTGTTCACATTCACATAAACCCTAAATCCCAAATTTCTACCAAAATTATTTCTCCTCTCTCACCTTCATAGATATGTGTAATTACCCACTTCCATTTTCGATACTAGTTTGATTGCTCCAATTGACCTTTACTCTTCTTCGCTGGGCTCCTCATCTAACCAATATTATTGCATATGATGATAGATCCAGTGATTGTATCAACCGGTCAGACGTATGACCGGTCTTCGATTAGGAGGTGGATGGATGAAGGGTATCTAAAAATTCTCACTTTCTTTTGAGTACTAGTTGATATAGGAGGATCTTAGGGTTTTGGAAGCGGCGAATAGGATGTCGAAGACGATGGCGATTGGTTTTGCATGGCGATTGAGGTACCGGTTGTCATTCTAACCATACATTGAATCAGCGGTAGAATGGAGGGATTCGAGAGCGTATTGGCTACTGAGGGAGTAGTTGTGAAGGCGAAGGTGGTTATCGGCGAGGTCAAAGCGCCACGTAGCCCGCCACCATGGTTGTTGAGCACGCTCGATAACTCTTCCTTGAACACTCGATTGAGCATGCCTCCACTTCTGCAATCTCCAAGAATCTGCTTTGGGTCCTCGATGATGATGTGTTCACCAATGATGAGCTTGAGGATCTTCGTGGACGAGTCTTCTTGAACCTGTAATGAGGTGGGTTATCCTCCATAGTTGTTAGAGTTTTCGAGAAATGGTTGTGATTATGCAGTGGTGTGTTGCTAATGGTATTACACTTGATGCAACTAATGGTGTTGATCCATCAATCGAGACTTTGTTTGCAATTTTGTTTTCAAAGGTGGCTTTTGAAGCCAGTTAAGGTGACACCTGGTGCAATTCTACACCTTTTCAGGCTACTGATGTCTCATAATGCAGTTGCTCAAGAGAATTCCTGCAATTCTTAATTTGTTGATCAACGAGTATCGAAAATTGGAGTGGGAGGTTTTGGTAGAAATTTGGGGTTAGGGTTTATGTGAATATGGATAATTTTACCCCTAAGATTTAAAATACATCTGTGAAATTAACGGATGAACAGTAACATAGGTATTAAACTTTGGTGGGGGTGAGTAAATAAGATATCATTCTGATAGTTAAAAGGATTGAGTACTAAAGCTTAGTCAGGTCAAAAGATGGGTATTGTTTAGATAATTTTCTCTAATAATAACTAAAACATATAAATTAAAAAATGCAAAGTGAGATACCTTTTAAAATATTGGTAATATAAACATATTTAAAATCATAAAAAAAATGTAAATATAAATACAAGATTGACGTCTAATAATATAGAACATCAATCTTTTATAAATAATTGAACATTTTTGTCAAACTCGACTATTTTGGGGAAAAGGTTGAGTTTGGTCGATGGTTGAGAAGTTCTTATGTCAAACCGCACAAGTTTTTTTTTTAATTAAAATATTATCTGGTCCAACTCACATAAACTAACCAAGTGACTTGTAGATTACAAATTTTGAATTCGTAGCAATATCAAATTTGAATGCAGTATTTCTCAATTTGTATTGTAGTTCAATTTTTGCTTGCTACAAATCCGTGTGTTTCAGATTTTACTCCTCCAATTTAAAATGATTTGATAGTGACAAGTATTCTAATTATGTATAATGTCAAATTAATAGGTACTCTAAGGTGAGTAATATCACTTAGTGTCTGTTTGGTTTTAACTCCGAAATCGAAAACGGAATGGAAACGAATCTAGTCCATATGTATACCCTTATTCATGAATTTTTTTTGAATCATTTCTTGTGGTTTGAAGTAATTGGAGTTGAATTTGATTACTTTTCATACCCTACAGGGAAACAAAATGTGGAGAGACAAGTGCATTTTGCTTAAAACCACAAGAAATGATTCTATAAAATTTTATGAATAAAGATATACATATGGACTAAATTCGTTTCCATTTCGTTTTCGGACTTGGAACCAAACGGGCCCTTAGTATATACTAGATGAATAGACTCGTGTTATGCACGGGTTTAAAATAGATTTATACTCTATTAAAAATTATTTTAAATTTTGCAATATTTTGTGTGAATTTATTAATTATCAGCGAATACTTGGATAATCAAGTTAAACCGGACACAAAACTTAATATTCTAATATGATTTAAGTCTTATTCGATCAAATACTTATTCGCGGATATTCGAATTATCTGTTTGATCGAGTTAAAACTTAATATTTGAATATGAATTTTTTCCTTTCTTTGTTAGAATTTTTTTTATAAATAGTAATCCAAAGTTAAATAAAATAATTCAAATTGAGGTGTATGAATATTTTTTAATTAATTAAATAAATTTTCTTTAGACATATGAATATCCGTTTTATATAAAATTTATGACTCATATTTGACCCCCAAAAAAATATTTTTTTGATCGGATTAAAAAGGATAAAACCGTAACAATGTTTATGGATTTCGTCGAATGGAATCCGTTTTATAGATTTTTGATTTTATGTTTATATAAATAATTCATTATTTAGCTACTTTAAGGGGAAAAGGCAAAATGTAATTTATCAATAAATGTTTAAAATTAATTTTAATAAATAAAAAAAATCAATAATATAAATGTTTGAATTATTGATTGTAAATTGTATATAAGTTTTCAAATGAGCATTGATGAAGACAACATTGATGAAAAAATTAATCTAAATGAAGTGTAAGAATATTTTTTAATTAACTAAAATAAATTTTCTTTACACATATGAATATTCGTTTTATACAAAATTATGACTTGTATCCATCTAAAGGAAAATTATTTTTGATCGGATTAAAAAGGATAATATCATAACAATGTTTACGAATTTTGTCTGAAATCCGTTTTATAGATTTTGATTTTATGTTTATATAAATAATTTATTTTCGAGCTAATTGAGGGGGAGCAAAATATAATTTATCTATACATGTTTAAAAATATTTAATATACAAATAGATTTAGTAATATAAATATTTAAATTATTAATTATAAATTGTATATAATTTTACAGATGAGTATTAATTATAAATGGGTAAAATGAGTTAATAATGAGTATAAAATAGGCCTCTCCACATTATATAAAAAAGATTTATTAAAATAAAAAGCGGATATTAAGGAAATCAGAATATCTTTCTCTCTTCATTTATTAAGCAACTAATTATTATAAAACGGGAAAGTAAATATTTTTATCTCTCCATTTATTAAGGGAATCAAAATATCTACATTTATTAATGAAATCAAAATATTTTCCGAAATCTTCGTCCTTTCCAACTTGCGTTCATCCATGATGACAATATTGAGATTTCCGTAGCAACATGTGTACATAATCGTCTGAGACCGGAAACATATGTACATATACAGTTAGTTAGAAACATTTTTGCAGTAAAATATGTACATAATCACAGAGACTACAAACATATGTACATGCAAACACAAACAAAAGCCTGTATAACAACATATTTTGTTCTACTATACATATTCAAATCGACGACATGCTATATGTACACACAAATATGTACATAATCACCAGATACTGCAAACTTATGTACATACAAACACAAAGTTGTACATATTCTAATTGACATCATGTTATATGTACACACAAAATATGTATGTGTACATAATCAACCCCTATCCGAATATATCATACCCGGCTATGGCGACTGAAGTTAGTCAAAATACTGTAGAAGTCTCACCTACCCAAAACTGCTCACTGAACTACCGGAAGAAGTGGAGAGCGGTTGATAGCCAGCAAGCTGAGGTGACGGTAGTCTCATCGGCGTTGACGGCGACATAAGGACTGACACTCACAACCGATACCCGGCCGGTACCCTCTATTCTTGCAGTTGGACATGGCGGCCGTGCAATCTGGGTTCCTGCGGATCTGTCGGTGTCGGTTTGTGGCAGAGGCAACAACATCAAGCGTCTTCGTTCTACAGGGTGGCTGGACAATCGATTACTCCTTGAGCAAGGTGGCGACCGCAGCAGCGTCAATCACGTCGGATGTGGAGGCTAAAGAAAGGCTGAGTCTGGCAATTGGAGAAGAAGAGAGAAATAGAAGGTTCGGTGGTTGAGAATAATAAAGGGGTTCTAGATCTCAAATATATAGTTACCAAATTTCATTAACTAGTTTCTTTATTTTTAGCCTGATTAATATATTTGAAAATATTAATTATTTTTAATTGTTACCTTAACTGCTTAACTAAGATTCTCTTCACACCTTATTTATCTTTTTATTTTAATTGTTAATATTAGGGACCTTGTTTGTATTCTAAAAAAAAAAAAAAAAAAGTTACCCTGTTCGCTTAATCTTCTCATTATAAATTGGTTTTAACTCAAAAATCGGAAACGGAATGGAACGAATCTAGTCTATATGTATACTCTTGTTCATGAAAGTTTTTGGAATCATTCCTTGTGATTTGAAATAATTGGAGTAGAATTTGATTACGTTTGATATCCTACAGGGTAACAAAATATGGGCAAACAATTGCATTTTACATTAAACCACAATAAATGATTCCATAAAATTTCATAAATAAATATATATATATATATATATATATATATATGGACTAAATTCGTTTCCATTCCGTTTCCGTTTTCGGAGTAGGAACCAAACGTTGGAGATGGGATACGTCATATACTCCCTCTTTTTTATAGTTAGAACCCTAAAATACTAGGTTGCGGTACTTGCGGATGCTCTCACACTCTCTGTCATGTCTGCAAGTTGCAACTGATTTTGCTGTCGCATATCAAACTTTTATCTGTTTTCGATCTATTTACGGTCTTACGATTCTTAATCACTTCTCATCTATTCCATATATAAAACCTTCCACTATGATACGCCCTCATGAACAACAAATTCATCTCCCTTTTAGATTCTTGCAAGCGCTTGAAACAATTCAAACAGGTCCATGCTCAAATAATTGTATCGCCAGATCTTTCTACTCAGCAATTGTCCTTCCATATCTCCAGATTAGCTTCTCTTTCTGCTTTAATCCCACCATTTGGAGCCAATTTGACCTACGCAAAGACCATTTTTTACGATCTTCCAAACCCACCAATCTCTCTATGGAACAATCTCATCAGAGGCCTCTCCTTGAGTGATAAGCCATTTGAAGCCATTTCATTTTACCAAAAGCTGATTGGCAGTGATCAAAGACCTAATAATTTTACTTTCCCCTGCTTGATTAAGGCCTGCACAAGGCTTCCAGTATATGAGTATGGGATACTCTTACATACCCATGTTGTTAAATTTGGTTTGGAGTTTGATTCTCATGTACAGAGCTCCTTGATTCACTTTTATGCCAGCAGAAAGGATTTGAATTGTGCAAAGAGGGTATTTGGAAATTGCTGCTTTGGTGATATCGTTTCTTGGAATTCTATGATTGATGGCTGTGTAAAATGTCAGGATATGGTGTTTGCTAGGTTGGTCTTTGATAAGATGGTTTCTAGGGATGTAATATCTTGGAATACTATGATTAATGGCTATGGAATTTTGGGTCTAGTTGAGGAAGCAGAGAAACTGTTTGATAAAATGCCTCAAAGAAATAAAATCTCTTGGAACAGTATGCTAAGTGTCTATGCCAAATGTGGGAAGCTTGATAAAGGAAAAGAGCTGTTTGATAAAATGCCCTGTAAGGATGTAACCTCATGGAACGCAATGTTAACATGCTATGTAGAGAGCGGAAAGTCCAATGAAGCGCTCTCCCTTTTCGAGAAGATGCTCGAGGCTAGTATGCAGCCAACAGAAGTGACTTTTGTCATCTTGCTGTCTGCTTGTGCTCAATTGGGTGTTTTGGATCAAGGTTTACGCGTCCATCAATTCATCGAGCAACATAAAACTGAAGTTAATTCCATCACGAAGACTGCCTTAGTAGATATGTATGCTAGATGTGGGGATATTTCTAAAGCTACTGAAATTTTCTCTTCTATTGAGTCAAAAGACACATTTGCTTGGAATACAATTATAGGGGGAATGGCATTGCATGGAAGAGGCAAGGAAGCCATACAACTTTTCGAGGAGATGAAACAACAAGGCTTTCAGCCTAATGACATGACTTTTGTTGCATTACTGGTTGCTTGTAGTCATTCCGGAATGGTGGAAGAAGGCCGAAACCTCTTAGCTTGCATGTCAACCAATCATGGGTTGTATCCTAAAGTTGAGCATTATGGTTGTGTCACTGATCTCCTTGCTCGGTCTGGCTGCATGGAGGAGGCTGCTGAACTAGTAGCTTCTTTGCCTGTGGAACCGAATCCGACTATTTGGGGAGCACTAGTCGGTGGTTGCAGGATTTATGCTAATCATATGGTTGGTGAAAGTGCAGGAAAACACCTTATCAATCTACAACCTCACTATACTGGACGGTATGCAATCCTTCCCTGTAGTCTGTACTATGTTAACTATGTTCATGTTCCATTATATCATTTAGTGTTACTTGATTACCTACTGAAAGTCGAATATTGTATTCACGATTGGCTTTTTGTCAAGAAAATGATACAACAATCTCAAAGAATTATCACTAATAAACCTTTCTACCATTTTGTATACAAAGTTTGTTGGAGATAAGACGGAACAACCACGGTATAATATATCTCAGTTGGAATGTTACTAGCTAAAGCTTATAAGCTGATTGTGATTAAGGCCGATGAAAAATAAACTAGCTAGAGCATCTTCCTACATTAACATTGCGGGTCTATCTTGATCAGTACTTCTATACTATCGATAGTGTGACTTGCAATTGCATCTCATTTTGATAGATTTGTTCACTTTGATGAAGCAGTAATATATAGGTGAAAGTGAAAGGGAAACAAAATGCCTTCTTTGATCATCTCTCTCAACCTTTGTTTTCTTTGCTTTCTACAGTTACACACTCCTGTCAAACATCTACGCATCTACGGAACGATGGGAAGACGCGAGCAAAACTAGGCTTCTTGTGAAAGACAAAGGTGTAAGGAAGTTCACAGGTTTGAGCGTGATAGAAAAGGAAGTATCTTAGCATTAGTTTGTAGCTGGTGGCTGGTTGCTCATACCCTAATGGGGTAATTGTCTCAGTGAGGATCAATTTTCTTGCAGGCAGGCTTGAATGATATGTATTGGTCATTTACATGGCTCGGTAGTCGTACTTGATGATTGGTTTATAGGTTTTGTCCCTTGTTAGGGTGAGTTTTTTGGTAAAGGTGGATCAGCAATATTTATAGTTTTTTGCCCCATGTGTTGCGCAAAATTGAATCTTCATACAATTGGATACATGAAGTTTTTCCACATATTTTTCATGCATTTATGCTTATAGCTTTGTGTGTTAATTGGTTGGAAAAAGTTAGGGTACTAATCCTTAATTTTGTATCGGGTGATTTTCGTTAGTACTAGTTTATAGCCCGCACCATGTGTGGGTTTGTTAATAAAATAGCTTATCCTATTATATTTTTTACTATATTATATGTCGTTAACTTTATTAGTTATATGTTATGATCTCGTATAAATGACTCGTCAAGTGTTACATAGTAAATGAGACCACGTAGCTCATGTGTTGATCATTAATTAGTTTTATGCTAATAAATTTTTTTTAAATCTAATTTATTATTTAATAAATAATAATTTAAATAAAAAAACATAATCATATAATTTAAAAATATCATAATCTGATATGAAATCAATTAGTAAAAAAAGATTAATTGGCTTAATTTGTGATTTAGTAAAAGATTTAATTCGAGGTAAACGTAGGAGCGCCACGTCAGCATTAATTTCGTATGTTTTAGTAAAGTATATAGATGTACATTTAGTATATTGATAACATAAGAATTACGAATTTAATAGTTCAACGGTTCACAAATTAGGTTACAACGACCCACAAATTAGTAGATCACAAGGGCACAACGACCCACAATCATTAGGTCACAACGACCCAAAAATCATTAGGTCAAAACGACCCAAAAATCAGTAGGTCACAATGATTACATACAAATACTAATTCGATATGAATAAGTATTATATTTGATTTTGACCAATGTAATAACCGAAAATTTTAGTCCTGGATTCCGATCCGTCAACCTTTACCCTATTAGTGGAATTAAATTGAGATTCAATTTCTATCATTTTATGTGACTTTAATCCACATAAAATGATAAATGAGGTAACCGGAATTTATTTATGTACCTTTAAAATAAAATAATAACTTAAATAATACGGATAATAATCCCGTAATTATTTCCACAAATTTTCTTTGGATCCGGGACGTTAAACGAATTTCTTCCGCATTCCTTATTTTTTATAAGGTAGCAGTCCGGTTTTGGCCAATACCCAGCCCACCGGCCCACCTCTTTAATCACAACCCTAATCCTAATCTAACTCCAAGATTAACTTAAACTTTTTTTTCCCTAACCCTACTGCTGTTATACCTCTCAACATCGCCTCCTCTATCACCTACCTCTCTCTCTCGCTCGGCCCTCTGTAAACGTACACCGCCACTTCTACACAATCCACGCCAGCACCGCCGACCACCAGGGCTTCGAGCGTTTGCAACGGGCGGGCTGCCTCCTACGGTACCGGAACCTCCTTCGTCCACGTTAAACAGGTGAGCATCTCTCCTCTTCCGGTTCGTTATAACCAACTACCGCTAACGTTCCGGGCTGTTGCACCGCCAGGCGAACCGTCTGCATCAGCCAACCGGACGAGTCATGCACCGCCTATCGTTGTTGAGGAGTCGGACGCTGCTGCGGACTTGGTAACCGGTGAGTTTTTGTTCCATTCTTCCCCTCCCTCCACCTCCGTTTCCCTCTCTGGTTCGTATGGTTGAGACAACGGGTCCGTTCCTCTGCTCCCTGTAGGGACTAACGAGGACTTAGAGTGCACCGACGGGAGCGAAGACGGATCAGCGTACAAATCGGTCCAAGACGCTCCTCTACGCCATAGCAACCGTAAACACCGGACCTTGACAATAGCCGTAGGTGAGTCCTTCTCGAGCCATCTTCGGTGCACTGCAGTGTAATCTAAATTAATTAGATATGTACGTTAAGGGTATGAAAGTATACAGAGATTTTCAAATGAGATTGTAGGATGAGATGGTTTTGAGAAGAGTGTAGGATATGCCTATATATATATATATACGAACTTAATAATTGAAGGTTATAAAAAAGAGAATGAATAACAGTGAAAGGTTTATAGAAAGGATTGTATAAATACGTATGTATAGGTTAGTGCAGAAAATACAAGGACCACATATATATATGTATAAGTCCGTACACTTAGATGAAGAATAGGAGTATCGATTAGTGTAGTATATATAAGAGTTGTGTTTGCCGAATATATAAATAGACGTATATATATTATATGAAAATAAAAGTATACCTAAGTGAATTAAAGTTATACATGTGGATCGATACATATATAAGTTTACTCATATGAATGGGAGTTGCGGAAATGTCTTGTATAGAGTTATATATATATATATATATATATATATATATATATATATATATATATATATATATATATATATAAATACCGAATGGTTACGGTTTAATATGATATGGAAGTAAGGGTTAAAGTATGTACCTATGTATACATACGTTTGGAAGAGTTTTAGAGTATAACCTATAACTGGTGTAACTATCAAAAGGAATTGATAGTTTCTACATTAAACTTCGAGAAATTACGACACCAAGGGTAAAATGGTCTTTTACCATAAGAGATTTTTTCCGTAATTCCTTCGCATGAGGTTGGACGTCGAGAGGTGATTTTGATACACATACCTTATTTGACAGGCGTTTGAATTACCACGAGTACGGACTGTTTGGGACGTGTTAGAGAGTATTTTGACTCAAGTAAGTCCTTGCGACTTACTTAGCCAGTTTCTGAGTGTTAGTTGAATGATAGTAGTTGTGTGTGCTATTTGCGTGTTTAATAATAATAACTTGCTAAGACGACTGTTATTATTACGTTTAAGGCCCAAGTGTATGTATAACGGGCCGTGACATCACTGCCCAACTCTGACAGGAGACTGGGAGGTTCTCTATACCCAGACCAGGCAGGTACAAGGTGAGATGCATCGGATCCATTCCTGATGGTTACACGGGGGCGGAGGCGAGGTTTGGGAATCCCTCGTGTCACAAAAATAAGTATCACTAGAGTGAAAGAGTAATTTAAAGCAAGATAATAAACGGACTTGTTTGAAAGCATGATAAGTGTTTATATTTATCTGAGTGTGTTTGTACTGCTATTATTCTGCTAATATTTAGATAACTAGCTAACGGTTCTTCTTGTTGTTGTTTTAGATTTACCGTAGGTTAGACCGGCAGCTGAGTGATCCGGAAGTAGTGGTCAGCCGGGTCTCCGTACTCCTTAGAGCGGGGTTGGGGTTGTTTTGTCTTTCCTTTCTTTTGGTTAAGACAGTTGTTCTTTTCTTTTGTTTAAGTACTTTAGGCTGCTAGACAGTGTTGCATTCATTACCCTAAAAATATTTTTATGAATTTCGGTTTCTTTATTTGTGTCTTGTTGCAAGGTCCTAGTAATGTTGTTGTCAAACTGAGGTCGGGACCCATTGTGAGGTCCTAACCAGTAATACTCCGAGTTCTGAGAATTCGGGGTGTTACAACCAAAAGATTCAGAAATGTATTAATTTTATAATCCTCAAACACTTTAAATCTATTTATACATGTTTTCAAAGTGTCATCATTTCCTCATAATCGATGAAGGAGAACAAAAATCATATTTTACAAAATAATTATGGTTTAGTTAAAAAAAGATTTATTAACTTAATTCGTGATTTAGTAAAAAGTTTAATCCGAGCAAAAACATGGGAGTGCCACGTCATAATTAGTGTGTTTTGTTTTAGTAAAGTATATAAAATATATATGTATATTTAGTATATTGATAAAATAAGAATTACGAATTTAATAGTTCAACGACCCACAAATCAGTAGGTCACAAACGACCCACAAATCAGTAGGTCACAACGACCCACGAATCAGTAGGTCACAAAGACCCACGAATCAGTAGGTCACAAAGACCCACGAATCAGTAGGTCACAACGACCCACGAATCAGTAGGTCACAACGACCCACAAATTCATAGGTCACAACGACCCACGAATTCATAGTTCACAACGACCCATGAATTAATAGGTCACAACGACCCACGAATTAATAGGTCACAACGACCCACAAATTATTATGTCACAACGACCCACAAATCAGTGGGTCACAACAACCCACTAATTATTAGATCATTAGATCAAAACGACCCAAAAATCATTAGATTAAAACGACCTACGAATTAGTAGGTCACAACAATCTACATACAAATACTAATCCGGTATAAATAAGTATTATACTTGATTCTGACCAAAAGATTCAGAAATGTATGATTTGTATAATTTTCAAACCTTCTAGGTCTATTTATACATGTTGTCAAAGTGTTATCCTTCTCTGATAACCGATGTGGGATAACAAAATTCATATTTTACAAAATAATTAAGGTTTAGTAAAAAAAATTATTGGCTTAATTCGAGATTTAGTAAAAGATTTAATCGGATAAAAATGTGGAGCCTAAATTTTTTTTTTTACAAAATAATCAAAGATTCTAGGTATCTTTTAAAAAAAAATTTAAAAAACATAAAAGAAGCTCAATTTTTTTTTTAATATTCTTAATTATTTGTGCTTGATAATCTTTAATATTTATTAAGTAATTCGGCATCTATTTTTTAAGAATGGTAATTTAGTAGTTTATTATAAATTTTTTAGGAGTGACATTTTAGTAAATATTTTAGAAAAATGCTGAGGTGACATCCCTCGTTGATTGACACGTAGCATTAGTGTCCTTTGTTTTAGTAAGTTATATAGATTGTATTTTTTTTTTATAATGGGGTTCAAAGTAGACGCTTATTCTAATAACTAATTAGTTTATATAAATTAGATCCCTATCCTAATATTCCTAAGAAAAGGGAAAAATAAATAAAAATAAATTAGTCTATATAAATTAAACTCATATCCTAATAATTCTAGAAAAAATAAAAAATAAAGAGAAAAACAATATCTCATTTTATTGTCTAATATCTTAATACGCAAGTGTACGACTCAATATGTTAATGCCAAATCTAATAAGTTAATACTAATATGTTAATTTGCATGCCTGATACCTAATATGTGGTGGTGATGGCGGAGGTTGTGGGATCCAGCGGCGACATGCGGTTCAAGAGGGAGGGAAAGAAAGCCGCTGACTGGCGCTTTTTCATTTTCGGCAAGGGCTCACCGCATGCAGAGGTGACGTGGACTCCAACTTCTGGCAACTCGACAAAAAGTCGGAAGAGAAAGAGAGAAAGAGAAGAGTTATTTGGGGAGAGATGAAGGATTTTAGTGGAGAAGACCACACAAATGGTGGAAGTAGAACCACAATTTTACTGATATTACGATAACCTTTATATAAGCTTTACAAGAGAATATTAACTAGTAATATATAGGAAACTAAATAACAAAGATATTATCACAATCTTAATATTACCCTGATCTCGATCTTATCACGATCTCAATCTTATTACGATCACGATCTCGATTTTATTACGATCACAATCTCGATCTTATCACGCCTCCTCAAGTCGGTGGTGGGTGACGGAAGGGCGCACAACATCGAGCTTGAACTTGAGAAATTAATACGCGGACCATAAAGCCTATGTAAACAGATCCGTCAGCTGGTTGGCGGAATGTGTAAAGTTAGTGCGAGCAATGTTCTGACGCTCCTTTTGACTTGCCTTTGAATATATTTTATTCAATTTGAGGCAATGAGTCTTGAGCGAAAGTAGTTGGGGTTGCACTTTGTTTTGTTTGGCGAGGCCGGTTGGTTGGTGGCCCTAGAACACAAATATGTATAAGATCGTTGCTATGATACCATGAAGAATTTTAGTGGAGAAGACCACACAAGTGGTGGAAGTAGAACCACAATTTTATTGATATTATGATAACCTTTATATATGCTTTACAAGAGAATATTAACTAGTAATATATAGAAAACTAAATATCAAAGATATTATGACGATCTTAATATTATCACGATCTTAATATTATCACGATCTCAATAGTATCCTGATTTTCGATCTTATCACGATCTCGATCTTATTACGATCACAATCTCGATCTTATTAAGATCTTGATCTCGATCTTATCAAGAGAAGAGAGAGTGCAGAGGTGAACACTAGAGAAAGAGGCATGGAGGAGGGTGAGCTTGCTTGGCTTCCAGAGAAGGGCAAGGTGGTGGAGAGTTCTAAGGAAAGGAAGGGTGAAGAGAGTTGGAATGAGGGAGATGAGGGAGTTCCACAAAGAAAGAGATTAGGGTGAAGGTTGTTGTAGAAGGGAAGGACGAGGTGAATTACAGAGGATGGAGGGAGGTGTTGGCTTTCTTCGGGGAAGAAAGGGGCAGGATCAAAGAGTTGTAGAGATAGAGAGTGAAGAGAAGTGATGTAGTGTGTGGCCATGGAGAGGTGATGAGGGGCCGACGACCAGGGTGCAAGCTTGGTTGCAATGCGTAGATGGTGTTGCTAGGGTAGTGTAGGGGTGGCTAGGCCACTACAGGAGTCAGACTAGAGGGTTGCTGCAACTATAATTGGGAAGAAAAGTAAGTGCGTCAAAGGATGTTGGCGTTCACAGGTCGGGGAGAGAGAAGGCCAATGAGATGGCGGAAGAAAAGATAGAAATAAAAATAAAAGAAAAAAAAAGAAATACGACCCGGTCCAATAACAAACTCGATAAAAAATACCCAGAACGGGATTTTTTCCAAACTTTTTCGTAAAATAACATACGAAAAATATGTGTAAATTATATACTCATAAAATTAAATTTACGATGTAAAATACTCTCGAAAAATATTTATGATACTAAAAATAATAATAAAAATACGGAAAAATTATTTATATAAAACGCGCCTTATTTTTGGGTGTTTCAAACGTAAAGTTTTTATTGCTTGTAATTTTAATCATTTTTAAAGTCTAATTTCTCAATGATACGAGCTTGTATATTGATGTCATCCGTGTCTCCGCCTAAGTCGACCCGTCAAGCGGCACGTCTTGTCTTTGCTCCACCATGTCTTTGCATTAGTGTTGGAATGATGGTTGAGGCTTGCCCGATATGTCAAAACACGTCTTTTACTTAACGTTATTTTCATAGTTTGTTTAATGTGATAATAGAAGGGATATTCTTGTGAAATATTCCCTTCTAAGCTTTCTCATTGGACCCCTTTAAGCTTTGTCCTATATGACCCCCTTTTAGACCTTTTATTTCTGATCTTTCATTCTGTCTCCATATCTCTATATAAATAATGTTTGACATCACTTCTAATAGATGTTCAAATTAAATCAAGTCTAGTTGAGAAGTATTTCCTCCTTGATTTTGGGCATCACATCTTCACTTTCAAAGTTCTTCCTTAAATCTTCGATCCAAGCCTTCACATTCGAGGATTCTTCAAGAATCAACCTATCCACTCCATTTCACGTATTGCTCGATCAGCCTTGATCGAATAAACCATTCACTTTCGCATCCATCTCAAAGCTTCCACCAACCATATTATATCCTTAGATTCACCGCACATCTACAAACGAGGTAGTTGAAGTTCAAGCTCGATCTAAATTCAGAGTTTGCCCTTGAACATATCCAATGACACATCAAATTGGTATAAGATCTAGATGATCGATGCTAGAGCCCAGTTTGAAGCATCAAAGTGGTATCAAAGCAAATGGATCAAAGTTAAGTTCTCTTTACTGTTGTCCTTCATCATTCATCATTGTTCATCAATGCTCATCCATGACGATGATGAGTCCTTTGATGAGGATGAGGAATGGTGGCCGCCTCCAAACCCACCAAGGCTCAAACAAACCATTCGTGGGCACCGACGTTATCCACATGACCAACGGCAAGCATATCGTGAAGATATTTATTTTGCCTCCCCGAAGGTGTGTCTAACTTGAGGACGGAGAGTGGTTTTTCCCATACCCACCAAGGCCCAAAGAAACCATCCATGGGCACCGATGACATCTCCATTGGCCAATCATGATCTTATCACGAAGATACATATGTAGTCCCCCAATGTCGTGTCTATCTTGAAGAAGATTACATTGCACTCCGCCGTCCGGACACTTACAATTATCATCTGGATGGTACGACAACAAAACTCTACAATCAACAACAAGAAGAGATGAAGTCTTCAGGTATAATCACTCTTACACTCGTCAAAATCCTCAAGATTCAGAAGATCAACAAGAGCATGATGCCTATGAAGGAGACGCCTTTCTTAGGTGTGAGATATAAACATTGAAGGCGCAAGTTCTTGCCCTCATGACGGCCGCACAACACCAAGAAAAGACCGAAAGAACGCCGAGTCGTGGTCTTGTTGTTCCGACACAAGCCACTTTCGGCAAAGGACCCTAAGTAGTGACACAACCTAAGTGTAAATTGGTTGTCAACCCGTTGTATGACGAGGACAAATTCGACGACGAGGGCAATGTAATCATTAACGATGAAGGAGATGCCAACTACGGCATGAAGCGAAATGTGAATCCATTAGATTGCTCTCCGGCACTTCTAATTTATTTTGCAAACATGTTGTATGCCGAGTATAACGAAGAAAACCACAGTGATGCCATCACCAAGGGAGAAGGAGACGACAACCCTGCCAACGACACAATTGTGATGATGGCCTACAAGTTCGAGCCTCGGATCTAGGTTTTGTCCTTTTTTATGTCCAATAACTTACCTCCCAACTTGCCTCTCCATCTTTTCGGCATGCCCTTGACGTTCAATGATCTACCACCCAAGTTGCCACCTAACGTACCATCTTGATGAACTACATGTTTGAGCCTTTCGATCCGGAGTTTTTTTCTTATTACGTCCAATGATCTACCATCCAACTTCCCACCCATATGAGACATTGAGCACAATTTCAAAGAGTTTTGGTACCATCAATGACCGGCATTGTTCCATTACCGCTATGTGATCCCGCGTCTTGTTGACATTTTGACCAATTCCATGACACCACTATCTTGGGACTACAAGTTCAAGCCTCTCGATTCCTTTGGCGTGAACCCGATGTTCAACTTCCAAGGTCTCGCTTTCAATGTTGATCCCTTCTTTGACCATGGTAAAATGAGAACGTTTTACATCCAAGATGAAGGGACTGATACGCCTTGGATATTGATGTCATTCGTGCCTCCACCAAAGCCGGCTCTTCAAGAGGAACGTCTTGACTTTGCTTCACTATGGCTTTGTATTAGTGTTGGATCAATGACCGAGGCTTGTTTGTTATGCCGAAGCACGTCTTTTACTTAGCTTTATTTCTATAGTTTGCTTATGTAATAATAGAAGAGATATTATGTGGAATATTTTCTTTTAAGCTTTCTCATTGGACCCCCTTTAGGCTTTGTCATATTGAACCCCTTGTAGACCTTCCATTTTGGACCTTTCAATTCTGACATTTTGTTTTGCTCTCGTCCTTTATATACAGGATGATTTGCCTTACTTGTAAGAGATGTTCAAATTAAACCAAGTCTAGTTGAGAAGTATATCCTCCTCCTTGATTTTTGGGCATCACATCTTTCCTCTCAAAGTTCTTCATTAGATCTTCGATTCAAGCCTTTACATTCGAGGATTCTTAAAAAACAACCTATCCACTCCACTTTACGAATTGCTCGAAGAACCTTGATTGGATCAACCATTCTCTTTCACATCCATCTCATAGCTTCCGCCAATATATTTTATCCTTGGATCCACCTGCCATAAAAAACAAAGTAGTTGAAGTTCAAGCTCGATCTAGATTCGGAGTCTGTTCTTGAACGTATCCAAGGACACATCACTCAAGGTATGATAGTCTCGACTAACACGGCTATTCATCAATTGCAATTGGATTGATTTGGTAAATAGTCTTTCTATCTTGAGATGGTTTTAATGTTTACCTTTCTTTAATTAAATTGATAACAAAATATCCATTTCTATAATTTTAATACAAGAAATTGAATTTTCTAAACGATACAATATTTATATATTTTTTATAATGGAAAGTAGTTTGATGCCCTAGATGACACACGCCGTCTAGGGGATCAAAAGGCCGAAAAAGATCGGCAGACGGCATAATCTTCATGAAGAACCACAACAAAGGAAATAAAATAGATACACAAGAGTACATCTGAAAAGCTCAAAAGTAGAGAAGTCTTCGAGGGAAAGAAGAATATCTAGTGAACGAGAAACGACGAGCACAACATCCGTCGTCGAAGGAAGTACACATATATGAAGCCTAGGAACAATTGTGCCTCATATTTGGATCTTGAAGTGCCCCTCAGATTTGGACTTGAAGCAAAGTCATCATGAGTTGATCACAAATTTACGCCACCTCTTAGACAAACGACTCGAAACGCCACCCAAAACATGCATCACACACGGAAGATAGCTATGAAAACACGAGACCTTGAGAGTAGTGTATAACTTTAATATAAAAAATTTGAAATATTTACTATTAGTTGTTAACTAAGGTTGACTAAGAGAATGATTCACCAACCTTTTGATTTGTTTGAAGGTAGAGATAGAAACTTGATGAGACGAAACTTGATGAAACGAACAAATCCTTAGCTCATCCGAAACATAATTTTTATTTTTGGTGTTTTTGGTGACGTTAGGCCGAGATTGAAACATACACTCAGATTGTTCAAAGCCTAATTTTAATTTGTTAAAACTTAAAAGATTATCAAGGAGTCATCATAGGGGATCATTATCCAATAATTGTTGTAGATCTAGGTTTTTGGT
Source organism: Fagopyrum homotropicum (assembly GCA_033239125.1). Lineage (NCBI taxonomy): Eukaryota > Viridiplantae > Streptophyta > Magnoliopsida > Caryophyllales > Polygonaceae > Fagopyrum > Fagopyrum homotropicum. Next base: position 145,526,224 of record BSWB01000002.1, read on the forward strand.
TAGAAAAGAAAATTAACAAACACAAATTGAAGACCTCCGTAGACCTATCATCGCTCTCCTCTCCATTTTGTAAGATTTGAGGAAAAAAAACAAAACACAGAATGAAACCCACCTACTTTTTCTCTATAATTTTTAAGAGAAATTCAAGAAGGATGTCCGTTGATCTAGTTTTTTGGTTTAACGGAGAGTAATTCACCGAAGAGTGACTCATCTGGGAATGACAAAGAAACTATTTGCAGATCTAGATCTCAACCAAATATAGCTTGCAACCGTTGTACAAGATGGTTGCTCGATTTTAGATTAATATTGTTCATTCTATTAGTGATGTTGTGGTGCGGGAGTTACGTGCATTTTTAGTTCCAAACGAAAACTTTCCTTCTAACATTTGTAGGTTCATCAACAAGAGCCAATTATATCTTTGATTTTATCAAGTATTCACGGCTTTAAGGCCTTTGTTTTATGTTTTTCAAGGAAAAAAACATATCTAACACATCCAACATATCAACATAATCAATAGATGGAAAAAGTGTAAGATCAAAATACACAAAAGAATATTAACCAAAAGTTTAGGTTGATTAGGAAGAACTTAAAAGACAAGGCAAGGTCGGAGTAGCAGGTCGAAAAATTGAAAGGGTTTTAGAGAACGGGAGCTGGGATCTGAAGTGGAGAGAATGGATTGATGGTTGACGACATCGAAGAAGTATTTATGGGATCTAGTAAATTGGAGACATCAATTGGTTGATTTAAAAACTGATAGACACTAACTTTTTCTTAGTTTGATAGCGGCGGTAAGCCACAAGATTTTGTTGAAGAGAGTTTCCTCTAGCGAACACAATAAAGAGGATTTTGGTGAGTTTTTTTTGGGGGCATGTTATATACCCAGATCTTGATTTACTAATGTCAAAATAACTTGCCATCCAACAATGCCTAACGAGCGTCGGCGCCAAGAGCCAACGCTAGTTTTTTTTGGGTAAAATGGGGAGTAGGTAGGTTTTGTAACCATGAGCATACAAAAGACCCCAAGTTAAAAATGCGTACAAAATAGGCCCATCGAGATAATATAAAAAATATTTATTAAAATAAAAAAAGGATATTAAGAAAATCAGAATATCTTTCTCTCTCCAGTTATTAAGCAATTTATTTTTACAAAACGGGAAAGTAAATATTTTCTCTCTACATTTATGAAGGAAATCAGTATATCTTCCTTCCATTCGTTCTCTCCGAAATTTTCGTAACAGACGGTTGCTAATCCAATTTGCGATCATCCATGACCTCGATATTGAATCAATCATGGTAAGATTTTCGCAGCAACATATGTACATAATCGCTAGAGACTGCAAACATATGTACATATATAATTAGTCAGTAACATTTTCGCAGCAACATATGTACATAATCACCAGAGACTGCAAACATATGTACATGCAAACACAATAGAAGTCTGTATTACAACATATTTTATTCTACTGTACATATTCTAATCGACAATATGATATATGTACACACAAAATATATTTGTGTATCATCAAACCCCTATCTATTTACACAACTTGCATATTTGTTACATACGAACACAATAGAAGTCTGTATTTAAACACAACCCAAATATCAAATGTACACAAACTACATGATTGGTACATATAAAGTTAGTCAGTAACATTTTCGCAACAACATATGTACATAGTCAGTCTTAAACAAACATTCAAATCGATTGATGGGTTACAGAGAAAATTCGAACATGTAAGGGTACGGAAAAGTGGTTTTCTTTAAAAACTAGAGTATAATCGTGGAAGCTATCATACATGGTTATGACGACTGAGGTGAATCGATTTGAGATTTCGATTCTCCTTTGAAGCAATTGGTAACTTTTACCTATTGAAGACAACAGTTTAATAGGCGATTGAAGGAGAATGTTGAGGATGAAGAATGGGATGAAGACGAGACCTCGAGAGCACTTGCTATGGCGAACTTGCTTCCGTCTTCAAGGAGAGCTTTTTTGGTTTGATTTCGGTTACCAGTTGAAATCGATAATGGCGATTTGATAATGGAAAATCTCATGGTTACCCTCTTTAACCGGTCCCCCTATTTTTTTTTGCTTAATTAATATATTTTATCAAATAAATAACTGCCATAATTTAGTAACTGCCTCTTAAATATATACTTAATTACTAATTTATCGTTTTCAAACAAATGTAAAATACTTGAGGCCTTATTTGTATTTAAAAAAAAATAAGTTAGCTTAGTAGCTCAATCTTCTTTTTTTTTTAATTTATTAAATTAAAAAAACCAAAAGGAAAAAAAATTGGACGCCGGTTTAAGAACTAATTATGATAATAAACCTTACCAATGACGAAAGCAACACAACAACTCCCAATAGATCGGTAACACGCAGATAAATTTTTTTTAACACCCCTACTACAAACTGTACCAAAAACTAGAATTGAGCTGTGACACCTCCAATTTGTTTCTTGTAATTGCCATAATCATTTAATTTTATTTTCTTACAGAAATTCAAAACAATTTTTTTTTTCCGGGTGAGGTCGTCTTCCTCTCATATGTTGCATCACTGAGCCTCACCTGAGTCGCCTCAATTCCGATCTCTTTCCCACTCAAATCACTCATACTTCTTCCCATTTTAAAACCCACAAAACCCCAATCCAAGACAAATCATTCATTCGAGACCCTGGTTTGTTCGCTAGGACGAAATTCAACCTTCCTTGTTAACCCAATCCGATTATGCAGACCATGAACTCTATTTTGCCCCAATTTTGAAACCACAAAGAGTGAAGGAAGGGAAGAAGAGTGAATCGGAAAGTATTTTGATCAACAATGGCTAATTCATCAATCATGGATACACTCTTCCAACGCTCTTTGGAGGATTTAATCAAAGGTATACGTCTCCAAGCATCGGATTCGCCCACAGCCAACTCCCCTTTCTTCTCCAAAGCCATGGAGGAAATCAGAAGGGAAATCAAATCAACAGATCAACATACTAAATCGACCGCCCTCTTGAAGCTCTCCTACCTTCACACCCTCTACGGATTCGATATGTCGTGGGCTGATTTCAATGTGATTGAAGTGATCAGCTACCCGCAATTTAGTCTCAAGAAGATCGGTTACTTGGCTGCTTCTCTCTCTTTCCATCAAGGCACCGAGGTCCTTCTCCTTGCTACCAATCAGTTTCGCAAGGATCTTTCCAGCCCTAACGATTTCGAGGTGAGCTTAGCGTTGAATTGCTTCTCGGTTATTGCTACTCCTGATTTGGCTCGGGATTTATGTAATGATATATTCACGTTGCTGTCTAGTACTCGAATTTATGTTAAGAAGAAGGCCATTTCGGTTGTTTTGAGGGTTTTTAGCAAGTATCCAGATGCTGTTAGGGTTTGTTTCAAAAGATTGGTTGAGAATTTGGATAGCTCTGATATGCAAGTACTGTCTGCTACTGTTGGTGTTTTCTGTGAGCTCACTTTAAGGGATCCTCGAGCTTATTTGCCGTTGGCACCTGAGTTCTATAGGATTTTGATTGATTGTAAGAACAATTGGGTGCTGATTAAGGTGTTGAAGATCTTTGCTAAGTTAGCACAACTTGAGCCCAGGTTGGCTAACAAGATTGTGGAGCCTATCTGTGATATGATGAGGAGGACAATGGCGAAATCCTTGGTGTTTGAATGTATCCGGACTGTGGTTGAGAGCCTGAGTGATTATGATTCTGCAGTGAATCTTGCTTTGGGGAAGATCAAGGAGTTCTTGATGGACGAGGACCCAAATCTCAAGTATCTTGGCTTACGGGCCTTGTCTGGTCTAAGCTCAAAGAACTTGGGGTCATTGTTGGATAATAAGGAGGTTGTCATCAAGTCTTTAAGTGATGCAGATCCAAATATTAAGTTGGCCTCTTTAAGGATCGTCATGGCGATGGTGTGCGAGGACAATGTTGTACCATTTTCTAGGGTTTTGGTTAACTATGCTCTTAAAGCTGATCCTGATTTTTGCAATGAGATCATTGGTTCAATACTGGCAACTTGTTCTAACAATTACTATGAGATTGTTGTGGACTTCGACTGGTATGTTACCCTTCTTGGAGAAATGTCTCGGATTCCCCACTGCCAAAGAGGAGAGGAAATTGAAATCCAGCTTGTTGATATTGGCATGCGAGTTAAGGATGTTAGACCTGAGCTTGTACGGGTCAGCCGTGATTTGCTGATTGATCCGGCATTACTTGGTAATCCTTTCTTGCATAGAATATTATCAGCCGCTGCCTGGATGTCTGGAGAGTATGTTGAGTTCTCTAAAAGCCCATTTGAACTGATGGATGCTTTGTTGCAGCCTCGTACTAATCTACTGCCACCTTCTTATAGAGCTATATATATTCACTCTTCATTCAAAGTTTTGGTGTTTTGCCTTCAGTCTTATTACTTTCAACTTGAGGGAAGTGCTTCTGCCCCTCCATTTAATATGGAAGAAGATCAGGGTGCTAGTGATGAAGCACCAGATGCTTCTAAAAAGGTAATGGAATTTGATCCAAGGGACTTTGAGGATGGAGATGAAGCTACAACTTCTGGACACTCTGCTGTTTCGCCATTATCACATAGGAAAGTTTTCACCAATGAATCAATTGTGAACTTGTTGAAGCTTACTGAGACGGCTTTAAGCCCTTTAGTCCAAAGCCCTGATGTTGAAATACTAGATAGAGCACGTAATGTTCTTAGTTTGATAAATTTGATAAAGGATGTTGGTAGTTCAGGCCTTGAAGAGGGGAAGAAAATTATTGAACTTGTCTATTCGTCTTTCTCTGAAGAGCTTGGTCCAGTCTCTGCTAGTGCCCAAGCCAGAATTCCTGTACCAGATGGACTTGAGCTCAAGGAAAATCTGAGTGATTTGGAAATGATGTACAGTGATATCCAGTTGCCAATGTCAACCTCATTTTCTCTTGGAACACGTCAATCCAGGGAAAGGGAAATTGTTTCACCTGTGAATAATGAAGTGGATGAAGACGATCAACAATCGTCATCAGAACATGCATCTCTTCTTTCCCAACATCGTAAGAAGCATGGACTGTATTATCTACCTTCAGAAAAGGATAGTGTATCTGAGGAATACCCACCTGCCAATGAAAGTAACGCTTCAAATAATCCTGGTGATGATGTGAATGATCTTGTAAAATTGACAGAACAATCTCTTATCCTTAAGAAAAAGTCAAAACATGCAAAAGCAAGGCCAACAGTTGTAAAGTTGGATGAATTTGAAGTGCCCTTTGCATTACAGAAGGCAGCACATAAAGATGACTTGGTTTCAGGTGCCGTTAGAGACCTTTATTCAGGTAATGAAGTTGTTCCTACTTCGTTCCGAGATAATCCTTCCTCTGATGAATTGATCAAGAGTAAAGGTAAGGGAAAGATCAGTGATGCTGTTGATGCAAGACAAAGTTCAGCTACTGCCATAGATACTGAACAGGGGCACTCAAGTCACAAAAAAAGCAAACACAAAAGTCATGGTAAGGAGAAGAAACATCGAAGCAAGGCCAAGGGTGATGAAGGAGATGAAAATGGTCAGAAGGACAAGCATAAAAGTAGACATCATCGTAACAGTAGGCATAAAATTCAACAAGCGGAAGGAAAATCAAATGTGGCTTTACACACACAAGTCATTCCAGATTTCCTCTTATAACGGTGAATCCACCAAAAAGCCTATACCTTTCTTCTTTCTTGGAAGCCTCTGTGCTGCTGTTCATATCTGCTCCTTCAGGTACGAGGTTTGTTTATTCTCTCAGTGCTATTGGTTTTAGTTTTTCTTTTTCTTGTGAATTATGGGCGTCTACATTGTATACTCATGCAACAAAATCTGTGTAGATGGCTTTTAGTAGTGTATGATGATCTGTTGGTTTTCAGCATTTAGTAATCATTCTTTCTTGGCTTTAATTTAGCACTGCCAAAATCTGATCAAATGTATCACTTGTATCCTTCCGATTATGGTCCTGAACCAAAAAAAAGAGGGGTCCCTTTCATTTCTTGCTCTTCATGCTTTGAAGATGCACATACCACTCTTATTGCTGTTTTATTCCTCTTATGTTATTTCAAAACCTAACAGTTATCTTTGGAAAGTTTCTGCTCCTACAGAGGGCGTTTTCTCTAGAAGGTCAATAAAAGAGAGAAAGTTATATTTTCAAAGACCACCTCTCTATTCAATTTTTATAAAAATGACATGCGGTAATATATTTCCCCTTGATACAACTGTTATTAAAGCTGATAATGTTGATGTTATTTGGCTTTAATAAAAAAATAGAACTAGATGTGGTTTTCTGAAGTTCTGTAAAAGAGTAATGGCTAAGAGAAAACACTGTTATTTGAGGACTGGTTTCTTGGAAAATTCTCAAGACAAAATGTTAAAATGCATATGTATGAAGTACATTGTCTCTAAAATATACCTCTTGGGATACAAATATGTAAAAAATTGTTGCTTTAAATATTGCATATAGATTGACAGGAAGCTGAGCTTTGTGTGAGTTTTATATGTAGGCATGTGTTAACATTTAACAATGTTACTTTTATCAGTTTCTATCAATTTTGTATGATCAACATATATCTACCTTAGCAAGCCACTCTGAATTTGAAATCACCGTTGAAGACGAATTGTTTGTTATGGGCATTTCAGTTTGCCCCATGTTACACTTGCATTACTGCATATAATTGCCTGCCCATTTAATACTAGGATGACAGTGTGCTACTGTAGTTTACAGGTGAATTTACTTAACCTGATGAATTTTGATATATAGGTAAACCTCGAGAGCCACACTCAAACTTAGGTTGCTGCTGTGGAAACGAACCCATTGTGGTGCTGTAGGCTGCTGTAGTTGTCTAGAAAAGCTACGAAGGAGCAGTGAGAAGGTATCGCTACGTGATGCTTGTTTCTTTTGGATTATTCTTCAGTCCTTCTTGGGTTTGCCTTCTATTTGCCAACTTGTGTGGACAGGCTGCACAGTTTTGATCTGCAAGGTCTTGTGTGTATTTGTGTGAAAAACTTACCTCTCATGTTGCAGTAAAGAGTTTGTGTTTCTCTACTATACAACTACATGGAGCTGGCTGAAATTTGTGAAAAGTACAGATTTTACTGCAACTTGTTCGTGGAGATGGCTAAAATGTGTTCAGGCTATGCATCCCATCTCATAATAATCCCAAGATTTTGGTGGATCAAAATGTGTTTGGTGATAGGATTGACCCAAATTTAGTCAGGGCATATATTTTCGATATCTCTAAACTATGTCCTAGATTGCCGATCCTACACATGGATAAATCCTACAAAAAAGAGTTACAAGAATAGCTAAATAAGTAAATCTAATGGAAATCAAGATTCTTAACCTTAGGATATATGTAACAAAAACAGATATCTGAGGTATATTTGGATTTGTGACTTATATTTGCAATCTAGTGGTAAAATGGTGCCAGACTCTTTAAATGTAAGAAGATTCGAGTTCGTAAAACTCATGTTTACGGATCTTCTCTCGATGAACCAGAACCGTCAAGCCGGGCACGACAAGAGGCCAAGATCAAGACATAAGAGTCCAATATTCGTCAGAATGCAAATGTAATTTTGTTGGTCACCAAAAGTAATGTACATTTAAGAAGTCTATAAATAGTGTGCCAAATTGAAGCAAATTCATAAGTTTCAAGTAACAATCCGTTATGTTCATTTGTATCTCCAAAAGAAAAGTTAATTAAAAAAGGAAATTCATTTACTACCCTCTCGATCTCACACACATTGAAAATAGTATAGACGTATCATATTACAAGTTACAAGAAACTCAAGAAAGATCTTCGTTTGACAACCCAAATATGGAGGTTAAAGATCCACAAAGACCTCTCCCTCCCAAGACTAAGATACCGTTTCATTTCTCTCCTTTTTCCCTCCAAACATTCCTCTTGTATTTCCTCCTCCTCTCCTTTGGCCTTGCCATTGGAGCCTCCTTCTTCCCCTTCAACCCCCTCCATTCTCCACCAGAAGTCCTACGGCCGAACAACCTTACAACGACAACACCAACACCAACAACCAATGATGATAAGTCGCTTCAAAATGCCTCCACGGTTGACCTTGGAGTTAATGAAACAAAGGCAAAGAACGAGAAGATTGCACTCTTGTCGGGTCCCACGGCCTCCTTTGTAAACAATGGAGTCACCATTCACTCTATCACCAATGACGAAGAGTTTCTCCGTAATGCCTCCATGGTAGACCCTAGAAGCGATGAGACGAACATGAAGAACGAGAAGAAATCGTTAATGTTAGACCATGAAGTCAATATAAAGAACGAGTCTCGTACCAAAACTAGTCATGCGATCACAAACAATGAGGAATTGCTATCGAAGGCCTCTTCCTTGGTACACCATAGAAACAATGAGACGAAGAACAATAAGACGTCTTCCATGGTAGATCATGAAATCAATACAAAGAACGAGTCTCATCCCAAAACTATCCATTCCGTTACAAACGACGAGGAGTTGCTTAAGAAGACCTCCTCCATGGTAGACCATAGAAACAAAGAGACAAAGAACAACACGACGTTTTTTATGGTAGATCATGAATCCAATACAAAGAACGAGTCTCATCCCAAACCTATCAAATCCATTACAAACGACGAGGAGTTGCTTAGGAAGGCCTCCTCCATTGTAGACCATAGAAACAGTGAGACGAAGAACAATATAAAGTCTTCCATGGTAGATCATGAAATCAGTACAAAGAATGAGTCTCATCCTAAAACTGTCCATTCCATTACAAACGATAAGGAGATGCTTAGGAAGAGCTCCTCCATGGTAGACCATAGAAACAATGAGACAAAGAACAACGAGACGTCTTCCATGGTAGATCATGAAGTCAATACAAAGAACGAGTCTCGTCCCAATACCATCCATTCCATTACAAACGACGAGGAGTTGCTTAGTAAGGCCTCCTCCATTGTTGGCTCCGGAGTCAACAAAAAGAAACCAAAGATCGTGAAGATTGCGTTCTTGTTCTTGGTGATAGGGGAGATGCCGTTGGCTCCCTTGTGGGAGATGTTCTTTTATGGATATGAAGAGATGTACACCATCTACGTGCATGCTCTTCCATCTTATAACGGGACCGTTCCTCAAGATTCCGTCTTCTTTGGACGTAGGATTCCTAGTAAGGTATGTTTGATTCATTGTTCCTTGTTGTTGGGATTTTCAACAAGTTAAACAGTGGAATAGTAATAGAAGAGAGAACATTTTGTGGTTTTGTTGCACAAAACTATCTATTTCTTTCCAGGCCTTCGGCCTAGAGAGAGCTCGTCTCGCTCGGTCCTTAGCTCACCATATACCTAGATTTATTGTCTCATTATAACACTTGTCTATTACATTCATGTTTTGTTCAATTACTTGATGAAAATCAGGAAGTGAAATGGGGAGACTTCAACATGGTAGAAGCCGAGCGTCGGCTTCTAGCAAGCGCACTCCTTGACGACACCTCCAACGAACACTTCATCCTCCTCTCCGAGTCTTGCATTCCTCTCTTCAACTTCTCCACCATCTACACATACATCACACAATCCTCAACCATCTTCATCGACTCCTTCGACTATCCGGGGGCCACAGGTCGTGGTCGTTACGAGCATCAAATGCTCCCTACAGTCTCCCTCTCTCAATGGCGCAAAGGCTCCCAATGGTTCCACATGGACCGCTCCATCGCCATATCTGTTGTCTCGGATTCCAAGTACTTCCCGCTGTTCCGGAAGTTTTGTCGAGTGGCGTGCTATGGCGACGAGCATTACTTGCCTACGTTCGTTGGAATCGAGTTTGGATCCAAGAACTCGAACCGGAGCTTGACATGGGCCGATTGGACATCAAAGGGTGGCGGGGCTCATCCCGTTCAGTTTCAGAGGCCCCACATTACGCCGGAGTTTATTCGGCGGTTGAGGGGTGGGTATAGGTGTAAGTATAATGGGAAGAAAACGAGTGTTTGTTACTTGTTTGCTAGGAAGTTTATGCCTAGTTGTTTGAGTAGGTTAGTGAGGTTTGCTCCTACGGAAATGCAGTTTGGTGCCCATGCAAAGACACTCATTGATAGCTATCGAAACCAAAATAAAATTTGACATTGTAAGCTTGAGACTTAGCTATCGAAACCAAAATAGGAATTGATTAATGGGCATTAATAGATAATTAGTTAATTGTTTTTAGTAATTAATCTATCTCTATAAGTATGTGAATTGAAGCTTAATAAATTACCATCGTTACTAAACATTCTCTTTAATATTATGGGTCATGATTTTAAGGTGACGTGAATGAAAGAGAAATTTTAAAAAAAATGAGTTAAGATTAATGTTAAGTGTTCTCTAGTGTGTAGACGTTCTTACAAATCACATTGAGTCGGACAAAAAAAAACAGTAAACAAACAGTTACAAAGGGAAATACCAATAGTTTTGTGAATCTTTTTTACAACATTTTTGTAAATTGTCCCCATTATCATTTTGTGTAATACTTCGTATCACTATGTACATTACTTAGTGAGAGTGAATATTGAAGAAGAAATGATTTTATTGATGGGCAGTAACCGTGCATTTATATTTACAAAAGAGAGTTTTTGCAGGGAACATAATAATAACTATCCTAGGAAATCTAGTGTGACTACATCTAGAAACTTACACATAATAACTCTTCTAGAAAATAAACATTCATAATAATAGCTACAATACAATAACTTTACCTAAGGAATTCATCTAATTGTTGTATTAACATGTACATTATCCAACACCCCCTTTCAAGCTTGGTTATACAGATCGTCCATGTCAAGATTGCTTGTGAGTCACTTAAATCGAGTAGGATGAAGACCTTTGATTAGAAGGTCAACCAAATGATATTCAGAGGATATGTGAGAGATATGCATGGTGCTTGTATCCAGTTTCTCTTTGATAAAGTGTTTGTCTATCTCGACATGCTGAAACAAATCATGAGCTATATTAATAACATATTTGTTGTCACAAAAAAACTTCATAGGATCTTCCCATTGAATTCTTAGATCATCTAAGATGACTACAATTACAATAATTCACAAATGCCATGAGTAACAACACATAATTCAGCTTCAACACTTGATCTTACAACAATTTCTTGCTTCTTACTTCTCCAAGCACCCAAATTTCCACCTAGATAAACACGATATCCAGTTGTAGAATGCTTGCTACTATATCACCAACATAGTCATCATCTGAGTAGGCTTCAAGTTAGAACTTGTTGCTCTTGCCTCTTAGTGAATAAGATGTTGTTTCTTTAAGTGCCCTTAAGTATCTCAGAATCCTATAAGCAGTCTAAAGATGAGGAGTCCTATGATCCTACATAGATTGACTAATGACACTTATTGAAAATGCAATATCTACTTTGATATGAGAAATATAGATGAGTTTTCCACATAGATTCGGGTACATATGCTTGTCAATTGTTGGCTTAGTCTCAACCTTATCCATTTTTTAGTTATAGTTGATAAGAGTGGTTGTTGGTTTACAATCTTCCATTCCTGCTTGATGGAAAACATCCTTAGTATACTTTTGTTGGGAGATAACAATACTTGTTTTGGATCGAGCTACTTCAATTCCCAATAAGTATTTCAATTGGCTAAGCTCCTTGACTTTAAATTCTCATGTCAATATGGTCTTCAACTAGGCTTTCTCTATTGAGTCATTTCATGTCATAATGATATCATCCCTATCAACAAGAAGAATACGCAATCCAGAGTCAAAGTGTTTTATAAATGAAGTACGGTCACCTTGACTCCAAACATATTTATGTGTGTAGAATGCATAACTCACAAAAGCAACCAAACCATGTGCGATGAGATTGCTTCAGCCCGTACAAGGCCTTGTGCAACTTACAAACATGTGTTGGAGATGTGGATGAAAATCCAAGATCCAAGGACATAGATATCCTCAATAAGGTAACCATTCAAGAACACTTTATTGACATCAACCTGAAACAATTTATAGTCAAGATGGGTAGCAATGGATAAAAGCAAATGAATTGTAGGAATATTTGCAACTAGAGAAATTGTTCCTTGATAATCCATACCATAAGTTTGAGTAAAGTCACAAGTAACACGGAGGGCTTTATACCAAGCCCAAGAACCATCGACATGGTATTCAAGTAAAATACCCACTTACAACTTATAATATTATTACGAGGCGGTCTTTCCACAAGATCACACGTATGATTAGGTTTAAGAGCCATCATTTCCTCATTCATAGTGTGTTGCCAATCCGGTTTTTAAATGTTGGCTTTTTTAGGAAATATGATTTGATAAAGGTTAGTGAGAAATTGATTATGGTTGTTAGAAAATCTATCTAAAGAAGCATAATTAGAGAGATGATAAAGATGACTTTTGTACAATCTCTTGAACCTTTTCTTGAAGCAATTGGCATGTATGGTGATGATGGAGTGAAGTATGGTTGTGCAATGATCATAAGGTCTAAATTAACTATTTGAGGGTGAAAAGAAGGGGGTACTTGTCTGAAGTATGTTTTGTGGAACCTTGGAGAAGTTATTGGCATATTTTGTGGAGGATGATCGGTGGGAGTAAATATAGTTGAGTGGGTCCTACATCCAGATGCTCCTTGTGCTGAACATGGAAGTTTCTTATCCAAATGAAGTAATGGGTTGGTTGGAGTTGATGGCAATTTAAACGGAAGTGATGACGGTTTTGCAAAGAGTGCAACTTCAGTAATGACAAGATCTAGTGATGACAGTTCAATAGAGACTGTACATTCAAGAATGACAGTATTGATGGCAGTTTAACAGAGACTGTAGATTCAAGGAACATGAGATTGAAGTATTATAGTTCTACTTACATTAAGAATGTGACCATTTTTATGCTCAACAAGACCATTTTTCCGAGGCGTATACACACTATAAGACTCATGAATAATGCCTTTGGAGATGAAAAAGACAAAGGGTGATTGAAAAATTCTTTAGCATTATCTAATCAAATACGTTAGATAGATTTCCCAAACTTATGAGAATCATGGTGTAAAAGCTTAGGATAAACGTGCTAGCTTCAAATTTGTGTTCAAGGAGGAATAACCAAGTCATCCTTTTGAAATCGTCAATCAAGGTAAGAACCCATGAATCTCCATTTATATTTTACCATTCAAGACCCAACATATAATTGTGAAGCAAAACTCAATTTTAGTGGTGGTGCTTAGTTGGCACTAGTGTGATGTTTCTCCAGCACGTAACGGCCTTCATTCTCTCTATCAACTACAATCATCTTCCTTGAGTCTTGACCTTGTATGACATAACTAGAGGAAGAGAAAACAACATCATAGTTAAGGTCATTGACTAGTCTTTTTTAACTGAAATCAGGTCAAATGAGAGAGTATGTATGAATAGAACAATAAATAAAGGGAAATAAGATGCATTAATGGTGCTACTTCTTAAGATTGGTGCAAAAGTCCATTTGTTGTAATAGGATATTTTGGACAAAAATAAAGTGTGATAGAAGGTAAAAGGGGATAATCATTTGTCATATGATTTGTTGCTCCGTTGTCTAGAATCTAGTTTTGGCTTAACACTTTTTTTTGTACTTGTGAGAGCCAAAGATTCGGAATTCATCAAAGTAGAAGGGTATTGAAGAACCTTAAACATGTTTTGTAGTTGTTTGATCCAAACGGTCATCTTAGTAGGGGAAGACGAAGTCCTTAAAAATGGCAATGCGAGCTTTTGGTTGAGATGGTTACGAGGAGGTATGGGGTTGATGCATATTGGATGAGCTAGTCAAAGGTTTTGTTTAGGAGTTTGAACGATTCTTCTTTCCATAACCTTGGTTGGGAGATTGGTCTATGAGTTTCCAACATATCTCTTTTGTGTGTCTTGTTTTTGTTTTTTTTATAGTGGGTGCATCATAGACCATTAATGTCTCTTTTTGTTTATGAAAAAAGTGTCATGTGTTCAAATTTTGTCGGTGATGGCTGAAGCATGATGCCTCGTCAAGTTTCCTTCATCCGAATAATAGTGATATTTTCTTCTAATGATGGAAGAGGTTTGGTGTCTAGAACCTTAATTTGCATTTGATCAAATTCAAGATTCAAGCTCGTAAGAAATATATACGAACAATTGTGGTCAATAAAAATACGCAACAACTCTTGCTCTATAGGATCTTTTAATACGAGAGATAGATCAATTTCTTGCCACAAATTAAGAAAACAGTGGCATATTAATAAACAATCAATGAACCTTGATTGTTATAAAAGACCTTTACCGAATGTTCAAAAAGTGCAACCTCATTTCGAGTCTTGCCATAAGAACAATTTAAAAAAATTCAAACATCTTTATGAAAGATACAATTGGATTTGATGTTGGAATCCATGGATGCCCACAACCAAGACTTCCTGATTGAATCTTTACGAGTTCTAAGCTTAAATGTGAGATTTTCCATTGTAGGAGAATCGGCAAAGATATGGTTATCCTTGTCACTGCTAGTGAGGGATGTCTAAACAACTTCATACTAATTACGGTAACTTTTTTCATTGAGCCTATAAGCAGATTGAATTGTTGGAAGAGTTGAGCGGTTGAAGTTTGTGGTGGTAAGCTCAGTTTCTTCATTTTTCTCCATAGATGACAACATAATACATTGTGGAATTGAAGTGTAGATTTGACAACAAATGTGATGGCCAAGATAAATTAACAAACTCTCTACAGGTATTTTGATAATTGATATCATGAGAGTGAATAGTGAAGAAGTGATTTTACCAAAGGGGGGCATTGAGCATGTAATTTATAATTCCAAAAGAGAGTTCATGTAGGAAATATAAGAATAACTATCCTAGGGAATGTAGGGTGACGACATCTAGGAACTTATGCACAATAACTCTTCTAGGAATAAACAACAACAATAATATGCCGATAACAGTCGCAACCCATCAAAATGAACAATTACATTATGATCCCACTTAAATTACAAAAACGTTCAACAATGGTTGTAAACGTAAGAAATGAAATCCCACGTTGGCTCTCAACGTGGGGTTTTCCCCCAATTTTTTGAAACATGTACCCCGTTTTTGGTAGAAACTAAATTAAATGTATAGGTCAATAAGAAATTAAGAATGAAACTTTATACTATGATTCTGGTAGAAACTGGGTTATAAATCACATCAAAAAAAAATTGAACTTTACACCTCGGTTCCAGTTGTAGCCGGGATATAAAGTATAGATCAATAAAACTAAAATGCATTTTCACGTTGGCTGCTAACGTGAAAATATAGTTCTCAAGTTGCGACCTAACATGAAAATATAGTTCTCACGTTGGGTCCTGGCGTGAAAACTGTATTTTTACATGGGCTACCAATGTGAAACTTTCATATTCACGTTGTGTTACAACGTATCCACCGAGCAGATAAACGTTCAAATCTTAATTTTTGAATGCCTCTAAATCCAAATTGAAATCGTTTTTGTCCATTTTTTTTTTGTCAAATAACACTAATTCATGCATTTCTAACAAGATTCAACCATTCATTCATCAAAAACAACACTATCATGTTCTAAATTAGATTTTCAAATCTAAACCTAATTCCTAAAGCACTATAATCAGTGAAACATATGACTTTGATTCATTTTTGAAAAGATAGTACCTTAAAAATGTTGATTATTTGGTGTAGATGCGTTTTGAGTCCTTGAACGTTCAAATCTACCGAGATTTGAAGCTTGAGGGCGTGTTTAGTCAAATGAGATTTGTAGTCGTAGTTGTGGTTTATAGTCGTAGTTGTGGTTTGTAGTTGTAGTTTTTGAGTAGATGTTTGTAGATTCTTCCATTCTGACTAATACTAAGAAGTTCCGGTTTTTAGAAAAACACTATAGATAAATACGTAGCATGTTTAGTAAAAAGAGGGTTATTTTAAAAAGGGTAAAAGACACAAATACCCCTCCAACCCATGTGTATGTCATGTGATAGTTAGGATGAGCTCACAAACCCGTTGTTAATCTTGCTTTGAAATCGTTTGCAATCAGTGTTTTAAGACATTCAATTCAAACTCCCATTTTCATTTCTATGTTGTTTACAACATTCAAATCAAATCCCCATTTCCATTTTCTATCTAGTTCTACTAAAGCTAGAGAAAGAGGAAGAAGAATTCAGATAATCACATTTTTTTTGTATAGAAGTAGGGTTCGCTTTGTTGTTCGTTTGTAGAGAAGAAAGAGGAAGAAGAAGCTAGATCCGAACTCTTTGCCATTATTCATTTGCACAAAAAAAAAAAGGGAAGAACAAGCTAGTCTCTCAATCGATGTTGTTCATTTATGTTTCTCTCTCTTGAGTCTCTCTGGTCAACTTTGACTTCGGGCGTGTTTGTATCTTTGGAGTTTGAATGTTTGGGTACGTGTGTGGGGGTTGTTCTTGGGACGAATTTCTTTTGGGTTGTGCCAGAACCCCTGCCGAATTATTGCCTATGATTTGTGGAATGGTTCGACATCAGCTTGGTCAGATTGCTTCAACTTTGGTTAGATTATTTGTTATGGAAGAAGAGGGTTGAAGAAGAAAGGGGAGGAAGAAGAAACAGAAACAAGAAGAAGAAGAGTCTGCCTGAGAGGGAGGAAGAAAGGATCAGGGATATCCGAGTAATACTTTTCAAATCTAATCCCAAAATTTTCTGAAATTTCCTAAAATCAGATTTGAAATCTGCATTTGGAAGCTCCTATAACACATTTTAAAGCCAAAATGCGAAAAAGAAAGCTGAAACTAAACGAAGATTATACCGATAGAAAATAATAGGGTCCACCTAGATCTAAAATATCTCAATCTCAAGATCAAAGTCAATTCTCATTTAAGAAATCTGCATTTGGGAAATCTTAAATTGAAGAGTGAAAGAAGGTTTGGAGAAAAGAGGAGATGAATAAAAAACTAGATAAAAGGTCGAAAAATATGTGATAAAGATCAAAGTTAATTCTCTTTTTTTGGTGGATTCTGTCTTTTAGCTACATAATAATAACTATAGTGTGCAATAACTTTACCTAGAGAATTCATCTAATTGTTGCATTATCATTTACATTATCCAACAGTTAGTATCAATACGTACATTACTTAATACCGATGTCTATAATTCTCTGTGCATATATATGTTAAAAAAAAACATTTTGAATTTTTTTAAAAATTCGAATTATTTTTTTTTCCTTTTTTCAGATTTTATTTTTCTATGTAAATATTTTCTTTTTCGGATTTTAGTTTTATATGTACATAATTTTGTATCAATATGGGCAGAAATTTTAAAAATTTAAAACTTATAAATTTTGACTAGCCCATATTTTCAGAGAAATTAACTGTGTTGCTGACAGATTGACCCATTTAAGAATCTCAAAACCCAACCCACCATTTTCTGACGATCCCGAATTCGTGCTTTCATCCTCAAGTATACTTTAGAATGGACTACCTCTAGAAGATAGTCTATCTTAGCCGCTTTCCGTTTTCAAAAAAAAATAAAAACAAAAATAAAGATACAAGTAACCATCATAATTTGTGAATATAGGTTTAGATAGGTAAATCCCAATCACCAAACATATGATCATATTATTAATCACAGCTGACATTATCACAATCAATGAAATTCTGTCAGCCAGAAAATTCCATATTTAACACACTTCTATCATCCTATATTTCCAAAAATCATGGATTCATGGATATTAAAGACCTATATAATCTGTCTGTTCTTACAAAATCAGATTAAAGAGAACGAAAATTTGAAAAATACTTCACCTCTAAGTGATACAAAGGGCAGAAGACTGTGTAGTAAAAGACCCAAGGATGATCCAACTTTTCACGCGAGATCTCTGCATCCATTGCCAAATTTCTCCATTCTACCCATTTGCGATATCTCATCAGGGAAGTCAAGTTAAGAACACGAGAACAAATAGGATTATGAAAAGCACCAACAAGAAAAATATGATCATGATTTGGCCCTTGGCCCCTGCCTTCTTCATCACGAACGCAACCTTTTTCTGCAAATATATCACACCAAGATGCAAACAAATAAACACAAAGTTGGGTGAACAATAACAAGCATGGATTTATTAAGTGACGGGGGATGGCAATTAAAATGCAATCACGAAACAAAACCTGGAGAAACTCAAGCCGGTTGGATGTACTGTCTATTTCTGTACCCAAATCATCCATGATCTTTTCCTGCAAGTACACATGTGGCTTTTACCGGTAAGAACATCTATCGGAGCAAACTCAAGAAAGTCAAAGCCAGAAGAGAATTGAATGCGGAGTTTTTCTGATTGATGAAATGGAGTGACCATGATAATTTTAGACACTGAAGCTCAAATTATCACGTGGGTTTCTGAAACAAATTCCACAAACCTGTTCCATTAATTCACCATGGATAGCGTAACCCACATGCCCGATTCTTTCCACAGTTACAGTCAGTTCATCAAGTTCTTCATCTTGCTGCCTAAATAAACAAATAAAATACTCAGAGAAGGTCAATAATACAAGAGCATTAGTTCAATGGGTTCAACTAGTTAGTAATAATAGTGCAAGATAAATGATTCAGTGAGTTCTTTACATATAAAAATGGCTCATGACCTCTGCATTTGTACAAAAAACAATGGTACTTTGCACTAGAAGCTTATGTGAAATGGTATCTACAGTTGACCAATTTTCACTACTTTCTGAAGTTTTAAGTTCAACCAATGGTTTCCAAACAATTCGAAGCACAAGAAGTAGTAGTAGAAACAGCAGCAACAAAGGTCATTTGATAAGAACTGAGATAGTAATTAGTAGAAACAGGAATCAAAATAGTGTTTTCTGTATGCTGTATTACAAGTCTGATGTAGGATTGTAGGATGAGAATAGGAGATTAATGTGAATCTCCTAGTTTCACACATATACTAAAGCACGGGGAATATATTAGAGGGAACGTAATGCAAGTATTTAGCAATAATATTTAAAAAACAAATTGTCATTACAAACTGGACTATTCTAAATCCTTTGTAAAGAAAAATAGATAGAACTTCCCATTTCCACTTATATTACATGAAATGGTTCAGTGAAATCAACATGTGCAACTTAGTTGGGTAGTCCAATATTAACTACTCTAAAATTAAACAAAAATACTTTGAAACACCATAAATAATAGGGGAAAAGAAACAAGACTGATCATGTGGAAAATATATAAAAAGGAAACGAAATAAACAAAAAATAAAATGTTTTTGTGTGGAAAAAAAGGCACTTACCTCATGAGCAACAACTGCCTGTCTGATTCTGATGACACGAAATCGTCATTATCATGGGATTCATGGGGGTATTGGCTGGATGCAGCTTTCTGGCTTGAATCATCCACTGCATACCTCATTATTTCCCGGTGATTTCCATTTGCATTATCTTGATAGCCTAGTCCTTTCCCAACTGCCATCCTAACTGTAGCAACCTAGTAAAACATGCCATAATTTAGAGGGTACATGATGCATCATCCATGATAGAATATGTAACATGAGTATATATATGCAATGAAAAGCATGTCAAGCTCAAAGAGACTTTTCGATCATGAAATCTGAAAAAGCAATATCTTCTTCTCCAGCATACTACACCTCTTTGTAAATTTCAGCTGCAGTAAATACCTTATCACGAGCACTTTTTGTCCACTTTCGTCGCCTTTCAAGCTCTGTCTCATTGATTCCATAGAATGCAGGGTCTCTAGCAGCCACAGAAACTGCCTTGTCCAATTCATCAACCTTCCTATCAAAAAGCATAGTTTTAGCCTTGCAGTAATAACTCTAGCACGAAAAACTATGAGCTGCTATATCACATTGCCTTAAAATCCTGGAGAGACATTGCTAAATGGATTAAAGATACTCTATTGTTAAGTCATCTAGTTGTTAAGAGAACAACAGTCAGTGTATACTTATATTTTTTTTTTTGAGGGGAAAGTGTATACTTATATGAGGCAATACAGTAACTGAAATGTTGTTCGTTACTCAGAGTACCTGCCACTGAATGCTCTCACATCCGCTGAGCAGTGATTTACTGAGCTGGACTTTTTTCCCCGCATCAGAAGCAAGTGTTTCCCATTCGTTGAAAGTTGACAGTAACTTATCAATCTAAAAAAGGCGAATTACTTAGTCAATGGATATAAATGATGCAAGAACATACCTACTACCAACAAACTCATAGTTTGCACAATGTGTCCCTCAAGTAAGAAGAAGGTCATCTTTTTCACATAAAAGAAAAAATAAAAGCATCAATCAAAACACAACAGAAGTGTAAGAAGCATCATGTTGGAAACAATAAAGAAGCTCAAACACACATTATATAGCTTTCCAAGCAGAGCTTGAAACAAGAGAGATCGCTCTTGAAATCCTAACAGATGAACAGGCCCAACATGTATCACAATACACATCCCATCCCATATAGAAACCAAAACCCACATGCTACTTGAGGCAAGTGAATCAATCCTTGTAGCTTGGCTACGTTACAAATTATATCTGAATCCCCTGACATCCACTTGACACACCCAACCTGCTTATTCCGCTGTAAGAACGAGCAAATAATGCTATAATATGAAAAGGGCCTCCCATTTCCAATTGGTAATGTCAAACCAGCACCTCCTTCGGATCAAAGATCACTCAGACTTCCACATATCCAAAAGTAATAACAATTTCTCAAACCCTAAGAATACAAGCTACAAAAACAAACCAAAGCTTAAGATTCCTCCGAATACCAC
Organism: Fagopyrum homotropicum; assembly: GCA_033239125.1. Classification (NCBI taxonomy): domain Eukaryota; kingdom Viridiplantae; phylum Streptophyta; class Magnoliopsida; order Caryophyllales; family Polygonaceae; genus Fagopyrum; species Fagopyrum homotropicum. Next base: position 145,546,919 of record BSWB01000002.1, read on the forward strand.
GCCAAAAGGAGAAAAAAAAGACTAACGGTAACCATAAACTCAAATTCAATCCAATTAGAAAAAATTAAAATAAAAATTAAGTGAATTATCACAGCAGAGGATGGCGCTACAATTGCCACTCAGATCAACGAACAAACACAAAGGAATCTTATGTACGAATTAAAATGTGGGCGACAAAGCTAGAAAACAGCTAATTGAAGATCAAATGAACTTACAGAGTCTTGGATCTCCTCTTTTACAATGTAAAACGGATCTTGTGCTGAAGACATATTCGTGGAAAAATCAATGGGGAGATAATTGGAATCCTTCCAATCTGCTATGCTGGTTAACTATTAGCCGGCGTCTCTGGCGACAGCAACGGCGGGGAGATCGCAAGAGAAGACGAAGCAGTCGTCTGAATTCTCAAAGGATGAATCTAGAGATCTATCAGGATTCAGGAGCCAACACCAAAGCTTGAAGTGGATACCGGTCTGAATCGGTCCGGACGAACCGGAAATTTTAGCCTTGTTCTTGTGGGCAAATGGACATGGGTCAATACCAAAAAATATACGGGTGAAATTGCGTCAAATTTAGGATTTAAACTTTTAATACGTTGGTATTCCCTCAACCCTTTAATACGTTGGTATTCCCTCAACCCTTATAATAACTGGACTAATGAAATTGTGTATTCTTTTGATGATACACAATATTAATACACAATTTCAATTACACAATTTCATTTGCTAGGTCAATTTATGTAGTTAACACATTTGGTCGTTTTTCAGTTACACAAGTTCCGTTTGTTTATGTCATGTACTCAAGTCTGTTATTTACACAAGGTTTTGTTACATAAGTCTGTCATTAACATAAGGTTTGGTTACACAAGTCTGTCATTTACACATGTTTTGGTTACATAAGTCCGCCATTTACACAAGTTTTGGTTATACAAGTCCGTCATTTACACATGGTTTGGTTACAAAAGTCCGTCATTTACAAAAGATTTGGTTACACAAGTCCGTCATTTACACAAGATTGTCCTTTACACAAGGTCAACTAAACAGATCCAAATCTAACCTCTTCACTCGGATACAACACGAGATCGATGGAACCAAATGAGAATTCAAAGAAACCTAGAAAGACAAGTATGTAGAACCGACAAAAGGAACAATTGGAATAGAGTAAACTATATATCCAGTAAATCTGAACAAAAAGGCACATCAGAAACATTAATTCACAATCGCATGAAATTATCCAAAGATCGACTCAAATAGAAAAAGAAGGCAGAAACATTTTTACAGACAACGGCGAGGGCGAGTTTCAACTTCGACGCCTAGGCGAGTGGATTTGTGTGACGGGTTTGCACTCGTGGACGTGGATCTGGGTGAGGGAAATTGGATCTGGGACACTTATAGGGCAGGGCTTGCACTCGCAGATGGAGATCGATGGGTTGAGAAGAAGAATTGAGGGCGGTTCCAACATATCTGTTTAGATCAGTTCAAGTTCGTAGTAATCGACGCCGCCATAGAAGTCGTCGTTGACTCCCACCTTTGTCGCCTTTGCCGCCGCCTTTTGTTGCTTTGGATCTGTGTGTGGATCGAGCCGGCAAGCCAAACAACCACGCCATAGAAGACGTCGAGTCGTTGTTGTTCGTCGGGGACGTTCGCCTCACCTGGGTTGGAATCGAAGCCACCTCTGCACTCGTCGTCCGGCCACGCCAGGTGTTACGCTAAGATCGTGATGCGCAAATGGGTTTTAAATTTATAACTCGAACTAAATCCTAAACTACCTAGCGAAACCCGCAGTGTACGGGTCGTTTTGTAGAAAGGAAAGTATTCCAAGGTCGAACACAAGGACTGAGGTGAAACTAAGTCATTCAATGATCGAAAATAGTGTGAATCTAGACTAAGATAAGATGAGGAATAAAGAAAACGGAAGACACAATGTTTTTGAAGGGTTTTGGGTGATCAAACAAAGATCACAAGTATGTAAACAAAATCAAGAAACACAAACACACTAACACAAAAGATAGGAGAATGGAAGTAACAAGCGGATTCTAGAGTTTGGAAGTCCCGGTTATGGCATAGACTCAAGCTATCTATTCATTCCTCGGGTTAACTACGATATGTTGGGATTAAGCGTTTCTAGATTGGGATCAATTACCGGGTAGGTCTCATGGTCCACTAGTCCATTCCTAAGGTCTCATCACCGGGTAAGTCTCTAAGAACCTAAGGATAGGAATTCTACACAAACCGGATTGTTACTTAGGAGTCTAACCTATCCTTACCGGGTAAGTCTCGGAAAGGGAAGTCCTAAACAACTATCCTAGCACACTTAGTCCAATGGCAGCTTGTGAGGCTCACCACTACCTAGGGTTAGTCATCTTTTGAATCTAAGAGTAAGAATCACCGGGTAAGTCTCTTCTAAACACTTAGTTGCTAACACTAGGTCACCCTAGGATAGAATTAGCTCAACAAACACTAGGATTTCAACATTCTAACTGACTAAAGCTAGATCCATCGAACCAGGGAGAATCACGGTTTGTTCTACCACAACCACGGTCGTGGAATGGCATGAACAAACCGTGGACTTCAACAGAGACCTCGTCCAAGAAATCAAGTCATCCAAGGGTAAATCTAAGTTCATCCTATCATAGTCTAACCATAACCCTTCTTTCCTTACCCTAGAATCGCATCTATCTAGCCAACAACAAACATTTCAAGATCAAACTTCATCAAATAAGCATACTTGCAAGTCATGGTTAAATAATGAAGAACAATTCCAAGAAAAGACATTAAAGGCATAGAATAGAAATTACCAAATCCTTACAAGGCTCAAAGAGCTAATCCAAGTTGTCAACAATGAACTCCTCTCTCAAAACCACTCTAATCTCACTCTAAAACGAGAATCTACACTAATCTCTTCCAAGAACACCCCTAATGGGTGCTTGGAAGAGAGGCAACAATGGAGAAGAGTTTTGGGGAAGAAGATAGGTCAAAAGAAAGGAGAAGGATCCCCAATTACAGCCTGCAAAATCCTTTAAATACCCACTAAGATGCAAGAGCAATGGAAGAGATCGTGGCCAGCTGTCAATGTGGTCCTGGCAAGAATCACGGGCAAGTCCACGGCCGTGGTCTTGGTCCAGACCGTGGTTTGGTCCAGAGTCTTCTTCTAGGCTCGTTAAGTCATGATTTGGTGCATGGCTTGTGTTGGCAAGGTTCCATGAGTCCTCATTAGCCCTTAGCTTGCATTCCAATGAGTCCGGAAGTGTGTCATCTCGAGGAATGATCCTCGGATGTATCGATTAGGCTCTTAAATCTCCCAAAATACCTACAAAGCAAGCAAAAGTCCGAGTAGACGTCTATCTCGACAAAATACGTGATTTGAGTGCAAACGACGTGAACTAATGCTAAACTATGCATGAATGAGCGGAAAATCTATCTAAATGAGTGTCTAAATCTAGGTCATAAATCGTGTTATCAAAATATCTCATACTTACGGTTTGCTCGTCCCCGAGCAAATTCCCAACTATAGACTAAGAGATGACATGATTTATGTATGCAGAAAAATGGCAAAATCTTTTTGGAGATGTGCTTCAAATATTGGATCACCTTCATAGTCATGTTTCATGGCAATGGACAAACAATTATGTATCAAATAAATGAAAGCATGGAAAGACAATTACACTTAACTTGATAGCATGCAATGAAATGTAAAGATGAAGAAGCCAAGATGATCATGAGTATATCCAATCTAAATCACTTAGTCTTACACACATGCAAGTAGGTCAAAAGGACTTGTAAGATAGAAGGCCGAGAAACGTTGTGATTATGTGGGAATTTTCTAGGCTATGTGATGCTAATCCGGGAAAGGAACTAAACAACCACAACTTCACATTTCTTATCAACTTCCCTCAAGTGTATATTTTTCTTCATTTTCTTTTTCTTTCGCTTATTTTTGAGACAATGGCATTGGTGTACAAAAGCCGAAACCTTGGTGATTAGCCGTCCTCGGGCTTTTTCTTAGTTTTCGAGGTGCATCCACACCGGGCACACATACCAAAGCTCGTTAGGACTATTGGTTTATTTGACTTTGGCAAGACACCAACACCCGATTATGTGAAGTGTACCGAGTTACTTGTCATTTAAACCAACGTCCCCAATCCTATATTTTTGGCTACACTTTTCACAACAAATTCAACATTTTATGCATGATATTCTTTTCATCAACAACTTCACCCCACACTTGCTTTTCACACACATCAACACACTATCATACTCCTATTCCCGGATGGGTCAAAAGAGGTCAAATTTATCTCAATTGAGGTGCTCAAGCAACATGATCAAGATGAGAAGTAGAGGAAGATGAATTGCCTTAATCACTCCTGATTGATGTGCAAGAACTAGCATGCAATTTCGACTTTCAATCCTCAATTAAATCAAGGCAAGCATCATAATCATAAGTCATTCATGGAATTCAAGATAAGTATTTCAAGTCCACATATGCATCATCAATTAAACACACAAGGCCATCCATAACCAATCCACGAGACAAGGTTCATCATTAGGGTCATATCCAAGCCTAGAAAGCACAAATTTTTTTTTTAAATTTTCTGATTTTTTGGAATTTTCGAAATATGTATGTACAATGCAAGATATAATAAAACGTGTGACTAAAAAGAAACTACTCTAGATGCTAGTCATGCAAAAGATCATGCAAACCCCACCCCATACTTAGAAACACATTGTCCCCAATGTGGTATTCAAGTAAAGAGAGTGAAAGAAGGTTCTCACAATGTAAAATGGTTTGCTTCGGTATTTGGGATGAACTCGTGTGGAGTGGTGGTGATGGATGATCGATCAAGCATGGTAGAGAGCTCTTCATAATCATTCTAGCATCGAGACCCGCGCCAAGGTATATGTGAGATGGGAGCTCTTTCATCTAACAAGACACCTCAAGCCGTCCAAGTCTCACGTCCGCTCCACCCATGTTTGAAAACGGAATCATCGTCATCAACTCGCCTTGCAAGGCTTCCTCATTACCTAAAATCTACCACAAACACAAAACACAAAAACAAACAAAAGCAAAAACAAAGGCAAAAAAAAGAAAAGAGAAAGAGTTGTACCAATGGGTTGCCTCCCATTAAGCGCTTCTTTTAGGTCATTAGCTTGACCAAACTCAGTGGATATGTCAATCCACCTCGAATACCATGGTTTGCTTGAGGAGTCCAAGCAACCATCTTTTTCCGGAATCCATGATGACAAGCAAGGGCCACTTGATGCCCAAATAAGCTTTAAGTTCTCTCTTCACCGGTGAGTAGTAGACTCCTTCATCACCACTTCCTTGATGATAGTATAGAGTTGCAACCATAGGTGTCACCCCATACTTAGGCAATTTGTACTCCGCGGTCACACCGGTGAAACGCTTGTCATCCTCATCCTCTATGATCCGAGGAAAGCCGATTCTTTGAAAGAATCCTTCATTGAAGTACTTCATAACCATCATGGATCCATCATGCTTGCCTCCATCATTCAATAATGGAGAATCCTTAGGAAAGGGGCTCCAATCTTCGTGTGTACTCCAAGCAAGCAAGAAAGGGTCGGAGGGAGCTGTGATTAGCTTAGGATTGGCCAGTACAGAAGCTTCCACGGGCGTGGTCTGTCCTCCACGGCTGTGATTCCCTCTGTAGTCTTCCACGGGCGTGGTTTGTCCTCCACGGCCGTAGTTCACTCTGCTGCATCCATTCCAAGTGAGCTCTTCATGTATGGTTCCGGGGTTGATGGCAAGGATGTCCGGGGATGAGAATACTTCATTTCACTCCGCTAAAGGTGAAGGAGGTGGAGGGTAACCTTGAAGAATGGTAGGATCTCCTAGCATAAGAGCATTCCTAATCTCCTCAATCTCCCTCCTCATTTGTTCTTCTCTCTCGGTATTCAATCTCCTTTCTTCCTTCAGGGCCAAATCCCTTAGCCTCAATTGCTCCCGAGCTTCATTCAACTCTTCCTCAAGGCTTCTATTGGTTATGGTTGAATCGGGCAATTCTTGGATCTCCTCATAGTGAACCTCCTCTTGATGACATACTTCCGCTTCAAGCTCCATGTGGGAACTAGAAATGGAAGTAAGGTTGCTTTCTAGATCATCCATCTTCCTCAACATTTTCTCTAGCATTGATTCCAATCGATCTTCATGAAGTTGATGGTGAGGTTCCTCATGAGGTAAAGTAATCATGTGAGTTTGATCATGGGACTCATGATAGACATTGAACTTCTCCCAATGCTCAAACTCATCATGGAGAGGTCCTAGATCTTGGCCTTCCATCCACTCCTCATACTCCATGTTGTCAAGGTCGTCTTGGAGGTACAATCCGCCCATGGCAAACATGAAAAGGCAAAGGCAAAAACACACAAGATCAAAAGTAACAAGAAAGATAAACACTAAAAACAATCAAAACAAATGACTTAATCTTAACCTAGTCCCCGGCAACGGCGCCAAAAACTTGTTACGCTAAGATCGTGATGCGCAAATGGGTTTTAAATTTATAACTCGAACTAAATCCTAAACTACCTAGCGAAACCCGCAGTGTACGGGTCGTTTTGTAGAAAGAAAAGTATTCCGAGGTCGAACACAAGGACTGAGGTGAAACTAAGTCATTCAATGATCGAAAATAGTGTGAATCTAGACTAAGATAAGATGAGGAATAAAGGAAACGGAAGACACAATGCTTTTGAAGGGTTTTGGGTGATCAAACAAAGATCACAAGTATGTAAACAAAATCAAGCAACACAAACACACTAATACAAAAGATAGGAGAATGGAAGTAGCAAGCGGATTCTAGAGTTTGGAAGTCCCGGTTATGGCATAGACTCAAGCTATCTATTTATTCCTCGGGTTAACTACGATATGTTGAGATTAAGCGTTTCTAGATTGGGATCAATTACCGGGTAGGTCTCATGGTCCACTAGTCCATTCCTAAGGTCTCATCACCGGGTAAGTCTCTAAGAACCTAAGGATAGGAATTCTACACAAACCGGATTGTTACCTAGGGGTCTAACCTATCCTTACCGGGTAAGTCTCGGAAAGGGAAGTCCTAAATAACTATCCTAGCACACTTAGTCCAATGGCGGGTTGTGAGGCTCACCACTACCTAGGGTTAGTCATCTTTTGAATCTAAGAGTAAGAATCACCGGGTAAGTCTCTTCTAAACACTTAGTTGCTAACACTAGGTCACCCTAGGATAGAATTAGCTCAACAAACACTAGGATTTCAACATTCTAACTGACTAAAGCTAGATCCATCGAACCAGGGAGAATCACGGTTTGTTCTACCACAACCACGGCCGTGGAATGGCATGAACAAACCGTGGACTTCAACAGAGACCTCGTCCAAGAAATCAAGTCATCCAAGGGTAAATCTAAGTTCATCCTATCATAGTCTAGCCATAACCCTTCTTTCCTTACCCTAAAATCGCATCTATCTAGCCAACAACAAACATTTCAAGATCAAACTTCATCAAATAAGCATACTTGCAAGGCATGGTTAAATAATGAAGAACAATTCCAAGAAAAGACATTAAAGGCATAGAATAGAAATTACCAAATCCTTACAAGGCTCAAAGAGCTAATCCAAGTTGTCAACAATGAACTCCTCTCTCAAAACCACTCTAATCTCACTCTAAAACGAGAATCTACACTAATCTCTTTCAAGAACACCCCTAATGGGTGCTTGGAAGAGAGGCAACAATGGAGAAGAGTTTTGGGGAAGAAGATAGGTCAAAAGAAAGGAGAAGGATCCCCAATTACAGCCTGCAAAATCCTTTAAATACCCACTAAGATGCAAGAGCAATGGAAGAGATCGTGGCCAGCTGTCAATGTGGTCCTGGCAAGAATCACGGGCAAGTCCACGGCCGTGGTCTTGGTCCAGACCGTGGTTTGGTCCAGAGTCTTCTTCTAGGATCGTTAAGTCATGATTTGGTGCATGGCTTGTGTTGGCAAGGTTCCATGAGTCCTCCTTAGCCCTTAGCTTGCATTCCAATGAGTCCGGAAGTGTGTCATCTCGAGGAATGATCCTCGGATGTATCGATTAGGCTCTTAAATCTCCCAAAATACCTACAAAGCAAGCAAAAGTCCGAGTAGACGTCTATCTCGACAAAATACGTGATTTGAGTGCAAACGACGTGAACTAATGCTAAACTATGCATGAATGAGCGGAAAATCTATCTAAATGAGTGTCTAAATCTAGGTCATAAATCGTGTTATCACCAGGAAAGGAAGAATGAAGCTGGAGGTTGAAGATGAAGTGATGAAGATCTGGAACGGCGATGAAGACTGAGTTGAAGAAGACACCTCCAGAAGAATGGCGATGAAGATCTTGTTTTTTACTGTAGAGTTCGTTTTTCGAATGTGAGTTTGGCTTCCGCTAAAAGAGCGATAATGACGAATAAAAGGGATTCTCAAATTTCAAGTGTATAGTTACCAAAACTTTGTTAATCGGTTTCCATATTTTTAGCTAATTAATATGTTCTGATAATTAATAGTCTCTCCTTAATATCGGTAACTACCTAATAAAGATTATCTTAATATCTAGTTTACCTTTTTTTTAATTGTTAAACACTAGGGGTCTAGTTTATTTTCTAAAAAAAGTTGTCTTAGTAGCTTAATCTTCTCAAAATTCTCAAAATATATCAGTTAATAGGTTCCTGTTGTGTGGATTTCGGATTAAGTTCCCCTTTGGTTGGAGCGGTGGAATGAAATTGGATAAGGGTAAGGAAAAGAAATGGAAATGATGAGATTATTTTCATTAAAGACCTCTAAATAAACATAGTTTTTGATTGATTTAGAATCATTCCGTTATTGGGAATGATGTTAAGCGCTTCCAAACAATGAGAGCCTTAAAAAGGTCTCAATAACAAAAATAAACCTGCACTAATTGAACCCGAAAATATTTCTTAAAACGGAAAATCTGAGACCCGATATGACTTGACCTTATTCACCAAAATCCGTAACATACTTGAATATGAAGCAAGACATGAATATGAAGCAAATTTGATATGAAAGATCATGAACTCAACCAAACCTGGCTCGAATCAAATATGGACACGAAAGAAACTAGGGCCAAAACAACCCGATTCACTTGCAGTTTAAACTAGTTGTTAGTTTTACGTCCTTCAATTTACTCGTAAGTAAATTTATATATCTTCTTACTCTTTGGTAATTGGTTTTTTTTACCAGAATAACATTTTTTTTACTAAAATAACAAACCGTACACATATTTACTTATAGCAAATTTCATAACAACTAGTAACTAAAAAACGTTGTTCCAGACCGCTGGTTTGTGAGATTTATTTATAAGACACAATTTGCATCCACTTTTTTAATTTTAGAAAACACATTCTTTTATAGAGAAGCGCGCTCTCATACCGCATTTTTCTCTTTTGTGAAAAAAGTGGTCTAACATCGCGTGTATTTGCGAGATTTGAATTTTGCACCAATATAAGCAATGCTTGCTGTTTTTTTATTTCTTATAGAAGATTCCTACATAGGTTCATAGGTAATAAAAATTTTATCAATAAAAATTTTAACCCTTCGAAAGCTTGACTACACTTCCTCGTCATCACCTTATTTGTTAATCGTGCTTAGCTTCTTATCAGTTTATGCGCATCGAGAGGTGGTAGAGGTGATGCTAGATAGTTTCCTACATCAGATGTTGATTAAATTCATGGTGTTCATATACGTTGTTATATATTGATATATGATACATATTCCTTAGATTGCATCTCATATATTTATTTTGCATTATCAAATTGGTTACAACCTTATTACTTGACATTAAGACTCAAAACAAAATATTTTATACACTTTTTCTTTTGGCTTAGCCAAATTTCCCAAAAGTACAAATGATATAGACATGGTCCTCGTGATTCAAAATTGAATTACTACAAACAATCTCGTCGCACTTGCGGTTAGGTTTAGCCTATCAAGTTTTTTGTGTCATTGTCAAGGATTACGATAATATTGGTTGATTCCGATAGTCAATTTTTCTAAGTTATATTTTTAATTTGTTTCTTTTGTCTTTACCTCACAAGTTAAGTTGATGTGTGCAAATAGTGCAAGGTCCAAGCAGTCGAGCTCATTGTAACACGTACTTCATACGTTGAAGAGCGTATACTATGTGAGCGTTAGGAGATATCCAAACTCCGATGAGGTGACCAATTTATTTATCTCACATCCGAACTCTAGGCATTTGCTGAACACGTTTCCTTAGAATATTGCCATGGACTCGACATATAAGACTAATGGGTAAGTATTTTTGTTTTCACTTCATTCCATAAAACATCTCTTTTTTGTACATCGCTTGTAGTCAATCTTTCATTTGTATTATTTGTAAATACAATATGTCGTTGTTGGAGATTGTCGACATCACAAACAAAAAGAAAACATTCGCAATTGCTTTTGTATAATACGAGAATAGAGATTACTATGAGTGAACTTTAAAAAGGCTCTATCATGTGCACAAAAAAAATATTAGAGATGATTGTCACTGTTCAAGAATTAGGTCTTATATGCATCCTAAACGTAGTGTTTCTAGAGGTAAAACATATTTTGTGCATGTCTCATATAAAGTGCAACATTGTACAACGATCGGCACTCGTGTTATACTTAGAGGAAGTAGAAGCCGTCTTTGCATCCCACTATCATGTGTTGTTCAAATAAAGATCCCATGTTAGTTACGAGCAACATTTGGTGGAAATGAGGGTACATTGACAATCGTATCCAAGATTGATGGACTACCTCGAGATAATGTGAGCGTTAGGAGATGTCCGGACTCCGAGAGGTGACCAATTTATTTATCTCACATCCAGACTCTAGACAATTTGCTGAACACGTTTCCTTAGGTTATTGTTATGGACTCGACATATAAGACTAATGGGTAAGTATTCTTGTTTTCACTTCATTCCATAAACGTCTCTTTTTTGTACATCGCTTGTAGTCGATCTTTCATTTGTATTATTTGTAAATACAATATGCCGTTGTTGGAGATTGTAACAAGCACAAAGAAAACATTTGCAATTGCTTTTGTATAACACGATAATAGAGATTACTATGAATGAACTTTAAAAAGGCTCTATCATGTGCACACAAAAATATTAGAGATGATTGTCACTGATCGAGAATTAGGTCTTATATGCATCCTAAACATAGTGTTTCTAGAGGTAAAGCATATTTTGTGCATGTTTCATATAAAGTGCAATATTGGACAACGATCGGCGCTCGTGTTATGCTCAGAGGAAGTAGAAGTCGTCTTTGCATCCCATATCATGTGTTGTTCGAATCAAGATCTCATGTTAGATACGAGTGACATTTGACGGAAATAAGGGTGCATTGACAATCGTATCCGAGATTGATGGACTACCTCGAGATAATGTGAGCGTTAGGAGATGTCTGGACTCCGATGAGGTGACCAATTTATTTATCTCACATTCGGACTCCAAGCATTTGCTGAACACGTTTCCTTAGGTTATTGTCATGGAATCGACATATAAGACTAAAGAGTAAGTATTCTTGTTTTCACTTCATTCCATAAACGCCTCTTTTTTGTAGTGATCGCTTGTAGTCAATCTTTCATTTTTATTTGTAAATACAATATGTTGTTGTTGGAGATTGTCAACATCACAAGCACAAAGAAACACATTTACAATTGCTTTTGTATAACACGAGAATAGAGATTACTATGAGTGAGCTTTCAAAAAGGCTCTATCATTTGCACAAAAAAATATTAGAGATGATTGTCACTAATCGAGAATTATGTCTTATATGCATCCTAACCGTAGTGTTTCTAGAGGTAAAGCAGATTTTGTGCATGTTTCATATAAAGTGCAACATTGGACAACGATCGGCGCTCGTGTTATGCTCAGAGGAAGTAGAAGCCGTCTTTGCATCCCACTATCATGTGTTGTTCGAATCAAGATCCAATGTTAGCTACGAGCGACATTTGGCGGAAATGAGGGTGCATTGACAATCATATCCGAGATTGATGGACTACCTCAAGATAACGTGGTTCACCTCATGCAAGGAGGAAATCTTTCATATTTCGTGGGACTTGTATCATCATTTGGCACAAGGACGACATACACATAAGAAAAATTTTCATCTTTTGTTTCTTTATGTTCCCAGTTTGTCTTTTTAAATACATATACTTTTCACTTTGTAAAGTGTGAATCAACACACAAGTTATTGAAACATACTTTATGTTCAAGCGTTACATTGGAGGATTGTAGTTAGCCTTGGAGAACAATTATTTGATGATCACAAATCAGATCCAAAAGATACAAGATTTCTTAGAGATGTCGCGAGAGAGGATTTCACGAGACGTGTTGATACTAATATTTGACTTGTTTCAGGACTACGTCACCAACAAATGTTTCACGCTATTTGGGATAACTACATCAAGGCTAGGAAGAGAATGATAACAACTTATATTGAACAAAAAGTAAGTTAAAGAGTAAAAAAAATGTGTACTTTAGTATCTAAAACTAGGTACATGAGAAGGCGGTCTAGCGGATGGTCTTGTGCAATGGTTGTTGCCAAGATGTACGGATGACCATGAGTAGTGAACAATGAAATTTACACCTCCTCTACAAGCCATGGAGACATCGTTGAGATTAAACCATCTAATGCAACTCTAGTCTCCTCAAGGTGGCGGTTGGCCCACCGATCATGAACGTTATGGTAGAGTAGCTTGTATGTGTATCCACTCCCTAGATGAGACTCTTGGATGGGAAGTATCTGGCCATTCCGTTCTAAAACACTGATCATACCGAGTAAGAAGCGCATCCCATCTACGGCAATTCCTATAATAACTTGCGCATCGTGAAGCGTTGTGTCCATCTCGTCCCACAACATGTGAAATGTGTTCATCTCGGGTGTCATTTCTTAATGAACGGATGTATCAACGAATGGTCGAACCCAAAAAAGAGAAGGTCCTTCAAGTTGGTAAGGCCGCTTCGTCGGGCCAAGCTGAACCATGAATATGGATCGTCGAGATCTCGAAGCCACTACCGCTCATTCTTGATCCTCTCAAGTCTTTTCATAACCTTGTTCATGTTAGGATATTATAGATATTAGAGATAATATCGTAGTTATATTATGTTAGTCTATATTTCATTCCATATTTATAAATTTTATGATTCTCTTGTAACCCCTATATAAGGGTCACATTATTATGAATACAAGTGTGGTTCTCCCATCAATGCTTGTGGAGTTCTTAACCTAAACCCTAGATCTATCAGTTCATTTGTTATCATCCTAACGATAACAATAAGTATTCATGTTATCTTACAAAAACGAGAAAAAAAGTAGTACTATAAAGTTTTTGAACAAGGCTTGAAATAATATCTTGTTGACCCATATCACGCCAACTTTGTGCCCCACGTAACATGTAAACAACTTTGGGATAGTCATAATACACATGCCACAAATGTGAGGAATGTGAGGAGGCTCGGGAATGACTACATCAGGCTCAACTACCTCAGGAATAAAACCCTCTCGTGATGAGGTTCGTGATCAGCATGCTCGGGATTAGGCTCCTCGACAACCTTGACATGTACTGGCTCCATCTCAGCATCAACATCTCTAATGTCATCTAGATGTATTTCACCCTCCAAGTTTGTACCGTACTCTTACCGATGATGTCGAAGTCTCTATGAGGATGGGAGTATCTACTTGAATGGGAGGCTGAGATGGTGCCCGCTCTTCAACAACTATCTGAATCAGAACCAAATGAGGTGCCTACTATTTAACAACCACCCGTTGGAGCACCTCGACGGGTGGATGTCGTCACACATCTACTCTCGCCCCTTCTTATTTCTAGTATTAATAACCGTCAATTTATTTATTTATTTTAAAAAGTGACATTTTAATTTTCATAATAATTAAAAAAAAAAAAGGACTGATGTCACGCGCCTTGGGACGGCGCACCAACAACGTGCCCCACTATGTCTTCTTCCTTGCGAGATCATTCATGCCAACCGAAAACCCGGAACTGCTCACAAATAAGGCTTGCGGTGGTGGCCGAATACGTGTGGAACACCTCTTTTTAAGACTTGCGGAGCGCACTCCCATTCCACCCGAGAGTCACACCCACGGTGCACCCGAATACCCGTTTTTACCCCGTCTTTTAGTTCCAAGCCATTTAATTGTTTCACATTTTTTGTCGAATAACAACACTCATAAAATATGACATTCAAATGCAACTTTACATAAGAACATGTGAAAAGAGCCGTAGGAGAAAACAAAGACATGACTTATCCGGAAATTCAGTAAGAATAAAATTATTAGAAAAGACGTAAACTGTAACGGACTTCGCCGTCATCCACATTGTCGTATAGAATATTGAAAGGAAAAAATAAAGAAACTAGCCGTTATGGGTCACGCTTAAATTCAAATTACATTGTCACTTGAAACACCTGCTGTACCGCACTCCCCCCCTCTCTTCACTCTTTGAGTACTTATATTTCTCTCCATATTGAGGGGTTTCTGCCGAAATCTGTGCTTGTTTGGTCTGATTTGCTGGAATTTCCCTTCGCATAACTTCTATCAGTTCTTTGATAATCTTTCTATGTAAGTCACCCTTCCCCATTTTGCTTATAATTTCAATTCTTTCTAATTTTGGAATAGCGTAGGATTTGAACTAATGTAGAAAGATTTGAAACAATATGTGTTTTTATGTGCTGAGTGAGTTGATTCTGATTAGTTTTAACATTTCATACAAATGATTAGGGTTCGTAGTTAGGGCGGGATAGGAAGAAGTTTGTGGAATTTAGTCAAATTAAAGGGTGCTTGAACGTGTATAAATGATTATCATCTATCCAAGTTCTTGTAATTCGTTCGTTTTCTTCCAGATTAGGGATTGGGATTTGGACAAAATTTTAGGAATTGTGGGAAGGTTAGATTTGGGGATAGGTATTTGGGAAGAAATGAAGCAATGTTAAATTTGCTTCGTTCACCAATTTTATACAGAACATCCGTTAGATTGGATGAGTAAATATGCATTAGAGCTTTGGACATTTTGCAATTCAGGCTAGTGGCACCTGATTCATTCTTCCACTAAAAACTATGGTTAAAGATGATTCTGCAATTCAGGCTAGTGGCACCTGGCTCGCTCAACTTGTGTAAATCCTGGTGAAGACCGACATGACCATGAAAACTCAAAGTGCACCATCTACACCAGCTTCGAAGATAGAGAGAACGCCGGCATCAACCCCAGGTGGTACAAGAGTTAAGGAAGAGAAGATCGTTGTGACTGTCCGGTTAAGACCTTTAAACAAGAAGGAGCAGGCATTAAAAGACCAAGTGGCATGGGAGTGTATTGATGAGCAGACAATTATCCATAAACCCCCTTCGCCTCATGATCGTACCGCTCAACCAGCTTCATTCACATTTGGTATGCATATATATGTCTCCCCTTATTGTCATATTGTTTTCTTAGATCCATGTTATACTGAGATCTATGTTTAATTCTCAGACAAGGTATTTGGCCCTGAATGCGTTACTGATATCGTTTATGACGGAGTAAAGGGTGTTGCTTTGTCCGCTCTGACAGGCATTAATGGTAGGTGGCTTTTCCTATTTAGTGTTTGCTCAATGACTACTCAATATATTGATACTTACAAAAAATTGCTTTTCAGCCACTATTTTTGCATATGGACAAACGAGCAGTGGAAAGACGTATACAATGAGAGGCATTACTGAGCAAGCTGTTGCAGATATTTATAATCACATAGTAAATGTAAGATTCAAGTCTAGTTTCATATTAATCCTACTAAACTAAGAGGGCATCATAGTGTGAATTATGCTGCTAGTACTTTTTTACTGGAAACTAACTAGTTAAGTAGCTAAAGTTCACATTTTCTGATTGCAGACACCAGAAAGAGATTTTACAATAAAGATTTCTGGACTGGAAATCTACAATGAGAATGTGAGGGATCTCTTAAATTTGGAATCTGGTCGTAATCTTAAGCTTTTGGATGATCCAGAAGTAAGACTTTCTTTGAATGACATTTAACAAATTTTCGGATGCTGGTTATGTCTTTTGTGCTCTCCTCTGACTGAAGATTCTTTACAGAAAGGCACTGTGGTTGATAAGTTGGTGGAAGAAACTGTCACTGACACTAAGCATTTAAGACAGTTAATCAACATTTGTGAAGGTGAAAGAACCCATTCAAAAGAGTTTCCACCAGTTACTTGACTTTCAGTGTGTTCCTTTTCTCTTGTTCTCTTTTAGTGAATTGATTTTCTGAATTATGTTGTGCAGCTCAAAGACAAGTGGGTGAAACTGCACTGAATGATACGAGTTCACGGTCGCACCAGATTATAAAGCTGGTAATTTCATGAATCTCTGTGTCATTCCTTGCCTTTTTTCAAGATGAATAGCTTTATATATGATTATGGTAATACAATGCAGACAATTCAAAGTACTCTGCGTGACAATTCAGACTGCATACGTTCTTATGTCGCCAGCCTGGTAAGTGAACTATCATATTATTCCTAAATATGGTTTTATTGGCTTACACTTAAGAAATGTACTAATACATAATATTCCATAGAACTTTGTAGACCTGGCAGGGAGTGAAAGAGCATCACAAACTCATACTGATGGTGCACGACTAAGAGAAGGCTGTCATATCAACCTCAGCTTGATGACTCTCACAACTGTGATCAGGAAGCTTAGGTAACAATTCATTTGCTTAAGGAATTTGGTAATGGATACTTGAAATTTATATCAAGGATGATGCTAAAGGGTTTTTTTCTGGATGAACAAGTTCACATATAAATCCTACAAGAGATTATAAAAATACTCCCACAAGATAATGACAAGAATGATGCTACAATCAAAACTTGAACTTCATAGCCTTGTATGTATTGCTTACCAAAAATGCATCTGCATCAATGTTTCCTTTACAATTTTCGGGATGAAACTAATTGGACCGGCAATGGTTTGACATAATGATACATTCACTATTCATCTAATCAACACTAATGTTTTAAGGAATCTTCTGCCTAATGATATGATATTGTCTTCACAGTTTGATCAGTTCTTGAATATCAACATTTTATTGTATTGGCAAATCTAGAGGTCTGGGAAACTCATCTACTTTTCAATGTTTTTCTTTTGTAGCAATGGAGGAAGAAGAGGTGGCTATATACCCTACAGAGATTCAAAGCTTACGCGCATACTGCAGCATTCACTTGGTGGGAATGCTCGTACTGCCATCATATGTACATTGAGTCCAGCTCTGACTCATGTTGATCAAACCCGAAACACTCTCTTATTTGCCACCCGTGCTAAGGAAGTAACAAACAATGCACAAGTGAACATGGTAATGCCATCTTCCTAAGTTGAACAGTGAATTCAACTATGGAACGTAAAATTTGGTTTTGAAATGCTAATTTCTAACTGCAAAGTGTGTTGAATTGCTCAGGTAGTCTCTGACAAGCAACTAGTGAAACATCTGCAAAAAGAAGTAGCCAGACTCGAAGCAGAGTTGCGTACTCCTGATCCCTCAAACGAAAAAGACTTCAAGATTCAGCAGGTAGATACATAGTTTGTATCTTTAAATCTTATCTAGTGAATATTTAGTCACTTGTATTGATTATATGGACATTGTTTAGATGGAGAAAGAGATTGAAGAGCTAAAACGCCAACGAGATCAAGTGCAATCTCAATATGCTGAACTGCTACAGAAAGTGCAAGAGGAAAACAAGGTTTCATCACTCTCTTTAAAACTCTAATTGATCTAACTTGTATTATTGGTTTGTATGAGGAGCTAAATGATTATGCTATGAACTCCAGATTGTAAATCGGGTTGAATCACCTCGATCAGTTGTGAAGTGTCTATCCTTTTCTGGTACGGTATCACCTAGTCAAGGAAAGGAACTTGCATCGAAAATGAGAAACACAATGGGAAGGCAAAGCATTAGGCAGTCGTCAACCGCGCCATTCACCCTGATGCATGAAATTAGAAAGCTTGAGCAACTTCAAGATCAGCTTGGGCAAGAAGCGAATCGTGCCTTAGAAGTACTACAAAAAGAGGTTGCTTGTCATAGGTTAGGTAATCAAGGTGCAGCCGAGACCATTGCAAAACTGCAAGCTGAGATAAGAGAGATGCAAGCAGTTCCATCTGAAATGAGACAAGTAGTTGAGGTTGGGAGCGGTATTGCAACCAACAAGAGTGTCAGTGCTAACCTCAAGGAAGAGATAACTAGATTACATACTCAAGGGAGCAGCATTGCAGATCTTGAAGAGCAACTCGAAAACGTTCAGAAGTCTATTGACAAACTGGTGATGTCTTTACCAAATAAAAATGAAGAGTGTAATGATGAATCACATTATCAGAAGACAAAAGGAAAATCAAAAAAGAAGAAGCTGCTTCCTTTAGCTGCAAGCAACAGGCAAGCTCTTCTAAGGTCTCCATGTTCACCCCTAGCTTCTGCTGATCAAGTTGTTGATTCTGAAGCTGAAAATAGAGATCCAAGAAGTGAAAACATTGTCCCTGTTGAGACTATCCCGGAGCAGCCTGAGAAGGGAACACCTACAAAGAGTTCCGAGTCAGGTCCTTCAGGAGGATACCGACGCTCAAGTTCAGTAAACATGAAAAAGATGCAGAAAATGTTTCAGACAGCTGCAGAAGAGAATGTAAGAAGCATAAGAACGTATGTCACTGAGTTGAAAGAGCGTGTAGCTAAGCTGCAGTATCAAAAACAACTGCTTGTTTGCCAGGTAAACCATTTTCCAACAACATTACATGATTACATGAAATGAAACCTATCACTAAAACTTGTTCGAAATTGCAGGTTCTTGAGTTAGAAGCAAACGAGAACGCTGGGCACAACATTGAGAGCAATGAAGATTTTACAGATAATCAAGAACCACATATTTCCTGGGCTGTAACTTTCAGGGAGCACAGACAGCAGATCATTGATCTATGGGATCTCTGTCATGTCTCCATAATCCACAGAACTCAGTTTTATTTACTATTTAAAGGAGACACAGCTGATCAAATCTACGTGGAAGTTGAACTTAGGCGATTGACATGGCTACAACAACACCTTGCAGAGCTTGGGAACGCCAGCCCAGCTACTACCGGAGAGGAACCCACCATCTCCCTCTCATCCAGGTTCTACTTCAGATCACTTCTTTTAAGACTAAGGATTATAATGTGACGATAGATTTTGGTGGAGAAGACCACACAAATGGTTGAGGTAGAACCACACCATACTAAGTTTATTATCACACAAGAGGCAAGTATGAGATATTTTGATAACATGAATTATGACCTAAGTATAGACACTCATATAGGTAGTTTTTCCCTTTCTTTTGCATGCATATACATACATTCATAGGAAGGATAAGATATGATAACATAAGCTAGAAGGAAGAGCTAAGAGATAACACGAACCACACTGATACTAAGTTTATTATCACACAAGATAATATAAAAATAGAAACTAATCTAAAATAATAAGATAACTTCTCTAATTATAATGTCATAACTTCCAATATAATGTGAAACAAAATCAACAAAACATCCACACTCATTCTCTCAAATACTCATCAAAGCTTATTAAGGACACAAGTTCGTTCAATCATTTAGCTACCCAATAAGCTTCAGATCAGATAAACAATGTGCTCCCGAAATAACCCTTGTATATTATCTTTTGCAGCATTAGAGCATTGAAGCGAGAAAGGGAGTTCCTAGCAAAAAGGGTGACAACGCGTCTAAGTCCAGAGGAAGTAGAGTCATTGTACATAAGATGGGGTGTCCCACTTGATGGAAAGCACAGGAGAATGCACTTCATCAACAGGTTGTGGACAGATCCTCATGACTCGAAGCACATTGAAGAGAGTGCTGATATAGTAGCAAGGCTTGTAGGGTTTTGCAAAAGTGGCAAGGCATCAAAGGAGATGTTTGAGTTGAACTTTGCACTTCCTAATGACAAGAGGCCATGGATTATGGGATGGAACCCAATTGCAAATCTTCTTCACTTGTGAGAAATGACAGTAAAACTTGTAACTAACAACCACAAGCTGTCTTTACTTCCCTTTGTAACAACAGTTCACAAACACACTGCTGGCGCATTGATATTCAAATTCTTTATAGCTATAAATATGCAATTTCAAAGGTGCAAGATTGTGTGAACACGCATGAATCATACTTAGGAATATGATTAGTGGGCACTTGGAGCAATCATTGATTTATGTGACCTTAATCTGAATTGTTTATATTGGTGGGGGACTATTCGTCACGTGGTTTCTTATTTGTAGATTTGCCATTAAATACAAAAATTAATATGGCATATATTTTTAAAGGAAATTATGAAGTAAAAATTGCATATACTTACTGACGTGCGATGAATTTCATATGTCATATCTAACGGGTTTAGTTACGGTGAAGTTCTTAAAGAAAACTTCGCCTAAAATTGAATGAATCTCAACCAGACCCTAACTAACCCGTCGGAAGACTCGAAATCACACAGATCCTTATTACGATGGATGTATGATCGTTGTCTTTACTTTGATTAAAAGTTAACCAAGAAAAGAAAAAACAAGTAGAAGATTGGTCGTAGAATTTATTATACAAGATCAAACATACTAAATATATATATATATATATATATTCATATAGATAGCATGCATACATATGTAGATGATCTAATCGAGGCAGCAAGAGAACATATCACCCAAATACATATCATTAAAACCCAGAATTATAAACTAAACAGAAGATTAATTAAAACCATAATTAAGTAGCCATATATGTTGAGCTGGACTGATCTTGAAATATATTCAGCACTTAGGGAATGGAGTTTTGCACTGAATGGCGACCTTACGAGCATTGGGGGTGTCAACGAACTTCTTAAGAGTAGGATTCTTCATGTAACCACAAAGGCATGGCTTCTGCTGCTGGATCCTTTGACAGCAAACCGCCGACGGCGGGCTCGATGTTGTAATGGCGCTGGCGCACGGGCTTAGTTGTATGGGACTGCACGTCACCGCCGCCTCCGCTCCGATCAGTAGCACCGCCACCATCACCACCAATGTAGCCACCACCATTGCTCCTGTCTTGGATTTCATGTTTAGGAAATACTTGTTTAGTTGGTGTAGTATGTTCGAGGGGTTGTTCTTCGAATTTATACTACTGGGGTGTACCACTGTTGGGTCCCACATCGCTCATGTGCCATGCGCCTCCTACTGTTTTTTTTCCAAAAGAATTAGAAAAATAATATATCAAAAATAATACAAACTTTAAAAATTGACATGCACAAACTATTTTACATTGAACCAATTATGATACGGGGTGAAAATTTAGTTAAATTTTTTTACAAAAATCGCCCACATAATTTTAAATCACACAAAAATGACTTTACTTTTTTATTTTTTTTCAAAAATCACCCATGTTATTTTTGTATACTTAACGAATTAGGTAAAAAAAAGTTACTCATCACTTTATTTTTATTATTTAAGGTAGTTTATTCATTAAAAAAAATTAAAAAGTTTTAAAAATAAAATTTTGGTTAATAGAACCACGTTTGGTGCCATTACTGTTTTATGGGTGTATTTGAAAGAATAATTCATATTTGTAGGTAAAACTTACTAATTTGCAAATTTGTGTAATTTGAAATTTTAAAATTAATATATTTAACGTAAATTTGTGGGAAAAAAAATCTACGTTTCATGTTTAAATGTTAAAAATTAAAAAATCAATCTTATTTTATACCAAAAAAATTGTGGGAATGTCACCAATTATGAGTCTTTTAACCAAAATTTTATTATTAAAATGTTCAAACTTCTCAATCATTCTCATAGTTATATTTTGAATAAATGGCCTAAAATATTTAAGAATAAAGTTATAAATAACCTTTATTATATAATTCGTTAGGTATAAAAAAAAATTATATGGGTGTTTTGTGAAAGAAAATATAATGTAGGGGTAATTTTGTGTGATTTAAAAAGTTATGGGCGATTTTTGTAATAAAATTGGCTATAACTTCATCCCGTATCAAAATTGGTTTAATGTGAAATAGTTTATATACCAACTAGTAATTTTTAAAGTTTGTATTATTTTTTGTTCATATCTCATAGCTGGTATTATTCTTGGTTATTTTTCCTTCTTTTAATAAAAGTATCAGACTATATTAACACCTGCGTGCTAAAACATTCTTTGAAGGGGTGGACATAATTTCGTTCCGATTCCGACTGATTTGAAAAAATAAATGTACATTCTGTCCTGTAAACTATCATTATATAGATAAATAATATGTATAAGTTATTTATATTGATAAGAATATTTTTGTAAACTATCATTAGGAATTAAAAAAAATGTAAAAGTATCTTTTGTAAACTATTATTAGTGTAGTGCAATGCTAGGTTTTTTTATTGTGAATCGGTAAGACACACTTTGATGTAACTTGTATTCGTTTTGAATGTACTAACTATTGATATAGGCCTTTTGAATCGGTAATTTGGTATTGAGTTTTTTTTTAATCAATTGTGTCTTTAAACATGAAAGAAAACAAGTACAAATGTTGAATATAATCGGTGCAAAATTCTTGCGGGATTAGGCTTGTCCCGTCCCACGTGGGACAAGGTCCGCACAGGACGAAGAAAAAAATTACAAGTCCCGTCCCGTTCCGTCCCGTTCCGTCCCGTCCCGTCCCGTCCCGTCCCATGCTCATCCCTACTTCAAATCACATCTTCAACTTCCGTGGGATAGGTCCGTCATCATAGTCCGAAATATGGTCAATAGATGTTAGTTTATTTGCAACGCCATTTACTTTTTTAAACACGTGATGGATTCTCACCTCAACAAAAGTAGAAATCATAAGAGGTCTATCAAAACTAATAATAATATCCGTTTTCCACATTAAATTGATTGAAACGATGATCGGGAAATTATCTACTTCAATTTTAATAAACTTGATTCTAAAAGTTTAGCGAAAAAGAATTTGGATGAGACAAAACAAAAAGGAAAAATTCCTATATTTAATGATTTTGATGATTAAAATGGGATCCCGATTTTTGAACCACAAAACGTTCGGTTTTCATTTTAGTTGTACGTGTAACCAACCCGTTATTAAAAATATGATAAAGCCTGTTTCTTGGACAGAACTGACAAAATAGGATCTTCGAGGACGTGAGATGCTAGAAACTTCCTATTCTTTTAGATGTAACTGGCCAATGAATAGTTATTGAGGCACCGGCAAAAAAGAAGGAAGCCTAAAAAGACTTAAACTTGAATGGGTTAGCTTACCATTTCAACTTAAACCCCAGGAAGCCCTAACCTTAGGACGACAATCCCATCTGTCGCTACTCGTGCTAGTTGATCCATAATGAAAGTACACGTGCTAAATAATTTGCCGCTAACTCTATTTATGGCTTGATCCCGGCTGTTAGCGTGTTAAGCCACTCATCTATAGATTGTAAATGATTTACGAAAGCTGACGACGGAAGTGAGGTACCATTCATTTATCGCTTAAGTCTTATTTCTCTCATGGGATTACAAGCGACCACGGCTAGTGACCACTGATTCTTGGAATATAAGACTCGTGTCAAATTCTATTTTACAAAGTTAAAGAGTCTATTTAACAGGTTAATTATATAGGATTATTAAAATTTATTTGAGAAAGATTACATTTAAAAATTAATTTTTTTTGGACGATTTTGCTAACTAGTCCTTTTTCATATTTTCTTAAGGAAACTAGGTCAATACCAATAGTTTATTAAATAAATATACCCCATATTTTTACGCACTATTAGGGTTTCAGCCTCTCTCTTCTACTTCTAGAAAGGGCCACTCTCCTTAGATCTCATCATCATCATCTTCTTCTTCTTCTTCTTCTTCTGTCCGGCAATCGGCAATCTCAACTCCCAAGTCGCCGACCACTTGCACGTCGATGACTGCCTCTCCGATGGCCCTGTTCAGAATGCCAAATGAAAAGGTTCTGCTTCCATTTCCATCAAACTTTTTTGTATAATTTTAAAATCTGGAATGATAATTGTAAGAAATTGGCGTTTGTGTTGGTTCAGGACAAGCATGGACATAAATTGAGCACCAACTATTCTTGAAAGGGCTGAAGAAGCTCGGGAAAGGAGACTGAAAATGCATTGCTAACAAGAACAATGAAAAAAGGAAAAACTTGTTTTGTGATTTGAAGTTTAATAGCGGAGGCAGAGGACGTCCATTGGAAAGTCGTGTATTTGGATCTCTTAGTTCATCAAAGAAAGGGTGCACACAAGCTTCCAACTACATTGCAATATCAAATGATATAAGTTGTCGATCATAAGCAATCAGACAAAACACCATAAAGTTCAAAAGACAATCTATGTATTTGAAAGCTTAAACTACTCGGGATCATGTGTGATAGCACTCATATGTAAATAGTATATAGTAGAGGGTTGCCTTTGTAATTATTGTAAATATGTTGGTTATTTATATGACCGCTCAGTCAATAGAAATCCTAAGAGGAATTTATCATATTCTCACATGGTATCAGAGGTTCTCGTTCCTCAAACCCTCTTCCACTCTTTCTAAACCTACGGTCGTTTTTCTCCCAGCCGTCCCTCCCCTTCTTCAAACGTTCTTCGATGACTACCGAACGGAAACCTTCGTTCCATTCCGCTCTCGGAATCTCCAACATCAAGAACAATATTACCCTCGTCCTTGAGCGTGACACTCCGTATGCATCTTGGGTTACTCTATTTCGCATTACTGTGAAAGCCCACAATGTTCTGGACCACATTGATGAAAAAGTTCCCAAACCTACGGATATTGATGATTCCTTATGGCTTCAGTCGACGTAGCGGTTCTTCAATGGATTTACAGTACGGTCTCCCGGGATATTCTATTGCAAATCCTCGACTCTGATGATACTTCACTTCAGGCATGGAATCGAGTCAAAGATATCTTCCAAGATAACAACAATACTCGGTTTGTCTATCTTGAACATGAGTTCTCGAATTGTAAGTTATCTGGATTCTCTTCCATTAACGCTTATTGTTTGCAACTTAAGTCTCTAGCAGATCAACTCAAAGGCGTCGGATCACCCGTTTTTGACACTCGACTTGTGCTTCAACTTATTTTGGGATTGCCTGCTGAATATAATGCGGCGGCCAGTTTTATTCAACAAATTGATCCGCTTCCGTCTTTCACCAAGGCCCGTTCTCAGTTGCAACTCGAAGAAACTCGAATGGCTTCCCAAACTAAAGCCGGTTCGACTAACAATGCCCTAACTGTAGATTCTCGTCCTCCACCTCCGGGCTCGACGGCGCCACCCTCTGCTGACTCCTCTCCGGAAGCCTCTGACCGGAACCAGCAACGCCGCAGTCATCGAGGCAAGCTACACAGCAGCAACAGCGGCACCCCCACTCAGCAGCGTTACGTGTGGAACCCTACGCGTGGATGACTGCCTTTGGCTTAGTCCAATCAGGCCCAATTTCCAGCCGGCCCACTAGTCTTCAACTAGAACCAATCAGGCCCACTGCAGCAGTACAACCCGCCTGGTCCATTTCCTCAGCAGCAGCAGAACGGGCTTCTTGGGCCGGGCCTTGGCAGTCCATTCCCTCAGGCCCATCTGGCTCATTCATATCAGCCCACAACTCTTGATCACTCATTTGCCACTATGTCGTTGAATCTGACGGACAATAATTGGTACATGGACACGGGCGCCACACCACACATGACTCATACTCCAGGTATACTCTCGTCTATTTCGTATAATGGTCCCTCAAATTCGATAATTGTTGGAAATGGCATGCAAATTCCTTCTACAGGTATTGGAGAAACCATTTTTCCCACCACTAAACAACCATTGCGCCTATCCAATGTCCTCATTGCACCAAAAATATTCAAAAATCTCGTTTCCGTTAGACGTTTCACTTTCGATAACCTTGCTAGTGTTGAGTTTGATCCGTTTGGTTTTTCTGTGAAGGATTTGAAAACGGTTACCACACCTTTGGCACGATCGTCTAGGACACCCTGGAGCTCCTGTTCTAGATGTTCATCACAAGTCTTCTTTATTTCGTTGTAAAAAGGAGAAATTCTCCTCTCTATGTCATGCATGTCAACTAGGAAAACACATTAAACTTCCTTTTGAACGATATTTTACCACTACTTATGCACCTTTTGATATTATTCATAGCGATCTTTGGACTTCACCTGTTGAAAGCAAAGACGGCTTCAAATATTATCTCCTTTTTCTTGATAATTTCTCACATTTTTTATGGGGTTTTCCCATCAAATTTAAATCTCAAGTGTTTGATCTTTTTGTGTAGTTTCACCAAATGGTTAAGACTCAGTTCAATTGTGCTATCAAATCTTTTCAATGCGACTGTTCGCCCCTAAAGGTGTGTGCAAATAAGCTTTAAATTTATAAAACTAGAATCAAGCAAGCGAACCCGCAGTGTACGGATCGACGTAGTTAAGCAAAAATTCCAGAGTATCGAACACAGGGATTTGGGTGGGAACAAATTCGATTGCAGATTATCAAGCGAGTGAATATGAGAGTTTTTGCAAATATTGGGAAAACAACAATCCTAAAGATCCAAGTATCCAGCTGTGGCTATCGATTCAAGATATACTAATGATATAAAGACAGAGTTGAGATATGCAAAGGTATACTAATGTAAGGTAATCGTACGGTGAAGTTCCAAAAACCTTATATGACTCACCTACAAGACACTCTCTATACAGGTTGTTGAGGCTTCAATATAGAAAGGTTCTAAAGGCAAGAATTAATGTCAAATACCCAAACTTGTAATCCAAGGATCAAGACTAACTTAACCGATTACGGTTATGATACTCACAATCGAGGTAGAGGTTGTTGAGGCTTCACTACCACCTAGAAAAGGCAAGCCTAAACTAAGTTAAAGCAAATCTTTAACTTTGGATTAAAGTAAAAGCAGGTTCGTAAACTTAAGGGAAATTACGGGTAGATCTTGAGACTCCACGGCCGTGGAACTCAAGAACAAACCGTGATTTAGGGTTCGTCGACGATTCTCTCTAACTCTCAGGGTCTAATCTGTTTACGATCGATCTATCATCATCTAAGCCACAACTATCAACCCTTCACCTTAGAATTGTTAAGGGTTTATTGCCAATAACAGTCATGTTGATATCAAATTCAAGAATTAACAGATAGAAAGATGAAAACTTCCGAAAACTTTCAATAAACTTCAAACCAATCTCAAAGTCACAATCAAGAATGAATGTTGTCAATAGATTCAGAATAAGGCAAACAAACACAATCTTAGGAAAGAAGGAAGATCGGGATGTCAATCCGTCTTCTAAATCAAACCTAAACAAGAAGAGAAATCTTCTTACAACAATCTTCCAAAAACTTCGATCTTCCGCCAATCCGGAAATCTCAACAGCAATCTCCACCAAAAGTGCGAGATTAGGGCAAATCCAAGCACGAACTTCGATCTCCAACGAGATGTAAATGCTTCTAAGCGAGGGTTAATCAAGCGTAAGTGCCGCTAAGCGAAGGCGTAAGCCAAGGTCTAAAGCGAGGTCAAGCGGAGGTGACGGAATCTCCCTTCGTCCGTCTTTTTATAGGGCAAGATAAAATATCGGCCCGGCCCAATCTTCAAAAGATCGTGGCTTCAAAATGTGGCGAAAAAGATCGCTAAGATCACGGTCGTGGAAGGTTCCACGACCGTAAATTAGAGCGTGGAAAGTGTCACGGTTTGAACCATGGATTCCACGACCGTAATAGTTACTGGAATGCATCATGCCTCTCTTTGCAAGGTTCCACGGCCGTGGAACTGAACGTGGTTTGTAGTGCGGCCGTATTTTAGAGCGTGGTTTAGGGCAAGAACGTAATTCTTCCCTAGCCTCGTGCATTCCTGAAGTTGACATCCAATTTGCTCCTAATAATGTCCTCAATCCATGGACATACTCAATCAACTCTTCTTTGCTCGATTCCGTTCGGAAATGACTCTCAATCACCTATAATCAACATAAAGCTAGTGTAGACATCCATATCGACAATATAGGCAAACTAGCTCACAAATGCAACAATGCTAAATCAAAGACTATCAATATGAATCAAATACACTTAGAAAACGTGCCTAAAATATCACAATATTTCATGCTAACAAATAACCCCATACTTAACACTTGCTTGTCCCTAAGCAAGGTCTCTCAAAAAGCTTTAAACAAAACTTAGGATGAAATATGTGTACCTTCTCAAAGCAATACTTCTTTTGGAGGAATGTGCCTTCTAAAGAATAGATCATTCTCAAATCTTGCTTCAATCGTTTATTAGACTTTCATACACTTAATCAAAGAGTAAAAAGTAAAGAAAATTCATGAATTAATCAAACTTCTAAACAAGCATCATAACCTTCAAACATTATCAAAATCAATCATAAGAAACTTCAATTTAGATCACCAAGTCATATAACATTCTTTTGATCTTAAGGACTTTCAAAGAAAAGGTCTAGAATGTGGAAAGGGAAGGAATCTTTTAAGGAATGTGGTGTATGAATCCGGGAAAGTGGACAACTACCCTTCTTCTTCTTTTGCGGTTTCCGCAACACTTCAACTTAGAGCTTCGCTCTTCTTCCTTTCATTTTTTCGACTTTACTTTTGGAGTTATGGATAGAGGTGCACAAAAACCGAAGCCTAGGAGATTGAGGTTTCTCAATTTTTATGAGATGCCTCAAACCCTTAGCGCACATACCATAATCCGCTAGGAATATCGCTCAATCCGACTTTGGCAAGACACAAACACCCGGCTATGTGAATGGTGCCGAGTTACTCATCATCATGATTGACTTCCCCAAACCTAGAATTTCTTTCTATTCTTTTGATTGCAAATAATTGCTCTCATGGCCCTCCCACATCAAACATGCCTTTTTCATTCACTTCTCCAAATTTCCAGATAGGTAAAGGAGGTCAATATTTCAATGAGGAGCTAAAATGATCAAAGAAAGAAGAAAGAAAAATCGAATTGCCTTAATCATCTCAACAAGAAGTATAGGAACTTATAGTGTGATTTCAACTTCAATTTCTCAACATGATTTAGGTAACATTCTTCACATTATGAAACTTGCAAAAGAGGTAAAATTCATTCATTCAAATTCTTTTCAATTCACTATTCTTTTAAGCATGCAATTGTCATCAAACTCAATTCACAAGTAGTGATTATCATGGAAATCATCTCAATTCATTAGAAGCACAAAATTTTCAAAATTTTTCAATTTTTATGGGTTTTTCAAGTTCTTTTTCATGCAATGCGATAATGAAACGTACAACAATATAATGAACATGCAAATAGTCTCGAATAGAAGCAAGCATAGTGAGTAAGAGTTATTACAAACTTTTAGTACATCCCACCCCATACTTAGGACGAACATTGTCCCTAATGTTCAAAAGAAAGAAAGAAAAGAAAGAAAAGAAAAAGAACTCACAAAGTGGTGGTGGAATGTCTAAGGCGAACGGTCAATCATCAAATCCTCATCACTGCGGCGCTGGTGGAGGTGGGAATGGAGAGAAGCTAGGATCATAGAACCGCCCAAACTGCTGGCGGTAGACATCCCTCATCATGTGGTCGAGGTCGTCTAAGCGTCCATCTCTAGCATCGGCTCGGATCTCCAATGCTCCCACTCTCTCTGAAAGTCCGGTAGCCCAGTCCGGCATCTGCTCATACCATCCCGGAGCCTGACTGTACCATGCTGGAGCGTCGGATGGTGCTGGTGGTGGTGCTGGTGCTTCTGTCTGCTCTGTAGACCAAGGAGGGGGAACGCCATACCATGTAGGAGGTGTGGTCATCCACGTAGGCCTCTCACTCACGCTAGCGCGGCGAGAAGACGAGCCTGAAGCTCTAGCTGGACGTGGAGAACGTCTAGGTGCATCGGGGGCCGCCTCCGGCTGATCCGGAAACGTGCCAAACTCCTCCTCAGCTCCTCCTCCACTCTCAAACTGATCTCCCATCTCCTCCTCCTCAACAACTGGCGGTGGGACATATGGGGGAGCTGCTATCCTGTTCGCATGCATAGTAGCGAACGTCTCCTTCCAATTATGGCGTCCCGCCATAATGGAGTACTCCGGTAGCCACTCTATACCCCTATCCGTCCTGCTCTCCCATGGCATGCCCGCATAAGGCGGACCTCTATGTGTGGGGAAAATGAGACCCCTAGTCATGAAAGCATGTAGCCCTAAAGGTACGGCCGGTATACGGGTGCAAGCAGAAAAATCAACACCTAAGCTCCTAGCAATGTGGGTAACTATCCCACCATATCCGATGTTTCCCTTCTTCTTGGTCTTGAGCTTGCTCATCGTAGCAGCCAAGAGAGTAGCACAATCAGCACGGCGTCCATACAACATGGAGTAGAGTAAAAAGAGCTCATCCGTCTTGATCTTTTGGGGCGTCTCCGTCCTAGGAAAGAGACACTCCGAAAGAACGCGATGAGCAATCTTCAAGGCTAGGTGGTACATCAACCTAGCCTTGGTGTCAGCGGGCTGCCAGTGGTCCTCGCTAGCGTAAATCATTGCCACCTCCTCCCAAAAATCCTTGGCGTAAACGCCACTAGGAAAGCGACCGTTAAAGGTCTCCTGAAACCCGAAGATGGTCCCAAACTCACGGATGCTAAAATGGTAGTCTCTTTCCATGAGACGGAAAGAGACGGTCCTGTCTACATGACTGTGCTCAAAAGATGTCACAACCTCCCGTGTAATCTCCTCATAAGCGTCTTCTCGGATAGCCGAGAAGACAATCAGTTCGGCTCTATCCAAGAGCCAAGTGAGGTCATCAACTATGTTGAGAGGAGCTAGATCCTCCAACAACAAGTATCTAGGGCCAATCACAGGCCTCTCCTTGATCCTCTCGAGTGCATCGAGATGATCGTCGTGTATGGTCGGGATTCTAGGGTGAGGAGGTGAGGATGGAGGTGAAGGTGAGGATGGAGGTGAAGGGGAAGAGTGTGGTGGTGCCCTAGAGGATGAGGAAGAGGAGGGATTACCCTTCCTTTTCTTATTCTGGTTATCCTTCTTCTCTTTGATCCTCCCCGAAACTCTTCTCACAAAATCCATTCTGTTCAAAATTACGGGCTATTCTATGGAAACCACGGCCGTAATTCCTCCAAAGACCGTGATTCGTCTCAGAAAGTCGCAAATCTCAGCAAATCAGCAATCAATCACCACAAACAGGCAATCCTAATCTAATTTCTTCCAATCCCAATCAGTTCTTCCTAAAATCTCTAACAAAAACGAACCAAATCGGCAAGAATCAAGAAGAGATGAAAAACCTATTTTTCGGATTGAAAAATCCGAATTGCGCGTTCGTTGGTGAATTTCCGCTCGATTTGTCGCTTGGATCTTGTTTGTGGTTGAGTTTGCTTCAGTTTAGGAGGAAGAATTGTTAAAAACGATTAAGAAACGAGGATTTGAGAGAGGGTCGTGGATTTCGGCTATTAGGGCGTGGAAGAGGGGTTTTGGGATGATTTTTGTGAAGAATGTGGTTTATATAGTCACAGGCAAAATTTTTGAAAATCACGGTCTGTCGGGGTGTTCCACGGCCGTGGAAGTGTACGGAACCGTGGTTTTGGTGATTTTTCAAAGGCTTTTGGAAATTACGGGTACTGTAGCTGTCACGACCGTGGTTTAGGCCGTGGAACCCTCTATAAAGCTCCAAAGTTCAGATTTCGTCACTTTTCTTCAACATTATCCTCCCCTTTTCCTTTTCCATCGTTCCTACATCCAAAAACACGAACATACCGGAAGGAATCGAGGCAAAAACAAAGCAAAAACGTCTATACTAAGCTAATCTATGAATCAAAAACAAAAACAAAAATGCAATACCTTGGGTTGCCTCCCAAGAAGCGCTTTGTTTAAGGTCCGTAGCTAGACCAATCTCGCACTTATTCGAATGCGGTAGGCGCGAACTCCTCAGCTTGGAGTTCCGGCGTATACTTCTTGAGTCGTTGGCCGTTCACCTTAAAAGTTCCGCTTGCTTCACCCCATACTTCAACTGCACCATGGGGGAAAATACGCTTAATTAGAAAAGGTCCAGTCCAACGAGATTTAAGCTTACCTGGAAAGAGACGAAGCCTTGAATTGAAGAGGAGAACTTGATCTCCTTCTTTGAAGTCCTTTGGAATGATATGCTTATCATGCCAACGCTTTGCTCTCTCCTTATAGATCTTAGCGTTTTCATAAGCATTCAAGCGGAGTTCATCCAGCTCATTGATGTCTAGGAGACACTTCTCTCCCGCTTCCTTCATGCTGAAGTTCAACCACTTGATAGCCCAAAACGCTTTGTGCTCCAACTCTACCGGCAAGTGACAAGACTTCCCATACACAAGGTTGTATGGTGTGGTTCCTATGGGAGTCTTGTATGCAGTCCGGTATGCCCACAATGCATCGTCAAGCTTCAAAGACCAATCCTTCCTAGTCCTTGAAACCGTCTTCTCTAAGATTCCTTTGATCTCCCTATTTGAGATCTCAACTTGTCCACTCGTTTGTGGATGGTAAGGGGTAGCGATCTTGTGAGTAACCCCATACTTAGCTAGCTTCAAAGCGCCGGGCAATGAAGTGAGAACCTCCATCACTAATGATCGTCCTTGGCGTCCCAAATCGCGGGAAAATGGTCTTGTTGAAGAACTTAACCACCACCATGGCATCATTGGTGGGAGAGGCAATTGCTTCCACCCATCTAGAAACGTAATCCACCGCCAATAGTATGTATTGGTTTCCACAAGAGGATGGGAATAGTCCCATGAAATCGACTCCCCAAACGTCGAAAATCTCCACCTCTTGGATGTTGTTGAGGGGCATCTCATTCCTCCTAGAGATATTGCCTGTTCTTTGACAAGCATCGCAGCAAGAAACAAAGGATTGCACATCTCTAAACAAAGTAGGCCAAAAGAATCCAGATTGCAATACCTTTGCGCTAGTCTTGTTCGAACTAGCGTGTCCTCCACAAGGTAGTGAATGACAATGGCGGATGACACTTTGCATCTCATCTTCCGGCACACATCGCCGGATGATGCCATCCGGACCTCTCTTGAAGAGGAGAGGCTCGTTCCAATAGTATTCCCGGACGTCCTTAAAGAACTTCTTCCTTTGTGCGTAGGATAGTCCGGGTGGTATCTCCTGACAAACCAAATAGTTAACAAAATCAGCAAACCATAGTTCGTTACCTTTGGAGATCACATCGATGCACTCCTCAATAAGGTGTAGGTGTTCGTCCGGGAAGGAGTCGTCGATGGGTAAATGGTCGTCCTCTAGATGTGTTAGGCGACTCAAATGATCCGCAACAGAATTTTCGGAACCTTTCTTGTCGCGGATCTCAAGATCGAATTCTTGTAGGAGAAGAATCCATCTAATTAGCCTTGGCTTCGCATATTTCTTCGCAAGGAGGTACCGGATCGCAGCATGATCCGTGTAGACAATCACCTTTGCACCTACAAGATAAGAGCGAAACTTGTCAATAGCATAGACAATGGCTAAAAACTCTTTTTCGGTAGTAGCGTAGTTGAGCTGAGCTTCATCTAGCGTCTTGCTAGCATAGTATATGGCATGGGTTCACCCTTCCTTTCGTTGTCCAAGAACAGCTCCAATAGCTACGTCACTAGCATCGCACATAATCTCAAAGGGAAGAGTCCAATCCGGGGGTTGGATAATAGGTGCTGAAATTAGAGCTTGCCGAATGGTGTTAAACGCATCCAAACATTCCTGCGAAAACTCAAAAACCGCATCCTTCATCAATAGATTAGTGAGAGGTTTTGATATCTTAGAAAAGTCCTTAATGAAACGTCTATAAAATCCAGCATGTCCTAGGAAACTTCTTATCCCTTTCACCGAAATTGGGGGAGGAAGCTTCTCTATGGTCTCTATCTTAGCCTTGTCTACTTCTATCCCTCTATTAGAGACTAAGTGGCCTAATACAATTCCTTCCTTAACCATAAATTGACACTTCTCCCAATTAAGAACTAGGTTAGTGTCTTCACACCTTTGCAAAACAAGAGAAAGGTTAGAAAGGCAATCGTTAAAAGAGGAACCGTATACGGAGAAGTCGTCCATGAAGACTTCCATGATTTCCTCTACGTATTCGGAGAAGATGACCATCATGCACCGTTGGAAGGTGGCTGGGGCGTTGCAAAGCCCGAACGGCATTCTCCTATAAGCAAACGTACCCCATGGGCACGTGAATGTGGTCTTCTCTTGATCATCCGGGTGTATCGGAATCTGAAAGAACCCACTATAACCGTCAAGGTAGCAAAAATGTGAATGTTGTGCTAACCTTTCAAGCATTTGATCAATGAATGGCAATGGGAAATGATCCTTCCGCGTTGCATTGTTGAGCTTGCGGTAGTCTATGCACATCCGCCATCCCGTCACAGTTCGGGTAGGAATGAGTTCGTTGTTTTTGTTGGTGATGACCATCATTCCTCCCTTCTTCGGAACTACTTGAACCGGACTCACCCACTTACTATTGGAGATAGGGTCGATGATACCTGCATCAAGAAGCTTAAGAATTTCCTTCTTGACAATCTCCTTCATGGTCGGATTCAACCGCCTTTGAGGTTGTCTTGAAGTTCTAAAGTCTTCCTCCATTAGTATCTTATGCATGCATAGG
The DNA here is from genome assembly GCA_033239125.1 of Fagopyrum homotropicum. Lineage (NCBI taxonomy): Eukaryota > Viridiplantae > Streptophyta > Magnoliopsida > Caryophyllales > Polygonaceae > Fagopyrum > Fagopyrum homotropicum. The sequence goes on from BSWB01000002.1 coordinate 145,581,529, forward strand.
GAGGGTTTAATTCCTACTAAGTCCTTAATAGTATAGCCTATAGCTTTCCTATGTTTCCTAAGGACAATCATGAGTTGATTATGTTCATCTATGCTTAGATCGGAACTAACAATAACCGGAAAGGTAGAATTAGATCCTAGAAAAGCGTACCTTAGATGAGTAGGAAGTGGTTTGAGTTCCATTGCTTTCGGAGCTTCCAATGATCCTTGAGAAGCATCTGATGTCTCCTTAGAAGTTTCTAAGGGTGATGAGTGTGTGGGAGAAGAGTTAGAAGAAGTTGAAGAAGTGTCTCGATCACTCCTTTCCACGCCTAAAATTACGGGTTTCTCATGGCTTCCACGGCCGTGGTTTAGGGCGTGGAAGGGAAATACGGTTGTCACATCTTCTCCACGACCGTATAACTCCCTGGAGTGAGACACGATTTTGGTTGTGAAATCCACGGCCGTGGAATACAGGGTATGACCGTGGATTCTCACGTTTTCTGCCTCATCGTGGAGTTTTTCAAACTCCACTTCACCCATCTCTTCTTGTGCTTCTAAGGCTTCAATTGCCTCATTGCACCCTTCTTCTTCCCCTACATTGGTTAGACTCATAGTGATAACCTTTTGTAAAGGATCGTTAAAGAGAATCACACTTACCTCCTCCCTAGACAAACCCTCTTCATCTTGGATATCGAAAATATCCTCATCAAAGATTGGCTCCTTCACTAGAGTAGAAAGAACGAACTCTACTTTCACCTCTCCTATATCAAAAGCGAGTCTACCATTCTTGCAATCGACTATGCAGCCGGAAGTTGCAAGAAACGGTCTTCCGAGTATGATCGGGACCGGACTATCTGCAGGAATGTCAAGCACGACAAAATCAATGGGAACAAAGAATTTACCTAGCTTGACCGGGACGTCTTCTACAATACCGACGGGGCGAGTGATGGATCGATCCGCCATGTACAGCGTCATCTTCACCGGTTTAGGGTCGCCTAAACCGATCTTCCTACACAATGCAAGTGGTATGATGCTCACACTTGCTCCTAAGTCACATAACGCATCGTATGTGACATCTCCCACTCCTATGGGAATGCAAAATGACCCCGGATCCTTTAGCTTTGGGGGCATTTTCTCCTTCATGGTTTTGATGAGATCCGAAGAATCCGAACTCATCTTAACCTCTCCGAAGTCTTCTAGCTTCCTCTTGTTAGAGAGGAGCTCCTTCAAGAACTTGTCATAAGCCGGCATACCTACAATAGCATCAATAAATGGTATATTAATATGCAGCTTGCTCATGAGTTCTATGAACTTACCAAATTGTTTATCTAGGCGCGCTCTCGCTCTAGATTGAGGGAACGGTAGGGGAGGTTTATAAGCTGGAGGAGGAACGTAGACATCTTCCTTCTCCTTCCCCTTCTCTTTCTCCTTGTCCTTTTCTACGGAGACTTCAACGAACTTAGGCTGCGGATCGGTGGTAGTCATTCCGCTCCTAGTTGTGATTGCCATAACCCTTCCCTTAGGGTTGTCCTCCGTCTTTTCTGGAAGTTTCCCTTGATTCCTAGGAACTTCCTCCGCATGGTTGAACATTTGGTTTTCCAAAACTTTTTGAGCTTTGTCAACCTTAGAAATTTGATCATCAACCTTAATGATGCGGTTCTCCAACCCTTGAAGCTTTCCCAAAATCGTTTCCAACATGGGATCGGGCTTCTCCTTTCCCGAATTGTTTCCTCCATTAGATGATTGTCCCTGGATTTTTAAAGGAGTAGAGGAAGAGGAAGGTGGAGTTAGTGAATTAGAATTGGAAGGATAAGAGTTACCGGAATTTTGTTGATTGGAGCGTCAATTGTTGTTGTTTGAACCCCTATTGTTGTTCCAATTATTGTTCCGGTTGTTGTTGTTTCCATTCCAATTGTTATTCCGGTTGTTGTTCCGGTTATTGTTGTTGTTGTTGCGGTTGGTGTTATCACCGCCATTGTTGTTGCCCAAATAGCCAACATCCTTCTCTTGTTGCTTTGGGAAGTTGGTCTTGATAGCCTCCTTCAACTCTTTGATTTCATTGTTGAGGGAGAAAATCTGATTTTGAGCTTCATGTGTGAGCTTTGCTCCTTGCTCCACACGATTTCCCTCCACTTTCCGGTGGGAATACTTCTCTATGACCCTTGCTTGCTTCTCAATGAAGTCCCAAGCGTCATCTTCCCTCATGTCCATGAATGTTCCACATGAGAGGGATTGGAGGTTGAATTGCGTTCCCGCATCTAACCCCTTGTAGTAAATCTCCAGCAAGGCAAGTTTAGATATGCCATGATGAGGGCAATCCAATAACAAGTCCTGAAACCTTTCCCAAGATAGAAACAAACTTTCGTTAGATCTCATAGAAAATGCATTGATCTTACCTCTAACTGCCGCCGTTTTAGATGGCGGAAAGAATTTGGTGAGGAACTCCGCGGAAAGGTCTTCTCACGTGTCTAGTTTCCCCCTAGGAAGAGCTTGATACCAAGACAATGCTTTCCCCTTCAAGGAGAAGAAGAAAGGCTTGAGCTTATAGTTGTTGGTAGTAGCGCTCTTTGGTCTCATTGTCTCCATCATACACTCAAAATTCTGCAAGTGCTGGTGTGGAGATTCAACGCTTGTCCCGCCAAATTGGTTTTGGCGAACAAGAGTAATGACTTGAGGGTTGAAGCTAAACCCTTGCACATCATCAGCATCAAAGTTCACGCCCAAACGGCGTGGTTGTTGTGTTGGATCCATCCGCTGGCCAAGAGTTCTTGGCTCTTCATCTACACGTTCGATCCTCGCATTCCTAGGTGGAACACGATGATTGGCAGCTCCCCGTGGATGGAAAGGTGATAGCATGAATTATAGTCTATATTTTGGGGTTTGTTTGGACGTTTTATCTTTCATAATCTGCATGTTTGTATGTACATTATGTGATTTTACTACCATTTCATCTACCTTTGCGAGAATCGAGGTCTACACCTAGTTTTGTTGTGATTGCAGGTAAAATGGTACGTTTTGCATCAAAAAGGAGCAAAAGGAGTCATGAGTCATTTGGAGCTACATCCAGGGAGCATAGCCATGGATTAAAGATTTACTTGGGACCAGTTTTGAGAGATTTCACATTCAGTTATGACTCACCTCGGTTGACCAGAGATTCATCTCGACCGAGGTGATCCAGAGACGTCGACTCGACCGAGGCGAATACCTAGGACGCGGCGAGAATATTTTATTCTTGGATGAGATCTTTTAAATTTAGAAAGTGATCTTATATTTTTGGGCTTGGTTCCTGGATGGAAGGAGATATGCAGAATCATATATTTTACCTATATTTATGGGAGAATATCTTTCTAAGATTTATTATCTTTGGAGGGTTATTTTCCTATAAAAAGGGTTGGATTTCCACAAATCCAAGAATCCGCTATCAGCGCAAGAGAGTTGTTTACGCAGCAGCAGCCTACTCCAAGTTGGGAGATTTGAAGAACCTTTTTGGAAGGTTGAAGGAAGATTGAAGTCCATAGCTTTTATAGCTTTATTGAAGGGTTTTGTAAGATTGTCTTCAATTCCCTCAATTGTTGTCTTGTCTTTTTGGATTGTTATCCAAGGAACGCTTTGTTGTGATATTTGATTCAGTTATTGAAGTCTTTTCATTAAATTCTTCTTTGTTCAAATATTCACCTTCTTCCCATATATTTTAATACTTTCATTATGATGATGAGTGGCTAATTTCCTTGTGTGATTCTAGGGTGATTGGCTGAAGGTTGTGGGAAAAACAATGATAGAATAATCTTAGATTCCTGTAGGACCCTGAAAGCTCGAGTCTTTAACCTTAACCCTAAGCATCTCGTTCAGTCGATGAACATCTCGGCCGGGGTGGAATTCTTCTGACCGAGGTGACTTATCCAATCCTAAACTGAGAGTTAAGTGTTAGAGTTTGCTAAATCCTATTCTTATTACACCCTTCTGGTTCAATGCAAGCTTAGGATGAGACTTACCCGGTAATTCCTTAGTTTGTGTACCAACGATCATAAGTGTAGGTAATAAAGGTTTATCCTTTATTGGGGGTTTGAGTGTGCTTCCATCCCATCTTTGTGAGTTAGCCTGAGACTTACCCGGTAAAGGTTGATTCTATTCCCTTAGATGGTGTGTTAGTTTGAGGTTATAGTTCTTTATCTTAATTCCTTGAGACTTACCCGGTAATAGGAGTTACGGTTTTGGATTAGTGAGTAGTGAGACTTATCCGGTGATCTACTCCACATTAGTAACACCTTCCCTTTGCAAAAATCTCAGCTTTGTCCGCTTATCTTTAGATCTTGAGTTGGAACCACAACTAGATACTTTAATCCCTAGAATTGCATGTTTGTTTTATTGACTTCTTATTCATCTTTGATTGTGTTAATCGCTCTTGTGGTTAGTATTGACATAAGCACACCGTATTGACTTTGTTTCACCGAGTCCCTGTGATCGACCCCTGGAATTTTCTTGCTTTTACTACGATTGACCCGTACACTGCGGGTTCGCATCCTTGTTTTAAGCTTAAGTATAGGGTTATAAATTTAAAGCTTGCACACACCGTTTGGAGCGAACAAGTTTTTGGCGCCGTTGCCGGGGACTTGGTCTAGACCGAGCCGGTACGGTTTGCTCTTGGGGCGCTTGCCCCGTTTCATCTAACCACTCTACTTGAGTGACGACTTTTGCAGGTTCTTTCTTAGGTATATGCGAAGAACCCGCGCTGGGAAGAAAATCGTTCCTTACGATCCCGAACCAGAAAAGACATACAAGCGACGCTTAAGAGAACCGAAGATGGCCCAACAAGACGATCGCGATCTTGCGGCCCAATTGAAAGAGGCGCTAGAGCTGCTACGCCTCAGCAAGGAAGAACTCAGGCAAGAGAAAGAAGAGAATCGCACCAAGACTGCAGCAATCGAAGCTGAGATTGCAGTCATACGAGATCAGATTCTACTTCGACCGAGGGAAGATCCTCCTGTTGATCCTCGACCGATGCAGGACCCAGTAGCTGATCTTCGACCGAGGCAGATTCCAGTACCTGACGCCCCGGCCGATGTCTTTCCACCTCGGATGCCAGTCCGAGATGTTCTTCTTGTAGGAATTCCACAAACCCTAGGTCAAAGGATGGACCCTAATCAACAACTGAGGCGTCCAGGAGTGAACCTAGGAGATCCAGCAGATCATGACTACGAACTTCGACCACAAGTTCTAGCCATGATTCGCCAATGCCAATTCGGAGGGCTAGAGAAAGAGTCGCCGCATCAACATCTTCAAAATTACGAGATCTTGATGGAAACCTTGCGACCTCCCAGAATTGAGAATAACAACTACAAGCTAAGACCTTTTTACTTTTCTTTAAAAGATAGAGCTCTTACTTGGTATCAATCTCTTCCTCCAGGAAAAATCAGCACATGGGAGGAGATGACCACGGAATTCTTGACCAAATTCTTCCCCCCCTCAAAGACCGCCGAAATGAGAGGGAAGATCAATGCTTTCATTATGAAGGACAAGGAGAGCTTGTCCAAATCTTGGGAGCGGTTCAAGGATATACTTTTGGATTGCCCACATCATGGGATTCCAAAGATCGAGTTGTTGGAGATCTACTTCAAAGGGTTGGACGGAAGCACCCAGTTCAATCTCCAACTACTCTCCGCCGGTACCTTCATGGACATGGCAATTGATGAGGCTTGGGACTTCATTGACAAGCAAGCCTTGCACATGGAGAAATACACCCACCAAGGAGCCGAAGGTGGAGTTAAAAGAGTCAACTTTCAAGAGACTCAATCCAACAACAATCAACTCACGTCTTTGAAGAATAACGTGAAGCAATTGAAGGAGCTCTTGATGGCTCAAACTAAGAAGGAAGAGCAAGGGCAAAGGAACAACAACAATAACGGGTACCGTAACAACAACAACGGTCCCCGAAACAACAACTACAACAACAACAATAGAGGATCCAATAGCAACAACTAGAGGGCGAATAACCAAAATCACGGTAACAATCATTCAAACTCTAATTCTAATGATTCCTCTAACCCTTTCCTCTCTTCCCCTTCTTCTTCTTCTTCTACTCCATTGAAAAGCCAAGGGCAAGGATCAAGTTCGTCTCAGCCAGAAAAGAAAGACGCAGTTCTGGAGGCAATCTTGATCAAGCTTAGCGCTATGGAGAATTCTATGACTTCATTTTCGAGGGCCCAAAAATCCTTCGAACAACAACTTGCTAATAGGGCGAATGAAGCGCCAAGAGATCCAGGGAAGCTTCCAGCAAAGACGGAAACTAACCCTAAGGGCCAGTGCATGGCCATAACGACGAGGAGTGGACTCAAAACTGCAGATCCAGTACCTCGCTCGACGCAGACCACCTCGGTCCAGATCCAGTCGAAGAACACCTCGACCGAGATGCCAACCGAGGCGGAGCAACAGAAAGCAGGAGGAACGACAGAAACTTATGTTCCACCTCCTGCATATAAGCCACCACTTCCATTCCCTCATTCCAGAGCCAGAGCACATCTAGACAAGCACTTTGGTAAGTTTCTTGACTTGATGAATAAGCTACATATTAATATCCCTTTCCTTGATGCCATTTTAGGTATGCCCGCCTATGGGAAGTTCTTAAAAGAAATCTTATCAAGGAAGAGGAAGCTGGAGGATGTTGGTGAAGTTAGGATGACATCTAAATCTTCGGAGCTTATCAAGATCATGAAGGAAAAGATGCCACCTAAGTTGAGAGATCCCGGCTCATTTTGCATTCCCATTCAAGTTGGGGATGTAACTTGTGAAGCCCTTTGTGATCTAGGAGCCAGCGTGAGCATCATCCCGCTGGAGCTATGCACGAAGTTCGGTCTTGGAGAGCCCAAGCCGGTCAAGATTCGACTTTACATGGCGGATCGCTCCATTACCCATCCCGTGGGCATCTTGGAAGACGTTCCGGTCAAGTTAGGTAACTTCTATCTACCCATAGATTTTGTCGTACTTGACATTCCCACAGATTAACCTGTTCCTATTATTCTCGGGAGGCCATTTCTAGCAACTTCGGGTTGCAACGTGGATTGCAAGAACGCCAAGTTGAAATTCAACGTTGGTGGCGATGAGGTGGAGTTCGCACTACTTGCAGCCATGAAAGGGGAGCAACTAACTGATGATATCTTCAACATCTACGATGAAGAAGAATCAAGAGAATTGGTGAGCTCTATCCTTATTAACGATCCACTCGAAAGAGTTATTAGCTTCAGTTTAATGGAGGAAGGTATAGATGCTTCTTGTGATGCAGATATACGGAGCTTGAAGGCACTGGAAGAGGATCCAGGAGCTAAAACTGAGAAGCTAATCCAGGAGACGAAGATCTCCAGTCTCGGACCCAGTAGCAGTACCTCGACCGAGGCACTTTCTGGACTGAGCGAGGCGACCGAAGAACATCTCGGTCAACGCTTATGCGCCTCGACCGAGGTCGATGGCGAGACGATGTCAACTGAGATTGCTAAGAATAACAAATTTCTTACTCCCTCCTCTGATATTCATCCACTGTTGGTGGAGCACTCCATCCACAAACTTTCTGATAATAAAGGTCCTTGGTACGCTGATATTGTGAATTATCTTGTTTGCCAGGAGATACCGCCCGGATTGACGTACTCTCAAAAGAAAAGATTCTTCAAGGAAGTACGACATTACTACTGGGACGAGCCGCTGCTATTCAAGCGCGGACCGGATGGGATGCTTCGTAGGTGCATTCCGGAGGATGAAGTTAATAGCGTCATAAGGCATTGTCATTCACTTCCTTGTGGGGGGCATGCTAGCACCGATAAAACATGCGCTAAGGTATTGCGTTCCGGTTTCTTTTGGCCTAAATTATTTAAGGATGTGCAATCTTTTGTTGTCTCTTGTGATGCATGCCAAAGAACAGGGAACTTATCAAGGAGGAACGAGATGCCACTTAATAACATCCAAGAAGTGGAAATCTTTGATGTATGGGGGATTGACTTCATGGGACCTTTCCCATCATCCGGAGGAAACCTCTACATTCTCCTTGCAGTTGATTACGTCTCTAGATGGGTCGAAGCCATTGCTTCTCCCACTAACGACGCCAAGGTGGTTGTGAAGTTCTTGAATAGAACTATCTTTCCACGGTTTGGAACTCCACGCATCATCATTAGCGATGAAGGAACGCATTTCATCAACCGGAAGTTCAAAGCACTTCTATCGAAGTATGGGGTAACCCACAAGGTATCAACTGCTTATCACCCTCAAACTAGTGGACAGGTCGAGATCTCGAATAGAGAAATCAAGGCGATTTTGGAGAAGACCGTCTCTAGAACGAGGAAGGATTGGTCCATGAAGTTGGACGATGCTCTTTGGGCGTACAGGACCGCATTCAAAACTCCCATAGGTACCACTCCTTATAATTTGGTATATGGGAAGTCTTGCCATCTGCCCGTTGAATTGGAACACAAAGCATATTGGGCGATCAAATGGTTGAATTTCGACATCAAGGAGGCTGGTGAGAAGCGACTATTGGAACTTAACGAGCTGGAGGAGCTGCGTTTGAACGCTTATGAGAATGCCAAAATCTACAAGGAAAGGACGAAGAGATGGCATGACAAGCGTATCGTTCCAAAGGAACTTAACGAAGGAGACTTAGTTCTACTCTTCAACTCCCGCCTCCGCCTTTTTCCAGGTAAGTTGAAATCTAGATGGACCGGACCTTATGTTGTGAAACATGTCTTCCCTCATGGTGCAGTTGAGATATGGGGCGAAACTAGCGGAAGCTTCAAGGTCAACGGTCATAGACTTAAGAAGTACCAACCGGAAACGCCGGTTGAGGAGGTTGCACCGATATACCTCCTTTGAGACGCATCATGGTCCAGCTAGCGACCTTAAATCAAGCGCTTCTTGGGAGGCAACCCAAGGTATTGCTTTCTTTTCCCGTTTTCTAGTCTAGCTTAGATAGTTTTTGTTTTTGCTTTGCTTTGCTTTGTTTTTGGCGTTCTGGACAGACAACAGGGAATATCTAAGGAAGGAGCACAACTGGAAGGACAGAAGTTCGAGAATTCGAGAAGACGAAGTTTGACTGAGACACCTCGGTCCAGTCGAGGCCACCTCGACCGAGTTGATTCTTGAGCAACCGAGGTGACTAGGGTTTCTGCAGAACCACCTCGGTCCGTACCACCTCGGTCCAGTCGAGACCATCTCGACCGAGGTGACAGCAGATCCAGTGACAGTATAAAAGGGAAAAAAAATTACTTTTCACTTTTTATTTACCCTCCTCGACCGCGGCGACAGATCCACCTCGCCTCCTTCGTTTCTCGCTCGTTTTCGAAGATTTCCGCTTCCAAACTGCAATTAAAGGGTAGAGGAATCGATTGCAACTACAGATCTGCAAGAAATTCGAGTGAATCGGCCGGAACGAGGTAAAAACGATCGAAACCCTAACTCATTCGTTTACTTCGATTTGGGCTTTGGTTGCCCTTGATTTTGCTGAGAAAGGATTTAAGTACCCCTTAGGAAGCAATTGTAGTGATTTTAGGGGGAAAAGAACTGAATTTCTGAGAGTTGGAATCGCGACTGTCTTCGCCTCGGTCCAGTCGACCTGCACCTCGACCGAGGTGTTTTTGGAGATTGTCAGTCGACCGAGGTAGCCTGACAGTGTTGATTGAAGATGAGTTCTGACAGATTATTAGCCCTTAGAGATAGATCCTCTCCTTCCCCTTCTTCTTCTGCACCCAGACCTTCTATCCCGGTGATCCACGAGAGGCACCTGGTAGATTATGAGCGTATTGCTAGCCGTCCAGTGATCGCACCTAGATTTCTGGACATTTCTGCTTTTGACTGTCTCCACGTTGATGGAGAGCTTAGGAGGATGATCACCACAGTGGGGCTGGATCAGTTTACTGAGATCCGAGCCCCAACTTACTTAGAGCCGACTCTTGAGTTTGTCAGCTCCTTCACTTACCTCCCCACAGAGAGGGCTGTGAAGTACCGGTTGATGAACCGGAACTTCTTAGTACCCCTGGACCACTGGAGAGATATCTTTGGCTTCCCTGCCCCCACTGCTGTAGACTTCCCGACCCGAGCCGTAGCTAGAGAGTTCTGGGGTCAGATTGCTTATGTTGTGGAGCATGCAGATAGGTGGCGCCCTGGTGATTCTAGGGAGAAGCTTATCTTCTATCTAGCTTTCCGATTAGCCCACAGGATCTTCAGCGAGACACTTCTGGCGCGTACTGAGACGCCCCAGAAGGTCCGACAGGGGGAGCTCTTTGCTTTATACTACATGGTTACAGGTGGATTCCCCGACTTTGGATTGATGCTGGCAGAGGATCTGCACAGGATCAAGGCCAAAGGGAAGGGAGATATATGCTGTGGTGGGATAGTGGCCCATATCGCTACTTATCAGGATATGGATCTGAGTAGGTGTACTATGGTGGCGGCTGCGAAGCCGCTGGGATTACAGGAGATGATCACTCGGAGGATTCTGGTTCCCCGTGGTTTGACTACACCCTACGTCGCTATGCCATGGGAGCTGACTGCACCTCAAGGCATCAGGTGGTCTGCACAGTTCTCAGTCTTTGATCCACATTATTGGCAGACCGCTTGGGGTCCATTGATGGAGGATTACAGAGAGGGAGCAGCTGCCCCTGCTGCAGCTGAGGAGGAGGAGGAGGCTGAGGACGACGACGACGATGAGGATACAGTAGATGAGAGAGGAGGTGGCGTCCCGATGGACACAGGGACAGATACAGCTGGGACGAGCGCGCCACCTATCATAGACTTGGATGATGAGGAGGATACAGAGCCGGCACCAGCTGAGACTTCTCCAGTCAGACCTGCCAGACGCAGGAGGCGTGGAGTGAGAGATCGAGCTGCTCACCGACGGATCGATGACCTGACGGATTAGGTTATCGACTCATATGCTGCATTATCGCTGGATATCCGCGAGATGCAGGAGCGGCAGCACCATCAGCACATCATGGCTCAGCTGCAGTTCGAGCGTATCATGGGACATCCTTACGATCCGACTCAGTATCCATATGCACCACCACCGGATCGAGACTACTGAGGAGCTGCAGGATTTTATTATTATATTTTTTATGCAGTTCGGCTTTTATCCGGTGAGTACTCTCATGTTTAGACTTTTTATTATACCCACTGGGACAGTGTGTCTCAAGTATGGGGTGTTTGTATTATTTGACTACCTTTTGATGTATTTGACTACTTGATGTATTATATTTATCGGATACTTTCGTATTTATGCTTCATTGCCTTTATATGATTATTTGATATTACATGCATACCTACAGGTTATTTGATTTAGAAAAACGTCGAAACCGAAAAAATTTTATAAAAAAAAAAAAAAAAAAATTTTGACCTCGACCGGGGAGAGTCTTGGCCAAACGAGGCATTTCACCTCGGTTGAACCAAGAACACCTCGACCGAGGTGTGTTAACTAAGAGTTTTCGAAAACGATTTTGTGCTACTTCTCTGGATATGACCTCAGTGAAGATCTTGTTTACTGACTGGTTTTAAATTCTTTATGTGTTTGAAAGGTTTTATAATATGTTGAAGTTGCTAAATGCTTTGTTTGAAATTATTAGCATGTTTAATACTTTGTTTTTATCCAAATTATGTTGAATTTGAAGGTTGACACCGCAGGTTAAGTTCTCTCACTTTCTTCTTGGAAAGACCAAGGCAATTCATTCTCTTCTTCTTCTTCTTCTTGATCATGCTTAGCCCCTCATATACATTTTGCCTCCCTTTACCTATCCGGGAATTTGGAAGCAAGCGAAGTGGTGAAAGCAAGTGGAGTTAAAGTTGAAGAAGTGGCTGGAAGTGAAAGTGCTAGAAAGTAATAATAGGTTTGGGGAAGTCAATCATGAAGATGAGTAACTCGGCACCATTCACATAGCCGGGTGTTTGTGTCTTGCCAAAGTCGAATTGAGCGATATTCCTAACGGGTCATGGTATGTGCATCAAGGGTTTGATGCATCTCGAGAAATTGATGATTGCAGATTTCCTAGGCTTCGGTTATTGTGCACCTCTGTCCATGCATCCCAAAAAGTAAAGTAAAAAGAAAAAGTGTGAGATAAGCAAAGCTTATTGGTGGAAGATGTTGCAAGTCAAAGTGAAAGTGAAGTTCATCCTTTTCCCGGATTCTAGCACCACATTACCTTACATACATCCCTACCCTACACGTTTCTTAACCTTTTCTTTTGGGAAGCCCTTGAGACCTTGAGCTTGTTGATTGACTTAGCAGTTTAAACTGGATTATACATGATTAATTTTGATAATTATGATTTATTATGCATTCTATGATTTTATGCAAAGATGAACAACTTTCCTATATTTATAAAATGTTTTGAGCATATTGAGTTTTTAATTCCAGGAAGTACTCTCTTAGAGTGATCTATGATAGTTGCACACCATAAAATGTTTTTGAAAAACTTTTTCATTGATTTTCTTGACTTATAATCCATTCTATCTTGTCTTCTATATGAGGAACTTGCTTGGGGACAAGCAAGGGCTAAGTATGGGGTATTTTGATAGCATGAATTATAGTCTATATTTTGGGGTTTGTTTGGACGTTTTATCTTTCATAATCTGCATGTTTGTATGTACATTATGTGATTTTACTACCATTTCATCTACCTTTGCGAGAATCGAGGTCTACACCTAGTTTTGTTGTGATTGTAGGTAAAATGGTACGTTTTGCATCAAAAAGGAGCAAAAGGAGTCATGAGTCATTTGGAGCTACATCCAGGGAGCATAGCCATGGATTAAAGATTTACTTGGGACCAGTTTTGAGAGATTTCACATTCAGTTATGACTCACCTCGGTTGACCAGAGATTCATCTCGACCGAGGCGAATACCTAGGACGCGGCGAGAATATTTTATTCTTGGATGAGATCTTTTAAATTTAGAAAGTGATCTTATATTTTTGGGCTTGGTTCCTGGATGGAAGGAGATATGCAGAATCATATATTTTACCTATATTTATGGGAGAATATCTTTCTAAGATTTATTATCTTTGGAGGGTTATTTTCCTATAAAAAGGGTTGGATTTCCACAAATCCAAGAATCCGCTATCAGCGCAAGAGAGTTGTTTACGCAGCAGCAGCCTACTCCAAGTTGGGAGATTTGAAGAACCTTTTTGGAAGGTTGAAGGAAGATTGAAGTCCATAGCTTTTATAGCTTTATTGAAGGGTTTTGTAAGATTGTCTTCAATTCCCTCAATTGTTGTCTTGTCTTTTTGGATTGTTATCCAAGGAACGCTTTGTTGTGATATTTGATTCAGTTATTGAAGTCTTTTCATTAAATTCTTCTTTGTTCAAATATTCACCTTCTTCCCATATATTTTAATACTTTCATTATGATGATGAGTGGCTAATTTCCTTGTGTGATTCTAGGGTGATTGGCTGAAGGTTGTGGGAAAAACAATGATAGAATAATCTTAGATTCCTGTAGGACCCTGAAAGCTCGAGTCTTTAACCTTAACCCTAAGCATCTCGTTCAGTCGATGAACATCTCGGCCGGGGTGGAATTCTTCTGACCGAGGTGACTTATCCAATCCTAAACTGAGAGTTAAGTGTTAGAGTTTGCTAAATCCTATTCTTATTACACCCTTCTGGTTCAATGCAAGCTTAGGATGAGACTTACCCGGTAATTCCTTAGTTTGTGTACCAACGATCATAAGTGTAGGTAATAAAGGTTTATCCTTTATTGGGGGTTTGAGTGTGCTTCCATCCCATCTTTGTGAGTTAGCCTGAGACTTACCCGGTAAAGGTTGATTCTATTCCCTTAGATGGTGTGTTAGTTTGAGGTTATAGTTCTTTATCTTAATTCCTTGAGACTTACCCGGTAATAGGAGTTACGGTTTTGGATTAGTGAGTAGTGAGACTTATCCGGTGATCTACTCCACATTAGTAACACCTTCCCTTTGCAAAAATCTCAGCTTTGTCCGCTTATCTTTAGATCTTGAGTTGGAACCACAACTAGATGCTTTAATCCCTAGAATTGCATGTTTGCTTTATTGACTTCTTATTCATCTTTGATTGTGTTAATCGCTCTTGTGGTTAGTATTGACATAAGCATACCGTATTGACTTTGTTTCACCGAGTCCCTGTGATCGACCCCTGGAATTTTCTTGCTTTTACTACGATTGACCCGTACACTGCGGGTTCGCATCCTTGTTTTAAGCTTAAGTCTAGGGTTATAAATTTAAAGCTTGCACACACCGTTTGGAGCGAACAAAAGGATTCACATTGATCGTGGGATCAATCTCCTCTAACGGTGGCATGGAAGAATCACTATCATCAGCGGATGAGTGACCTTTTCTTCTAGACCTTGATGCTCTTCTTGAGGATTTCTTGCTTCCCTTATTCTTAAGGTCGCTTAGCTTTATCCTCATTTGGAAGATCATGTCTTGTAGATTGTTGACTTGAGATTGATGACGATCCATTTCATCCTGGCGGAGGGTCTCATTCCATTGGAGTTGAGCTTCCTTCTCCGCCAACTCCGCTTGAAGATCACGTTCGTGTTCTTCAGCCATCTTCTTTTCCTTGCGCTTTTGCCATAAAGTTTTCTCTAGCTCTTGATCAAGAGGTAAGAGATCTTCGGTGTTCCTAGACCTGCGCATGCACTCAAAGTAATATCAAATAACAAGAGCAAGCTCCCAAGCTTGACAACCGGCTACCGAATTCGGCCGAAACCAAATCCCCGGCAACGGCGCCAAAAACTTGTTCGCCCCTAAAGGTGTGTGCAAATAAGCTTTAAATTTATAAAACTAGAATCAAGCAAGCGAACCCGCAGTGTATGGATCGACGTAGTTAAGCAAGAATTCCAGAGTATCGAACACAGGGATTTGGGTGGGAACAAATTCGATTGCAGATTATCAAGCGAGTGAATATGAGAGTTTTTGCAAATATTGGGAAAACAACAATCCTAAAGATCCAAGTATCCAGCTGTGGCAATCGATTCAAGATATACTAATGATATAAAGACAGAGTTGAGATATGCAAAGGTATACTAATGTAAGGTAATCGTACGGTGAAGTTCCAAAAACCTTATATGACTCACCTACAAGACACTCTCTATACAGGTTGTTGATGCTTCAATATAGAAAGGTTCTAAAGGCAAGAATTAATGTCAAATACCCAAACTTGTAATCCAAGGATCAAGACTAACTTAACCGATTACGGTTATGATACTCACAATCGAGGTAGAGGTTGTTGAGGCTTCACTACCACCTAGAAAAGGCAAGCCTAAACTAAGTTAAAGCAAATCTTTCACTTTGGATTAAAGTAAAAGCAGGTTCGTAAACTTAAGGGAAATTACGGGTAGATCTTGAGACTCCACGGCCGTGGAACTCAAGAACAAACCGTGATTTAGGGTTCGTCAACGATTCTCTCTAACTCTCAGGGTCTAATCTGTTTACGATCGATCTATCATCATCTAAGCCACAACTATCAACCCTTCACCTTAGAATTGTTAAGGGTTTTTAGCCAATAACAGCATGTTGATATCAAATTCAAGAATTAAAAGATAGAAAGATGAAAACTTCCGAAAACTTTCAATAAACTTCAAACCAATCTCAAAGTCACAATCAAGAATGAATGTTGTCAATAGATTCAGAATAAGGCAAACAAACACAATCTTAGGAAAGAAGGAAGAACGGGATGTCAATCCGTCTTCTAAATCAAACCTAAACAAGAAGAGAAATCTTCTTGCAACAATCTTCCAAAAACTTCGATATTCCGCCAATCCGGAAATCTCAACAGCAATCTCCACCAAAAGTGCGAGATTAGGGCAAAATCAAGCATGAACTTCGATCTCCAACGAGATGTAAATGCTTCTAAGCGAGGGTTAATCGAGCGTAAGTGCCGCTAAGCGAAGGCGTAAGCCAAGGTCTAAAGCGAGGTCAAGCGGAGGTGACGGAATCTCCCTTCGTCCGTCTTTTTATAGGGCAAGATAAAATATCGGCCCGACCCAATCTTCAAAAGATCGTGGCTTCAAAATGTGGCGAAAAAGATCGCTAAGATCACGGTCGTGGAAGGTTCCACGACCGTAATTTAGAGCGTGGAAAGTGTCACGGTTTGAACCATGGATTCCACGACCGTAATAGTTACTGGAATGCATCACGTCTCTCTTTGCAAGGTTCCACGGCCGTGGAACTGAACGTGGTTTGTAGTACGGCCGTATTTTAGAGCGTGGTTTAGGGCAAGAACGTAATTCTTCCCTAGCCTCGTGCATTCCTGAAGTTGACATCCAATTTGCTCCTAATAATGCCCTCAATCCATGGACATACTCAATCAACTCTTCTTTGCTCGATTCCGTTCGGAAATGACTCTCAATCACCTATAATCAACATAAAGCTAGTGTAGACATCCATATCGACAATATAGGCAAACTAGCTCACAAATGCAACAATGCTAAATCAAAGACTATCAATATGAATCAAATACACTTAGAAAACGTGCCTAAAATATCACAATATTTCATGCTAACAGCGACATGGGTAGAGAGTTCAATAACTCCAGTTTTCACAACTTCTTCACCACAAACGGAATTAATTTCCGCTTTTCGTGTCCTTATACCTCTCCTCAAAACGGAAAAGCTAAACGTATCATTCGTACCATCACAAACATGATTCGTTCACTCCTTTTTCATGCGTCTCTTCCCATTTCTTTTTGGCCCCATGCCTTAGAAACTTCTGGCTACCTCCTCAACATCCTACCCTCCACCACAATTCAAAATCGGTCTCCCACCCAAGTGTTATATTCCGTAACACCATCCTACGATCACCTCCGCGTTTTCGGTTGTCTTTGCTTTCCTAATCAAAGCGCAAATGTCTGCCACAAACTCCAACCCCGCTCCTCCCCATGTGTCTTTCTTGGATATCCGAGTCATCATCGGGGGTATAGATGTTTAGAGCTTTTCACAAATAAAATTATTATTTCTCGCCATGTCACTTTTGACGAGTCTTTCTTTCCTTTTGCCACCTCATCCCGTAAATCTTCCACCTCGATTTTTCCAGATGATGTGGATCCATTCCCGTACCATTCCGAAATGGCATCTCAAGCCCATGGATCTCGTGCCCAGATTTTATCACAGTCAGGCCCATCAGAATTAGGCCAAACACTGCCCTCTTTGGATCACCAGCCCAGTTCTGGGCCCACGTACCTGCCCGGCCCATCTAGCTCTTGCCCAGCTCCAGCCGGCCTGCCATCTCCTTGTCTTTCCCCTGGCCCAACTTCATCCGGCCCAACTGAGATGATACCCTCCCCACCTCCTCCCCCTGGCCCAACTAATCCAAGCGGCCCGCCAACTCCTTTACACCATCCGGCCCCTGGCCAAATTAGCCCACCCAACTCCCCTCCACATTACACCATCCCACATTCTGCAGCTTCCCATCCTGCTGCAGCTAAACCCACCTAAAAAAGCCGACCGTCCCGGCCTGACCAACCCCAACCACACACCCGAAGTCAATCCGGCATAACCAAACCTAAACCGGTCTTTTACCTCTTCGTCTCCAGCACCACCATATCTCCTATACCCAAATCCAACAATGTAGCCCTCCAAAACCCGCAGTGGAACGCTGCCATGGTCGACGAATATCGAGCCCTTATGCGAAATAAGACTTGGGTTTTGGTTTCTCGTCCTCTTCAGGCTAACATTGTGCGATGTATGTGGATTTTTTGTCATAAGTACAAGTCTGATGGCTCCCTTGAACGTTATAAGGCTTGCCTTGTAGCTAATGGTTGTTCCCAACAAGTTGGCGTTGATTATGATGAAACGTTCAGCCCCGTTGTCAAACCAGCTACTATCAAAACAGTTCTCAGTATTGCAGTTTCTCGGTTGTGGTCCATTCATCAACTTGACGTTCAAAATACCTTCCTCCATAGGCACTTGAATGAGACAGTTTATATGTTCCAACCTCCTGGCTTCCGTGATTCCTCAAGACCTAATCATGTTTGTTTACTGCAGAAATCACTATATGGTCTTAAGCAGGCACCTCGAGCTTGGTTTCAGCGTTTTGCAGGCTTCTTGCTACATCTTGGCTTCAACGGCAGTAAGAGTGACTCATCTCTCTTCATTTATCGGCATGGCTCTCATATTGCCTACCTGCTCCTATATGTTGATGATATCATCCTTACTGCATCTTCTGATGACCTGGGAACTCATCTGATCACTATCTTGGGAAAAGAGTTTGCACTTAAGGATCTCGGGACTCTACCCTATTTTTTGGGCATCTCCGTTCGTCGAAGTTCTTCTTGATTATTCTTATCTCAAGATAAATACGCCAGGGAAATTGTTGAGCGGGCTAAAATTACTAATTACAAACCTTCTGCTACACCAGCTGAGCCATTTGTGAAACTGAGTGCCTCATCTGGTCCAGCAACTAGTGATCCGACCCTGTATAGGAGCTTATCTGGGGCACTTCAATACTTGACCTTCACCCGCCCTGACATCAGTTATGCAGTACAACAAGTTTGTCTTTTCATGCACGATCCCCGAGAAGCTCACTTTGCTGCCCTCAAGCGTATCATCCGCTACATCTCTGGCACATCCTCATTAGGTATCACCATCTCTCCATCTCCAAAGTCAGATCTTATTGCATATACAGATGCCGACTGGGCTGGATGTCCTGATACACCCCGATCGACTTCAGGTTATTGTGTCTTCTTCAACGACACTTTAATCTCTTGGGCTTCTAAACGTCAATCTGTAGTTTCACGATCTAGCGCCGAGGCAGAATACAGAGGAGTTGCCAATGTAGTATCAGAATGCTCCTGGTTGCGCAATTTACTACTTGAACTTCATTGCCCCCTTACCAAAGCCTATGTGGTATACACTGATAACGTCTCAGCAACGTACCTTGCCAGCAACCCGGTTCAACATCAACAAACCAAACACATCGAGATTGACATTCATTTCGTCCGTGATAAGATTGTCAGCGGTCACGTTCGAGTCCTTCACGTTCCATCGGCTTTCCAGTATGCAGACATCTTTACAAAAGGCCTTCCAAGACAATTGTTTCTAGATTTTAGATCTAGTCTTACTGTAATACCTCCTCCAGTTTTGACTGCGGGGGTATGATAACACTCATATGTAAATAGTATATAGTAGAGGGTTGCCTTTGTAATTATTGTAAATACGTTGGTTATTTATATGACCGCTCAGTCAATAGAAACCCTAAGGGGAATTCATCATATTCTCACAGTTGAGCATTTTCATTTGGAGTTACAAACACTCTAAAACTTGAATACCATGTTAAGATTGCTTTGATACGTAGTTCCGGTATGTAGATTATAAAAATAAAAAAGGACAAAAAAAAAATTTTAAAAAATTCTGGTAAAAAAAAATTCTGCTACGAAAAATTTCTGGTATGTTCATTACGGAAAATAAAAAAAATAAAAAAAATAAGACAAAAAAAATAATAAAATAAACTAAAAAATAAATTTAGTAATTAAGAATTAAAACTTACACTTACATAATTACTAACAAACATCTATTATTCTTTTTTTTTTATTAAAATAGAGGGGTTAATTACTTTTATCTGCCGTTAAATGAAAGTGGTAAATAATTATGGGGTACATTTACTAAATACAAAGCTAAAAAAGACCTAAGCCAAATTTTTTCGGGCTAATTAGGTAAGTAGGCTTTTTTAATTTATTGTATACTAATTAGGCCTTTTCTATTTTTCTATTTAGTAAATATACCCCATGATTTTTGTTACCACTTTCATTTAATGGTAAGGTAAAACTAATTAAACCTTCTATTAAAAAAGAAAGAATATTTGATGTTTGTTATGTAAATATTGATTTTAATTACTGAATTTGTTTTTTTTTATTTTATTTCCCTTTTTATTTTATGTTTTCATACCGGACATTTACATACCGGACATTAACATACCGGACATTAACATACCAGACATTTACATACCGGACATTTTATATACCGGACATTTACATTCCGGACATTTACATACCGGACATTTACATACCGGACATTTACATACCGGACATTCATAACGAAAATTTTCATACCGGAAGTTCATACCGAAATTTTTTATACCGGATGATCATACCGGAAGTTCATACCGGATGTCCATACCGGAAGTTCATACCGAAAGTTCATACCGGAAGTTCATACCGAAAGTTCATACCGGAAGTTCATAACGGAAGTTCATAGCGGAAGTTCATACCGAAATTTTTTATACCGGAAGTTCATACCGAAATTTTTTATACTGAAGTTCATACCGGAAGTTCATAACGAAGTTTTTCATACCGGAAGTTCATACCATAGTTTTTTATACCGGAAGTTCATACCGAAAGTTCAAACCTGAAGTTCATACCGGATGTTCGTACCGAATGTTCATACTGGAAGTTCATAACGAAAATTTTCATACCAAAAGTTCATACCAAAATTTTTTATACCGGAAGTTTATACCAAAAGTTCATACCGGAAGTTCATACTGGAAGTTCATACAGAAAGTTCATAACGAAGTTTTTCATAACAGAAGTTCATACCGAAATTTTTTATACCGGAAGTTCATAACGAAAATTTTCATACCGAAAGTTCATACCAAAATTTTTTATACCGGAAGTTCATACCGAAAGTTCATACCGGAAGTTCATACCGAAAGTTCATACCGGAAGTTCATAACAAAGTTTTTCATACCGGAAGTTCATACCGAAATTTTTATACCGGAATTTCATAACGGAAGTTCATACCGAAAGTTCATACCGGAAGCTCATACCGTTCATACCGGAAATTCATACCGAAATTTCATACCAGAAGTTCATAACGAAGTTTTTCATACTAGAAGTTCATACCGAACTTTTTTATACCGGAAGTTCATACCATGCATACCGGAAGTTCATACTGTAAGTTCATACCGAAAGTTCATACCGAATGTTCATAACGGAAGTTCATACCGATAATTTTTTATACCGGAAGTTCATACCGATAATTTTTTATACCGGAAGTTCATACCGGATGCCAATAATGTTTACACTGGTGAATTTACAACCTTTGCTCGCTCAAGGTGATGTTGACAGTGGTCTTGATCGTCTCTAGGCAAAGAAGAAGGTTATACAATTTTTAGAGATATTTTTGTTGCTTCAAGGTTGATACCTGAATGTTGTGTTTTTGTTCATACCATTTTTATAACTTCCGGTATGTAATTCTCCGGTATGTGAAACTTCGGTATGCATTCCAGAAAAATAAAGAAAAATAAAAAAGACAAAAAAATAAAAGAAAATAAAAAAAATAAATTCCGGTATGATAACTTCCGATATGATATGATAACTTCCGGCATGATATGATAACATCCGGTATGATATGATAAATTCCGGTATGATATGATAACTTCCGGTATGATAACTTCCGGTATGTGAACTTCCGATATGATAACTTCCGGTATGTGAAGCTCCGGTATATGAAATTCCGGTATGTAAAATTCTAGTATTGGAAATTCCGGTATGTAAAAATTCCGGTATGTGAAATTCCGATATTGGAAATTCCGGTATGTGAAAATTCCGGTATGTGAAAAATTCTTCATTCCAGAAAATAAAAAAATAAAAAAGAGAAAAAAATTAATAAAAAAAACAAATTCAATTTTAAAAATTAAAACTTACGCTTAAATAACAAATATCAAACATTTTTTTTTAAATAGAAGAGTTAATTAGTTTTACCTACCATTAAATGAAAGTGGTAAAAAAATATAGGGTATAGTTTCTTTAATAAAAACCAAAAAAAATCTAGTAGGCCAAATTCTTTCAATTTTTTCTTAATTTTTTCATAAAATATAATTTAGATTATTAAATTTATTTTAATAAATGTATAAATTATCCAAATTTCACCGAATGCGGACTTAATTGTCTAGCTATAGCTATGATATTAGACATAATAAAAAGAAAAAGCCACTTTAAACCGAATAAAAAAGTGCAGGAAAAGTAATTGATTTGATATTAGTGGCTCAAACATTATTTGTTGTTATTCATGCAAGTCTTCACTTGATGACCTACCTACCTACTTGCTAATCCACCATAACATTACTACATCAATTATATAAAGCTATTTTATTTTTTTAAATTCAGAAAAGATTAAACTGTTTATGTTGCACGCTTATATCAACCAAACAATTATATGCTCTACCGATAAAACTTGGATATAGTCGACTACTTAACGATTAATTTTTTTTGGAAATAATTTAGTTTACTAGGCTTTTTCTTGTTTTGTGTTTAGTAAATGTACCCCTTGAGAGAAGAGTGTGTATAGTTTGAAAATAAATACAAAAGGTTGGGGTATATTTACTTAATTGAAACATTAAAAAGACTAGTTACTATTATAGTTTCCAAAAAGGCCTAGTTACCAAAATTGCCCTTTAATTTATGCATATTTATAAGATTAAGTTCAAAAAAAAATGAATGATTAATAGGCATGTTCATATACGGACAGGGTCAGGTTCAAACAGGATTTTTTATAAAATATTAAGTTCGTTTATCTGGACTGAGTCCGGTTACCGGACCTGAAATGGCTTTCGTACCCGGCCGACGGGATGGGCCTATGGGTACCGATTTTCTTTTTTATAAAAATATTTTTTAAAAATATATTTAATATGATTTTTAAAAAAATAAACAAATTATATGTAAGATATCTATGTAAAATATATTAGATTTATTATAATTATACTTAACATTTTATATTTACACTTAATATTTATAATAGATACAATATAATGTATATAATTTTTATTTTTTTATCCGGACTAACAAGCGGGGCTTTTCGACCCGGTCAAACCTAGAGTGGTGTCTAGATCCGGGTTGACAAGTTAATCTTTTCAACCCAATTGAACATCTTCGCCTATTCATGCCCGCCTGTTTTCTCGGATGGACGGGCTGTCCGGCTCTGAAACAAGCCCGGTTAACTAATAGTACAAAGTATGCAAATTGCAATGACACTTTATGGGGGCGATCTCCACCTATAAGCCACGTGTAAACAAATGATCACAATGTTGATTATATTTAGATAGAAAAATAAAAGGAAAAAATGCAACCTTTATTTAAGCTGATGGTACCTCATGTACATGAATTATGATGAATGAATAGGCCCATCCCCCTTTAATCTCCTATAATGATTATGTGATATTACCACACACATGCCACCCTACTTTTATTCGTCGGAAATTACTGTTAATCAATTCAGTGCCCGAATCTAAGATGGTATGTAAATTTTTTTGAAAGAAACTCCCAGCTATATTAAGATCAATTCCCGCAAGTTTAACGATGCTTTGTGGGAATCGGTCAAACCAAACAGTAACATCATCAAAAGACAAAAGACGAGCAGCGAAGTGTGCAGTTGTGTTTGCCGAACGGCGAACATGCTAAAAGAAACAAGACCTAGATTATAAAAGGAAAATAAAATGATTACAAATATTAGCTACGTAAGAACGAAGATAGGACGCTTTGCCGTGTTTTCCGTCATGGAGAAGCTGAACCATGCCAAGTGAGTCCGATTCCACCACCAGAGGGCCAGAGATATGCTCCTTAGTAGATTCGATCGCGAACAGGACAACAAGCGCTTCGGCCATAGAAGGAGACATGACCCCAGAGAAACGGTTGGAAGCGGCCATAATAAGGCCGCCAGAGGAGTCACGAAGAACCGCCCCAAGCAATACTGAATCCTCTAGCACTGTAGCATCGGAGTTAAGCTTTAGTGTCCCAGCCGGTGGCGGTGTCCAAGATGCATCGGATGTGCAGCGAGCACTGTGAGTCATGAAAACTCGAGGGCAACGAATGTAGTCGCTAACAAGATCTCGAAACCGGGCACATAAAATATCCTCGGAGAAAGGCCCTTCATCATAGAGAGTCTTGTTTCGGACCGCCCAAGCAATCCAACAGTTAGTAAGGAAGTTCGAAACCCCAGAGTTACCCATAGTGGCGTGAATTTCCCCCACAACAGAGAGCGGATCGGAACGAGAGGAGTCAAGGAATGCCGGAAGCGAGGGGAGTTAAACCAGACCATAGAGGAGGCGTTGCACAAGATCAAAGCATGCCAAATTGATTCCTCTTCGAGATAGCAGCGAGAGCAAGAAGGCAAGTCGGAGATATGTCTATTGAAAAGGACCTTGTTGACGCTCAAACAGCCATGTAACAACCGCCAAGCAAAGTGCAATACCTTAGGCGGGAGAATACAATTCCAGAATAGAGGTCATCCAGGCGTAGTGGGAAGGAGCTGTGTTCCTAACTTGCCCAACCAATAAGATGATCGAACCGTAAAAAATTCCCGACTGGTGGGCACCCTAAATAAGCTGGTCACTATCTGTATTATCAAGCAAAGGGATGGTGAGGATCCGGGAGACGTCTTCCGGGTAGAAAGCCGAAAGCAAGGCTGGAATATCCCACATATGTGACTCGGGGTCTAAAAATTCGCTAACCATGACTTCGTTTCCTAGACCAGGCCGAGTGGAGGGACGGTCAAAGTCAACCTCCCAGGGTACCCAACGTTCCGAAACAACGTTAATCTGTTGTCCATCCCAACAAGCTATGAAATGCATTCCAACAACACAGATTTAGCACCCCAAAGACTAGTCCAAGAGTAACTAGGTTGCCATCCTCTCGAAGAGGCCGTGAACGTAGAGTTTAGGAAATATCTTGCCTTAAGGATGGAGTAAAACTAATGAGTCTGTGCAAGTAAGGAGCTGACACCCTTGACGAGCAAGCATTGCCGTATTGAAAACTCTAAGGTCTCTAAAGCCCATACCCCCTTGGCGCTTGGGCACACACAATTTATCCCAAGCATGCCAATGGATTTTCCTACGAGTAGACGAGGAGCCCCACCAGAACCGAGCAAGGGTTGAGTGAATCTCATTAATGAGCCCATCCGGCAACCTGTAGATAGACATGATATATGTGGGTATGTTTTGGAGAACCACTTTGATCATGCCCTCTTTACCTGCCAATGAAAGTAAACGCTCCTTTCACCCTTGGGCCTTCTTCCAAATTCGTTCCTTGATAAAGGAGAAGACATCCTTCTTAGACCTTCCAATAACCGAGGGGAGACCTAAGTACTTAACATGACGGTCAACTCTCCCTACCCCAAGACAAGATGCAAGGATTGCCTGCTGGTTAGCATCGATGTTCCTGTTGAAAGCCACTTCTGATTTTTGTAGGTTTATTTTCTGCCCTGAAGCTCTCTCATACTGACTTACCAACTCAGTTATCTTAGAGCATTCTATCAGATTAGCTCTAGCAAACAACAAGTTATCATCTGCAAAGAACAAGTGGGACACCACATGCGAGCCTCGACATACAAAAACCCCATGAATAGTAGAAGACTCAACAGCTCGAGTAATGATATTCGAGAACCCCTCAACTCCTAAAATAAATAGGATAGGCAAAAGAGGGTCCCCTGATGCAATCCCCGAGAAGGAGTGACGCAACCCCCAATCTCACCGTTGATCTTAAAAGAATACCGAGCCCCCTAAAACAACTCATTACTCGTGAAATCCAAGCATGTGAGAACCCTAAGCATGTCATAAACTTTTCAAGGTATTGTCATTTCATTCGATCGAACGCCTTACTCATATCAAGCTTTAGGGCCATTGCTCCCTTAGACCCGTTGAACCGAATCTTGAGTGTGTTAAATATTTCCATGGCTATGAGGGCATTGTCCGTGATAGACCGACTTGTCACAAATGCACTCTACGACTGCAAAATAATAGAGTCAAGTAGGGGTTTAAATCGATTGACAAGTACCTTTGTGATGATCTTGTATAATACGTTGCAAAGGCTGATTGGGCGGAATTCTGAAACACGAGTCGGCTTCTTGATCTTTGGGACGAGGGTTACCACAATATCATTGATTGAGTCAAGGGAGCAACCTGTATTCCACCATTCAATAATATACTCAACCACATCATTACCTATTAGGTGCCATAACTTTGAAAGAAGTTTGCATGCATTCCGTCCCGTCCTGGGACCTTGTAAGGATGCATCTGAGTAAGGGCTTCAAAAATTTCCTCCTTGGTAGGGATGTGGTCAAGGCTGGCATTTATATCCTCCGTTACACGAGAAGGGATGCCTGCAATGACAAGGTCAATATCGCTTGCACTAGGGCTGGTGGATGAGAATAAATCCGCAAATAAACTTCTGATTGTTTCCATCAAGGTTGATTGAGTTGTGCAAGGGACGCCGCTGTCGTTGATAAGCTCCGAAATGGTGTTGGTTGAATGTATTTGCGATGCTTTATGGTGGAAATATCTTGTGTTTCGATCTCCGTCCCGGAGCTCCGACACTCTTGCACGCGCCATCCAGTAAAGCTCATCTTCTCTATGCAAAAGGTCAAGCTCTTTGGCCACTTCAGCCCCACTAGCAATCACGTCAACACCAGGGTGGGAGGATTGCAGTAGCTTGAGCTCCGATTCGAGTACCTTGATTCGTTGTTTCCTCTCGTTGAACACACAACGTGACCAATTTGAAAGAGCATCAACAAACGCACTAATCTTGGATGGTGCCTTACCCCAAGCATAATTCCATGTCGTCTCAGCAACTCCGCGGCATTTAGGGTATGTGAGCCATAAGTGTTCAAAACGGAAAGGCCTCGGCTTCCTCCTTGATGATCTAACAGGCGTACAAAAGGTTTGGAGCATAAAGAGCGAGTGGCTGGACCGATATCTCGGGAAGTGCGTGACAGAGATGTTCGGGAAAAGCTCACGCCAATCTGTTGTAGCTAGGAATCTATCAACTCGTTCCCGAACACAAGTGTGATTCGATAGGCCACACTCACATGTTAAGCGAGAGTCTTTAGCACATCGAAGATCATCAAGCCAACAATCATCTAACATTTCCCGGAAATTGTCCATAGCTCTTTGTGATCTGGGTGGTCCTCCTTCTTTCTCCTTCTTTCTCGGTGGAGAGAAGGATGTTTGACTTATAAGTTTTCCCGGATTCATACACCACATTCCTTATAAGTTTTCCCACCTATTCATATTCTTGACCTTACTTGAAAGTCCTTGAGATCATGAGAATGATGTTTGACTTGGTGATCTAAATTGAAGTTTCACATGTTTGATTTTGACAATACTTGAAGGTTATGATGCTTGTCTCGAAGTTTATGCAATTTATGATGTCTCCTTTGCTTTGCATATTTTAATTTATGTATATGAACGTTTTCAAGGAGGCATGAAGCAAGATTTGAGAATGATCTATGGATTAGAAGCACATTACCAAAAAGATTGTTTTTGTTTTGTTTTGCATTCATATTTCATTCTACCTTATGCTCTAAACTTTTGAAAACCTTGCTTGGGGACAAGCAAGCGACAAGTATGGGGTATTTTGATAGCATGCAATATGACCATATTTTAGGCATTTGTTTGGATTATTTTTCCCTTTTAGATGTGTACATGGATATGAGTTTGAAGCATTTATGAGCACATGCACCTATTTTGTCGGTATAGAGATCTAAACAAGCTTTGTTATGTTTATAGGTGAATAAAGGCTTGAATTGGAGCATATGCGAAGGGATAGGAGTATTTGATCATGCTAGATGTCAAGAAGATGCATTGGAGAAGCTAAGGATGAAGCATGATTAGAGAACTTTACGAAACAAAGACTTTCACAAAGGCTTTTGAGTTTCCACGGCCAAACCAAGAGAACCACGACCGTGGTTTATGCATTGAGATCGTGGAAAATGATGTCGTAGAGCAAAAGAGAGTTCTAAGCCCTAAACCACGGCCGTGGAATGCTACACTAGACCGTGATTTCCATGACGTTGCCACGTGTCATATTTGCCACGTCAGCAATAGTTATCGGGCTTTCTTGTAACCCTTTTTTTCCCTATAAGAAGGCTGAAGGAGGGAGAAAATGGGACGGTTACTTACCCCCTTGAAGAGAGATATTCAGATCATTGCTTAGGAAGATTCCATTGCGTACAGGGAAGATCCCGAGAAGGACGCGATTTGGAGATTGTGTACTTAGAGATTATCTTATGGTTTACATTTGGAGACGGATTGACATCCCGTTCTTCATTGTTCCTGGAGATTGTTGTGAGGATTTATGTTCCCTCTTCCACATTCATTAAACACATACACTTGTTGTTTGGATTTGAGATTGATTTTTTGACTATTATTGAGTTTTTGAGATTTTTACCTTTTTGTCTTTTAAACTTGATTATTGATTCAATGATGATGGTTATTGGCTAGAACCCTTTAGCGATTCTAAGGTGAAGGGTTGATAGTTGTGGCTTAGATAATGATAGATTGAACCAAAACAGATTGAACCCTGAGAGTTGCGAGAAACTTCGTCGACAACCTTTTCCACGGCCTGTTCTTGAGTTCCACGGCCGTGGTTCTTCAAGATCCGACCGTGGTTTCCTCTGTCGTACGACCTTTTCTTTTGCTTTGATCCAAAGTTAGAAATTTGCCTTAACTTAGCTTTGGCTTGCCTTTTCTAGGTAATAGTGAGACTCAACATCCTCTATTTCGGTTTTGAGTGTCACAACCTTAACCGTTTTGGCTTGTCTTTGATTCCCTTGGTTTTGGGCATGAGTATTTGAGAGTAATTCTTATCCTTTGATCCTTTCTATACTGCAGCCTCAACAACCTTTATAGAGAGAGCCTTTGGGTGAGACATATAGGGTTTTGGAACTTTGCCGTACATAACCTTACATTAGATATACCTTTGCAATCCCGACTTTGTCCTTACATCTATAAAATATCTTGAATCGATTGCCACAATTGGATACTTGGATCTTTAGAATTGTTGTTTTCCCAATATTACTTGCAAAGCTTCTATATTTTACTTGCTCGACGATTTGTGAACTGATTTATTCTCACCAAAATCCCAGAGTTCGACTCTGGAATTTCTTGCCTTACTACGCCGATCCGTACACTGCGGGTTCGCTTTTGCATAAGTTCTAGATATAAATTTAAGAATTTGACGCACACACCAAGTTTTTGGCGCCGTTGCCGGGGATTTGGTCTAGACCAAATTTGGCTCTCGGTTGTCGAGCTTGGGAGCTTTGCTCTTATGATTTGATTTGTCTTTTTGAGTGATTTTTGCAAATTCTTTAGGTATATGCGAAGGACTAGATCTACCAAAGATCTCGTTCCTTTTGATCCCGAACTTGAGAAAACTTTGAGCAAAAAGTTAAAGGAGAAATAGATGGCTGAAAATAATGAGAGAAACATCCAAGAGGAGTTGGATGAAGCTCAAGCTCAACTCAAATTGAGCGAGAAGGCTCGCTTGGAGGAAAAGGAACGCAACCAGTTTCAAATAGATGAGCTTCGAGCGATGATTCTAGACATGAAACTAGAGAGAAATGATGCTAAGAAGAGGAAGAAAGCTAAGGAATCTATTGTTGAACTTTACGATGATGATGGGATGCCGGAGCTAGAGTAGGGTTATGCATACGGTCCAGACCGGACTGGATATTTCCGGTCCGGTCCGGACCGGTGGACCGTAAATTAAGAAAACCATGGACCGTAGACCGGACCGAGACCGGATCCGGTCCGAACCGGTCCGGTTCCGGGTTGGACCGGTTTGTACATAAATTGTGCAATTTTGAATATTGCGGACCGGACCGGACCGGACCGGATTGGACCGGTTTGTACCTTAATTGTGCAATTTTGGTGAGGTTTTTCGGTCCAAAACCGGGCCGGAATGGACCAGATTGGACCGAACTGGACCGGACCGGACCGGACCGGAAATTCGTAGTTTACGGTCCAACCTGGGTTACGGTTTTATACGGTCCAAAAACCGGACCGGACCGTAACCCGGATTTTCAAAAAAACTTGGACCGTAGACCGGACCGTAAATTCCGGACCGGTCCGGTCCGATTTTGCACAACCCTAAGCTAGATGACATACCACAACTTAAGCCTCATGCTCCTGTCGATCCACGTCCTCGACCCTATGTTGATCCTTGTCCTCGTGCTAGAGAGGTGAGAGCTGTTGATATCGTGGGTGCGCCACGTACCCTTGGGCAACGAATGGACCCAATTCAACAACCACGCCGTCTAGGTGTGATACCTGGAGAGCAAGATGATCAAGACTTTGGGACGCGCCCACAAGTAATCACTATGATCCGCCAAAGTCAGTTTGGTGGAACGGAAGCTGAATCTCCGCATCAACACTTGCAAAATTTCGAGATTCTTATGGAAACTTTGAAACCTCAAAGGGTTAACAACAACAACTACAAGTTGAGACCGTTCTTCTTCTCTTTGAAGGACAAAGCCTTAGCTTGGTATCAACCTCTTCGGCTGCAAAGATTAACACATGGGAGGACTTGACTTCGGAGTTTCTCACTAAGTCTTTCCGCCATCCAAAACGGCGGAATTGAGAGGTAAGATTAGTGCTTTTTCTATGAAACCTAACGAAAGCTTGTTTAAATCTTGGGAAAGGTTTCAAGATCTTCTATTTGATTGTCCACACCATGGCATTTCAAAGCTGGAATTGTTGGAGATCTACTACAAGGGATTGGATATAGAGACACAATTCAAACTCCAATTTCTTTCTTGTGGTACATTCATGGATATGAGAGAAGATGACACTTGAGACTTCATTGAGAAGCAAGCCCAAGTGATTGAGAAGTATTCCCATAGAGAGAGCCTTTGGGTGAGACATATAGGGTTTTGGAACTTCGTCATACATAACCTTACATTAGATATACCTTTGCAATCCCGACTCTGTCCTTACATCTATAGAATATCTTGAATCGATTGCCACAATTGGATACTTGGATCTTTAGAATTGTTGTTTTCCCAATATTACTTGTTCGACGATTTGTGAACTGATTTATTCTCACCAAATCCCTGAGTTCGACTCTGGAATTTCTTGCCTTACTATGCCGATCCGTACATTGCGGGTTCACTTTTGCATAAGTTCTAGATATAAATTTAAGACTTTGACGCACACACTTTTGAGCGAACACCTCCCTGTTGAGTTGAGACACAGGTTGTGAGTGAAGCCACATTTACGCTTAACCGTGTCCTGATCATGCTGCGAAATTTTTGTTTCCATTAAAAACACCACATCCAGGCAATATTTTCAAGACTAATCTTGGATCGCTCAAACTGTTGGGGCATTGTCCATCCCCATACAGTTCCAATTGAATATTTTCATAATTGTTCTTGGGCATGGTTGTCAGCCATGCGCGCTACTTGATTGTCCACAATCATCATAGAGTCATTGGTACTTGTACGCTGTTTTTTGCCATTTGGATCCTTATTTCTCTATTCTGAGTGGGGGTCTGTAGCATGCTTTCGTTTGCTGGTGGCAGAGGGTCAAGTTTTCAATACTTGACGTGTTTGTTTTTTGAGACTAACTTTACGTCTCCCTTGGCCAGATCCCAAAGCAGAAAACTCAAAGGCGGGCAGTGCGGCTTCCAGAACAGGTTGGTTGGGAGTAGGGTGGACTGTAGGAGGGATGTGTGGTGGCCTGCTTGTTTCTGATGACGCTGTCGGGATTATACACTCTGTTTTGTGTTGCTCCTTAAAGAGGTACTTATCATACCAATTACGTTTTTTTGTCCAGCATATCTTGTTTTGGCCTACCCCTAGTCCTCGGAGGTGAAGTGCGCAACCACGCTCCAAATTGAGTATCCTCTGTCGGTGGTGTTGTTGGGGAGTTTGGGCGTGACTTAAGGAGGTGTCCAATATGGCCACAAGCGAAGCAAAGCGTGGGTAGTCGTTCATATTGAAGTCTAATAGTTGTGGCGGTCCCATGGAGTAAAACAGTTACTTGACGCCATTAAGCTTTTGAGACATCAATCCTTTCCCGGAGTCGGCGAATGCCAACCAAACCAAGACAGTCAGAGTCATCCCAAGAGACGAATTCCCCAATCCGATTGTCGATGGTTCGAGCCAAAGGAAGCACAACGCATCATAGGGAGATATCGCGTGCAACCACCCAAAATTCGGAGTGTGAAAAATGGAGGTCCGCCGGTCTGGCACCAATGGGCAACATTTGTAGCACGATCAAAGCATTTTCGAAACACCATGGACCCTTGGTGAGAACATAGTCGCAGTCAGTCTTGTCGGAGAATTGGAAGATGAGCAGATGGTAATACGCACATCCATGCCGCCCTTGGGTGACAAAACCGTTTTTATTGTGGAAATTAATGCTTGGGAGTTGAACCGTTTCTAGGTGGAGAGTTTCCCCACAAGGCATAAGTTCAGGCGGTTGAGGTCGTTGTTCATGCCTTCAACCGGCACTACCGTTCTTTCTTCATCGGAGAGCCTGAGACTCGCAACATTCAGACCCAGTTTCTCCGTAGGCCTTTTTTCCGTTTTAGGGTTTCACAAAACCCTAGAAGTAAGAATTTGGTGGGGGTTGATGTTGAGTGATAGTGATTGGGGGATAGAGAGAAGCGATGATTAGTGATTGATTGGCGGTGTACAATTTTCGTTTTTATTTATTTTCGGTTTAAATAGGAAATTTTGGCATTTGAAGATACGGAATTAGGAATCAAACCTCAAAAATTTTCATCTTTTATATTTTAACCTCTTAAGTAAAAAAAGAAAAAGAATTTATTTTTTTTGTTCAAATTTGTTGTTATAAAATTTGTTTAAAGGATTTTATTATCAACAAATGTATTATTCTTCAACTAAAATGTCATCCTATAATTGTGTGGTTATACATTACTCCCATCATTTATGTTATAATCAATTATTATCAATGATATTATCATAGATTGTGTTATCAATTGATGGTCATTAAAAATAATGTTATCAACTAAATTGTCCTTAAATTTATCACTAACCTAGTATCATAAATGTATTGTCAAAATTTTCTTAAGAAAATAAAACTTTAAAAGAAAAAACAAAATAATTAATTTTTAATTAGGGTTAACAAGTTGATATTAATATTTCATTTCTAAGGCTCAAATAAATTAGTTAGAAAATTATTGCATTTAAATATAAGAAACGAGTATTTTTCATTATCTTAACTGGTACAACTAATAAGGCTGAATTTTTTTAACTAACCTACTTGAATTATGAAATTAAATTTTTTATGTTTTGATTGACCATTTAATTAAAAAAATTCTGGCTGACAGCTTGTTGAAAGTGCAATTGTGGTCCGTCAACAATTGTTGTAATTTTGGATTGTCAACAATTATTAAAAATATAATTTAAAGTGAGCTCTCAATAAATGTAAAATGTATCGTCAATACATGTAAAATTAACTATCAACAAATGTAAAATATTATATCAACATCTAAAATGTAATGTCAACAAATGTAAACTGGACCGATAACAAATATAAAATGCATTTTCAACACATGCATAATGGATTGTCAACAAGGGAACCAACAACAAATTTATTTGTTCATAATTTTTTCGTATTGTCAACGAATGTAAAATGTAATGTCAATAAGTATAAATTGGAGTTGTCACCAAAGTTCTATATTTATTAAATCATTTTATCAAACATTTTATGTGCATTATAAATCAAAATTCTATTCATATCAATTAGATCTACTGAGCTGATGGTATAGTACTTCACGACTCATTAGATGAGCGTTCCCACTCAAAGAAGACATTGTAGGTAATGATTTTAATTCACACAAAATTTTGAAAAATCAAGCACAATTTCCCAACATATCAAGAACCAATTCTTACAAAGACCGTCATTCATAGGTAAAACCGAATGTTGAAGAAGCACTAGCATTATGCGAGATTAGAGAGGAAGAAAAAAAAAATATAAATAAATAAGAGAAGCATGCCTGAACAATATCTCATCTTTTAGGTTGACTAAACTTTAGTACACTACCGCTAAACTATCAGAACGATACCTCACCTATACATATTGACCAAAGATTATTACTGGATTACTGTACACACGTTAAGTTAATAAATCAGTGTTAAATATTAGGGGAAAATTGTCCATTTACCTTAGGCAAAATTGTCCAACTACCTTAGATATTTAACACCGATCTGTTAACTTAACGTGTTGACAGTAATCTACGTATTAATCATTGATCGGGCTCAATAGGTGAGGTACTATTCTGATAGTTAAAACAACGGGGTACTAAAATTTAGTTAACGTAAAAGATGGGGTATTGTTTAGACAATTTTCTCAATAATTAATGGTTAGTTTTCGAAACTCCAAAAAAAATTAACTTTTCAATTAAATAAATTATTTTAAATAATCTAAAAGAAAATTGCAACTAATAACTCAGTCCTATTGTAACATCTTATCTTATCTTATATCTATTAAAGCAGAAGCTTCTATTGTCACGTGTCAACGCCATATTTTTCGAAGCCTAAAAAATTCTTTTTAAAAGTGATTTTTAAATGTTAATATAAATTGAAAATTGATTTCTAAATTATTTTAAAAATATTTTTATAAAAATAGTTTTTAAACTTTTACAAATTTTTTTGGGAGAATTTGACATACTAGGCTTTTTTTAGTTTTTGTTTAAGAAAATGTACCCCAAATTTTTTACCACTTTCATTTAATAGTAGGTAAAAATTATTAACCCTTCTATTAGAAAGAAAGAATAAATGATGTTTGTTATTAGTTATATAAGTATAATTTTTATTTTTTAATTACTGAATTTGTTTTCTTTTATTATTTTTCTTGCCTTTTTTATTTATTTTTATTTATTTTTTATTTTCTGGACTGAATTTCTCATACCGGAAATTCTCATACTAGAATTTTCATACCAGAAATTTTATACCAGAAATTATCATACGAAAAGTTCATACCAAAAATTTCATACCAGAATTTTTTTCATGCCAGAATTTCTTTCATACTAGAATTTTTTCATACCAGAATTTTTCATACCAGAAATTTCATACGAAAAGTTCATACCAGAAATTTCATTCCAGAAATTTCTGAATTAAAACTAGCGGCACAATCAGCACTTGATCCTTGTGCTTTCCGTCCGCTATTTATTTTTGTTTACATAATACTTTTATTTTGAGACAATTTTAACATATAATTCTCCACTCAAATAATGCTCAACTCCTCCACGTCTTGTCAATTTGTCATTGTCAACTAGGAAAAAGAACAAGTCTTTTGGAAACCAAAAGAGACGGTGATGGACCCATTTTTGCAAACCTTCATCATATACGCAAATTACAATAAAAAAAAATTGCAAAATTACAACGAGCCCCCTAAAATTTGCAAAATTAAATATTAGACAATTAAAAATTCATTCCGGTATGTAAATTTCGGTATGTAAATGTCCGGTATGTGAAATTCTGGTATGTAAAATTCTGGTATGTAAAATTCCGGTATGTGAAAATTCCGGTATGTGAAAATCCGGTATGTGAAATTCCGGTATGCGAAAATTATGGTATGTGAAAATTCCGGTATGTGAAAATCCGGTATGTGGTAATTCCGGTATGTGATAATTCCGGTATGTAAAATTTCGGTCCGGTATGTGAAAATTCTGGTATGTGGAAATTCCGGTGTGTGAAAAAATTCTTCATTGTAGAAAATAAATAAAAAATAAAGAAAATAAAAAAGACAAAAAAAATTAATAAAAGAAAATAAAAAAAGAAATTCAGCTTTTAAAAAGCATTCGGAAGAAAGAAGAAAATAAGAGGATGGAGAAGGTTTGACGGTAAAAAAAAAATAAGATGGGTATATTTACTTAATTGAAAAACAAAAAAGCCTACTTACTTTCACTATTTCTCTAAATAGCCTACTAACCAAATTTGCCCAATTTTTTTTACCAACAAACATATCTTAACAAATCAATTTAAAAATATAATTAACTAAAAGAAATAATTATTTAAAAGAGAATTAAAAATCGTAATAATAATTATAATTTTATTTTTTAGAATTTTATTTTACAAAAATATACATATAAATTCTAAGTATTAAATATTTATTAAATCTCAACCCGGACAAAGTGCGGTAACACACTAGTAATAAGTAAGATGAGATCTATAATGCATACTATTATGGAATGGCAATGAGCAATGAGCAAGGCTTTAGGCATGCACCAAAAGGAGCCGTGGTTGGCTTTTCATCTTTCGGCGATATTGATGCCAATGTCAATGTGCACTCACATCACCCCAATCATTATTCTTATTTTACTCTCCCTAATTACAATACTATTTTTTTGCTTTATAGAAAAAATATAGTTAGGAAAATCCAATCATGTGTAATGAATACTAATAATGATCATAATTTTGGACACCATGCTTATATAATTATGCCTGCTTATCAATGATGTTATCATCATACTTCCGCACTTCCACCTTCACCCATATACATCCTTATTATATTTACCTTTCCATTTACTTATACTACAAAATTCTTAATGTTATAGCTATTAGACCTAATTTGCTAAGTAAGAAATAGACAAGATTGTTTAATATGACCTCTAATATAGACCTTAATATTTTCACATTATTTTTAAAAGTATAAATATTTGTATTTTGAATTTGTGTAGATAGATTGAGTTTGGACTTAAGTAAATGGATTGGTTTAAGATAGTCTAAATCGAAATTAGCAAATTATTTTTTAAAAAAATTAATTCAAGGAAACAAAGGTCCTACTCGAGGTTATACTATGCAAAAAGAGCTTAGTCACTCAACCCACCCGATCGGATTTAATCTTGTTTCGGATCAATTCTTTTCAGGATTATTGTTGGACCGGATAATTTTGCATTCCAATTAACATAGACCAACCTGTTCGGGAAAACAAGATTTTTAAGTAGTTTAAGCTTTTAGGGATTTGTTATAAAAGTTTCAAAGAGCTTTGTAAATTCCGAAAATCTAACAGATAACTTGATGTTTGTGGTAAAAGTAGATTTGTATGGTAGATTTATAAAGTCAAAAAGGACAAAAATATGCAAATTGTTAGAGGGGTAAAATTGTAAAATTTTTGATAATCTATCCAAAAAAAACTATCCTAAAAATCTTTTTCAAAAGCTACCAAAAAGCTCTTCAAAAATTTAATCTCTTCAAAAATCTATCATGCCAAACACCATGTAACTTTCAAAAAATACAAAGTTCTACAATAATCTACGCAAATAATTTCCATCAAACAGGGCCCAAATTTGTTCGAGTTTTGTAATAACCCATGCCCTCAATGTCACGTTTGTTTGGGTGAATGCAGTCGGATATGTTTAGATTTATTGAAAGAGCGAATACACCATGGACGAGCACCTGCTACCCGGCCAACTCAATACAAACTTGTTATTCATCCTGAATCTTTCACCTAGCTAGAAATTTATCCATTTTCAAAAGCTAGCCAGAAATACCCAACAACCGAATGAAAGGAATGCGCAAAATACAGCAATCAAGAACGAAAGGTAAATATAAAACAAACAAACTGTCATCATAATACTGCAAAAGTTACAAGCATACGAATACACCATGGACCTTATGCGCCTGCTGCTCGGCCATGCTCTTCCTAATCACGGTAGGGTGTGAGATCAATGTTCAATTGTTTCTTCCCCTTGCTAACCCTCTGCAACAGAGCCAAAAGGAAGATAACGGCGAGCATCATGACTCATGCAGTATATTTGGATCTCTAACTCATCTCATATTCTCTATATCAGGTAATATTACTATCAAGATTTGTATTAATTTGACTGATACTGACATATCCCTGACTCGTGAGGACATCACATGTAGAAACGGAAGGAACTTACAGCAATAGCAACGAGCTCTTCTAGCAGTTCCTCCAGGTTCCGCAGAGGCTGTTGACAATCACCAAAATGAGTCATATAAAAACAAGATATCTGAACTTTATACAATAATACTGACGGGATTTGTCAATTTGCAACATCCAAATTTGATATAGCATGTTTCAGATAATGCTCACCCATTGTGTTGGACCATCAACGGGTGCATTTAAGGGATCATCATGGACCTGCACTTGAAAAACAAGCAATAGGATTGGGAATCTAGAGTTCAAATTATGCATGAACGCGAATTTAGTGCTTTGCATGGAGAGGCTGATTAGTTTAGGGACTTTATGCTCAGGACCCATTGAACATCAGCTACTTGAGCAATGTCAAATGTTTAATAACCTCCTTGATAAAACTTGGCGTGTTCCCTAGTTATTTCTAAAACATGTTACAATTAACAACATGCAAATGCTTTTAGTAGAGAAAAGTCTGACATGTTATACATGATGTACAAGGAAGCCAAGTTTGAATGAAGGTTTCATTGGTTCATATTGTTTTACCTCCATGAAAATTCCATCGACTCCAACTGCAACTGCAGTCCTCGCAATGCAAGGAATTAACTCACGGTAACCTCCACTGGCTACACCACCACCTTCCAGCTATTGAAACAACATAAACTTCTAAGTTTCTAAAGCAAGGGAAACTCAACAAACACCAGTAAAATAAAATTGAAAAGTAGAGATATGAGAAAAAGGAGAAAGTTGTTGACCATAATCACTAATCAAAGAAGCCATATACATATACATTGATAGTTATTTATACATAAAACTGAATTTCCTTAAACCTTGGACCGAAACTAGCCTTTCTGAGGAACAAGCCTTTCTGAGGAAAATACCGTGAAAGAGGAAACAAATCAAAAGATCCATAATGCTAGTCTGAAAGTGAGGAATGGTTAGTGAGATGGGCTTTGTGCCTTTCTGAGGAAAATATTACATTTGTATTTTTGTTTCAACTCAGTTTTGAAACGAAAACCGTCTGTTCAGCCCTAAACCAAAACTGAAATATGAAAAATTATGGACCGTGAACCGAACATAATATGAGCGGTTTCCTTTCGGTCTCACCCAAAAATATCGATTCGGTTCAGTAAAACTGACCATGATCAACCTTAGGTAATAAAGTGAGAGAGAGGGCCTTCTTCAATAATTAACTACAGTTTGAAAATCCAGGACTACATACTTTTTTGTTTTAAGCAATTTAAATAGCACTATCATTAACCGTATTTTAACATTTACACCGGTTAAAAAAGTTATACCCTAAACTCAAATTATAAGTTTAAGATGATACACTTTCAAATTCCACAACAGAATTTTCCCTAAGATTTTTGTGATTTTATCAACCAAGAACTTTGGTAACATAGTTGTCACTAAACAACATTCTAGCAACTACCAAAAAAATTTTCTACGAATCTTACATGCTAGCGGCTTTTGTAAAGTAGCCTCTTTGTGATTGTGGCTTGTATTGTGGACACAGTCATTTCCTATATGCTGAGACATCAGTGATCTGTGATCCAGTCCATTAACCCACCCAAAGAACAGTGTGTACTCATTGACAGACTACCATCCTACCTTGCTGTCCGTATTAAAAAAAACTTCCTAAACGCTCAAACCTCTCAAAGGCAGACAGAGGTGAAGGGGTCATACAGCAACATAGTAGTGTACAAACTGCAGTACTTCATGAACACCCCCTTCCCCTTCCTAAACTTGGTAATTGAATGTTTTGATCCGTTCATAATTACTCAGATCAACAATTGGGTTTTAGGTGCACAACAATCAAGAGTCTAATTTCTAAAGCAGAAAAACTGGTCAAAAATTGTGAATAAAAACCCACTAAATAAATATTAGATAGTAACATGCATAAATATGATAGAGATGAAAGTAGTGAGTGCAGCTTTAGAATTATAACGATAGCAAAAGAAACTGTCCAAACCTTTCTACCAGCAGGCTGCTGTAATGAATGTGTTATATCAGCTACCTGCAGAGAAAATAAACAAGATTTCAGATGCATGAAAAAATCGGATAATAGGAGACTGGGACCCATATTCAAAAAGAAATTTACACGGAAACCATACAAAATCTCATCAGGCATGTCTAAAGTTTTTTTGTTCAGGTTCCTCATAGTTTCGGTTCTCAGTATATTAGCAAAAACACATTCAGAGCTACTGTAAGATGAATAGAACTCAAAATTGAAATGAGATCATGTTTTAGTGACATGAAGATACGTCTGGTGATCAAAAATAATTTTGCTAATTTCTTCTGAATTTTAAGTGGGTGTTCTTATTGCATTCTTCCTCTTTTCTGGCTATAGACTAATACATTTCTTCATAACAAACATACGCGCCAATGAAAAAACAATGTAAACAAAACAAATTGCCATGTGATACAAAATTGAACCATCCTATTTACATTGAGGGAAGAAAAACCAAGTTTGATTCACCTCACATGGGTAGTATTGAGTCAAAATTATTTACCATGTGCTGTCCACGACCAAAATCCAATGAAAGGCAACAAAAAGAATCAACGGAACAAAGTTGAGATTCATCAAAGCATTGGCCTAAAACACAATCAAATAGACTTGGGACTACCCATGCAAATGATTACCAAAGTTGGGCTTCATTTTTTTGTGAAAATCAATCGATTCTATTATTTTATAATAATTTATTATCTTAATATTCCCCTTTCTTAATAGCATTCCACTTACAACAGGGCAATTAGCTTCCCTCATCCACTCCAAGTTTCTTGGATCAACGATCAAGTCATCTACATATAAAGAAAGGAGTATTTTAGTCTCACTATAAGCACCATAAGTATCTATCAGAAAAAGGAAAAAATTGATAAATAAACACCCATTAGAACCAAGCTTTACCAACATAACGTGTATAGACAAAACAGAGTTTCCTTTTTGTTCACAACTTTAATACAGATTAAGGAGTTTGGAGATTTCTTGGTACATTACCGATGCATACCACTCACAATAGCAAAGAGAAATAATCTTCACCGATCTTGTGCATCGTTGTTGAACACATACAAACAATTTAATGAATTTTTTGTAATAAGAAGCATAAACTTCCCATCAAGTCTTTGCCTTTACAACTATACTATAAGTACAGAAAACATCAGATCATGTGGTAACATTCGCAAGCACAACTCCACAAAAACTTGATTGTGTTTTCAATTTTATAATTTATAAGAATACGAGAATACGAATTGGCAAAATTTATATCTCTGCACAGGTTTGTATACCATGAGGAATGGCTAGATTTGTTTTGACAGATTTGAGAACATTTTACTTAGGTACCAATAACTAAAATCAATTACAAAACTGTTACTCCGTTAGTTATGTGGCAAGTTGGTAACATATGGAGCAACTGAATAACAGTGTCTCTGGTTAGGGGATTGAGGTTTGAAGAACAGGATTGAGGAACGAGAAAGCCAATTCAAGGCGTTTGTTGCAAGTTGCAAGTTTGTGTGCTCTGAAATGATTCAGTAATTGGTTTGTGATACTGCCCTCCGCTTTTGGGTTTCACTCAAATTCTTCTTCAACCCCACCTCGTAATTGCGCCTATCACTACCCCAGAGCACAAACACAAGGCCCAGATAGCACCATTAAACCACACAGCCATTGGTTTATGAATTGCATCTCTTAGTTTATTGCTCTAAGAACTAGAAGCTAAAGATTCTACATGATGTCTACAAACACATCTTGGTATGACAAGATAGTGGCATCCCTTGACTCATTAAAATTTTAGCATAAAAGTGCTGCTTTTGTAGAGATTGTATATCTTGACATATTACTTGTGACTAGAATGAAGAAAGAAAACTCGGGAAAATAAAGTGCAATCAGGTTACAGAAAACTTACTATAGCCAAACATAGTCCCTCTTTCACAAACCATAACATTCGGATTTCCAGCCAGCCGTACTTTTTCAGCAGAATTTACCATAACCTGTAAGATTACAAGTGAAAAAATGAGTATTAACTATTTTACGAAGTAGACTGATGTGGATACTGTAAAGGTTTAATTACTATGACCCAGTCCCCTTCTAGTGGACCGGAATAAGAACAAAGAATACACTGATGTGCTCACCGAATGAGCACAAAATTGGCCTTTTTTAATGTTGATGATTTTTCCTGTTTTGGCAGCTGCAACAAGGAGATCTGTCTGCAATAGTAGTAACAACCTCCAATAACAATGTGTCCAGAAATGATAGAAAAAATCAGTAAATGAGACTTCAAGATGTAGAAGAAGAAACTCCGCACAACCTGACGACATAAGAAAGCTGGAATCTGAATAATATCAGCAACTTTTCCAACTGCTTCGCACTGTAGAACAAAAATGAAAAAAGGAGAAATAAATAATTAAATTCATGATTAATGGAATTTATCTCACGACTCTCTGCAGATTTGACATGATAGTAATAACAGCATGCAAAGAGATTGACAATAATGCTAGTTGTTGTCAACTGCTAGAGGCATCCAGTTATATCAATAAATTACATCAGTGAACTCAGACGAAAGAAATATGTATCCTCAATGTAGAAAAAGGTCAAAATCTTGTAGCTAACATCAACATTACTTGTAGGTTCCAATTTTTCTTTCTCCCTTTTATCCATTTAGGGAAATCATCTTAAACACGATTTCCTTATGCACAACTTAATGCAGGTGAAACAAGAATTTACTGAGGATATATGTATCCAGCATCAAAAAATAGGTATAGATGTTATACTTCCAACAAAAAAAGCAGCTAAAAAAAATAGCACATTTATGTTCATGCCATATCATAAAGGCAGTCTTCCCTGTAGCTTCAGCATGATATCACAATAGAAAATCTCAATAGCATCAAATGAAAGTGAATTCACATTGAAGGAAAACAGCGGATCTAAAAGTTTACCTGACTAGACTCGTGCACATCAGTAACTATGGGGATATCATATGCTAATCTAACCTTCTCAAGGATCTGCAAAACATTGGGATTCAATGTTTTAATATAATCATCAAGAAAGAAATTATCAAAAGAATAACAGACTTCACCCTAGTGAGTCAGTGACACTCTAGTGCAAATTAATTTATTTATAGTATAATTAACACGGGAGCAATTTGACTTCTATACAATGAAAAATTAAATATATTATAGCTGATGCAGAGTGCAGTGCTATCAAAAATTATGTTTAGTTGATTGTACAATGAGAATTTCAGGCAAGATAATCAAAGAATTTGTAATTTGAATGAAAAATATACTCATCTTCAGCTTTAAATATTGAGTATATCTTAAAACTTTGCTCTTTCATTAACTTCTTTACACCCAAAAGAGAATCATCTCCAGCTCCTCTATATAGATTGTCAGAGGGAAGAAGCATAGGTACTAGAGGGCAGGAGACTGCTTATGGAAGAGGAAATGTAAACACTTGAAGCACGTGTCATATTTTCATTGACGAAAAAGTTAAGACAGAAGAGGCTAGAAATACAGATCAGGAATTGGTTATTTCAACTTTAGACCCAATCAGAATTGAAGCACGTGTTATAGTTTTGTACCACTTCAAGTTCCCTCTTAGCAAAGCGTAAAAGGATACTCTAAATAGTATGATATTTTATCTACTTAAGCTCCAGCAGCACAAAGAGGGCAAGTCGCCAAAAATGTCTCCACAAGATCATACTAGTTACTGGACTTTATGTGCTTAAGCTCTACTTGAGTTTCCCTAGATTTTGGCTTTAGGTATTTCCGTTCAGAATGTTTAGTAATAAGTGAAATGTGGAAGAGATTGTTCATCTTCCACAATGTAGTCATTTTATAAATTTATTTAAAATGACATTTTAGCATTAAAAAAGAGAGCAGGATACCAAATGTCATTGTTAAATATTATCTTTGCAAACTACATTGTGGAAGATCAAC
Organism: Fagopyrum homotropicum; assembly: GCA_033239125.1. NCBI lineage: Eukaryota > Viridiplantae > Streptophyta > Magnoliopsida > Caryophyllales > Polygonaceae > Fagopyrum > Fagopyrum homotropicum. The sequence continues at coordinate 145,625,045 of BSWB01000002.1, forward strand.
CTCTTCCACACTTTCACTAGTTACTGAAATACATTAATATATAATTAAATCATCTTTTCAGATCTATACAGACATTAGAGCATGATTTACACACAAATCACTAGTACAAAACAAACTTAAGCAGCCAAACAGCAGTTGCTACAAACAGGATAGGAGTTGTCTCCTGACCTTCAAGCCTTCAGCCATACCAGGTCCCCTGAATGATTTGGAGGACGTCCTATTGGCCTTATCAAAGCTTGATTTGAACACGAGAGGAAGCCCAACTCTGGAAGAATCCCACAGAAGCAAAATTGGAATTGAGAATGTAGTTGCAATCATAAGGTACAACAAGGATCTTAACATCAAAATAGACTAGAATATGCTTCAGTCATCATAGATAGGAACCATACTTTCCTGCTATGCCCTTAATGTGTTTTGCCATCCGCATAACGTGATCTTCGGATTCAATAACATTTGGACCAGCAAGCAAGAAAAAGGGGTCTGCAGCCTGTTTACACCATGTGAAGCAATTAATTGAATGGTTTCCCTTTGTACCCAGGAATAGATCAGATGCAACTAGAGATAGTTAATCAGATAAAGAAAGAAAAGGGTAATGGGGTTTCGAGTTATAATATACCTTGAGCTGGTTAAAAAGAAGAGTTGTGGAAGCCTCCATTGCCTTAACTTCACCTGGTTGCTTACTACAATTCAAGTTTTAAGTTCAAGCAGCACACCACTCAAAACCGTAACCGAAATCCAAAGTGTTTATCGAGTGTACGAGACGGAGGACATACCAGATGTGGGCGGCGGTCGGAGATGAGCTCAATGGCGGAGGAACCTAGATCGGTTTACAAAACTCGGGATTTGGACAAGTTGAACACGGAGTTTCTAAAAGAGTTCTCCTGCTTCAATTTTAACCTGCGGACACGATTTTGGGGCAAGGGATGAGAAAGAGCGGAAGAGAGGTGAGGAGGTGATCGGAGAAATAAGATTCGGCCGTGGTGACGAGCGACGGCAGAGATCCACAGTCGATGTCAGTTACTGTGGGAAGTGAGAAACCGCTGTTGATAAATCTCTTTATCTACGGTGTCACTTTTTTTTAAAAATAATAATTGAACTAGTGTAATTCATGTACAAGACACGGATATAATTTTACATTTTAATGGGTATATGATTTTTTAAAATTCATAATGCAACGGTTTTAATTAATTAATCAAAAGAAAATTTAAAATGCTATTATTAAATTAATTATAATTTTAAATAAATAATAAAAATAGATTTATTTAGACAATATTATATAGCTTAGTTAAATTTAATGTTAGTATACTATTTATAAAGACGATAAAAATGGAAAAAAAATTTAAAAAAAAATAGAAATAAATTTTAAAAATTAAAATATAAGCGCTAAAATAGAGAACAAATAAAAAGTTCAATTACAAAATTATCTAGATAGTTTTAAATAATATTCTTACATAACAAAGAAGGTATAATAATTAAATTATAATAATTTATATATTTATAAATTATTTTTTATTTTTTTATTTAATATAAGAACTATATATTCATATGTTAAAGTTCGAACAATAAATTATTTAAACGTGAAACTGACACTCATCTCTCTAAATTACAATTACACTTTCATGAGGTGGGAATGCATAAACTTTCATATTTTTAGGCTTTTTTAATACATTTTTCTATTTTTCTAAATAAAATAGAAATATTAATTAATTATATCCACAAGCTTTGCACTTCCCATGAAGCGGGAATGTGTAAACTTCCATATATATGTATATTAAAAAAGTATGTTTAGTATAGATAAATATATATATATAATTATATATATAAATTTATTTTGGTATAAGTTTTATCATAAAATAATTATTGCATTAGTGTAATTTGAAGTATGTTTAGTATATGTATATATATAAAAGACAATTATGGTCAGTAGATAAATATAAGTTCTACAATAGGATAGTTATAATATGACAACTATATATAATTTTAAAAAAAATCTAAATTCTAAGAAAATGGCATGTGTCATTTTATGATTTAGGAAGAAACACAATGAAGTAAATGCTTTGACTTTAATATAGTATATATAGACTTGTTCATATCCGGGCTCGGGCCGGACTCGGGCCGGGCATTTTCAAAAAAAGCCCGTTTTGGCGGACCCGGGCCGGGCTGCCCGGCGGGTACCCGTTTTTTTTTTTTTTTAAACTGTGACTTTATTTGTATTCAGTACTTCAACAGTATAATTTGCAGTGTGCCTGTAAAACTCGAAAAATATCATACAAACATAATCAAAAGGTTCAATTAGAAGTTTAGAACTTTAGGGTTATACGAAAGTAACGAAATGCATATATATATATATATTTGCCGGGCTCCGGGCCGGGCTGAGCGGCCCTACCGGGCCTGGTACCTTGTTCGTACCCGGCCCGCCGGGACTGGCGGGCCGGGCCTAGCGGCCCGGTCGGGCCTCTGTCGATGTTCATACCCGCCCGTTTTCGCGGGCGGGCGGTCCGGGCCGGGCTGGCCCGGACTTGAACAGGTCTAAGTATATAGATGCGGTTTAAGGACAAGCACCCAGACAATAATGGAAAACTGATAAAACTCAAATCCGAATTTAAAAACGGAATTATTTGGTAGATAGGTAATGGTAAATTCATCAACTTCTGGCAACATAATTGGGTCACAACGACCCCCTAATCAAATTAGTACAAAACATTAATCTAATCAATACACAGATTAAAGTCAGTCATTTCATCAAATCAAATGAATGGGACACTACTAAAATTGAAAATGAGCTACAAAACATTATCAGCCCTACAATTAGGAAAAAAAATTATGGAAATAATCATTCCAACAAATGAAATACAAGACAGGCTATACTAGTTCTCCACAAAATTAGTCTCAGAAATGATTGAAAAGGAATCAGGATGGCTTCCTGAATATTCTTGCGATTGAATTTGGAAATTAGACACGCAACCAAAAATTAAAAACTTCATATGGAAAATTTCAAGAAACGGTATCCCAACTAAAGCAAAACTTAACGAAAGAAAATCGCAGTTCCAAAAAACTGCGATTTTTGTTAATCATCAGCTCGAGGTTCTTGTACATCTTCTTATTGATTGCCCCTATAGCAAAAATATAATCACAAAATTTGACTTAAATATAATCACCAATTTCAATACCATTGACACAGAAAACAAAAGACCTCACGAACTCTTGCTGGAAATAAAAAATAAGATCGGGCTTTCTAATATCTTCCGACTTGCAACCATATGGTGGAGTATTTGGTTCTTCAAAAATAAAATCATATTTAACATTGATGCAATTGGATCGAATCATAACATCCTAAATTTCATTAAAAACCTAGAACATAATTGGAAAAACCATAAGATCGATGATGATGACTACGATTTTTAACATATTCAAAAGAACAACTTACTCAACACAAGAAAGAAAAATAATATTAAATGGGATAAACCAAAACCTGGGTTCCACAAACTGAACTTTGATGGATCAAAACTCAATTCAGGAATAACCTCCATTGGTTTTGTTATACGAAATCATTATAGTGATGTTATTAGCTTGGGCACAAAAAAATAACTTTAACTAGGTAGTTAAAGCAGAAGTCTTTGCGTTGAAAGCTGGACTAAAAGAAGCTATAAGACTAAATATAAAAAAGATTGAAATTGAGGGTGATAACCTTTGTGTTATCAAGACTCTCCAAGGACTTTGGAGTTGCCCTTGGGAGATCGAGATGATCATATCCGACTCCATACTGGATATTCGCTTCTTTGAGGAAGTTCAGGTCAGACATGTGTTTAGAGAAAGCAACTGTGTTGCTGACCGATTGACCCATTTGGAAATTTCGAACCCCAACACACCATTTTCTGACAATCCTGAACTTAGTGTTCTCATCCGCAATGATGCTTTAGGATGGACTACCTCTAGAAGGTAGTTCTCCTAACCGCTTTCCATTTTCAAAAAAAAATAAAAGAATGCGATTTGAAGCACTAGACGAGTCATAAGCACTAGACGGATCTCCTTGGAGCTGGTGAAACCGCGAGTTGCGGCGTTGGGTGCAACTAGTCACCGCGGGTGTGGTGGTTTTCAATCGTGGGTGCGGTTTGATAACACGATTTATGACGTAGTTTTAGGTAATCATTTAGATAGAATTCTCACTCATTCATGCATGGTTTAGCACTAGTTCACGACGTTTTGCATTCAATTCATGTACTTTGTCGAGATAGACGTCTACACGGGCTTGTGCGTTGTTTTATAGGTATTTCGGGAGATTTAGGAGCTAAAACGATACGTTTGAGGATCGTTCATCTAGATGACACACCCTCGGACTCATTAGGACACAAGCTAAAGGCTAAGGAGGACTCATGGAGCCTTGCCAACACTTGCCATGCACCAAATCACAGCTTAATGATCCAAGGCGAAGTTTCTGCACAGAATCACGGTTCTCTGACACTCCACGGCCGTGGAATCACCTGTGGATTTTGCCAGATTCTTGTGATAGCTGTGCCACGACTCTCATGGCCAGCTCATGCAAGTTTGTTATAAAAGTGGTCCTTCATGGGCTGTGAGAGACATCTTGGAGCAGCTCTCCATTATCCATGACCCTCTAACAAAAATATTCTCTCAACAAAAAGTCTTTCTAGGAAGGAAAATGTCAAAAAGGAAGAAGAAGAGCTCCATTGAAGAGGAGGAGAAGAACACACACCATCACACACTTGATAGTTTTGTATTGAAGAATTTCGGATTCTATTTTTAAGAGTTGTATGAATCATTGAACCTTCTTTTGGAAGGATTGTGAGTTATTCTAATTCCATTTTCAGCTTGGTTTTGCTTTAGTTCACTTGTCCATCTCTTTTCCTTCATTATCTTGCAAATGGATGTCATGATTTTATGTTTGTTTGTTTCGATTTCTATTATGAACGTTGTAGGCTAAATTAATGTGGTTCTAGGGTAAGGAAAGGATGGTTATGGCTAGGGCTATGATAGGACGGACTTAGATTTACCTTTGGATGACTTGTGTGTATGAACGTAGCTGCTGTTAGAAATCACGGGTAGTTCTTGTCTGACCACGGCCGTGGTTTAGGTAGAACAAACCGTGATTTTCCCTGGCTCTTGTCTTAGATCTATAGAATGTTGAAATCCTAAGTGTTTGTTGAGTTTAATCTACCCTAGGTTGACCTAGTGTTAGTAACTAAGTGTTAGGAGAGACTTACCCGGTAATCCTTACTCTTAGATTCCAAAGATAACAACCCTTAGGTAGTGGTGAGTCTAATAAGCCGCCATTGGATTAGGTGTGCTAGGATAGTTGTTTAGGACTTCCCTTTCCAAGACTTACCCGGTAAGGATAGGTTAGACCCCTAGCTAACAATCTGGTTTATGTAGAATTCCTATCCTTAGGTTCTTAGAGACTTACCCGGTGATGAGACCTTAGGAGTGGACTAGTTGGACCATGAGACCTACCCGGTAATTGATCCCAATCTAGAAACGCTTAATCCCAACATATCATAGTTAATCCAAGAAATGAATAGATAACTTGAGTCCTATGCCATAACCGGAACTTCCAACCCCTAGAATCCGTCTTTTCTTTCCTTGATCATTAGCTTGTTTAGCTTGTTTATTTGTGTTGATTTTTAGTTTAGTTTGATTGTTTACTTTGCATGAATTGTGATCCTTGATTGATCACCAAAAACCAACTAAAAACATTAGAGATTTTTATTTCTATGTTTCTTTCTTTTCTTTCAACCTAGGTCTTTACTAAACTCAATCACAAATCGAATCAATTTCACCTTAGTCTTTGTGTTCGACCTCGGAATATTATCCCTTCTACAAACGTCCCGTACACTGCGGGTTTCGCTAGGTAGTTAGGATTTAGTTCGAGTTATAAATTTAAAACCCATTTGCGCATCACGATCTTAGCTTAACAAGTTTTTGGCGCCGTTGCCGGGGACAAGGTCTAGATTGAGTCTATTTTGTGATTGTTTCTAGTATAGATATTTCTTGTTGCTTTTGATCTCTTTTTAGTTTGTGTCTTTGCTTTTCAGGACATCTATTACTCTTTAGGTGTATGCGAAGATCTCGTGGCAAGGATTTAGCTCCATTCGATCCCGAACCGGAGAAAACCCTTCGATCTAGATCCAAGAGCATCCGAAAAGAGAAAGAGATGGCCGGTAGAAATCTCCAAGCTGAGTTGGATGAAGTCTTAGAGTAAATAAGGCTAAGAGATGAGCTCTTGGAGGAAGAAAGGAGACTTGCCAATGAGAGGCAAGAGGAAACTAGGAGGTAGATTGATGAGATTAGGCAAGCCCTTGTTCAAGGAGAGCTTAATCGCCGACAACCTCCACCTCCTCCACCACAAACGCAGCCGGCGGCTAATGTTAGGGTTGTGCCCATTGCCATTGAAGAGCCACAAACCCTAGGGAGACGTATGGATCCGGCACAAAGAGCACACCGTCCGGGTGTGAACTTAGGAGATCCCGCAGCCCACAACTATGAGCTCCGCCCTCAAGTTCTACAAATGATCCGGCATAATCAATTTGGAGGGATGGAAGGAGAATCTCATCATCAACATTTGATGAATTATGAGATCTTGATGGAGGCTCTTAGACCGCCAAGATTGGAGAGCAACAACCATAAGCTTAGGGCTTTTTCCTTCTCTCTTAAGGATAAAGCCTTAGCTTGGTATCAATCTATTCCACAAGGGCGAGTTGGTACTTGGGAGGAGATGACAACCGAGTTTTTGACTAAGTTCTTCCCACCTTCCAAGACTACCGAGTTAAGAGGGAAGATCAATGCCTTCGTGATGAAGGATATAGAGAGTTTATTCAAGTCTTGGGAGAGGTTCAAAGATCTTCTCCTTGATTGTCCACACCATGGCATACCAAAAATTGAGCTATTGGAGATCTACTTCAAAGGACTTGATGAAGATAGCCAATTCAAGCTCCAATCTCTTTCTGGTGGGACATTTATGGAGAAGCATGTAGATGAAGGTTGGGAGTTTGTGGAGAAGCAAGCTCTAGTGATTGAGAAATACTCCCATAGGAAGAGTGAAGGAAGAAAGGCGGGAGCATATGAGGTGAGTGAAGTCACCATGAGCAATTTCAAGCTTGACGCCATCAACAATGAGTTGAAGTCCTTGAGGGATTTGTGTGCTACAACTTTGAAGAACCAAGCAACTCCTCAAGTGCTTCCACAAGCCAACTTGTCTTCAAAGGAGGAGGATGTGAATTATATGGGAAGGGGCAACTTCAACAGTTACCAAGGCCCAAGGAGTTTCAACAACAACCGACAATTCAACAATTACCGGCCCAACCACAACCATCTCGGATTTTCTTACTCTAACCCGGATGGAGCCTTGAACCCTTCTTCCTCCACAAGCACAACACCACCATCAAGAGCTTCACAAGAACCTCCACCCGGATTTACTCAACCTCCAAAGGATAGAACCGAAATAATGTTTGAGCAATTGCTTGGAAGGTGTTCGCTCCAAATGGTGTGTGCAAGCTTTAAATTTATAACCCTAGACTTAAGCTTAAAACAAGGATGCGAACCCGCAGTGTACGGGTCAATCGTAGTAAAAGCAAGAAAATTCCAGGGGTCGATCACAGGGACTCGGTGAAACAAAGTCAACACAGTATGCTACGTTAGTTCTAACCACAAGAGCGATTAACACAATCAAAGATGAATAAGATGTCAAATAAAGCAAACATGCAATTCTAGGGATTAAGGCATCTAGTTGTGGTTCCAACTCAAGATCTATAGATAGGCGGACAAAGCTGAGATTTTTGCATGGGGAAGGTGTTACTAAGTGGAGTAGATCACCGGGTAAGTCTCACTACACACTAATCCTGAACCGCAACTCCTATTACCGGGTAAGTCTCAAGGAATCAAGATAAAGAACTATAACCTCAAACTAACATACCATCTAAGGGAATAGAATCAACCTTTACCGGGTAAGTCTCAGGCTAACTCACGAAGATGGGATGAAAGCACACTCAAACCCCAATAAAGGATAAACCTTTATTACCTACACTTATGATCGTTAGTACACAAACTAAGGAATTACCGGGTAAGTCTCATCCTAAGCTTGCATTGAACCAGTAAGGTGAAATAAGAATAGGATTTGGCAAACTCTAACACTTAACTCTCAGTTACGGGTCAAATAAGTCACCTCGGTCAGAAGAATTCCACCCCGGCCGAGATGTTCTTCAACCGAACGAGATGCTTAGGGTTAAGGTTAAAGACTCGAACTTTCAGGATCCTACTGGAATCTATGATTATTCTATCATTGTTTTTCCCACAACCTTCAGCCAATCACCCTAGAATCACACAAGGAAATTAGCCACTCATCATCATTATGAAAGTATTAAAATATATGGGAAGAAGGTGAATATTTGAACAAAGAAGAATTTAATGAAAAGACTTCAATAATTGAATCAAATATCACAACAAAGCGTTCCTTGGATAATAATCCAACAAGACAAGACAACAATTGAGGGAATTGAAGACAATCTTACAAAACCCTTCAATAAAGCTATAAAAGCTATGAACTTCAATCTTCCTTCAACCTTCAAAAAGGTTCTTCAACTCTCTCCCAAATTGGAGTATGCTGCTTCTTGCGCTGATAGCGGATGATCGGTGTATGCGGGATGTTAGAATTGTGGGAAATCCGACCCTTTTTATAGGAAAATAAACCCTCCAAAGATAATAAATCTTAGAAAGATATTTTCCCATAAATATAGGTAAAATATATGATTCTGCATATCTCCTTCCTTCCAGGAGCCAAGCCCAAAAATATAAGATCACTTTCCAAATTTAAAAGATCTCTTCCAAGAATAAAATATTCTCGCCGCGTCCTAGGTTTTCGCCTCGGTCGAGTCGGCCTCTCTGGATCACCTCGGTCGAGGTGAATTCTGGTCAACCGAGGTGACTCACGACTGAATGTGAAATCTCTCAAAACTGGTCCAAAGTAAATCTTTAATTCATGGCTATGCTTCCTGGATGTAGCTCCAAATGACTCATGACTCCTTTTGCTCCTTTTTGATGCAAAACGTACCATATTACCTGCAATTATAACGAAACTAGGTGTAGACCTCGATTCTCGCAAAGGTAGATGAAATGGTAGCAAAATCACATAATGTACATACAAACATGCAGATTATGAAAGATAAAACGTCCAAACAAACCCCAAAATATAGACTATAATTCATGCTATCAAAATACTCCATACTTAGCCCTTGCTTGTCCCCAAGCAAGTTCCTCATATAGAAGACAAGATAGAATGGATTATAAGTCAAGAAAATCAATGAAAAAGCCTTTCAAAAACATTTTATGGTGTGCAACTACCATAGATCACTCTAAGAGAGTACTTCCTGGAATTTAAAAACTCAACATGATCAAAACATTTTATAAATATAGGAAAGTCGTTCATCTTTGCATAAAATCATAGAATGTATAATAAATCATAATTATCAAAATTAATCATGTATAATCCGATTTAAACCGCTAAGTCAATCAACAAGCTCAAGGTCTCAAGGGCTTCCCAAAAGAAAAGGTCAAGAAACGTGTAGGGTAGGGATGTATGTAAGGTAATGTGGTGCTGGAATCCGGGAAAAGGATGAACTTCACTTTCACTTTGACTTGCAACACCTTCCACCAATAAGCTTTGCTTATTTCGCACCTTTCTTTTACTTTACTTTTTGGGATGCATGGACAGAGGTGCACAATAACCGAAGCCTAGGAAATCTGCAATCATCAATTTCTTGAGATGCATCAAACCCTTGATGCACATACCATGACCCGTTAGGAATATCGCTCAATCCGACTTTGGCAAGACACAAACACCCGGCTATGTGAATGGTGCCGAGTTACTCATCTTCATGATTGACTTCCCCAAACCTATTATTACTTTCTAGCACTTTCACTTCCAGCCCACTTCCCAACTTTAACTTGCTTTCACCACTTTGCTTGCTTCCAAATTCCCGGATAGGTAAAGGGAGGCAAAATGTATATGAGGGGCTAAGCATGATCAAGAAGAAGAAGAAGAAGAGAATGAATTGCCTTGGTCTTTCCAAGAAGAACGTGAGAGAACTTAACCTGCGGTGTCAACCTTCAAATTCAACATAATTTGGATAAAAACAAAGTATTAAACATGCCAATAATTTCAAACAAAGCATTTAGCAACTTAAACATATTATAAAACCTTTCAAACACATAAAGAATCTAAAACCAGTCAGTAAACAAGATCTTCACTGAGATCATATCTAGATAAGTAACACAAAATCGCTTTCGAAAACTCTCAGTTAACACACCTCGGTCGAGGTGTTCCTGGTTCAACCGAGGTGAAACACCTCGTTTGGCCAGAATCTCCCCGGTCGAGGTCAAAAAAAATTTTAAAACCATTTTTTTTTTTTTTTCGGTTTCGACGTTTTTCTCAATCAAATAACCTGTAGGTATGCATGTAATATCAGATAATCATATAAAGGCAAATGAAGCATAAATATGAAAATATCCGATAAATATAATACATCAAAAGTAGTCGAATACATCACGTAGTCAAATAGTCAAATAATAAACACCCCATACTTGAGACACACTGTCCCAGTGGGTATAATAAAAGTCTAAACAAGAGAACTCACCGAATAAAAGCCGAACTGCATAAAAAAAGATAATAATAAAGTCCTGCAGCTCCTCAGTAGTCTCTATCCGGTGGTGGTGGTGGTATGTAGGGGTACTGAGTCGGGTCATAGGGATGGCCCATGATACGCTCAAACTGTAGCTGAGCCATCATGTGCTGATGATGCTGCCGCTCCTGCATCTCGCGGATATCCAACGAAAGTGCAGCATATGAGTCGATAACCTGATCCGTCAGGTCATCGATCCGTCGGTGTGCAGCTCTGTCCCTAACTCCACGCCTCCTGCGTCCAGCAGGTCTGACTGGAGACGCCTCAGCTGGCGCCGGCTCAGTGTCCTCCTCGTCATCATCCAAATCAATAATAGGTGGTGCGCTCGTCCCAGCTGTGTCTGTACCTGTGTCCATCGGGATGCCACCTCCTCTCTCGTCTACTGTCTCGTCATCATCGTCGTCCTCATCCTCAGCCTCCTCCTCAGCCTCAGCAGGGGCAGCTGCTCCCTCTTTGTAATCCTCCATAAGTGGACCCCAAGCAGTCTGCCAGAAATGTGGATCAAAGACAGAGAACTGTGCAGACCATCTGATGCCCTGAGGTGCAGTCAGCTCCCATGGCATAGCAACGTAAGGTGTAGTCAAACCACGGGGAACTAGAATCCTCCGTGTAATCATCTCCTGAAGTCCGAGCGGCTTGGCAGCCGCCACCATGGTACACCTGCTCAGATCCATATCCTAATACCTAGCGATATGGGTCACTATCCCTCCGCAGCATATATCTCTCTTCCCTTTGGCTTTGATCCTGTGCAGATCCTCTGCCAACATCAAGCCAAAGTCAGGGTATCCTCCTGTGACCATGCAGTATAAAGAGAAGAGCTCCCCCTGTCGGACCTTCTGGGGCGTCTCAGTACGCGCCAGAAGCGTCTCGCTGAAGATCCTGTGTACCAATCGAAAGGCTAGATGATAAATAAGCTTCGCCCTGGAATCACCAGGGCGCCACCTATCTGCGTGCTCTGTAATGTGGGCGATCTGACCCCAGAACTCTCTAGCTACAGCTCGGGTCGGGAAGTCTACAGCAGTGGGGGCAGGGAAGCCAAAAATGTCTCTCCAGTGGTCAAGAGGTACTAGGTAGTTCCGGTTCATCAACCGGTACTTCACAGCCCTCTCTGTGGGGAGGTAAGTGAAGGAACTGACAAACTCGAGGGTCGGCTCAAGGTAGGCTGGGGCTCGGATCTCAGTAAACTGATCCAGCCCGACGGTGGTGATCATCCTCCTAAGATCTCCATCAACGTGGAGACAGTCAAAGGCAGAAATATCCAGAAATCTAGGAGCGATAACTGGACGACTAGCAATACGATCATAATCTACCCGGTGTCTCTCATGGATCACCGGGATAGAAGGTCGGGATGAGGAAGAAGAAGGGGAAGGAGAGGATCTATCTCTAAGGGCTAACAATCTATCAGAACTCATCTTCAAACTGCACTGTCAGACTACCTCGGTCGACTGACAAACTCCAAGAATCACCTCGACCGAGGTGCAGGTCGACTGGACCGAGGCGAAGGCAGTGCGATTTCCAACTCTCTGAATTTCAGTTCTTTTCCCCCAAAAATCACTACCGATGCTTCCTAAGGGGTACTTAAAGGTTTCCTCAACAAAATCAAGGGCAACCAAAGCCCAAATTTCAGTAAACGAACGAGTTTAGGTTTTCGAACGTTTTTACCTCGTTCCGGTCGAAACGCTCAAATTTCTTGCAGATCTGTAGTTGCAATCGACTCCTCTATCCTTCAATCTCGGTTTGGAAGCAGAAAACGTCGAAAACGAGCAAGAAACGAGGTGAGCGAGGTGCGTCTGTTCGCCGCGGTCGAGGAGGGTAAAAAAAAAATGAAAATGTAATTTTTCCCCCTTTTATACTTTTACTGGATCTGCTGTCACCTCGGTCGAGATGGTCTCGACTGGTCCGAGGTGGTATGGACCGAGGCGGTTCTGCAGAAACCCTAGTCGCCTCGGTTGCTCAAGAATCAACTCGGTCGAGGTGCTCTGATAGTGACCGAGGTGCTTCTGTCTTCTCAGAGTCTCGAACTTCTGTCCTTCCAGTTGTGCTCCTCCTTAGATATTCCCTGTTGTCTGTCCAGAACGCCAAAAACAAAGCAAAGCAAAGCAAAAACAAAAACTATCTAAGCTAGACTAGAAAACGGGAAAGAAGAGCAATACCTTGGGTTGCCTCCCAAGAAGCGCTTGATTTAAGGTCGCTAGCTGGACCATAATGCGTCTCAAACGAGGTAGATTGGTGCAACCTCCTCAACCGGCGTTTCCGGTTGGTACTTCTTAAGTCTATGACCGTTGACCTTGAAATTTCCGCTAGTTTCGCCCCATATCTTAACTGCACCATGAGGGAAAACATGTTTCACAACGTAAGGTCCGGTCCATCTAGATTTCAACTTACCTGGAAAAAGACGGAGGCGGGAGTTGAAGAGTAGAACTAAATCTCCCTCGTTAAGCTCCTTTGGAACGATACGCTTGTCGTGCCATCTCTTCGTTCTTTCCTTGTAGATTTTGGCATTCTCATAGGCGTTCAACCGCAGCTCTTCCAGCTCGTTAAGCTCCAATAGTCGTTTCTCACCAGCCTCCTTGATGTCAAAGTTCAACCATTTGACAGCCCAATACGCCTTGTGCTCCAATTCAACGGGCAAATGGCAAGACTTCCCATATACCAAATTATAAGGGGTGGTACCTATGGGAGTCTTGAATGCTGTCCTGTACGCCCAAAGAGCATCGTCCAATTTCATGGATCAATCCTTCCTTGTTCTAGAGACGGTCTTCTCCAAAATTGCCTTGATTTCTCTATTCGAGATCTCGACCTGTCCACTAGTTTGAGGGTGATAAGCGGTTGATACCTTGTGGGTTACCCCATACTTCGATAGAAGTGCTTTAAACTTCCGGTTGATGAAATGTGTTCCTCCATCGCTGATGATGATGCGTGGAGTTCCAAATCGTGGAAAGATAGTTCTATTCAAGAACTTCACAACCACCTTGGCGTCGTTAGTGGGGGAAGCAATGGCTTTAACCCATCTAGAGACGTAATCAACTGCAAGGAGAATGTAGAGGTTTCCCCCGGAGGATGGGAAAGGTCCCATGAAGTCAATCCCCCATACATCAAAGATTTCCACTTCTTGGATGTTATTAAGTGGCATCTCGTTCCTCCTCGATAAGTTCCCTGTTCTTTGGCATGCATCACAAGAAATAACAAAAGATTGCACATCCTTAAATAATGTAGGCCAAAAGAAACCGGAACGCAATACCTTAGCGCATGTTTTATCGGTGCTAGCATGTCCTCCACAAGGAAGTGAATGACAATGCCTTATGACGCTATTAACTTCATCTTCCGGAATGCACCTTCGAAGCATCCCATCCGGTCCGCGCTTGAATAGCAGCGGCTCATCCCAGTAGTAATGTCGTACTTCCTTGAAGAATCTCTTCTTTTGAGAGTACGTCAATCCGGGCGGTATTTCCTGGCAAACAAGATAATTTACAATATCAGCATACCAAGGACCTTTATTATCAGAAAGTTGGTGGAGGGAATGGTCCGCCAACAGTGGGTGAATGTCAAAGAAAGGAGTAAGAAAATTGTTATTCTCAGCAATCTCAGTTGACATCGTCTCGCTGTCGACCTCGGTCGAGGCGCAAAGGCGTTGACCGAGGTGTTCTTCAGTCGCCTCGCTCAGTCCAGAAAGTGCCTCGGTCGAGGTACTGCTACTGGGTCCGAGGTTGGAGATCTTCGTCTCCTGGATCAGCTTCTCAGTTATAGCTCCTGGATCTTCTTCCAGTGCCTTCAAGCTCCGTATATCTGCATCACAAGAAGCATCTATACCTTCCTCTATTAAACTGAAGCTTATGACTCTTTCGAGCGGATCGTTAATAAGGATAGAGCTCACCAATTCTCTTGATTCTTCTTCATCGTAGATGTTGAAGATATCATCAGTTAGTTGCTCCCCTTTCATGGCTGCAAGTAGTGCGAATTCCACCTCATCGCCACCAACGTTGAATTTCAACTTGGCGTTCTTGCAATCCACGTTGCAACCCGAAGTTGCTAGAAATGGCCTCCCGAGAATAATAGGTACTGGATAATCTGCGGGAATGTCAAGTACAACAAAATCTATAGGTAGATAGAAGTTACCTAACTTGACCGGAACGTCCTCCAAGATGCCCACGGGATGGGTAATGGAGCGATCTGCCATGTAGAGTCGAATCTTGACCGGCTTGGGCTCTCCAAGTCCGATCTTTGTGCATAGCTCCAGCGGGATGATGCTCACGCTGGCTCCTAGATCGCAAAGGGCTTCACAAGTGACATCCCCAACTTGAATGGGAATGCAAAATGAGCCGGGATCTCTCAACTTAGGTGGCATCTTTTCCTTCATGATCTTGATAAGCTCCGAAGATTTAGATGTCATCCTAACTTCACCAACATCCTCCAGCTTCCTCTTCCTTGATAAGATTTCTTTTAAGAACTTCCCATAGGCGGGCATACCTAGAATGGCATCAAGGAAGGGAATGTTAATATGTAGCTTATTCATCAAGTCAAGAAACTTACCAAAGTGCTTGTCTAGATGTGCTCTGGCTCTGGACTGGGGGAATGGAAGTGGTGGTTTATATGCAGGAGGTGGAACATAAGTTTCTGTCGTTCCTCCTGCTTTCTGTTGCGCCGCCTCGGTTGGCATCTCGGTCGAGGTGTTCTTCGACTGGGTCTGGACCGAGGTGGTCTGCATCGAGCGAGGTACTGGATCTGCAGTTTTGAGTCCACTCCTCGTCGTTATGGCCATGCACTGGCCCTTAGGGTTAGTTTCCGTCTTTGCTGGAAGCTTCCCTGGATCTCTTGGCGCTTCATTCGCCCTATTAGCAAGTTGTTGTTCGAAGGACTTTTGGGCCCTCGAAAATGAAGTCATAGAATTCTCCATAGCACTAAGCTTGATCAAGATTGCCTCCAGGACTGCGTCCTTCTTTTCCGGCTGAGACGAACTTGATCCTTGCCCTTGGCTCTTCAATGGAGTAGAAGAAGAAGAAGAAGGAGAGGAGAGGAAAGGGTTAGAGGAATCATTGGAGTTGGAGTTTGAATGGTTGTTACCGTGGTTTTGGTTATTCGCCCTCCAGTTGTTGCTATTGGATCCTCTATTGTTGTTGTTGTAGTTGTTGTTTCGGGATCCGTTGTTGTTGTTACGGTACCCGTTATTGTTGTTGTTGTTCCTTTGCCCTTGCTCTTCCTTCTTAGTTTGAGCCATCAAGAGCTCCTTCAATTGCTTCACGTCGTTCTTCAAGGACGTGAGTTGATTGTTATTGGGTTGAGTCTCTTGAAAGTTGACTCTTTTAACTCCACCTTCAGCTCCTTGGTGGGTGTACTTCTCCATGTGCAAGGCTTGCTTCTCAATGAAGTCCCAAGCCTCGTCAACCGCCATGTCCATGAATGTACCGGCGGAGAGTAGTTGGAGATTGAACTGGGTGCTTCCGTCCAGCCCTTTGAAGTAGATCTCCAACAACTCGATTTTTGGAATCCCATGATGTGGGCAATCCAAAAGGATATCCTTGAATCGCTCCCAAGATTTGGACAAGCTCTCTTTGTCCTTCATGATGAAAGCGTTGATCTTCCCTCTCATTTCAGCGATCTTCGAGGGGGGAAAGAATTTGGTTAAGAATTCCGTAGTCATCTCCTCCCATGTGCTAATTTTTCCTGGAGGAAGAGATTGATACCAAGTAAGAGCTCTATCTTTTAAAGAAAAGTAAAAAGGTCTTAGCTTGTAGTTGTTGTTCTCAATTCTGGGAGGTCGCAAGGTTTCCATCAAGATCTCGTAATTTTGAAGATGTTGATGCGGCGACTCCTTCTCTAGCCCTCCGAATTGGCATTGGCGAATCATGGCTAGAACTTGCGGTCGAAGTTCGTAGTCATGATTCGCTGGATCTCCTAGGTTCACTCCTGGACGCCTCAGTTGTTGGTTAGGGTCCATCCTTTGACCTAGGGTTTGTGGAATTCCTGCAAGAAGAACATCTCGGACTGGTATCCGAGATGGAAGTACATCGGCCGGGGCGTCGGGTACTGGAATCTGCCTCGGTCGAGGATCAACTACTGGATCCTGCATCGGCCGAAGTAGAATCTGGTTCCGAATGGCAGCAATCTCAGCTTCGATTGCTGCAGTCCTGGTGCGATTTTCCTCTTTCTCTTGTATGAGTTCTTCCTTGCTGAGGCGCAGCAGCTCCTGCGTCTCTCTCAATTGGGCCGCAAGATCGCGATCGTCTTGTTGGGCCATCTTCGCTTCTCTTAAGCGTCTTTTGTATGTCTTTTCTAGTTCGGGATCGTAAGGAACGATTTACTTCCCAGCGCGGGTTCTTCGCATATACCTAAGAAAGAACCTGCAAAAGTCACTCAAGTAGAGTGGTTAGACAAAACGGGGCAAATGCCCCAAGAGCAAACCGTGCCGGCTCGGTCTAGACCAAGTCCCCGGCAACGGCGCCAAAAACTTGTTCGCTCCAAACGGTGTGTGCAAGCTTTAAATTTATAACCCTAGACTTAAGCTTAAAACAAGGATGCGAACCCGCAGTGTACGGGTCAATCGTAGTAAAAGCAAGAAAATTCCAGGGGTCGATCACAGGGACTCGGTGAAACAAAGTCAACACAGTATGCTACGTTAGTTCTAAC
The DNA here is from genome assembly GCA_033239125.1 of Fagopyrum homotropicum. Lineage (NCBI taxonomy): Eukaryota > Viridiplantae > Streptophyta > Magnoliopsida > Caryophyllales > Polygonaceae > Fagopyrum > Fagopyrum homotropicum. The sequence continues at coordinate 145,642,357 of BSWB01000002.1, forward strand.
CACAAGAGCGATTAACACAATCAAAGATGAATAAGATGTCAAATAAAGCAAACATGCAATTCTAGGGATTAAGGCATCTAGTTGTGGTTCCAACTCAAGATCTATAGATAGGCGGACAAAGCTGAGATTTTTGCATGGGGAAGGTGTTACTAAGTGGAGTAGATCACCGGGTAAGTCTCACTACACACTAATCCTGAACCGCAACTCCTATTACCGGGTAAGTCTCAAGGAATCAAGATAAAGAACTATAACCTCAAACTAACATACCATCTAAGGGAATAGAATCAACCTTTACCGGGAAAGTCTCAGGCTAACTCACGAAGATGGGATGAAAGCACACTCAAACCCCAATAAAGGATAAACCTTTATTACCTACACTTATGATCGTTAGTACACAAACTAAGGAATTACCGGGTAAGTCTCATCCTAAGCTTGCATTGAACCAGTAAGGTGAAATAAGAATAGGATTTGGCAAACTCTAACACTTAACTCTCAGTTACGGGTCAAATAAGTCACCTCGGTCAGAAGAATTCCACCCCGGCCGAGATGTTCTTCAACCGAACGAGATGCTTAGGGTTAAGGTTAAAGACTCGAACTTTCAGGATCCTACTGGAATCTATGATTATTCTATCATTGTTTTTCCCACAACCTTCAGCCAATCACCCTAGAATCACACAAGGAAATTAGCCACTCATCATCATTATGAAAGTATTAAAATATATGGGAAGAAGGTGAATATTTGAACAAATAAGAATTTAATGAAAAGACTTCAATAACTGAATCAAATATCACAACAAAGCGTTCCTTGGATAATAATCCAACAAGACAAGACAACAATTGAGGGAATTGAAGACAATCTTACAAAACCCTTCAATAAAGCTATAAAAGCTATGAACTTCAATCTTCCTTCAACCTTCAAAAAGGTTCTTCAACTCTCTCCCAAATTGGAGTATGCTGCTTCTTGCGCTGATAGCGGATGATCGGTGTATGCGGGATGTTAGAATTGTGGGAAATCCGACCCTTTTTATAGGAAAATAAACCCTCCAAAGATAATAAATCTTAGAAAGATATTTTCCCATAAATATAGGTAAAATATATGATTCTGCATATCTCCTTCCTTCCAGGAGCCAAGCCCAAAAATATAAGATCACTTTCCAAATTTAAAAGATCTCTTCCAAGAATAAAATATTCTCGCCGCGTCCTAGGTTTTCGCCTCGGTCGAGTCGGCCTCTCTGGATCACCTCGGTCGAGGTGAATTCTGGTCAACCGAGGTGACTCACGACTGAATGTGAAATCTCTCAAAACTGGTCCAAAGTAAATCTTTAATTCATGGCTATGCTTCCTGGATGTAGCTCCAAATGACTCATGACTCCTTTTGCTCCTTTTTGATGCAAAACGTACCATATTACCTGCAATTATAACGAAACTAGGTGTAGACCTCGATTCTCGCAAAGGTAGATGAAATGGTAGCAAAATCACATAATGTACATACAAACATGCAGATTATGAAAGATAAAACGTCCAAACAAACCCCAAAATATAGACTATAATTCATGCTATCAGAAGGTTGAGTGGTCTTGAGAGCACGGTGACTTCAATTTCTAAGGCTCAAAAGGTTTTGGAAGCACAAGTGTTCCAAAAAGCGGGTGAAGCCCATAGAGATCCGGGAAAGCTTCCCGGAAGGACCGAAGACAACCCAAGAGGCCAAGTGTTGGCTATCACAACGAGGAGTGGGTTGAGTATGAAAGATCCTTTGCCCAAGGACAATGCTAAAGGAAAGCAAGTAGTGGTAGAAGAGGGAAAGTTGCAAGAAGATGGAGGCAAGACAAGGATGTAAAGCCAACCTATGTGGCACCGCCTCCATACAAGCCGCCACTACCGTTCCCACAATCAAGAGCAAGAGCTCGTTTGGACAATCACTTTGGTAAGTTCCTTGAGCTAATGTCCAAATTACATATTAACATTCCGTTCATGGATGCCATTTTAGGAATGCCGGCATATGGCAAGTTTTTGAAGGAAATACTCTCCAACAAAAGGAAGTTGGAGGAGTATGGGGAGATAAGAATGACCAAGAGATCCTCGGAATTGATCCAAACAATGAAGGAGGAGATGCCTCCCAAGCTAAGAGATCCGGGCTCTTTTTGTGTCCCAATAGGAGTGGGAGATGTGAAGTACGAGGCCCTTTGTGATCTTGGGGCGAGTGTAAGCATCATACCGCTTGCACTTTGCAACAAGGTTGGGCTAGGAGAGCCGAAACCGGTCAAGATGACCCTCTATATGGCGGATCGTTCTATCACTCATCCGGTTGGGATCTTAGAAGACATCCCGGTGCAACTAGGAGGATTCTATGTGCCAATTGATTTTGTAGTCTTGGACATTCCGGCGGACTATCCGGTTCCCATCATCTTGGGAAGACCTTTCCTAGCCACCTCCGGATGCCTAGTGGATTGCAAGAATGGAACTCTCTCCTTCAACATTGGAGAAGAGAACATCAAGTTCAAGTTGTCCACAATGACGAAAGGGACAGCCCTTGATGAGGATGTCTTCAACATAGTCGAGCAAGAGGAATCTAGGGAAGTTGTAAGCTCGATCTTGATCAAGGATCCCTTGGAGAAGGTTCTTACCTTAAGTATGATGGAGGAAGGTGTTGAGGAGGCTTGCAATGAAGAGATCGAGGCCTTGGAAGCATTGGAAGAGGAGCCAAGAGTTGGATTTGAAAGCCACAAAGAGGTGTTGAACAGCTGCAAGTTCCACGGTCGAGATTTATGTTCCACGGCCGTCAAACTTTCTGGACAACTCCGGGAAGCAAGCTTAGCAAGAACCACGGCCGTGGAAGTTGAGCAAACCGTGATTCCAGCCGTGGTTTTCCCTGGACCAGTCCTTGATAATGGTCAAGCTTTTAGGAGCCATGAGGAGTCTTCATTTGCTTTGGATTCATCTCATCCAACCTTATTTGGATCATCCTCAACCGATAAAGGTCCTCCTTCACTTGAACTTAAACCCCTCCCCTCTCATTTGAAGTATGCTTTTCTTGGTGAAAACTCTACATATCCTGTGATTGTTAATGCATGCTTGAGTGATGATGAACTTGCTAAGTTGTTGCATGAACTAAGATTGCATAGGAAAGCCATTGGCTATACTATTGATGATTTGGTTGGCATTAAGCCTTCTTTGTGCATGCATAAGATAATGATGGAAGATAACCACAAACCCTCTATTGAACATCAAAGGAGATTGAATCCTATAATGAAAGAGGTAGTCAAAAAGGAAATCATTAAGTTGCTAGATGCGGGAATTATCTACCCTATCTCGGATAGTAAGTGGGTTAGTCCCGTTCATGTAGTTCCTAAGAAGGGTGGGATGACCGTAGTAACTAATGAGAATAATGAACTAATCCCGACTAGGACGGTTACGGGGTGGAGGATGTGCATTGATTATAGGAAATTGAACATGGCCTCTAGGAAAGATCACTTCCCTCTCCCCTTCATTAACCAAATGCTAGAAAGGTTAGCTCAACACTCTCATTTTTGCTATCTAGATGGCTATAGTGGATTCTTCCAAATCCCTATCCACCCCGATGACCAAGAGAAAACAACCTTTACATGTCCATGGGGTACTTTTGCATATAGGAGAATGCCATTTGGGTTGTGTAATGCACCCGCCACCTTCCAAAGGTGTATGATGGCTATCTTTTCGGAATACATAGAAAATATCATGGAAGTGTTTATGGATGATTTCTCTGTTTATGGTTCTTCCTTTGATAATTGCTTGGCTAACTTGTCATTAGTATTGCAAAGATGTGAGGAGACAAATCTTGTCTTGAATTGGGAAAAATGCCACTTCATGGTAAGTGAAGGCATTGTGTTAGGACACTTGGTGTCTAACCGTGGCATTGAGGTTGATAGGGCCAAAATTGAAACGATAGAGAAGTTGCCGCCACCTACCTCGGTGAAGGGGGTAAGGAGTTTCTTAGGGCATGCCGGTTTTTACCGGAGGTTTATCCAAGATTTCTCTAAAATTTCTAAGGCTCTCACTAACCTACTAATGAAGGATGTTGATTTTGTCTTTTCCAAAGATTGTCTTGAGGCTTTTTGTAGGTTGAAGAACGCCTTGATCTCCGCACCTATCATGCAACCTCCGGATTGGAGTCTACCATTTGAGATCATGTGTGATGCAAGTGATGTAGCCGTTGGGGCTGTTTTAGGGCAAAGGAAAGATGGGCGCACTCATGCTATTTATTATGCTAGCAAGACGCTAGATGATGCCCAACTCAATTATGCTACCACCGAGAAGGAGTTGCTAGCGGTGGTGTATGCATTTGAGAAGTTCCGCTCATACCTTGTTGGAGCGAAGGTCATAGTTTATACGGATCATGCTGCGATCCGTTATCTACTTACAAAGAAGGATGCCAAACCAAGGTTGATTCGGTGGATCCTTCTTCTTCAAGAGTTTGATTTGGAAATACGGGATAAGAAGGGATCCGAGAACTCCGTGGCGGATCACCTTAGTAGATTGCCTCCATTAGAGCTTGGAAGAGATGACATTCCAATTGATGACTCATTCCGAGATGAGCAATTGCAAATGGTGGAGGAATGCTTGTTCCAAGTGTCTAGAGGAAATGAGCCATGGTATGCCGACATTGTGAACTACTTAGTGTGTGAGGAAGTGCCTCCCGGATTGACATATGCACAAAGAAAAAAGTTCTTCAACGATGTGAGGCATTACTATTGGAGTGAGCCACTCTTGTTCAAGAAAGGCCCGGATGGAATGTTTAGAAGATGCATACCGGAAGATGAAGTGGAGAGTGTGATCCGGCATTGTCACTCCCTACCATGTGGAGGCCATGCTAGCTCACACAAGACGTGTGCAAAGGTATTGCAATCCGGTTTTTATTGGCCTAACTTGTTTAAAGATGTGCAATGTTTTGTAGCGGCATGTGATGCTTGCCAAAGGACGGGCAACATCTCAAGAAGGAATGAGATGCCCTTGAACAACATCCAAGAAGTCGAAATTTTTGATGTGTGGGGTGTGGACTTCATGGGACCATTCCCTTCTTCATGTGGCAATCTCTTCATCCTATTGGCGGTGGACTATGTGTCAAGATGGGTAGAGGCAATCGCCTCTCCTACAAATGATGCCAAGGTGGTGGTGCGGTTCTTCAACCGGGTGATCTTCCATAGGTTTGGAACACCAAGGGTGATCATTAGTGATGGAGGAAAGCACTTCACCAATAGGAATTTTGGGGCGCTTTTGGCCAAGTATGGGGTGACTCACAAGGTGACAACACCTTACCATCCCCAAACTAGTGGCCAAGTGGAGATCTCCAACCGGGAGATCAAGGCCATCCTTGAGAAGACGGTGTCTAGGACTAGAAAGGATTGGGCTATGAGGATCAATGATGCCTTATGGGCATATAGAACCGCCTTCAAGACACCGATTGGCACCACTCCTTACAAGTTGGTCTATGACAAGTCTTGCCACCTTCCGGTAGAGATGGATCATAGAGCTTATTGGGCCATTAAGTGGCTAAATTTTGATCTCAAGGTGGCGGGACGGGAGAAAAGAGATTGCTTGAATTGAATGCCCTCGAGGAGATCCGGTTAGACGCTTATGAGAATGCCCGGATTTACAAAGAGAGAACCAAAAGATGGCATGACAAGAGGATCATCCCCAAGGAGTTGAGTGAAGGAGATCCTGTCCTTCTCTTCAACTCAAGGCTAAGGCTCTTTCCCGGAAAGCTCAAATCAAGATGGACCGGGCCATATGTGGTGAAGAAGATCTTTTCCCATGGAGCCATTGAGATAGGAGGGGAACATTGTGGGAACTTTAAGGTGAATGGGCACCGGTTGAAGAAGTATATCCCGGGAGCTCCGGTGGAGATAATTGCCCCACTTCACCTTGACTAGACACCCCCGAGTTTGGTCAAGCTAATGACCTTAAAGAAGCGCTTGGTGGGAGGCAACCCATTGGTAACATTTTTCCTTTCTTGATTTGCTTTTGTTTCTAGATTTTTCTATCTTTGTGTGTGTGCTAGAACATTAGTGGCATTGGAGGCCTTGCTTGACATAGGAATGATGATGATGAAACCCTCATCAATTATGGGTGGAGCGGACGCGGAACTTGGACGGCTAGCGGTGCCTAGCGCAGGTCCCGAAGCTTTGATGGATGCTTAGAGCTCTCTACCATGGTTGATAGGATCATCAAACGTCAATTCACTATTGAGCAATCCTAAATACCATAACAAACCATTTTTATATTGTGAGAACCTTCTTTCACTCTCTTTACTTGTATACCACATTGGGGACAATGTGTTTCTAAGTATGGGGTGGGGTTTGCATGATCCTTTGCATGATGAGCATCTAGGATAGTTTAAAATCTTCACATGTCTTGCATTGTATATACTTAAATCGAAAATACCATAAAAATCAGAAAATTTTAAAAATTTTGTGCTTTCTAGGCTTGGATATGATCCTAATGATGAATCTTGTCTTGTGAATTGGCTATAGATGGCCTCATGTGTTAGGATTAATGAACGCATATGTGGACTTGAAGTACTTCTCTTGAAATACTATGAATGATTTGTGACCATGATGTTTGCCTAGAAAGAATTGAGTAGTGAAGATCGAAATTACATGATAGTTCTTGCATACCATCTAGGAATGAATGAGGCGATTCAATCTTTCTCTACTTCTCATCTTAATCATGATTGCTTGAGCACCTCAATTGAGATAAAATTGACCTCTTTTAACCCATCCGGGAATAGGAGCATGCTAGTGTGTTGATGTGTGTGAAAAGCAAGTGTGAGGTGAAGTTGTTGATAAGAGAACATCATGCATAAAATGCTGAATTTGTTGTGAAAAGTGTAGCAAATAATATAGGTTTGGGGACATTGGTTTAAATGACAAGTAACTCGGTACACTTCACATAATCGGGTGTTGGTGCCTTGCCAAAGTCAAATGAACCAATAGTCCTAACGAGCTTTGGTATGTGTGCCCGGTGTGGATGCACCTCGAAAACTAAGAAAAAGCCCGAGGACGGCTAATCACCAAGGTTTCGGCTTTTGTACACCAATGCCATTGTCTCAAAAATAAGTCAAAGAAAAAGAAAAGAAAGAAAAGATAGAGGAAAATATACACTTGAGGGAAGTTGATCGAGGACAAGAATGTGGAGTTAGTTCCGTTCCCGGATTAGCATCACATAACCTAAAAATCCCCACCCAATCACTACATTTCTTGGCCCTTTTATCTCATAAGACCTTATGACCTATTTGCATGTTTGTAAGACTTAGTGATTTAGATTGGATGTACTCTTGACCTTCTTGACTTCTTCATCTTTACATTCCATGCATACCTTTGAGTTAAGTACAATTGTCTTTCCATGCTTTCATTTGTTTGATGCATGATTGCTTATCCTTTGCCATGAAACATGACTTTGAAGGTGATCCAATAATAGAAGCACAAACCCAAAAAGATTTTGCCATTTTTCTGCATACATAAATCATGTCATCTCTTAGTCTATAGTTGGGAATTTGCTCGGGGACGAGCAAACCTTAAGTATGGGGTATTTTGATAACACGATTTATGACGTAGTTTTAGGTAATCATTTAGATAGAATTCTCACTCATTCATGCATGGTTTAGCACTAGTTCACGACGTTTTGCATTCAATTCATGTACTTTGTCGAGATAGACGTCTACACGGGCTTGTGCGTTGTTTTATAGGTATTTCGGGAGATTTAGGAGCTAAAACGATACGTTTGAGGATCGTTCATCTAGATGACACACCCTCGGACTCATTAGGACACAAGCTAAAGGCTAAAGAGGACTCATGGAGCCTTGCCAACACTTGCCATGCACCAAATCACAGCTTAATGATCCAAGGCGAAGTTTCTGCACAGAATCACGGTTCTCTGACACTCCACGGCCGTGGAATCACCCGTGGATTTTGCCAGATTCTCGTGACAGCTGTGCCACGACTCTCATGGCCAGCTCATGCAAGTTTGTTATAAAAGTGGTCCTTCATGGGATGTGAGAGACATCTTGGAGCAGCTCTCCATTATCCATGACCCTCTAACAAAAATATTCTCTCAACAAGAAGTCTTTCTAGGAAGGAAAGTGTCAAAAAGGAAGAAGAAGAGCTCCATTGAAGAGGAGGAGAAGAACACACACCATCACACACTTGATAGTTTTGTATTGAAGAATTTCGGATTCTATTTCTAAGAGTTGTATGAATCATTGAACCTTCTTTTGGAAGGATTGTGAGTTATTCTAATTCCATTTTCAGCTTGGTTTTGCTTTAGTTCACTTGTCCATCTCTTTTCCTTCATTATCTTGCAAATGGATGTCATGATTTTATGTTTGTTTGTTTCGATTTCTATTATGAATGTTGTAGGCTAAATTAATATGGTTCTAGGGTAAGGAAAGGATGGTTATGGCTAGGGCTATGATAGGACGGACTTAGATTTACCTTTGGATGACTTGTGTGTATGAACGTAGCTGCTGTTAGAAATCACGGGTAGTTCTTGTCTGACCACGGCCGTGGTTTAGGTAGAACAAACCGTGATTTTCCCTGGCTCGATGGATCTTGTCTTAGATCTATAGAATGTTGAAATCATAAGTGTTTGTTGAGTTTAATCTACCCTAGGGTGACCTAGTGTTAGTAACTAAGTGTTAGGAGAGACTTACCCGGTAATCCTTACTCTTAGATTCCAAAGATAACAACCCTTAGGTAGTGGTGAGTCTAATAAGCCGCCATTGGATTAGGTATGCTAGGATAGTTATTTAGGACTTCCCTTTCCAAGACTTACCCGGTAAGGATAGGTTAGACCCCTAGCTAACAATCCGGTTTGTGTAGAATTCCTATCCTTAGGTTCTTAGAGACTTACCCGGTGATGAGACCTTAGGAGTGGACTAGTTGGACCATGAGACCTACCCGGTAATTGATCCCAATCTAGAAACGCTTAATCCCAATATATCATAGTTAATCCAAGAAATGAATAGATAACTTGAGTCCTATGCCATAACCGGAACTTCCAACCCCTAGAATCCGTCTTTTCTTTCCTTGATCATTATCTTGTTTAGCTTGTTTATTTGTGTTGATTTTTAGTTTAGTTTGATTGTTTACTTTGCATGAATTGTGATCCTTGATTGATCACCAAAAACCAACTAAAAACATTAGAGATTTTTATTTCTATGTTTCTTTCTTTTCTTTCAACCTAGGTCTTTACTAAACTCAATCACAAATCGAATCAATTTCACCTTAGTCTTTGTGTTCGACCTCGGAATACTATCCCTTCTACAAACGTCCCGTACACTGCGGGTTTCACTAGGTAGTTAGGATTTAGTTCGAGTTATAAATTTAAAACCCATTTGCGCATCACGATCTTAGCTTAACACGGTTCTTCAACAAAAACTTCTTCTTGAGCTCTTCTTTGCTTTCCTTTTTCTTCCACCTGTTGTTAAAACCTTTTGTTTCTTCATTGTTCACTTTTTTAGCTGGACTTACATAGTAGCACCAAAATAAAACCAATTGACTTTAAAAACATGCTTAAACTACCTAAATAAGATAGTAATTTCATCACCTATCACTCATCAATCAGATATGAACCTCCTAGGCAAAAAGTTGGGTAGAAGAAACCAAGGACATAATGTGGTAACAAAAAGAAGATATGACTACAAAGATCAAAGCCTCCGAACAACGTACTAAGGTCATCCATGAAAGGAGGGAAAAAAAGGAAAAAAAGTGTCCGATTAGCCGCAAAAGTTGCCATCAAACCAATAATACCGCACACATTGGGCAATGCATACAGATACTATAACAATTCAACCGACTAATTGTCACACAACAAATGGTAGTATACATTAAGGTAGAAGGAGTCAAAGGGCAAGGAACTCTAGATCACCCGATCGGCTTGATGTAAACCCACAAATATCCACCCTAACTCCTTATCACGATGGAGTCAACATGTTTGACTTTTATTGTCCTTATCCTCTCTCTAATCATGATATGTTGTAGCTAACAATGCAAATTTGAAATAACCATCTACCATGGCCAATATTAATAGTCCAAAGAGTAATCTTCCCTTCGACGTGGGTAATGGTATTATTAGTATACATATTACTATTGGACCTCCTTCTTTCTTACTTGACCACCACAAGAAAGATATCGAGAATGAAATTGACAAGAAGCCACAATTGTTCGACATGACCAAAAGATCACCCACACCGTTAACCCTAAGGATTGTTGTTTTAGCAATACCACCAGACCCGACCGATCCATCATTGAGTGCTTATCCATAATCATTTGATCTTGTCAGAACAAAGATGATCAACTCAACTGACACCAATAATTGACACAAACAATCGATTTGATCAAGGAGAAAAAATAGAATTCATCACGGTTTCTATTTCAAAACCACCCAACCCAGGAATAACAAAATGCACGACCAAGCTTCAACTTCGCCAAATTACCCCCAATTCCATTTGATTGCAACAATCAAAGTATGGGGTACACGTGTTCATTCCTACTCAGCATCATATCAAGAGCGCCAACGGGACGACCCTAACTGGAACCACCTCATATATAGCAGGAGAAAATGAGTGAATAAGGTCAACTAAATGACCTAAAAGAAACGCTTATAGAAAGGCAACCACAATCCGCTTTATGAGTTTTCTCTTACTTTCATCCTATTTAATACATTGAGGATAATGTATGATTCAGAACAATACATTGTGATTTGCTCATTACCACAAAAATGACCAACTCGCCGATGAACTTACAAACACGCGGTCACAATGTAACACCCCGAATCCGCGGGATATCAGAATGCTACGGGCGAGACCTCACAATGGGTCCCGACCCTTAGCCTGACAACAATCTCACCGGATCTTTTCAACCTGGCACAAATAAAGGCATAAAACTAAAAACGTTTATAATGTATCTGAGAACTGAAAGGTAAAGGGGTACAATGTGGAAACTCAGCCGAGTCATCAAAACGACACCAAACTCCAAAAAAGAAAACATAACTCCGAAAAATCGTACATCGAGCCATAATCCAAACATAACAAAAATAATCCAAAAACTTTCCCGTCCTATAATGTACGGCGACCCTCGGATGTCCACTCCTCCACCTCACTCGGCGGCGTCCCTAACTTGCGGGGCATCTACACAAGCGGTTTAAAACAGTTAGCTCATAATCTAAGCATTAGAAATATGGTGAAGGCACAACCACAAGTAAGTCATCATAATCACACAACATACTCAAAAGCACACCAATTTGGTTTATTGTCTTTATTATATTAGGTCGTATCCCGTTCTAATTCAACTTAGTTTTGTGACACTGGACCACCGTGGTCCCGCCTCGGTCCCTACTTACCGGCATGGAATGGTACGAATTCCTCCGACCGTCTAACCAACACGGGCTAGTCGCCAAGAACCTCCTAGACTCTCGCAAGAGCTAGGCAGATGATGTCACCGCCCGTTATCATACACTTGGGCCAAAATAATATAAGGTCGGTGGTCCTATTACCGGTTTAGTTGTTATAACGAAAGCAATAAATCACACACCATCAAACACAATGAATCTAATACATCGAATACGTCTAAGTAAGTTTGGAGACTTACCTCGTCTCTCAACTCACAACACTCTACCTTCCTTAGAGAGGAAGCACACAACCTGCTCATACAAGAATACACACATCAACACATGCTCATGTTCATGAAGTCTTAGACTTCACTCTAGTGATCTAAGCAAGATCACCCAACTCTCAAACTAGGAAAGCATCCTAGGACCCATGGTACTCATAACACTCTCAACAAGCAAAGGAAGCTCACAATAGCCTATAGCTCACATGTTCATCACCAATAGCCTAGAAGAGCCAACCTAGCCTGAAAGATCCAATGTGCTTAAACAACTCATGGCCAACAATCACATAAAGCCATAAGGGCTCCAAGGATAGCAACCACTAGATGTCATTCTCATAAGTCCTAGGTCCACCCTAGCATACTTCTAATCAAGAATAACCATAAGGCTAATGAAGGAACGAAGAGGAAGGGAGGAAGAAGCCTACTGGTGAAGAAAACGCAGCCGCGGAAGCAAGCTAGCGCCCCCGGCGGAAAGCTGTCACCGTCCCAGCGGCACCCTGGAGCCGCCCCTGTGGAGGCTTTGGCCGTCCCCGCGGTGGCTCTGGTCCGCCCCGCGCCTTTGAAGATCCGCCCCCGCGGTTTGAGCAGCAGAAAGTCATCTTCTCCGTTTGCGACTATGGATCCTTAGCCCTAATGTCTCCCTCTTCTTGTTGGGTCTTCTCCAAACACCAACCTAAGAACTTAGACTACTCTCCACGACCTAATCGAGCCAAGAACAAACACATGCAACGGATCTAAGAAAAAGCTTCCTCAAGAGCTCCATCCATGGCCATAGATGAAGGGGAAGGAAGGAAAGGGTATTCAGCAAGGAAAGAGAAGGGAAAAAGGAGGAAGAACTTACCGAACCACTGAGATCCTTCTCCACTACAGCTCATCCACAAGTAAATCTCCAAGGGAAGAGAGGAAGAAACACAAGAGAGAGTATAGCGAAAGAGTGAACTAACGTGAGAGAGAAATGAAAGAGGAGAGAGAGAGATCCACAAAGCCGAAAAGGTGGGAGGGAAACAAGGGGTCAGTTGTCCCCTTGTACCTCAGCTGAAAACGAAAGGTCAAAAGCAGAATAAGGGAAACGAGGGGTCGGCACAGGATTTTGTGAATAAATCCCAGTACTTAGAACACGTGCCTGCGGGAAAACTAGGCCGATGGCACGGTAAGTTCGGGAACGCCTCGACACCCGGAATAAAATTCTGTATGTTACAACTAACCCCCTAAAAACAAGTTTCGTCCCGAAACTTGCCAACGGTACTCGCAAACCGCACACTCGAGAAACGCAAGGAACTCGTAAAGCTAACTATCGATCTTAAACCCAACGTCACTCTCATAACCATGACAACACCTCACGAGGTAATCACATATACACATAAGTAGCACATAAGGCATATCACATCACAAAGCACATAGGTAATAATCAAGGAAGAAGCTCGGGATTAACCCGACTGTCCTATCGGTGTCTCTAAACCTGCGTAAAACTCGGGATAGTTCCTCCGGATACTATCCTCCGTCTCCCATGTAGCCTCGCCGGCTCCTCGCCTCGACCACTGCACCCTCAACATCGGTATCTCCTTCGATCAAAGACGTCTCGTACTCCGCTCCAAAACTGTTATCGGATGCTCTGCAAAGGTATGGTCCGGCTCGACCACAAGGTCCTCGTGGCTAATTATGTGCATTGGGTCATGGATGTACTCCCTCAACTGAGACACATGGAATACCGGATGTATCTCCTCCAACCACAGTGGAAACGCTAGTCGGTATGCCACCTCACCAACTCTCTCCACTATCTCGAATGGACCGATATATCGGAGTTTAACTTCCCCTTAATGCCGAATCGTCTGACGCCCCGAGTCGGCGACACCCTCAGCCAGACTTGGGCTCCTACCCTAAACTCGAGAGGTCTACATCTTCTATCCGCATACGATCTTTGACGACTATGTGCGGTCAGCATCCTCTCTCGTATCAAAGCAACTCTAGTCATATCATGTTGTACCTGATCCAGAGCCACGACGCTAGAACTCCCTGGCTCGTAGCAACATAAGTGAGTGCATCATCTCCGTCCATTCAATGCCTCATATGGTGTCATCCCAATCGACGCGTTCCAGCTGTTATTATACGAAAACTCCACCAATGGGAGGTGGTATGGCCATACCTACCCCAGTCTAGTACACATGCCCTCAACATGTCCTCCAAAGTCTGAATAGTCCGCTTTGACTGGTCGTCGGTCTATGGATGGTATGCGGTGGTGAAATGAAGACTCGAACCAAGGGTGGCGTGTACCTGTTGCCAAAACCTCGAGGTAAAGCGCACGTCCTTATCCAAGATGATAGTCCTCGGTACTCCATGTAACCTCACAATCTGTCGAGTAAACTCCTCGGATAGACGACTCACCGGCCATGTCTCCCGAATAGGGATGAAACGTGCGGTCTTCGTCAACCGATCCACTACTACCCATATCGCGTCAAAGCTCCTACTCGGCCTCAAACCGGTAACGAAGTCCATGGATATATCATCCCACTCCACTGCGGCACGGGCAGTGGATGAAGCTCTCATACGTGTCTCTGGTGCTCGATCTTGACTTGCTGGTATGTCGCACATCAGGCCACATATCTAGCTACATCGGGCTTGAGCCAACCCCACCAATAAGATCTCCAGAGGTCCTGGTACATCTTACTCGCGTCTGGATGCACAGAGTAAGGTGTAGAATGTGCCTCATGTAAAATCCGCTCTCTCAACTCCGGGTCTGACGGTACACAAATATGTCCCTATCGTCTCAATAACTCGTCCGCTCCCGTGATAAACTGTGGTGTCTCTCCTCTGGCCATCATGTCCCGAATCCTCAACACGGGACATCCCACCTACTTCTGCCGGATCTCCCCGGACATATCAGGTAATACCTCCAACTCGGACAAGTGGCCGACCGTATCCGGAAACCGGATATCCAACCCCAACTCCGCCAAATTCCTCTGCAACTGTGGTTGAACCGTAAGTCGAGCTATAGGCTCCTCTCGAGGAGTCCTCCTACTCAAAGCATCGGCGACTACATTTTCCTTCCCCAGATGGTACAAAATCTCCAAATCAAAGTCCTTAATCAACTCTAACCATCTCCTTTGGCATTTATTCAACTCCCGTTGAGTGAATATATACTTCAGACTCTTATGGTTTGTGAAGATCTGACACGTGGCCCCGTACAAGTAGTATCGCCAGATCTTCAAGGCATGGATCACTACCTCTAGCTCAAGGTCATGGGTTGGATTCTCCTCGTACGGCTTCAACTGCCGAGAAGCGTACGCAATAACCCTACCCCTCTACATCAAAACGAGCCCCAAGCCTAGCTTGGAAGCGTCACTATATACAATAAAATCCTCTACGCCCTCACGTTGGGCTAACATAGGAGCGGAGGTCAACCTCCTCTTCAGCTCCTCAAAGCTGCGCTGACAAGGCTCGGACCAGACGGACCTAGTAGACTTCCTCAGCAAGGAAGTAAGCGGCCGTGCAATCACGGAGAAACCCTCAACAATCGGCGGTAGTATCCCACTAAACCCAAGAAACTGCGCACCTCCTTGACCGTCCTAGGAGGCACCCATGAAGAAACGGATTCTACGTTCGCCGGGTCAACCATGACACCCTCGGCGGAAACTATATGACCTAGGAATGCCACATCGGACATCCAAAACTCGCACTTTGAGAGCTTTGCATAAAGCTCTCTATCATGAAGGACTCGAAGAACCGTCCTCAGGTGTCCCGCATGCTCCTCCCTACTCCGGGAGTATACTAAGATATCATCTATAAACACTACCACAAATTGGTCCAAGAAGTCGATGAAGATGTCGTTCATCAACTCCATGAAGACGGCGGGTGTATTTGTGAGCCCGAACGGCATCACGACAAACTCATAATGGCCATATCTCAACCCGAATGCCTTCTTTGGCACGTCCTCCTCTCTCACCCTCAACTGGTGGTATCCCGACCTCAAGTCGATACGCAAAACCACGGAGGCTCCCTGCAACAGGTCTAGCAAATCATCAATGTGCAGTAGGGGATACTTGTTCTTGATGGTGACTTTGTTAAACTCCCGGTAATCAATGCAGAGCCTCAAAGATTGGTCCTTCTTCCTGATGAAGGGGACCGGTGCTCCCCAAGGGGAAACACTCGGGCGTATGAAACCCCTCTCGGCTAACTCCTCGAGCTGCTTCTTCAGCTTCAGCATCTCGATCGGCGTCATGCGGTATGAAGCCTTGGAGATCGGTGTCATGCCGGGCTCCAACTGCGTCATGCAGTATGGAGCCTTGGAGATCGGTGTCATGCCGGGCTCCAACTCAATAGCAAAATCAACGCTCCTCTGCGGTGGTAACCCGGGTGGCTCCCTGAATACTTACTCAAACTCACATGCCACGGGAATCTTCTTCGGCAATGGGCTCGTCTCCTCCTTCATGGCATAGCACCAGAAGGCCTCGCATCCCTGCCCGATAAGTTTTGCGGCTCGGACCGCGCTAATGACTGTACCGGCTTTCCCGAGGCCCCAACCTTGGAAAATCACCTCATGACCCGTCTTTATGGTAACCGTCACAGTCCTCCTGCTAATGTCTAACACGGCTCGATGGTGGTCCATCCAATCCATCCCAAGGATGACTTCCTCATGCACCAAGTGCATGATGTAGAAGTCGGCTAACCAATCACGGTTTCCCAAATGTATGGGACAACCGTGTACCTCTCGGGT
The DNA here is from genome assembly GCA_033239125.1 of Fagopyrum homotropicum. Classification (NCBI taxonomy): domain Eukaryota; kingdom Viridiplantae; phylum Streptophyta; class Magnoliopsida; order Caryophyllales; family Polygonaceae; genus Fagopyrum; species Fagopyrum homotropicum. The sequence continues at coordinate 145,658,710 of BSWB01000002.1, forward strand.
ACCACTAACCCTACCCCCATTGGGTAACCCCACAACAAAGGGTCTCCCCTCTACCGTAACTAAGGACAACCTAGCTACACAATCGGATATAAAAGAAAGCGTAGCACCCATATCAAATAAAACTCGGACTGGAAAGCCATGAATCTATATAGTACCTGTAGTTGCCGATGTTGGATCAACAACACTCCTCAACTCAAACACCCTGGCCTGTATGCCTCTGGTCTCCTAGGTACCCCCACCACGGCCTCTACCTCGGCCCTGCCTCTAGGCTGATCCCTATATACGAGTCTGACCCTGACCTCTCTATCGAGAGCCTTGTGGTTGGAACTGTGACGGCCTTTGACTACCTCCTACTACGCCAACAGGAGAGGAACCCTGTTGTGATTGTGACTTGCCCTGACGACAAAAAGCGGCTCAGTGACCCATTTGACCACAAGAGAAACAAGCCACAGGTGGTCTCCTACATGTGTTCCTCATGTGCCCAAACTCTCCAAAACTATAGCACTGACGTCCCTTGTCTGATGTCTGCCTCGATGTCTAAGGACCGGGACGTCCCAGAGTTTGGCTACATCTCTGCCCTGCCACTTCTGCCCCTGAACTAGCTGGTATGGTCCTCTGTCTCTTGTCCGGTCCTCCAGACTGTGCTGCCCTCCTAAACCCGGGACGGTCCCTCTCGTAGGCCGAAGCTCGATCCTAGTACTCCACCAATGAATTGCAGCGGAATCTCGCCAAGTAAGCACGGGTGGACTCCCTCAGTCTCCTGGAAAAGAGATAGACATGCTGGTCCGCTGGAGGTGCAGTGGGCCCCAACAATGCTAACTCCGCTCGAAAACGTCAGATCGCCTCAATGACAGGTACATCCTCAAAACCTGCCTCTAAGAAATCCTGTACTTTGTCTCTCCGCAATGAACCTGGGCAAAATGTCTCTCTCACGAGACTCAGTAGTTGGTCCATCCCAGTCACACCTCCTCTAACCGTCCTCCACCAGTATTGTGTCTGTTCTCTAAACAAGGTATGTACTATCTCCACTTGCCTCTCCGCTAGGCAACGGATCGCCTCTAAGGCCGACTCCACATGTCCAATTCAATGCTCCACCTCTAACCCTATCTTTCCGTCAAGTAGGATACATGTTTGTTTGTTGAAATCCCTCAACCAAGAATCAGGTCTAGGAGACCTCGACTCGTATCTAACCCTAGAAATCTCCACAATCGGCTCAGGTGCAACTACCGCCGGTGCAACTATCTCTAGTGCGGCTCTAATCTGAGTAGTCCTCTGCGAGACCTCATCTGATCTCGCTAGTGCAGGTGCAGGTACAGGCACCGGTGGTACGGGAGGTGGTGCTCCCGTCCTAAACGCCTACTCGACTCGGCGTACATAATCCTCAAACACTGTAGGCCCAATCGATGCTCCCCCGGTCCTAGCAGGTGGGGAACTATGCGCCCCAGACCTCACAATTGTCCTTTCCCTAGCCTCGGGAATGATGCTCTCTGCCACATCCTCTACGGGGATCTCAGCTGCTGGCAGATCCACGATTGGTGGGTTCGCAATGGGGATACGTCCCCGACCTCTCGTGCCTGGAGGTCTCCCTACTCGTCCCTGTCTCGGGACGGTAGGAGGTAGAGGTGGTCTACCCCTGGTGGGTCCTACATATGCGGTAGCTCTCGTACGTGCCATCTGATATCGTTTCGCGTTTGTTAATATAAATTTTAACCGATATATACGCAATACTTACAATATGAATATGAAAGGGAACTTATAAAAGCGTATAAAGAAACTAAAATCCAAAAATACAACCAAGGCATAAAAGTCCAAACATCCTAAGGTCACATGCATAGTTAGGTACATACAAGTCCAAAAACAATCCTAAGGCCATATATATATATATATATATATATATATATATATATATATATATATATATATATACTAGGTAAATATATACTTACATACATCAAATCCAGAAATCTATATCGCCGAGGTTTGCGTGAGGAGTGGTGGTCCCGTACATTCTAACCCAATCCCGACTCATGCATATGGATTTTGAAAATGAAAAATTCAGAACCCGTGGGATCTGTTTGTTCCTCATTAAGTCTTTAGAAGGTTGTGAGTGTCATTGTTGTCAATCTAGGGCTCTCATACCAGTTTGTAACACCCCGAATCCGCGGGATATCGGAATGCTACAGGCGAGACCTCACAATGGGTCCCGACCCTTAGCCTCATAACAATCTCACCGGACCTTTCCATCATGGCACAAATAAAGGCATAAAACTAAAAACGTTTATAATGTATGCGAGAACTGAAAGGTAAAGGGGTACAATGTGGAAACTCAGCCGAGTCCTCAAAACGACACCAAACTCCAAAAAAGAAAACATAACTCCGAAAAACCATACATCGAACCATAATCCAAACATAACAAAAATAATCTAAAAACGTCTCCATTCTATAATGTACGTATGACCCTCGGCTGTCAACTCCTCCACCTCACTCGGTGGTGTCCCTAACTTGCGGGGCCTCTACACAAGCGGTTTAAAACCGTTGGCTCATATTCTAAGCATTAGAAACATGGTGAAGGCACAACCACAAGTAAGTCATCATAATCACACAACATACTCAAAAGCACATCAATCCATATTATTATCTTTATTATATTAGGTCGTATCCCGTTCTAATTCAACTTAGTTTTGTGACACGGGAGCACCGTGGTTCCGTCTCAGTCCTTACTTACCGGCATGGAACGGTACATATGCCTCCGACCGTCTAACCAGCACGGGCTAGTCGCCAAGGACCTCCTAGACTCTCGCAAGACTTAGGTAGATGATGTCACCGCCCGTTATCATACACTTGAGCCAAAATAATATAAGGTTGGTGGTCCTATTACCGGTTTTGTTGTTATAACGAAAGCGATAAATCACACGCACCAAACACGCAACGAATCTAATACATCGAATACGTCTAAGTAAGTCCGGAGACTTACCTCGTCTCTCAACTCACAACACTCTAGCTTCCTTAGAGAGGAAGCACACAACCAGCTCATACAAGAATACACTCATCAACACAAGCTCACGCTCAAGAAGTCTTAGACTTCACTCTAATGATGTCAGCAAGATCACCCAACTCTCAAACTAGGAAAGCATCCTAGGACCCATGGTACTCATAACACTTTCAACAAGCAAAGGAAGCTCACAACAACCTATAGCTCACATGTTCATCAACAACAACCTAGAAGAGCCAACCTAGTCTAGAAAGATCCAACATGCTTAAATAACTCAAGGCCAACAATCACATCAAGCCATAAGGGCTCCAAGGATAGCAACCACTAATGACATTCTCATAAGTCCTAGGTCCACCCTAGCATGCTTCTAATCAAGAATAACCATAAGGCTAAGGAAGGAAAGAAGAGGAAGGGAGGAAGAAACCTAATGGTGAAGAAAACGCAGCCGTGGAAGCAAGCTGGCGCCCCCGGCGGAAAGCTATCACCGCCCCAACGGCACCCTGGACCCGCCTCTGCGGTGGCCCTGGTCCGCCCCTGCGGTGGCTCTGGTCCCCCCCCGCGCCTCTGAAGATCCTCCCCCGCGGTTTGAGCACCAGAAAGTTGTCTTCTCCGTTTGCGACTATGGATCATTAGCCCCAATGTCTCCCTCTTCTTGTTGGGTCTTCTCCAAACACCAACCTAAGAACTTAGGCTACTCTCCACGGCCTAATCGAGCCAAGAACATACACATGCAACGGATCTAAGAAAAAGCTTCCTCAAGAGCTCCATCCATGGCCATGAATGAAGGGGAAGGAAGGAAAGGGTATTCAGCAAGGAAAGAGAAGGGGAAAAGGAGGAAGAACTTACCAAACCACTAAGATCCTTCTGCATTGCAACTCATCCACAAGTAAATCTACAAGGGGAGAGAGGAAGAAACACAAGAGAGAGTAGAGGAAAAGAGTGAACTAACGTGAGAGAGAAATGAAAGAGGAGAGAGAGAGAGATCCACAAAGCTGAAAAGGTTGGAGGGAAACAAGTGGTCAGCTGGCCCCTTGTCACCTCAGCTGAAAACGAAAGGTCAAAAGCGGAATAAGGGAAACGAGAGGTCGGCGCGGGATTTTGGGAATAAATCCCGGTACTCAGCACACGTGGTTGCGGGAAAACTAGGCCGCTGACGCGGGAAGTTCGGGAACGTCTCGACACCCGGAATAAAATTCCGGATGTTACACACAACATGTTGATCTCTAGGAATGGTAGATAGTCCATCTTGAGGGGATATTAGCGGTAAGAACAATCATTGATGTATATGGGTGTGTTTGGCAATTTTTTGTAAGGGATTATTCAAGAGCTTATTGTACTTGGATTATTTTGGGAATATTTTGACCCCAAAATAGTATCTCTACCAGATTATTGGGAGATCACTGGAAATTTTCATCTCTCAAAATAATCTTAAATTTTTGCCGAACGGACCCTATATGTTTGTCAAGACGAGAAGCAAACAAACTTCCTACATTTTCATGCATTCAAGCCGCCTTAATTCTTACTCAAAGCCTCCATTTTTCTGTAATTCCTTCTCAATTTTCAACATTTAGCTTCTTATAATTTCTCCATAAACGTCTGTTTATACCTCCATTTGTCGATGTAAATCTTGAGTTTTAGAGACTTCTCCACTCATATCAAAGAACTCGCCTATCACCCGTACCAAAAATAAAAACATCAATCAAACTCATGTAAAACAAGCTCTTCCTCCACCCTCAAACCGCCTCCTAAACTCGTTTCAAAGCAACAAAACACCGAAGCATTTTCCCGCAAATACATACATAGTTAAGAGCATACACATTAATAAGAGACAAATTCGTGTGCCCATTAGGCTCAAATTGTAGAAAGATCATCCTTTTAAATGTCCTACAATCGTCTTCTAGTCTCCTAGGTTTGCAAAACAAATGGATAGTCGTGTTCCAATGGGTGACTGGGTGTACCCACTTCTATTATAGGAACACCAAGAACCTAATCTAAGAAAGCCATCATTAGCTCTATTATTTTATTTTTTCCAGTTAACCATGTCATTATCTTATATATCTATTAAAGCAGAAGCCTCTATTGCCACGTGTCAACGCCAGGTTTCTCGAAGCCTAAAAAATTATTTTAAACAGTGATTTCTAAATGTTAATATAAATTGAAAGTTGATTTCTAAATTTTTTAAAAAATATTTAAATTTTTTTTTATATAAAAATAATTTTTAAATTTTTACGAATTTCTTTTTTTACCAAAAAGCATATCTTAACAAATCAATTTAAAAATATAATTAATTAGAAGAAATAAATACTTAAAAGAGAATTAAAAATCATAATATTTGATTATAATTTCATTTTTCGGATTTTTATTTTACAAAAATATACATTTAAATTTTTAAGTATTAAATATTTATTAAAACTGAACCCGCACAAAGTGCGGTTAATACACTAGTTGTAACTTGTAAGCTAACTTCTTTTTAAATCAAACGTCTTGTATCCCTCTAAGGGCCCGCATTTGGTTATAATTTTGGAAAGGGAAATGGATTAAACAAATCTAGTCCACGTGTATATTCTTATTAATGAAATTTTATAGAATTATTTTTTGTGGTTTAAACTAATTGTAGTAGAATTTGATTAGTTTTGGTATGCTATAGGGAAACAAAAGGGGGAAAATAGATAAATTTTACATGCAACACAATGAATGATTCCAAAAAAATATTCATGAATAAAGTAAGCATATGAACTAGACTAATTTCTATTCTTTGTCCGTTTCCGGAGTTATAACTAGGCCTGTTCATATCCGGACAACCCACCAAGAAAATGGGCGGATATGAACATGAGAACAAGTCCGACCGGGCCGAAAAGCCCGGCTTGTCAGCCCAGTAAAAAAATAAAAAATATAATATAATTATAATCATTATAAATATTAAGTATTAATATAAAATATACTGTATAATTATAATAAATTTAATATATTTTACGTATATAATCTTATATATAATTTTTTTAAATAAATAAATTAAAAACATTTTTTAAAATATTTTTTAAAAATTTAAAAAACGGGTACCGGCGAGCCCGGCCGGACGGGTACGACACCAATCTCAGGCCCGGTATCCGGGATGAGCCCGGCTAAACGGGCTCAATATTTATAAAGCCCGGTCCAAAACCCGACCCATATAAGAAGAGGTCCGTTATAACCAAATGGGGACTAAGTCTCTATAATAGAGAAAACTAGTTTAGTGCCCGCACCTTGTGCGGGATTGTCTAACTAAATATTATATTTTCACTTTCATGCATCATATATTTGATATCAATTTATAGTAAAAATTATTTTTATTAATTAATATAACTGACATATGACGATTAATTTTTTTAAAATAAATAAAAGAACATAATTATAATTGTATTACAAAGATTATTATTCGAGTATTATATTTATATCTTAATATATTATCACTTTTACTTAGATTTAGATAGAGGAGCAAAATTTGATTTAGTTTTAAATTAAACAAATGTGTCAAATCTTGTTAGAAGATTTGCGTTAGATTTTCTCAACAAATCGAGTTACAATAAATCGGTTAATTTTGATTGGTAGATAGGTAGATTTTTTTTTTTATTATTTATTTTAATAAAATTGACGTGGCATGATGACTGTTTACAAATTTTAATAAAAAAAAATTCTTATAAAATAATTAATGGCAAATCTGTAAATAAATTGGAAAAAAGCTAACGTGGACGACCTTAGAGGTTGACACGTGTACAAAATGGTTGCTGCTTTAGTATTGTATATATAGATGCAGACTGAAAATTTTGGCTTGGCGCACGATCCCTCTGGCAATAGTAATACATCATAACTAGCATCTAACTGATTTTACAAAATCCGACTCATTGATCTCAAACATTCATTTTCCCAAATCCGACTGATCTTTCAGGCATTTCTATTGACCCATCTTTTATCAAATGCGATTGAATCACAAACGGGGCTAAATCCTCTTGAAACTCCCACTATCCATGGATCCTTGCACAACCTGAACAAAAAATTCTTCACAAAATCGCAAACCTTGACCACCATCTTCTCATAAGGTTTGCAAAACTGTTTCAGAAAGAGCTTCTAATTTGCCTGATTTCACATACCCTCTGATCAGATTGCTCAAGAAAATCACCTTATTACTAAAACAAAATTCATTCAACTCACTGGTCTTATCTTTGAGAACTTTGGATGCATACAAGTAAGCCAAGAACCCGAAACTCGATTCATCTAGCTTAACTCCCAAATGCCAAATCAATTCAACGACATGCTCAGCTTCAATAACATATTCGAGATCATAACACTAGCCTTCCAATGCAGCATTACAAGCAATATAATCGGGTTTCATAAAATTCAATTTCTCATCCAAAGCAATCATACTGTACTGAACAAAAACCCAAAAAATCCCAATAAAGCTACCACTTTTCTTGCTTAATTTAACTACCAATGGACCCTAAACATCAAAAGGAACAAATAATCAAATTTAAGCATGTGCTCGACAAGGGAAAAAACGGGAGCGGGAATATGAGCTACGGACATGGATTGCAAAAGGGAATTTACAGTTTCGAATAGTAATGAATTAGGGTTTTTCTCGATGAGAAAGACGGTTAAGGCAAAAGCCCTGTTGGGAAAGAATATGCGTCGGTGAGGAGCTTGAAAGATATCCAGGCTTCATCGGTGTTGTGAGTAGTGGAAGGGAAGTGTGTTCGAGGGATAGTAAGGAGGGTTGAAATGAAGGGAAAGAGAAATGGTGTTTCAACGGAGGATGAACAGAAGCGTCTGCGGGAGAGGAAGGAAGGGTTTTCTCCACATGTCTCAGTTGAATAATCGATGTAATATATACAGTTATAAAAATGAATAAGAAGCTGGAATAGCTCAGTTGGTTAGAGCGTGTGGCTGTTAACCACAAGGTCGGAGGTTCAAGCCCTCCTTCTAGCGTTATTTTTATATTATTTTATAAATTTTAGTTATAATTATTGAATGTATTCATAACAATATATTCATAACATATTACTTTCTACTTCAAAAATATGAACCCATTAACTTAAAATAAATGATTTACTCTTTTTTTTTTCATGAAATGGTTTATGTTTTCATCAAATTTCACTTCTACATTAATTATAAGTTAATTTTTTAGGGAATTTTTTAATATTTTATTTTATTTTTGACGATTGTACTCTTTTTAAGGGTTCTAAATACACCAATAATGTTGAAGAAAAAAGATTAGTAAAGGAAATCAGAATTATAATTATATATTACAAATATATTAAAAAAGATTAGTAAAGAAAATCAGAATTATAATTATATATTACAAATATATTATTTGTACTCTTTGTTCATAACAAGCCGTAATTCCTAACCTAATTCTAACCTCTCTTTCGGACAATTATGGTGCGGGATGAAAGGTAGATTTGGATGACGAGACCGAGAGAGGGATGATTTATATACACGGTGAATGCCTTCGTCTTCGCCTTCTTCTTCTTCTTCGATGAGCAACACAAGAGGAGAGAGAACACTCAATGAACGCTTGTCTTCGCCTTCTTCTTCGCCGAGCGGCACAAATTCTTCTATCGATGGGGAGACTAGTTTTGATGAGAGAGAAGCTTCCTTAAATACATTATATTATGATTACGGATAAAACATAAGAGCAATAAAGTAATCTTGCTAGAGAAACACTAGTGTTTTTTCAAAACCCTTACTTCCTTGAATGTTTGGAAAGCACTTTCAAAAACACTACTCACTAGTGTTTTTCGGCTTGCCAAACACCCATTACTTTTCTTACACTCATAAACACTAGTGTTTATGGCATGCCAAACACACCCTCTTCTCTCTCCTCTCCCCATCGACAAAAGAAGGAATTTGTGCGACTCGTCTAAGAACTGCCCTCTCGCATCCGCCTCACAATACACTAACTAGTGTATTACCCGCATTTTTTACGGGGTTACATTTTAATAACCGTTAAGACTTTTATTTTTTTTTCACCATCTTATCAAATTTCATATAAGTAATAGAAGTTCTACGGAGATAATTCGAAAATGATAGAATAAAAATCGATAAATTCTGGAAAGTTCTCAAACTAAATTTAAAATCCCTAATATTAGGTTTGGGAATATTGTTCTTGATGGTTGGTTAAACATTAAAATGTAGAAGGAGACGGTTACGATCTTTCAAAAACATTTGTCATTGCACGTCCAGCTTTATTAAAAGGTGTAAAACTATGAGAATATTAGTCAATAGTGTTATAGGCTAATCAAGGACGTAAATCATCTTTTGTCCAAATCTAAGATCAAATCATACTTTGATATTAAGCTATAAATTGATTGACACTTTCCACATATTCTCCTCTCTTATTAGTCAAAACTAGTATAATGTCCGCATCTTGTGTGAGTTGTCTAAATAAAAAATATTATATTTTTACTTTTATCTATCATGTATTATATCTTTTTTTTAATTAAAATATTATATTTTTACTTTTACGTATCATGTATTGAATATTTTACCTAAACTCAGTCGTTTTTTATTAACTAATGTGACTAACATTTGCGAATATTAAATTAAAATTTTTTTATAAATCAAAGGACATGATTAAAAAAAATTATTGTTAGAGTATTATATGTATACCTCAATATATTATTTGTATAATCTTTGAACTCTCTATTTATATAAATTATAAAGCCATAAATCTTAGTTGGTAATCGACGTGGGATAACAAAATCCCTTCAAAATGTTTAGCGTAAAAATGTCATGCTGATAATCCTTCAAAACAATAAGGAGAAATCGTCCCAAAAATAGAATTTTAGTTGCACGATTACTTAATATATATTTTAGGAAAACTATTTATTTGATTTTACTAAATAAAATAAAAATAAATTTAATTAAGAATTTGTTTAAAATTATACAAACGACGTCAACTTGCGACATTACGAGTTACGACCTAGATAATTGTAGGTTCACGATCTCACATAACATAAATTAATCCGAGATGAATAATAATTATATTTGAACTTAACCAAAAGGCCAAAAATGTATTATTTGTATAATATTTGACTCCCTATTTATCAACTTTAATTGCTAATCGAGGTGGAATAACAAAATCCATGAAATAAAACTACACTTAGAGACGTTAATGCTCCGCAAAATCAAACCCATAGAGTACAACGGAGAGGGAGAGGCACTCTTCTAGATCAGGTTAAAGGAGGTTGTAGGGGATAAGGATCCGTTAGGGCGGGCGGTGAGGCTAAGGAAGCTATGACCATGAACGGAGGCCATGATCTCTTCACGGAATTTGAGGAGCATACACCAAACATGGTTATGGTTGTAGTTGGCAACATAGGTCCAAATGGATTGACCTTTAAGTATGTTCTTTTTAACCCAGTCAAACCACATATTTGAATCATCCTGAGCCAAGTCGTATATGAGTTTTGAAAGACATGCCTTGTTCTAAGAAAGCAACTCCTTGAACCTAAGGCCATCATCATCGACAGGGGAGAAAATCACATTCCATGCCACAAGGGAGTGAGAGCTAGAGTCCTTACCAGACCAAAGGAAGGACTGGAGGAGGCTTTGAATCTTATGAAGAATGGTAGATGGGATAAGAATAATTGAGCACTAGTAATGGTGCAAGGACATAAGGATAGAGGAAATGACCTGCTTCCTGCCGACATAAGAGAGATTCATTGCACTCCAGGAGTTAATTCTTTTGGTGAGCTTTGTGATGAGTGATGGTACTCGGTAATACTCAGACGTTTGGCAAACCAGTCGAGCTAGAGATGAGGTCACAATCCTAGGGAGAAAGACCGCCAAGAAAAAGAGAAGATTTGGAGATGTTAATGTTTAGTCCATAATAGAGACCAAAGGAATCAAGAGTGCCCTTGAGAATGTTGATGGAGGTAATTCCACCCCTACAAAAAATCATTAAGTCATCGACAAAGCATAGGTGGGTAAGGCAGGAGGAAGCACACTTTGGGTGGATATTGAAGTCCGGGTTGGTAGTGTTGATAAGGATCATAGAAAAGAAGACCTCCATGACAATGACAAAGAGTGGGGGACAAGGGGCACCCTTGTCTAAGGCCCCTGGAGCCTTTGAAAAATCCATTTAGGGTGCCGTTCAGGTTGATCGAGTAAGAAGGAGACAAGATGCAAGCTTCATTGAGTCCAGTGTACTCCTCAAAGAAGCCCATCCTTCTAAGGCAATTAAGGATAAACTTATGGTCAATCATATCGAACACTTTTGAAATGTCAACCTTGATCACGCATTTTGGAGAGATGTGACGTTGATTGTACTTTTTGAAGATCTCTTGACAGATAAGGATGTTATGCTTAATCGATCTGCCTTTAATGAAAGCTCTCTAGTAGCTGCCAATGATGTTGGGTAGAATAGCATTAATTTTGGAGGCTAGGATCTTGGCGATGACTTTGTAAGTTGTATTGCAGCAAGAGATCGGCCGGTAATCAGAGGGAAGAATAGGGCTGTCTTTCTTTGCAATCAAGGAAATGGAGGTTTGGTTAACCTGCTTACTCATCTTGCCCGAATCAAAGAAGTCAAGGATGGCTCTTGAGAAATCACCCCCAATGATGCCCCAAGAGGTTTTGAAGTAGTAAACGTTGAAGCCATCAAGTCGGGTGCCTTATTGTCCCCCATATTGAAGAGAGTGCTTTTAATTTCGTCAAGGGGATGGGGCAATCAGGGAAAAGGTTGTTGGGATTGAGGGTTATTGTGGGGTTAAGGATAGCGGAGAAATGGTTTATCAAGATGGAAGAGATCTCCTCATGATTGTAGGTTGGGCCGTTAAAGAGATTTGTGGGGTCAGAGATGACTCTTATAGAGTTTGAGACCCGCCTAGCCGAGATGCTCTTGAAGAAAAAAAGCAGTGCAATGGTCACCATACTTGGACCAAGAGGCTTTTGAGAGCTAAGTAAGGGTGACACGAAACGAGTCATGCTTAGAATTAAGCAAGAGAATGGTGTTATGTTCAACCTCCATGAGATGAGGGTCAAGGGGGGAGGATTGGAGGCTACCCTGGGTGGTGGAGAGAGTGAACTTGAGGCCTTCAATAGAAGCATACATGTCTTCCATTCTCAAGCTAGGGAATTTCTTCAGAGCCTTGAGACGCATAAGCTTCTAGTTAAGGTTGAACATGTGGTGGCCCTGGTTAGGGAGATTCCAGGTAAGAGAGATGATTGAAAGGAAGTTCTCATGGGAAGCCCAAGCGTTGTTGAAACGAAATTGGCGTATGGGAACAAGGTTCTTAGTATCAAGGGAGAGGAGGGCAGGTGAGTGATCGAAGATGTAGGGGTTGTCGAAGAAAGCTGTGGAGTTTGGGAAGAATTTTCTCCAAGAGGGGTTGATAACAATACGATCAAGCTACCACGTCCTAGAGAGGAGTTGCTTATTGTTCCAGGTGAACTTACACCCTGAGTAGTCATGATCAATAAGAGAGTTGCTTGAGAAACAATACGAGAACTCATGGGAATGCTGGGAGGTGGTGCAGGAGCCTCCAGATATCGTCTCATCATGAGTCAAGGTAGTATTAAAGTCCCCAAGAAGATCCCAAGGGGTACTAAGGTTGAGGTGATTTATGGTGGCAATGGCATACTAGAGGCTCATATGATCATCCTGGAGATTATGGGCATAAATAAATGAGCACTCGAGGACGGTTTGTGGGTTGGGGAAGTTGAGAGAGGAAGGATGATAAATTTTACAGTGAATAAGTTGGCCATTAGTGATAAAGGGGGTAATGTGAAGGGTTAACGGGTTCCAACAAACCCAGATACGGCATTTATGCTCCATGAAGTGTTCGCCCCTAGAGGTGTGTACAAATAAGTTTTAAATTTATAAAACTAGAATCAAGCAGCGAACCCGCAGTGTACGGATCGACGTAGCTAAACAAGAATTCCAGAGTATCGAACACAGGGATTTGGGTGGGAACAAATTCGATTGCAGGTTATCAAGCGAGTAAATATGAGAGTTTTGCAAATATTGGGAAAACAACAATCCTAAAGATCCAAGTATCCAACTGTGGCAATCGATTCAAGATATACTTAATGATATAAAGACAGAGTTGGGATATGCAAAGGTATACTAATGTAAGGTAATCGTACGGTGAAGTTCCAAAAACCTTATGTAACTCACCTACAAGGCACTCTCTATACAGGTTGTTGAGGCTCAATATAGAAAGATTCTAAAGGTGAGAATTAGTGTCAAATACCCAAACTTGTAACCCAAGGATCAAGACTAACTTAACCGATTGAGGTTGTGACACTCACAATCGAGGTAGAGGTTGTTGAGGCTTCACTACCACCTAGAAAAGACAAGTCTAAACTAAGCTAAAGCAATCTTTAACTTTAGATTAAAGTAAAAGCAGGCTCGTGGACTTAAGGGAAATTACGGTTAGTTCTTGGGGTTCCACGGCCGTGGACTCAAGAACAGGCCGTAATTTAGGGTTGTCGGCGATTCTCTCTAACTCTCAGGGTCTAATCTGTTTGCGATCGATCTATCATCATCTAAGCCACAACTATCAACCCTTCACCTTAGAATTGTTAAGGGTTTTTAGCCAATAACAGTCATGTTGATATCAATTCAAGAATTAAAAGATAAAAAGATGAAAACTTTCAAGAACTTTCAATAATCTTCAAACCAATCTCAATATCACAATCAAGAACGAATGTTGTCAAAAGATTCACAATAAAGCAAACAATCACAACCTTAGGAAAGAAGGGAAAAACGGGATGTCAATCCGTTTTCCGAATCAAACCTAAACAAGAAGAGAGATCTTCTTGCAAAATCTTCCAAAAACTTCGATCTTCCGCCAATCCGGAGATCTCAACAGCAATCTCCACCAAAAGTGCGAGATTAGGGCGATTCCCCGATGCGAACTTCAATCTCCAATGAGATGATCAATCCTTCCAAGCGAAGGCCAAACGGCGTTGAGATTCTCTAAGCGAAGATGTGGTTGTAAGCGGTCATAAATGAGGGTAAGCGGGGATGACGGATTCTTGCTTCGTCCGTCTTTTTATAGGGCAAGATAAAATATCGGCCCGGCCCAATCTTCAAAAGATCGTGGCTTCAAAGTGTGGCAAAAAGATTCGCCAAGATCACGGTCGTGGAAGTTTCCACGACCGTAATTTAGAGCGTGGATTAGATCACGGTTTGTACCATGTATTCCACGGCCGTAATAGTTACTGGAATGCATCACGCCTCTCTTGCAGGGTTCCACGGCCGTGGAACTGAACGTGGTTCGTAGTACGGCCGTATTTTAGAGCGTGGTTTAGGGCAAGAACGTGATTCTTCCCTAGCCTCGTGCATTCCTCAAGCTAAAACTCCAATTTGCTTCCTAAGAATGTCCTCAATCCTTGGACATATCGAATCAACTCTCCTTTGCTCGATTCCGTTCGGAAATAGCTCCAAATCACCTATAATCAACATAGAACTAGTGTAGACATCCATATCCTCCTCCTCGACAACCGGTGGTGGGACGTAAGGGGGAGCTACTATCCTGTTCGCATGCATCGCAGCGAACGTCTCCTTCCAATTATGGCGTCCCGCCATAATGGAGTACTCCGGCAGCCACTCTATACCCCTACCCGTCCTGGTCTCCCAAGGCATGCCCGCATAAGGCGGACCTCCATGTGTGGGGAAGATGAGACCCCTAACCATGAATGCATGTAGCCCTAAAGGAACGGCCGGTATGCGGGTGCAAGCAGAAAAATCCACACCAAAACTCCTAGCAATGTGGGTAACTATCCCACCATACCTGATGTTCCCCTTCTTCTTGTTCTTGAGCTTGCTCATCGTAGCAGCCAAGAGAGTAGCACAATCTGCACGGCGTCCATATAGCATGCAATAGAGCAAAAATAGCTCATCCGTCTTGATCTTTTGGGGCGTCTCCGTCCTAGGAAAGAGACACTCCGAAAGAACGCGATGAGCTATATTCAAGGCTAGATGGTACATCAATCTAGCCTTGGTATCAGCGGGTTGCCAACGGTCCTCGTCGGCATAAACCATAGCCACTTCCTCCCAAAAGTTCTTGGGGTAAACTCCACTCGGAAATCGACCATTAAAGGTCTCATGGAACCCGAAAATGGTCCCAAACTCAACGATACTCAATTGATAATCTCTCTCCATGAGGCGGAAAGAGACGGTCCTATCTACGTGGCTGTGCTCGAAAGACGTCACAACCTCCCGGGTGATCTCCTCATAGGCGTCTTCACGAATGTTCGTGAAGACAAGTAATCCGGCTCTATCCAAGAGCCATGTAAGATAATCAACTATGTTGAGAGGATGTAGATCCTCCAACAACAAATACCTAGGGCCAATCACTGCCCTCTCCGTGATTCTCTCAAATGCAGCAAGGTGGTTCTCATGTATGGTCGGGATGCTAGGGTGAGGAGGTAAGGATGGAGGTGAAGGTGAGGAGGGTAGTGAGGGAGACGAGGGTGGTGGTGCCCTAGAGGATGAGGAGGTGGAGGGATTGCCTTTCCTTTTCTTATTCTGCTCTCCCTTCTTCTCTTTTATCCTTCCCGACATTCTCCTTACGAAATCCATTTTTCACCAAAATTACGGTCTGTTCTTCAGGAATTACGGCCGTGGTTTACCCAGAGGCCGTGATTCGTCCCAGAATTTCACGAATCTCAGCAAATGCACCAACAATCACCACAACAAGCAGTCCTAGTCTAATTCCTTCCAGTCTTTGTCAGTTCTTCCTACAAATCTATAGCAAAAACGAACCAAATCGGCGAAATTCAAGAAGAAAGAATAAACCTCTTTTTCGGATTGAAAAATCCGAAATGCGCGTTTGTTGATGGATTTCTTCTCGGTTTGTCGCTTGGATCTTGTTTGTGGTTGGATTTGCTGCAGTTTAGGATGAAGAATCGTTGAAAACGATTAGAAAATGAGGATTTGAGAGGGGTCGTGGGGTTTCGGCACCTAGGTCGTGGAAGGGGAAATTTTTGGGGTAAATTTGTGAAGAATGCAGCTTATATAGTCGCAGGAAAAATTTTGAAAATCACGGTCTGTCGGGGTGTTCCACGGCTGTGGAAGTGTACGGAACCGTGGTTTTGGTGATTTTTCAAAGGCTTTTGAGAATTACGGCCACTGTAGCTATGACGACCGTAATTTAGACCGTGGAACCCTCTGTAAAGCTCCAAAGTTCGAATTTCGTCACTTTTCTTCGACATTATTCTCCCTTTTTCCTTTTCCATCGATCCTACATCCAAAAACACGAACATACCGGAAGAAATCGAGGCAAAATAAAGCGAAAAACGTCTATTCTAAGCTAAACTATGAATCGAAAACAAAAACGAGAATGCAATACCTTGGGTTGCCTCCCAAGAAGCGCTTTGTTTAAGGTCCGTAGCTAGACCAATCTCGCACTTATTCGAGTGCGGTAGGCGCAAACTCCTCAGCTTGGAGTTCCGGCGTATACTTCTTGAGTCGTTGGCCGTTCACCTTAAAACTTCCGCTAGCTTCACCCCATACTTCAACTGCACCATGGGGGAAAATACGCTTAATTAGAAAAGGTCCGGTCCAACGGGATTTAAGCTTACCTGGAAAGAGGCGAAGTCTTGAATTGAAGAGGAGAACTTGATCTCCTTCTTTGAAGTCTTTTGGAATGATATGCTTATCATGCCAACGCTTTGCTCTTTCCTTGTAGATCTTGGCGTTTTCATAGGCGTTCAAGCGAAGTTCATCCAGCTTGTTGATGTCTAGGAGACGCTTCTCTCCCGCTTCCTTCATGCCGAAATTCAGCCACTTGATAGCCCAAAACGCTTTGTGCTCCAGCTCCACCGGCAAGTGACAAGACTTCCCATACACAAGGTCATATGGTGTGGTTCCTATGGGAGTCTTGTACGCAGTCCGGTACGCCCATAATGCATCATCTAGCTTCAAGGACCAATCCTTCCTAGTCCTTGAAACCGTTTTCTCTAGAATTCCCTTGATCTTCCTATTTGAGATCTCAACTTGTCCACTCGTTTGTGGATGGTAAGGGGTAGCGATCTTGTGAGTAACCCCATACTTAGCTAGAAGAGCTTCAAAGCGACGGGCTATGAAGTGAGAACCTCCATCACTAATGATAGTCCTTGGTGTCCCAAATCGTGGGAAGATGGTCTTGTTGAAGAACTTAACCACCACCATGGCATTATTTGTGGGAGAGGCAATTGCTTCCACCCATCTAGAAACGTAATCTACCGCCAATAGTATGTATTGGTTTCCACAAGAAGATGGGAATGGTCCCATGAAATCAACTCCCCAAACGTCGAAAATCTCCACCTCTTGGATGTTGTTGAGGGGCATCTCGTTCCTTCTAGAAATATTGCCTGTTCTTTGACAAGCATCGCAGCAAGAAACAAAGGATTGCACATCTCTAAATAAAGTAGGCCAATAGAATCCAGATTGCAATACCTTTGCGCTAGTCTTGTTCGAACTAGTGTGTCCTCCACAAGGTAGTGAATGACAATGGCGGATGACACTTTGCATCTCATCTTCCGGCACACATCGCCGAATGATGCCATCCGGACCTCTCTTAAAGAGGAGAGGCTCGTTCCAATAGTATTCCCGGACGTCCTTAAAGAACTTCTTCCTTTGTGCGTAGGATAGTCCGGGCGGTGTCTCCTGGCAAACCAAATAGTTAACAAAATCAGCAAACCATGGTTCGTTACCTTTGGAGATCACGTTGATGCACTCCTCTATGATGTGTAAGTGTTCGTCCGGAAAGGAGTCATCAATGGGTAGATGGTCGTCCTCTAGATGTGTTAGACGACTCAAATGATCCGCAACAGAATTTTCTGAACCTTTCTTGTCGCGGATCTCAAGATCGAATTCTTGTAGGAGAAGAATCCATCTAATTAGCCTTGGCTTCGCGTCTTTCTTCGCAAGGAGGTACCGGATCGCAGCATGATCCGTGTAGACAATCACCTTTGCACCTACAAGATAAGAGCGAAACTTGTCAATAGCGTAGACAATGGCTAGAAACTCTTTCTCTGTAGTGGCGTAGTTGAGCCGCGCTTCGTCTAGCGTCTTGCTAGCATAGTATATGGCATGGGTTCGCCCTTCCTTTTGTTGTCCAAGAACAGCTCCAATAGCTACGTCACTAGCATCGCACATAATCTCGAAGGGGAGAGTCCAATCCGGAGGTTGGATAATAGGTGCTGAAATTAGAGCTTGCCGAATGGTGTTAAACGCATCCAAACATTCCTGCGAAAACTCAAAAACCGCATCTTTCATCAATAGATTAGTGAGAGGTTTTGATATCTTAGAAAAGTCTTTAATGAAACGTCTATAAAATCCAGCATGTCTTAGGAAACTTCTTATCCCTTTCACCGAAATTGGGGGAGGAAGTTTCTCTATGGTCTCTATCTTAGCCTTGTCTACCTCTATCCCTCTACTAGAGACTAAGTGACCTAATACAATTCCTTCCTTAACCATGAATTGACACTTCTCCCAATTAAGAACTAGGTTAGTGTCTTCACACCTTTGTAAAACAAGAGAAAGGTTAGAAAGGCAATCGTTAAAAGAGGAACCGTATACGGAGAAGTCATCCATGAAGATTTCCATGATTTCCTCTACGTATTCGGAGAAGATGGCCATCATGCACCGTTGAAAGGTGGCTGGGGCGTTGCAAAGCCCGAACGGCATTCTCCTATAGGCGAACGTACCCCAAGGGCACGTGAATGTGGTCTTCTCTTGATCATCCGGATGTATCGGAATCTGAAAGAAACCACTATAACCGTCAAGGTAGCAAAAATGTGAATGTTGTGCTAACCTTTCAAGCATTTGATCAATGAATGGCAATGGAAAGTGATCCTTCCGCGTTGCGTTATTGAGCTTGCGGTAGTCTATGCACATTCGCCATCCAGTCACGGTTCGGGTAGGAATGAGTTCGTTGTTCTTGTTGGTGATGACCGTCATTCCTCCCTTCTTCGGAACTACTTGAACTGGACTCACCCACTTGCTATCAGAGATAGGATAGATGATACCTGCATCAAGAAGCTTAAGAATTTCCTTCTTGACAACCTCCTTCATGGTCGGATTCAACCGCCTTTGAGGTTGTCTTGAAGTTCTAAAGTCCTCCTCCATTAGTATCTTATGCATACATAGGGAGGGTTTAATTCCTACTAAGTCCTCAATAGTATAGCCTATGGCTTTTCTATGTTTCCTAAGGACAATCATGAGCTGTTCATGTTCATCTATGCTTAGTTCGGAGCTAACAATGACCGGAAAGGTAGAATTAGATCCAAGGAAAGCGTACCTTAGATGAGTAGGAAGTGGTTTGAGTTCCATCACTTTCGGAGCTTCCAATGATCCTTGAGGAGCATCCGACGTTTCCTTAGAAGTTTCTAAGGGTGTTGAGTGAGTAGGAGAAGAATCAAAAGAAGTTGAAGAGGTATGCCTGTCATCTTCTTCCACGGTCAGAATTACGGGCCCTCCAGATGTTCCACGGCTGTGTAATCCACTGGAATGAAGGTCGATTTTGGTTGTGAAATCCACGGTCGTGGAATATAGGGTATGACCGTGGATTCTAATATTCTCAGCCTCATCGTGGAGTTTCTCAAACTCCACTTCATGCATCTCTTCTTGTGCTTCTAAGGCTTCAATTTCCTCTTTGCACTCTTCTTCTTCCCCTACATCTGTTAGACTCATGGTAATGACTTTTTGTAAAGGATCGTTAAAGAGAATCGCACTTACCTCTTCCCTAGATAAACCTTCTTCATCTTGGATATCGTAAATATCCTCGTCAAAGATCGGCTCCTTCACTAGAGTGGAAAGAACGAACTCTACTTTCTCTTCTCCAATGTCAAAAGCGAGTCTTCCATTCTTGCAATCGACCATGCAGCCGGAAGTTGCAAGAAACGGTCTTCCGAGTCTGATCGGGACCGGACTATCTGCAGGAATGTCAAGCACGACAAAATCGATGGGAACAAAGAATTTACCTAGCTTGACGGGGACGTCTTCTACAATACCGACGGGGCGAGTGATGGATCGATCCGCCATGTATAACGTCATCTTCACCGGTTTAGGATCGCCTAAACCGATCTTCCTACATAATGCAAGTGGTATGATGCTCACACTTGCTCCTAAGTCACATAAAGCGTCATATGTGACATCTCCCACTCCAATGGGAATGCAAAATGACCCCGGATCCTTCAACTTTGGGGGCATTTTCTCCTTCATGGTCTTGATGAGATCCGAAGAATCCGAACTCAGCTTGACCTCTCCGAAATCTTCTAGCTTCCTTTTGTTAGAGAGAAGCTCCTTCAAGAACTTACCATAAGCTGGCATACCTACAATAGCATCAATGAAGGGTATATTAATATGCAGCTTACTCATGAGTTCTATGAACTTACCGAATTGTTTGTCTAGGCGCGCTCGCGTTCTAGATTGAGGGAATGGTAGGGGAGGTTTGTAAGCTGGAGGAGGAACATAGACATCTTCCTTCTCCTTCCCCTTTTCTTTGTCCTTTTCTGCGAGGACTTCAACGAACGTAGGCTGCGGATCGGTGGTAGTCACTTCGCTCCTAGTCGTAATCGCCATCACCCTTCCCTTAGGGTTGTCCTCCGTCTTTCCTGGAAGTTTCCCTTGATTTCTAGGAACTTCCTCCGCGTGGTTGAACAATTGGTTTTCCAAAACTTTTTGAGCTTTGTCAACCTTAGAAACTTGATCATCAACTTTGATGAGGCGGTTCTCCAACCCTTAAAGCTTTCCCAAGATCGTTTCCAACATGGGATCGGGCTTCTCCTTTCCCGTATTGTTTCCTCCATTAGATGATTGCCCCTGGCTTTTCAAAGGAGTAGAGGAAGAGGAAGGTGGAGTTAGTGAATTAGAATTGGAAGGATAAGAGTTACCGGAATTTTGTTGATTGGAGCGCCAATTGTTGTTGTTTGAACCCCTATTGTTGTTCCAATTGTTGTTCCGGTTGTTGTTGTTTCCATTCCAATTGTTATTCCGGTTATTGTTCCGGTTATTGTTGTTGCGGTTGGTGTTATCACCGCCATTGTTGTTACCCAAATAGCCAACATCCTTCCCTTGTTGCTTTGGGAAGTTGGTCTTGATAGCCTCCTTCAACTCCTTGATCTCATTGTTGAGGGAGAAAATCTGATTTTGAGCTTCATGTGTGAGCTTCGCTCCTTGCTCCACACGATTTCCCTCCACCTTCCGGTGGGAATACTTCTCTATGACTCTTGCTTGCTTCTCGATGAAGTCCCAAGCGTCATCTTCTCTCATGTCCATGAACGTTCCACATGAGAGGGATTGGAGGTTGAATTGCGTTCCCGCATCCAGCCCCTTGTAGTAGATCTCCAGCAAGGCAAGCTTGGATATGCCATGATGAGGGCAATCCAAGAGCAAATCCTGAAACCTTTCCCAAGATTAAAACAAACTTTCGTTAGGTCTCATGGAAAAAGCATTAATCTTACCTCTAAGTTCCGCCGTTTTGGAAGGCGGAAAGAATTTGGTGAGAAACTCCGCGGAAAGGTCTTCCCACGTGTCTAGTTTCCCATTAGGAAGAGCTTGGTACCAAGACAATGCTTTCCCTTTCAAAGAGAAAAAGAAAGGCTTGAGCTTATAGCTGTTGGTAGTAGCGTTCTTCGGTCTCATCGTCTCCATCATACACTCAAAGTTTTGCAAGTGTTGGTGTGGAGATTCAGCGCTTGTACCGCCAAATTGGTTTTGGCGAACAAGAGTAATAACTTGAGGGTTAAAGCTAAACCCTTGCACTTCTTCAGTATCAAATTTCACACCCAAGCGGCGTGGTTGTTGTGTTGGATCCATCCGCTGGCCAAGAGTTCTTGGCTCATTATCCACACGTTCGATCCTCACATTCCTAGGTGGAATGCGGCGATTAGCAGCTCCTTGTGGATGGAAAGGATTCATATTGATCGTGGGATCAATCTCCTCTAACGGTGGCATGGAAGAGTCACTATCATCGGTGGACGAGTGGCTTCTTCTCCTAGTTCTTGATCCCCTCCTTGAGGATTTCTTGCTTCCTTTATTCTTAAGGTCGCTTAACTCCATCCTCATTTGGAACATCGCATCCTGCAGTTTGCTAACTTCGGATTGATGACGATCTATTTCATCCTGGCGGAGGTTCTCGTTCCACTGGAGTTGAGCATTTTTTTCTGCCAACTCCGTTTGAAGATCACGTTCGTGTTCTTCAGCCATCTTCTTTTCCTTGCGCTTTTGCCTCAAGGTTTTCTCTAGCTCTTGATCAAGAGGTAAGAGATCTTCGGTGTTCCTAGACCTGCGCATGCACTCAAAGCAATATCAAATAACGAGAGCAAGCTCCCAAGCTCGACAACCGGCTACCGGATTCGGCCGAAACCAAATCCCCGGCAACGGCGCCAAAAACTTGTTCGCCCCTAGAGGTGTGTGCAAATAAGTTTTAAATTTATAAAACTAGAATCAAGCAGCGAACCCGCAGTGTACGGATCGACGTAGCTAAGCAAGAATTCCAGAGTATCGAACACAGGGATTTGGGTGGGAACAAATTCGATTGCAGGTTATCAAGCGAGTAAATATGAGAGTTTTGCAAATATTGGGAAAACAACAATCCTAAAGATCCAAGTATCCAGCTGTGGCAATCGATTCAAGATATACTTAATGATATAAAGACAGAGTTGAGATATGCAAAGGTATACTAATGTAAGGTAATCGTACGGTGAAGTTCCAAAAACCTTATGTAACTCACCTACAAGGCACTCTCTATACAGGTTGTTGAGGCTCAATATAGAAAGATTCTAAAGGTGAGAATTAGTGTCAAATACCCAAACTTGTAACCCAAGGATCAAGACTAACTTAACCGATTGAGGTTGTGACACTCACAATCGAGGTAGAGGTTGTTGAGGCTTCACTACCACCTAGAAAAGACAAGTCTAAACTAAGCTAAAGCAATCTTTAACTTTAGATTAAAGTAAAAGCAGGCTCGTGGACTTAAGGGAAATTACGGTTAGTTCTTGGGGTTCCACGGCCGTGGACTCAAGAACAGGCCGTAATTTAGGGTTGTCGGCGATTCTCTCTAACTCTCAGGGTCTAATCTGTTTGCGATCGATCTATCATCATCTAAGCCACAACTATCAACCCTTCACCTTAGAATTGTTAAGGGTTTTTAGCCAATAACAGTCATGTTGATATCAATTCAAGAATTAAAAGATAAAAGATGAAAACTTTCAAGAACTTTCAATAATCTTCAAACCAATCTCAATATCACAATCAAGAACGAATGTTGTCAAAAGATTCACAATAAAGCAAACAATCACAACCTTAGGAAAGAAGGGAAAAACGGGATGTCAATCCGTTTTCCGAATCAAACCTAAACAAGAAGAGAGATCTTCTTGCAAAATCTTCCAAAAACTTCGATCTTCCGCCAATCCGGAGATCTCAACAGCAATCTCCACCAAAAGTGCGAGATTAGGGCGATTCCCCGATGCGAACTTCAATCTCCAATGAGATGATCAATCCTTCCAAGCGAAGGCCAAACGGCGTTGAGATTCTCTAAGAGAAGATGTGGTTGTAAGCGGTCATAAATGAGGGTAAGCGGGGATGACGGATTCTTGCTTCGTCCGTCTTTTTATAGGGCAAGATAAAATATCGGCCCGGCCCAATCTTCAAAAGATCGTCGCTTCAAAGTGTGGCAAAAAGATTCGCCAAGATCACGGTCGTGGAAGTTTCCACGACCGTAATTTAGAGCGTGGATTAGATCACGGTTTGTACCATGTATTCCACGGCCGTAATAGTTACTGGAATGCATCACGCCTCTCTTGCAGGGTTCCACGGCCGTGGAACTGAACGTGGTTCGTAGTACGGCCGTATTTTAGAGCGTGGTTTAGGGCAAAAACGTGATTCTTCCCTAGCCTCGTGCATTCCTCAAGCTAAAACTCCAATTTGCTTCCTAAGAATGTCCTCAATCCTTGGACATATCGAATCAACTCTCCTTTGCTCGATTCCGTTCGGAAATAGCTCCAAATCACCTATAATCAACATAGAACTAGTGTAGACATCCATATCGACAATATAGGTAATACTAGCTCACATATGCACAAAGTTCAATCAAAGACTATCAATATGAATCAAATACGTTTAGAAAACGTGCCTAAAATATCACAATATTTCATGCTAACATGAAGTAGTTTGAAATGTGGTTCCAACTTGGAATGAGGTAGGGAAAAGGATTTTCATCTTGTTCCCCTTAAGTTTGGTTTCAATGATGGTAACGTCAAGATTGTGACGTCTAACAATATCAAGGACCGCTTTGTGATTGTTAGGATGGTTTTGACCCCTAACATTCCATGCACAAAAGTTGAGATTCATTGAATAATGTTGGATGGTTCACAAACATCCTGATGTCTGAAGGAATGGGGTTATGAGGGATAGGGGTTGGTTTAACAGCAGAATTAATCCTGGAAGGGAGGGGGGTAACAAAGATCAGGATGGTTTCAGGAGGGACTGAAGCAAGACGTGGAGTAAGACGTAGGGTAGGGTTAGGGTTCCAGGTAAATCCTGGGGTGAGGTAACAACAAGAGAAGGAGCTTTAGGTGGAAGGATCGGGGTCAGAGCTTCAGGTAAGGGGTTTAGGCTTTCCAGGATGCGGTGAGAAGCATCCGGGGAGGGGAGGAGGGGCTCTTGGGTAGAGGGAGAATGGTACGGGGTTTGAAAGCTCTAGTAAGGGCTGGGGGTCAGTAAGGGCTGGGGGTCTCGCAGCTTTACAACGGTGCCCAAAAACAAGGCATTTAGAGCAATGTTCCGGCAGCCAATCATAAGAGATATTTTGAGAGAGAGATTCACCGCCAGGATCAACAAGGATAATGTCACGGAGAAGGGGTTTGGATGCGAGGACGTTAACAAGGATCTTCTATTTACTTGTTTTTTTTTCTTACTATTTTGAAAAACATTTTGTGTGGTTGTTGTTTGTGTGTTCTTCTATTTACTTGTTTTTTTCCTGCTAGTTTGAAAAAGTTTCTAGTTCATATCAGGGAGATGGACTTGTGTGAATCACTGACTTGTGTGAATGGCGGATTTGCATAAATGACAGACGTGTGTAATTGAAATTATATATTAACATTGTGTAATTGAAGTTGTGTATTAATACCATGTATAAACAATAGAATACACGAAGTTCAATTAATTTCGCTGATATAAGGGTGGGAGGGAGGTGCTATCACCAAAAGTTTAAAATTCACTAGCTACAAGATTTATATTTTGGGTTAAGGTTAAACTTGTAACTTGAGTGGGCCCTAATTAAAGATGGTTGAATAAATATACAAACAAAAATATCCAAAAATTTTGTAAAAATGATTAAACATATATGATGAATAAATTTAATTTCGGAAAAAATAAAACTTAATATAGATGGTTGGATAAATATATAAAACAAAATTTTCCGATAAAATTGTGAAGATGATAAAACAAATTATGATTAATAAATTTGATTTCTATATATGAAATTAATAACTTTTGAAAATATTTTAGAGACTGACATTGACACATGATAAAAAACAGTTTTTGTTTAAATGAAACATCTTCAATCCACATGACTTATTTGGACGCTAAAATCGGCCATTTATTAGGAAATTTATAATCCCAAAATACCCCTAGTTCAAATGAAACTTCTGGAACGTCCTCCCATCCTCTTCTGTCTTCCTTCTTCTCTATCCTTCAAGATCGCCCTCGAATTCTCTACAACTCTCTTCATGCATCCAATGCATTACTAAAAAAAACTATAATTCCAAAAGTACCCCTCTAAACTCTACACTATAAATATCATTCTTTGCACGTCCAGGCTCCGTAACAACCAAAATCAAGATCACAGAAATTAACAAACGGCATCCTACTACCATCACAAAATCCCGAAAATGTCCTCTGCTACTAAATTCTTCATCTTCTCAACCTTCCTGGTTTTTCTCACGGCGGCGACAACCACCGCGTCTCTCCTTCCATTCCGAATCCTGGAGGAAATCCCATTCTCAAAAGTAAACGACGGCGATTTGGCGTCACCAGCCAGGGTGGATTGGAAGGAAACCTCAGAAGGCCACGTCATCGTATTGGATGTGCCAGGGATGAAGAAAGATGAGCTGAAGATTGAGATCGATAAAGACAGAGTGTTGAGGATCAGTGGGGAGAGGAAGAAGGAGAGTGAGGAGAAAGGAGATCATTGGCATCGTGTTGAGAGGTCTTCTGGAAAGTTCTGGAGGAGTTTCAAGTTACCTGAGAATGTGGACGTGGAGAGTTTGAGTGCCAGGCTGGAGGACGGTGTGCTGACTGTGAAGATGAAGAAGCTTGCTCCTGAGAAGATAGCGGGACCTAGGGTTGTTGGGATTGAAGGTGCAGATTCTGTAGCTCAGGTTGATGTCAAGGATAAGAAATAGGAGCTCTAATACTTGATCATCATAATTGCAACTTTGCGAGAGTTAATTAGAAAATCTCTTATTAATAATATGACGTCATAAACTTACATGTATCCCACGGTAAATCATTACCAAAAAAAAATAATATCACGTCATACACATGTAATGTGCTGAGTTTTAACATGAATATAAAAGGCATTTTATTTTCAACTTTTAATCTCAGAGTCTCAAGATATACTTAGCAACTCTCATCTATTTAATCCATTTTATTAGGGACTCAACAATAAATACATTTTTAGTATTAAATATGCATTTTATAATTTATGTAAATATTTATTGCCTAACATTAATATTTGGTCAAATAATAAATATATTTGGTCAATAATAAATACATGTTAGATGATAATATTAACTAGTTGATGTTTTTGTTATTTATGCAAATATTGATAATATTAATTAGTTGATGTTTTTTTTATTTATGCAAATATTGATCTTTCTAAAGAAAGTTGAATATTTGCCCAGGAAGTTGAATATTTGCCGAGCGATAATAAATATCCATAAATATGAGCGATAATAAATATCCATAATAAATATTCATAAATATATGAAAATATCTATGTAAATAATAGGCGAGTATATGAGCGATAATAAATATCCATAAATATATGAAAATATCTATGTAAATAATAGGCGGCGATAATAAATATTCAAATATATGAAAATATCCATAAATATATGAAAATATCTATGTAAATAATAGTCGGCGATAATAAATATTCAAATATATGAAAATATCTATGTAAATAATCAAAGAAAGGCTATTATTTGACCGTATTTGTTATTAATATTTGATTATTGTGGAGTGAGTACCACTTATCATTGATGTTTTGTGCATACACATGATGTCGAATTGTGGTGGGTATCTTGATCCTTTCTGTCCTTGTTGTCCTAGCTCACCGGAGTCTTTGATCCATCTCCTCAGAGACTGCGCATAGCTTCTATTGTTTAATAGAGTTTTGTTCCCGCTGCGCACCAGGTTACCTTCTTCTATTTAAACTGGGATTGTTGGTTATTTGAGAATGTCAGCTTAGGACATAACGTTGGGTCGACTTTTGTGTGGAATGAGTTGTTCCTAATTGCTATATAGTGGTTGTGGAGGTGGAGGAATAATCGGATTTTCCGGTATTCCCTGAAGGTCGTTGAGAAACATGGCTTCATTTTACTCCGGTATCATGAGAATAGGCGAGCTTTTCTCGCCAAACGTGAGTCTGGATTGCTTCCAAGAAAGAAGGAGGTTCTTGTGTGATGGTTGAGCCCCCGAAAGGATGGGTGCAACTTAACATTGATGGTGCATCTCAGGGCAATCCGGGCCTTGGGGCTGCGGGAGGTGTTATTAGTGATTTTCAAGGGGATTGGATGTGCGGGTTTGGTGCTAATATTGGGATTGCTTCCTCACCTATTGCAGAATTATGGGGCATCATCTATAGGTTGGAACCCACTTGGGAGAAGGGTTTCCGCCGGCTTTAGCTTGAGGATGACTCCCTTGTTGTGTTGTGTTTTCTTCAAGAGGGTGTGGATTCCTTGCATCATCTTTTCACCCTGGTGTTGCGGTGTCAAGGCTTCCTCGTCAAAGATTGTATCGTTCGGTTGGTCACACTTTTCGGGAAGGGAATAGGGTGACGGATTCGCTTGCTAATGTTGCCTTCTCTTTTCCCTCTAATTTTCATTTTTTTAGCTACTCCACCTTCGTGCACTAGCGCGGAGGGATCCCTCCCTCTTTTATGTGCTCGTATTGGATAATTTATAGACTTCTTCTTTATTTCAACCTGGTCCATCTCATATATCAATATGAGATCACAGTGGCATTCATCACAATCATCGTAACTAAACCTTTTGTGTCCATCATGTCAATATATTCAATGACATAGATCAAGTATGGATGAGTGACATGAAAGTTACATGTAATGTGATCTCATAACATGCCTATTTTCAATTGATCCTACTTTATTCGGAGATCAATCCAAAAAACAAACTTAAGTTCAAAAATATAATTTATGAACCAACTCATATAACTTTGTTATGCATAAACCGGAAAGTATAGAACATCTAATGAAACTCCCACTAAGTTAAAAGATTACAAAACTTGTCAAGCCTCATATGAGCACTATGCTCATGAACTACTTTAGGAGGCAATCCCTAGATTAACGGATCCAATAATTTGAGTATGTCCTTATGTGTTCTATAGAACTTGACATTTTCTAAACTTTTTTTTTCACTGACATAAACATAATGTCAATATGTTTCTTCATCAAGGAGCTTTAGTAAGTGTTGTATTCAAACTACATATATGTTATCACAAAACAACTTTGTCCGGATCTTAAAGCTCTTAAAAACATGTAGCCAATGACAAATATATGCAACTTTAGCGGAAGTAACAACTGTTGTTTAACACTTTTCTTGGACATAGTTCTTCCAACCAACTTATAGTCTTAAGTTGACCGTCTTTCATCCGACGTCTATAGAAATCGAGATAAAAATATTCAATGATCTCCAAACTCTTGATTTCCGTATTCTAGCATGAAAATTTTCATTATTTGCAAGGCCGCATGAATCCATGCACTTAATAATCTGCTATACACTTTAGTCATATACAATATATCCGGAAGTGTACACACCCAAAAGACATTAGACTCTCCATGACAGTTGTATAGGGTATCTCTTATATCCTCAAAACTTCAAGGATTTCCTTAAAACATACGTTTAGGCCGAAATTGATAAACTTTAGCTCTTTTATGACAATTAATGACACTTTGAGAATTACTTCATTGTATCTTTTGCCTGAAAAAAAGAAGTGTCCCAAGATCCTCCATCTCAAAAACTCCTAATGAGAAATATCTTGGTTTCGACCAATAAACCCACATCATTGCAAACTGATAGTATATGATCGATAATATTTACTTACTCCCACTGAATTGTTAAATGCAATGTAACACCCCAAATTTTACAACTTGGGGAGTTACTGGTTAGGACCTCACAGTGGGTCCCGACCTTAGTTTGACAACAACTTAACAAGATCTTACAACAAGGCACAGATAAGGAAAAACCGGAAATCATAAATTAAGTCTTATCAACGTATGAATGTGACCAGAACAACCAACAACCGGAAAACATAAGATAACAACTACGGATAGAAAGAAAAGAACCAAGGTCCAACTGGAAATCCCACAAATAAAGAAACTGCAACACGTCCTAAAAGTACGACACCCCGGCTGACCACTACCATCCGGATCACTTGACATCTGCTCTAACCTGTGGTACCTCTACACAACATAACAACTGTTAGCTAACTATCCAAATATAAGTAGAATAATAACAGCACAAACACACGCAGAATAATATAAACAAACATCATGCTGGCACACAACCGTTTATTATCTATTACTTAGATGATTCATCTTATTCAATTTTACAGTTGTGGCACGAGAACTCCTAACAACTCTCGCCTCCGTTCCTTATCCAACTGGGTGTAGGTCTAGCTTACCTCCGCCGGTAGCATCACTACAAACCGAGTGTGGACTAGTCCCTAAAGAAACCCCCAGCGCCCTCAAGCTAACTGAGCAGAATGCCACCGCCCGTTACTCTTAGGCCAAGTATAGGTCGGTAAATATCTATCATAACCTATAACTCTAAACATCTCAATCACACACCACTATCATCATTCATGCTCTTATTCAGAAGTCAACTAAGTAAGCCCAAAGGACTTACCTTAAATAGATCTCGATTCTCAAAGGTGCAATTCAATCTGTAACAGTAGGAATTCCGGGGCCTGTCAAATGAGGCAAGTGTGTCAGCACACTTCCTAGGTGATTAGAAGTCTAAGACTTCTAAGAAAGAGGACCTTATCAGAACAGAACTGATTACAGTACTAATTTATGGTAAAATGACTATTTTACCCTTGGTCCCGAAACTTCCAAACTTTCCGAAATTCATGTCTAAACTCTTATTTGTGACTACAAAGTTATATTCTAACTCCTAAAGCTTAGTTTGGTTACAACTGGCACTTAACCTATTTTTCCTATTTTTCCGGAAGATCGTAAAGGTCCAACTTCGGCTTCAAATATGAAATTCGTAGAAGCTTATAAAAATTCCGAAATAATTCTCTAGATCATCTATGATGTTCCATCTACCCTTAGGAGCAAGAATTTCTCAAAACTGTTCATCCATCATTTTTATAAAAATTCTCAAAGTTGGCTACAACACTTACATTTTCTATAATTAACCAAAATTCCAATGTTTACAAAACTGCTTAACTACCCCACTTTGGAAGCTTATAACTTCTAATCCGACCGTTCATTTCTTCTCAAATTTTAATATAATAAACTACATACATCTATCTATCATCTATTAAAATTTCAACGGTGGATTTTCAACCTAACTCTCTAACATTGATCTACAATAGTACTTATTTCCCATTTATAATCTGAGATTAAAACAAGTGTTCTTCACTCTTATTCCTATTGTTCATATTTACAGCAGTCCACCTTCCTGTGGGTCTCTAGTTCGAATTTCACCTAACACACTAATCTATATTTCCCAATACACACATTCTAGGTTCTAAACTCATGGAGATCACAAAGTATATATACATACGTTGCATCTATGTCATAAACAGGAGCAAGAGGCAGTGGGTCTCTTACCGGACTGGTGTGTGTCTTATCTCGTTTTATCAATGATCCAAGGGAAATCTGCAGCCTATCTCACTACTGCATCGATAGGGAAACAGTCCAGCACAAGAAGGGAAGTGTAAGCTGCAAAATTTAACTAAGAAGATGCCAGA
This sequence comes from Fagopyrum homotropicum, assembly GCA_033239125.1. NCBI lineage: Eukaryota > Viridiplantae > Streptophyta > Magnoliopsida > Caryophyllales > Polygonaceae > Fagopyrum > Fagopyrum homotropicum. The sequence continues at coordinate 145,689,894 of BSWB01000002.1, forward strand.
AGGGATGGAGTGGTAGATAGATCTTTACCCGGCTGTACAGAACAGGGTTGAGTGCAGTTCGATGGGGAATCGGTAGAAGAAGGAGGGAAAGAGGTTCACCCGTCAGCAGTAAGATTGATGCCTATCCACAGAAGAGATCCGATCGAAGATGCTGTGCCTTCTACTCGGAAGAGCCTTGCTGCGCTGAAAAGTTTCGAGTTAGAGATGCAGAACCACGTAGTACAGATTAGAAGAATAAGGAGGCTAAGGCTCTACCAGATCCGTGTACTTGCTGTGCAGAAGGGAGGAAGGAGAGCTTGATCGTGGCTGCTACTGGATGTAAGATGTGGCCGGGATTCTGCACGTCACGCAAGGCAGGAAATTGAAGATCTGGCTGTTGATATTTCCGTGCAGGAGGAACGCCAATGAATCTAGACGTCTTCTGGCTAGGATAGTTTGCTGAGAATGGAAGGTGTTACTGTGTGTAATCAGGGACGTTACAGATCTCTTCTTTCCAAATAAATCTATAGCTATTACGTGAAATCTGAGGGAAAGATAACGCTGCTGACCTTCTCCCTCCAGTTGGGTTCGATTTGCTACTGGGCCAGTACCGAAGTGAAGCAACTGGGCTGGGCGAGATCTGCTGGACACGCTGGGCTGGCCGCTGGGCTGCTGGACAATGCTGGGCTACTGGCTGAAGCTGGGCGCTGGACAACGCTGGGCTGTTGGCTGAAGGTGGGCGCTGGACAACGCTGGGTTGCTGGCTGAAGCTGGGCGCTGGCGCAAGGGAGCAACAGTCCGGTGCTAGCTGCAGTCCGGAAACGAGATCACCGACTAACGAGTGCACGGAATGGACAGAACTACAATGGCCAAGGAGAAAGGCTTGTTGATCGGCTTGTCACAGCTTGTCATGGTCATGTTATAGTTTAGGATTTGTTATAAGGATCCTATCATTTTATGTGAAGGGAAGCAACATAAAATGATAAATTTTGAAACAATGTGTCTAACTAAGTAGACGGATATGGATCAACTGATCGAAATCCGGTTTGTTACGGAAATAAACGGAATAAAAATTCCGGATATTACATCAGTACCCCCTTAAAATAAGTTTCGTCCTGAAACTTAGAATAAGGTATCTACCCAAACAATCTCCCCGTCGGTATGCAACTATTCATGCTATTAATCACGTAAACATAAACACTAATTCAAACATAAAATCACAGAAAGCATATAAAGTATCGTCTCAGTACTAACCCGTCTGTACTGAGGTAGCGGCTAACTCCGCAAAGAACTCAGGATAGTTACGTCTAATACTCTCCTATGTCTCCCAGGTAGTCTCATCAGCTCCTCGTCTAGACGACTGGATCCTCCACATCGGTATCTCCTTAGAACGCAGACGCCTAGTACTACGCTCTAGGACGGCTACTGGGTACTCCACAAAAGTGTGGTCTGGCTCGACTATCAGATCCTCATGACTAATGACGTGTCTAGGATCCGGTATGTACTCTCTCAGCTGAGATACATGGAAAACTGGATGGACTCCCTCCAATCTAGGTGGCAGTGCTAATCGGTAGGCAACCTCTCCGACTCTCTCTAAGATCTCAAATGGACCGACATATCGGGGACTCAACTTCCCCTTAATGACGAAACGCCAGACTCCTCTCGTCGGTGACACTCTCAACCACACCTGTGCACGTACTCTAAATTCCAAAGGTCGACGCCGTTTATCGGCGTAGGATTTGTGACGACTCTGAGTTGCTAACATCCGTTCCCGGACTAAGGCAATCCGGGCGATGTCATCCTGTATCTGATCTGGTACTACCCCATCAGCCTTGCTAGGCTCCTCCCAGCACAGCGGTGTACAACATCTCCGCCCGTACAAAGCCTCATAAGGTGCCATCCCAATAGACGCGTGCCAGCTGTTATTATATGAAAACTCTACCAGTGGGAGGTGATCTGGCCATACCTGCCCCCAATCTAATACACACGCCCGCAACATGTCCTCTAAGGTCTGAATGGTCCTCTCAGACTGACCGTCTGTCTGTGGGTGATAGGCAGTGGTAAAGTGGAGACTCGTCCCCAGAGCAGTATGTACCTGCTGCCAAAATGTCAAGGTAAAACGTCCATCTCTGTCGGAGACAATCGTCCTCGGTACTCCATGAAACCTCACAATGTGTCTGGTGAACTCCTCCGCTAGACGGCTTACCGGCCACGTTTCCTTAATCGGAATGAAACGTGCGGTCTTCGTCAGACGGTCTACCACTATCCAAATAGCATCAAAACCTCTGCTGAGCCTCAACCCTGTAACAAAATCCATAGATATATCCTCCCACTTCTAATGTGGTACTGGAAGTGGGTGGAGCTCTCCTTCGGACCTGCGATGCTCAATCTTGACCTGCTGACAGGTCGCACACTGGGCTACATACCGAGCCACATCAGGCTTCAAACCACCCCACCAGAAGGAACGTCTCACGTCCTTATACATCTTACTCGCTCCTGGATGTACGGAGTATGGGGTAGCATGAGCCTCACCTAGTATCCTCTGTCTCAACTCACTGTCTGATGGTACAGATGCGGTCCTAACGTCTCATCAATCCATCGGCACCAATAGTGAACTGAGGTGCCTCATCTCGTGACATCCGGTCTCGGATCCGGGTCAAAGTCGGACATGTCTCCTGCTTCTGTCGGATCTCACCCAACAGATCAGGAAGTAACTCTAAGGTGGCTAACTGATGAGCTGTATCGGGGAACTGGATCTCTACCTCCAACCAAGCTAAATCTCTTTGTAACTGTGGCTGTACTATCAACCGGGCTATCGCCTTCTCCCGAGGCATCTTCCGACTCAAAGCATCAGCAACTACATTCGCCTTCCCGGGGTGGTAGAGAATCTCAAGGTCGAAATCCTTGATCAACTTGATAGCATGGATTATAGTCTATATTTTGGGGTTTGTTTGGACGTTTTATCTTTCATAATCTGCATGTTTGTATGTATATTATGTGATTATATTACCATTTCATCTACCTTTGCGAGAATCGAGGTCTACACCTAGTTTTGTTGTAATCGTAGGTAAAATGGCACGTTTTGCATCAAAAAGGAGCAAAAGGAGCTATAGAGTCATTGGAGCTATATTGAGGAACATAAGGAACCATCCAGGAAGCATAGCCATGGATTAAAGATTCACTATGGACCAGTTTTGAGAGATTTCACATTCAGTTGTGACTCACCTCGGTTGACCACAGATTCATCTCGACCGAGGTGATCCAGGAAAGTCGACTCGACCGAGGCGAATACCTAGGACGCGGCGAGAGTATTTTATTCTTGGCTGAGATCTTTTATCTTTGGAAAGTGATCTTATATTTTTGGGCTTGGCTCCTGGAAGGAAGAAAGTAATATAGATCATATATTTTACCTATTTTTATGGGAAGAGATCTTTCTAAGATATCTTATCTTTGGAGAGTAATTTTCCTATAAAAAGGGTTGGATTTTCCACAAATCCGATCATGCTTAGACATCCCGCTTATACAGAAAAACACGCAGCAACCATACTCCAGTTGGGAGATTTGAAGAACCTTTTTGAAGGTTGAAGGAAGATTGAAGATTGTAGCTTTTATAGCTTTTGGAGGTTTTCTTGTAAGATTACCTTAGATTCTCTTCCTTGTTGTCTTGCTTGTTGGATTTATATCCAAGGAATGCTTTGTTGTGATATTTGATTCAGTTATTGAAGTCTTTTCATTAAATTCTTCTTGTTCAAATATTCACCTTCTTCCCATATATTTGATTAATACTTTCATGATGATGATGAGTGGCTAATTTCCTTGTGTGATTCTAGGGTGATTGGCTGAAGGTTGTGGGAAAAACAATGATAGAATAATCTTAGATTCCAGTAGGACCCTGAAAGTTCGAGTCTTTAACCTTAACCCCAAGCATCTCGCTCAGTCGATGAACATCTCGGCCGGGGTGGAATTTGGCTGACCAAGGTGACTTATCTGATCCGAAACTGAGAGTTAAGTGTTAGAGTTTGCCAAATCCTATTCTTGTTACACCTTTCGTGATTCAATGCAAGCCTAGGATGAGACTTACCCAGTAATTCTTTAGTTTGTTTACCAACGATCATAAGTGTAGGTAATAAAGGTTTATCCTTTATTGGGGTTTGAGTGTGCTTTCATCCCATCTTTGTGAGTTAGCCTGAGACTTACCCGGTAAAGGTTGATTCTATTCCCTTAGATGGTGTGTTAGTTTGAGGTTATAGTTTTTTATCTTAATTCCTTGAGACTTACCCGGTAATAGGAGTTAAGGTTTGGGATTAGTGAGTAGTGAGACTTACCCGGTGATCTATTCTTCTTTAGTAACACCTTCCCTATGCAAAAACCTCAGCTTTGTCCGCTTATCTTTAGATCTTGAGTTGGAACCACAACTAGATGCTTTAATCCCTAGAATTGCATGTTTGCTTTATTGACTTCTTATTCATCTTCGATTGTGTTAATTGCTCTTGTGGTTAGTATTTACATAAGCATACCGTGATTGGACTTTGTTTCACTAAGTCCTTGTGATCGACCCCTGAAATTCCTTGCTTTTACTACGATTGACCCATACACCGCGGGTTCGCATCCTTATTTTAAGCTTAAGTCTAGGGTTATAAATTTAAAGCTTGCACACACCGTTTGGAGCGAACAAGTTTTTGGCGCCGTTGCCGGGGACTTGATCTAGACCGAGCCGGTTACGGTTTGCTCTTGGGGCGCTTGCCCCCGTGTCTATTAACCACTCTACTTGAGTGACTTTTGCAGGTTCTTTCTTAGGTATATGCGAAGAACCCGCATTGGGAAGGAAATCGTTCCTTACGATCCCGAACCAGAAAAGACATACAAGCGACGCTTAAGAGAAGCAAAGATGGCCCAACAAGACAACCGCGATCTTGAAGCCGAATTGAAAGAGGCGTTAGAGCTGCTACGCCTCAGCAGGGAAGAACTAAGGCGAGAGAAGGAAGAAACTCGCACCAAAACTGAAGCAATCGAAGCAAAGATGGCCGTCATACGAGACCAGATTCTACTTCGACCGAGGGAAGACCCAGTTCCCGATGCTGGACCGAGGCAGGTCCCAGTTGCTGACCCTCGACCGAGGCAGGTCCCAGTACCTGACGCCCCGGCCGAGGTACTTCTACCTCGGATGCCAGTCCGAGATGTTCTTCTTGCAGGAATCCCACGAACCCTAGGTCAAAGGATGGACCCTAATCAACAACTGAGGCGTCCAGGAGTTAACCTAGGAGATCCAGCGGACCATGACTACGAACTTCGACCACAAGTTCTATCCATGATTCGCCAATACCAATTCGGAGGGATGGAGAAGGAATCACCACATCAACATCTTCAAAACTATGAGATCTTGATGGAAACCTTGAGACCTTCAAGGATTGAAAATAACAACTACAAGCTAAGACCTTTTTACTTTTCTTTAAAAGATAAAGCTCTTACTTGGTATCAATCTCTTCCTCCAGGAAAAATTAGCACATGAGAGGAGATGACAACGGAGTTCTTGACCAAATTCTTCCCCCCCTCAAAGATAGCTGAAATGAGAGGGAAGATCAACGCTTTCATTATGAAGGACAAGGAGAGCCTGTCCAAGTCATGGGAGCGGTTCAAGGACATTCTTTTGGATTGCCCATATCATGGGATTCCAAAGTTAGAGTTATTGGAGATATACTTCAAGGGACTGGACGGAAGCACCCAGTTCAACCTCCAACTACTCTCCGCCGGTACCTTCATGGACATGGCGATTGACGAGGCTTGGGACTTCATCGAGAAGCAAGCTTTGCATATGGAGAAGTACACCCACCAAGGAGCTGAAGGTGGAGTTAAAAGAGTTAACTTTCAGGAAACTCAGCCCAACAACAATCAACTCACGTCTTTGAAGAATAACGTGAAGTAATTGAAGGAACTCTTGGTTGCACAAACCAAGAAGGAAGAGCAAGGGCAAAGGAACAACAACAACGGATACCGTAACAACAACAACGGTTCCCAGAACAACAATTACAACAATAACAATAGAGGATCCAATAGCAACAACTAGAGGGCGAACAACCAAAATTCTGGTAACAATCATTCAAACTCCAACTCTAACGATTCCTCTAACCCTTTCCTCTCTTCCCCTTCTTCTTCTTATACTCCATTAAAAAGCCAGGGGCAAGGATCAAGTTCGTCTTAACCAGAAAAGAAAGACGCAGTTCTGGAGGCTATCTTGATCAAGCTCAACGCTATGGAGACTTCTATGACTTTATTTTCGAAGGCCCAAAAAGCCTTTGAACAACAACTTGCAAGTAGGGCGAATGAAGCGTCAAGAGATCCAGGGAAGCTTCCAGCAAGGACGGAAAGCAACCCTAAGGGCCAGATCATGGCCATAACTACGAGGAGTGGACTGAAAACTGCAGATCCAATGCCTCGGTCGGTGCCAGTACCGACGAAGACCACCTCGGTTCAAATGCAGTCGAAGAACACTTCGGCCGAGATGCCAACCGAGGTGGAGCCACAGAAAGCGGAGGGGAAAACTGAAGTTTATGTTCCACCTCTTGCATACAAACCACCACTTCCATTCCCCCAGTCAAGAGCCAGAGCACATCTAGACAAACACTTTGGTAAGTTCCTTGACTTGATGAATAAATTGCATATTAACATTCCTTTCCTTGATGCTATTCTAGGAATGCCCGCCTATGGGAAGTTCTTGAAGGAAATCCTTTCAAGGAAAAGGAAACTGGAAGACTTTGGTGAAGTTAGGATGACATCTAAATCCTCGGAGCTCATACAAATCATGAAGGAGAAGATGCCACCTAAATTGAGAGATCCCGGCTCATTTTGCATTCCCATTCAAGTTGGGGATGTCACTTGTGAAGCCCTTTGTGATCTAGGAGCCAGCGTGAGCATCATCCCGCTGGAGCTATGTGTGAAGATCGGACTTGGAGAGCCCAAGCCGGTCAAGATTCGACTTTATATGGCGGATCGCTCCATCACCCATCCCGTGGGCATCTTGGAGGACGTTCCGGTCAAGTTAGGTAACTTCTATCTACCTATAGATTTTGTTGTACTTGACATTCCCGCAGATTATCCTGTTCCTATCATTCTCGGGAGGCCATTTCTAGCAACTTCGGGTTGCAACGTGGATTGCAAGAATGCCAAGTTGAAATTCAACATTGGTGGCAATGAGGTGGAGTTCGCACTACTTGTAACCATGAAAGGGGAGCAGCTAAGTGATGATATCTTCAACATCTATGATGAAGAAGAATCAAGAGAATTGGTGAGCTCTATCCTTACTAACGATCCACTCGAAAGAGTTATTAGCTTCAGTTTAATGGAGGAAGGTATAGATGCTTCTTGTGATGCAGATATACGGAGCTTAAAGGCACTGGAAGAGGATCCAGAAGCTAAAATTGAGAAGCTAATCCAGGAGACGAAGATCTCCAGTTTCGGTTCCAGTTGTAGTACCTCGACCGAGGCGCTTCCTAGGCTGAGCGAGGCGACTGAAGAACATCTCGGTCAACGCCTTTGCGCCTCGACCGAGGTCGATGGCGAGATGATGTCAACTGAGACTAGTGAGAATAATAAACTTCTTACTCCCTTCTCTGACATTCATCCTCAGTTGGTGGAACATTCTATCCACTAGCTTTCTGATAATAACGGACCTTGGTATGCTGATATTGTGAATTATCTTGTTTGCTAGGAAACACCGCCCGGATTGACGTACTCTCAAAAGAAGAGATTCTTCAAAGAAGTACGACATTACTACTGGGACGAGCCGCTGCTATTCAAGCGCGGGCCGGATGGGATGCTTCGAAGATGCATTCCGGAAGATGAAGTTAATAGCGTTATACGGCACTGCCATTCACTTCCTTGTGGAGGACATGCTAGCACCGATAAAACATGCGCTAAGGTATTGCGTTCCGGTTTCTTTTGGCCTACATTATTTAAGGATGTACAATCTTTTGTTGTCTCTTGTGATGCATGCCAAAGAACAAGAAATTTATCGAGGAGGAACGAGATGCCACTTAACAACATCCAAGAGGTGGAAATCTTTGATGTATGGGGGATTGACTTCATGGGACCTTTCCCATCCTCCGGAGGAAACCTCTATATTCTTCTTGCGGTTGATTACGTCTCTAGATGGGTTGAAGCCATTGCTTCTCCCACTAACGACGCCAAGGTGGTTGTGAAGTTCTTAAATAGAACCATCTTCCCACGATTTGGAACTCCACGCATCATCATCAACGATGGAGGAACGCATTTCATCAACCGGAAGTTCAAGACACTTCTATCGAAGTATGGGGTAACCCACAAGGTATCAACCCCTTATCACCCTCAAACTAGTGGACAGGTCGAGATCTCGAATAGAGAAATCAAAGCAATTTTGGAGAAGACCGTCTCTAGGACGAGGAAGGATTGATCCATGAAATTGGACGATGCTCTTTGGGCGTACAGGACCGCATTTAAGACTCCCATAGGTATCACCCCTTATAATTTGGTATATGGGAAGTCTTGCCATTTGCCCGTTGAATTGGAACACAAAGCATATTGGGCAATCAAATGGTTGAACTTCGACATTAAGGAGGCCGGCGAGAAGCGACTATTGGAACTCAACGAGTTGGAGGAGCTGCGTTTGAACGCTTATGAGAATGCCAAAATCTATAAGGAAAGGACGAAGAGATGGCATGACAAGCGTATCGTCCCAAAGGAGCTTAACGAAGGAGACCTAGTTCTACTCTTCAACTCCCGCCTCCGCCTTTTTCCAGGTAAGTTAAAATCAAGATGGACCGGACCTTATGTTGTGAAACATGTTTTTCCTCATGGTGCAGTTGAGATATGGGGCGAAACTAGCGGAAGCTTCAAGGTCAACGGTCATAGACTTAAGAAGTACCAACCGGAAACTCCGGTTGAGGAGGTTGCACCAATATACCTCATTTGAGAGACGCATTATGGTCCAGCTAGCGACCTTAAACCAAGCGCTTCTTGGGAGGCAACCCAAGGTATTGCTTTCTTTTCCCTTTTTCTAGTCTAGCTTAGATAGTTTTTGCTTTTGCTTTGCTTTGTTTTGTTTTTGGCGTTCTAGACAGATAACAGGAGACATCTAAGGAAGGAGCATAACTGGAAGGACATAATTTCGAGAATTTGAGAAGACGGAGTTTGACTGAGGCATCTCGGTTGCTATCAGAGCACCTCGACCGAGGTGATTCTTGAGCAACCGAGGCGACTAGGGTTTTCTGAAGAACCACCTCGGTCCGTACCACCTCGGTCCAGTCGAGACCATCTCGACCGAGGTGACAGCAGTCCAGAAAAGGGTATAAAAGGCGGAAGATTTCTCTCTCCTCACTTTACTCTTTCCCCTCAACCGCGGCGACAGTTCACCTCGCTTCTCCGATTTCTTGCTCGTTTTCGACGATTTCTGTCTCCAAACCGCGATTAAGACTGAGAGGATCCCAGTGCAACATCGATCTGCAAGAGAATCGAACCGATTCGGTCCGAACGAGGTAAAAACAAAACCGAAACCCTACCTCGCTTTTTTCGCTTCGATTTGGGCTTTGGTTGCCCTTGCATTTGTTGAGGAAAGGCTTAAGTACCCCATAGGAAGCAGTTGTAGTGATTTTTGGGGGAAAAGAACTGAATTTCCAGAAGGAATTAGAACCCAGTTTTCCGCCTCGGTCCAGTCGAGCTGTGCCTCGGCCGAGGTGATTCTTGAGTATTGTCAGTTGACCGAGGTGACCTGAGAGTTTGATTTTCTGAAAATGAGTTCTGACCGACGCCTTGTCCTAAGGGATAGATCCTCACCTTCCCCTTCTTCCTCTTCTTCCCGACCCTATCGACCGGTGATCCATGAGAGACACCAGGTCGATTATGACCGTATTTCTGGCCGTCTAGTGATTGCACCTCGCTTCCTGGACGTGTCCGCTTTTGATTGCCTCTAGGTAGACGGAGACCTTAGGAGGATGATTTCTACAGTTGGGCTGGATCAGTTTACTGTGATCCGAGCCCCAGCCTACTTGGAGCCGACCCTAGAGTTCGTTAGCTCCTTCACCTACCTTCCCACAGAGCAGTCTGTGAAGTACCGGTTGATAAACTGGAACTTCTTAGTGCCACTTGAGTACTGGAGAGATATTTTTGGCTTTCCGAAGCCCACCGCTGTTGACTTCCCATCCCGATCAGTAGCTAGGGAGTTTTGGGGGCAGATTTCCCATATTGTTGAGCACGCAGATAGATGGCGCCCTGGAGATTCCAGGGAGAAGGTCATCTTCCACCTAGCCTTTAGGTTAGCCCACCGGATCTTCAGTGAGGTGCTTCTGGCGTGTATTGAGACGCCCTAGAAGATTTGACAGGGAGAGCTTTTCAGTTTATATTGCATGGTTACTGGGGGTATCCCGGACGTTGGCTTGATGCTGGCAAAGGATCTGCACAGGATCAAGGCCAAGGCGAAGGGAGACATCTGCTGTGGAGGGCTTGTCACCCATATAGCTAGCTATCAGGACATGGATCTCAGTGCTTGCACGATGGTGGCGGCTGCCAAGCCGCTTGGATTGCAGGAGATGATCACTCGGCGGATTCTAGTTCCCCGAGGTCTGACTACTCCGTACGTGGCTATGTCGTGGGAGCTGACTGCGCCACAGGGGATCAGGTGGTCTGCCAAGTTTTCTGTTTATGACCCTCACTATTGGCAGACCGCTTGGACTCCACTGATGGAGGATTATAGAGAGGCAGCAGCTGCCCCAGCTGAGGAGGAGGAGGAGGAGGCTGATGATGAGGAGACAGTTGATGAGAGAGAGGGTGGAGTCCCGATGGATATAGGGACAGATACTGCAGGGACGAGCGCACCAGTTATAGATCTGGATGATGAGGATACTGAGCCTGCACCTGCTGTATCACCTGCTAGACCTGCTAGGCGTAGGACACGCCGTCATAAAGATTCAGAGGCTCATCGTCGGATCGATGATCTGACGGATCAGATGATAGACTCTTATGCTGCCCTTACTGTGGACATGCATGGGAGATTTGCTGCCCAGCACTGACAGATTGACAGCTGGACTCATCAGATGTTAGAGGGGCAGCACTATCAGCGCAGGATGATGGAGATACAATTCCAGCAGACTATGGGTTATCCATTTGACCCATCCCAGTATCCGTATGTGCCACCACCACCACCACCACCGGATCAGGATTATTGAGAGCTGTAGGATTTTTCTTTCTTATTTTTTATGTAGTTCAGCGTATTATCCGGTGAGTACTTTTATCTTTAGACTTATTTTGACCCACTGGGACAGTGTGTCCCAAGTATGAGGTATTTGATGTATTATTTGACTTTGATGTATGACTTTATTGACCGGATATTGATATTTATGCTTCACTTTTGCATCTATATGTTTATCTGAGATTGCATGCATACTTACAGGTTATTTGATTGAGAAAAACGTCGAAACTGAAAGAAAAATGGTTTAAAATTTTTTTTTTTTTTGACCTCGACCGGTGGAGTTCTGGCCAAACGAGGTGTTTCACCTCGGTTGACCTAAGAACACCTCGACCGAGGTGGGTTAACTGAGAGTTTTCGAAACGATTTTTGTGCTTCTTATCTGGATATGATCTCAGTGAAGATCTTGCTTACTGACTGGTTTTAAATTCTTTATGTGTTTTAAAGGTTTTATAATATGTTTAAGTTGCTAAATGCTTTGTTTAAAATTATTGGCATGTTTAATACTTTGTTTTTATCCAAATCATGTTGAATTTGAAGGTTGACACCACATTATGAGTTCTCTCACTTTCTTCCTGGAAAGACCAAGGCAATTCATTCTTCTCTCTTCTTCTTCTTGATCATGCTTAGCCCCTCATATACATTTTGCCTCCCTTTACCTATCCGGGAATTTGGAAGCAAGCGAAGTGGTGAAAGCAAGTGAAGTTAAAGTTGAGAAGTTGGCTGGAAGTGAAAGTGATAGAAAGTAATAATAGGTTTGGGGAAGTCAATCATGAAGATGAGTAACTCGGCACCATTCACATAGCCGGATGTTTGTGTCTTGCCAAAGTCGGATTGAGTGATATTCCTAACGGGTCATGGTATGTGCCTCAAGGGTTTGATGCATCTCAAGAAATTGATGATTGCTGATTTTCTAGGCTTCGGTTATTGTGCACCTCTGTCCATGCATCCCAAAAAGTAAAGTAAAAAGAAAAAGTGTGAAATAAGCAAAGCTTATTGGTGGAAGATGGTGAAAGTCAAAGTGAAAGTGAAGTATATCCTTTTCCCGGATTCTAGCACCACATTACCTTACATACATCCCTACCCTACACGTTTCTTGACCTTTCTTTTGGGAAGCCCTTGAGACCTCGAGCTTGTTGATTGACTTAGCGGTTTAAACTGGATTATACATGATTAATTTCGATAATTATGACTTATTATGCATTCTATGATTTTATGCAAAGATGAACAACTTTCTTATATTTATAAAATGTTTTGAACATGTTTTGACTTTAAATTCCATGAAGTATTCTCTTAGAGTGATCTATGATAGTTGCACACCATAAAAATATTTTTGAAAGACTTTTCATTGATTTTCTTGACTTATAATCCAATCTATCTTGTCTTTTATATGCGGAACTTGCTTGGGGACAAGCAAGGGCTAAGTATGGGGTATTTTGATAGCATGAATTATAGTCTATATTTTGGGGTTTGTTTGGACGTTTTATCTTTCATAATCTGCATGTTTGTATGTATATTATGTGATTATATTACCATTTCATCTACCTTTGCGAGAATCGAGGTCTACACCTAGTCTTGTTGTAATCGTAGGTAAAATGGCACGTTTTGCATCAAAAAGGAGCAAAATGAGCTATGGAGTCATTGGAGCTACATTGAGGAACATAAGGAACCATCCAGGAAGCATAGCCATGGATTAAAGATTCACTTTGGACCAGTTTTGAGAGATTTCACATTCAGTTGTGACTCACCTCGGTTGACCACAGATTCATCTCGACCGAGGTGATCCAGGGAAGTCGACTCGACCGAGGCGAATACCTAGGACGCGGCGAGAATATTTTATTCTTGGCTGAGATCTTTTATCTTTGGAAAGTGATCTTATATTTTTGGGCTTGGCTCCTGGAAGGAAGAAGATAATATAGATCATATATTTAACCTATTTTTATGGGAAGAGATCTTTCTAAGATATCTTATCTTTGGAGAGTAATTTTCCTATAAAAAGGGTTGGATTTTCCACAAATCCGATCGTGCTTAGACATCCTGCTTACACCGAAAAACACGCAGCAGCCATACTCCAGTTGGGAGATTTGAAGAACCTTTTTGAAGGTTGAAGGAAGATTGAAGATTGTAGCTTTTATAGCTTTTGGAGGTTTTCTTGTAAGATTACCTTAGATTCTCTTCCTTGTTGTCTTGCTTGTTGGATTTATATCCAAGGAACGCTTTGTTGTGATATTTGATTCAGTTATTGAAGTCTTTTCATTAAATTCTTCTTGTTCAAATATTCACCTTCTTCCCATATATTTGATTAATACTTTCATGATGATGATGAGTGGCTAATTTCCTTGTGTGATTCTAGGGTGATTGGCTGAAGGTTGTGGGAAAAACAATGATAGAATAATCTTAGATTCCAGTAGGACCCTGAAAGTTAGAGTCTTTAACCTTAACCCCAAGCATCTCGCTCAATCGATGAACATCTCGGCCGGGGTGGAATTTGGCTGACCGAGGTGACTTATCTGATCCGAAACTGAGAGTTAAGTGTTAGAGTTTGCCAAATCCTATTCTTATTACACCTTTCTTGATTCAATGCAAGCCTAGGATGAGACTTACCCGGTAATTCCTTAGTTTGTTTACCAACGATCATAAGTGTAGGTAATAAAGGTTTATCCTTTATTGGGGTTTGAGTGTGCTTTCATCCCATCTTTGTGAGTTAGCCTGAGACTTACCCGGTAAAGGTTGATTCTATTCCCTTAGATGGTGTGTTAGTTTGAGGTTATAGTTATTTATCTTAATTCCTTGAGACTTACCCAGTAATAGGAGTTAAGGTTTGGGATTAGTGAGTAGTGAGACTTACCCGGTGATCTATTCTTCTTTAGTAACACCTTCCCTATGCAAAAACCTCAACTTTGTCCGCTTATCTTTAGATCTTGATTTGGAACCACAACTAGATGCTTTAATCCCTAGAATTGCATGTTTGCTTTATTGACTTCTTATTCATCTTCGATTGTGTTAATTGCTCTTGTAGTTAGTATTTACATAAGCATACCGTGATTGGACTTTGTTTTACTAAGTCCCTGTGATCGACCCCTGGAATTCCTTGCTTTTACTACGATTGACCCGTACACTGCGGGTTCGCATCCTTGTTTTAAGCTTAAGTCTAGGGTTATAAATTTAAAGCTTGCACACACCGTTTGGAGCGAACACAACTCTAGCCACCGCCTCTGGCGGTTATTCAACTCCCGCTGAGTGAATATGTACTTCAGACTCTTATGGTCTGTGAAGATCTGACAGGTCGCCCCATAGAGAAAGTGACGCCAAATCTTAAGGGCATGTACTACTGCAGCTAACTCCAGGTCATGGGTGGGGTAGTTCTCCTCAGACGTCTTCAGCTGTCGAGACGCATACGCTATGACCTTACCCCTCTGCATCAAGACACACCCCAAGCCCGGCTTGGATGCGTCACTATACACTACAAAGTCCTTTGTACCCTCAAGTTGTGCTAAAATCGGAGCAGACGTCAATCTCCTCTTCAGCTCCTCAAAACTCTGCTGACACGGCTCAGACCAGACGAACCGAGTAGTCTTCCTCAGGAGACAAGTAAGTGGTCGGGCGATCAGGGAAAACCCTTCCACAAACCGGCGGTAATAACCTGCCAATCCAAGAAAGCTACGAACCTCCTTAACATTCTTCGGAGGTTTCCAAGAAGACACTGACTCAATCTTCGCCGGGTCGACCTTAATCCCCTCAGCAGTCACTACATGGCCTAGGAAAGCCACCTCTGACATCCAGAACTCGCACTTGGATAGCTTAGCATATAGCTGGCTATCCTGTAGAACCTGTAATACTGTCCTCAAGTGTCCGGCATGCTCCTCTCGACTCCTAGAGTAAACTAGAATGTCGTCGATGAAGACCACTACAAACTGGTCTAAGAAGTCAATGAAAATCCCGTTCATCAACTCCATAAATACTGCTGGTGCATTAGTGAGCCCGAATGGCATCACTACAAACTCATAGTGGCCATACCTAGTCCGGAATGCCGTCTTAGGTATGAAGGATCCTTTGCCCAAGGAAAATGCCAAGGGAAAGCAAGTAGTGGTAGAGGAAGGGATATTGCAAGAAGATGGAGGCAAGAGCAAGGATGTTGAGCCAACGTATGTGGCACCGCCTCCATACAAACCACCACTACCATTCCCACAATCACAAGCAAGAGCTCGCTTGGACAATCACTTTGGTAAATTCCTTGAACTTATGTCTAAATTGCATATTAATATTCCGTTCATGGATGCTATCCTAGGTATGCCGGCATATGGTAAGTTCTTGAAGGAGATACTCTCCAACAAAAGGAAGTTGGAGGAGTATGGGGAAATAAGAATGACAAAGAGGTCCTCGGAATTGATCCAAACAATGAAGGAGGAGATGCCTCCTAAGCTAAGAGATCCGGGTTCCTTTTGTGTCCCAATTGGAGTGGGAGAAGTGAAGTATGAAGCCCTTTGTGATCTTGGGGCAAGTGTAAGCATCATACCGCTTGCACTTTGCAATAAGGTTGGGCTAGGAGAGCCAAAACCGGTCAAGATGACCCTCTACATGGCGGACCGCTCAATCACTCACCCGGTTGGGATCTTAGAAGACATTCCGGTGCAACTAGGGAAGTTCTATGTGCCGATTGATTTTGTTATCTTGGACATCCCGGCGGACTATCCAGTTCCCATCATCTTAGGAAGACCTTTCCTAGCCACTTCTGGATGCCTAGTGGATTGCAAGAATGGGGTTCTCTCCATCAATATTGGAGAGGAGAACATCAAGTTCAAGTTGTCCACAATGATGAAAGGGCCAACCCTTGATGAAGATGTATTCAACATAGTCGAGCAAGAGGAGTCTAGAGAAGTTGTGAGCTCGATCTTGATCAAGGACCCCTTGGAGAAGGTTCTTACCTTAAGTTTGATGAAGGAAGGTGTTGAGGAGGCTTACAATGAAGAGATCAAGGCCTTGGAAGCACTAGAAAAGGAGACAAGAGTTGAAACTGAAGACCACGAAGGCATGCTGAGCACCTGTGAGTTCCACGGGCATGGAGTGTGTTCCACGGCCGTAGAACTCTCTAGAAAGCTCCAACGAGCAAGGTTGGCAACTTCCACGGCCGTGGATGTGCCAAGAGCCGTGGATCCAACCGTGGTTCCCCCAGAAGCAGCCTTCATTGATGATCGAGCTTCAAGGAGCCTTGAGGGGTCTTCATTTGCTTTGGATTTATCTCATCCAACGTTATTTGGATCGTCTCCACTCGACAAAGGTCCTCCTAAACTTGAACTCAAACCCCTCCCCTCTCATTTAAAGTATGCTTTTCTTGGTGATAATTCTACATATCCGGTGATTGTGAATGCATGCTTGAGTGATGATGAACTTGCTAAGTTGTTGCATGAGCTAAGATTGCATAGGAAAGCCATTGGCTATACTATTGATGATTTAGTTGGCATTAAACCCTCTTTGTGCATGCATAAGATATTGATGGAAGATAACCATAAACCCTCTATTGAACATCAAAGAAGATTGAATCCTATAATGAAAGAGGTAGTCAAGAAAGAGATCATTAAGTTGCTAGATGCGGGAATTATCTACCCTATCTCGGATAGTAAGTGGGTTAGTCCCGTTCATGTAGTTCCTAAAAAGGGTGGGATGACCGTAGTGACTAATGAAAACAATGAACTAATCCCAACTAGGACGGTTACGGGATGGAGGATGTGCATTGACTATAGGAAGTTGAACATGGCCTCTAGGAAAGATCACTTCCCCCTTCCTTTCATTGACCAAATGCTAGAGAGGTTGGCTCAACATTCTCACTTTTGCTACCTAGATGGCTATAGTGGATTCTTCCAAATCCCTATCCACCCCGATGACCAAGAGAAAACCACATTTACATGTCCATGGGGAACTTTTGCATATAGGAGAATGCCATTTGGGTTATGTAATGCACCCGCCACCTTCCAAAGGTGTATGATGGCTATCTTTTCGGAATACATTGAGAATATCATGGAAGTGTTTATGGATGATTTTTTTGTCTATGGTTCTTCCTTTGATAATTGCTTGGCTAACTTGTCATTAGTATTGGAAAGATGTGAGGAGACAAATCTTGTCTTAAATTGGAAAAAATGCCACGTCATGGTAAGTGAAGGTATTGTGTTGGGACACTTGGTATCCAACCGTGGCATTGAGGTTGATAGGGCCAAGATTGAAACGATAGAGAAGTTACCACCACCAACCTCGGTGAAAGAGGTAAGGAGTTTCTTAGGACATGCCGGTTTTTACCGGAGGTTTATTAAAGACTTCTCTAAAATTTCTAAGCCTCTTACTAACCTACTAATGAAAGATGTTGAGTTTGTTTTCTCCAAGGATTGCCTTGAAGCCTTTTGTAGGTTGAAGAACGCTTTGATCTCCACACCTATCATGCAACCTCCGGATTGGAGTTTACCGTTTGAAATCATGTGTGATGCGAGTGATGTAGCCGTTGGGGCTGTTTTGGGGCAAAGAAAAGATGGGCGCACACATGCCATTTATTATGCTAGCAAGACGCTAGATGATGCCCAACTCAATTATGCCACCACCGAGAAAGAGTTGCTAGCGGTTGTGTATGCATTTGAGAAGTTCCGCTCATATCTTGTTGGAGCGAAGGTCATTGTTTATACGGATCATGCTGCGATCCGTTATCTACTTACCAAGAAGGACGCCAAGCCTAGGTTGATTCGGTGGATCCTTCTTCTTCAAAAATTTGATTTGGAAATCCGGGACAAGAAGGGGTCCGAGAATTCCGTGGCGGATCACCTTAGTAGACTCCCACCATTAGAGCTTGAAAGAGATGACATCCCGATTGATGACTCATTCCGGGATGAGCAATTGCAAATGGTGGAGGAGTGCTTGTTCCAAGTGTCTAGAGGAAGTGAGCCATGGTATGCCGACATTGTGAACTATCTTGTGTGTGAGGAAGTGCCTCCCGGTTTGTCATATGCCCAAAGAAAGAAGTTCTTCAAAGATGTGAGGCACTACTATTGGAGTGAAGCTCTTTTGTTCAAGAGAGGGCCGGATGGAATGTTTAGAAGGTGCATACCGGAGGAAGATGTGGAGAGTGTGATCCGCCATTGTCATTCCTTGCCATGTGGAGGACATGCTAGCTCCCACAAGACATGTGCGAAGGTGTTGCAATCAGGCTTCTTTTGGCCAAGTTTGTTCAAGGATGTGCAAAACTTTGTGGTAGCTTGTGATGCTTGCCAAAGGACGGGCAATATCTCAAGGAGGAATGAGATGCCCTTGAACAACATACAAGAAGTGGAAGTATTTGATGTGTGGGGTGTGGACTTCATGGGGCCATTCCCTTCTTCTTGTGGCAACCTCTACATCCTATTGGCGGTGGATTATGTTTCAAGATGGGTGGAGGCAATAGCTTCTCCTACAAATGATGCCAAGGTGGTGGTGCGGTTCTTCAACCGAGTGATCTTCCCTAGGTTTGGAACACCAAGGGTGATCATAAGTGATGGAGGGAAGCATTTCACTAATAGGAACTTTGGGGCACTTTTGGCTAAGTATGGGGTGACTCATAAGGTGGCGACACCTTACCATCCCCAAACTAGTGGCCAAGTGGAGATCTCCAACCGGGAGATAAAGGGAATTCTTGAGAAGACGGTCTCTAGGACGAGAAAGGATTGTGCTATGAAGCTCGATGATGCCTTGTGGGCATATAGAACCGCTTTCAAGACACCAATTGGCACCACTCCCTACAAGCTAGTTTATGGCAAGTCTTGCCACCTTCCGGTAGAAATGGAGCATAGAGCTTATTGGGCCATTAAGTGGCTAAATTTTGACCTCAAGGAGGCCGGATAGAAGAGGTTGCTTGATATGAACGCTCTTGAGGAGATCCGGTTGGATGCTTATGAAAATGCCCGGATCTACAAGGAGAGGACCAAAAGGTGGCATGACAAGCGCTTCATCCCGAAGGAGTTGAGTGAAGGCGACCTTGTCCTTCTCTTCAACTCAAGGCTGCGGCTCTTCCCCGGAAAGCTAAAGTCGAGGTGGACCGGTCCTTATGTGGTGAAGAAGATCTTCCCCCATGGAGCAATTGAGATAGGAGGGGAGCATTGTGGAGATTTCAAGGTGAATGGGCACCGGTTGAAGAAGTATATCCCGGGAGCTCCGGTGGACATGATTGCCCCACTTCACCTTGAGTAGACGCCCCCGAGTTTGGTCAAGCTAATGACCTTAAAGAAGCGCTTGATGGGAGGCAACCCATTGGTAACGTTTTCCCTTTTTCATTTTGTTTTTGTTTTTGATTTTTTTTTTGTTTTTGTGTGTTTGGTGTGTTTTGTGTGTGTGCTAGAGTCTTGGTAGCATTGGAAGCCTTGCATGGCATGTGAATGATGATGATGAACCCCTCATCAATTATGGGTGGAGCGGACGCGGAACTTGGACGGCTAGCGGTGCCTAGCGCGGGTTCCGACGCTTTGATGAACACTTAGAGCTCTCTACCATTTTTGATAGGATCATCCACCATCAATCCACTTGAGAAATCCCAAATACCATAGAAAACCATTTTTACATTGTGAGAACCTTCTTTCACTCTTCTTTACTTCATTTACACATTGGGGACAATGTGTTTCTAAGTATGCGGTGGGGTTTGCATGATCTTTTGCATGATTAGCATCTAGGGTAGTTTAATATTATCACATGTCTTGCATTGTATATACTCGTTTCGAAAAACCAAAAAAAAAATCAGAAAATTTTAAATTTTTTTTGTGCTTTCTAGGCTTGGATATGACCCTAATGATGAATCTTGTCTTGTGGATTGGCTATGGATCGCCTTATGTGTTAAATTAATGAATGCATATGTGGACTTGAAGTACTTATCTTGAATCCCATGAATGGATTGTGATCATGATGTTTGCCTAGAATGGATTGAGTATTGAAAGTCAAAATTACATGCTAGTTCTTGCACATCATCTAGGAATGAATGAGGCGATTCATTTTTCTCTACTTCTCATCTTGATCATGATTTTTGAGCACCTCAATCGATATAAATTTGACCTCTTTTGACCCATCCGGGAATAGGAGCATGTTAGTGTGTTGATTTGTGTGAAAAACAAGTATGGGGTGGAGATGTTGATGAAAGAATGCCATGAATAAAATGCTGAATTTATTGTGAAAGTGTAGACAAAAATATAGGTTTGGGGACATTGGTTTAAATGACAAGTAACTCGGCACACTTCACATAATCGGGTGTTGGTGTCTTGCCAAAGTCAAATAAACCAATAGTCCTAACGAGCTTTGGTATGTGTGCCCGGTGTGGATGCACCTCGAAAAATAGAAAAAGCCCGAGAATGGCTAATCACCAAGGTTTCGGCTTTTGTACACCAATGCCATTGTCTCAAAAATAAGTGAAGGAAAAAGAAAAGAAAGAAAAGATGGAGAAAATATACACTTGAGGGAAGTTGATCGAGGACAAAATTGTGGAGTTAGTTCCATTCCCGGATTAGCATCACATAGCCTAGAAAAATCCCCACCTAATCACAACGTTTCTTGGCCTTTTATTTCATAAGACCTTATGACCTATTTGCATGTTTGTAAGACTTAGTAATTTAGATTGGATATGCTCTTGATCATCTTGACTTCTTCATTTTTACATTTCATGCATGCTTTCGATTTAAGTATAATTGTCTTTCCGTGCCTTCATTTATTTGATACATAATTGCTTGTCCGTCGCCATGAAACATGACTATGAAGGTGATCCAATAGTAGAAGCACAAACCCAAAAAGATTTTGCCATTTTTCTGCATACATAAATCATGTCATCTCTTAGTCTATAGTTAGGAATTTGCTCGGGGACGAGCAAACCTTAAGTATGGGGTATTTTTGATAACACGATTTATGACTTAGGATTAGGAACTCATTTGGATAGATTTTTCACTCATTCATGCATGGTCTAACATTAGTTCACGACGTTTGCACTCAAATCATGTATTTTGTCGAGATAGACGTCTACGCGGACTTTTGCTTGCTTTATAGGTATTTTGGGAGATTTAGGAGCTTAATCGATGCATTCGAGGGTCACTCCTCGAGATGACACACTTTCGAACTCATTGGAATGCAAGCTAAGGGCTAAAAAGGACTCATGGAACCTTGTCAACACAAGCCATGCACCAAATCGAAGCTTAATGATCCAAGGCAAAGTTGAAGCACCAAACCACGGTTCACTGAAGGTCCACGGCCGTGGAAAGTGCCCGTGGAATTTTCTAGACGGTTGTGACAGCTGTGCCACGATCTCATGGCCTTCTCTAGCAAGGTTGTAGTATAAAAGTGGTCCTGCAAGGCTGAGAGAGGGCATCTTGGAGCAACCATCCATTATCCCCTATCATCCAATCAAATACTCTCTCAACAAGAAGATTCTCTTAAGGAGGAGAGCTACCATTGGAGGAGAAGAGCTCCATTGGAGAAGAGAAGAAGAACACACCATTGCTAGACTTTGATAGCTTTTGTAGTGAAGAATTTCGGAATCGATTTCTAGAGTTGTATGAACCATTTAAACCTTCTTTTGGAAGGGTTGTGAGTCATTCTAATCTTATTTTCAGCTTGGATTTCTTTGCTTCACTTTTTCATCTCTTTCTCTTCATTGTCTTGCAAATGGAAGCCATGATTTTATGCTTGATGATTTCGATTGTTATGATGCATGTTGTAGGCTAAATAGATGCGATTCTAGGGTTAGGAAAGGATGGTTATGGCTAAGACTATGATAGGATGACCTTAGGTTTGCCTTGGATGACTAGTTATTTGAACGATGCCACTGCTATAGTCCACGGTTAGTTCTTGCCCTTCCACGGCCGTGGAAGTGGTAGAACAGCCCGTGGTTTCTCTGGTTCGATGGATCTAGTTCCAGCTTGTTAGAATGTTGAAATCCTAGTGTTTGTTGAGTTAAATCTATCCTAGAGTGACCTAGTGTTAGCAACTAAGTGTTAGAATAGACCTACCCGGTGATTCTCACTCTTAGATTCCAAAGATGACAAACTCTAGGTAGTGGTGAGCCTCATAAGCCGCCATTGGACTAAGTGTGCTAGGATAGTTGTTTAGGACTAACCCTTTCG
The DNA here is from genome assembly GCA_033239125.1 of Fagopyrum homotropicum. Lineage (NCBI taxonomy): Eukaryota > Viridiplantae > Streptophyta > Magnoliopsida > Caryophyllales > Polygonaceae > Fagopyrum > Fagopyrum homotropicum. The sequence goes on from BSWB01000002.1 coordinate 145,712,190, forward strand.
AGACTTACCCGGTGAGGATAGGTTAGATCCCTAGGTAACAATCCGGTTTGTGTAGAATTCCATACCTTAGGCTCTTTGAGACTTACCCAGTGATGAGACCTTAGGAACGGACTAGTGGACCATGAGACCTACCCGGTGATTGATCCCAATCTAGAAGCACTCACTCCCAACATATCATAGTTAGTCCAAGGAATGATTAGATAGTTTGAGTCCTATTCCATAACCGGAATTTCCAACCTCTAGAATCCGCTTTTCTCTCTTTGATCTATATCTCGTGTTTAGCTTGTTTGTTTGTGTTGATTTGTTAGCTTAGTCGATTATTATATTTCGCATGATTTGTGATCCTTGATTGATCACCTAAAAACCACCCAAAAAACATTTAGATTTTCATTTCTTTATTTCCTTTTCTTTTCTTAGGCTTAGATCTTCACTAGACTTAATCACTAATCGAATCAATCTCACCTTAGTCTTTGTGTTCGACCTCGGAATACTATCCCTACTACAAACGTCCCGTACACTACGGGTTCGCTAGGAGTTAGGAGAAATATAACGAGTATAAATTTAAAGCTTATTGCGTGCACACACGTTCTTAGCGTAACAAGAAACGATTGGTAGGTTTTTCAAGGTTTGCAACTCCTTACATAATTTTGAAAACTCAAACAATGCTTCAGATTTTTCTCGTAGGAAAGAAATCCATGTGAAACGAGAGAAATCATCCACAATAACAAGGATGCACTGCTTGCCTCTAGGAGATTTGACACGCATAGGTCCATAAAGATCCATATGTAAGAATTCAATGGGTCGAGAAGAAGTTACAACTTTCTTAGGTTTGAATGAACCTCTTGTTTGTTTACCTTGTGTACAAGCTTTACAGAGTTCATCTACCTTGAAATTTAGGTTTGGCAAGCCACGTACCAAATCTTTTGAAAGTAGCTTTTGCATTGTGTGCATACTAACGTGACCAAGTCTTCTATGCCAAAGCCTTGGATTATCAGTCAAGGCCTTGAGACATTTTAGCTTAGTTCCTAAAACTTGGTTAGTACTCACAGAATAAACATTGTTACATCTAGGAGCACTAAGCACAATGTCACCCGTCATTTTGTCATGAACTTCACATTTTTCTGAATCAAACAATACTTTGTTTCCCTTATCACATATTTGAGAGATGCTAAGTATATTTTACTTCAAACCGTCAGCCAAATATATATCATCAATGAAGTTAGATGAATTATAACATATTTTACCAATGCCAATAATGTCACACTTTCCTTTATCACCAAGCGTAATGGTTCCAGATGATTGCTTCTTTAAATATGAGAATAGTGAGCTTTTTCCACTCATGTGTCTTGAGCAACCACTATCTAAAATTCATTTATACTCCTTTACCTTGGTGATATCCTGCAAAACAACAAACATCAACCTTTCCGGGTTGACCAAATGACATATTTTGGTTGATATTCAGGTTCGATCATGTTTGGTGGTCTAGTATGTAATACCCGAAAAATTTAAACTCCGTTTAATACCGGATCAGACCAGATTCTGATCCGCCAACCCTAATTCTTTTAAATAAAAGAACACGATATTAAATTCTATCATTTTATGTGACCTCGATTCACATAAAATGATAACTTATATAATTCCGTAAATAATCCCGAAATTAATTCCGTACTTCTAACGGTTCCGGGCGAATAACGAGTTTCTTTCAGCCCTTTTGTTTTAATTGAGGAACAGGCCAGTTCTGGCCCAACACCCGGCCCAGTGATCTTCCAGCCGGCCCACAACCTTAAACCTGCCCTAATCTTACTAGTTTAACATAATCTAATCCTAACCCTAATTAATCGTAATCAACTCTACGGTGCCGCTGCTATACTTCTTCATCCCAACTACAACCACATCACGTATCAGCAAGAACTGAAGGACCTTAGCCGGCTCGCCCCAGCACCATAGCCACCACCACTGGACCGGACTCGCCTACGGCGGTGAGCACGAGAGGCACGCAGTCCCGTTGTTGTTGCCTAGTCGTCTTCAGCCTGCGAACCAACCAGGATCGGACCCGACGGCCTACGCGATAGACACACCGGTAAGCCCTTTCCTTCCTGCGAATCCCCTTCGTCTTCTACTTCTGTTGCTGAATCATACTTCGAACATCATGCCAGTGAGGAACGTCTCTCCTAGCCGGAACCGCAGACGAACAAACTTGTGTTTTGGACCAACGAACAGGCTGAAGCGGAACCACCCGACTACCTGCTTGCGACTCCGGTAAGCTGACCCGATTGACCCTTGTTGTTTCGTTACTTCTGCACGTTCTAATCGGTTGTTGAACGGCATCGTCGACCCTCCGGGTGGCTGGCGCTATGCAGGCTCGACAGGGCTCCTTCTGAGTTGCTTCGATCGACTTCGGCCTAGTTGTATTTCCTACAAAGATGAGACGAAGGCTGGACGGGTGAGTACTCCTTCTCAGTGTACTGTTGTATACATATATAGACTTATATAGATGTAGGAAGTGGAAGAGATAAGTGGATATATAAGTATGAGTGCAGTATATGTATGCACGGTTTTATAGATGTATGAGTTGGAGGATATAGGTATAAATATTTATGAATAAGTGCAGTGTAAAAGCATAAGTATATATATAGTTGGGTAAGGGTAAGGTATATATATATATATATAAAAGTATACATACATGTATAAGAGTAGAGTAGTAACAAGGAGGGGCTAGAGTATAGGTAGTTAGTGCGACCGGAGTGGTGCACACTAGTTATGAAGGTTGCGGTGGTTCCTAGAAGTGGTCAAATGTTATTGTTGATAACGAGTCCCATGTGCTAAAACATTCCAAGGACTCGTTATGCTAACTTAACCTAAGCTCGGTAGATCCTCGATCGGTCTCTTACCTAGAATAATTGGGAGGTTTTGATCGAAACTTGGGAAGGGAGTTTTGTTGTTCTCTTTGACGAGTATGTTTGGGATTTGACCTTAGACCTATTAGCTTAAGTATAAAGGTCGGACCTTAGCAACCCTTCTGAATTGCTAAACTTTGTGAATCTTATAACATCTAGTAGACTGTCCTTGAGAATCGGATTATGGAAATAAGTTCTAAAAGAAAATATTAGAATTTAATGATAGACTTTGAGAATTTCCGGGATCAGGGGTAAAATAGTCTCTTACCTTAAGAGAGCTAGTTTTCGTAATTTCTCCTCATGAGATTGTACCTCTTAGAATTTTATAACTTCTAAGAGTATGGGATGTGATTTTGATCCACATGCCTTATTTGACAGGCGTTTGAGTTACCACGAGTACGGACCGAGTTGAGATTTGATAGAGTGTGAATTGATTCAGGTAAGTCCTTGCGACTTACTTAGCTCATTTCTGGATGTTAGTTGAGTGATAATAGTGTTGTGTGCGATGGGTGTTTATAATAATAACTTGATAGGACGACTGTTATTATTATAGTTTAAGGCCCAAGTGTATGTATAATGGGCCGTGACATCACTGCCCAGCTCTGACAGGAGACTGGGAGGTTAACTATACCCAGACCATACAGGTACAAGGTGAGATGCATCGGATCCATTCCTGATGGTTACACGGGGGCGGAGGCGAGGTTTGGGAATCCCTCGTGTCACAAAATAAGTATCATTAATAAGAGTGAATGACCTAAGTAAAAATAATAAATGGATTGTTTGAAAGCATGATGAGTGTTTACTTTTGATATGATGTGTGTGTGCTTTTATTATTCATCTAATGTTTAGATAGCTAGCTAATGGTTGTTCTATTGTGTTTTTAGATTCACCGCAGGTTATAGCAGCAGCTGAGTGATCTGGAAGTAGTGGTCAGCCGGGTCTCCGTACTCCTTAGAGTGGGGTTGGGGTATTTGTCTCTTGTTCTTTCTTCTTGTTAAGACAATTAGTCGTTTTCGTTGTTTAAGTATTATAGGCTGTTATACATTGTTACATTCATCCCTTTAAAATACTATTTTTATGAATTTCGGTTTTTTTTATTTGTGTCTTGTTGCAAGATCCTAGTAATATTGTTGTCAAACTGAGGTCGGGACTCATTGTGAGGTCCTAATCAGTAATGTCCCGAACTCTGAGAATTCGGGGTGTTACATAGTACCTTTAGGAACCCAGATTTGTTTGACTTGTTTCCTTATACATAGAGAATAGGTGTTTCTAATAATATAAGGGTCATTGCTTCTATATGGACATGTAGATTTCACATGACCCTTTTAACAATAGTAGAAGCAAGTAGGCATATGAATACTTCCTTTGGCTTTGACAAAAGTGGTTGTTGGTTTTCTTGGAAAGCTCCTATGATAACCTTTACCATTTTTGTTAAATAAGGACTGTTGTTCACCCATCATTCTTTCAAGATTAGCTTTTGAACGAGTAAATTTAAAAGTGCAGCCTTCCAATCTTGACACGTTAAAGTTAGATCAACTTTCTCTTTTTCTAGATCGATATAGTTTCGATGAAGAGAGGAGAGGTTGTCCTTGAGAATCACATTTTCCGATTCCAAGGCCTTGACATTGTCATCAAGGTCTACTTTTTCCGTGTTAAGATTTTCAATTTCTAAAGACATCTCACTTAGTTGTTTTTCTTGTTCAAGTAGCTTTTCTTTTAGAGAATTTATCCTTATTTTATGTTCCTTGTCACATATAATAATGTCTTTAAGGAATTGTTTCAAGTCAGATTCAGGTTGAGACATAAGAGTACTTACCACATTGTCAACATAGAGATTTGAATCTTCTTCATGATCGAACATGAGACATATGTTTGCTTGTTCTTTTTTGTCTTCTTATTCATTTGAGGATTCTGAATCACTCCATGAAGCTACCAGAGCTTTCTTCTTTCAAAATTTTTTTTTGAAGTTGGTCCTCTTCTTTTATGGACAATCCTTCACAAGATGATCTGTTTCACCACATTCAAAACAAGTCAGCACTCTAGTTTTCTTGTTAGAGTTAGAAAACTTACCTCGGGGTTTTGATGTTCGTGAATATTCTCTATTGTTTGCAGATTATTTCTTTATCTTGAGAATTCTCGCGAGACCCTTGATCATGGCAATCGCGTCGTCGTCGTCATCACTATCATCATCATCATCACTATCTTCCTCTTCTGATGGTAATTCATCCTTTCTTGATTTTAATGCTAGATTCTTAGTGTTGGATGGGAGCTCTCCATCTTCTTCACCAAGAACCATTTCATGTGTGATGAGTTTTCCAAGGAGGTCGTCAAGAGGAAGAGTTGAGAGATTCTGAGCTTCTTCGATGGCAGTCATCTTTGCTCCCCATTTGGCTTTAGGTAAGCTCCTTGGAACCTTCCTAATTTTTTCTTCATTTGTGAAGACCTTTCCTAGTGAGTCCAGATTGTTCACGATCTCAATGAATTTTGTGAACATTTCTTTGACTTGTTCATTTGGATTCATCTTGAATAGCTCGTATTGTCTGAGGAAGATGTTAATCTTTGTTTCCTTGACTTGACTTGTTCCTTCGTAAGTGATAACGAGTTTGTCCCATATTTCCTTTGCACTCTTGCATGATGAGATGCGGTTGAATTCGTTGGCATCTAATCCGCAGTAGAGTAAGTTCAAAGCTTTGCAGTTCTTTGACACACTGTCCAAGTCAGCTTGTGTGAAATCAGCTTCCTTCTTTGGGACTTGGACACCTTCAACTGTCGTAGTTGGGACTTTGGGTCCATTCTGAATGATGCTCCATAGTTCCATGTTCTGATCAATAATGAACATACGTATGAGTTCTCTCCAATGGGCAAAGTTGTTGCCACAAAAGAGTGGTGGTCGAGATGAGGATCTTCCTTGAGCAAATCCTCCATCACCTACATGATTCATGATTAGTCTCACTAATGGTTAAATCAATATATGTGAGTCTAGCTCTGATACCAATTGAAGAACCGGTAGGTGAATAAAAAGGATATAAGATACTCTAGAAGGGGGGTTGAATAGAGTATGAAAATTTTTCACAAAACCAATCTCAAGGCCTTCAAACCAATTTCAAGGGCCTTGATGTCGATTTGATCTCTTTGTGATACACTTTGATTCAAGGGCTTTGAAATAACTTTCAAAGGGCCTTGACTTTGTAATCCTGCAAAACAAAGTTAGTCACAATAAAGCAAGATAAAATACGGAATGTAAAAGATCGACACGAGGATATGTTTACGAAGTTCGGCTCAAATAGCCTACTCTCCGTCCCAAGGTATAGCCTTAGGATCTAACTATCTATTATCAGCTTCAAAGAGTCCTAGATACAAACTAGAAGAAATCCCCTTCTTCTCTCACTGTAGCCAATGCTACGATCTAGCTCCAACTCTTCACCTTGCTATAATAGTCTAGTTACTTCGCAGAGTAACACACACTCGAGTATAACACTCTTTAGATATACCAATGGAGGTCTTGAGTTTTATCTCTCTCTAGGGGATAATGCTTTTTAGAGAAAGAGAGAAAGAAAAAACTATTTGATCGAAAGAAGATGTTTTGGATCGCTTGAAGACTATTGTTGTTTCCGTGTAAGCTTCTGTACTTATTCTTCAATCGTAATCTTCATTTATAGCCTTCTATGGAGAGGTCTTCTAGCCGTTGGAAAGATGATTGTTTGAAGATGATTCTTCTTCTCCATGAAGATCGCCTCTTGGTTGAGATGAGATAGACGTTGTGGATCTTCATCTCCTGAGAACACGTTGATCTCTCGGCTCCTTAATCTTCTCGTATTTGTTGTGACGATATCAAATTCCAGAGGAGAAAATCTTCGTGCTTTCGGTTGAGGATCTTTGTAAGATCTTTATTGGCCGGTTGAGATCTTCGTTCAATCATATCTTCTTGTTGAGAAAATCTTTCCTAGAAGATCTTTTTTAGTAATTTGAATTCCCTTAGCGTGTAGCCTTGACTTCTTTGTTCCCTTGAAATGAATTTCAAGGTCTCCATCTTTTAAACACTCTAAACTCCTTGTCTTTCCTTGCATTCGATTTCAAGGTCTTCCAAGGTCCTTTGAAGTGCCTTTCAAAACATGCACTTATTCAATACAAACCACAAAACCAAACCAAGCAACTCGATATATAATCAATAAATTGTTAGTGTATAAAACTACTTCATTTGTGTTTAAGTCTTCCATCATCAACACCTGTACAACTATATAATCAAGGTGGAGTTTCATGTGAGATATACAACGTAATTATCTAAAATTGCATACCTCATTTCTCAATAAACTCCTTAACAACACTTCTTGCGGTTGTTGAGTTTGATATATGGGAGGAACCTTAGTAATGTCATAAACTAAATATATTTATTGAAGAGCGTTACCTTCAACCCCCCTTTCAATAATAACTTTAGAAAGAGATGCTAAACTTTTTTCTTAAAAGACAACTACATCAATACATATATTCCTCAATCCTTCCTCTCCAAACTCTAAATCCTCAAGAAGATCTTGCATTTTCCAATTTAAAAATGATGGGTAGTGAAATCATAAAAATAGACTCAACCTAAAAACACTCATAATTATAGTGATACTTGAATGTAATCACCGAGTGTTTCTAGATAGTGAAGCTATGTTTACTTGAGACTATGTCAAATCAAGAAAGATGCATTGTTTATACGCCGAGTGTGATATTTTCAAAATCCTTCTTACATGTTCAAACCTCTTGTAAAATAACTTTATATTTACTTATTATGATTCTTTTATTTTAGACCCTTAATATATTCGTTTGTCTACCATCCCTCCCTAGGAGTAACTGAATAAGAACATGCATTTTATTTTATCGTCTTTTGGAAGGCCGTATATAATCTCAAAGTTACCCATTAAGATTTTCTTAGTTCTCATATCCTCGTGAGAAGATTCAAATGGTGTTCATAATAATCATAGGACCTTCACAAGCAAAACATTCTCACGTCTAGAAGCTTATCTTTTCTTTGAAAGATCCAAAATCTATAGGAGAATATATGTTTTTATCCTTAATGTGAAATTAAAATCCATACACCTAATATAATGTATACCATATTATTTAATCTCATAAGTTGTCCTTATTAGGGAATAAACTTTAACTTAAGTAAGCAGATAAATAAACAAATTTACTAAAAAAGAGATAAAATTTATCATTCACATTATGGACCATAATTAATCAATCACAACGAGAATTGTACATCCCATCTCAACATATCAATTGCAACATCAAAATCAAGTCTTTGGACATTGATATCAACTGCTAGTTATACTCTTGTCGTGGTAGTTAAACATTGATAATAAGTAATGAGCAATGTAATGTTATAATTGGATAAATTACTATACCCGTGTATAACCTTATAATTATGATACGTTCATCGTCATAAACATGTATGTAATCCAGCCAAATTTTTATACAACCTTTTGGCTGAATACAACTCGCATGGACCAACATAGACATGCCATTTAACATTTCCTAATGAATACTATACAAGAGAGGTCACTTTGGTGACATCATGTTTTAATCATTTCATCTTAAAAGTTGAACTTGTACAATCCAATACTTATGTGTTAATTAATAACAAGGAAATTGTATTCATGTACTACAAATGCATATTTAAATGAATATAGCAACATATTATACAAGAATACAAATAATTAGACTCTCCACGTTCAAAGCTTCTTTATACTATCCTTCTGAATTCCCTATAACAATATTTTCACTAAATATGGGTATACATCCACAAATGAAAATTAAAAAAGAAAGTAGGTAAGTAATATATCAAAATACACTCCATAATTTTATCAACTAAACCCCAAAATGGGTCAAATAAGTTGATAAAACTAGAAGCGGGAAAAATTGAGGCCATTGGTTCATAGTTACCAAGCTTAGAATCCAAGTGATCTAAATGAGCACATTACACTATAACTCCCAATAAAGTAGATTCAAGAGAACATGCAAATCCTGTCAAACTATAGCCTTCCTTTGGATCGACTATCATTTACATGGACAAATTAACAATGCCTCTCCAAATAGCGGAGAAGCCCGGTCGCGCCACATATTCACTAGGCCATGGCGAGGTGCCTAAACAGTACTTTTTTGCAAGAACTTTAGACAAAGTTGGTCCCTACAGTTGAATATACGCCAACCCAGTTTACTGATCATTGACTTGTTGGAATCACTAGCAGGTCGGACCCCCAGAACACCCTCGTCATTGGGCTTACACATGATGCTCCACTTAACCAAGTGAATCCGGGCACCGGAACTACTTCCCCGGATGAAGTTACGACAAAGTTTATCCAACTTATAGCACGCAACCGAGGACAACAAAATTGTTTGCATGGTGTATAGCGGGATAGTAGATAAAACAACCTTAGCAAGCGTAACTCTACCCGCAATATTTAAAGTGTGCGTTTTCCATCCCGCAAGCCTAGACGACATCTTCTCCAATAGGGGGTTAAAGGTAGAGTTGAAGACCACTCCATGAAAAATCGAAATCCCAAGATAAGAGTCGAGGTGATGGGTAGAAGGGATCCCGTTGACGTTACTAAGCAAATTCTCCAACTCCCCACAAACATTGTGCGAGACGAACAATTTCGATTTAGAGAGACTCACTTTTTGTCCCGAGGTGCCACAAAAAGTTTTCAAGATGCCCTTCACAATTCTTAACATTTTTCAAAGCTTTGGCAAACAAAAGGATATCATCCGCAAAGAATAAATGTGAGATCTTCGGGCCACCTCTAGAAATCTGAATGGGTTTCCAAGCACCATCCACAACGGCTCTATCGATAAGGTGTCCAAGTATCTCCAAAAAAAGTACAAAAAGGTAAGGGGAGATGACATCCCCTTGCCTAATCCCACACGTCACGGAGAAGGTGGAGGACATTCGCCATTCCACAAGAGCCTCATAGAACCTGTAGAAACACACAGTTATCCGTTCGATCCAAAGCGCAAGGAGCCCAAGATCGCGAAGCGTGTCATCGATGAATTCCCACCGGAGACAGTCATAGGCTTTTTCTAAATCCAATTTCAAAATCATTCATCCCTTCCTCCCTCTTTTCGTCCCCATAGAATGAACGACTTCCTGCGTAAGGACGATATTATCGGATATCATACGGCCCGGATGAAGCTACTCCGCATGGGGCTCACCAACAAATTCATTAATAGTTTAAGTCTACTAACAAGAACCTTGGTGATGGTTTTGTAAAAAACGTTGCAAATGCTTATGGGTCTAAACTGCTGAATAAACTTGGGTTTCGAAACCTTAGCAAGCAACACGATCAATGCCTCATTGGAGGAAGATGGCAGAATCCCATCACTCAAAAAAGAGCACACCGTGTCCACCAAAGACTTCCCAACCGAATCCCACAATTTATGATAGAAAACGGCTTGAAAACCATCAATACTCGAGGATTTAAATGAATTCATCTCCTTAATGAGATAGGTCAATATATAAGGATATTAGGTTATGGTCCATAATTATTTCATTCTCTACCCATCAGAGAAAAAAATCTAAGAAACCCCTAAGGAGATTTAACCGAGGAAGACGGTATGCCCGCGAAGCTCATTAAGATATTAAGTTATTATTATGATTTTGATCCTTAGTTTTATGGTTCAGAGAATTTAATTATTCCAACAATATTTGCATGTATTGCTAGGTGATTTGGAATCAAGGTTTTCTGTTCAATTTGATCGAGTAAGTTAAAGACGTTGAATTGTGGTATTTTGATAGCTTGTATTGTCATTTTTTTGTTGTCAAGGATTTCACATTTTGCATTTTGTGGATGAAGATTGTCATCTCAACCGGTGTCTTGCATTCTATATAATTAACTTTTATTTGTATACAGTATATGACCAACAAGTTTAGTAACAATATTCAAAGAAGAAATCACACAAATATATCTAAATTACGACTTAGTCGGTGTTTTCGGGTTGGGTTCAAATTTGTTTCGGGTCAGGTCTGCTCAAGGTTGAGTCTATTTCGGGTTCAGATATGTTAAAAGTTTAGGTTGAATCAAATTTATTCAAAAATTATTCGGGTTCGACCAAATTTAGACTGTCGGGTTACATTTTGATGGCTCTACTTTCAAGTAGTGGCCGCATGCCCCTCACTCCGTGTATCCACATGACCTATTGGACTCTAAAATCGGCCCATATATTCGAAAATTTATAATTCCAAAAGTACCCCTACCTTAAATGAAACTTCTGGAACGTCCTCCCATCCTCTTCTGTCTTCCTCCTTCTCTACCTTCAGGATCATCCTCGAATTCTCTACAACACTCTTCCTGCACACTAAAAGAAATTATAATTCCACAAGTACCCCTCTAAGCTCTACACTATAAATATCATTCTTTGTACGTCCAACCTCCGCAAGAAACAAAATCAAGATTACAGAAATTAACACAGAGCATCCAACCAACACAAAATCCCGAAAATGTCCTCTGCTACTAAATTCTTCATCTTCTCAACCTTCCTGGTTTTTCTCACGGCGGCGACAACCACCGCGTCTCTCCTTCCATTCCTCCTCGACCGTCGTCCACAGCCCCTACTAGACGACATATGGCCCACATTAGCCGTACCGGATCCATTCCAAATCCTCGAGGAGATCCCGTTCTCCAAAGTAAACGACGGCGTTTTAGCGTCACCAGCCAGGGTGGACTGGAAGGAAACCCCAGAAGGCCACGTCATCGTCGTGGATGTGCCAGGCATGAAGAAAGATGAGCTGAAGATTGAGATCGATAGAGAGAGAGTGTTGAGGATCAGTGGGGAGAGGAAGAAGGAGAATGAGGAGAAAGGAGATCATTGGCATCGTGTTGAGAGATCTTGTGGAAAGTTCTGGAGGAGTTTCAAGTTGCCGGAGAATGTGGACGTGGAGAGTTTGAGTGCCAGGCTGGAGGACGGTGTGCTGACTGTGAAGATGAAGAAGCTTGCTCCGGAGAAAATAACGGGACCTAGGGTTATTGGGATTGAAGGTGGAGATTCTGCAGCTAAGGTTGATGTCAAGGATAAGAAACAAGAGCTCTAATATTTGATGATCATAACTGCAACTTTGCGAGAGTTAATTTTGAAAGTGTCTTAATTAATAATATATATCACGTGTCATACGCATGTAATGTGCGAGTTTTAACATGAATATAAAAAGCGTTTAATTTCCAACTCGTAGTTTATATATCCCATCTTAACATTATATTTTTTAACATTATATCCAAAGGTTGTTTGGTGAATAAAATCTAGTTGATCAAGCACGGCTTTGGGTGAATTATTTTTTGAACGACATACTTGGTAAATTAGATATTATTTTTTAACGACATACTTGGTAAATTAGATTTGTAGTTGAAGTTTTAGTAAATTAGATTTAACTATCTAAGGCATATTTGGAAAAAGTTAAGGGGTGTATTCAATTAAGAGTCTATAAGAATTTTTTTTGAAGTTTAAAAGTATATAGGTATTGAATATTTGGAAAAAGTTAAGGTATAAGAATTTTTTGGAGTTTAAAAGTATATAGGTATTGAGTTTAAAAGTATATGGGTATTGAATATAGATTTTAAGTATATGGGTATTGAATATAGATTTTTAAAAGTCCATATAAATCTGTAGGTATTCAATTAGGATTTAAAATTTTATATAAAATTCCTATGGTATTTAAAAGTTTGTGGATTTTAAAAGAATCTATTATTTCACTGATTTTGTAGGATTCTTCATTACTTTTATAACTATCTAAAATTCATAAAAATCTTTCCCCAACACAGATTTCCACAGAATGTGTATTGACTCTATATAGAATTAAAATTTCTCACAGAAATCCTATGATTATTAAGAATCCGTCAAAATCTTTAAAAGTCTCGATTGAATACACCCCCTAAATTTGTGATTGTGGTTTGTGTTACGGCGTATTTCCTAAACTAGATTTGTATTGGTTTATGTTTATAGTTTTGGTTTTCGAGTAGATGTTTTCATATTCGAGTTTTTAAAAAAACAATTTAAGACGTGTTTGGTAAATTAAATTCGTGTTGTGGTGTAGGTTAGGGAGTGTTTGGTAAAATAGATTTATGTTTATGGGTTATGTACGTTTATGGTTGTGGTCTTCGGTGGAGATTGAGAACGTTGTAGTAAGTTTATGGTTAATGATCATTTTATTTGTGTCGAGCTTGAGTGATATTGTTGTAGTAAGTTTATGGTTAATGATCATTTTATTTGTGTCGAGCTTGAGTGATATTATATCCCAAACACGTGAGTTATGGTTAATGATCATTTCATTTGTGTCGAGCTTGAGTGATATTATATCCCAAACACGTGAGTGAGTTAAACACATTACCTTGAGCGGTTATGAGATAATGAACTTTGGACGTGTTCGGTAACTCGGAGAATTATGGGATGAAAATGAAGTTGAGATGAAGATGAAAAACAAGAATGAAGGTGAAGGGGATGAAATAAAAATAAGTGAGTTGATGTTCGGTGGATAGGGGAATCATTAAGTGAATGAAGGGGATTATTATTATGGATAAAATGACAAAAATGAGTTGAATTATGATTCTTGATTTTTGTAAACAAATTGTGTTGTTTCATTAGCCGTGGAATTTCAGGCCAAAAAAGACAACATAATATATGGCAACTATTATAGATGTTTGCAGACAATGTTTAACTTCAATAAACATTGTTATTCATTCATTTCAACTTATCTTTAATAAAAACACTCCAGTTTCTCTACAACTTAGTTGTATTGATGAATCACAAAAATGAAAGCATATGCAGCAGAACAAAGGTTTGTTGATGAGATCGGTTAACAAAGGAACACGATACATATTCTACAAAAATATTAATGCCAACTACGACTTATAGTGAATCATAAACGAGAACAACAGATTAAAACATGAAAATTGAACCCGTCCATCAATTGACGGACCGGATTCTTCTTCCCTAGATTCTAAAATTGAGTATCTTGTACTCAGTTCATTAACCTCATTCTTCTTGCCCTTCTGAAGGACATCCGATCAAGTCCAAGATGTTAACAACCTCTCCTATATCGGGTCGATTTGAAGGCACTTGAGATGTGCAAGTCAACCCGAGTTTCATTACTGGAATTGCCTCTTCATCTGGGAACTTACCTTGCAACCTCGCATCTACACATTACTCACCCTTCTTCCCGTGCTCCTCTAACCGGTTGACCAAATGCCGCATTTGATAATCCTATATAGATGTGATTGTCTCACTAGAGAATGTAAACCTGAATAATCTCTAGAATAAGTCTGCAATATATAGCAGCAAGTTCTTGTACCAAAATCTGGCTTGAAGATAGAAAAATATAAAAAACAACATCGAAAGTAATCACTTACATTAGCATTGATGAGAAAAGTCACACATGAGCAAACATCAATTTGGGTGTTGATATACAATTAGGAATTACATTCTTAGTTCAAAAATCAGGTTAGGTTTAGTTCTTAGTTGAAGTATCCACATATTTGTAGACACAAATTAACAGCTATACCATCAAGTTATCAAATAAGAGAAAATCGAAGAACATACATTCAAATTCGATCAATCCCTTAAGTTTTGAGAAGCGCAATCCTAGAAGCATTGTTGTAGTCACCTTGGTACATGAGAAACATTTGAGAGAGGAGCAGCCGACATTAAAGCATCTTTTAACAACGACGATGAATTCAATAGTCAAATAAGAACAAGAAATGGTGAATTTGGTATGATTGTTTGAGTAGGAATGATAATCGTTTGGGTGAGGAGAGGAGAAGGGAAAAGGAGAAAAAGAAACAGACCTTAGGGTTACAAAGGGTAAAAATGAAAGTCAAATTATGTATCCCTGTAACTGGTATGGTGAGGTTGAAGGAAATCCCTCGTCTTCATCCTCCTCAATCTTCAAACCGAACACCAAAATAGAGCGCAAGGTCAAATTCGGGTATTAAACAAAAATAAACCCATCCAAGCAAAAATAACTTTTGAAAAGTTTATTTTTAAGTGGTTTATAAACCCAAATAAACTCGTAGAGAAATAAACCAATCCCCAAGTAAACATCCACAAAAATTAAACTCACGGTTTATAAACTAAATGAAACACAAATAAGCTACAAGTAAATAAGCCCTTAGTTAAACACATTACCTTGAGCGGTCATGAGATGAATAAACTTTGACTGAACCCTAGTATGATGATCTGTGTTATAATGACTCGGTTTTGCTTGATCTTTACATCCAAAATTCTCATGAATCCCTCTACTTTTTTTAAGCATAATTGCAAGACTTATCGGCTTTTTTTTCCCTTTTGTCATATGAAGATCTGTCGATTAGTTTATGACATTGCATGCATTACAGGCGCTTGTGGAGCTTAAATGATTTCATTTACGACGAAATGACCCTACATACACTAAGGGTCTCCCTACAATCAAATAAGTCACGGTCAATACAGAAATGACTGAGATCTAAGAGTAAAGACAAAGAATTCCTCGGAAAGTGTGTCGGATGATCGACTAGGACCCACCTAGCCGACAAAGCTTTGTTTCTCCGGAAAATGACCCGCACATGACCACTAGTCAATAGCAAGTGTTTCACAAAGTTTACTTGGACATGCCGATCAACTAGGCCACACCAGGCCGATATATTGGGCTCCCATGATGACGATGCTCTTCGATGTCTATCTTTCTTTCCCTTTTACTTTGGTTTATATTTGAGCCCATTCAGTTGGATGTTTTTGCTTTGTAGTTATCCACTATGGACAAATTTTATCTTAGAAGATAGGATTTAGTAGATTTAATAATTCTTAGAAATCCCTAGGAGGATTAGACTAGATTAGCTAGATATCATCCTTATAAAGAAGGCATTCAACCTCAGGGTTTATTGTGTTCATTATTTAGTATTCATTCAAGATTTTTTCTTTCGACGTTGTTAGACAAACACCCCCTAGGCCGATCAACCGGTTTATAAATCTTCGATTAATAAAGTCTGAGGTTATTCAAGGTATTTCTGACTAAATTCAATCTATTATAGTGTATGGAGAGTCCGACTACATTGCTCTATGATGTTGATATGATTTTATGAATTGTTTGAATGTTCCTTTATGAAATTTATGGTTAGGGCTGAGCATCGGTTAAAAACCGCAAAAACCGCAACCAAACTGCAAACCTAGAAAATGGGAACCGCAAATGAACCGTATTTTGCGGTTTTTGCGGTTCAGTTGCGGTTTGGACTGCATTTTGGGGTCCGATTCATCAACCGAACCGCAAACTGCAACGCAAAATATGTTGAACCGCAAACCGAACCAATCAGCTGCGGTTCGAACCACAATTTGAGGTTTTGGTTCGGTTCGGTGAACCGAACCGCAATATGCTCAGCCTTATTTATGGTAGTCATTGGTTTGGTCTTTACAAAATTCGAGACTCGAGACACAAGTTTGAAATCTTCTTTTGCTACATGTGCTTCAAGGTGTTGATGTCAAAGTGCGAGAGTCAAGCTTGAAGTCTTCTTATGCACGTGACAAGCAATCAAGCGAAGTTATCTCCCGCATAACGTGATTTACATTCTCTTTTGGATATATCAGTTGAGATCTATATATATGCATGTTATGGTGATATTGGTCTTGAAACTCTTTATTAATTGTTGAGATACATTTCTTGTCGAGTTATTCTCAAAACCCCTAATTTTAAGTCTAGCAATATATAATCTTTCTTTCTCCCTTACTGCTAATGTTTGACGAAAGTTTACACACCAGACCGATCAACTGAAGTTCCCTTGGACGATCGACTGACCTTTGGTTTTCTTTCTTGTTGATTTTATTTTCCAGTTTTACTCAACTTGTGTGTGTCTAGTGTCCAAGATCGATCGACTATGGCATCGACTGACTATCACTTATTTTTCGTTTGTTGCTATTTATTTTTGTTTTTGTAAATAGTTTAGGTTTTTTATTTTGTTGTTTTATCATTAATCTATCAAATCAAAACATCGTTTTCCCTTAGTTCAGTCTTGATCTCTTGGCAACAACCGATCCTGTAACTATGTGCGAGATTTGAAGTTCACGTTTCAGCCCAAAAGATTGAAGTCGATTTTTCCTTACCGTAAGGGAGATTCTCACATTTATAACTTAGCAAGATCACTATCATCATCAATAACACCAATATACACATCATCAAATGCTCCCACATAGTCCTCAAGATCGATATCATAATAACTATTTTCAAACCCAACTCGTTCAAAAACATCATGACAAGAAGTTAGGAGTTTGTCGCTAGGTATTTGAACAAATAGGATCGTTCAATTTCTATAAGATCTATCACTAAAATACCCCTAAAGGGGTATAGGCTAGGTTGAACAAAAAGAGTTTTGGTTTTCCATCAGATGGAAACGAAAACTATTAGCCTCACACAAGGTATGTGAATAAGTGATGGTATGATAATAAGCAAGGAATATCCGTCTTTTTGCTAAATAGCGTGTATTGAACTCACAACTCATTATCTATATATAGTTTTCGGATGCTTGTAGATCACTAGATTGGGTTTGTTCTTATTTTTGGTTAACGTGATTCACGTTTGCATATACTTGCTTTTCATTAAGTAGATCGGATTTATTGATTTTCGGTTAACATATATCGGGTTTGGTTCTACTGAAATAACACTATTTACTATAAACGTTATACCGATCTCTTAAAAAGTAATTTAAATTTTGTAAAATTATTTGTTAAAATATAAACTTCAAATAATAGTTTAGGTAAACTCTTGCTATATGGTGTATATGTTCTCTATTTGTGGTATCTATAATAATTTATAATACTTTAAGGGTCCGTTTGATTCCAACTCCGAAAACGGAAACGGAATGGAAATGAATTTAGTATATATATATATATATATATATATATATATATATATATATATATATATATATATATATATATAGGGTGTGGTTCCCATGAGAACACTCCTAACGTGAGAACATGAGAACAATCGTACACCGTTAGATGTGAGTATTAAGGGTTGAGATTTAGAGTAGATATCAAAAATAATAATAACTACGAATAATAATAATTAGGAATCCAACAATAACTACGAATAATCCACTCAACCAACAATAACTACGAATAATACATTAAACGATATGACACATTCGTAACAAAACTGATAATAATTACGAATCTGTTTTCATGTTCTCACGTTAGGGGGTGTTCTCATAGGATCTATACTCTATATATATATATATATATATATATATATATATATATATCCATATTTATGAAATTTTATGGAATCATTCCTCATGGTTTAATGAAAAATGCACTTGCTTCCTCACATTTTGTTACCCTATAGGGTATCAAAAGTATTCAAACTCTCATCCAATTATTACAAATCACAAGGAATGATTTCAAAAATTTTAAAGAACAAAGGTATACATATTGACTAGATTCGTTTCCATTCCGTTTCCGATTACGGAGTTAAAACCAAACGGGCCCTAAATTATAATATGTAGATATATGATCAGAGAATATAACATATTAAATTTAGTGTATTGGTACAGTTATAAATAACAATATAAGATCTATATACTATACTATTATTTAAAAAATATATAATTAAAAATATTATATATAATTAGTATACGACCAACTTCTTTTATGATCATATATTTGTTCTTTTCACACTTCTTCAAATGTCTTGTTAAATTTATTTTTGTATATATCTTTTTTTTATCCCAATAATTTTCTAAATTCTTTTTACTGAAATCCTTTTCAATTGTATACATTCAGGGCCCGTTTGGTTCCAATTTCGAAAACGAAAACGAAATGGAAACGAATTTAGTCCATATGTATATCCTTATTCATGAAATGTTATGGAATCATTTCTTGTGGTTTAATGCAAACTGCACTTGTTTTCCCACATTTTGTTACCCTACAGGGTATCAAAAGTAATTAATTTCTACTCCAATTACTTCAAATCATAAAGAATGATTCCAAAAATTTTCATGAACAAGGGTATACATATATAGACTAGATTCGTTTTCATTCCGTTTCCGATTTCAGAGTTCAAACCAAACGGGCCCTCATTATGTTGTAGAAAGTTAATGGATCCTTTCGGTTTATAAAGGATAAAAATTTAAATTATAAAAAATATTTCATCTTGAAATCAAGGTACTGACTATGCTTATTAATTTAGATGATTCTTCTAAAAAAATGTAGATGATTATTTAAGTTAACATAACAAATGGAACACCTTTTCAGAACTTTAGGAGGAATCTACTCTTCCTTCCAAATGCTAGAAAACTATATGAATGATGGTTCATAAAATAAAACCAAAGGAACCCATAAGGTATTGCAAAGTGTGGTAGAAAAGCTGTCAAATCTAAAGCAAGTGAAAGTGTACATAATACAAACACACATCCAGCTCAATTGCACAAGTCATTCCTTGCTTTGTCAAGGAGTTTTCTTAGATGCCAACCTTCCTATATTACTCAGCCACTATACATACACACATGTTTCTTAGCCCTCATCTACTTTCCCCTTATCATGTATATAATCCATTCTTCATCACATTTGTAGCTTCACATCATAAATCCAATCGCGGAAAACCCGAGGATGTCTACCTCTACCAATGATCCCAACCAAATCACACATCCGGTGAAACTCTTTGACCGTCAAAGGTCAATCCATGATGTTCTAGGAGGTGGCAAAGGTAATTTCGATTATACAGATATATCGCCACAATATATATAAGCTCAACGAGCAATTCTTCTTCTTATTATTAATTAGTTTTAGGATGAAGTATGAATGAACTTATGTGCTCATGTCTATCTAACGTGGGACATTCTTTTGTTTGTTTGCAGTAGCGAATCTTTTGCTATGGAGAAACCCTAAAGCGTCATTCCTTATACTTCTAGGAGTAACCTTTACTTGGTTTTTGTTTGAAGTAGCGGAATACAATCTTGTGACATTTCTTTGTCATGTCCTTATTACAACAATGCTTGTGTTCTTCATTTGTTGCACTCTGGGAGACCTCTTTAAATGGTAATTCTAAACTTGATCCAATGATACGATTAGTACTGTTTAGTTGGTTGAGTAGATGCCCTAATCTTCTTTTTCATCTGTTACCAGGAACATGCCACAACTCCCCCCTACGGTGTTGAACGAGTCGACAGTGAAAGGTGTTGCAACCGTGTTGTATCAAAGCTTGAACCACTTCTTAGCCAAGTTCTTGGACGTTGCTACTGGAAAAGATCCGAAATCTTTCTTTTTGGTAACTTATAACTTCCAATCTATTTAATTAGACCACGGCGATCCATATTTATACGTCATTAATTTTCTTGTAGCATTGATCTTCTAAGTAATGACCGTATATTTACGTTTATCTTTTCGTAGGTTACAAAAGAATCGTATGAAATTGGTTCTCAATGTTTTTTTTTTTCTTATAAAAAATTACAGATTATAGGAATGCTGTGGTTCGTATCTATAGTAGGGAACTACATAAGCACCTTGAACCTCCTTTATATTGGTAAGTTCTTTTCATCTCTGCATTTTCGTACACATTAGCTTACCCCTTCTTCAACTTAACTCGAGTGTTCATCTCTTAAACTTTGACATGCCATGAAGGATATCTTATCGTACAATTGGTGCCATTTTTGTACGAAATGTATGATGCTGATGTCGATAATCTACTCGGAAAATTGGTTATAGAGACGATGATGTTCTACGAGAAGCTTGATTCGAGCATCCTACGAAGAATTCCAAGAGCTCCGAGACAAGACAAGAAGAGGCACTGAAGAACAAATTTCTATCATGTGGTTCTTCTGTACTCTCCTCGACTAAGTATCATTCAAATAACTTCGTTAATGCATAGTCCATATACAACCCTAAATGGAAGTTCTATAACTTGAGCTTTGATGTACAATATGTTACACTATATATGACTTAGTTTTTGTGTATAATTAATAAATAATGATATAGAGTGTCGTACTTATTATGACTCCGTTTGATAATTGAATAAATTAAGGCCCCGTTTGTTTTTTACTCCAAAAAGAAAACGGATCTAGTTCATACGTATATTCTTATTCATGAAATTTTTTGGAATCATTCTTTGTGGTTTGAACTAATTAGGGTATAATTTGATTATTTTTGATACCCTATAGAGAAACAAAATAGGAGAAACAATGCATTTTGCATGAGACCACAAGGAATAATTTCAAAAAAATTCATGAAAAAGGTGCATATATAGATTAGATTCATTTCCATTTTGTTTCCGTTTCGGAGAAACGGCCCTAATAGAATTCATTTCCATTTTGTTTCCGTTTCGGAGAAACGGCCCTAATAGAATTCAGATTATGAGACTTGAAAGGGTGAACTTCGACTACAAGATTGTTGAGACTCAAATCTAATTTAAACCCTGTTCCTTTTTTCTTCTCTTTCATCTATAATAAATTTAACACGTATTTTTTTTTTAATTTTACCCACAATCATATTATTTTATCAAACATTCATTTCACTTATTTACCAAACATTCATTTCACTTATTTTCTTACTAACCTCCTATTTGAATAAATCACAACTCTTTAACTTCGCCATTTATGCCGCACAACGTATGCATAGACTTATCCGCGGATGAATGACAGACGCGAAATTGCTATTTGAAAGTTGGAATACTGCCCAGACTGAGAAATTCATCCAAATACAAGTTCAAAAGTGTCTAAAACTAGACAATAAGGTACTCTAAATTGAACTGTCCAAACTAAAACCGACATAAATAACGATGGCAGAACACACCAGCAAAGACATAAACTAGAGTTACAAGTCAAGCATATTAATCATCTTCATCATCACTGTAATCAGGCAACTCTAGATCAAATTGATCGTCACCATTTTCATTCGCTTCTTCATCAAAGCCGAATTCTTCATCTTCGTCTCCCTTGTTTACCGCCGGATTTAATCTTGTTCCAAACGAATCTGCAGCACTAAACCAACTAAGATAATGTGGCTCATTAACCTCATCCTCGGTAGCATCTTCCATCGTTCCAACTAACCACTCATTCGATTCGTCATTGTTGATCACCAGAAGAGGATCAATCTCATTTTGATACTTATGTTGATGAATCAATGACAAATTGTACTTCACATACAACATTTTTTTGTATCTTGATTTTGCCAATTCAGTTATCCTGTTCGAGTGAACCTGCAACCAGTAATAAATAAGATCAAAATATTTACATCAGTTTCTTTGTTATAGAATTGTAAACTTAAAATTTGCATCTGTAAAAATCAATATTCAAAGGAGTCTTGTAAGAATATACTTACTTTTTGGAAGATATCCCAATTTCTCTCATATCTTGTGGCACCACAAGTGACGCTCAGAATGGATACAGCAAACTTTTTCAAATGTGGAACTACGTTACCAAATGAACTCCACCAATCAACTAATAATTACAGATTTCTATTAGTATAAAAGTTAACAATAATAAGATCAAATAAGAGTTACTTCCCATGAAAAGTGCGAATTAAAAAATATTCAAATTTTCTCAAATATACAAATGTTTTAGATATGTTTGTACCCTAAATCTAAATATAATGTGTTTTTCAGCTATTATTTATATTATTATTTTTAAAATACACAATCCGACACGACACCTCTATGTTAGATGAATCGGGTTTTAATATAGCACGCCATATTTGATAGTCAAATCTATTCATGTTTGTGGATTCAAGGTAATATCCACAACATAGCTAAAATGTTGGAATATTTGGTGAAATTTGGATGGTTTAAGGTAGAGTCCTCAACTACCAGGAAATTAGTATATTTGGAGTAATTAACACAAATTGTACATAAAAAATATGTATAATTTACAATTACGAAAAATGCATACTATTAAAATATCACTTTTGTTAGCTATTTTAAAAGTGCGCATTTTATAAAAAAGTATTTGCACTTTTAATGTACAATTTATGAACATATACATTTTTTTAACACATTTTTCATGATAAGATAGTTTCTTGTCAAATCCTCTCTAATACTATAAAAAGTGAGAAAATATAGTAAGCAGTAAATAAAGTGAAATGATGTACCTGGAGATCTGGTTTTGCCTTGCCTAATTACTAGATCACGCCCAAAGATACATTCAACATTTTGATACTTTGCCAACTCTACTTTAATTGCATCTTTCTCGTCTTGAGAGCGTGCAAACCTTTCAATACACAGATGCAACCCGTTCATGATATCACGGTTCTCCAAAATCGCCTCTCGACCATCAATAAATATTCTTGGATTCAAGAAGTAGCCTGCGGCATGCAAAGGCTGCTGAAGTTGACACTGCCACCTTCTATCAATAATCTCAATGGCTTCCTTATACTTCTCTTCCTTATTACTCAAGCTCTTCATCATAACTTCTTTTGCCTGATCCATGGCACTGTAAATATTCCCCATTGAAGGCTTATCACTATACACCAATGCAAGAACCTTCATCAATGGAATAGTTAATTTAATGGCATAAACAATGTCTCTCCAAAAGCTTTCCTTAAGGACAATCCGAGAGCATGTCTTGCCTTCAATCTCCTTAGAACACTTCGCCTTTCTCCAATCATCAGAAACAACCATCTTTCTCAAATTATGTTTTTGTTCACGAAATGACTTTAAGGTTAGAAAGGTTGTAGCAAACCTTGTGACGGAAAATCTCATCAATTCTCTCTTTCCAGTGTACTTTTTCAATAAGTTTGAAGCCCCAGTATGACTGTAAAGATAGCTGTTTAAGAACACAGCATTCTTGATGGCTTTCCGAATTCGAGGAATTTTTCCAATGTCCTGTAGCATCAAGTCAATACATTGAGTAGCACAGGGACACCAAAATAAATGTCTTTTGTGCATTTCCAAGAGTTTTCCTGCCAATAACAAGGGGAACAAATGTTAAATACTAGAGTAAGAGAACTTGCAATATACAAGCAATTGTATACGTATCTTACCGGCTGCAGCATATGGTGATGCCTGATCTGTGACAACTTGAACCACATTTTCTTCGCCCACATCTTCAACTATTCTGTCTAGTAGAGAGAACAACTTTTGAGCATCATTTACAATGTTGGAGACATCTTTACTCATCAGAAACACCATGCCTTTTGGTGAGTTAACCAGCACATTCAAGATATCCTTTTTCTCTATTTCATCATGCCAACCATCCAAGATAAGAGTACATCCATATTTTGCCCACTCTTCTTTATGACTGTTCAGCATAATAATGATCTTCTTCTTCTCATCGTCAAGCACTACCCTTAATTCACAAAGGCTAGGCGGTTTCCAGCTTGCAGGCTCTAGACTGCATCAGCATATTGAATCCCATGCTTCTTGAAAGGATTCATCCTTTACTAAATCAAAAGATATTCCTGCAGTAATCAACCAGATTGCACATTTTTCAACAGCTTCACTCCTTGGGTCTTTCACTGTGAAGTCTTTGCTTGTTGTGTGCTCTGCATCCATAGGACCTTTGAGATTCACTCTTTCCATATAACCTTTAGAAGACTCGGTCCCAGTTGAGGATTTTATCTTTTTAAAAAGCATTTCATCATCACTGTCTGTAGCTTCGCTTTCATCATAGTCAAAATCATAAGCATTGTTTGGGAACCTACTCGACACCATTTCCTTCTTACCATTAGCTTTCCTCGTCATAAATGAAGCAATCTCCTCACGCACACTTGATGGGCACCGGAGACATCTTTTCACATCTCGAAAACCACCAACAAGGTGTTTCTTTGCGCGGAATATTCCACCTTTTGTTCTTTTTCCACAGAAATTGCAAGTTACAGTGTTCTTGTCATTTGGATCTGGTGTTGAATACTTCCAACATGGATCCTTTCCACCACTCCTTGATTCCTCCATGCTTAATACCAGCATAGGTTAAAAAGAAATCAAAAGCAGCCAACACAAACCATTCAATATTCACTCCCAAAGTAATCCATTGAAGAATCCAGCACAATGATTCAAGCAAAAAGGAAAAATGGATCAAAAGAAGTTGAACAACGTCTACTAAGGAAAACACATAAGAAATTGAAGAA
Organism: Fagopyrum homotropicum; assembly: GCA_033239125.1. Taxonomy (NCBI): domain Eukaryota; kingdom Viridiplantae; phylum Streptophyta; class Magnoliopsida; order Caryophyllales; family Polygonaceae; genus Fagopyrum; species Fagopyrum homotropicum. Next base: position 145,737,134 of record BSWB01000002.1, read on the forward strand.
TCCAGTACAATGAATCAAGCAAAAATGGCTCAAAATAAGTTGAGCAAATATAAGCAATTCGAAGAAGGGAGAGAGGGGATTTTTAGGGTTTCAGTAAAAGGAAGAATTCATCACACACAAAATCCAGTACAAATTGATAAAGAAGGGGAAGAGGTTATACCAGTCACCGTTCGTCGAAATACACCACCACAGGTCCACAGCGGCAGCGTAAAGTCGAGAGACGATGAAAAGAGATAGGGTTAGGGTTTTTATTGTCGGGACTTTTCATCTTCAAATTTTTTTTTAAAGTGGGATTTCCGATCGCCTAGCACCATGAGGCGGTCGCCCCGTCGCCTAGGCGCAGGAAGACGGTCGCTCCGTCGCCTAGGCGCAGGGAGGCGCAGTTAATCGACGCCTAGGCGATGAAACAAACCTTAATTGAATGCACCAAGAATTATCAGCTGTAAATTACAGATAAGCTTACTGGAGGTTGCATTGAGCTCTCTGGTAATTCATGGGACACTTTCAGATGCATACTTGCAGCGTGTGCCGGAGATTGAATCATAATGCGGGGAAGAACAAAGTTGGAAGAAGTTATCGTTGAGAATTCAGCCCGACGGCAGAAGGTTTAGCAACGGAGAGAAAAGCCTCTGAATCATATCAATGGCTTCCATTAAGCAACTTGAATCGTGATCACACCACCCCATGCATGTATGCTTATAGCTTTACAAGTTACAAATGAAGCCTATAATTTTTAATTTTATTTTAAAAAGGAAAGAAATTCTAAAAACACTAGTCGGGACTAGGAAGACAAACAAAACATCGTAATACATCGTTACGGATGACGCTTCACAACTTTTTGTGTTGCCCCGACAAAGTGTACGTTCGGGTTATCCTAACAAGCAACAATAATATAAGATTCGTCGTCTTGTTGATTTTCCTAAACACATGAATAATTACGTCATCATCAACCATTAATATGATCTAGAAAATATTAAAAATAAATAATGTCGATTTTTCATAGGGTCGTCCACACTTTTTTGATTGAGTTGATTACAATCAAATTATCACCCTTGATGATAATATACACATATATTATGTGTATATCTTTCCTTACCTTCTAGGATTACTAACATTAACTTTAAATAAGATATATAATATTATATTTTATTTTTGAAGAAAAATAATTAAAATACCTAATATAATTTATTTAGTTGAATTTTTTAAAAATACTCTATCATTAAAATTATTATGATACATCAATATTGTTTATAAAAATTTTAAATTTTTATTTATCTATTCAATAAAAGTATTTTTAACGATATATTCGATTTGTTTGTCCGTGCCTTGACACGGGAATTACACTAGTTACCTACATCCTTCGGATCATCTTGTAATATCTCTTATTTTAGTAATCCTCAAAGGAGAAGTAAACTTTTCCGAATGGAGAAGAAATTTGATGAATCTTCCTGAGCCAAAAGAAAGCTTGGTTTCATCGATGACTCAATCAAATACCCGGATGAGGCATCATCGGAATTTCAACACTAGAGTCCCGTCAACTCGATGTTGGTCGGCTGGATCCTGCAGACAACGGATATGTCGGTTCGCTCAACAGTATCGAATCTCAAAGCTGCTCGCGACTTATGGATCGAATTGGAACAACGTTATTCGATAGGCAACGGACAAGGATTTTGAAGCTACGGGCGGATATTAGCCAATGTCGCCATCAAGATCAATCGGTCTCGTTATACTACAGGAGACTTCGTCGGATGTGGGATGAACTCAACACAACCCTTCCGTCCTCTAAGACGATTTGCAACCCATGCTCAAAGCTAGGTACTTGCTATAGAACAAGAGGAAGAACGAACTCATCAATTTCTTATTGGATTAGATGATTCGTATCAAACTCTCCGTTCTAGCATCATATCTAAAGAAGAATTACCAACTTTCAATAAAGTTTATTCATTGACGATTCAAGAAGAGTTTACTCACATGGTGGCAAAGGAAAGCGAAACTCGAATGGAGTCAATGACAATGGCCACCCGAAGATCAAACAAATCAACACAAGGTAACCCGTATAAAAATAATCTTCATTGTTCTCATTGCAACAAAACAGGCCATACGAAGGATCAATGCTTCAAAATAGTCAGCTATTCGGAGTGGTGGAACAACGGTAAAGGCACAAGGAATACCACTGCAGGCGCAGGAACAAAACAACCTTCTGCAACGCAAAATTTTGGCCTTTACCACCAGCCAACAGGAAGGTCCACTGCTGCTCCAGCCGACTGTAGTGCTATCCAAACTGGGGTTCTCTCTGCAGTAGCATCAGCTCCGGTTACAAGTCAAGATCGTATGCACCTCGAGGCCGAAATAACCGACGCTCATTGGACTGATCTTTTGGAAAAATTTTAACATTTCCATGCAACGTCGAATGAGTCGATGTCAGGTATTATTGAATCAAATTTTTGGATTTTAGATAGCGCCGCATCTTTCCACATGACAGGTAATGTTAATTTGCTTACGGAACTAAAAACAGTCAATACATATGTTATGAAATTACCAAATGGATTATTACAAAATTGTAAGACCCCAGTCTTTTGCCTTCACCACCCCGCGGTGAAGTGTGCCGCCCCTGCGGCAGGCCGCACCCGTGGCAGGGTCAGCCGCCCCTGCGGCTGACGACAGATCGCGTCCGATTTTTCTTTCGTTCGTTTTATCTTCCTTCCATAGATAGAATATTCGATATTCTATCTTATGGGCCGGTTTCCTTATCTTCTTTCTAACCCTAAACGTCCTTCCTTCTATCTTTCCAGCCCGTCTCTATATATTCCTGCCTTTTCCTCCTTTTTCCCGTTTCTTGCATTCGTCTTCAACCCTAAGAGCTGCAGCCGTTTCCTTTCTTCCAGGTGATCTTGCTGAACGTGTAAGTTCATCATTCTTTGTTCTTCCTTACGTTCATGTACTGCAGCATGCTTCCTCCTTTCTTTTCGTTTTCTTCTTCTTCTCTCCTTTTCTTCTTCTCCTAGAATCAAGTTTGAACCTTGATTCTTGTTGGCTTCTCGTTGTTGATGTATCGTTGTTCTCAGGCTCTCTGGAGTTGAGTCTTGTCGTGTTGGAATCAAAGGTTCGAGCTTTGGTGTCCCTTGTTGTGAGTTCCGTCGAAGAGAAAGCTGACAGAGCTTTTTGTCACGCAGCCGCCCCCACGCCTGCACATCCCCGCCCCCGCGGCCATCCGCCCCTGCACCTCGTCCGGACGCCCCTGCGGTTTCCTTTGTCGTTCTTGTGAGTTGCTTCCCTCCTTGCTTTCCTCGTTCCTTTCCTTGATCCTTATGGATGTTCCTTGTTTCCTGAGCATGTTGTTAGACTAAGGTTGAGCCCTTAGCTTGTGGAGATCTCTTAGAGATCATTGAGACTAGAAGTTATAAACTTCTTGTAAAATCCGGAATTTTTATTCCGTCTATTTCCGTTATAAAATAGACCTCAATCAGTTTATGCATATCCGTCTACTTAGTTAGACATATTATCATAGGATTATCATTTTATGTAGATTCCTTCACATAAAATGATAGAATCTTTTAAATAGTTTATCATTTTATGTAGACTACTTCCGCATAAAATGATAGAATCCTTAACCGATCTTACTCTATAATAAACTCCATATCCGCCTAGTCCGTATCTTTATGTGTCGGGATCTTGTCCAGCCAGAAACTCGCTAAATTTAGGAGCCCAGCCGCAACCCAGTTTAGCCCATCTGCTACTCTATATTTCAGCTCCAACGGATCCAATTCTGCAGCCAGCAGCCCACGTTTTGCCTTGTCCAGCGTTGCCAGCTCCAGCCCAGAAGCAGCCCACTGCTGCCTTGTCCAGCGCCAACCTTCAGCCCAGTCACCCAGCTTGCCAGGTGCAACAGCTTCAGTCCATCTTCAGCCCAGCCCAGCAGCAGCAGTTGCCAACGCCCAGCTCCGCCCAGCTGCTTCACGCGTCCAGCCCAACAGGAGGAAGAGCAGCTGGCCGCCACATCTGACGCAGTCCTGAAGACTCCTCCGCTGAAAGACGTTCCAGAGAGTAACTGCTCAATTAATGCAGACAATCAAGGCTCCACAAATCTCGCTCTCTCTCCTCTGCTGCGTTATCTCCTTCCTTTCTGCGTTTCCTTTTCTTCTGCACACACCCAGCAGCGTCAAGAGGTAAGTGCAGCAATCTTGTTCTTCCGTCTTCACCTTATCCTTCTCTACTCGTTCCTTCGTCCGGCACTGCTAGGCCTCAAACTGCAGCCACCTACATAACCGCAAGGTTGAGTCCATCGAGTTACAGCTACTGCAAAGAGCCGCCTCCTTCTGTCCCTATTGGTAAGACGATCCTTCCCCATCTGTTATCTTCTGGATATCATAGCTACAATGACTCATTACCCTTCTTTTTATTCCGATCAAATTTCCAACGGTTGCAGCATTAAGATCGACCAACACTTATAGATTAGTGGTGCAGATCGGAACCGACAACGAATTACCCTTTAGCTGCAACCCGGTAAGAGCCTATACTTGGTTTAAAATAAGTTCCTGATTAGTCTTGATGGGAAGGGTAATATATGGGCTTTTGTATGTATACTATTTCCGTAATGCTAGATTGATGAGCTGCTGTAATTCGGCCTTGGACATAGAAGATAGTAATAGGTAGCTGCTGAGTTTTATAAATAAAATAATAGGAATAAGGGGCTGCTGTAAAATTTAATTTTATTCCTTCAGCTTTTAGGTTATAAACTGCCTATCTTGTCGACTAATGTTTGAGCGTTTGGATAAAGATCCACCGTTGAATTTTGGATATGTTGTAGACGGATATATGTAGTTTAGCATATTAAAATTTGAGAAGAAATGAACGGTCGGATTAGAATTTATGAACTCCCGAAGTTAGGTAGTTGAGCAGTTTTAGTAAACTTAAGTTTTTGGCTAAGTATAGGAATTTTGAGTGAAGTAGCCAACTTTGTGAATTTTTATAGGAATAATGGCTGAACAGTTGTGAGGAATTCTTGCTCCTAGGGGTAGTTGGAACATCATAGATGATCTAGAGAATTTATTCGGAATTATTATAAGCTGTTAAGAATTTTATATTTAGAGCCGAAGTTAGACCTTTACGATCTTCCGGAAAATAGAAACATAGGAAAAATGTCAGTTTGGAACCAAACAAAATCTTAGGAATTAGAATATGATTTTAGAACCTCAATTAGGAGTTTAGACATGAATTTTAGAGTTTTCGGGAATTTCGAGACCAAGGGTAAAATGGTCATTTTACCCTAAATTAACACTGTAACTAATTATGTCTTAATACATTATTCAATCTTAGAAGTCTTAGACTTCTAACTACGTGAGAGTGTGCTAATGCACCTATCGCCTTTGGCAGGCAACTGAGTTGCTACAGTTTACAGAGCGAGTGGTTTACAAAGAGTCGAGCTTATATCAGGTAAGTCCTTTGGGCTTACTTAGCTGACTTCTAAATATGAGTATAAATGATGATGGTGGTGTGTTTTTGAAATGTTTAGCGAGATAAGTTGTGAGATATAATTACCGACCTATATTTTGGCCTAAGAGTAACGGGCGGTGGCATGCTGCTCAGTAGCTTGCGAGCGCTGGGGGTTTCTTTAGGGACTAGTCCATACTTGGTTTGTAGTGATGCTACCAGTGGAAGTCAGCTAGACCTACACCAGTTGGATAAGGAACGTTGGCGAGAACTAATAATAATTCTCGTGCCACAACTTAAATTGAATAATGTGAATCATTTAAATAATAGATAATAAACGGTTGAGTGCCAGCATGATGTTTGTTTATTTTTGTTTCTGCGTGTGCTTGTGCTGTTATCATTTTGCTTATATTTGGATAGTTAGCTAACTGTTGATATGTTGTGTAGATTTGCCACAGGTTAGAGCAGATGCCGAGTGATCCAGACGGTAGTGGTCAGCCGGGGTGTCGTACTTTAGGATGTTTCACAGTTTCTGCATTTGTGGGATTTACAGTTGAACCTTGTTTCCTCTCGTACTTTGTTATATTTCGTTTTCCGGCTGTAGTCAATCTGGTCACATTCATGCATTGTTAAGAACTATTTTATGATTTCTGATTTTCCTTATCTGTGCCTTGTTGTAAGATCTTGTTAAGTTGTTGTCATACTAAGGTCGGGACCCACTGTGCGGTCCTAACCAGTAACTCCCTAAGTTGTAAAATTTGGGGTGTTACAACATGGTATCAGAGCTCTAGGTTGGCAACAATGGCACTTGAATCTTCTAAAAAGGTGATATAAGTAAATAAACAGAACCCGAAAGGGGTATGAGTTTTCCAAAGAGAATTTTGGTTTTAAAATGCATACAGAGTCGGGTTGGGATAGAAAGTACGGATGACCACCACTACCTCTGCGGATCTCGGTATTCTTAGAATAATTATAGACTTTTACTGTTATGATAGATTAGCTAGTTTATAACTGTAGTGTTACTATTCGTGCAGATGGCACGTACTAGGGCTGCACAAGTGACTGACCGAGGTAGGGGTCGTCCCCCCTTCCCCCAGTCAGACAGGATCGAGCTGATAGCACCCCTGCTGTTAGAGGGCGTGGTCGTGGGGGTAGACCTCCACTAGGGAGAGGTCGAGGACGAGTTCCTCGAGAGGACCCACCTGCAGCAAGCATACCAGAGGCTGCTGTAGAAGAAGTAGCTGAGAGTGTAGGCCCTGAGGTCAGGCCTGAGACCGCCGCTAGGTCTGGAGCGCAAGGAGCACGTTCTACTGAGTCGGGACGTGTTTCTATTGGAGCATCGGAGTATAGGGAGTACAGAGCCTACGTCGAGCGCATGGAAGAAGCTGCCAGAGTTGAGAGGCGTACCCATGTACCACCAGTGGTACCGGCTAGGTCAGCTCAGGTGACACAGGGAGTGTCTCAGGTGCCGGCTGTATCTGAGAGGAGAGCTGATGCTGATAGAGCGCCTACTGGGTCTAGAGCACCGAGACCGGATGAGTGGTTGAAAGCTTTCAACTCTCAAAAGGTTCCCTCATTCAGTGGAGAGATAGGGCTAGAGGTGGAGCACTGGATCGGGAAGATAGAGACTGCTTTGGAGGCAATACGTTGCCCCGAGGATCGACAAGTGGATTTGGTGCAGACCTGTTTCACAGATGATGCCCATTCATGGTGGCGTACCATTCGTGGCCGGGTCACCAGCTGGGAGCAGATGAGGAACATTGTTAGAGATAGGTACTGCCCTGTTTCGCTGAGAAGGGAGAGATTCCAAGATTTCATTGAGGCGGGATTTGAGGATATCCCGATTGCTGCAGCCATAAAGAAGTTTCAGAAAGAGTTGACTTTGCTTGGACCATCTGCACCTCCAGAAGAGCAGCATGTTTACCTTTTCTCCAGGAGGTTGAGAGAGAGTACCCGATCCTATTTGGCTGGATTCCGCTGTGAGACCTTGTCTGATTATCAAGATAGGGCCTCTGCTTATGAGAGAGATAGGCCAGCTTCTAGGAAAACAGCTCAGTCTAGTGGGCCGGATAAGCGGCAGAGGACAGGACATGCTGGTAGCAGTGCAGCTGTAGCAGGTTATGGTCGAGGACAGACTCAGGGGAGGTCCAGCTACCACTCTACAGTTCAGACCCCCGGTGGAGGTCGACAGTGCTTTAACTGTGGTGGCCGTGATCACATTAAGACAGACTGCCAGAAACCACCTATCACTTGCTTCACTTGCGGGAAGCCGGGACACAGAGCTACTTTCCGCCGTCAGGGTAAGGCTCCTTCACAGCAGGGATCTTCTCCTGCAGGTGCTGAGAGGAGTGTACAGAGACCTCCTCAGTACCGAGCTCCGAGTCAGCAGCAGCCACAGTACCGGGCTCCAGGACATCCTGCTTCATACAGTACGGCACAGGGATTAGGTCGTGGCAGGGGACGTGGTAGTACCACTGACACCAGAGGAGGACCATCGAGAGTGTTCGAGCTGAGGAACACTGAGCAGCCTGCAGCACCTGCGACCACAGGTACTATTTGGATCCATGACTTACCTGTGAGAGTTTTATTTGATACGGGTGCTACACACTCCTTTATATCAGATGCATGTGTAGATAGGTTGTCCTTAGCTACAGTAGAGGGCGTACCTTTTGTGGTTGGGTTACCAGATGGGGGTAAGGTTAGAGGATCTCGAGAGATTTATGACTGCCCTATTCATCTGGGAGGCCGGATTTGGTTAGTAAATTTTCTAGTCATGCCCTTAGCACATGAGGACGTGATATTGGGAATAGATTGGATGACTAGACATGGAGCAGTCTTAGATATTGGTAGGAGGACTGTGACCGTCGCCACCGAGGAGGGTCACAGAGTTATATTCCGAGGTTGGGACCTCGGAAAGTCCGGCACAGTTATCAGTGCAGTGAGAGCAGCTAGACTGATAGCACAGGGTTGCGAGGCCTTCTGGTGTTATGCCATGAAGGAGCGCAAGAGCCTGACAGTAGAGGAGATACTAGTTGCCTGCGAGTTTGCAGAGGTATTCAGCGACGACTTGCCAAGGCTACCTCCACAGAGGAGTGTTGACTTTAGCATCGAGTTAGAGCCGGGCACGAGACCGATCTCGAAGGCCCCGTACCGCATGGCCCCGATAGAACTGCTTGAGCTGAAGAAGCAGTTAGAGGAGTTAGCAGAGAAGGGCTTCATACGCCCTAGCGTTTCTCCCTGGGGCGCACCAGTATTGTTTGTGAGGAAGAAGGATGGATCGATGAGACTGTGTATCGACTACAGGGAGTTGAACAAGGTCACCATCAAGAATAAGTATCCACTGCCTCGCATAGATGATCTGCTGGACCAGCTGCATGGAGCGTCAGTGTTCTCGAGGATAGATTTGAGATCGGGTTATCACCAACTGAGGGTGAGAGATCAGGACATACCTAAGACGGCATTCCGGTCTAGGTATGGTCACTATGAGTTTGTAGCGATGCCATTCGGGCTCACTAATGCGCCAGCAGTATTTATGGAGTTGATGAATGGGATTTTCATCGACTTCTTAGACCAGTTTGTAGTGGTCTTCATTGACGACATTCTAGTTTACTCTAGAAGTCGAGAGGAGCATGCCGGACACTTGAGGACAGTGTTACAGATTCTACAGGATAGTCAGCTATATGCTAAGCTATCCAAGTGTGAGTTCTGGATGTCAGAAGTGGCTTTCCTAGGCCATGTAGTGACTGTTGAGGGGATTAAGGTCGACCCGGCGAAGATTGAGTCAGTGTCCTCTTGGCAACCTCCGAAGAATGTTAAGGAGGTTCGCAGCTTCCTTGGATTGGTAGGGTATTACCGTCGGTTTGTGGAAGGGTTTTCCCTGATCGCCCGACCACTTACTTCTCTCCTAAGGAAGACTACTCGTTTCGTCTGGTCTGAGCCGTGTCAGCAGAGTTTTGAGGAGCTGAAGAGGAGATTGACGTCTGCTCCGATCTTAGCACAGCCTGAGGGTACAGAGGAATTTGTAGTGTACAGTGACGCATCCAAGCTGGGCTTGGGGTGTGTCTTGATGCAGAGGGGTAAGGTTATAGCATATGCGTCTCGACAGCTGAAGACGTATGAAGAGAACTACCCCACTCACGATCTGGAGTTAGCAGCAGTAGTGCACGCTCTTAAGATCTGGCGTCATTATCTCTATGGAGCGACCTGTCAGATCTTCACAGACCATAAGAGTCTGAAGTACATATTCACTCAGCGGGAGTTGAATAACCGCCAGAGGCGGTGGCTAGAGTTGATCAAGGATTTTGACCTTGAGATCCTCTACCACCCCGGAAAGGCGAATGTAGTTGCTGACGCTTTGAGTCGGAAGACGCCTCGGGAGAAGGCGATAGCTCGGTTGACAGTACAGCCACAGTTACAGAGAGACTTAGCTTGGTTGGAGGTAGAGATCCAGTTCCCCGATACAGCTCATCAGTTAGCCACCTTAGAGTTACTTCCTGACCTGTTGAGTGAGATCCGACAGAAGCAGGAGACCTGTCCGATGTTGACCCGGATCCGAGACCGGTTGTCACGAGATGAGGCACCTCAGTTCACTATTGGTGCCGATGGAGTGATGAGACGGCAGGATCGTATCTGTATGCCATCAGACATTGAGTTGAGACAGAGGATACTAGGTGAGGCTCACGCTACCCCTTACTCCGTACATCCAGGAGCGAGTAAGATGTATAAGGACATGAGACATTCCTTCTGGTGGGGTGGTTTGAAGCCTGATGTGGCCCGATATGTAGCCCAGTGTGCGACCTGTCAGCAGGTCAAGATAGAGCATCGTAAATCCGGAGGAGAACTACACCCACTTCCAGTACCACATTTGAAGTGGGAAGATATTTCTATGGATTTTGTTACCGGATTGAGGCTCAGCAGAGGTTTTGATGCCATTTGGGTAGTGGTAGACCGTCTGACGAAGACCGCATGTTTCATTCCGATTAAGGAAACGTGGCCGGTAAGTCGTCTAGCAGAGGAGTTCACCAGACACATTGTAAGACTCCATGGAGTACCGAGGACTATCGTCTCCGACAGGGATGGACGTTTTACCTCGAGGTTTTGGCAGCAAGTACATACTGCTCTGGGGACGAGTCTCCACTTTACCACTGCCTACCACCCACAGACAGACGGTCAGTCCGAGAGGACCATCTAGACATTAGAGGACATGTTGCGGGCATGTGTGCTAGATTGGGGACAGGTATGGCCAGATCACCTCCCACTAGTAGAGTTTTAATATAATAACAGCTGGCATGCGTCTATTGGGATGACACCTTATGAGGCTTTGTACGGACAGAGATGTCGTACACCGTTGTGCTGGGATGAGCCTAGCAAGGCTGATGGAGTAGTACCAGATCAGATACAGGATGACATCGCCCGGATTGCCTTAGTCCGGGAGAGGATGTTAGCAGCTCAGAGTCGTCAGAAGTCCTACGCCGACAAAAGGCGTCGACCTTTGGAGTTTAGAGTAGGTGCACAGGTGTGGTTAAGAGTGTCACCTACGAGAGGAGTTAGACGTTTCGGCATTAAGGGGAAGCTGAGTCCCCGGTATGTCGGCCCATTTGAGATCGTAGAGAGAGTCGGAGAGGTTGCTTACCGACTGGCACTGCCACCGAGATTAGAGAGAGTACACCCAGTTTTTCATGTATTTTAGCTGCGAGAGTACATACCGGATCCTAGACACATCATCTGTCATGAGGATCTGATAGTTGAGCCAGACCACACTTTTGTGGAGTATCCAGTAGCCGTCCTAGAGCGTAGCATTAGGCACCTGCGTTCTAAGGAGATACCGATGCTGAGGATTCAGTGGTCTAGACGAGGAGTTGATGAGGCTACCTGGGAGACAGAGGAGAGTATTAGACGTAATTACCCTGAGTTCCTTACGGAGTTAGCCGCTACCTCAGTACCGACGGGTTAGTACCGAGGCGATACCTTATATGACTGCTGTGATTATATGTTTACATAATTGTTTATGTCTATGTGCTTGATGACGTGAGTAGTTGCATGCTAGAATATAACTCTTGAGGGGAAAGGTATGGGGTAGGTACCTTATTCCAAGTTTCGGGTCGAAACTTATTTTAAGGGGGTACTGATGTAAAATCCGGAATTTTTATTCCGTCTATTTCCGTTATAAAATAGACCTCAATCAGTTTATGCATATCCGTCTACTTAGTTAGACATATTATCATAGGATTATCATTTTATGTAGATTCCTTCACATAAAATGATAGAATCTTTTAAATAGTTAATCATTTTATGTAGACTACTTCCGCATAAAATGATAGAATCCTTAACCGATCTTACTCTATAATAAACTCCATATCCGCCTAGTCCGTATCTTTATGTGTCGGGATCTTGTCCAGCCAGAAACTCGCTAAATTTAGGAGCCCAGCCGCAGCCCAGTTTAGCCCATCTGCTACTCTATATTTTAGCTCCAACGGATCCAATTCTGCAGCCAGCATCCCACGTTTTGCCTTGTCCAGCGTTGCCAGCTCCAGCCCAAAAGCAGCCCACTGCTGCCTTGTCCAGCGCCAGCCTTCAGCCCAGTCACCCAGCTTGCCAGGTGCAACAGCTTCAGTCCATCTTCAGCCCAGCCCAGCAGCAGCAGTTGCCAATGCCCAGCTCCGCCCAGCTGCTTCACGCGTCCAGCCCAACAGGAGGAAGAGCAGCTGGCCGCCACATCTGACGCAGTCTTGAAGACTCCTCCGCTGAAAGACGTTCCAGAGAGTAACTGCTCAATTAATGCAGACAATCAAGGCTCCACAAATCTCGCTCTCTCTCATCTGCTGCGTTATCTCCTTCCTTTATGCGTTTCCTTTTCTTCTGCACACACCCAGCAGCGTCAAGAGGTAAGTGCAGCAATCTTGTTCTTCCGTCTTCACCTTATCCTTCTCTACTCGTTCCTTCGTCCGGCACTGCTAGGCCTCAAACTGCAGCCACCTACATAACCGCAAGGTTGAGTCCATCGAGTTACAGCTACTGCAAAGAGCCGCCTCTTTCTGTCCCTATTGGTAAGACGATCCTTCCCCATCTGTTATCTTCTGGATATCATAGCTACAATGACTCATTACCCTTCTTTTTATTCCGATCAAATTTCCAACGGTTGCAGCAGTAAGATCGACCAACACTTACAGATTAGTGGTGCAGATCGGAACCGACAACGAATTACCCTTTAGCTGCAACCCGGTAAGAGCCTATACTTGGTTTAAAATAAGTTCCTGATTAGTCTTGATGGGAAGGGTAATATATGGGCTTTTGTATGTATACTATTTCCGTAATGCTAGATTGATGAGCTGCTGTAATTCGGCCTTGGACATAGAAGATAGTAATAGGTAGCTGCTGAGTTTTATAAATAAAATAATAGGAATAAGGGGCTGCTGTAAAATTTAATTTTATTCCTTCAGCTTTTAGGTTATAAACTGCCTATCTTGTCGACTAATGTTTGAGCGTTTGATAAAGATCCACCGTTGAATTTTGGATATGTTGTAGACGGATATATGTAGTTTAGCATATTAAAATTTGAGAAGAAATGAACGGTCGGATTAGAATTTATGAACTCCCGAAGTTAGGTAGTTGAGCAGTTTTAGTAAACTTAAGTTTTTGGCTAAGTATAGGAATTTTGAGTGAAGTAGCCAACTTTGTGAATTTTTATAGGAATAATGGCTGAACAGTTGTGAGGAATTCTTGCTCCTAGGGGTAGTTGGAACATCATAGATGATCTAGAGAATTTATTCGGAATTATTATAAGCTGTTAAGAATTTTATATTTAGAGCTGAAGTTAGACCTTTACGATCTTCCGGAAAATAGAAACATAGGAAAAATGTCAGTTTGGAACCAAACAAAATCTTAGGAATTAGAATATGATTTTAGAACCTCAATTAGGAGTTTAGACATGAATTTTAGAGTTTTCGGGAATTTCGAGACCAAGGGTAAAATGGTCATTTTACCCTAAATTAACACTGTAACTAATTATGTCTTAATACATTATTCAATCTTAGAAGTCTTAGACTTCTAACTACGTGAGAGTGTGCTAATGCACCTATCGCCTTTGGCAGGCAACTGAGTTGCTACAGTTTACAGAGCGAGTGGTTTACAAAGAGTCGAGCTTATATCAGGTAAGTCCTTTGGGCTTACTTAGCTGACTTCTAAATATGAGTATAAATGATGATGGTGGTGTGTGATTGAAATGTTTAGCGAGATAAGTTGTGAGATATAATTACCGACCTATATTTTGGCCTAAGAGTAACGGGCGGTGGCATGCTGCTCAGTAGCTTGCGAGCGCTGGGGGTTTCTTTAGGGACTAGTCCATACTTGGTTTGTAGTGATGCTACCAGTGGAAGTCAGCTAGACCTACACCAGTTGGATAAGGAACGGAGGCGAGAACTAATAATAATTCTCGTGCCACAACTTAAATTGAATAATGTGAATCATTTAAATAATAGATAATAAACGGTTGAGTGCCAGCATGATGTTTGTTTATTTTTGTTTCTGCGTGTGCTTGTGCTGTTATCATTTTGCTTATATTTGGATAGTTAGCTAACTGTTGATATGTTGTGTAGATTTGCCACAGGTTAGAGCAGATGCCGAGTAATCCAGACGGTAGTGGTCAGCCGGGGTGTCGTACTTTAGGATGTTTCACAGTTTCTGCATTTGTGGGATTTACAGTTGAACCTTGTTTCCTCTCGTACTTTGTTATATTTTGTTTTCCGGCTGTAGTCGATCTAGTCACATTCATGCATTGTTAAGAACTATTTTATGATTTCTGATTTTCCTTATCTGTGCTTTGTTGTAAGATCTTGTTAAGTTGTTGTCATACTAAGGTCGGGACCCACTGTGCGGTCCTAACCAGTAACTCCCTAAGTTGTAAAATTTGGGGTGTTACACTTCTAGCAACCGTTTTGTTCCTGATTCGTGATGCTTGTGTGAACATGCTTTCCTTGCTCCTTTCCTGAGGGAAACTGAGCTTTTCCTGAGTGTTCTCTGAGTTGTTGATGAGCTTTTGAGTTAGCTTCGGGCGAGGTAAGTCCTTTGGTCTTACTTAGCTTCATTTCGCGTATTAGTTGGATTGTACTGGCTTGTTTGTGTGGTTTATTATTGTTTATAACGGATAACCGAAATAGGATTCACCCTTTATTACCCTTAACTGGCCCAAGTGTATTATAACAGGACGGTGACCACTTGTCTAGTTCTACAGGAGACTAGAATATGCTCTTGCGACCCAGACCCGTAGGTAACGGATAATATTGATCTATTCCTATTGGTAGACGGAAGCGGAGACGATTTTTGGGAGATTCTCGTGTGACAAAAGAAATTGAATTAGAATTTGATAATCTTAATGAAGATAATAATCGGTTGTGTGCAAGCATGCTATGTGTTTTCTTTACCTTATGTGTGTTTGTGCCTTTACGCTCTTGCTAGTATCTAGAATGTTAGCTAACGGTTTATAATGTCATTGTAGATGTTTCGCAGGTTCAAGATGCTGCTGAGTGATCCGGACGGTGTGGTCAGTCGGGGTTCCCGTACATTATAGGACGGGATCGGGTTTATGTTTCTTTTGTTGTTTCCCTTTTATTTTGAACTCGGTTGCGAGTCTTTTTCGCTTTTCCTTTGTTTAACCTTTGGTTTTATATTGAGTTTTGGTTTTTATTTGTATGTTCCTTGTTGCAAGATCCGTTTGTTGTTGCTACTCTGAGGGTCGGGACCCATTGTGCGGTCCTAGCCCATAACGCATCGAGTTCCCAGAACTTGGGGTGTTACAAAAACGCTACACAAGCGGGGACTATTATTCTTAGTCACAACTTTCAACTTGATAATGTTTTATATGTTCCTAGATTAAAGTGCAATTTAATTTCTTTAGTTTGTCTAACTAATGATTTTAATTGCGAAGTTGTTCTAACATCAAAATCATGTGTGATTTAGGACCTAGCTTCGCAAATGCTGATGAGAGCGGGTGAACCTAAGGATGAAGTGTATTGGTTGCGATTTTCAAATATTAAATTTTCCATATCAACTGCTATCCGAGCGATCCAAAGTCCACAATGTCAAGTCTTTGGCATAAACGTCTGGATCATCTGTCTTTTGATTTCATACATTTTGATGAGAATAATATTGCTTTTTTGTTCATCTAAAAAAAGTCCCTTGCGATGTTTGTCATAGGGAAAAACATACTCGTTCGTCTTTTCCTAAAAGTTTGTCTACTTCTGATGTTTGCTCTCATCCATTGCGATCTTTTGGGGTCCATACGTGCTTCATTATTTTTAATCATTGTTGAAGATTGTTTTAGAATTACATGGGTGTATCTTTTAAAATCAAGAAAATGAAGTTTTTCAAAATTTTTAAAACTTTGTCAAAATGATTAAAACACAATTTAATATGAATATTAAACGTGTTAGAACCGATAATGGTTCGGAATTTTTCAACCTTCAACAAATGTTTTCCGACTATGGTATTCTTCATGAAACCTCATGCACTTATACCTCACAACAAAATGGCCGTGTAGAACGAAAACATCAACATCTTTTAAATGTGGCACATGAATTACATTTCGAATCTAACTTACCTATATGATCTTGGGGTCATGCGATTTAACGGCTTGTTACGTGATCAATCGTACACCAACACTTTTTAAAGATAAATCACCTTTTGAAAAAAAATTTCAAGAAAATACCAGATTATTGACATTTACGCATTTTTTGTTGTTTAGCTTATGCTTCTATTTTACCAAAAAGTTCAAATAAATTTTCCGCAAGATCTCAGAAATGCGTTTTTATTGGATATCCAATTAACCAAAAAGGTTGGCGTTTATTTGATCTTGAAACTAAAAATATTTTTGTTTCTAGAGACGTACTTTTTTATGAAAACAATTTTCCGTTTTCAACCAAAAATCCATTTTCTGATACACCCGATTTTAATCAACATCAATTATCTATAATTATAAACCCTACTATTTTATTCGGCAACCATTTCATTTCCTTCGGCATCACCAAACAGATCGCCATCTTCTTTTCAAATTGGAAGGTCTCCAAATTCTACAGCATTTGGGGATCCTCTTTCCAATTTCATTGAGATCGATAGAGAAAATAGGCCCATGATTTCCTCCTCTGTTCCCTTGTCAAATACTGCAAATTCTACTCCTCCAATCAATATATACTTTCCACATATATAGAGGAATACCTAATTTACAGCCTTCAATTGATATCCTACCTTCCTCTTCCGATTATATCTCATCTGATCGATCGAGTCCAACTGAAGATCGATCACCTTCCATTCTCGATCCAACTATGTCTTCATTTGGCCATCGTAATCCGCCTTCCCCAATTATGATATCATCTTCGGCAATATTTTCTTCCGGTGATGATTCCGAATCGATTATTGAACCGACAACTTTCCCTTCTGTTTTGCTTTCCAAATACGTGAAGTACGACACAACAGTCGAATATCCCTCCTGGATACCTAACTGAGAGATTTTTACTATAATACTTTGATACCAATACGCTCTACTCCGACGCCACCGCTTCAGTCGGTATCTCCGGGTAAGTGTTCGTATCCTATTTCTAATTATTTTAAGACTATTAACCTCTCTCCCTCCTATCTACGTTACATGAAAACATCTTACTCCATTCATGAACCCAGTTTATATAAGAAGGCCATTACATTGCCTGAATGGCGTGACGCAATAAGGTTGGAAATTGATGCACTTCAAAACAATAACACGTGGAGTTTAGTGCCTCTTCCACCAGATAAAATAACCAATAGGTTGTTGATGGGTTTTTAAAACAAAACTTAGTGCATACAGATCGATTGAGCGACATAAAGCTCGTTTGGTTACATTGAGGAATCGCCAATGCCCAAGTATTAACTATAATGAAACCTTCACACCCGTTGCTAAACTTGTGTCTGTCAAAATATTCCTCGCAGTTGCATCAAGTAATCGGTGGGAATTACACCAAATGGACGTTCACAACACGTTCTTCCATGGGGATCTCAGTGTAGACGTCTGCATGACCTTAACTCCGGGATATTCCATTTCGGATCCGTCAAAAGTGTGCAAACTTAACAAATCGATTTATGGTCTGCAACAGTCTCCTCGCAACTACTTTCACAAACTCAGTAGCGCTCTTTGTCACGTCGGATTCATTCAGTCCAAAGGAGACTACTCGCTCTTCACATATGTTCGACAAGGTATTTGTATCATATATTAATTTATGTTGATAATTTAATAATTACAAGTAATGATCCTCTTGCTATTTCCCATTTTAAAGATTATCTCAAATCATGCTTTCACATGAAGGATCTCGGAAAACTACGTTTTTTTCTTGGCATTGAAGTTACACATACTCCTCATGGTTTAATTCTTGCTCAGAAAAATATGTCCTAGATATCCTCTCTGAAACAAGCAATCTAGGATCTCGATCGGTTTCATTTCCAATCGAACCAGGACACAACTTGGCACGCGACAAATCAAAAGCTTTCTCCGATCCGGAAAAGTATCGTTGGTTAGTTGGTCGGTTTGTTTACTGACAATAACTAGACCGAATCTCGCCTACTCGGTTCATGTTTTGTCACAATTTTTACAAACTCCTACGGTCCAACATTGGAATGCCGGCTTATGAGTATTACGCTACTTGAAAAATAATTCAGGTCAGGGTATTTTACTATCTAATACTAGTACATTTCAAACCAATGCCTATTGCGATTCGGATTATGCATCTTGTCCTTTAACTCATAGATATAAAACGGGTTTTGTTATCTTTCTTGAAAAGTCTCCTATCTCATGGAAAACCAAGAAACAAAGTACGGTCTCACGTTCATCGGCGGAAGCTGAGTATAGAGTAATGACATCTACAACTTGTGAAGTCAAGTGGATTAAATCGTTACTATCTTCCTTGGGAGTTGTTCATGAGCAACCAATCAATCTTTGGTGTGACTATCAAGTTGCTTTTCACATTGCATCAAATCCCGTGTTTCATGAACGTACTAAACACATAGAGGTGGATTGTCATGTAGTTGGGGATGAAGTTCAAAAGAAGACTATCAAAACGCTCTACATTTGGTCCAACAATCAAATTGCGGATATCTTCACCAAACCCCTTGACCATCAACTTTTTCATCATTTTGTAAGAAAGTTGGGCATGTGTGACATCCATGCTCCAACTTGAGGGGGAATGATGATATACACATATATTAAGTATATATTTTCTTACCTTCTAGGTTATCTAGCTTTATTATGTTTCCTACTTTAACGTTACCATTATTGACACTTTTGTATATATATGTCATATTCATCCTTCAATAATACAAGTCATTTGGATACAATTTATAAGAATAATATTCTTACACTTGATAATCAAATCAAGGGTCCCAATAAAAAAGAGCAATAACAATTCCTCTACGAAGGGCAAGAGCTTCAACTTCTAAAGCTGAAACAAATTCATTACAGTTTTCATGCACATCAACCACCTTTATTATATACCAAATGATCTTGTCCATTATTTAAGTTGGATCCATCAAAGTTTAATTTGAAGTAGTTATGTTTTGGTCTCTCTAAACGATAATATTTCCATTATATTCCTTGTGCAATGGGCCATTACATTTTGATTAACACTATTTAGAGCATTACCATGATTTATATGATCCTCATTCTTGTGAATTGAGTTTTTCCATTTATGGATTTGAAACTCAGTCGTTATCATTATCTTAATAGCCTTATCATTTTCAGGAAAGATTATTTTCTTCCATAGAAATCATATACAACACTATACAATGTCGATTTTGTGACATCCGGAATTTTTATTCTGAATGCCGAAAGGTTTATTCAGCGGCTCAGTTTTCCTACAGGCATGTGTGCTGAGTGTCGAGATTTATTCCCAAAATCCCGCGTCGATCCTTTGATTTCCCTTTTTGCTTTCCCTCCCCTTGGTTTATGGAGTGAGGAGACATATGGGGCAGTTGACCCTTCGGTCTCCCCACCCCTTTTTGTAGTCCTCTTTTCACTCTCCCTCTCTCCTCATTCTTCCTTTTCACTGTCACGTTAGATCTCTCTTCACTCTCCTTCTTGTGCTCTTTCTTCTTCCTTCTCATTGGAAAATCTTGGCTAGGAATTTGCATCATTGAAGAGCTTGGATATGTGGTGGTAAGCTTCCTTCCTCCCCTCTTCTTCTTTCTTGCTGTTTTTCTCCCCCTTCTTCTCTTCTCCTCCATGCCTCTAGAGGAAGTTTTCAAGAGAGTTCTTGTGAATCCTTTGCATGTGCATCTTCTGAGCTCATTTAGATCTTGGAGAGGAGTCTAAGACCAGTGGATGATGTTTAGAGAAGGCTCAGCCAGAGAACGAAGCACTTGAAGCAAAGACACAATCGAAGAAACGAAGAAGACGAAGTTTCTGCTACTCGACCGCGGGGGCGGACCACCAGAGGCGCAGGGGCGGACCAAAGCCACCGCAGGGGCGGAACCAGGGCGCAGGGGCGGCTCCAGGCGTTTGCAGGGGCGGTGACAAGGCCACGCAAGGGGCACCAACTTGTCTCCGCGACTGTGTTTTCTTCACCAGTAGGCTTCTTCCTCCCTTTCTCTTCGTTCCTTCCTTAGCCTTATGGTTATATCTCGTTAGTAGCATGCTTAGGGTGGACCTAGGATATATGAGAATGCCATCTAGTTGTTTTGAACCTAGGTGCCCTTCGAACTAGTTGGAATTGTTGTTGATCTTGTATGTGTGAAGACCTTATGATCTCTCTTCTGTCTTGTGTTCTTACTCCAGCTTTGGGTGGTATTTAAGCTTATATAGGGTGTGGGCTGTCGTGTTCCCTTTTCATATGGTTATCATGTTTGTGACCTCTTAAAGGTCTAAGAGTGTCTTCCTAGCTTACTCGATGTTCAACCTTATGTTCGGTTGTTAGCCTTGAGAGTCTTTGCGTTGAGTATTTGAGATCGATGTTGATGTGTACCTCGTTATGATCAGGCCTTGCTAACTTGGTTATTTCCATAAGGAAAGTTGAGATCGTTTTTTTGGTTAACTTTGAGATGAGGTAAGTCCTCGGACTTACTTAGCTGCTTTTATGCATTATTTGGATACATGATGGTGGTGTGTGTTTTATTGCTTATGATCATGAAACCATATTAGGACAACTTGGTTATATATATTGTTGGCCCATTGTTTATTATTATTATTATCGGGCAGTGACATCACTGCCCAGCTCCCGAGGGAGACTGGGGGGTTCTTTGCAACCAGGCCATACATGGTATACGGGCGGGCTTCTTCGCCACTCCACATGGTATACGGATTGAGCTCCGCATCACTCCTGTTGGTTACACGAGGACATAGGCGAGAGTTATAAGACTCTCGTGTTACACTTTAACGAATGGAACTAGTAAAGGAATAACTTATAAAGAAGATAATAATGTGTTGTATGTGATAAGAATGACTTGTGTGATATGGTTATTTGTGTGTGTGCGCCATATTATCTATATAATGCCTAGAATGTGAGCTAACGATTTCAAACCGTTTGTGTAGATGTCTTGCAGGTTAGGAATGCTGCTGAGTGAGGTGGAGGAGTGGACAACCGGGGGTCTACGTACATTATAGGACGGGGTCGTTTTTGGTTTTCTTTATGTTGTACGGTTTTGGATCTCTTTATCGTGGTTGTGTCGTTTTGAGGACTCGGTTGAGTTTCCACCTTGTATCTCTTCTTTCAGTTCTCGCATACATTACAAACGGTTTGAGTTTTTGCCTTTATTTGTGCCATGTTGGAAAGGTCCGGTGAGATTGTTGTCAGGCTAAGGGTCTGGACCCATTGTGAGGTCTTGCCCGTAGCATTCCGATATCCCGCAGATTCGGATTGTTACAGATTTTACTAAAGTTTGTTAAACCAATATTATCCCTTCTTAGATTTAAATTTTTACTTTTAGCATTTGTTATTAAATTGTTAAGAGCGTTGTAATACAAACAATGATTTTCGAAATTTACAATCAATTGCATAGAGACCGTACATTTAGATAAAGGTGATGAATAGTTTTGAAACGATTGTCACTAAGGACATACTCCATGGGAGAAACAATGTTTCTTTGTTCAAGTTTTTTCATTGGTCGGAAGTCCATTCTTGACCGCTTTTCAAAGAAAGTTTTTTTTTTACTTTAGAAGGTGCATTGAGTTTCCGAATCCAATTATAATTCACCTTACTTGGTTTAGGCAAGTGTTGAGAAGGAAAATCCTCTTACTTGGTTTAGGCATCACCTTCTTCTTCCACCCTCTTAAAGTTCTTATCTTGGATCTAGTCTTTGTTCCAAACCTTTCATATTCGAAGATCCTTTTGAAGGATCAACTATAATCTACTCCACTTCGTGAATGATTCGATCTATCTAGATCGGATCAACCGAATGCTTTCGCATTCATTTCTAAGCTTCCGCCACTCAAGTTCTTGATCCAACTCGAACGATCAAGAAGAAGTAGTTGAAGTTTCTCCTGGTCATTTACCCATATAAGGGTATTTTGGTAATTTCTTTATGATTGATTATATATCTTAGAAGTTGGAGACTTCGAAAGTGGGATATATTATTGATTCACTTGCCTTGTATAACAGGCGATTGAGTTTCTACGGTTACAAACCGAGTCGAGATAACGGGATTTGAGATTTGATCAGGCAAGTCCTTGCGACTTACTTAGCTAGTTTCTAGATGTTAGGTGAATGATGATAGTGGCGTGTGTTGATTGTTTAATAATTATAACATGCCTAGGACGACTTTTATTATTTTAAGGCCCAAGTGTATGTATAACGGGTCGTGACATCACTGCCCAATTCTGACAGGAGACTGGAAGGTTCTCTATATCCAGACCATAAAGGTACAAGGTGAGATGCATCGGATCCATCCCTGATGGTTACACGGGGATGGAGGCGAGGTTTGGGAATCCCTCGTGTCATAAAATAAGTATCATTAGCAAGAGTGAATGACCTAAATAATGATAATAAACATGGATTTGTCTAAAAGCATGATATGTGTTTATTTTTGCTTTTGTGTATGTGTGTGTGTGTGCGATTTTCATTTATCTAACGTTTTGATAGCTAACTAATGGTTGTTTCATATTGTTGTTTAGATTTACCATAGGTTAGAGCAGCAACTGAGTGATCCAAAAGTAGTGGTCAGTCGGGTCTCCGTACTCCTTAGAGTGGTGTTTGAGTTTTGCTTTGTTGTTCTCTTTCTAGCATGATGTTATGTAGACTTTTATTACCTTAAGTACGTTGTTGGCTGTTAGACGTTGTTGTTACATTCATGACATTAAAATACCGTTTTATGAATTTCGGTTTCCTTATTTGTGTCTTGTTGTAAGATCCTAGTAAAATTATTGTCAAAATAAGGTCGGAATCCATTGTGAGGTCCTAACCAGTGACATCCCGAGTTTTGAGAATTCGGGGTGTTACAAGAACCAACCGTAATGATTTTGGCCCCAATAAAAACAATCACCCAATTGATTGAGAGGGAGTATATGGTTGAGTATTCAATTTAGGATACCGTATGGGAGATATCTCGACAATTTTAATTAATCTTATAACTATCCTACTTATTTTGAGCCGTTATAAAATAATTTGCTTTTAAATTTTTTTATCCGTGTTAGTGTTTGAGGAAATCAAATTCTCATAGGGTTCACTAAGGATCCAGCGTTCTTTTCAAAAGTTAATTGTGTTCTCATCACCCACCTACAATCTTTGAAGAAATGATCCCTTAATTTAATTAATTTTTTTATTATCAAGGCAGTCTCTTGTAGGTGTGAAATCCCACAAAATAGCTCCTTTCAGGTATTTTTCATTCACAACATATACACACATTCTCGAGTTCAGTCATAATTTCCATAAATATTTCATCTAGCACCGTTCATGCTCTCAACCTTCCTAATATCTACTCCGCCCATATCTTTTGGTTTACAACCTCAACCCATCTAATCATCAGGGGACAATTTTTATTTTCCAAAAACTTTCTGTTGATTCTATCTAGATCAAATAGAGATGAAATGAGAAGTTTAAAACTTTGCATCATGCAGTTAGATTTAACATTGATGTTTGTTTAAGTCATGACACTATAACATTTTTGGTACAGTGAGTTCACGTTCAATTTAGTAAGTTAGCTTGTTGGTTGGATTTAAAAACAACATCCTTAAAGGTTTCTTATTCACCATTAAATGATAGAACAACCACGGCAGATATTCATGTTTAGGAGGGTCGAATTTAAAAAAATATTGTTTGAGCATTCTTTCATGCTATTATTGACACCCTTCATCACCTAGAAGGTAGATTTATGAAAGTTTATTTTCTGACGACAAATCAGACATTAGTTCTTAGTATCTTTTAATGTGCTATTATACATGATTCTAGAGCTATGGAGAAAATCATGATGTCATCCTTAAAGGTCAAAAAATGTATCTTTGTTCCCTCACTTACTAAGGGGAAACCAATAGATTCTTAGGTAATTACAAGCACCTTGGAGATTCCTTACCAAAAATTATGCACATATGTTGAACAAGACTAGAAAGATAGGGTTGTCTTGACGTAAATCTCTTTCCGAAATAAATTGATCCGTCAGGCCATCGTTGACATGTACAAAGAATGAGACCACTATAACACATTCCTAATCCAGTTAATTAATAAGGTTTGGTTAAAACCAAAGATTTTAAGGACAATAAAAAAGAAGGATCATTTGATTTGATTATAAGTATTTTCATTTCAAGTTTAATCGTCACAAATATTTTTTTGTCTTTCTTATTGTTTAGCAGAATGAAAATTTTCATGTGCAATTCGGATATTATCTTGAATTGCTCAACTCTTTGTGAAAGCCCCTTGTAAGGAGTGGATTAATTTTGAGGAGATAATTCTAAGTCTATTTGTTCGAATTTTGCAATTATCTAATATATTTTCGAGCATATATTGATTGGTCTAAAGTGTTTCGAGATATTTAGATTATCAATTTTTGTTATTAATGTTATGAAAGTGTGATTAATTTGTTTAAGGAGATTTCTTGTTCTACAAATATCATTACTGAAGGGTCAAAAGTATACTAGTAGATTGATAATAATATCCATTTTAGCGTCTTTTTTCACTGTCATCTTATTCATCATTTGAGCATATAGTGTAGATTTGCAATATATTATTATATATTTTCTTTTCTTTTGTGTTTCTTAGATCTCCTCGTGCGTTTATGATATTACAAGCTTTATAGAACTTCCAAGAGCTAAAATGGAGTTATTTCCGGAAGAGTGTCTACAATATATAAAGATTCTCCCTATGATCACAAAAGTCGACGTCAAAATTGAATTTATTGAGATCCGAAAGTGAAGAAATAAAGGTCGCTCGAGACACATCTGATCACATATTGTTTGTCGGCCGATCTGTCCATATATTTCCGAGCATTTGACCTTATCCTTCTACCCAATGCATGTATTTCATTATTAATCGAGACATCCACTATAACATAGGTACAAGTTCTAGTGGTTGATTTTCTCGTGTGGTGATTGATCGATCCACAAACATCGGCGTGTACAAGTTCTGGTAGTCGATTTGCTCTTGTGGTGCTTTCTTTTGGGAAGCTATTGTTGAATTGCTTTTCTACAAGACACCCCTCACAAATTCGATATGGTTGGTCAATTGGTGGTATTCCGTTTAACATCCTTCTTTGTGACATCAACTTTAAGCTTTCAAAGTTCACATGTCCACACCTTAGATGCCATAACTAAGGTGTCTCTTTCACACAAGCTATGAGACAATTGGCTACATATATTTGAGTGTCATGCATGACATTCAATTTTTCTTCATAGGCAACATGGCAATCACATTTTAACGATCATCTTGGATCAATAGGATACAATTTTTCATGTGCACCTTGTAGTTCTTCTCCAAAAGTTGTCCCAAACTCAAAATGTTGTTCTTTTTGTTAGGAACGATATAAACATTGCTAATGAATTAATGACCACCATTCTCCATACGAATTGGAATCGTACCTTTTTCCTTTGATGGGAACTTTGGAGTCGTCTCCAAATGTAACACACTTGCTCATCGACTCGTCAAGCTTTACAAATTTGCTTTTTATCACCACACATGTGATTGATTGCCGCATTGTCCAGTTACCACACACGCCCCTTTTTTTCCTCACCGCCTTGGTATGCTAATAATAAAGTGGCATCATCCACTTTTGTTTCCTCTGCCGTACTTGACATTTTCTTCGGGTTAGCTAGGACCACTAAAATAATTTTGTGCACAGTGCTCATGCTTTTGGAAATTATAGTAACGAACCTTGGGTTTATAAAAACACCCTCTTTCGCGTCCTCTTGATGATTGACCATTTTATCCAACGCTGAAGTCTTGGTATGATGATTCACCTTTTCCTCATC
The DNA here is from genome assembly GCA_033239125.1 of Fagopyrum homotropicum. Taxonomy (NCBI): domain Eukaryota; kingdom Viridiplantae; phylum Streptophyta; class Magnoliopsida; order Caryophyllales; family Polygonaceae; genus Fagopyrum; species Fagopyrum homotropicum. The sequence continues at coordinate 145,762,962 of BSWB01000002.1, forward strand.
CTCCTCTCCCACAAAAGGATCCACGTCCTCGACCTCTTCTTCATCCTATATGTAACTCCTCTTGATTACCACCATTATCGTTTGTTAAGTGTTTTGTGGCTAGGAATTGCTCAACCGGTTCATCCTTTTTTTTTTGATTCTCTTCTCATGGGCTTGTAGAGAACCCATAAGTTGATCAATTGCCATTGAATCTAAGTCTTTTGACGCTTCAATGGAAACTACAATATTAATATGATAAAACTTCGTCAACAAAGAACAAAGGATCTTCTCAATAACTCGAGCATCCTCGATGTTTTCTCTATACCGCTTCATTTGATTGATAACGCTCAACCTTGCAAAGAAATGTGCAACTAATTTGGAATTTTTCATCATTAGCCCTTCAAAATCTTCTCGTAGTGATTACAAGCTCACCTTCTTTACTTTATCAACCCCTTTATTAGAGTTTTTCAAGATCTTCCAAGCTTGCTTGGAACTTGGAAGTGATCACATTTGTCACTCTTTCGAACATCGATTCATCCTAACATTGGTGGATGTGAATAAGATCTTGTTCATCCATCTTTTGGGTCTTTTGAATATTATATTTCTGTATAAAATTTATAAAGCTTCATCTTGAGGCACCTCATAGCCTCTATTGACTAATTTCCACACATCTTGGGAACCAAGTAATGCCTTCATGCGTATGCACCAATTCTAATAATTTTTCTTTGTAAGATGAGGAAAATGGAATGAAAAACTCGTATTCGCCATCTCTACCTTTGATACCAATTTGGAAAAAAAAATTGGAGGATAAATAGAAATGGTGAAAATTTGAAGAGGAAGAATAGATGTATTTTAGAGCTGTTATTCATTTTCATTGGAACTTGTTTGAATTAACATTACAAAGTCTCTAGTTATAAGATTATAGGAACATGGGCCTAGGAACAAATTTTCTAGGAATTAAGTAGAAACTTAAACATTTAATTTGTATATCTAATACTTAGAATGTGAAACAATTCATTTATTCAACTTTTAAATCAAGTTCATGAATGTATAATGTCTCTCAGACTTTTTAATAATAAATAGAGTTTATTTTTTAAAAAAGATTTTTTTACAAATTCATCAAAGTCGCTTAGACTTAGAGTAGATTAGTCCTACCATCAACCAACACTGCAACTTGTTTTTTTGAGATTAAGAAATAAATTGAACGTCAATTTCTTCTAAATTCATAATAACTACGTTAGAATAGTTGGACATGAGGGATAGGTGTGGAGTCTCGAGCTCGGCTGCAGATTTTGTCTATGTGAACCCGTAAGGGAGAAGCTTTGTATTGACTATCATCAATCAAAGGCCTCATAAACTCCTCCATCATCACAAATATCGTCAAAAGATCTCATGTCAAGATGGTTACGAATAATTACTCCATTACCACCCAAAACGCTTGCAAAAATGTGATCCTTCTTGTAATACGTTTGTGACAAACTCAAGGGTGTATCCAAATTTATTGTAGTTGTTAGCAAGTCATTCCAGCGTAGCTTCTCTTGAAGCTCAACGTCAACATTGGTGACTTGTTCAAGTGCTTAATCATAATCTCACCATTAGTCTCATTACTTAGGTTGTATATGTTGATGTCCAGGTTCTCCCACACAATCAATGTCTTCATATCGCCTATTTTAGACGTTTCAATGTATTTTTTACTTCAAAAAAATTTTACTTTTCGTTGTCTTGACTTATTTTCAAAATACTTACATATTAACTTTTTCTCTTAAATGAATTTCATATTGGCATGGATTCCAAAATACAACTCAGTTGCTTGATTAAAATCATTTTCTCCGTCATAAGAAATATTCACCACGTTTAACATTTTAGACCGCACACGCTGATCAAACATTTGTAACTGATTGATCTCATACATGAAGTATGCGGATGTAACATTGATATGGTAGTGGGGTTAATGAAGAATTATGTTGCTAACTCAATTGTCGTCCTAATGTAGTTGTGTTGTTCTCTATATAAAGACGAGCAAAACGCAATAGTAATACGCATGTTTAGATCAAATACTTCAGGTGTTAGTGATACCACGGTATGTTATTTAAAGTTTAAACAAATATGTTGGCTATGAAGGATTTCCTTTAGTATTAGTTTATATCATTATCCTGCATGAGTATTTGACCTAATAAATCCAAAAAAGTATGATTTGTTTAATAATCAAACCTTTTATTTCTATTTATATAAGTTCTCCTACTGTCTTTCTTAGTTGATATTCGATGTGGGATGGAAAAATCTATGAATTTTAAAATTTGTGGATAACAAATGATATTAAAAAATAATTATGAGAAAAAAGTTTATTAAGTATTAGTAAAAGTAAAACTTCTTGTAAAATATTTGTGCTATGCACCCTAAAATTGATATATATATATATATATATATTAGATTAAAGAATGTACCAAATCTTTTACAAAATAACTATTTATTTACCTATAATAAAACAAAAGACACTAAAATTGACGTTGTAGACTGACATTTTTTTAGTAATTAATTTTTAATTCCGTAATAAGCTATAAAAAAAAATTTTACTAAAGCTTAATTAAATAGTTATACTTTTACTAATTTTACTTATAGTAAATTTGTTGGATTAGATTACAAAGATCTGTTAGTTATCTAATTTTTATCTAGAAAACCTCCTTTAACAAATCTAACAAGGTGATATTTTGGGAGATCCTCACTTTATTATTGTAATTAAGTTAAAAATCTATTATCTACTTTTATGGAAAACTAGAATTTTAATAATCTTATATAGAATCAAAATAAATTTGTTAATTATTTTTGTGGTTATCATATATAACAAAAAATTTATCTTTTTATTTTTCTTTTTTACTAATATTTTGAAAAAAAATTCCGATTATCGTGGACAAATTAAAAAAAAATTCCAAAAAATTATCTTTTTTTATTTTTGTTAAAATATTTCAACTGGTATACTAAAACTACTTTTTTTTTCCGTCACGTTAATTAAACTTTTAAATAACTTTTTATTTCAAACCGTTACATATTTGATTTTGTTAAAATACTACTATTTTTTTTAAAAAATTTGATCAGATTACAATCGGACTAAAATACCATCTCATAAGAATTTTTAAAATTTTTGATCAGATTCATTTTTTAAAATGTCTATATTTTGTTGTTGTTTTTAAATAAACATTTTTCCACAATGCAGAAAAATCTAAAAATAAGATTTGTAAGTTAAAAATTATATTCTTTTTTTTTTTACAAAATTTTTGTTAGTGATAAATTAAAATAAATATTTAATTTGATTTTTTGTTCCACAAATATATCATTAGTTTCTACGTGATGACATTTTATTCAAAAAAACATCTAATATATAAATATAACCCCATAAAATGGGGGATATGAACTAGTAGTTTAGTAAAAGTGATTTGATGACAAAAACAATGAGGCCTCCATGTTCCGACATGTCGGCAGGTCGGATATGACGGGACATCATCGCACGTTCGAGTAACTATAGTTTAGTAAAAGTGATTTGATGACAAGAACCATGAGGCATTCATGTTCCGACAAATCGGATATGTCGGAAAGTTTATCGCACGACCAAGCGCATATGCACAGAAACAAGTTTCATCTTAAAACCTATTGCCACAGGTCAGATATGACAGGAAGTTTATCGCACGTCCGAGAGCATAAACAAGATTTTTTAAAACTAATTGGCAAGGGGCAATAGGAAGAGTAATCTACAAAACTTATATAATATATACTTGTCTAGTTATCCCATTATTACGATGTGAAATCCTCCACACTTCCGTACATACAACATTCATACACCGACGTCCATACAACTATTTTCACATTCAGATCGATAAAATCATTTATTAAAAGGCAACTTTAAAGTTTTTTTTTGATGAAAAATGTAACACCCCAAATTCTCAGAATTCGGGGAGCTACTGGCTAGGACCTCACAATGGGTCCTGACCTTAAATTGGGCAACAATTTAACTAGGATCTTGCAACAAGGTACAAATGTATTTAAAACCTTTTTGAAAACATCAAAGAGTATTTACATGAATGAACAACACATGACAGCCTTACAGAGCATAAATTTATTAATGTCATGCATGCTGAACGGAAGACTTCTCGTCCCCATCTAATGAGTGCGTGAACCCGGCTGACCATCCGTCCCGGATCTATCTACAACTATCTATCTCTACAAAATCTACAACACGGATAAACCGTTAGCTAACAATCTAAATATAAGTAGAATAAAGATAACACAAACACAACCCACGCAAAATAAAACAATCATCATGCTGACACACAAACCGGTTATTATTTGATAACTTAGGTGATTCACTTTATTCCGTTTTTAAAGTTGTGGCACGAGAAATCTTAAGATTTCTCGCCTCCGTTCCTTATCCAACTAGTGATGGCTTGGCACACCTCCGCCGGTGGCGTCCCCGCAAACCAAGTATGGACTAGTCCCTACAGAAACCCCTAGTCGCCCTCGGGCTTACTAGGCAGAATGCCACCGCCCGTGACTCTTAGGCCAAAAAAATATAAGTCGGTAGCACGTACAGAATAATTATACTTCTAAACATATAAGTCAAACACCACTATCATCATTCATACCAATATATAGAAGTTAGCTAAGTAAGCCCAAAGGACTTACCTGAATCAATCTCGACTATCTAAATCTCAATTCGGTCAGCAACCGTAGAATACTCAATTGTCTGTCACAAGAGGCAAGTGGATCAAAACATTTCCCATGTACTTAGAAGTCTATGACTTCTAAGTTGTAAGATCCTATCTGAAGAGAAATTACTAAAATACCCTCCTAGGATAAAAATGACCATTTTACCCATGGTCCTGAAACTTCCAAAAATCCCATAATATATGCCTAAACTTCTATCTTGGGACTAAAAATCATATTCTAACTCTTAAGAGTGAGTTTAGGTAGAAACTAGAAAACTACACATTTTCCCAACCTTCAAAAAGGACACTAGGATCCAACTTTGGCTCAAGATATGAAGCCCGAATGAAAATATAAAAATTCCAAAATAAATCTTTGGGTCATCTATGATAAGATCAAAGAACTCTCCAAAAACCTCAACAACAATTCCTACAAAATTCTCCAAAGTTGGTCCCAAAATCAAACATTCTATACTTGGTCAATTTCTGAGTTATTTCACAAACAGCACAATCAACCTACTTTGAACTCTCATGGGTACAGATCCGACCGTTGGATTGACTTCAAGTCTGAGACATCACTCTATGCATCTCATCTATGTCATACTAAAAATTGAACGGTGGATTATGTTTCTAAGGTATCGAAACACCGGTCTAAAGTCAGCAGTTGCAACCCAAAATTCTGGAAAAACACATATTTATATTAGGTCTCTATTTTGATTCCTCTGGACTACATTCTCCTCTTAATACTCTTACCTATAGGTCCAAGGTTCTAAACTCACCAGCAGCAACCAAACCTTACTCTTCCTACTCTCACACCAACTACTAAGGCCTGCATTTCGATGATAAGAAGGCAAGTTAGAGTTTGCTTACCTAGGATCAATAGCGAGATGGAGCATTGTAGTCCGACACTCAGGCTCGCTCCCCTTTGACGAAAGAGTAAGTTGTCCAACAAACTCTTTTTCACTCACTGTCATCACAGAACTACAAGGAGGAGGGTGCCTCGTTACTCCACTTACAAATACGATATAGACTAGGGAGGGAGAGGTTCCTACCTTGCGTCTGCAGTTAGATTCAATGAGGCAAGGATGTCTTCTTTGGCGCTAGCGTTTGTGTGATTCTTCGACTGGATGCACGGAGAGGAGCGCAAAGGTTGGGTCTACGAGAGGCGTTTAGAGTTAGGCTATCCTCGTGCAACTTTAGGGTTCAGGGAAGATGTTACTTGAGCCTCTCTGGGACGTCTGGCCGATACAGAAATTGACTCCTGACTCACTACTGTGACGATGGATTTGTGGACTTCGTGGCGTGTTGGTGGTTACCCGTGTAACCGGTGGCGGAGAGCCGGCGTGACTGCTTGGGTTTGGAGATGCTCGATGAGTGTAGACAGGAAAAAGAGACGAGGTTGATCCGTGAAGGGAAGAAGATCTTCCTGGCATGTAGAAGGGAAGGAGATCGGTTGAGATTCTTGTAGCATGAACTTGGACGTGAGGTGGTATGAAGGAAAGAATTGTAGAGGAGCAGGATTCCAAGAGACGTAAATGGTAACCATATCTCCTCTCCAACTCACCACACCTACACACACGCTGGAGCAGATCTTTCACAGATGGGCTGGTGCACATCTTCCTTGCTAGGCTCGTGTAGAAGGCGGCATCAAGAAGGGAAGAAATGCCAAGCGGGCCCAAACAAGGTAAGGAGTGTGGTGTGGCATGGGCTGAAGCAAGGCTGCGGGCATGGGCTTGTCACAAGGCCCGGATGGCATTGCAAGAGTGGGCTGGAGAAGATCAATGTGCAAGGCAAAGGAAGAAGTGGGCTGGAATGTAAGGCCTTGTCAAGGCTTGTCATGAGTTTGTCAAGTAATTGCCGTGGCCTTGCCAAAAGGGTGTCATGACCTTGTCAAAATACTTAGACATAAACTAGGGTTTGTAAGATTAGGATTTGGTATAATTTCATCATTTATGTGAATTAAACTTACATACAATGATAGGATTTGTGATGGGACGTAACACTAGGTAGCATGGAAAGAGGTCAACGGATCGAAATCCGATTTGACTAAAAAATAAACGGAATAAAATTTCCGGATATTACAAAAAAGAGCCTTAGCTCCCTGCCGAATGAAATTTATTAAGAAAGATCAACATTAAAAACATGTGAGACGATGGAGAGAGACTCCTCTCAAATCATCCAAAAGAAAAGATCTAATACTACGAGGGAGGGTAGGAAGTCTATGAACACTAAAATCATAGTCGAAAGCCATATTGACTAAGGAATCGGCCACATGATTCCCTTCCCGATACACGTGCTTGAAAATGACTATCCAGTCTCTAATAATAAAGTCTTGGCAGCGAGCTACCAGGCTTGAAAGGGGATGAGAGATGCTAACCCCTTTCTCAATAAAGCCAACAACAACTTGCGAGTCAACTTCAACTTCCACTCTGCGAAACCCCAGGTCCCATGCCAAGTCAAACCCATGAATAACGCCCCAGAGTTCTGCAACCGGGGTTGTGGTTGCCCCTAAGTTTGCAATGGTACCATGAATCCACTCCCTAGTTCATTCCTCAACACTGCACCTGCAGAAGCCAGATCCAACGAGCCTCTTGGCGCCCCATTAGAGTTCAGCTTGACCCAAACATTCTTCGGAGCATTCCAGTGGACCAGCACTTCATTCCTCTTATCCTTATGTTTGTCATTCACTCTTCCCTCAGCCATCAAATAATCTGCGCAATATTGCATGATGAACTCAGCTTTATTGGCAGTTATTCGCCCCTCCTCGAAGACTCTCATGTTTCTCCACCGCCAAATCCACCAAATTGCAGTAGCAAATAGGTTGTTCCATGCACTTGTATGTGGAGTAGGCTTGTTAAAGCTGATGTTGATAAATAGTCAATCGTCCCATGCTAACTGGTAGAACTCCTGCTGCAATTGAGATGGAACGAAGTAATTCCATATCTCCCTTGCCCATCTACAATCTCTCAGGACATACAGAATGTCTTTGGTAACCATCGGGCAGGAGAGGTAGTCACCTGAGCTAGAAAGATTCCTGCGAGCCCTCTCAGCGTTGGTTAGCGGGATCTTCCAAGCAGCTTGCCACATGAAAATTTTGACCCTTTCGGTAGCCTTCACTTTCCAAATTTGCGTAAAAAGGGCTTATCTCACCTGAATACGTGGCTTGGCTTCTCTGACCCTTTGATAGGCCGATGCAACCGAGAATGTGCCATCCTTGGTTGGCAACCATCAGATAGTATCTTCCCCGCTACCATTCCATATTCCCGTGGCAAGGATGCGCAACAGACTGGAGTTTTTAAGTCTACGTGAAAGATAACTAACATCCCAGCTATTTTCATTTCTCTAGAACTCTCTCACCTTTAGCTCCTTCTCCGCCTCCGACAGGATCATTTGGCATGAGTGCACTGAAGGTTATGTGGTCACCCAAGAGTCGGTCCACAAACGTGTTGACCTCCCATCCTTGATGCTCCATCCAAGGTTGGGAACAATGACCTCATTATATGCCTTTACGATACCCCTCCAAACATAGGAAGCGCCTACTCTACATGTTATACATCGAGGCCATTCTGGGTTACCCACCATATGTTTTCTAATGAGGATTTTAGGCCATATCTGATCCTTGTAATAGAAATCCCTCCATCCCAGTTTACTCAAGAGAGCAATGTTAACTTCCGCAGCCATCCTTAACCCCAACCCTCCGTGTTCTTTTGGTTGACAAACCTTCTTCCAATTCAATAAGTGTATAGGTTTCTTCCTTTCACTACTCCCCCACAAAAAGTCTCTGCAAAGCTTATCCAACTTGCTTGTGACACTAGCCAGAAGGAGAAGGGTGTTCATAAAGTACATAGGCATAGAAGAAAGTACCGACTTTACCCATGTTGTGCGTCCTGCCAAAGAGAGTCCGCTTGCCTTCCATCCTGCTAGCCTCGTTGATACCCGTTCAATGAGCGGATTAAGGAGTGTTGATGAAATTGTGTCATTTATAAGCGGAATACCTAGGTAGGCGCCCATGTCTCTAGTGGAAGGGATACCACCCAACATGCTTAACTGTTCTTCCATCTCCCCTCTCATGTTGTGGGAAACGTATAGTCTTGATTTCACAAGGCTAAATTTCTGGCCCGATGCTCCACAAAAGTCCTCTAGGATCCTCTTTACTACCCGAATATGAGAAACCGATGCTTCTACAAACAAAAGGATATCATCCGCAAAGAATAAATGAGAGAGGGTTGGGCCTGCCCTAGATAGCCGCACTAGTATCCATTGACCTTCATTAATTGTGTTGTCAATCATATGACTAAGTCTCTCGAGGCAAAGGACAAAGAGATATGGAGATAAGGGATCTCCTTGTCTTAATCCTCTAGTCATGGGGTATTCTTCTGTCTTCTCCCCATTCCAAAGCACCCTCATGGTACTCGTGCTAATACAATGTTTCACACTCTCAATCCACACTGTCGGAAGCTGTAATTCCTGATAGGTTTCAATAACGAATTCTTATCTCACCCTATCATAGGCTTTTTCGAGGTCTAGCTTAAGCACCTATCCATCCTTTATGTCCTTTCTTCTTTCTCATAGAGTGGATAACTTCCTGCGCTAGCACTATATTATCTGATATCAATATTGCCGGAATGAAGCTTGCTTGTAGGGGACTCACAATGAAGTTCATAAAGGGTTTGAGACGGTTAGCAAGCAACTTCGTAATAACCTTATAAGAGACATTGCAGAGACTTATAGGACAGAATTGTTTAAGTGACTCAGGCTTGCTCACATTTCCAATCAGCACGATCAACATTTCATTTGCCATAGCAGGAAGCGAGCCGGAAGAGAAAAAATCCCTGACAAACCAAATAAGGGACGAACCAACCGTGGACCTAAGTTTATGATAAAAAAAATTGGTTGAAAGCCATCTAGACCTGGAGCTATTAAACTCCCCATACCCCTCATTGTAGCTTCAATCTCCTGCGCAGAGAAGGGGTGTGCGACCTCTGCTAATTGGTCTTGCATGATCCTGGGAAAGCCTCCTCCCTGAATTGAACCAAGGGGTGGGAGAGTACTCGGACCATAGAGCTCTTTATAATGCCCTAGAGAAAGTTTATCAAGCCTCCCTTGTTCTAGGCACCATTCTCCGTCTTCGGTCCTGAGGGCGTCTATCCTATTCCTTTGACGCCGGATAACTATCGAGAGGTGAAAGAACAAGGTGTTCTAGTCCCCACAAGACATCCATTGTTGCCGTTATTTTTGACACCAGAGTATCTCCTCTTGTTCTAGAACTTGGCCAAGCTCGCTTCTTACAACTCGCTCCCCGATCAGTCTCGAATCCGTCGTTTGTAACGCAAGGTCTGCGTAAATCTCCTCCAATTTCCTCAGGACGTCATCTTTACGTTGTTGGATACTCCCGAATGTGTCCCTATTCCATGTGCACAACACCACCTGAAGTCGTTGAAGCGCTAAAGGGAGGCAACTCAGCGCTTCTCATGCACCAACTATTAGTTGCGTAAACTCCGGATGGGTGAGCCATGCAGCTTGAAACCGGAAAGGCGGGCACTTAGGGTTACGAGTGTCCCCCTTATCAAGACGCAAAAGAAGAGGATTATGGTCAGAACAAAGACGGGGGAGGTGCCGCACTGAATCCATCGGCCACTTAAGTCTTCCCTCTAGATTTGTTAAAACTCTGTCAAGTCTCTTGGTAATTCTAGTCGTAGAAGTACGTCCCCTGGCCCATGTGAACTGTGAACCAATATATCCAACGTCAATAAGGTGATTAGTATCAATCCAATCCCCGAACGCAACAGATGTTTGAGAAAGGCGAGAAGACCCCCCAAGACTCTCTTCGGAGCATTTAGTGACGTTCATATCACCCCCAATAAAAACCGGTAAATTCGAGTTCGTAATAATGGCAGCAATTCTCTCTCACACCCCCTCGTCTGCTACGATCAGGGTCAATGTAGGTAACGATAAGGGCGAAGGTCGACTCACCTTGGCCTACAATGGCATGGATGAATTGTCTCTCCTTGTGCACAATCTACAACTTACAGCTAGAAGAATCTCACAACAGCCATATACCGCCGCTATGTACAATAGCTTCCACCCTATCTCTGGAGTCAAAACCAATGCTATCGCAAATATTGTCCGCTACCCTGCCTGCACAATGAGTCTCAAAAAGAGCTACAAAATTCTGCTTGTGTTTACGTATCATGTATCTCATCGATCTTTGGAAACTTCTTTTCACCGTTCCGAAGCTATTCCATAATAGACCTATCATAAGGACGTACTGGGGGTCGCTACAACCCAAGGCTTATTGTTGAGAGTCCGGGACCAGCGAAACCTGTGATCTAGGAACCCCCCAACAGCGTCATCTCCCACTATTTTCATCGGTTTCGGAACACCATCATTAGAGCTCCCCGAACCATGCACATATAAGGTTTTAAACACTGTATCTTTCGGAACTTACCAGTTCAAAATTCGAACCTGTTGTTAGTGGAGTACCCTCCTGGTTGACGCTTCCTGAGGTCCATTTCGACTCACGATTGGAACAAGTCCTTCTGACTGTTGCTGCTTAGGTTGTTCTTTCTCTGGTCTCCCCCCATGTTGGAATCTAACCCTCTTTTTTGTCGGTGCCGGTGAGCCTTCCTCAACTCCTTTACTCTGAGGATCCGGTACAACTCCTTTACTCTTGCCTCTGGAGCTTGTTTCATGTCCCTTACTAGCCATGTGTTTCTCCTCCTGGCTCTGGGTAATCCCGTTATACACTATTTTCCCTTTCCCTCCACTGGAAGACTTGCTCTGACCCTTATGTTTACGTCTAGGAACCACCATCCAAGGTCCATATTCTTCTTCCATCAATAGAACCTCATTGCCTACCGTGGGTACATAATCTGTCGTCTTCAGGGAAACTCTATCTTCCACCGTAGCCTTAGTCGGCTCAATTGGTGTAGCCTCCGGAATCTTTGTAGTCTTCCCCGAGTAAACGCATGTATCTCTAAGATGGCCATAACAACCACAACTAAAACATATGGTGTGGAGGTTTTCATATTCCAACAATAGTCTTTTCCCGTTGAGAATGACGTCCCCTTTGGGAGGTCGAGTGAGGTCTACATTCACACAAACTCTAGCATATCTCCCCCTCGGAACTCCAAGCATATTCACGCCCATTCACAATGGCGTGCCAATAGCCGAGGCTAGGGGTGTTCAGAAATTATCCGATCCGTCAATAATCCGAGGATCCGACTTAAGGATATCCGACAATTACTTGATCCGACGGAAAGATATCCGTATCCGCTCCGATCCGGCAAAAAAATCGGATATGCGGATCGGATACGGATCTTGTTTTTTATACCCGGATATCCGTTATCCGACTATATAGAAAACATTAAATGAATTATATCACAAATATTGAACTAGCTGAGTTGGTCAAGAGGGAGAGCAGATTTATTGGTTTTTCCTATGGTCACAAGTTCGAGTCTCTCCTTGCCAACTCTCCAACACTTTTTTTTTTTTGCATTTTTTTAATACAAAAACCCTAAATTTCCTATGAGCATTGAGCACTTGCACGCATTCGACAACCGACTCTCTATTCAGAACTCTCTAAGGCGACAGCAACAGACAGTCTCTCCGCCTCTCTCACTTTCGTCGGCTCCGAGTCTCCGACAGTCCGACGACTCCGACCATCAGTCTCGCCTTCGTCTCCTTACTCCTCCGGGCTTCATCGGCTCAGGCCCTCTGCCCCTCTTCTTCTACTCGACGACTCCGACCATCATTCTCTTGCAACCTCTCTCGCAGTCACGCGGCCACCTTCGTCCTTACTCCTTCGGGCTTCGTCGGCTCAGGCGCTCAGGCCCTCTTCTTCCACTCTTTCGCCTTTGACTTGTAGAAGCTCAACCCCTCTTCTTCTACTCTCTTGTCTTTGCCTTCATCTCTTTGTTGTGCCGATTACAGAATCCAACTTACAGAATTACAAATACAGGCTTTTATGTTTCCGGATCATCGGATATCCACTGTCGGATATCCGATCCGTTTACATTTTTCGGATCGGATATCCGGCAACTTTCGGATCAGATCCGGATACGATATTCACAGAATTTTTTCCCCGGATATCCGATTTCGGATATCCGGGAATGAACAGCCCTAGCCGAGGCTATTGCTTTGAGTACACTAATGTTGTAAAGAGCAAACGACAACCCCGAAATCCTCACCCTAACTCTAGTTGACGTTAAGATTGACTTCACGGAGTCGGAAGACTCATCCCACTGCTGGATCATCAGGTAGTGATCAAAGATCTTCCATGGACCGTTGGTGAGGATATCAAGCATGCCCTTTTCTTTCTCTAATCGAATAAGAAAGAACTCATTAGGAAGGTCGATTATCGACCAACCTCCTTGTACCTTCCAGATAAATCAAAGGGCTTTCTCTAGAGCCGTAAAAGAGATCATCCTTCCTAGAAGTTTCACAGCGATGGCGTTTCTCCATGGTTCGTTCAGGACACGAATAACTTTCGGATCAACATTAATAACTGGAGTGGGATCTTTCCTTTGGGATATTCAATGCGAATCTTTCCATTCTCTACCAGATTATCAGGTAAAAGCGGCATTCTTTTCCAGGCTTCATTCCCAAAAAGCATCTCACTTCAGGAAGGGGCATGATTGGGCGTATACTGTGTTGGGGGCACATCCGGATTCAACTGGTCAACCGGTGTTATCGCACTCGGCACTTCTGTTTCTTGGAATGGTGGATTCGACAAAGGAGTCTTGGGATCAGGAGCAGAAGAAGGGAGGTTTTGTCGTCTCGTGAGTCGCCGTCAATACCGCCACCACAAACTAGGTTTTTTTCCTTCCTTCCTTCCCACAAAGGCAACTTTAAAGTACTACATTATCATTAGTATTCATACACTTACATCCATACGGCTCTCTTTTAAAAAAAACAATTGGGAAAAGATACGGTTGAGTGCTATCGATCTCATGGTGGAGGTCAGTCCTCCGGCGGCGGGGATCGTTGTGAATGAGAGTGTAAATATTTCAGAAGATGATAATACAATGTAGGATTCAAGCACTGCACAAAAAGAAACTTATGTACCATTGGTTGAGAGTATGAATGTTGAAGGAGAGGATGCAACAATGGAGGAATCACACCCCCCGCAAAATGCCAAAACTGTCCCACCCGTTTGTGTTGCGGTTAATAGGGATATTGGGTCTGATGGAGTTAATGTAGAGATGTCGGCCGGTAATGCCAAGGATACGTTGGATACCTCTGTAACAAGACTTCAACAGGCAACTAGCGTGATCGAGACGAATCAAAGACAAGAGACTGCGGTACTAGATAAGATGGAAAAAAAAGACTTGGAGTGACGGGTTGGGAGGAGCAAAAGTATGCACCAACGATAAAGATACGGTTACTAAAGAAACCTTCAATGGTAAGATAAGAGTAAGCTTACCATTCGGCATTGACGGTGACCCGGTATTCGAGATCGCCAAAGATATCACTGAAGACCTTGAAGCAAGATGGAAAAACTCTACCGTTTTTAAGGTCTTAGGCTATCCGATTGCATTTCCTGTCATGGAAAGGAAGATATGAGAACTCTGGAAATGTGGGGATAACATGCAACTCATGGATTTGGACAACAACTACTTCTTAGCCCGATTCAGTAGTGAGAACGAGCTTATGATGATTCTCACAGGAGGCCCTTGGGCGGTGTTTGGAAGATGTTTGATTATGAAGAGATGGACACCAGACTTTGTAAATTCTAACCCGATTACTTCAGCTCCAATATAGAATAGAGTTACAGGGCTACTAGTACAATGGTACCATAAAGCAATCATATGGAGCATGGCAGAAGGGGTTAGTTTACCTATAATTATTGATCCAAGAACTCTTCATCTCAATAGAGGCCGATTTGCCAGAATATGTATCGAGATTGATCTTAGCCGGCCTCTGAAAAAGGCCATATTTATCAATGGTAAAAAATGTCCCATTGAATATGAAGGACTAGACACTATTTGTTGTAAATGTGGTAGATGTGGCCATCTTGCATCTTTGTGTAGCAGTAGTGAGGAACCAAAGTCGCAAGGGGGAACAGTTACGGTGACTAAAGATTCGTCCAATGAAGGGGGTAGGAGTGTTGATGCCCCAATTGTTGTGGTATCATCGAACCATACTCTGTCCATCATGGCTACATGATAGCATGAAATATGACCATATTTTAAGCACATGTTTTGGTTGTTTTTCCCTTCTTTTGTGTATATGAGTTTGAAGCGTTTATGAGCACATTCACCTATTATATTGGTATAGAGATCTACACAAGCTTTGTTGTGTTTTTAGGTGAAAAAGGCTTGGACTGGAGCATATATGGAGTAAGTAGGAGTATTTGATCATGCTAGGCACCAAGAGGATGCATTGGGGAAGCTAAGGAAGGAGCATGATTTGAAAGCTTTACAAAACAAAGATTTTTACGAAGGATTTAGAGTTTCCTTGGTCAAATATGAAGAACCACATCCGTGGTTTATTTATTGAGGTCGTGGAAAAACATCTCGAGTGTTCGCTCCAAACGGTGTGTGCAAGCTTTAAATTTATAACCCTAGACGTAAGCTTAAAACAAGGATGCGAACCCGCAGTGTACGGGTCAATCGTAGTAAAAAGCAAGGAATTCCAGGGGTCGATCACAGGGACTTAGTGAAACAAAGTCGGAATAGGTAAGCTTTAGCAAATACTAACCACAAAGCAATTAAACAATCAAAGATGATAAAAGTCAATAAGGGAAATATGCAATTCTAGGGATTAAAGCATCTAGTTGTGGTTCCAACTCAAGATCTAAAGATAAGCGGACAAAGATGAGGTTTTGCAAAGGGAAGGTGTTACTAAAGTGGAATAGATCACCGGGTAAGTCTCACTACTCACTAATCCCAAACCGTAACTCCTATTACCGGGTAAGTCTCAAGGAATTAAGATAAAGAACTATAACCTCAAACAAACACTCCAACTAAGGGAATAGAATCAACCTTTACCGGGTAAGTTTCAGGCTAACTCACAAAGATGGAATGAAAGCACACTCAAACCCCAATAAAGGATAAACCTTTATTACCTACACTTATGATCTTAGGTAAACAAACTAAGGAATTACCGGGTAAGTCTCATCCTAAGCTTGCATTGAACCAGGAAAGGTGTAATAAGAATAGGATTTGGCAAACTCTAACACTTAACTCTCGGTTTCGGATCAGATAAGTCACCTCGGTCAGCCAAATTCCACCCCGGCCGAGATGTTCATCGACTGAGCGAGATGCTTAGGGTTAAGGTTAAAGACTCGAACTTTCAGGGTCCTACTGTGATTAAGATTATTCTATCATTGTTTTTCCCATAACCTTCAGCCAATCACCCTAGAATCACACAAAGAGATTAGCCACTCATCATCATGAAAGTATTAATCAAATATATGGGAAGAAAGATAATAATTGAACAAGAAAACCTTAAGAGAAAGGCTTCAATAACTGAATCAATTATCAAAACAACAAGCGTTCCTTGGATAGAAATCCAACAAGACAATCAACAAAGAAGAAGGGAATCTAAGATGATCTTACAAAAACCCTTCAAAAGCTATAAAAGCTATAAACTTCCTTCTTCAACCTTCAAAAAGGTTCTTCAAATCTCCCAACTGGAGTATGGCTGCAGCGTGTATAAAACACAATCGGTGGTATAGCATGATGTGGATTTGTGGAAAATCCAACCCTTTTTATAGGAAAATTACTCTCCAAAGATAAGATATCTTAGAAAGATCTCTTCCCATAAAAATAGGTAAAATATATGATCTATCATATCATCTTCCTTCCAGGAGCCAAGCCCAAAAATATAAGATCCTCTTTCCAAAGATAAAAGATCTCAGCCAAGGATAAAATATTCTCGCCACGTCCCAGGTGTTCGCCTCGGTCGAGTCGACTTCTCTGGATTACCTCGGTCGAGGTGACTCTGTAGTCAACCGAGGTGAATCACAACTGAATGTGGAATCTCTCAAATCTGGTCCAAAGTGAATCTCTAATCCATGGCTATGCTTCCTGGATGTTTCCTTATGTTCCTGAATGTAGCTCCAATGACTCCATAGCTCCTTTTGCTCCTTTTTGATGCAAAACGTGCCATTTTACCTATGATTACAACAAAACTAGGTGTAGACCTTGATTCCCGCAAAGGTAGATGAAATGGTAATATAATCACATAATATACATACAAACACGCAGATTATTGAAGATAAAACGTCCAAACAAACTCCAAAATATAGACTATAATTCATGCTATCAAAATACTCCATACTTAGCCCTTGCTTGTCCCCAAGCAAGTTCCGCATATAAAAGGCAAGATAGAATGGATTATAAGTCATAAAGATCAATGAAAAAGTCTTTCAATAACATTTTTATGGTGTGCTACAATCATAGATCACTCTAAGAGAATACTTCATGGAATTTAAAATCAAAATATGATCAAAACATTTTATAAATATAAGAAAGTTGTTCATCTTTGCATAAAATCATAGAATGCATAATAAGTCATAATTATCGAAATTAATCATGCATAATCCAGTTTAAACCACTAAGTCAATCAACAAGCTCGAGGTCTCAAGGGCTTCCCAAAAGAAAGGTCAAGAAACGTGTAGGGTAGGGATGTATGTAAGGTAATGTGGTGCTAGAATCCGGGAAAAGGATATACTTCACTTTCACTTTGACTTTCAACATCTTCCACCAATAAGCTTTGCTTATTTCACACTTTTTCTTTTTACTTTACTTTTTGGGATGCATGGACAGAGGTGCACAATAACCGAAGCCTAAGAAATCAGCAATCATCAATTTCTTGAGATGCATCAAACCCTTGATGCACATACCATGACCCGTTAGGAATATCGCTCAATCCGACTTTGGCAAGACACAAACACCCGGCTATGTGAATGGTGTCGAGTTACTCATCATCATGATTGACTTCCCCAAACCTATTTATTGCTTTCTAACACTTTCACTTTCAGCCAACTTCTCAAACTTTACTTCACTTGCTTTCACCACTTTGCTTGCTTCCAAATTCCCGGATAGGTAAAGGGAGGCAAAAAATGTATATGAGGGGCCAAGCATGATCAAGAATAAGAAGAGAGAAGAATGAATTGCATTGCTCTTTCCAGGAAGAAAGTGAGAGAACTCATAATGTGGTGTCAACCTTCAAACTCAACATAATTTGGATAAAGACAAAGTATTAAACATGCCAAAAATTTCAAACAAAGCATTTAGCAACTTAAACACATTATAAAACCTTTCAAACATATAAAGATTTCAAAACCAGTCAATAAGCAAGATCTTCACTGAGATCATATCCAAATAAGAAGCACAAAAGTTTTTTCAAAAACTCTCAGTTAAACCACCTCGGTCAAGGTGTTCTTAGGTCAACCGAGGTGAAGTACCTCCTTCGGCCAGAACTGTCCCGGTCTAGGTCAAAAAAAAAAATTTCTGTCCAATTTTGACGTTTTTCTCAATCAAATAACCTGTATGCATGCATGTAATCTCAGACAAAATCATAGAAGCAGAATGAAGCATAAATATCCGATAATGTAGAGTCATACATCGCATAAGTCAATAAAATACATAAACACCCCATACTTGGGACACACTGTCCCAGTGGGTCAAAATAAGTCTAAGGAAATAAAATACTCACCGGACATAAAGCTGAGCTGCATAATAAATAAGAAAGAAAATCCTACAGCTCTCAATAGTCACGATCCGGTGGTGGTGGTACATACGGATACTGCGATGGGTCGAACGGGTATCCCATGATGTGCTAAAACTGAATCTGAGCCATCATGTTCTGGTAATGCTGCCTCTCTTGCATCTCACGGATATCCAGTGATAGGGCAGCATAAGAATCGATCATCTGATCCGTCAGATCATCGATCTGACGGTGAGCCTCTAGATCTCTGTGTCGGTGTACCCTACGCCTAGCAGGTATCACTGGTGATGTGGCTGGTGCAGGCTCAGTATCATCATCATCTACGTCGATAACCGGTGCACTCGTTCCAGCAGTATCTGTCCCTGTATCCATAGGAACTCCGCCATCCTTGTCATTATCATCAGCTGTCTCCTCCTCTACCTCATCCTCCTCAACTGGTGCAGCTGCTGCCTCTTTAGCATCCTCCATCAATGGGATCCAAGCAGTCTGCCAGTAGTGAGGGTTATAAACTGAGAACTGGGGTGACCATCTGATCCCCTGTGGTGTAGTCGGCTCCCATGGCATCGCCACATATGGCGTAGTAAGTCCTCGGGGAACTAGTATCCTCCGAGTGATCATCTCCTGTAGCCTTAGAGGCTTGGCAGCCGCCACCATAGTACAAGCTCTAAGGTCCATGTCTTGATAGCTAGAAATGTGGGTCACAATCCCTCCGCAGCAGATGTCCCCCTTCGCCTTGGCCTTGATCCTGTGCAGATCCTCTGCCAGCATCAAGCCAAAGTCGGGGATCCCTCCAGTCACCATGCAGTAAAGGCTGAAAAGCTCTCCTTGTCGGACCTTCTGGGGTGTCTCAATACGCGCCAGAAGAGTATCACTGAAAATACGGTGGGCCAACCTAAAGGCTAGATGAAATATGATACGCTCCCTGGAGTTTCCAGGGCGCCATCTATCTGCGTGCTCAATAACATGAGCAATCTGACCCCAAAACTCCCTAGCTACAGTCCGGGAAGGAAAATCAACAACAATCGGGGCCGGGAAACCAAAAATGTCTCTCCAGTACTCTAAGGGAACTATGAAGTTCCGGTTCATCAACCGGTACTTCACAGAACGCTCTATGGGGAGGTAGGTGAAGGAGCTAATGAACTCCAAGGTGGGCTCTAAATAGGCAGGTGCACGGATCTCAGTAAACTGATCTAGCCCTACCATCGATATCATCCGTCTAAGATCTCCATCCACATGGAGACAATCAAAAGCCGATACGTCCAGGAAACGTGGTGCAATCACTGGACGGGCTGCTATACGATCATAGTAGACCTGGTGTCTCTCGTGGATCACCGGTCTATACGGTCTAGAGGAAGAAGAAGAAGGGGAAGGGGAGGATCTATCCCTCAGGACAAGCTGTCTATCTGAACTCATCTCTAAAATACTTTGTCAAATCACCTCGGTCGGCCTGACACAACTCAAGAACACCTCGGCCGAGGCACAGAACGACTGGACCGAGGCGAATAACTGCACGATCGAATCTCTCAAAAATCCAATTCTTTTCCCCCAAAATCACTACAACTGGTTCCTATGAGGTACTTTATCTGTTTCTCAGCAAATGCAAGGGCAACCAAAGCCCAATTCGAAGCAAAACAGTGAAAAGGAGAGAGGTTAGGGTTTTTTCGATGTTTACCCCGATTCGGTCGATTCAGTTCGTTTTTCTCGCAGATTGACGCTTGCACTGGGACCCTCTATCCTTTCTTTGCAATTTGGAAGCAAGAATCGTCGAAAACGATCGAAGAAGGGCGAAGCGAGGCGAGGGGTTGCCGCGGTCGAGGAGAGGTAAAAAGAAGAGAGAGAAATTCAGTCCCCCTTTTATACCCTTTCTGGAACTGCTGTCACCTCGGTCGAGGTGGTCTCGACTGGACCGAGGTGGTACGGACCGAGGTGGATATTCAGAAACCCTAGTCGCCTCGGTTGCTCAAGAATCACCTCGGTCGAGGTGCTTGACAGCAACCGAGATGTGCCTCAGTCAAACTCCGTCTTCTCAAATTCTCGAACTTCTATCCTTCCAGTTATGCTCCTGGTTTGTACTTCTTCCTTAGATGTCACCTGTTGACTGTCTAGAACGCCAAAAACAAAACAAAGCAAAGCAAAAGCAAACTATCTAAACTAGACTAGAAAAAGGGGGGGAAAAAAGCAATACCTTGGGTTGCCTCCCAAGAAGCGCTTGATTTAAGGTCGCTAGCTGGACCATTCTCCACGGAATTACTCAATGTACCTCGAATATCGCGGAGTGCTCATCACATCCATAATAAAACTCTCCCAAAAAGGTTCCGGTTCCTAACTTCACCGGCAAATGGTAAGATCTTTATCGTACAAGTTTGTATGGTTTGATTCTCACCGGAATTCTTCTAGCTTTCCTGCATTTCAATGGGACATAATCTAGCTTGGCGTCCTATCCTTTCCTTGATCGAGAAAACAGCTTCTCGAGAATCCTAGTAGCTTCCCCATCTTTATCTTGGGGATTGTACAAGGTCCTTAGCATGCGAGGGACCCCATACTTGAACAAGAGACACTTCATCGCCTTAACGGTGTAGTGCTTGCCAATTCCACTCCTTATAATCCAAGGAGCATATTCTTCTAACAATTTCAAGGGAGGTTTCATCTTGATCTTAGGAGGTTCTTTCGGAAGAGAACTCCAACTCTTCGGTGCATCCTTGAAAAAAATCAGAAATTTTAATAGGGATTTCAAATGAAGTAGGAGAATGTACCTTGTAAAGTTCTCCAAAGCTTGAGACAAGTTTCATGTTGGGTTGATAATCCACACACGAAATCCCTCCTAACTCAGCTGATCTTTCTTCCACCTTGGCCACAGTCTCAGTAATTTAGCCAAGGTTCTCCGCATCTTCCAGTTCTACAGATTTTTCCTCCACCTCGGCCGATCTCTCTTTCACCTCGGCCGAGGTCTCAACAGTTAGATCGAAATCTTCCAAATCTTCTTCTCCCTCAAAAGCTTCAGGAGAAACTTCTGGTTTGATTGGAGGGGTGCTTGAAACTCGCAGCACTTCCTTATGCTCCTCTTCCGGCTTAGCATAGGATAGGGTGCTTTCCTTGAGCTCCTCCACCTTCTTCATCAACCTCTCCCATCTTGATTCAAGAGAATCTTCAAGGGGTTGCTCACAAATCTTTTTAGGGACATTCAGTTCATCCCACATTGCAAGTTCATGCTTAATGGCCTCTTCTCTTTCCCATTTATTGTTGAACCAATAGAAGGAGTATTTCTCCTCCAAGTATTCATAATGGTCCGCCCTAGCACTTTGTCTTGCTATCCAGGCTGGATCAAATGTAGTCATTGGAAATCCTGAAAACTACAAAACTCATAGAAAGAGTAGTTAGTAGCAACAGGGGCAAATGCCCCGAAAGCAAACCGCAACCGGCTCGGTCTAGACCAAGTCCCCGGCAACGGCGCCAAAAACTTGTTCGCTCCAAACGGTGTGTGTAAGCTTTAAATTTATAACCCTAGACGTAAGCTTAAAACAAGGATGCGAACCCGCAGTGTACGGGTCACTCGTAGTAAAAAGCAAGGAATTCCAGGGGTCGATCACAGGGACTTAGTGAAACAAAGTCGGAATAGGTAAGCTTTAGCAAATACTAACCACAAAGCAATTAAACAATCAAAGATGATAAAAGTCAATAAGGGAAATATGCAATTCTAGGGATTAAAGCATCTAGTTGTGGTTCCAACTCAAGATCTAAAGATAAGCGGACAAAGCTGAGGTTTTGCAAAGGGAAGGTGTTACTAAAGTGGAATAGATCACCGGGTAAGTCTCACTACTCAATAATCCCAAACCGTAACTCCTATTACCGGGTAAGTCTCAAGGAATTAAGATAAAGAACTATAACCTCAAACAAACACTCCAACTAAGGGAATAGAATCAACCTTTACCGGGTAAGTCTCAGGCTAACTCACAAAGATGGAATAAAAGCACACTCAAACCCCAATAAAGGATAAACCTTTATTACCTACACTTATGATCTTAGGTAAACAAACTAAGGAATTACCGGGTAAGTCTCATCCTAAGCTTGCATTGAACCAGGAAAGGTGTAATAAGTATAGGATTTGGCAAACTCTAACACTTAACTCTCAGTTTCGGATCAGATAAGTTACCTCGGTCAGCCAAATTCCACCCCGGCCGAGATGTTCATCGACTGAGCGAGATGCTTAGGGTTAAGGTTAAAGACTCGAACTTTTAGGGTCCTATTGTGATTAAGATTATTCTATCATTGTTTTTCCCACAACCTTCAGCCAATCACCCTAGAATCACACAAAGAGATTAGCCACTCATCATCATGAAAGTATTAATCAAATATATGGGAAGAAAGATAATAATTGAACAAGAAAACCTTAAGAGAAAGGCTTCAATAACTTAATCAATTATCAAAACAACAAGCGTTCCTTGGATAGAAATCCAACAAGACAATCAACAAAGAAGAAGGGAATCTAAGATGATCTTACAAAAACCCTTCAAAAGCTATAAAAGCTATAAACTTCCTTCTTCAACCTTCAAAAAGGTTTTTCAAATCTCCCAACTGGAGTATGGTTGCAGCGTGTATAAAACACAATCGGTGGTATAGCATGATGTGGATTTGTGGAAAATTCAACCCTTTTTATAGGAAAATTACTCTCCAAAGATAAGATATCTTAGAAAGATCTCTTCTCATAAAAATAGGTAAAATATATGATCTATCATATCTTCTTCCTTCCAGGAGCCAAGCCCAAAAATATAAGATCCTCTTTCCAAATATAAAAGATCTCAGCCAAGAATAAAATATTCTCGCCGCGTCCCAGGTGTTCGCCTCGGTCGAGTCGACTTCTCTGAATCACCTCGGTCGAGGTGACTCTATAGTCAACCGAGGTGAATCACAACTGAATGTGGAATCTCTCAAATCTGGTCTAAAGTGAATCTCTAATTCATGGCTATGCTTCCTGGATGTTTCCTTATGTTTCTGAATGTAGCTCCAATGACTCCATAGCTCCTTTTGCTCCTTTTTGATGCAAAACGTGCCATTTTACCTATGATTACAACAAAACTAGGTGTAGACCTCGATTGCCGCAAAGGTAGATGAAATGGTAATATAATCATATAATATACATACAAACACGCAGATTATTGAAGATAAAACGTCCAAACAAACCCCAAAATATATACTATAATTCATGCTATCATCGAGAGCAAGGAAGCCATTCCACGGCCGTGGAAACTTGTTCTTGGCCGTGATTCTTGTAACGGTTGCCGCGTGCCATTTTGTCACATCAGCAACGGTTATTGGGCTTTTGTAATCCTACTTTTCTCCTATAAGAAGGCTGAAGAAAGGAGGAAAACGGACATCTTGCATCCCGCAACATTTCGAGGGCATTGCTTAGAGAGATTTCGGAAGATCTTATTGCGTACGGGGAAGATTTGGAGAAGGACGCAATTTGAAGATTGCGTACTTAGAGAAGATCTTAGGGTTTCACCTTGAAGGCGGATTGACACTCATTCTTCATTGTTCCTTGAGATTTGTGAGAGATTCCTATTTTTATTCTACATTTATTTTACGCAGTTTGCGATTATTGTGTTTGATTGACATTTGTTTTGAGTTTATTATTGAGATTTCAAGGTTTTACCTTTTCTCCCTTTT
This sequence comes from Fagopyrum homotropicum, assembly GCA_033239125.1. Taxonomy (NCBI): domain Eukaryota; kingdom Viridiplantae; phylum Streptophyta; class Magnoliopsida; order Caryophyllales; family Polygonaceae; genus Fagopyrum; species Fagopyrum homotropicum. The sequence goes on from BSWB01000002.1 coordinate 145,786,976, forward strand.
ATATTTATTGATTTCATGATGATGATTCTTGGCTAAAACCTTAAGCGATTCTAAGTTGAAGGGTTGATAGTTGTGGCATAGATGATGATAGATTGAACCAAAACATATTGGACCCTGAGAGTTGCGAGAAACCTCGTCGTCAAGGCTTTCCACGGCCTGTTCTTGAGTTCCACGGCCGTGGTTCCTCAAGATCTGGCCGTGGTTTTCTCTGTCGTACGTCCTTTGCTTTTGCTTTGATCCAAAGTTAAAGATTTGCTTTAACCTAACCTTGGCTTACCTTTTCTAGGTAGTAGTGAGACTCAACATCCTCTACTTCGGTTTTGAGTGTCACAACCTTAACCATTTTGGCTTATCTTTTATTCCCTTGGGTTTGAGCATGGGTGTTTGAGAGTAATTTTTATCCTTTGATCCTTTCTATATTGCAGCCTCAACAACCTTTATGGAGAGAGCCTTTGGGTGAGACATATGGGTTTTGGAACTTTACCATACAATTCCCTACCTTAGATATACCTTTGCAATCCCGATATTGTCCTTATATCCTTAAAATATCTTGAATCAATTGCCACAAATTGGATACCTGAATCTTTAGAATCGTTGTTTTCCTTATCATCTTTACAAAAGCTTTTTATTTGTCTGACGATTTTACAAACTGAATTTGTTCCCCCCAAATCCCTGAGTTTGATACTCTGAAATTTTTACTTTACTACGCCAATCCGTACAATGTGGGTTCGCTTTGCTTTGATTTCAGTGTTGTGAATTTTAAGACTTAGTGACGCACACTTTTGAGCGAACACTACAGCAGGTGAAGATTCCGGGTATGGACCCTGGATGATGGTGGCGCGTCGCAAGAAAGCCGAGAAAGGAAAGAATACTACAGGCGCTATTGCAGGAAGTGTTGTCATTCATACTAGGAACAATATCTCTCAATCACAAGGAAAAACGCAAAATCTGAAAGGAAAGAATCACGTTAACGTTGATAAGGGCAAGGCTATCATTAGTGGGCCTACTCAGTTGGCTTCTACGTACGTGGCCCAAAAATCCAGGGCGGATGGAGCGTCAGCATGTGGAGGTAAACTTGATGCGAACCACGCCATTAAAATAAAGCAAGTAGAGGGCATCACTTGTCCAGGCCCAATCATCGTACAACCCAGCCCAACAATGACTGATAATCATGCGTCAGAGAATCATGTCTTCAACGCCAAAGCTGATACAACGCGCAGTTCCAAATCCAGCGAAGGAAAGAAGAAGCCCCGATTCAAAGCCAAAAATGGCGCAAGGAAAGTGGCGTGGAGAGTTTAAAAGGTCGAAGATTCTACTCATAATCCGGGAGCACTGAAACGACAACGGCAAAGTGATGATATCAAACCCAGTGCCTTCCGGCAAGCTATCGACCCAGCAGACAAGGACTCAAACGTCCAGGGAAAAACCATCAATAGCATTTGCACAGACAAGAGCCTTAATGAGGGACTGGTTCCGACTAAATCTAATTCTGAGATCACTATGGAGTTACAAGAATTGACAGCCCAAGAAGAGCATAGAAATGATGTTGTGGGAAACAAGACAGATGACGTTGGAGAGCTTACCATCAGTAGCAGCGGACAAGATGAGGATATGGTGGAGAACTCTATATCCTTAGCTCACTCAATTGCCACCCCGCAGGGTATGTAATCTTCTGGTTACTCTCTTTCTCTCCTCATAGTTTTTTTATGAATGTCCTCTTCTAGAATGTATTTGTAGCCTACAAGTGGGTTCCAAGAGCCATCAAATATCTATGTCGGCACCATAATATCGATGTTTAGTCATTTTCGAACCGAAAATTTCTGGATTAAGGACTCAGGAGGTTTGTGATAGGCTGAGTTTTTATGGCTGCTTTCGGGTTGAATCAATAGGTTTTGAAGGTGGGCTCTGGTTACTTTGGAAGAAGGAAAATTTCAATATTAGCATCATTAAGAGCATCAGAGACTTCATTCATGCTATGATTAACAGCGACTCGGATTCGTATAGCCTTATTGTTGTGTATGCAGCTCCTACTGTTGCACGAAGGAAAGAGTTCTGGTTAGATATAGATAAGACTCTTGACACTAGTACTGAGCCATTTATCTTTGGTGGAGATTTCAACGTTATACGCTTCTTGCATGAACGGAAAGGAGGGTCCGGGGCACTCCATGCAGATTCTAATATTTTCAACGATCTCATCCTTAGACACGGGCTGATTGACCTTGGTTACATAGGACCCGACTTCACGTGGGATGATGGAAAGTCGAGTAAGAGGAACATCTTCAAGAGACTTGATAGGGTTCTTATGAACCTAGAAGGTCAATTAAGATGGCCTAATGTCCATGTTAGACACCTTGCCAGGTTCTCCTCTAATCACTCCCCTCTTCTTCTTTCCTTAGATGTTGTGATTAATTGCAGGAAAGAGAGAAGACCCTTCAGGTTTGAGGTGACCTGGATGACTCATAGTGATTTTCAACCTATGGTTGAGATGTGTTGGTTTAATAATCCGGAGGTTGGTTCACTTAGCTCTCCCTAATCTTAAAATTCTCTTATTATTTGGAATAGAATTGTGTTTGGTAATATCTTCCGCATGAATCAGGATTCTATTGCCAAGCTCACCAAGGTCCAAACTAGAAGAGGGATCAACGACTCGTTTAGACTTCAAGAGGAGGAAAAATGCTTACAGGGGGAAGTGGAGAGTATCCTCGATCAGGAAGAGGTCTTGTGGTTTCAAAAATCTATGGAACAATGGCTTGAACTAGGGGATCGCAACACATCTTTCTTCCACACCTCCACCATTACTCGAAGAATCAGGAACAGAGTGATGGGTCTTAAGCTCGATAATGATACTTGGGTGGAAGACCCACCTTGCTAGAGCAACATGTTGTCAAGTACTTCAAAGAGCTCTATAGTTTGGGGAGCCCGGAAATGAGTCAGATTGGATCCCTTGACAGGCTAGCTTCCCGACAATGGAGGATTTCGAGTGGCTCAACCTCATAAAACCATTCTATATGGTCGAAGTTTGGAATGCTGCTAAGAGTATGGGAGCATTCAAAGCTCCCGGAATTGATGGCTTTCAACCGGTATTCTACAACAAATGTTGGGATATTGTGGGGCAGTCCTTGAAAGAAGAAGTTTCCCCTTTTTTCCACACTTAGAAGCTATATCCAGGGAGTAACGACACTTCTATTTCTCTCATCGCCAAAGTTGGAAAATCGGAATATATTAGTCAGTTCAGACCCATTGCGCTCTGTAATGTCAGCTACAAGATTATCTCTAAAGTCCTTGTTCAACGCATGCAGAGTGTCAATGGCAAGCTTGTGGGCCCAATTCAAGGTAGTTTCATACCTGGCCGGCTGGCCGCCTTATTCAGGACAACATTGTTCTAATGCATGAGGTGGTTCATTCCATGAGGAGGAAAAAAAACTGGCAAGAAGTGGATGCTCCTAAAACTAGACCTGGAGAAAGCATATGACCGGATTAAGTGGGATTTCATAGAAGATACAATCATCAAATTTGGCTTTCCGAGTGAGTGGGGATGGATGATTCAAGAGTGTATTAACTCTACTAGGATGCAAGTCATTTGGAATAGTGAAGTTACTGATCAATTTACACTGGAGAGAGGTATTAGGCAAGGAGACCCGATCTCGCCTTATCTTTTTGTCCTTTGCGTTGAGAGACTTAGCCACCTCATTTTTGAAGTTGTGGATAAAGGCGATTGGAAACCTATTATCCTTTCAAGAGAAAGCTCGCCTCTATCTCACCTCTTCTTTGCCGACGACGTCACTCTTTTTGCGGAAGCATCCCTCTCCCAAATTAGAGTCATTATGCAAGTTATTGAGGTTTTTTTGCAAAGCCTCGGGACAAAAGGTTAGCATTCAAAAGTCCAAGATTTTTGTTTCCCCTAACATTTCTAAAAAGCTCTACAGGGACATTGAGCACACTAGCGGGATGGAAGTCACCAAGAATTTGGGCAACTACCTTGGTATACCCATACTTCAAGGGAGAGTTGGTAGAGACACATTTACTAGCCTTCTAAATAGAATCAACGGCAAGTTGAATGGTTGGAAAAGCAAGACGCTCATCTTTTCCGGGAGAATTACGCTTACCAAATCTGTCCTCACCTCCTTGCCTATATACTCTACGGCTACCTTGACAGTCCCGCTAGCATTTGCAACGAGAATGATAAGATTTGCCGGAAATTCGTCTGGGGCGATTCAGCGGACCACAGGAGTATACATACTATCAAATGGAGTGAGTTATGCTTACCTAAGGACAAGGGCGGGCTGGGCATCCGCTCTATGCAGATTACTAACAAGGCGTTCCTCGGAAGCCTCGGTTGGAGGTTCATAAAAGACTCTGAAAGCTTATGGGTGCAGGTCCTCAAAAGTAAGTACACCAAAGAGGGTAGAGTGATTCAGACGCAGGCTTCACACATTTGAAATGGAATCCTGTTGAGCATTGCGCAAGTCGTCTGTCGAGGGGCCAAATGGATCCTTGGAGATGGTTCTTCAATTCGTTTCTAGCACGACAGCTGGCTCACCCCGGAGCCACTGAGAGATGTTGCGCTTATTACTCCTGATGATGTGGAATCCATGGTTAATGTACGCCATTACTGCATCGAAAATGAGGGCTGGGACTGGCAAGGATTAAGTGGTATGCTGCCTATTAAAGATCATGTTGAAACTTGCTGCCATCAAACCTTCTGATATTGTTTCGGATCCACAAAACTTCGATCAGCTGCACGTACAGAAGGATGAGCTTGGTTGGGGACCATCTCAGGATGGAGGTTATTCCTCAGCATCTACATACAAATTGTTGACTGGAGTTGATGAGATTCAACAGAATGATGGCCATATTTACAGATCGATATGGAGACTTGGAGTCTAGGAGCGCATCAAAGTGTTTGTTTGGAAACTTATGAAGGGGGGAGTTTTGTGCAATACAGAGAGAAAAAGAAGACACCTTGCAGTAGATGACGCCTGTATGTGCTACTTGCAGTCTTCGGAATCGCTCGTTCACCTCTTTAGGGATTGCCCGAAGACTCAGCTCCTCTGGACAGTCTTACATGCCAACTCGAGTGACAACAGTTTCTTCACTATGCATTTTGCGTCTTGGATTAGAGGTAATATTTCTTCCAACAAATTATTTCGTCATAATTACATGTGGAGTGAAGTTTTTGCAGTTAGCCTCTGGTGGACGTGGAAGTGGAGAAATGAAAAAACATTCAACAATTCAAGCCCGAATGGAGATCAAAGCGATTTTGTGCAAGCTAGAACGAAAGAATACATTGACGTTTGGAGCAAGAGGTACAAGAATCAAGGGAATCGGATAAAAAGCATTGTCAACATCGCTTGGAACCCTCCCCCGGAAGGCTTTGTCAAAGTTAACACGGATGGTGCCAAGAATAAGGATGGTCACTATGCTGCTGCTGGTGTGATTAGGAATAGTGCAGGTGAGTGGTTGAGCGGTTTTGGTGTTAACTTGGGAATATGTTCGGTCCCCATGGCTGAACTATGGGGAATCGTTCATGGACTTAAGACTGCTTGGGAGTTGGGTTATCGATCGGTCATTATTGAAACTGACTCGTACTTGGTAACCGAACTCCTTAAGAAATACATCGCCCCTCATCATTCTCTTGCCAGTCAAGTACGTACGTGCCAAGACTTCCTGAAAAGAGACCGGATTATCCAGTGTCGTCATGCCTACCGCGAGACGAATAGAGTAGCAGACTATATTGCTAGTTTTTCTATAAGCCTTCCTATTGGATTGAATGTATCGTGTGACCCGCCGGAGAGTATAATTGATCTTTTACTTATGATGTAAGGGGTCGGGCTATCCTCTGTGAGGACTACTTAACCTTCTTACCTTATTAATAAAAGCGCGTCTAGATTTCCTTATTAATAAAAGTGCGTCTAGATACCTTATTAATAAAAGCGCGTCTAGATTTCCTTATTAATAAAAGTGCGTCTAGATGCGCCGGTGACCACCGACCCTCCTTCCAAAAAAAAAAAAAAAAAACACTTACACGTCCATACAGCAGTGTTAACTGATGAATCTCCGCAAGCATGAAATCCTGCAAGAACTAATAAACATTTCTTGTCAGAATTTACAACATTTTTGCAAATTTTATCTGCTCATTAATCCTCAACCTCTTCTTCATAACCAACACTTGTTAGTGTAGTAGCCGAAACCACGCGCGGCATGTTATCATCTTAGGCATTGACCAAAGACTTATCACCCAAAAATAGAATAAATAAAAATCATCATTAGGCTAGTCACAATCTAACAAGCAATGCCCCCCGTCTTACTTGGATACAAAATTCACAAGCAATGCCCCCCGTCTTACTTGTATAACTTATTTTCCTCAATGTCCTGTCAGCAAAGACTATATCTAGATCGCTCGACTAGGGAAGCTGTTGAATCAATTAGATGTATGTTCAGTCCCTAATGAAATGTTAAATATATATGAGAGCTGCTGAATATATCTGAGACTCCGAGGCTATAACTTGGAAATTAAACGCTTTTTATATTCATGTTAAAACTCGCACATTACATGCGTATGACGTCATATTATTAATTAAGACATTTTCAAATTAACTCTCGCAAAGTTGCAATTATCATCATCATCAAGTATTACAGTTCCTGTTTCTTATCCTTGACATCAACCTTAGCTGCAGAATCTCCACCTTCAATTCCAACAACCCTAGGTCCCGTTATCTTCTCAGGAGCAAGCTTCTTCATCTGCACAGTCAGCACACCGTCCTCCAGCCTGGCACTCAAACTCTCCACGTCCACATTCTCAGGCAACTTGAAACTCCTCCAGAACTTTCCGCAAGATCTCTCAACACGATGCCAATGATCTCCTTTCTCCTCATTCTCCTTCTTCCTCTCCCCACTAATCCTCAACACTCTGTCTCTCTCGATCTCAATCTTCAGCTCATCTTTCTTCATACCTGGCACATCCACTACGATGACGTGGCCTTCTGGGGTTTCCTTCCAGTCCACCCTAGCCGGTGACGCTAAAACGCCGTCGTTTACTTTGGAGAAGGGGATCTCCTCGAGGATTTGGAATGGATCCGGTACGGCTAACGTGGGCCATATGTCGTCTAGTAGGGGCTGTGGACGACGGTCGAGGAGGAATGGAAGGAGAGACGCGGTGGTCGTCGTTGCCGCCGTCAGAAAAACCAGGAAGGTTGAGAAGATGAAGAATTTGGTAGCAGAGGACATTCTCGGGATATTGTGTTGGTAGTAGGATGCTATTTGTTAATTTGTGTGATCTTGATTTTGGTTCTTGCGGAGGTTGGACGTACAAAGAATGATATTTATAGTGTAGAGCTTAGAGGGGTAGTTATGGAATTATAGTTTTTTTAGTGATGTATTAGATGCAGGAAGAGAGTTGTAGAGAATTCGAGGGTGATCATGAAGATAGAGAAGAAGGAAGAGAGAAGAGGATGGGAGGACGTTCCAGAATTTTCATTTGAACTAGGGGTACTTTTGGAATTATGAATTTCTTAATAAATGGGCCGCTTTTAGAGTCCAAATAGCTCGAGTGGATCGAAGAGGGCAGTTTTACCCGCATTGGTTACCCTGCTTACCCATGAATCCAATCCAACTCAGAAAGGGTATATCGGTTTGGTTGTATCTCCGGTCCAGTATTGTGTACCTGGACCGGAATGATTAGGGTCAAAATGAGTTGGTCCGAAACATATTGAACCAACTTATAGTTATTTCGTTTAATTCAGCCAAACTTATCTTTTCGATTTAGATTTTTGTTCTCTAGGATGAGCAGAAGTTAGGGGGTTTGGTTTAATAACTTTTAATTTAGGTTTTGGTATAACAAGTTGTATTTTCCTTATGTATATGTATAACTTATTTTGAGTCTTCTTTGGTTTCACATATCTATATCATTTATAGACGTTCATTCAGATTATGATATTACAATTCTAGACTGAATTGGATCGTAACTCATATAAACTAACAAAAACATAAACCGTAAACTTAACCATATACATACACTCTAGTTAAATGCTTGGCTCCCATAAAATTACTCCATAAATTTTGACCATTTTAAAAAACTAATAATTTATAGATAAAATCTTAACCGTTAACTAAAATTAGTGATTGTAATTTAGAAACAACTAATGTATAGCCCGCACCTTGTACGGGTATCTTTATAATATTAGTTGTACGAATTTAAAATATATTTATGAAATTTTATAATAATGATTCGGATTTGGTTATTCTCAAAACGAAAAAATAGTTACAAATAAAGAACTTATTATTATTCTACACTACATAAATTTAATCCTTATACAATGCACAAATTTTTTTAAAAAAATTACAATGCACAACTTCGTTATAGACTTATAACTAAATTATTTTAATATATTGTAATTATCTAAATGGAACCCGAAATATAATCTTCAATATCCGTTATTAACCTCTATTTATACAAGTTCTCAAACCATCACTTTTAGTAGGTCAACGACCCATATAACTGATATTAATTTATAAATAAAAATTAACTTAAAATTAGCCAAAAATCGCTGAAAATACTTAGCGACCCACAAAACTGTAGGCCAACGACCGACAAAACAGTAGGTCAACGACCCACATTACAGTAGAACAACGACCCACAAAACAGTAGGCCAATGACCCACAAAACAGTAGGCCAATGACCCACAAAACAGCAGGTCAACGACTCACAAAATAGATATTCACAAGATATTAATCCGTTATAAATAAAAATTATACTTAGCTTAGCCAAAAGGCCAAGAAATTTTTTAAACCCTCTATTTATACAAGTTATCAAGCTATCAGACTTACTTATAATCGATGTGGGATAGAGATTTCCGTGAAATTTTTTTAACGTAAATAGATTGAGCTTATAATCCTTCAAAAATAAATTAAGAAAAAAATAAAAATCTTCCCATTAAATAAATTACTTAAATTTCGACGGTTTAAAAATAAAAGAAATACGTAAACCAAATTATTTTTAAAATATTTAGGAGATCTTGTTCGTTAATTTTACAAAATTTTGTTTTATTTTAGGATTAATAAAAAAGATTTTTATGGTTTAATAAGTTAATTAAAAAAATATTTAACCCTACAAAATTTGTGAGAATGACACGTCAGCTTTAGTGTCTTCTATTTTAGTATATAGACTAGTGTAATACCCGCACCTTGTGCGGGTTTGCGTTTTAAATTTAATTTTATAATACATATTATAATATGTTAAATATAAGGTTCAAATACAATAAATATTAAAATGTGTAATAGTATTCATGCACTCAGTTTAATTATTTAATTTATAAGTAGTATAGTTATATATATATATATATATATATATATATATATATATATATATTCTCTATTGTATTCATTTTTAGGTATGTTATTATCATTGTCGAACATAGTTTTACATCAATTACAAAATAAACTATAAGATAGATAACAAAAAAAATTGCAGCAAAAAAAAAAAAGAGATAATTTAAAAAAGAGAAATATTGCTGATTAAAATAAAAAATTACAAAAATAATATCAATGGTTAAAAAAGAGAAATATGTAACTTTTTTTTTTAAATACTTTTTCAAAAGTTTTGATATTATCTCACAATTATCTCTGATTTATAATTTAAAAAGAGATAATTTCTTAAAAATGAACATTACAAAAAAAACTATACAGTTGATAATTAAAAATAGTAAAAGCTAAAAAAAAAAGTTGAGATTTAGCCTTTTCTATTTAAATGGAGATATCACAAACAGAATACCGTAACAAAAAAAAATTACAGCAAAAACTTAATTTAAATTGCTGAAAAATATTGCTGATTAAAAAAAAAAGTTTTGCTGAGGTTAATTTCTGAGAGGACACGTGGCAAAAATTGCTTCTCCCTTAATATATACTAGTGTATTACCCGCACCTTGTGCGGGGTTGAGTTTTAATAAAGTGTTAGTATCACGCTTTTCAGTTCTCTTCAAGTATTTTTATAATTTTATAAATAAAAATGTGGTGAGTAATTGAGTATGAATGAGATCACATTGTCGCATTAAATTCCGTTTTTTTTTTAAAGCTTTGATAGTTGTGTTTGAAAAAAGATCACTTTGGCAAACATATTGTAGAGCATAATGAGTAACTTTTTACTGATCATTTTAAATATGAACCAACCTTATTTAATAAAAAATTTAAATTATAGTTCAGTCAATATCTGGTACTCGAACTTGCCGATATGATAGGTTGACTTTTGATATGAAAATAATGGTGGTATCAAGACTTGTACATTTTAAAAAATGAAAAAATACTTAAACCAAGAGTGATTATAAGTATTGAAGATGACTCTTATATCGAATAGAAACTACTTTTAAATATAAACCATATTTAAAGTATATTATAAAATTAGTAGTAAAGAATTATCTTGATTATAATGGAATATAAGACAGTGCCTTATTAATATTATTTGTTTAATTTGTGACAAAAATATAATTTTAATTTATTAAAATTAGGATAAAATTTAATTTCAATATTTAGAACTTTGATCTATTAATCATTTCTTATATATTCTCGCTTCATATCCTTTAAGTGTTTTTTTTTATAAATTTAACTTTAAAATTCGATATCAACCTTATCATATTCAAATCACAAGGTGTAAATATATTATTGCTTATGGAATATCCATAAAAGTTTTAAATAATATTGAAAAATATTATAATTATATATATATTTTTTATTTAAATTGATTGATTTGTATGCTTAAATAAATTTATATATATATATATATATATATTATTTATAGAAAAAATAAATATAAATGTGTGTTAAAGTTATTGAAAAGTATTTTTCTTAAAGTTGAACATATTAATCTTATAAAAAGTAACACATTAACTTTTTTTAAAGAATACATTAATTCATTTAACATATACTTATGCGTGTTATTTTGTTTGATTAGAAAACATTTCAAGTTAGATAGAATAGTACTTTATACGATATGTAAAATGTTGATTCGGGTACTAATAATCAAAATACCGATTCACTTGATGTCAATCCAAACGCTAAATAGACCTTGTCACTCATTTAACATATACTTATTATTTTGTTAGCTACGTATTCTTGGATAAATTATTAGATACAATATGAATGTGATGAATATTTTATATCAAATCGCAAATGATATTCTATAACGAAATAAATCATTTATGAGTATGTGTGAAAATGAAATATTTAATCTATTAATCGAAATTGTGAGAATTGGAACAAATCCATACATACACTAAATACTCAACGACCTGAAAAACCTTGTCATAAATCCCTAACATTAACAAATATGAAGCGGAATTATGCGCCTCATCAAGGGAGGAATGAGGTACACAAAATTGTACATAATATGTACAATATCCGGAAAAGTGTATGTTGAAAATTGACTTGATTTATTGCAAGTATCCTATAAACTAATGGTATCTACACAAAAATAATTAGTATAAATCAATAATATATACAATCAAAATTAAGTTTAAACTAAATACTAATTACAGTGGAATTTAAAAAATATATAAAATAATAATAATAATAATAGTATACTTCAATAATATGTGCAATACATACCTTAATTGTGGTTGACGAAAAAAACAAATAAATAGCATAAGATAACGTAAAAGATAAGTTGAATTCAACGTCATAGTTCAAATTCAAATATAGTCAATAACAACTGGGAAGAACAACAAAAAAATTGTGAACTTACGAATTTGTTTTTTTTGAAAGAAAAGTGATGCACTGCCTTGAGGACTGCAACAATGGGGCCATTTGTGAAGTCGTTGAGCTACATTAAAGGCTCGAACCACTCATCGTAGATCCGAGCAAGATCAAGCTCCTTCTACTACAAATATATTGAATCCAAGCAAAAGTGCAAAACCAAGCTCCTTACGACATATTTTCAATTCTTTCTCTTCTTCTTATATTACTAACTCGTTGGAAGTCGGGTTATAAATTAACCTTTCTTATATAGAAGAATGAATCGTATTGTAGAAGCCACAAATCTTGATTGAGATATTCAATTTAAATTTTAATATCGAGATTTTATCAACTAACTGGGATCTCGATCAAGACCTTTCACAATTAATTAATTTAAATTAACAATTTGCGTTCAAGACTTGAATGCTTTTTATTTGTTAAATATTCTAATTTGTTACGTAGTTTGAAAATGAAATCGTAATAATTAATCTTTTAAAATGAAATCGTAATCCAATAGGAATGAAAGTTGGAGATTCACCAAAAAGATTTGTAACTAAAAGATTTGAGATTAGTTAAATCGACAGTTTTGATATCGGAGGTAAGATTAATATTAATTTTTATATTTTTAATAAACATAGTTATTATGACTTATTAATAAATATAATTAATAAATATAATTAATAAACATAATTAATAAATTTTTAAAATAGATTTTTTACTAAAAAATAAAAAAATTGTTAGAATATAAGTGTTACTTATAAAAAATGTAAAGATTTATATGCTTTAGTAAAAATGTTTAAAAAAATTGGAAATCAGTTTAATAAAAAATCGAAAATCAATTTAATTAGAAATAAAAGTTTTAAAATATTTGTAATAACATATTATTAAAAAAAAGTTTTAAAAAACCTGGATCCAGATTTAAAATATATTTAAGTTGTATTAGGGATTTGGTTAAACCTTTAATATTAAAAATAGGAAACTAAATTTAAAATTTGGTTTGAAGATAAATATGAACGGTTTACAATTTTAATTTTTTTAAATAAAATCTCCAGATTTAAAATATATTTAAGTTGTATTAGGGATTTGGTTACCAGACTTAATTTTGTTTTTGTTAAATTTTCGATTACAAAATCATTGTTTAAACTGACGTTAATTCTGTGGGCGACACGTGGCATTAAAATTTTGTTGGGCTGAGGTTAATCGTGGGGGCGACACGTGGCAATAGAGGCTTCTGCTTTAATATATATAAGATAAGATATAGATTTGTAAATTAAAAAACAATTTATAGATGACGATAAAAAAATTCTATAATATAAAATTAAACAAAATATCATACAATAATGGATAAATTAATTTTAATTTAGACAATTATAAACGCTTTTCAAGTTCTCAAAACATCAACCTTCATTGATAATCGACGTGGAATAGCAAATTCGCTGAAAACAGTAAGTAAACGCCCCATAAAAAAGTAGGTCAAAGACCCCTAAAACATATATTAATCCGTTATGAATAAAAGTTATAGCCCAACTTAGCTAAAAGACCACAAAATATCCGTTATTAATATATAACGGATATTAATTTATGAATAAAAATTATACTTCAACTTAGCCAAAAATCGCTGAAAATACTTAGCGATCCCAAAACAGTAGGCCAACGACCCCAAAACAGTAGGTCACAACGACCCACAAAACAGTAGGTCACAACGACCCACATTACAGTAGGCCAACGACTCACAAAACAGATATTAATCTGTTATTAATAAAAATTATACTTAACTTAGTCAAAAGGCCAAGAAATGTGTGATTTGTTTAATCTTCAAACCCTCTATTTGTACAAGTTATCAAACTATTAGACTTACTTATAATCGATGTGGGATAGGGAATTCCGTGAAATTTTTTCAACGTAAATAGATTGAGCTTATAATCATTTAAAAATAAATTAAGAAAAAAATAAAAATCTTCCCAATAAATAAATTACTTAAATTTCGACAGCTTAAAAATAAAATAAATACGTAAACAAAATTATTTTTAAAATATTTAGGAGAGCTTGTTAGTTAATTTTACAAAAAATTTTTTTATTTTTGGATTAATAATAAAGATTTATGGTTTAATAAGTTAATTAAAAAAAGATTTAACCCTACAAAATTTGTGAGAATGACACCTCAGTAGTCTAGTTTAGTAGTATATATAAATATAGATATAGAAGAATAAAGATTTATTGGCCTATAAAATCTTGGAGAATCTCCAAAAAAAGTGTTACTTACAATTTTGAATAGCATTACGTTAGTTTAGTAAAAAAAAGATTTTTGGCTTAAAAAATAATGATTTATTGGCCAAAAAATTGTGGGAGCTCCATTTGATTGCTGCTTCCACAGCGTGCCACATCATCAAATCATGCACTCTCTTTTAGTATGTATAAAATAGAAATAGATTTGGTTTACTCTCTTTTAGTATGTATAAAATAGAAATAGATTTGGTTTACTAGGCTTTTTCAAAAGGTTTTGGTATATTTACTTAATTGAAATATTAAAAAGTCTAGTTACTACTCTATTTTCTCAAAAAGACCTACTTATCAAAATTAGCCTCGTCATTTATTCACCAATGAAGTTACTAAAAAAAAGTAATATTTTATATATAAAATAAATTGATTTATCTCCCTCCGATTTATTAATTGACTTTTTGCCTTAATATCAAGACAAAATTATCAATACATCAAATCACTAACTTATTTTCTAATATAGACTATATTAAGAGATGTCCCAATGAATATAGATTATGTTTACGTAACATTTTATTTTTTTTTGATCTCTTGATGCGTCAAGTATGTTTGACGTAATCAAAATGCTTTTCTTTTATCAAAAAATTGCACATTTAATCAAGTTTTAGTATTGAAACTTCATATAAATCACTAATTTATTAATCTCTTATTAAAAAATTACATATTTATATATAAACATGGTTTAAGAGAAATAAATCGCCACTTTAATACTATAAATGAGTTATTTTATTTATAAAAAAATTGATAAAAGTGAAACTGTTGGGACCAAAGAAGGAATTAGCCTAAATTACAATCATGACTCTCGGACTCAACTCGCGTTCGGCTTGTTAAAAGTTCGGTTCGGACTCTGCTCGTCTTGAGCATGCTATAAACGAGCCGAGTTTAAACACGTTAAAGCTAGACTTGTATAACACCCCTACAATTCAATAACAAAAAGGTCCGCGCAGAGATGCTTCACCGTAAAATACTTTGAGCAAAGAAAGCATATGATGGGTGTAAATGTGTAATAGTGTGGAATATGATTCCTCCGAGCTTTCGGTGGCCTGCTACTTTTGTTACTTTTACGCCTTGATACATCAACAACTAAGAACTGTAACATTTCCTGCATCAGCAACTGCAATCCTTCCTTTGAATGCACCAAATGAACCAATGAAACCGGAGTTCCTAAGCAGATCAAACATGAATCAAACAAGGAATTCACCTTCTTCCTCTTGTCCATCCAAGAAAACCCATCAATCCAGCTTCGTCTCGATCTGTAAAGGGAAAGCTATAGAATTCGCCTGCAACGGGTGCTTGTTATGTGTATCATGTCCAGTTGCCATAGCATGGTGCTTCATTAAGATCCCGTGCGAGATTGGCTGGCAGAGTGCGTGTTATGTCAAAAACCGAGCTTGTTGTTGGTGTATTAACAAGAGAATTTGTGCAGCAGAGTATACTTCTTTCTCTGACATTGAAGATGAAGGTCCTCCGCGGATCAAGAAGGTTAATGCTGCATTTCCGATTTGTAAGGGTTGTTAATTTTTCTTAGATCCGACGGGTCAAAGACGTGCAAGGCGCACGTCTGGCTAGCCACACACAGGCCCGGGAGGAGTAACCCATGGAGCTCATATGCTAGTCTCACAACATATATTTAACCCCAATTCTTTCTATATTAGTCTTTTTTGTAACACCTTTTCAAGTTGAGGCATGAATACCCAACATACCTAACTTGCAAAGACTTTATTTAATGAACTAATGTCCTATCGACAATCGCTTCAGTAAGGAAAGACCTCTAGATCTCCATAACAGACCAAGATCTATATTTCCTTTTTAAATGAATATATAGACGAAGGAGATTCAAAGTTAAATCAATGATTATATAGGGGGCTTCTACAACTGATTCTCATGTGATCATTGATCTCAAGAATGCATTCAGGTGTATCAATAATGCTATGTCAAGTACTCGGGATACTAGGCTTGTCTAGTACCCCGAATAGCTTTCCTCTTACAAAAATGAAAATTAAAAAATAAGTAAAGCTATGACAGTAAGAAACATACCCCTAAAGGTGCAGAAGCTAATTACGTGATCAAGCCTAACCGAAGGTGATGAACTACTCTCTAGTCGTGAATTAGGTAGGAAATCTTTGCTTATCATCTTCTGTTTACTCTGATGAACTACCGCTATCTTCATCACTAGTATAAAATTCATCATCTGATGTTAGATCATCATCTTCTTCAAGCCCAGAAGTATGAGGCGTCCTTGACCTGAGCTCCTCCATCAGCTCATCATCAGTGTCGTTATGCTTCCCTGATAGCTTCCTTTGTAATATTGCTTCAAAGATGGAAGGAAGTACTTCCATGTCACCTTCCAAGTACGTATTTATCCTCTTCTGTAGCTCTGCCATCATATACAGCCAATAGTTAGAGAAAGATATTTGATGTCACAAATTTCTAATACTAAAACAATAAGCAAATGAAAGAGGCAGAAAATCAGGTTTCCCTTTAAATTACAGAAAACTTGGACAAAAATAAACTGCATTATCAGAGCTCGTAGGTCACATCTAACACGCTGCTTTGACTATCTGACATGTACTAAAAACTGAGCTCGAGTGCTTGACTATAGGTGTAATATTAAAACACTAGTTCAAAGAGAAATATAATTACATGAAAATCCACAGAACAAAATGAAAATTTATAACAACTTTGCTGTCATTAACAGTTTAGCACCCATCTCATTAATTTACTCGCTTGAGGAAAATGCAGACATATTAATATCAATGACATTAAAAAAAAAACTTTTGAATAGTTACTTTCTCATTATCAAGAAGCAAGGACTTACAATAGAGACAGACAAAAGTTCTAATTCATCAAGCTTGCCCCTGCTCCAACCCTACCTTATATATCCAGTTGGAATACAAAGGGACTGTAGGGACATTCAGACATAAAAATGGAAATGTGTATGCATGCCAGGGAATGATCCATACCAGAAGGTGGCAAGACATGTCACCAATTGATGAAATTCGAAAAAATGAAAAGTTAAAAAGAAAGTAAAATTACATGATCCCAAATCCAATGCTAAATGACGCTGGAAGATGTGCAGTTCTTCAGGATAATAACTATTTCTTTAAAACTTGGAGAAAATTTCAATTTGTTTGTTCAACGGGCTCATTATTCTATTGGAAGATTTCCATTATTGCAATCCTCTTTCAGCTCTTAATTCATACATAACACATAAGAAAGCATATATGGTCCCTCTTGGCCGGAGCTAATATTCCAGTAACCACACACACATGAAAAGTGGTAAGGAAACGGGGTTCTGCACTTCTACCTACCTGATAAATCAATAGTATAAGCTACAGCCAAACATGTGCATGACCTTACAAGGAGGGACTGAGAAAACAAGGATAAAGCTTACAATTTTACTACCATAATGTGCCTCTAGCAAGCTTAATCAAAATTTCCCAAATTTTAATAATCCAAACTAAAGTAGAAGCAGTGTTACTCAATAACAATTTCTTACAATGAAAAAAATTAAATAACTCTTGTTAGGCAGTCTTATGAGATATGTAACTGTGATGTATAAAAAAAAAGAAGCATAAAAGCAATAGTGTTTGGGTTACTATAGGGATACAATTATACAAAACGTCAAACTTCCTAAGCCTCTGAATAAACCCTCAATGAAATCCATCGCGAACTATTCTAAACACCTCAAGACACTATCATATTGTGCTTAAGGCATATACCACAACTCTTGCAGTTGAATGTAACATATTTTTCAACCCTTTCTGGTATAACACACACAGGTAACAGGTTAAGCAACAAACTTTATGAAGTTACCCTAGAAAAGAAATATACTGCGTCTGCACTGCAACTAATCGATCAAATTAAGTTGAATTATCAAAGTTTTAAGTGATGAATTGACGACGAAGAGTAAATAGAATACCTTTGGTGCTAATATCATCGCCACCCGATGATGCATCATCGCCAGGTGAACTGATCGCGGCGGTTGGATTAGCTTCGGGGCGAATCGGGTTCTGCAAAGAGAAATTAGCTTTGGACGAGAAGAATCTAGTAATTGTAGGAGAAGAAGAAGAGGTAGGAGAGAGATTAATCCAATTCGGAGGTGATGGAGAATGAAATGGGCGTGGGAAGCTCCCCTTGAGAAGGATAATTGCTCTTCTGCTCATGGTCTGCAAACTCATCTTCAACTTCCGAGCGACGAACGGGGAGGATTTTGTTAGGGTTTTGGTATATATTTTTATTATTAAAGAGAGTGATTTTTCTTTTTATAATAGAAATCGGTTCGAAAGTCATCTAAACGGTTGATTAAAAGAAGAAAAAAAAAAAGGGGCAAGAGGTTGTATTTAAATAATTGATTAAAAAGAAAAAACTTCAAAGACACAAATGTGTTTGACACGTATAAAACACTAGTGTTTATGCGTGTTTGGTAGTGTTTTTCATTTTAACGGGGGTTTGGTTGTTTATAAAACATATTTAGTGTTTTTTGATTTGAGAAGTGTCCTCAAACACTAGTGTTTTAATGTTGGAGTTGACTATGTTACCCCTATCATTTTAACATTACAATCTCTCATCACTCAACAACAAACTTTCATTTCATCGGTTGGTTTTACGAGAATTGACGAACGACAATGACGACGAAGAAGAAGAAGAAGAAGAAGAAGAAGAAGAAGAAGAAATGCTTCAAAAACTGGTAATTCTTCGTTCCTTCTTTATTCGGTGCTTTTTCATTCTATCACATTGTAAGAGCCTTAGTTTCTTTGTGATCCCGCGACCGCGCCTCGGCTTAGCTGCATGTGTGGAGCCGCCCCCAGGGCACTGATGACCCGTCCCTGCGGTTTGCAAGGTGGGTGCCACCTTCTTTGACCGTCTTGCTTCCCGTTTTCTTACCCTTTAAGTCTCTTATTTCTCTTTTCCTGATGAGGGTTTTCTATTGCTTCTCCATACTTCATCTTCCTCTCCCTACGTTCTTTCTCTCTCTTTCTTCTCTTGAATTCTTTGGTGTTTTTTTTTCTCCCTTTTCAAGTTAGATCTTGAAGTTGTGGTTGTTGTTGAGTTGTTGGTAGATGGTTGATGTTTGTTGTGGCTTGAGAGGCTCAACCTTGTGAGATCTTGTTCTGGTTGTGCAGTGGTAAGTTCTTCATTTCTTTTCTTTCTCTCTTTCTTCCTCTTCTCTTCCTTGGTTGGGATCCCACAAGCTTGCACTTCTGTTAAGCCTTTGAATGTTGTGTATGTATATGTATGTTGATGTTGGGTTGCCCTTGACACCTTTGAACGAGAGATCGGTGGGAAGTCAGAAGATCACCTTCTGTTGTATTGTCGCCCCCCGCGCCTTGTTAGTGCCTCCCCAGCGGCTAAAGCTGTGTCACTGCCCATGCGGCTTTGTCCCCCGCTGTCGCGACTTGTCACCGCCCCTACGCCCGTTCATTTCCGCATGTGCAACTTTGTCCAGGGCATACCAAGTGTTGGTATGTGTCCTTTCCTTCCTTTGAGTTTGATGTTGTGATATGTTGAGGAAATGCCTTAGGCATCTTTGAGTTTTGATGAGTTATCGAGGATTAGTTTATGTGTAACAGTCAAAAATCGAAGATGACCTAATCGAGAATTTTAAGGAATTAAATCCGTTTTAACACGAGATACCTCTCGAGGTAACTTGCTCCTAGATGATATTACAACCCGGTGTTATTTGGAGCATTTGGGAGCTTCAATTAACAAAAATGCAGTTGAAAAAAATGATCAGGACATCGGACATGTCCTAGATATGAAAAAAAACATAGAAAGGCAAAACGGCCAAAAGAGTCGCTATTTCGTTTCTTAGCGGCTAAGAAAGACGGCTTAGGAATATGCGTTTTTCGAGACAATTGCGGAATAATTATCCATACAATATTCCAGATTTATTATTCCAATTTCGAGAAGTTTGGAGAAAGGGGCTTAAACCGCTTTCGGATCGGTGAAAGGATAATTATCGACTCCGCTAAAGGATAATTATCGTCTTCGCTATAAATAGCGGAAATAACGTTTATTAATTCATTTCCTTTCACGTTTTCTCGTAAAAGCTCTGATTTCTCTCAATCTTCAAACTCAGATCTACTCTCCGTTTCTAATCCGATTTCAAATCCGTTAGAGTTTTTAGATTTCTCTCTTCATTCTCTTCATTTTGGTACCGAGTTTCTACATTTCCGCGCAAGGGAAGACCTGGTCGAGCATATATGATACTAGGGAGGTTTCGTCGCTCAGATTCCGGTGAATTTGATGGTGTCCGAGCGTAGCCTGCATCGTTGTGATTCCGAATCTTCTTTCGGATCGTCAATCAGGTTAGTAACGAATAAGTTATGAATTTATTCGTTTTCCGTATTGCGATTTAGCCTAAATTGACCTTAGGCTTGTCAAAATGGATAATTGGAAATTCCATTATGCTCGTTACTTTATTCTGGTGATTATGGGTTGTTTGTTTGATGAGATTTGATGACAGGTGGGTTCAGAAATTGTCTGCGGGCAAAACGTTGTTCTGGCGAAATTTAATTAATTAATTAAAGGTTAATTAATTAAATTAGGATTCTAGAAAATGCTATAAGCTAATTAAATTCAAAGGAATGAATTTAACTGGTGTTTGAAGCGAGAAGTTTAATACGAGGAATATGATATTCTCCGCAGGTGTTGTTGAAGGTTTTGGTTAACTATAGCTTAGTTCTTTGTGAGCGTATCCAAGCACGATAAAGGAGGATAGTCCGAGTGGGAAACAGACTCAATAGTTGGTTTGCGAGGTTTTACTGTTCTTACCTGCGAGGTAGGTGTATATGAATTACACTTGCTTAATATATGTTATGTATTTAATATGCTATGATTTTATGCATGCTTGAGTGTATATATATGTTTGTTATGATTGTATGCATGCTTATATGTATATGAGTGAGACGATGATGATGACGACTTGATATTCCTTATGAAAGCAAGCATGAGGTACATGAGATGATAGTGGAAAGAATGTGATGAAAGAATATGATGAAAGCATGAAATTGAGTTATGATATGAAAGTGATAATATAGGATGGTAATTGATTAATTAGCTCAACTGGGTCCCGCACGGGTTTCCGGGGGACGAGGTCGCTACCTGATCTACAGGGGGCCTCAGAGGTCGCTACCTGATCTACAAGGGGCCTCAAGATAAGAAAAACAGCCAGAGGTCGCTACCTGATCTACAGGGGGCCTCAAGATAAGAAAAATAGTCCAAGATCGCAACCTGATCTACAGGGGGTCTTAGGACAAGATGGCCGAGGTCGCTACCTGATCTACAGAGGGCCTAGGACGCTATCGGGTTGGCTAACCGAAAGAAAAAAAAAGAAAGAAAGAAAAGAAATACGAAAGCACATGAGAAAATATATCGTACGATTAGTTGGGGCTAGTTAGTTAATTATCACCTATGCATCGATGTAATCGAGTCTAGCATGTTATGTGTTATGTTATGATTATTTTTATGTGATGAGATGATATGTTTATATGTGATGTGTGATAACATGCTTGAATGTTTATGTGAAATGTGATATGAATGGTTGCGGAATTATATGTGAATGTGGATATGTATGTGTACTTTGAAATGTGAGGAATGGTATAGAGTGTCCTTTGGGGACGGGATATTAGATACTTATATATATTGGGAGAGTGCGATTTGTATACCCTTACTGAGCGTGTGGCTCATTGTTGTTATATCCACATATTTTTCAGCTACTCAGGCTCGGCCTGATCAAGGCAAGGACATTGGACCCAACACCTGGATTTGAGATCATATCAGGTGTTATGGGATGCTACCGCCTAAGATGTTTTGCATGGTTTTTAAAACAGTTGTGTTTTGGTTAAACGGAGTTTTATGACGTATGTTAGTATGTGTATATGTTGTGAATATGGTTGTAAGATAAAGTTTTAAAAATTTCCGTTTTCCGCTTTTCCGCTTATTGCTTTAAACAGGGTTAATTAATTGATAATCAACTAGAAATGAAATAGGTGTCACATTATGGGTTATGATCTTGGAGATTAGGAGGTGGAATCTCCTAGCCTATGTCAGTGTTTGATGTCGTGTGCCTTGCTTATACACACACTGATCGTTTCCTCGAGGGGCAACCGTGACCACTATTTAGGACTGCCTTGCGACAAGTAAGTCCTTTGGGCTTACTTAGATCGCCCCATCTTTCTATCATTGGTATCAGAGCTCGGGATCGAGGAGAAACTTCAACTACTTCTTCTTGATTGTTTGAGTTGGATCAAACTATGAGTTTGAGTGGCGGAAGCGAACGGTTGATCCTTCAAAAGGATACTCGAATGTGGAGGCTTGGATCAAAGACTAGATCCAAGCAAGAACTCTAAGAGGGTGGGAGAAGAAGGTGATGCCTAAACTAAGTAAGAGGGTTTTCCTTCTCAATACTTAGTATTCAACTTTAGACATCCTTTTACAAATGAGCCAAGCCATCCTTATATAGTGGATGGGGGCTAACCAAAGGTTCAAACATAAATGACAATTAAAGTCGGAATTAAGTTCCGAATATGAAAGGTCTTAAATATGAAAGGTCGGAATTTAATTCACGGAACTAAGTTCCGGAATTAAAGTTCCGAATATAAAAATACCTATTATTAAATAGCCGAATAGTAATAATGTCTTCAAAATGTGCGGGTCCTTCTAGCCGGAAACACGGATGGCATCGCCATCCGGGGGCGTATCATTCTCCTCCTCTTAAATGTGAAACGTCCTCGTTTCACCGTCAAAAAAGAAAGGAGTCACTTGAGGAACAAGACCCTTGAAATTCAGCCTTGGATGCATAATGTCGAAGTCGGGTGGCTTGGACTTGTAGTCCTTCAAAAGGTCAGTGATGCCGCCAAGATTGTCGGACATAAAGAGGAAAAAGTCCGGATCGGGAGACTCGAACTTATAGTTTAACATGGTGGTGACGTTGTCGAACTTGCCTCTTATGGCGCAATTGGTCTTGACTTTGGATGACGGAGGCATGCTGAAAATTTTGAACGACAAGCCAAGATGAAAGTTAGTTGGTATTATAAAGACAAACCTCGGATCATACGACTCGAATTTGTATTCCATCAACACCATTGTGCCGTTGTCAGAGTCAATGATTTCTTCTTTCTCAATGATGGCTTCATCTTTGTCATCTTGAAAGTACTCTCCACATAACGGATTGACAAGATGAATTGGAATAACCGGGGCATATGATTTAATGACGACATCTTCCTCGTCTGCAACTTCGTCACACAACGGTTGGAACACCAACTCACACCGTGGTTGTGACACCGTTTGAGGTTCTTCTTGTTGGGCGGCCGTCATGAGGGAAGCCATTTGTGCCTTCAATTTTGCAATCTCTTCCCTTAAAGACTTATTCTCTTCTTGTTGTTTCTTGTAGGGATTTTCTTCAAGATAGGCACTTTGTCTTCGAGCAACATAGGTATCCTCATAATATTCTTGCCGGTATGGATACCGTCGGTGCCCGTTCATCGAAAAAGTCGGCCTAGGTGGGTCCGGAGGAGGCAACTACTCCTCGTCCTCAAAATATTGTCTCCGTCTGTACCTCCGGGAGGTTTGTTTGGCCGCTTTGAGCTTTAGTTCATATGGAGAAGGCAACCACTCTCCATACAAATCAAACTGATCATCATCATCATAGAACATGATGAACGATCAAGAACACTAAAGAACACAATGAAGATCTTCAAAGAACTCCGAAAAACACTTGAAGAATGATGAAGATCTTCGAAGAACACTTGAAAAAGGATGAAGATATTCGAAGAACACTTGAAGATCTTCAAGAACACTGAAGAGAAAAAATATTTTGATGATGAACAATCAAAAACAGAAGTAAAGAACTTGACCTCGATCCTGAGCTCTGATACCAATGATAGAAAGATGGGGCGATCTAGATCGAGGAGAAACTTCAACTACTTCTTCTTGATTGTTTGAACCGGATCAAACTATGAGTTTGAGTGGCGGAAGCGAACGATTGATCCTTCAAAAGGATACTCGAATGTGGAGGCTTGGATCAAAGACTAGATCCAAGCAAGAACTCTAAGAGGGTGGGAGAAGAAGGTGATGCCTAAACTAAGTAAGAGGGTTTTCCTTCTCAATACTTAGTATTCAACTTTAGACATCCTTTTACAAATGAGCCAAGCCATCCTTATATAGTGGATGGGGACTAACCAAAGGTTCAAACATAAATGACAATTAAAGTCGAAATTAAGTTTCGAATATGAAAGGTCTAAAATATGAAAGGTCGTAATTTAATTCACAAAATTAAGTTCCGGAATTAAAGTTCCGAATATAAAAATACCTATTATTAAATAGCCGAATAGTAATAATGTCTTCAAAATGTGCGGGTTCTTCTAGCCGGAAACACGGATGACATCGCCATCCGGGGGCGTATCAGGTGTTATATTATTTGAGCTACTTTGGCTCGTCTAGGAAAAATGTAGGCCCGAGCTCGTTCACTTTCTAAACGAGTCGAATACGAACATATCATAAAGCTCGTTTAAAATTTAGGTTTGACTTGTTTCTATACTAGCCGAGTTTGAACATGTCAACACTCGACGTGTATAACAAGCTTAATAATATGGCATCCATTATATTTGTCTAGAGCCACAATGCCGGAAAATCCCATAATATTATGAACAAAGTGCATACGAGCGTGCACACACATTTGAGCCCAACATTTAATATGAGGAGTAATCGACCTTATATACTAAGATCGAAATGTCTCAACTTTAGATGTGAAAATTTATTAACTCAAACAATAATATCATTAGTGGCCCAAAAAAGATGCGATGATTCATTTCCAACAAATAAGGAATTTCATAAAATTCTTATTATCGTAGAGATTTTTTTAATGATTTCATAAGTATTTATGCTCCAATGTTAACAAGAGAATAAATAGGATCACCTTAAACTAACCATGCTCTTGGAAAAATTGGTGGTTAGATTCACTATTTTTAAGATGAAAAACAAAACAATAGCTATGCATTTATTGATCTTCCTATACATTTTTGAGAAACTTCAAACTTTTTCAACATCTTGGTATTAAAGTTTTATTCTATGTGGAAGTCTTTTTCATAATAGCACGTGTACGTGTAACTATGTTGCACAAAGAAGGAAACAAAACTGAAAACAAAGAAACACAACTAGAAAATGAAAAGGGCAGTCCTATAAAGTCATAGGAAACTGGAGTGCATAGAGGTTTTTAGGTTTTGTATCATAATTAGACAATGCAAATGCCATCTTGAAGGAGAATGTTTTGATGACCCTAAGGGTGATTCACCATCTACCCCACTTTCTAAAATTAATTGTTATTTTATTGGTTGTTGGTTAAGTGGGAGACAAGCCTAGTTAATAGGGATTTTTATTTATCTTTTTAAAAAACTTGTTAATTATGTAGGATTATGAATGGGCTTCTATTTTAGACGGGCCTAAATATATCCATATTCAAGTCCAGCAAATCCAGAGTTATTTTTTTAATCAAATGATTGGATCCATATTCAAGTCTACTAATTGGATCCATATCCAAGTCACTAAGTCTAGAATGATTCTTGGGCCTAATGAAGAAGATACGTATCCAACATTGTTCCAAAGCAAAATCCTTTCTTCTGTTTTTCATCCGTATGTCCAGATCGATTTTGGATCAGCCGCTTCGACGTCGTTGCATAAGAGATATCACCTTCACCTCCTCAAATCGACGCCGTTGCAGAAGGGGCACGCAGGCACGCAGTTATCTTCTTGTCGAGTAACTCACTCATTCACAACAGTCACGCAGGTATCTTCCTCATTACTAACTCACCCCTTTGCACAATCGATTGAATGTTTGCAGGTCCTATCTTCTTCATTACTCACTCATTCGTTCACAACAGGCACGCAGGTACGTTTGAAAGGTATTTCGAAGGTTGCACGCAGATCCTATCTCTCCTTAAATTAGCAGCTGAGAGATTGACGCCGTATGCTATTGAAGATTGACGCCGTCTGCAAAGGAGAACTGGTAAATGCCTCTCATCAAATTAGGGCTTTTCTCATGCTGTAAATTTCTCTCTTCAAAGTACGGCTAGATGTATTAGACCGGCGAGCTTATGTATTGGACCACCTAATTAGGGCTTTTCTCATGCTGTAAATTTTTTTATACCTCTGCAGCTTGTTTTCAGCTTGTTTTCCGCTTGTTTTCATCTTGTGTGTTTGACAGAAGATAAACTCATTGACAGAAGGGCTTTTATCATGCTGTAAATTTCATTCAAAAAAGAAGACTAACACTCACCATTAAGTTCGTTATACTTATGCAGTTGGCTTCGTATATGACTTTAGTGTTTAATATTGGTATCTTAAGGCTAGTTTATGACTCCCTTCACTGCTTACTGTATTGAATGAAGTACATGTAAAAATCAGCTAATATAAACACAATTTATAACATGTTGTCATTCTCTATAACCACTTGCTGATCTTTATAATTGGTATCTTAAGGCTAGTTTAGTGATTAATATTGGTATCTTAAGGTTAGTTTATGACTCTCTTCACTGCTGCTTATCTTACTTACAACTGGAAATTGCATATAAACGAAATTTTATGCTGTGACAAAAAATAAACTTCTATGCTGAATGGAATTGCAGTGATATGAATTAGATTTTGTGTCTGCCATTTTCAACTTATCTTATGACAGTAAACTGCAAAGATATAAATAAGAAATAGTACTTGCTTTATATAAAATGCCTTAATTCCATACAAAATTTTCAATGAATTAGTAGAGGAACAGTCTCTAACTAATAAATTGAATTGAGCATTTTAGAATATAAAAAACATAACTACAAGTTCATTCTTAATAGATTAGAGAAATGATATATCTATCTAATCAATTGTAATAATCTCATTAGGCTCTTTGTTACTCCCAACAGCTTCTTCGTTCAACATCTCATCAACTTCCTTCTTGATCTCAATAACTTCATCCTTCTCCTTGTTCTTCTTTGCAAAACCTTTTGGACTAGCCATTGACAATCTTTTCTTTGTGGTTGTGATTGGAGTCTGAATGACTTGACTGATTCTGTTTGCTTCTTCATTGTAGAGGAATAGGTGTTCGTGCAATGGAGAATCCATTCCCATCATATTCTTTAGATTGACACAATTGTTGAGGTCGGCTTCAATTTTCCTGGGGAGTAGAACTCTTGCCTCCTCAACAAAATTCATGTGTTTTTGCATTAGGCGCTCATAGAGTATGCGGACTCCTTCTGGAGTGATTCTTGGCGTGCAAACAGCCTTGCTATTAGCAGTTGAGCTCTTTTCGACTGGGGTTCTTGGAGATGCCATTGTAGTTGACTGTTGAGTGGTGATGGCTGGAGTGGAAAAAATTAACGTGCCATCTACCTATTTATTCTAGAAGTACATAGGAAATCAACAAGACTTTACATTTATTGTGCTTGCAAAGCATGTTGTATAGCTGCAAAGGATGCTCTTTTGGGTTCTTTTTCAATGTAGCATTCATTGTTTCAAATTTAATATAGCTTTATAAAATTACTGCAGTACAATAAAATGGCCATAAAATACCAACTTACAGCAACTTAAGTACCCTTAAGTACTGTGAAAGCTATGAATAACGAAAATGGCCATTCTATAAAACTTACTGTCAAAGTTATGATTTGTTTTTGTAACAATTGTGATTTGTTGAAATTAGGAAGTTCAGAATTTGACTGTGTACATATGAATGAATACTGGGAGAGGCCATGTTCAGTTTGGAATAAAACACAGATGACGAAATGACATAGAGAAAAGTACATTCTATTGGTATTAATATAATTATATTAAATTGTAAAAATATTTGGATGATCACATGCTATTGATTGATATACCAGATAATAATAAGATGCCAAAAATATTTGATCATTAGGTTTGCAAATTCTCAACTGCTTTTTATTGCTTTCATTTTTTTATATTGTAGGAAGCATCTAATTTGCTTCTTGGGGTCTATTTCTTAATTATATATTAAATATTACTTTTCATTATTATTAAGTACGTATAAAGAATTGCCAAAAATACTCTTACTTTCTGCGTCTCCCCATCCCTACCCAACCTAATATATATATATATATATATATATATATATATATATATATATATGAGACCATACCTTATATATGTTTTATATTCGTCACATTTCTGACCAACTTGACAAATTATCAGAAAGTTTCAAATATAATTTTCATATTATTTTGATATTTCGAAAATGCAAATTATTTGAAAAGTTTAAATTGTATTCATCAAATGCATGCTTCTTATTAGTTTTTAAAATAAATTATAATGTGGATGTTGGAAGTAAGTACAACCGATTCAAAAAACAATGTTATTGATATCTCGTATTGGTTCGACTAAGGTTGATTCCGAGACTAGCAACTAAGGTTGATTCCGAGGGGCGAGAGACGCAACTATGTTATTGACATCTAGTATCAGTTCGACTAAGGTTGATCCTGAGACTAGCGACTATGTTATTGATATCTCGTATTGGTTCGACTAAGGTTGATTCCGAGACTAGCAACTAGGGTTGATTCCGAGGGGCGAGAGACGCAACTATGTTAGTGACATCTAGTATCGGTTCGACTAAGGTTGATCCTGAGATTAGCGACTATGTTATTGACATCTCGTATCGGTTCGACTAAGGTTGATCCCAAGACTAGCGACTAGGGTAATGATATCTCGTATCGGTTCGACTAGGGTTGATCCTGAGACTAGCGACTATGTTATTGATGTCTCGTATCGGTTCGACTAGGGTTGATTTCGAGACTAGCAACTAGAATTGATTCCGAGGGGCGAGAGACGCAACTATGTTATTGACATCTAGTATCGGTTCGACCAAGGTTGATCCTGAGATTAGCAACTATGTTATTGATGTCTCATATCGGTTCAACTAGTGTTGATTTCGAGACTAGCAACTAGAATTGATTCCGAGGGGCGAGAGACGCAACTATGTTATTGACATCTAGTATCGGTTCGATCAAGGTTGATCCTGAGATTAGCAACTATGTTATTGATGTCTCGTATCGATTCGACTAGGGTAATGATATCTCGTATCGGTTCGACTAGGGTTGATTTCGAGACTAGCGACTAGGGTAATGATATCTCATATCGGTTCGACTAGGGTTGATTTCGAGACTAGTGACTAGGGTAATGATATCTCGTATCGGTTCGACTAGGGTTGATTTCGAGACTAGCGACTAGGGTAATGATATCTCGTATCGGTTCGACTAGGGTTGATTTCGAGACTAGCGACTAGGGTAATGATATCTCGTATCGGTTCGACTAGGGTTGATCCTGAGATTAACAACTATATAATTTAAAAAACATATAGAGTAAAAAAAAATTAAAGATCAAATGGCCGGTTGGACTAGGCGTTGAAGGGGCTTTACTATTTTTTTTTTGATAAGGAAGGGGCTTTACTAGTTTAAAGTTAAAAAGAAACAAGAAGATTAGGGTTGAAGAGTTGAGGGGCGGGCTTTATTTTTATATTTTTTTAAATCAAAAGATCGAAGGGGCCGGTTGGAGTAGGCGATAAAATTTATTTTTATATTTGTTTAAATCAAAAGATCGAAGGGGCGGGCATTAATAGGGTTGAAGTCTTCTTGGGGTACGCAGGCACGCTGGTGTCTTCTTGGGGTTCGCAAGGCACGCTGGTGTTTTCTTCATTAGAACAAACATCAAAGCGCCAGTTGGACTAGGCGTGAAGACTTGAAGGGGCACGCAGGCACGCAGTTATCTTCTTGTCGAGTAACTCACTCATTCACAATAGTCACGCACGTATCTTCCTCATTACTAACTTACCCCTTTGCACAATCGATTGAATGTTTGCAGGTCTTATCTTCTTCATTACTAACTCATTCGTTCACAACAGGCACGCGGGTACGTTTGAAAGGTATTTCGAAGGTTGCACGTAGGTCCTATCTCTCCTCAAATTAGCAGCTGAGAGATTGACGCCGTATGCTATTGAAGATTGACGCCGTCTGATAGCATGAATTATAGTCTATATTTTGGGGTTTGTTTGGACGTTTTATCTTTCATAATCTGCATGTTTGTATGTACATTATGTGATTTTACTACCATTTCATCTACCTTTGCGAGAATCGAGGTCTACACCTAGTTTCGTTGTAATTGCAGGTAATATGGTACGTTTTGCATCAAAAAGGAGCAAAAGGAGTCATGAGTCATTTGGAGCTACATCCAGGAAGCATAGCCATGGATTAAAGATTTACTTTGGACCAGTTTTGAGAGATTTCACATTCAGTTATGACTCACCTCGGTTGACCAGAGATTCATCTCGACCGAGGTGATCCAGAGACGCCGACTCGACCGAGGCGAACACCTAGGACGCGGCGAGAATATTTTATTCTTGGCTGAGATCTTTTAAAATTGGAAAGTGATCTTATATTTTTGGGCTTGGCTCCTGGAAGGAAGGAGATATGCAGAATCATATATTTTGCCTATATTTATGGGAGAATATCTTTCTAAGATTTATTATCTTTGGAGGGTTATTTTCCTATAAAAAGGGTTGGATTTTCCACAAATCCGATCGTGCTTAGATCGTGCTTAGATCGTGCTTAGATCGTGCTTAGATCGTGCTTAAATCCCGCTTACACCGAAAAATACGCAGCAGCAGCCTACTCCAAGTTGGGAGGATTGAAGAACCTTTTTGAAGGTTGAAGGAAGATTGAAGTCCATAGCTTTTATAGCTTTATTGAAGGGTTTGTAAGATTGTCTTCAATTCCCTCAATTGTTGTCTTGTCGTTTTTGATTGTTATCCAAAGAACGCTTTGTTGTGATATTTGATTCAGTTATTGAAGTCTTTTCATTAAATTCTTCTTTGTTCAAATATTCACCTTCTTCCCATATATTTTAATACTTTCATTATGATGATGAGTGGCTAATTTCCTTGTGTGATTCTAGGGTGATTGGCTGAAGGTTGTGGGAAAAACAATGATAGAATAATCTTAGATTCCAGTAGGATCCTGAAAGTTCGAGTCTTTAACCTTAACCCTAAGCATCTCGTTCAGTCAATGAACACCTCGGCCGGGGTGGAAACTGGCTGACCGAGGTGACTTATCTGATCCATAACTGAGAGTTAAGTGTTAGAGTTTGCCAAATCCTATTCTTATTACACCTTTCCTGGTTCAAAGCAAGCTTAGGATGAGACTTACCCGGTAATTCCTTAGTTTGTGTATTAACGATCATAAGTATAGGTAATAAAGGTTTGTCCTTTATTGGGGTTTGAGTGTGCTTCCATCCCATCTTTGTGAGTTAGCCTGAGACTTACCCGGTAAAGGTTGATTCTATTCCCTTAGATGGTGTGTTAGTTTGAGGTTATAGTTCTTTATCATGATTCCTTAAGACTTACCCGGTAATAGGAGTTACGGTTTTGGATTAGTGAGTAGTGAGACTTACCCGGTGATCTACTCCACTTTAGAAACACCTTCCCCACGCAAAAATCTCAGCTTTGTCCGCTTATCTATAGATCTTGAGTTGGAACCACAACTAGATGCTTTAATCCCTAGAATTGCATGTTTGCTTTATTGACTTCTTATTCATCTTTGATTGTGTTAATCGCTCTTGTGGTTAGTATTGACATAAGCACACCGTATTGACTTTGTTTCACCGAGTCCCTGTGATCGACCCTTGAAATTTTCTTGCTTTTACTACGATTGACCCGTACACTGCGGGTTCGCATCCTTGTTTTAAGCTTAAGTCTAGGGTTATAAATTTAAAGCTTGCACACACCGTTTGGAGCGAACAAGTTTTTGGCGCTGTTGCCGGGGACTTGGTCTAGACCGAGCCGGTTACGGTTTGCTTTTGGGGCACTTGCCCCTGTTGCTACTAACTACTCTTTCTATGAGTTTTGTAGTTTTCAGGATTTCCGATGACTACATTTGATCCAGCCTGGATAGCAAGGCAAAGTGCTAGGGCGGACCATTATGAATACTTGGAGGAGAAGTACTCCTTCTATTGGTTTAACAATGAATGGGAAAGAGAAGAGGCCATTCAGCATGAACTTGCGATATGGGATGAGAAGAATGTCCCTAAAAACATTTATGAGCAACCTTTTGAAGACTCTCTCGAATCAAGATTGGAGAAGTTGATGAAGAAGGTGGAGGAGCTCAAGGAAAGCACCCTATCCTATGCTAAGCCGAAAGAGGAGCATAAGGAAGTGTTGCACGTTCCAAGCATTCCTTTGGTCGAACCGGAAGTTTCTCCTGAAGCTTTTGTGGAAGCGGAGGATGTGGAAGATCTCGATCCAACTGCCGAGACCTCGGCCGAGGTGGAGGAGATCTCGACCGAGATGGAAGAAGAATTTGTAGGACTGCAAGATGCGGCGAACCTTGGCCAAATTACTGAGATTGTGGTCAAAGTTGAAGAAAGACCAATAGAACTGGGAGAGATTTCGTGGGTGGATTATCAACCCAACACGAAACTTGTCTCAAGCTTTGGAGAACTTTGCAAGGTACATTCTCCTACTTCATTTGAATTCCCTATTAATATTTCTGAATTTTTCAGGAAGGCACCAAAGAGTTGGAGGTCTCTTCCGAAAGAACCTCCTAAGATTAAGATGAAACCTCTCTTGAAACCGATAGAAGAAGATACTCCTTGGATTATAAGGAGTGGAGTTTGCAAATACTACACCGTTAAGGCAATGAAGTGTCTCTTGTTCAAGTATGGGGTCCCTCGCATGCTCAGGACCCTGTACCATCCCCAAGCTATAGATGGGAAAGCTGCCATAATTCTCGAGAAACTGTTTTCTCGATCAAGGAAAGGATGGGACACGAGGAATGTCCCATTGAAGTGCAGGAAGTCTAGACGAATTCCGGTGAGAATCAAACTGTACAAGCTTGTACGTGAGAGATCTTACCATTTGCCGGTGAAGTTAGGAACTGGAACCTTCTTGGAAGATTTTTACGGATGTGATGAGCACTCCACGACATTCGAAGTGCATTGAGTAATCCCATTCCATATGGTCCAGCTAGCGACCTTAAATCAAGCGCTTCTTGGGAGGCAACCCAAGGTATTACTTTCTTTTCCCGTTTTCTAGTCTAGATTAGATAGTTTTGTTTTTGCTTTGCTTTGCTTTGTTTTTGGCGTTCTGGACAGACAACAGGGAATATCTAAGGAGGAGCACAACTGGAAGAACAGAAGTTCGAGATTCTGAGAAGACAGAAACACCTCGGTTACTGTCAGAGCACCTCGACCGAGTTGATTCTTGAGCAACCGAGGCGACTAGGGTTTCTGCAGAACTGCCTCGGTCCACACCACCTCGGTCCAGTCGAGACCATCTCGACCGAGGTGACAGCAGATCCAGTAACAGTATAAAAGGCGAAAAAAAATTACTTTTCACTTTTTTATCCTCCTCGACCGCGGCGAACAGACACACCTCGCTCATCTCAGATCTTGCTTGTTTTCGACGTTTTCTGCTTCCAAACCGAGATTGAAGGGTAGAGGAGTCGATTGCAACAACAAATCTGCAAGAAATTCGAGTGAATCGGCCGGAACGAGGTAAAAACGATCGAAACCCTAACTCGTTCGTTTACTTCGATTTGGGCTTTGGTTGCCCTTGAATCTGCTGAGGAAAAGCTTAAGTACCCCTTAGGAAGCATTTGTAGTGATTTGTGGGGGAAAAGAACTGAATTTCTGAGAGTGGAATCGCGACTGTCTTCGCCTCGGTCCAGTCGACCTGCACCTCGGTCGAGGTGATTCTTGGAGTTTGTCAGTCGACCGAGGTAGTATGACAGTATTGATTGAAGATGAGTTCTGACAGGTTGTTAGCCCTTAGAGATAGATCCTCTCCTTCCCCTTCTTCTTCCTCATCCCGACCTTCTATCCCGGTGATCCATGAGAGACACCAGGTAGATTATGAGCGCATTGCTAGCCGTCCAGTGATCGCACCTAGATTTCTAGACATTTCTGCTTTTGATTGTCTCCACGTTGATGGAGAGCTTAGAAGGATGATCACCACCGTAGGGCTGGATCAGTTTACTGAGATCCGAGCCCCAGCCTACTTAGAGCCGACCCTTGAGTTTGTCAGCTCCTTCACTTACCTCCCCACAGAGAGGGCTGTGAAGTACCGGTTGATGAACCGAAACTATTTAGTACCTCTGGACCACTGGAGAGATATTTTTGGCTTCCCTGCCCCCACTGATGTAGACTTCCCTACCCGAGCCGTAGCTAGAGAGTTTTGGGGTCAGATTGCTCATGTTGTGGAGCATGCAGATAGGTGGCGCCCTGGTGATTCCAGGGAGAAGCTTATCTTCCATCTTGCTTTTCGATTAGCCCACAGGATCTTCAGCGAGACACTTCTGGCGCGTACTGAGACGCCCCAGAAGGTCAGACAGGGGGAGCTCTTTGCTTTATACTGCATGGTTACAGGTGGATTCCCCGACTTTGGATTGATGCTGGCAGAGGATCTGCACAGGATCAAGGCCAAAGGGAAGAGAGATATATGCTGTGGTGGGATAGTGACCCATATCGCTACTTATCAGGATATGGATCTGAGTAGGTGTACTATGGTGGCGGCTGCCAAGCCGCTCGGACTACAGGAGATGATCACACGGAGGATTCTAGTTCCCCGTGGTTTGACTACACCCTACGTCGCTATGCCATGGGAGCTGACTGCACCTCAAGGCATCAGGTGGTCTGCACAGTTCTCAGTCTTTGATCCACATTATTGGCAGACCGCTTGGGGTCCATTGATGGAGGATTACAGAGAGGGAGCAGCTGCCCCTGCTGCAGCTGAGGAGGAGGAGGAGGCTGAGGACGACGACGATGAGGATACAGTAGATGAGAGAGGAGGTGGCGTCCCGATGGACACAGGGATAGATACAGCTGGGACGAGTGCGCCACCTATCATAGATTTGGATGACGAGGAGGATACAGAGCCGGCACCTGCTGAGACTTCTCCAGTCAGACCTGCTAGACGCAGGAGACATGGAGTGAGGGATCGAGCTGCTCACCGACGGATCGATGACCTGACGGATCAGGTTATCGACTCATATGCTGCACTATCGCTGGATATCCACGAGATGCAGGAGCGGCAGCACCATCAGCACATGATGGCCCAGCTTCAGTTCGAGCGTGTCATGGGCTATCCGTACGATCCGACTCAGTATCCCTACATACCACCACCACCACCGGATCGAGACTATTGAGGAGCTGCTGGATTTTCTTTATTTTCTTTTATGCAGTTCGGCTTTTATCCGATGAGTACTCTCATGTTCAGACTTTTTATTATACCCACTGGGACAGTGTGTCTCAAGTATGGGGTATTTGTTGTTATTTGACTACCTTTGATGTATTTGACACCTTTGATGTATTATATTTATCGGATATTTTCGTATTTATGCTTCATTGCCTTTATATGATTATCTGATATTACATGCATACCTACAGGTTATTTGATTGAGAAAAACGTCGAAATTGAAAAAAATTGGTTTTAAAAAAAAAATTTTCGACCTCGACCGAGTCAGTATTGGCCAAACGAGGCGTTTCACCTCGGTTGAACCAAGAACACCTCGACCGAGGTGTGTTAACTGAGAGTTTTCGAAAACGATTTTGTGTTACTTATCTGGATATGATCTCAGTGAAGATCTTGTTTACTTACTGGTTTTAAAATTCTTTATGTGTTTGAAAGGTTTTATAATATGTTTAAGTTGCTAAATGCTTTGTTTGAAATTATTAGCATGTTTAATACCTTGTTTTTATCCAAGTTATGTTGAATTTGAAGGTTGACACCGCAGGTTAAGTTCTCTCACTTTCTTCTTGGAAAGACCAAGGCAATTCATTCTCTTCTTCTTCTTCTTCTTGATCATGCTTAGCCCCTCATATACATTTTGCCTCCCTTTACCTATCCGGGAATTTGGAAGCAAGCGAAGTGGTGAAAGCAAGTGAAGTTAAAGTTGAGAAGTGGCTGGAAGTGAAAGTGTTAGAAAGCAATAATAGGTTTGGGGAAGTCAATCATGAAGATGAGTAACTCGGCACCATTCACATAGCCGGGTGTTTGTGTCTTGCCAAAGTCGGATTGAGCGATATTCCTAACGGGTCATGGTATGTGCATCAAGGGTTTGATGCATCTCAAGAAATTGATGATTGCTGATTTCCTAGGCTTCGGTTATTGTGCACCTCTGTCCATGCATCCCAAAAAGTAAAGTAAAAGAAAAAGTGTGAAATAAGCAAAGCTTATTGGTGGAAGATGTTGCAAGTCAAAGTCAAAGTGAAGTTCATCCTTTTCCCGGATTCTAGCACCACATTACCTTACATACATCCCTACCCTACACGTTTCTTGACCTTTTCTTTTGGGAAGCCCTTGAGACCTTGAGCTTGTTGATTGACTTAGCGGTTTAAATCGGATTATACATGATTAATTTTGATAATTATGATTTATTATGCATTCTATGATTTTATGCAAAGATGAACAACTTTCCTATATTTATAAAATGTTTTGATCATATTGAGTTTTTAATTTCAGGAAGTATTCTCTTAGAGTGATCTATGATAGTTGCACACCATAAAATGTTTTTGGAAGACTTTTTCATTGATTTTCTTGACTTATAATCCATTCTATCTTGTCTTCTATATGAGGAACTTGCTTGGGGACAAGTAAGGGCTAAGTATGGGGTATTTTGATAGCATGAATTATAGTCTATATTTTGGGGTTTGTTTGGACGTTTTATCTTTCATAATCTGCATGTTTGTATGTACATTATGTGATTTTACTACCATTTCATCTACCTTTGCGAGAATCGAGGTCTACACCTAGTTTCGTTGTAATTGCAGGTAATATGGTACGTTTTGCATCAAAAAGGAGCAAAAGGAGTCATGAGTCATTTGGAGCTACATCCAGGAAGCATAGCCATGGATTAAAGATTTACTTTGGACCAGTTTTGAGAGATTTCACATTCAGTTATGACTCACCTCGGTTGACCAGAGATTCATCTCGACCGAGGTGATCCAGAGACGCCGACTCGACCGAGGCGAACACCTAGGACGCGGCGAGAATATTTTATTCTTGGCTGAGATCTTTTAAAATTGGAAAGTGATCTTATATTTTTGGGCTTGGCTCCTGGAAGGAAGGAGATATGCAGAATCATATATTTTGCCTATATTTATGGGAGAATATCTTTCTAAGATTTATTATCTTTGGAGGGTTATTTTCCTATAAAAAGGGTTGGATTTTCCACAAATCCGATCGTGCTTAGATCGTGCTTAGATCGTGCTTAGATCGTGCTTAGATCGTGCTTAAATCCCGCTTACACCGAAAAATACGCAGCAGCAGCCTACTCCAAGTTGGGAGGATTGAAGAACCTTTTTGAAGGTTGAAGGAAGATTGAAGTCCATAGCTTTTATAGCTTTATTGAAGGGTTTGTAAGATTGTCTTCAATTCCCTCAATTGTTGTCTTGACGTTTTTGATTGTTATCCAAAGAACGCTTTGTTGTGATATTTGATTCAGTTATTGAAGTCTTTTCATTAAATTCTTCTTTGTTCAAATATTCACCTTCTTCCCATATATTTTAATACTTTCATTATGATGATGAGTGGCTAATTTCCTTGTGTGATTCTAGGGTGATTGGCTGAAGGTTGTGGGAAAAACAATGATAGAATAATCTTAGATTCCAGTAGGATCCTGAAAGTTCGAGTCTTTAACCTTAACCCTAAGCATCTCGTTCAGTCAATGAACACCTCGGCCGGGGTGGAAACTGGCTGACCGAGGTGACTTATCTGATCCATAACTGAGAGTTAAGTGTTAGAGTTTGCCAAATCCTATTCTTATTACACCTTTCCTGGTTCAAAGCAAGCTTAGGATGAGACTTACCCGGTAATTCCTTAGTTTGTGTATTAACGATCATAAGTATAGGTAATAAAGGTTTGTCCTTTATTGGGGTTTGAGTGTGCTTCCATCCCATCTTTGTGAGTTAGCCTGAGACTTACCCGGTAAAGGTTGATTCTATTCCCTTAGATGGTGTGTTAGTTTGAGGTTATAGTTCTTTATCATGATTCCTTGAGACTTACCCGGTAATAGGAGTTACGGTTTTGGATTAGTGAGTAGTGAGACTTACCCGGTGATCTACTCCACTTTAGAAACACCTTCCCCACGCAAAAATCTCAGCTTTGTCCGCTTATCTATAGATCTTGAGTTGGAACCACAACTAGATGCTTTAATCCCTAGAATTGCATGTTTGCTTTATTGACTTCTTATTCATCTTTGATTGTGTTAATCGCTCTTGTGGTTAGTATTGACATAAGCACACCGTATTGACTTTGTTTCACCGAGTCCCTGTGATCGACCCCTGAAATTTTCTTGCTTTTACTACGATTGACCCGTACACTGCGGGTTCGCATCCTTGTTTTAAGCTTAAGTCTAGGGTTATAAATTTAAAGCTTGCACACACCGTTTGGAGCGAACACCGTCTGCAAAGGAGAACTGGTAAATGCCTCTCATCAAATTAGGGCTTTTCTCATGCTGTAAATTTCTCTCTTCAAAGTACAGCTTGATGTATTAGATCGGCGAGCTTATGTATTGGACCACCTAATTAGGGATTTTCTCATGCTGTAAATTTTTTTATACCTCTACAGCTTGTTTTCAGCTTGTTTTCATCTTGTGTGTTTGACAGAAGATAAACTCATTGACAGAAGGGCTTTTCTCATGCTGTAAATTT
Source organism: Fagopyrum homotropicum (assembly GCA_033239125.1). Classification (NCBI taxonomy): domain Eukaryota; kingdom Viridiplantae; phylum Streptophyta; class Magnoliopsida; order Caryophyllales; family Polygonaceae; genus Fagopyrum; species Fagopyrum homotropicum. The sequence continues at coordinate 145,825,661 of BSWB01000002.1, forward strand.
CATTCAAAAATGAAGACCAACACTCACCATTAAGTTCCTTATACTTATGTAGTTAGTTTCAGTTTTAACATAAACAAACATTAAGTTCCTTATACTTATGCAGTTGGTTTCAGTTTTGACATAAACAAACATTCAGTTCCTTATACTTATGTAGTTGGTTTCAGTTTTGAATGTATGCAGGTCTACTATAGGGGATTTTTACGGGAGATTAAGCCTATGTCAAGATCAAGCAATTCTTCCGCCTATTCACGCCATAGGCTTTGCTATCATGGGTTGGAAGCAAGATATGCCACTGCGCGTACAAATGACCACTACGGTAGAAGATTTATGGTTGTTCTTTGTATTATTCAGATCGGAAATGCAGGTATTTCGAATGGGCTGACGAACAATTTACTCCAAGATCCAAATCAGTCATCCAGGAATTGATTAAGGAGAATAAAGAATTACAAAATCTGATTGTTGAGCTACAAAGGTCGAATAAAGTGTTAGTCAATGAAGTGGAGAAGGTCTCACATGAGCATATTGCTACAAAATCCTCAACAACACAGTTCAAGTTCAAGAATGATAAAGAAAAACAAGCTTACTTTGATATTAATAGGATGTTGTTGCTTCTTGGATTTATGTTTATATTCATAATGCTTGTATGGTTTTAGACAAATTTGGAATTGCCTATTTTGGATTGAATCAATGTATCAGTTTGGATGCCTATTTTGGATTGAATCAATGTATCGATTTATGTTTATATTCATAATGCAGTAAAATCAAAAACTGCTATAACTCATTCTCTGGGCATACTTCTAAACAGAAACCAACTGGCTATAACTCATTCTCTGGCTATTACCCATGCAGTAAACTCAGTAAATAAAAATGGCTATAACTCAGTAAACTCAGAAGGGCTACAAATTAAACTTCAGTAAACAGAACCCGAAACTGGTGTATTGCTGACTTGCTGTCATGTTTATTGCACTTCTCAGTTACCATCTCTGGCTTTGTGTACGTGACTCCTGAAAATAGTCTCATGTTCGAGCATTCTCTAGGCTTGGTGTAACACAGAAACTGGCTATAACTCATTCAGTAAAGCATACAGTAAACTCAAAAACTGGCTATAACTCATTCTCTGGGCATACTTCTAAACAGAAACCAACTGGCTATAACTCATTCTCTAGCTATAACTCATGCAGTAAAATCAAAAACTAGCTATAAAAATGGCTATAACTCAGTAAACTCAGAAACTAGCTATAACTCATTCTCTGGGCATACTTCTAAACAGAAACCAACTGGTTATAACTCATTCTCTGGCTATAGTAAACTCAGTAAACTCAAAAACTGGCTATAATGCAGTAAACTGGATTTAATGCAGTAAACTTCAGTAAAGCATTGACAGAAAGCATTGACAGAGGGGCTACAACTCTCCAAGACAGAAGATAAACTTCAGTAAACAGAACCCGAAACTGGCTATAACTCATTCTCTGGGCATACTTCTAAACAGAAACCAACTGGTTATAACTCATTCTCTGGCTATAACTCATGCAGTAAACTCAGAAACTAGCTATAAAACTGGCTATAATGCAGTAAACTGGATTTAATGCAGTAAACTTCAGTAAAGCATTGACACAAAGCATTGGCAGAGGGGCTACAACTCTCCAAGACAAAAGATAAACTTCAGTAAGCAAAAACCCGAAACTGGCTATAACTCATTCTTTGATCATTCAGTAAACTTCACACAGTAAACTTCAGTAAAGCATTGACAGAAAGGCTACAAATTAACACAAAAAAGCATGATCAGAAGTGCTAGAAATTTGACAGCAGATAAGTATCTCCACGACAGAATACATAAACAGAACCCGAAACAAGACAGAAAACAGAAGAATTTTTTTTTGACAGAATACATAAACAGAAGAGTACAAGTATCTCAAAAATAGACCTAGAATTGTCAGCAGTAGACAAAATACATAAACAGTAGAGTATGAGTATCTCCAAAAATTGACAGTTAATTATCTCCAAATCAGAAGAGTATAATTAAGTTGTAGACTCCAGATGCTTCAAATCCCCATAGCCTCAAACATGACCATAATCCTGCAAAATGAAATGTCCCAAAAATCAAAAAAAAAATCTACAATTAAGCATAACAACAGTTAATCTATACCAGTTTCTCACCGAACGAATTTGAAATGGCGGATTAAGTAATACATTATTAAATGCTCCATATGATAGTTGAGGATCCTGCAACATAAACCTAAAATTGTTATAACTTAATTTCGTCACTCCTTACATATTAAATAATTATTGAAAATTTAAATATACCTGCGATGTGATTGGGTTGACCGTTGTATTGTTATTTTTCTTTGATATTTTCCTCCTCCCGTTATCATTTTCGTACCCTAGTCTCCTGCTACGTTGTCTTCCCCTTCCCCTCTTATCAACCAGGTCGATCACATGATTAGCCATGCTGCTTGTGCCTGTAACATCCATCTCACAACCCACATTTCTCCCTAAACGTCGACCATATACACGCCCGATGTTGCCTACTGAACGCAACTCTAGTCCATGACGTTCACAAACTCCCTTTGCCTTCTGCTTTGCCTCTGCTATGATACCCATTATCTCGGTATACAATTCTTCATTTGTCATTGTCAAAGTTGACAAACTCTCAAACTCAGACTTCATTGCCTCGTACCTTGACATTTCCTTCGGCTTCATCTTCAACAATGAACAGTAAGGAACGGGGATTTTCAAATACTCCCTTGGCAAATCCTTTCTCCATCGATTAAGGATATACCTTTCCGGTAGGTATTGTATCTCCTCAGCATGAAGAACACAAAGTGAGTGACTACACATTATTCCTTTGAACTCAAATTTTTACAGTCACATTTAATATCTAGTGTATCTCGATCCACTGCAACATGATAACTTCTACGAGTTATACGTCCATCAACCGCCTTTCTCACCAAAATCTCGTACACGAACCTCGTTCTATCATCTTCAATTTTCTTGGTGCTTGCATATGTCATCTCTTTTACTTCATCTTGAAATTCAGCAAACTTCTTATTTGTGTACAACCTTTGGAATATATGCTCAAACTCATGCTCGGTTGCACAATAGATTGGGCTATCCATGGACTCATATACTGCCTTGTCCTCCTCTCTAACTCTCTTAGCAAGTGTCATACCGTATTGCTCCACAAATTGCTTGAGAGATGTATTTATATTAAGAAACCCCTTACAAGAATAATTCATGCTCTCACTTCTCTGCGTGCTTGACATTCCAGCCCAGAACGAATCCTTAAAATAAATAGGCACCCACATGTGCCTATACTCAAACATTGTTGTACACCATTTATTCCCTTCAAGGCTACACGCCTCTATCCAGTCCCGCCAACATATCTCAAACTCGGAGGTAGTGAGTGAATCGTGCAATACACTTCTTAATCCTCTTGAAATGTCATTCCACTTAGCGGTTCCATTACCCTTCAAATGTTTTCTAGCATTTCCCATCACATGCCATATACACCATCTGTGCTTGCTATTCGGAAAAACCTCTGCGATGGCATTCCCTGTAAAAAAAATCCTTAGTTAGAAATAAACTTGACAATACATATAAAATTATATACGAATTATAAAATTTATCACCAATAGCTTTGCACTAATCACTTAAAAATCCCTTTGGTGCCTTGTTATTCATACACTCGAGCCACGTTTTGAACAACCATACAAAGTTGGCCGTATCTTCTCCTCCCAACAATGCACACCCAAATAAGATTGACTGTCCATGGTTATTAACACCAATAAACGGAGCGAACGGCATCTTATACCTATTCTTCACATATGTAGTGTCAAATGACACAATGTCTCTAAAATCCTTGTAAGCGGCCCTGCTACGTCCATCTGCCCAAAATACATTTTTCAAGGTGCGGTCCTCATATGTCTCATACCTGTAGAAGAAGTTTGTTCCACTTGACATCATATTATCAAAGTAAGCATTCATTGCTGCAAAGTCACCTTTTTGCAAATTCAACCTCCTCTCTCTAGCTATTATGTTTCTACAATCCCTCTCATCAAAAGGGATATTATTATGGCCACCATAATGCACCACAAAAGTAGAGTTGTTCTTTCCAACTGGAACACCAGCCGTGTCATTATCTAGAAGTATCCTCTTGTTTCCTTCACTAATGTGTCTGTACCTAGGCATGAATATTGTATCTGCCGGCTTACATTCATGGTTGTGCTCGAGAACAACTCTAGTAATCTTCCATGAGCTATCAGGGTATGATGTTGCGTTTACCTTAAACTCACAACCAGTCCGACAACTACTACTCAGTCTTCCCGGATGCTTCGACTTTGATGTAAATGAACCGGATTTTGAACAAACAAGCCTTAACCGTGAGCAGTTGTTGTAATTCTTTACATGACGGTTTCTCTCAATCCGTTTCGCGGGAACATCAACACTCTCTTTCCTACTTTCAGAACTTCTAACTCGTATTTCAAATCCGGTAGCCCTACCATATTCATGACAATAATCCAATAGTTCATCGGCCGAAGAAAATATAGACCCCACACAGGGCGGTGCAATCACGTCATCTTCGGTATTGTCTTCTCCGTTTATCTCTCCAACAATTTCCCTTAATTCATCTTCAGAATCGATAGTGCGATTTTCTGGCAGCATATCCCCAACATCACTTTCAACATAATCGGAATTCAAATCTTCCAAATGCACAACTTCATTATTTTCACTAAATTCATCCACTTCTTCACAAAACGGGACGTTTAAATCAAAATTCTTCGACTCCATCTGAAAACATTTAATAAAATGAGGTCAGAACAGGTTTCTGATTTGGATCCACTACAGTGAGTAACATTCAAAATTCAGAAAATAGTAGAAAATTCAGAAAACTGCTCTATCAAAATTCAGAAAATAGTACAAAATATTCAAAACAGGTTTCTGATTTGGATCCACTACAACATGTTTTTGATTTGGACAATATTCAGAACGGGTTTCTGATTTTGAAGCATCATATGCCGATTACAAGAGAATACGGAGAGATAGTAGAAATTTCAGAAAATTCAGAATGTGTATACTGCAGTGATGAATTTAGAATATTCAGAAATTTCAAAAAATTCAGAATGTGTATACTAGTTATTATGTGTCATTCTTTTCCTTAACCATAGTATATTTGGATTCATAGGCTGCAAAGTGTGTGGAAGTTGGCCTACCACAGCTTATCCTACTCCTCATATTTTCTCAGGCATGTATATTAGTTATTATGTGTCATTCTTTTTCTTAACCATAATTTGCTTAGTGAAATCACCAAGCTAATTTTCTTGTGAACCACACAAATGCAGTACATGCCTCATCTAGTAAAGGGAGAGAGACATGCGTTTGACCGGTTTGCAGTCCTATTCTCGGTTGTGATAGTCTGGATTTATGCTCACCTTCTCACAGTAGGCGGTGCTTATAAGAACAGGCCCATTAATACTCAGTTAAGTTGTCGAACTGATCGTCCTGGACTTATTGGCGCTGCCCCTTGGTAAACACCTCTCCCCTTCTCTTCACTGAACTTAGAATCTTTAAACTATTGCATTTTATTTTAAACTTTGTATACTGTAGTGAGGATTTTAGAAAATTTAGAATGTGTATCAATCTAGTTTTAAACTGTGTATACTGTAGTGAGGATTTTAAATTGTGTGTACTGCAGTGAGGCTTTTAGAAAATTCAGAAGTTTACTTATTCAGAGAAGAAAAAAAGCCTGTGTATAAATCAGCTTCTTTACACATATATAAGTCAAATTAAGTACAATAACCCACTAAAATGAAAACGCATGTGTATAATCACTCAGAGAAGAATCCAATGCATGAATAGATCAGATTAAGTACAAACACTAGTATGCAACTTTCATCATCACACAACACTCAAGTTCAATGGAATTAGTTGGACGGAAAGTGAAGATGAAGAAGAAGTATACTGCAGTGATGATTCGGATCCACTGTTGATCTTGTTGCAATGACGCGCATAAATTTTTTTGAGATTGTCGTGTTGTGGGTGGGGTAACTGAAGAGACTGTTCATCCGTTTAATTGTAAGCAACTGGACCTGACAAATCATTTGATTAAAAAAATAACTCTGGATTTGTTGGACTTGAATATGGAATGATAGATTTTGGTGGAAGAAGACCACACGAATGGTGGAGGTAGAACCACACGTTTATTGTGTTTATTATCACCCTATTTATAGGGTTATGAGAGAATAATAAAGATTACACAAGATCATATAAAATAGAAACTATTCTAAAATAATAAGATAACTTCTCTAAATATAATATATCATATCTTCCAATACGCTCCCGCAGTCAAAGCGTGCGTACGCAAACGAACGCTGAATACTGGATCAACGAGTACACCAGTTGAGCGGTGACAACACTAGTAGATCGACGACATTAATAGATTGATATGACCACCAGTAAATCGGTAGCAATGATAGATTTAGACGCCGATAGGTTGACGACATGCCTTAAGGCCGGCTAGCCCAATTGGACGAGCTATTATTGTTCATGCCCGCATTTAGTGTCGTAAGGTAGACAAACCCGATAAGTCAGGGTACTAGAGATCGAACCCGCTCTGATACCATGATAGATTTTGGTGGAAGAAGACCACACGAATGGTGGAGGTAGAACCACACGTTTATTGTGTTTATTATCACCGATCTATTTAGGCCCGTCTAAAATAGAAGCCCATTCATAATCCTACATAATTAACAAATTTTTTAAAAGGATAAATAAAAATCTATTAACTAGGCTTGTCTCACACTTAACCAAAAACCAATAAAATAACAATTAATTTTAGAAAGTGGGGCACAAGGTGGAGCCTTAGGGTCACCAAAACATTCTCGAATGACCATTTTTCAACAAAAACTTCTTCAAAAGGGCGATGAAAGTGCCGTTAAAATCATTTTTGTACGATTAGCGTGACCGCTTGTAGGGATAATTGAATATTTAAAACTTACGGGCGCTGATGCCGTCGTCACCAGCGAACTCCGACTTCCTCAATTTCAGGTTATTATGCTCCAGCTTTGTTGGGTTTTATTGTGTGTTTTCACTTCCGATTTTGTTCATTCCGACTTTGTCTTCTGGTTTAGCCCTTCAGTTTCCTTTTATGAATTTGTGGTGATTAGCCCTAATTTCTCATGAAGCGAAGAACTCAGAGGCGCAATCTGGTTTTGCTGATGGTCACACACTCCCTACTTGCAAGTTGGAGTCTGACAAGTTTAATTGATGTGTTATTTGGCTTGTCAGTCTCAGGTGCAGAAAATCTGGTCAATTTGCGGTCTTGCATGTATATTTTTCTTTAATAGTTTGGCCAATTCAAGGTGGGTTTGGCTGGAAATCTAAGAACACCAATTGCAGTATGGTGGAGATGAACTCCTGTATGAGGCCTTTTTATAATTTTATTCTACCTGCACTTGGTGCAATTTGTTGGATAGTTGTCATGGTGGATTGGGTGTTCCATTGGGCGAGGTTATACTATTTTTTTTGAATGATTAAGCTGATAGAATCAACTTCCTTATTGAAAGGATTTGGAAAGCTGGAAGATATTAAGTATATAAACAAAAGCTTTTCTCTCATTAATGAAACAACTGTAGGTAATAAGAGGAAGATAGCTGTATTGATATATATACAAAAATTAACCGAAGGCCTACCGTTTCATCCTTCTCTTGTTATGGAGAGGACAGCTATATGCATATTTTATTTTCGACCCTCACCTGAATAAAGCAATTGTGATGTGGAAATAATCCAATTTCTCGAATTAAATTATCATATCTGGTAACGAAATTGCCGTCTTCTCTTCTATTTCCTTTTTTGTCGGGGTGTTGTGAAGGATAACAAGATTACCCAGTGGATGCTTTATACTGCTCTCGGCGGAATATACTATATTACCTTCTTTTTGAGTTTTGTTTATTTCAATTGAATATGTTTAGTTTTGGATCTAATCCTTCCCAAGTTATACCGCCTTCTCCCTGTCCTGTCACTAGTTTGAGCTTTTTCTCATGCAAACATTTGCTTTGTTTCTGGATTGAATTTCTCTCTCTTTGGATCCAACTTAAAATTCCGTCCTCATTGGATTATCACTAAAATTCTATTTAATCCTGTAAATGTTAATTGATGATATTGGTTATGTAGTTATAAATTATGAAGGAGTTACTATCCTTGAAATGTTGGAGGCTAAGCAACCATTTACTAGGGTAAGATTATCTTCACTTGTCCAAGTTTAGTTGCCTGTGTTGCTGTCTGTTCAATTTTATTTCTGCTAGTATATTTATGTTTTTTGTTTAACATATGATTAAATATGTACGTGTGCAGCTGGCTGAACTACAAGACCAAGAGGTTTGGAGATGGAACCACTTCAGTTGTTATTGTGGTTCAGTAGTTGCTCAAGGTAGAATCTATTCTCTTCTAATAATAGTTATATGTCTTTTTTCAAATATCTTCTTCATTCTTTGAATGCTATTTAATTAAAGTCTGTTAGACTCAACTGAACAGAGACTTTGTTACCACACATGTAAACTCCAATTTTTCTTAAAGCCCGCTAATGGAAGAGAAGAATCACCTGAATATCAAAACCAAAAGATAATTCCAGCCAGTTTTACTGCCGATGCTGTTTTCCATGTCAGTTCTCTTCCGCAATGCTCAGTCATAGATCTCTCTTTTTGGCTGATGCTCCACTGATGGCTCGTATCTTCTCTTCCATGGTTGATGGCTTCAATGACTTGTTATCTATGTTGTTATTGCTTCTGACCTGTAATGTCCGGTAGGTTATAGTCATTCTTCCTGTCGATGTTGATCACTCTTTCTTTCCTTTTGTTCATCTTTTCCTATTGTCTCAAATTTTTGCAAAAGCTTATCCAAAATTTGCAGTCTGTTTTACCTATAGCCAGTGACCAGTATGTATAGCTTGGCTAAAGAAGCTGGCTGGAATTATTTTTTGGTTTTGATTAACGATCCGAGGAATGGACAAAAGTATCAATTTTCCTATTTCGAAGATCTGAAATTCCTTCTCAGCATTTGAGATTCAGGTGATTTTTCTTTTGTGGTTGCTTTATTACCTTTTCTTCTGTCCAAAAACTTCTTGTAGTTTAATTAATCTATGCCAGTTGCTCCTCTAAATTGCTCTGTATATGCTTAATCTGTCAACATTTTTTTACGTTCCATTCCTTTTCTGTTTTCAAGCTGTACATAATTTGTAAGTTCCTTTTTTAGTTTTATAGATTAACAGATTTAGGAACTTGTTTGATGAAACCACTTGAGTTGTAGGGTTTATCTATGTAATTTAATAATCCGTTCAAGACATTTGATGAAATGCCTAAAAGAGAACAGGAGAAAAGCTTAAAAATTTCATGTTGACTTGATCATTTTGTGAACTAGTAGAATTGTCCATGCACGACTAGTTCTAAGTATTTTGGATTGTCATTCACCCCCAAAAAACAAATGGTATGTATTGTCTCCTTTTTTGAACTCACCAATCGAGTTATGCTTATTTTAATTGATATTTTCCTGTATAGGGGTTCCTGATGTCTCAAAACCAGGAACTTGTCAATCTACATATCTATTTGCACGTCAGAGAGTGGTTATTTTACTTTTATATGGTGTTTTAACTTGTCTACATCTGCTTTCTGGAACATTTTCTGGTAAGCTGAGACTTCCCAAATCTTTCTTGTTTTTTGTTTTGTTTGCTGTTGCAACCTCCCCATTTTCTAGGGTTCTTTGTTTTTTGATGTACATCACCACTGATTAAGGGCATCAAATGTGCTGTAGAAAGGTGCTAACTGCTAACATGGCAACAAGTTGACAGATTACAACACCCTTAGGTTCATAATGGTAGGACCAAATGCCTTTTATTATCATATATTTACCATTTTAGTCAGTATCTCCATGAGTTTTAGCTTTATGCTAGTTATGGTATTGTTGTGGCAATCCCTAACACATAAACTTATTGATTTCATTTATAGTCATCTAATACACGTCTATACCATCTTTGGCCTATTGAAAATCATTTGATGTTTTAAATGAGCCATAACGATAGCGTATTGTTACTGTATGCATTCAAGCAGAAGGAGCATGAAGAAATATTATTGTTCATCAACTTCTTTGTATTAATTTGAATATTAAGGGTGCTTAAAACAGTTAATTAGATACTAGTATTAAAAAATAGAGCAATAATTGAAATCTTCTATTATACAAACCTGAACTTACAGATCTTGAATCCACATATAACCAGCACATACAACTCTGGCTTTGGACCTCATCAACTTTTACAGGCGATTTCTTATAAACCAATTGATTGAGAAACATCGTTAATCTGATCTAATTTTCTGACTATGATATGAGTTTATGCTCTCACTTGTTTTGAATCACCTACATATGATCAAGGTTTAGTCAGAATGATGGGACCATCAAATATGAATCCTTAAATCTATATATTCTGATGGCCAATATCACTAACTAGGCCTTTTAGCAATATTGTTGTATAAGTAGGCTGTAGGCCCATAGCATAATCTCATTTAGTAAATATACCCCTAATAGAGTAATAGTGTAAGTCAATTAGAGTGGTAAAAATTAGAGGGGTATACAAAACAAAAGACCATAAAAAAAAGCCTACTTCACCAAATTCTTTCTATTCTGATATGGGATTCGTCCTTGAAAACAGTAGAACTGCTAATTTTCAGTATATATTTTTAGGTCAATTTGTATAAGCCATCCTTATATATTGGACACCTAAATTATTAGGGTGTGAACTAGAGATACACTTGAAATAGTAAGGTCCTGTTGGTTCTTTTTTTTGTTCATTTACAAAGTTTGTTCAGTAAAAAAAGTGAGGCCACAAGGGAAAAGTAATGAGCTTACAGAGATTCAACCTGTTGTTTACTTTTTTTTTTTTCCTTTACCAACCTGTTTTTGTTTTCTTTTTAATTTGATTCTTGTTAGTATCTTATACATTCTGGATATGTTCTGAAGTATTTAAAATGGGATGGGGCAGTTATGATTTTTTTTTTCTCACTTGATTCTCTAATAGATTTTAAAAGCATACCGGTTGCATTTTAATATCCAGATATGTTCAATTAAAACTATATGCAATTCTTGTTGAGTTCACTTTGTTTACAGGATAGAAAAACAAACCCATGTGTTTTAATCTCTGATGAGCTAGATTCTATTGTACCAGCATGAGATATTTCTGGGGGTGCCATGGATAGTGTATGTGGTTTTTCAAAAGTTTGCGAATGATTATTTCTATGGCTGGATCCAAGCTCTGACCCAACTGACACAGAGAAGTTAGTTGGTTCTATTCCGGGGTTTCATGGATAGAATACATGTTTTTTCAAGTGAGAGTTTGCAAATGATTGTGGATGATTATTTATATTACTGGATCCAAGCTCTGATCCAACTGACCGACAGAAGTTAGTTGGTTCTATTCCGGAGGTGGTGGGTATTTATCCTTTCTGTTTGACGTATATAGTTGTCTTAGATATCACAGTTTGGACTATTCACACTATATTGTTGCCATCTCTTTTTATAGAATACTTAAAAGACTTACGTGGAGTTCAAGTTGCATGAAGATGGATTGCTTAATGCTGTTGCGGAAAAGTAAATATCCATGATACTTTACCAGTATCGATCTGTTTGCTTTTTTTTTCTTTTTTTTTCCGATGCGTGGTTTCACACTTGCATTGTAATAATTATCCTTCAAAATTCAACAGGAGCTTTAGTCCTACATATTTTTAAAACCTAGTTAGAAATCTATTATACCAGACATATAATTGAGTTAGATTTTATGTTATGTAATTTCCAAATTTGAGTAATTTTTCTTTATTCATATGCATAGTTTCTAATTGTACCGATAAACCCCTTGCAAACCTCCAACTCCTCAAAACCTTGTTATACCAAACATATAATTGAGTTAGATTTCTTACTAAAAAAAACACCTCTCAAACCTCTACCAAACACAGCCGACATTTGTACATGCAAGCCTTAATTTGTTCTATTTGACTACCTTTTTTCGTAGATTTGTTGTATTCAAACTGAATTTGGTACAAGCAAGCTTCTATTTGTTGTGTACTTTTCAGAATTTATGGAGTGACCGCGCTATATTCTAATGGAAATGATTTCTTATTTTTCCTAGCTGGTGGACGTTTAGTGTTTGTTGGGAAAAACATTCTTAATTATGTGCTTACCAATTCCAGTGGATTGTGTGAGTGTAGTTTTTAGATGCATCAGTTTGGTTGGAGAACATGAAGATGAATTATGGGGAAGATGCTTCTCACACATCTTCAAATAACCTTATTACACCAGATCAACCTTTCAGTTGAACAGGGTTAGTTACCCTGTGCATTTAGCTTTTGAAATTACTGATGAATATTTGTGAGACATGTTATAGAAGCAGCTTCTTATCTTCTCTGTCTGATCAATTCTTGCACTGCTTGAGATGCATGTCCATTTAATATTCAAAAACTTCTATGGAATGTGACATATTGAAGATTAACATTAGATTTCCATTTCTAATGGTAAGTTTAGTATCCATTTCTTGGTTTGTTAACTGTATGAAGATTCAATCTTCATTTAAACTTTCTTTCCGTTCATGTTAGTGTAGCATCTTGCGGAGTACTGTAATATCCGTCAAAGAATGATATGATATCCTTTATTCTCTGCATTTATTCTTTCGCATTGCTTGGTGTGCTCTGTGTCTGCAACATTTGTTCGAAAACTATTTCTCTTGCAGTCATCTGTTATTGATGCTTAAGAAGATTATCTTTTCTACCCACCACACATTGATGTCCAACTGTAGTTACTTGCTCGCAAGGAAAAAGCAATATTGTTTTTTATGCATAAAAAGGAAAATACCGAGATTCTGGTGTAGGTTTTTGCAATTGGGAGAGGATGAACTATGAAGATGACAAAATGGCAACATTTGCAGTTATGCTTCTTCATTCTGGAATGATGTATCATTGAAAGCTACTTTCTATGCCTAGAGATCCGATTGTGCATCAAAATCCTTTTAGATTGCAGTTAAGGAGGTAATTGCTGCTGGAACTCCTGTAATGGTATGTTGCTTAATGCACCCTTAGCATCCCTGTAGCATTTCGAAGATTGTGAGGAGCTGGTTTGTGATGTCCTCCCTTGTCCTTGCTCAGCAAAGAATGCAAATGAGGTAAATATTCTTTATTTGCAGTTTTTTCTTTACGTATGTGCAAATTATTTTTACAATATTTGCTGAGCTGCTAACTTGAGTTTGTTTATCTGGGGTGTGAATTGATCTTAAAAGCCGACTTCTTATATTTGATCTGGGATAATGCAATTGAAATAGGTTTTGATTTTGATGTACAGAGGATTAGTCCTACCTTTTAATAAAATATTACTCACTTGTTCTGTGTTTTTTTTGGATAAGATTGCATGTGCACTTTAATTTGATTTGATCATGCCAATTAGCTTAGTAAGGTCTAAATATTCCTCTCATCAGATCACATCAATACTGAAAACTGCAACAAGGAAAAGGGTTTCATCGGAAAGGTCACATTATTTTGTAAGGCCTAAACATTCCTCGTAATGTTATATAAAATCGATGTTGATGTGATCTCATGAGGTTGGTTTCTCATGTCTGTAATTGTTTAGTCCCTACAAAATATTGTGACCGTTCCGATGAAACCTTTTTCCTTCTTGCAGTTTTGGTTTTTTAGGAGGCAGGTCAACTCTTTGAGCTTGGGCGTAGCGTTGAGATCCATGAAGTGGTTTGCTTGTGTCCTAGATGGAGACAATGCTTTTTTCCGGTCACCGTAATTGAAGTAAGCTCTCCCTATCAAATAACTATATCAATAAGGAACCAAATTGATACCCACGAAAGTAGCAATTGCTTTGGTTGGAAGGGGACAACATTATTCTGTACAAGTTACTCAGGACTACAAAAAATGACTTTGTAGGTTTGATGGGAAATAAGTGAACCAACTACGAAAATATATTTCAATTGATACAAAGTTACCCCCTGTATGTATTTGATTTCCATGTATTGATGTTCTTTTGTATATTTTAAAGTCGGTTCTTTCGTTCAAAAGTCATACTTTACTTCTCACGTGTTACGCTTTGAAATTCCTACTTCTCCCTTCGTGTGTCACTCTTAACTTAATCTGAAAAAAAAATGTTCGATTACTATTCTCATTCTCAAGAAGGAAATGATGTACATCCTAATTTGCCAGTGCAATCAGTGGAGAGACTGCTCTTATCATCTCCAAATTCAGTTTACAAATTTGATGGGTATTTTTTTGAATCGCCGTTATCTCATTTCTCTATTTTTCCAATTGGCTCTCCCACTTCTGCATCTTCTTTATTTTGTATTTGACTTATGTATTTGTATCTCTTTTTTATATTATACCTCTATTTGTTATTTCAATTGAATATTTTTTGATTTTGAAATCTTTGTTGATAAGATTTGGATCAGCAAACATTGTGTGCGGATCATATTCGAAAACCTTCCATCTTTGTCTTCAAGATATTCCTTCTCGTTTTACTTGATCCTTTCCCGTGAACTGAAACATTGTATCTTCTATGTTCGCTTTATCTGACATTCTACAAATCGAGTAAGAAACCTTTCTAAAGAACTAGAACATTGTATCTTCGGTGTGCACTTCATCTGACGTTATTAATGCTAATTCTATTAGGTTTTCTCTGGCACTGATACACTACAAACCTTCCATTTTTGTCTCCAAGATTTTCTTCCTATTAGTATTATTTGTTCCACTATTCTCATTGATCCTTTCCGATCAACTGAAACATTGTATCCTCTATGTTCACTTCATCTGACACAGTGACACTCAACAAAAAGGGTAAGAAATCATGCTAATTCTCTTTTAATTGAATACCTACTAGGTTTTCTCTGGTACTGGGCAGGTTCTCTGCACCTTTATTCGTTGCTCAATGGGAAGGAACCATGGCTGTATCGGCTTTAAATACCGCAGAATCATTCCTGTCTGGTCACAAAACACACTTCCAAACTCGTGTGAACAAGACATCTCAAAGTTGTAATTTCCATTGGATCAAGGTGATATCATGGTACTAATTGAGGAGGTGCTAAGCAATCAACCCGGAGACGAGCAGCCCGATGCAGATCAATCAGCCACGGGTGACCTGATTGATCACATTGGGCGTGATATCACCATGAATTGTCTGCTGCGTATTTCGAGAGCTCAATTTGGCTTTATTGCCTCAGTGAACCGGAACTTCCGTTCATTGATGAGAAGTGGAGAAATGTACAAGCTCCGGAGAGTAAATGGCATTGTGGAGCATTGGCTATACATTTCTTGCCAGTTGCCTCATTGGGAAGCCATTGATCTATATACTCCTCGTTGGATGCATCTTCCTAGGATGGGTTGCAGTGAAGACTTCAAGTATTCGGACAAGGATGCCTTGGGTGTTGGCACCCAACTTCTTGTTTTTGGGAATGAGACATTATCATATGTTGTGTACAAGTATAGCCTCTTGACACATTCATGGTCCCTAGGTCGCATGATGAATACACCCAGATGCAAGTTTGGGTCTGCAAGTCTTGGTCACATTGCTATCGTGGCTGGAGGTTGTGATTCTGAAGGTCACATTCTGAACTGTGCTGAGCTGTATGATTCGGAGACAGAATCATGGGAAATTCTCCCCCCCATGAACAAACCAAGGAAGTTATGCACTGGTGTATACATGGATGGGAAATTCCTTATGATTGGAGGGATAAGCGGAACTGGTTCCGAATTCTTGCTTTGTGGTGAGGAGTTTGATTGGGAAACAAGAACTTGGAAGGTAATACCTAACATCTCGGCTTTCGGACGTTTTGGACCTATGGCGAATCAAATGCCACCTAGTGCTGAGGTACCGCCTTTGGTTGCAGTCGTCAATAACCAACTGTATGCTGCTGATTATTTTCTCATGGCTCTCCGAAAGTATGACAAGGTAACCAAGACTTGGTCTACTCTTGGGAGCCTGCCTGACCATGCATCCTCGGCGGACGGAAAGGGCCTTGCTGTCAAAGGATGTGGTCATCGGCTGATTGTTGCTGGTGGGCCCAGGAATGATTATATGAGAATGGTAGAAGTGAGTTATTGGGTGCCTACTGATCGTCCACCTTGGTGGTCGTCGTATGCCAAGTCGCCAAAGAATAGTTATATCCATAACTGCTCGGTGATGGGGTGTTAAGAATGTTCCCGGGTTCTTTATTCGTACCCAGTCATTCTTCATCCCTCAATTTATCTGCTTTCTTTCTCAGCTTTTATTACAGTTGATAACAGTGATTTCCTTACTCATTTAGTTTTCATGCGATACTATTTAGAAAAAGGACGGATTACAAGGTAGGAAAGATGAAGACATTGCTTATGTACTCATTACATTGTCTTTTGCAATTAACGATCTATAAAATTTGCCCATTGCACTTCTAGTAGTGGTAGCTCTGTCGATTTAAATTGATCTTTTATTTTTGTCCTTTGTTGATGTTTTGTTCGATTACTCTCTATCTGTGTTCTGTTCTTTCGGGTTTTTAGCAACTATGTCGTTTGTTGTCCTGGTTTGTGTGATTATGATGAAAACACTTGTCATATTTCGCAGTTTCTTTTCTCGTATCCACACATCTCTTACAGACCACTATTTCTTACCACATTTATCAAGCTTGTGTGAGCTTGCTTGTATATGGGTGATCTTCGTAGGCATCTCCTGGCCTCCCGGAAAGCTATACCAGCGTCTCTAAGATTTCAGATCTTACATTGTTACCGGCAATTTTTATGCTACGTGCATGTTTACGTAATCCGAAAATGCAATTGCTTCAGATTTTCTGTTGTCTTGGAAAGAAGAAACCGGAAGTGATTGTTTTCGGTTGTTTCGGAAAGACGTAATGAATTCAGCGAAAGCTACCAAATAAGCTTTATGTCAAAATTATATGTTTCCATTTTCTTCTATTCTTTAGGTCTAAAGTCGTTTGATGATTGAAAGTGAACTATTTCCTGTTTCACCACTTTTGCCGCTTTACGTTTACCTGGCACAGACTGAGTTTCGGAATGATTCAAAAGCAAAGAGAACACCCCAAGGTAATACCTTGACAAGGCCGAGATATTCTAGATCTCTCGGAAATTCTCTACACATATACAAACTCATCTAGACTTGCTTGGACTCGTAGAAACTATTCTACTAAATAACTACCATAAGTCTTAGAATGCGTTTAGCAACTCATTTACAAGCTGTTTAAGAAAACCAGCTAGTATAATTTTCAAACTGAAACATCAACAAAAAAAATCACAGAATTCTGCTTTCATTTGTATAGACATCAAATAAGCAGGTGTAAACTCCCTCAGTATCTTGCTTATATTAGTATTCCTATACAATGATGTAATACTGTGCAACAACTGCAATATCATATGTACCTGTATACACTAGTTTCTTCTTTGATGCTATCACGCTACAAGCTTCATGAGTATGAAACTACCCTTCGGCTTTTATACTTCATCTTCTATATATACAGTCATTTTGAATGACCAAGGTGCTACTATGAACAAAGAATAATGCTCTTCATGAAATTGGAACATCATAATGAATCATGACTGCTGAGAAACTCCACAATGCATGGATATACTTCCTTGGCCGCCTGCACAAAGCCGTTGAGAATGAATCAACTTTTTTTTTTTTTGAAGATTCAAGCAAAATCTTATAATTAGAAGGCAGGGCCGTGCCCATGGCATACCATACGACTTCCGATGATATCATAGTGGGCATAGTGCGGGCCGCCTGGTTCTCCAAAAACCTTGTATGTGATTAGGTGCTTAGGAACTACCTTCACTGTTTCTGTAACAAGAAATTGCAAAACATCGGTTGAAGTTGAAGATGGATATGACTAAAAGAGATTGATTCGGGTGAAAAATCAGCGTAATAGCGCACAAATGTGTATCATAATTTGCATCTTTTATACACCATACTTATGAAATATATGCAAATTATGACACATATTTGTGCACCATTTTATACTTCTCATTTTTCAAGATGAATCACTTGCTGCATTTCTTTTCTCTATGATCAAGTATCATTATGAGACAATAAAAGGAAATTTTAAAAAATTCAAGTGCACTTCACCATATACAGCTTCAGGAGGACAGATCAAGTCTTGATCGCCAGCCAATGCCATGATCGGGACATTGCTTTTGTGCAGGTGATCCTTGTAAGCGAACGTTCGACTTCTGTCACACAGCCCGTTCTTTTGGAACGCTGTTGATAGTTGCAAGAGAAGGTTAGCAGGTATCGTACCTGCAAATTCAAGTTTACAGATGGTAAAATAAGTTACTAACAAAGGAGTAGAGCATTTCAGTTCAGTCTATACAACAAAAGTGGAATTGACCCATTAACTTCACCATTATAGCGAAAACAGCATCCGCATCGTACACTGTATTTGCTTGTACTATATATACTAGGGTATGTTTAAATTATCATTTAATTAAACAGTGTTTGTTTTATAAAAATAAACTAGTTTAGTGTTTAAATGAAACACTTGATGATATTATGTTTAAATATATGTTTTTACTTTTTCTTTAAAAAATACCAATTTACCCTCCCATATCTTTAATTAATAGCAAAATAGTGATGCAAGCTACCATGTGATCATTTAAACTAGTTTTGTACAACCAAACACAATTTAGGGCATTTCCTGAACTACAACTCAGATTCAAACAGAGTAACCACCTTTCAGAAAAAAGAAAATTTTAGGTTTAAAACCAACGGATAACATACACAGTAAGCTATCACTTGTATGCTTTGATGGGCCAAAAAACCAACTCATTATTCTTTAACATCCACCAAAGAGAAAATTTTAGGTTTAAACAAATGAAGTTAATAAAGATAAAATTATCTGAGTGCAAGAATCTCACAAACAAAGTAACTAACATTAACTAACAGCTTATAGATATTCAAGTCTGACCCAATAATAAGTTGCAGATCCTTTTATAATAGATAAACAAAGTAACTACCTTTCTAAAAACAGATAAACAAAGTAACTAACTCCTAATGTTAACTAAAATTCTTACAAAGTAAAATGTGGAAAACAAGGTAAGGCGGGAAGTGAGACAAGTAGTGTTGAATACTAACAGAAGTTCTTCATGATGAGCTTGTCAACCAAGTCTGGGAGCATCATGTCTTTTGAAGAAACCTGGGAATTCAACCAAGATAAAATGTAAGGTGGGCGGGTAGCAAGTGGATGTATGACAGCAAGGAGTGCACCGAGTGGAACAGCGGGAACTTTCAGAGCTTGTACTGGTTCTGTCTGACAAAATTAACCTTCAACCATCAGATCATCATAAGGATATCAGATTACTCACCCTCTATACCTGCTAAAAAATCACTTACCAAAGGCAAAAGCAATTTCACAGATGATTTTGATGATGAATAATCAAGCGATGAGCCTAGGGTAACCACTCCTCCTAAGCCAGATTCCTGTCCCTTGAAGCCTGTTAGGATATAACAACGTAATAAGAGTTACCATATGCTCTTACATAAATGAGCAAATCACATGTTCGGAGATATTTAATACCAAGATCTGTTTGGCAGGACACTAACAAGGCATTATCAGGCCTAATTAACATGTTTTTACAGGGACCTTATCCTTATAAGCATGACATGCTGAATGGAACCTTAGTTTTTGTACATTTTATTTTATGTTCGACAAAATCTAATTCAGAATGAATCGCGGATTTTGAAGGCTTGTCTATGCATATTTATCCATTACCTTCAAGCAAAATTGTCGTCTCTTTGATCTGGATTTGCATAATTCAGTAATAGTTCATGCAGTACATCTTCAACATTAATATATTTCCAGTGTTTTTCAGAATAATGCTAGAAAATAATAATATCAGTTGACAAATTAAGATTATATAATATTCATCACACCTGTGAACTCGGAAGAGAAAGCCTTGGAATCAAATACCCTTCTATTAACCATAGCATCTCTAGTATCCTATTTTGCTCAAGAGAATTGTATAAATCTATTCTAAATTAAGTGGCTCATAGATATTAAATACAGAGGCCATACATAACATAAACTTGTGAGAAAAGTTACAGACGTCTTAATAGTTCAGTTCACATAATCACAGTCAAGAAAATTTAAAAGGAGAAATCACACAAGAGTGGGACATACCACATGAGGAAAGCAATGAATATAACAAAATGCCACCCATTGAGTGGCCAATTGCCAGCAGTTTACCATCTCTGGGCTTGCTTTTGCTTCTAATGTAGTCCATCTGTAGTAAAAAGTGAAACAAAACTATCATTTATCAATATAAAAACCACTCAACTAGGACTTGATGCATTTACCATTCAGAGTTTGGGTTTATTTCAACATACCACGACAGGAATGTCTTCTTTAAGGTACTCATCCAAGTCCCAGTCATTGTTTAAAAGCAAGTCGACCTGCTCCCTGAAATCCCCCACAGCTGACGAGATGCGTTCATGCAATTCAAAAAAGGCTGGTGGAAGAGATTGCCAGCCTTGCACAGTATTAGTAATTCTTTGGCTCATCTCTTTCATCTCTTTCCCAATGTTAGAGCTACGCCATGCTTCTATTAGACCTGAAAGAATATCCCCATGATCTAACACATCTTAGTGTTTCTAGTGGCATAAAGTTTTATCAAAGTAATCATATTATAGATTCTTGTATTGGTGTATTTCCGAATATAGGACCCTCCTACATAAATAAAACGACTTGCTAGCCCCACGCAGTTTGTTTTTGATAGGTACATAACAGACATGGTTATATGGACTTCAGTCTTGATCTGCTACTGAAGGAGATTATCAGAAGAATTTAAACCCCGTTGCACCAACCTTCCACACTCTGCTTGGATAGGTACTTGGCAAGATCCTCAGCTTGCAGATTTTCCGCTCCTCGCATACTTAAGCCAGCTCCTCGGACCTCTAGAGTCCATGTATCAAATCCTTTTTCACACATATGCCGGGCAAATGAAGCCTGCAAGGAGAAAATTTGCCATCAATTAAGCTCCAAGAATGGCTGAAGATACTCAAAGGAGGGGAAAAAAGAGCATCCTGAGTCTGCTAAAGGTAATTTGATGGAAATGACGGCTGTACTAACTGTTAAGATTACCGATAAGGCAACACCAACACTTACCCCATAGAAATAAGTTCATATCATTATGATTAATGCTCATCAAAACATTGCATAACCTTTGCAATCCAAAGTCCATTTTCAGATAGATTCGTGCAACTGACAAGGTAAGGCTTTCAATATATTAACTTTCCTCAAAAAACACTTCCAGCCTGTCACACTCATTGCCCGGCTAAACATTTTTAACTTGATATTTTGTCCATTTGGAAACAAAATAATCACTACTTTGCATAATAGGTAAACTTTGTACAGCCATGACCATGAAGATTCATGTTAGTGGAGGCTCATTCCAGAGGATCCAGACTTAACATCCAAATTCTAAACAACAAATTACTCTATGCTTTCATAGAGTTTGCCTGTCATGCATAGAAGTGGTTGCCATATGACGAAGATATCAAGGTTGGTTTCCTCGTCATATAGCAACCACTTCTAACATATGTAACTAAAACAAAGAATATATACGATGCCATAGACAAGTATATACATAAGCAATACTATACATTCCTCTAAAGTCTAATCAAACAATTCCAAACACATGTTGTCAATAGATACAGATTTACTGGATCAATAGATTTTGCTAAATATTTTAAGCACTTTTGATCAACCATTTAATACTTTGCGTGTGTACTGAAAATACTTCCTTAGCTGAAAGCCTGCAAGTTGAGCAATGTTAAAATAATTGCAATGATTGTGTTTCTAGGATGTTTGCACCGCAATAGGAGACATACATTTTTAAACATAAGCTAATAGAATGCACCAGAGCCCAATCTGAAAGCACTTCTGTAGAACCATGATTTGGCTCCTTAAGTTACCCAAGAACTCTTTGAAACACAATTTTTTCCCCTTCCGCTTTGAGCTTAGTTACTTAACTCACAACTTGCAGGCTTGTCTTTTAAAAATAAATTAAGCAAGTGAAAACAAATTTTTTCAATCACCAACCCCGACCGTTTTCCTGTGCTTTGACAGTTGGGTTCCTGCATCAGGGCCTTTACACTAAAGATCAGAAAATACACTTCCATTAACCTGTTTTACCTACTTAACCTGTCCCCTCGGTTATATATAACTCAAGGCCCTTCATAAGAATTCAATTCTCAGTCAATTTTCATGAA
Organism: Fagopyrum homotropicum; assembly: GCA_033239125.1. Classification (NCBI taxonomy): domain Eukaryota; kingdom Viridiplantae; phylum Streptophyta; class Magnoliopsida; order Caryophyllales; family Polygonaceae; genus Fagopyrum; species Fagopyrum homotropicum. The sequence continues at coordinate 145,847,927 of BSWB01000002.1, forward strand.
CTCTACTACATGTTCCATGAAACCAAATTCACCTACTTAGAATAAGTCCTAACCTATTTCCTGGCAAATAACACTCAAGGCACCCCATAAACATAACAGTAACCTTTCAGCACTTTGAACAAGCCAAAAACAATTTGGAACAATTGACAGAAATTGAACAAAATGCAAAATAAATATAGAATATGTAGAGATAAACATACTCGAGGTGGAGAGAGATCATATCCAATAGCATTTGTTCCCACTCCAGAAAGCAACAGCAAAGGATGATTTCTCCGAGGTACCTGCAGATCAAATCACCACCACCAAACAGTAAACCGATTATTTCATATATTACCCTAACCGAGAATATGGAAAGTTTTGAATTGGCGGGAAAGAGATACATCAGGAGGAGGCAGGTAACGCCAGAGAGCGAGGCTCCAATCAGATCCTGGGACCGAGACGTAATGGAGTTCGTCGGCGGTGCAAATGTCTGGCTTGAAGGTTGCGGCTTTAAAAGTGACGGTGTTCGCTGAGGGCTGACGGCGGCTCCGAGTCCAGAGAGACTTAGAACGGAGTGGTTGGGTTCGAGAGGGGAATTGGAAGCTGGATTGAATTGCATTCATGGTAGTTCGAATTCGATCCTCTACCTTTCTGTATGGATCTCTCTTCTTTTTCTCCTTTCCGTATGCTTTTCAGTCGCAGGTTTGGTTTGAAAATATCTGCCAGGTGGATGGTAGTTTGCATATCTTTATTGCACCGTTTGCTCATGCGTGTACTTCATGCAATGCGTGGGATCCGTCACCATAAAACATGAATCTATATCTTCTATATTCTATTGGCTTAGATCGGTAGGACCGCTCAACTACACAATATAATGCGTAGGTATAGTTAAAAAAATTTTGTAATATAAAAAGAAGTAAATTTTCCGTTTGGTACCCTGAGTTTTTGGCTTTTTCGGATGTCGTCCAAGATTTTTTACGTTTTCGTTTGGTACCCCCGAATTTTTGGCTTTTTCGGATGGTGCCTAAAATTTTTTCACGTTTCCGCTTGATATCCTGACGTTTTAATTTTTCCGTTCCGTATATTTAAATATAAGATTCTTACATTTTATTTTATGATTTTTAATATATTTATTACTATTTGATATTTTTATCATATTTTGCATCAAAACATGAGAAATTTATTATGTTTTAAAATTAAACATAATTTATATCTGTATGATATTTCGTTGTTGGTATACTCCGTGGATTTATTTGTTGGTTTATTATATAATATTGGATTGTTCATATCCCTATTAGTATTATATAAAAGAAGATTTTGATTCGATGTGATAGTGTATATTAAAATCTTCTAAAATCATAGGATATTCATTTTTTTCTAAAATATTTTTTTCATAGAAAAACTTGATAATAAAAATTCTCTTTATAAAAATTATTTTGTATAAAACATATTTTTTTCCTTCATTTTTGATGTAAAATATGATAAAGTATCAATTAGTAATAAATATATTAAAATCATAAAATAATATGTAAAAATTTTATATTTTATGAAATATCATAATTTATTAATAGTTGATTAAATTTGTTTAATTAAAATATACTTGTCTTCAAAATGTATAATATAGAATTGTTATTATATTTTTTCTTTTTTTTTTTAATAAATTTAATAAAAGAAACGTTGTTTTAGACAAAATAAAATAAAATAAGGGTACGGAACGGAAAAACCGGATCCTCAGGGGTACCAAGCGGAAATGTAAAAACTTTGGGCACCATCCGAAAAAACCAAAAACTCGGGGGTACCAAACGGAAACTTAAAAAACTTTGGGCACCATCCGGAAAAGCCAAAAACTTAGGGGTACCAAACGGAAAAATCCAAAAAGTAAATACTAGGTGAGTATTTATACGCATCCCGTGGAAATCAGAACTACGCATACGAGCTGCGTGGTTCGCGGGATAATTAAATATTGTTTTTTTAATGGAATGTTTAGAAAGACCTTATATATAAAGGGGAGTCTCTAATGACCGGTCATTTGATAACCCTGCCCTATTATTACCCGTTTAAATTATGAATTTACCCCTGCATTCAACTCTCCTTCCCCTACCTATTTCTTTCGGAATTTGCATTGTGCTTTGGTTTTTCTTTGTTCCATGCTCTGTTTCGACAACGACCTAAACTTAAACCCCAAAATGTTCGTCGTAACGATAGATGCAACGGAATTCATGAACCAAGCTACCACCATGCTCTCTTTGGCCATAAATAAAAGAAGGGTATATCAATTGACGCCACTACCGTCTCATATATTGGTGCAATTGTTTTCAGATATGAAATTAAGCATGTGACTTGTTTTGCTCACGTGTTGTGACACATTCATCAACCTCCTACTTCCTTATCAACTACTCGAGGTATCATTTTCTACTGGTGTTATTTCCTTCTCTCATTATTCTCTTCCTGCGTTTATTAGTTGAGTTCCTGATGAGAGTAATATTGACAGCTATGCATTATGGTGTATAAATACATGTGATATCATTACAATGAATATACAATACATTTCAGTTTCTAATATTTTCTCCATTGCTCTCGAGCTAAAACCTCTCTTTCAATCTCTATTCTTCATCAAATCCATGAGCATGAGTTGTACCATAGTATCAGCCTAATCAATGGATACACGAAATGACCCATCACCCGATCCTGGTGATTCCGATCACTCACAACACACTCAGAAAGATCCTCCTCTTTAATCCTGGAATGGTGATCCTCTTAATCAGCTTCATCTTCATCACTCAGACTCACCTTCCCTCAAACTTTCCACTACACTCCTTAATGATTCAAACTACAATCGATGGTGTATTCCGTCAAGGTTTCTCTTCTGGCCAAAAACAAACTAGGATTTGTCATTGGTGATTTTACAAAGACCTGTTGCTGATCTCAAACTTGTTGCTCACTAGGGCCAGTGCAACAACATGTTGATCTCCTTGTTTCTTCATTCTCTAGAGAAGGACATCGCTGAATTTGTCCTCTACTGTAAGTCAGCTACTCAAATTTAGAGAGAGCTTGACACACGATATGGTAAAACAAATCGCACTAATCTTTTTCAGATTCAGTGAGATTTGAATTTGATTTCTCAAGGAAACCATTCCATAACTTTCTATGTTACTCGATTGAAGAAATTATGTGATGAGTATACTCTTGATATTGAACATCAACTTTGCGAATGTGGTTCTAATGAATTTTCTATGTCTATTCTTAAAGATCAACAAACTATTCAATTCTTGTTGGATTGAATGAATCTTTTCATCTCATCAGATCTAATATTCTCATGCTTAGCCCAGCTCCCACACTTGATGAAGTTTACCATATGGTACTTCAAGATAAAACACAACGTGGCCTCATAAACTCACATGGTGATCTAGATGATGCCACTACATTGTATTCACAACATCGAGGCACATCTACTACACATAATCAATCTTCTCATAGAGGATCTTCATCAACCACAACATCTTATACAAGATCCCCATTATGTGATCATTATAAAGCCAATAACCATAATATTGATAAATTTTGGAAGCTTCATGGCTATCCAACAACAATAACTCCAAGTATATCTTTTTGTGATCATTGCAAGACTGTAGGACATGTTATTACTCGTTATTGGAAGATTTATGGCTATCCAATTGTCCATAAGCTTGATGCTACTTCCTTGTCTCAAGATCAGATGACAAAGCTCTTGTCATTGCTTCAAAACCCAAGCTCAAATGAGACTCCACAAGACAATTTTAGTGCCTTTCTTGCTGGTACATCTCTATGTCTCCTCTCTCATTCACTTCGTTCTCAATGGATCATAAACAATGGTGCTACTGATCATATTTCTCCTCACCTTAATTTATTTTCATCCTATAAACCTTTGCCTTGCACCATGCTTATCACCAGGCCTAATGGTCAAACAACTCATTTTGAACATGTTGGCACTGTCGAGCTAAGTTATGGCCTCATCCTTCATAATGTTTTACATGTTCCTACCTTCCAATTTAACTTATTATCTGTTCATAGGATGTACATGGACTTATCCACTCATGTCTTTTTCTCCCCTACTCATTGTTTCATCCAGGACCCTTCGATGAAGCATCACTTGGTGATTGGTAAAGTGTGCAAGGGCCTTTATGGTGCTAACAAAGTTCCTGCTTCTTTTAACCTTCCTTATACATCTTCTTGTAATAACGCTACCAATGATAAGATTGTTATACATTCTTGTTCTTCTAAAATATATTTTGTACATCTTGAGATTTGGCATTGTCGTTTAGGCCATCTACCTTTTGAACAATTACAACATATCACTTATATTCATACTAGCATCAAGAATCACGATCTTTGTCAAATTTGTCCTCAAGCCAAAAAAACAAGAAAATCATTTCTTATCTCTTCTACTCGAGCTATTCAACCTTTTGATCTCATCCACATTGATACTTGGAGACCTTATCGACAATAAACCTACCATGAATTTACATTCTTCCTTACAATCGTTGATGATTTCACAAAGTGTATATGGACATACCTCATTGCCAACAAGAGCAATGCCCTCACTATACTCCAATCCTTTACAACTCTCATTGCCATACAGTTTCAAGCCAAAATCAAAACCATATGGTCTGATAATGCTCTTGAATTCTCCAGTCAAGATGCATCAAAATTTTACAAGAACCATGGCATTATCCATCAAACTTTTTGCTCATACACTCCCCAACAAAATAGTGTAGTGGAACGAAAACATAGACACATTCTTGAAGTAGCTCGTTCCTTGTTTCATCAGTCTAAAATTCCTGTGGAATATTGGGGTGAGTGTGTGCTCACAACCACTTACATCATCAAAAAATGCCCTCTTCCTACCCTTCACAATAAGCCCCCTAAGCCCCCTCTTGAACTATTAATTCATAATCCTCTCATATATTCTCACCTTTGCATCTTTGGCTGCTTATGCTTTGTAAGCACTAAAAAACCTAGTCGTGATAAGTTTGCACCAAGAGTTGCTCTTTGTGACTTCCTAGGTTATCCCTATGGTTAGAAAGGTTTTTAATTCTTAAACCTTCAAACCAAAAATGTGTTTGTCTCTCGAGATATTAAATTCCATGAAACTATCTTCCCTTTTTGAGATAAATACACACCTTTCACCATCCTTCCAGTTCATATTTCATCATCCTTTGATACAAATATATTCATACCATGTCCCTCCAATACACTATGCATGTCCACTCATCCCTCTATATCTGATCCGTCTTTACCAATATCTCCTACAACCAATAATGATGTTTCATCTTCTCTTGATTCTCCTATATCTGATCATATACCTGATCCTATACCTTCCCCTTTACCTACATCTTCTCAAATTAATTCCTTGCCTTCCAATGTCACCAATACCTCTTCAATCTTTCCTCCTCAACGATCTTCTCGGTCACATCAACCACCGCCCTATCTCAAGGACTTTGTTTGCTCATTCGACTCTTCTATATTTCCATCACCAGTTATGCTTCACTCCTCTCTTTTACCTATTTGTCATCATGCTTTTGTCTCCTCCCTTTCTTCTTATGTTGAACCTACCACTTATCTCGAAGCTTCTAAAGATCCTAACTGAATACAAGTCATGCAAGCAAAATATAAAGCTTTACAGGATAACCATACTTGGGACCTCATGCCTCTTCCATCCAATAAGAAAGCCATTGGATGCAAGTGGATTTTAAAGTTATGATCAAAGCAGATGACACACTTGAAAGTTATAAAGCGAGACTGCTTGCTAATTGTTTCACACAACAGGAAGGAACAGATTTTCATGAAACTTTGTCAAAATGACCACTATACGAACTATTATTGCTACCAAGTCTTGGACGCTTCATCATCTTGATGTGAACAATGCTTTTTTACTTGACAATCTCTATGAAGATGTATACATGAAGACACCCCTAGGGATTCCTAATCCTCTATCACTATTATGCAAGCTCGAGAAGTCTCTTTATGGCTTAAAACAAACATCTCGACAGTGGTTTCATAGACTCACATCACCTCTCCTCATAGGAGGATATACTCAGTCTAAAATGATTACTCTCTGTTTACTAAGCATGAGGGTTCTCTGGTGACTATTGTGGTCATTTATGTCGATGACTTACTCATCATTGGTTCTAAAAGCAATGAGGTCACACAGTTGAAGAAATATCTTGATGATACATTCAGTGTTAAGGATATAAGAATCCTTCACTATTTTCTTGGCATTGAGATATGCTATTTAACCTTTGGAATTGTGATATCACAAAATAAATGCACATTGGAACTCTTGCACGATTCTACTCTTCCCGATATGAAGCCTACTACTACCTATTTACCTCTAAACACTGATTTATTAATAGATGATGGCATTCCTCTTAATAATGTATCACATTATCGATGCTTAGTAGGCAAACTTAATTTTCTAAAACATAACAGACTTGATTTGTGCTTTGCTATTCAATATCTCAGTCAATTTATGCAAAATCCATGCTCTTCACATTTGTTGGCATTACAACACACTCTTCGGTATGCCCAAGGCACAATTGGCCATGGAGTTATACTGAATGGATGTACCACACCATGTCTACTATCATATACAGGTTTTGACTGGACTGCATGCCCCACATCACGAAGATCAGTTGGTGGATTTGTCATTCTTCATGGACAAGCTCCTGTCAGTTGGAAATCCAAGAAACAAAGTACAGTCTCTAGAAGCTCCGCTGAAGTTGAGTATAGATTCATGGCTAATGTGGCAGTTGAGGTCACGTGGCTCATTCGATTGCTCATTGATAGTGTTATTAACCTAGTTCAACCAGTCATCTTATATTGTGGCAATTATTCGACCATCCAGATTTCACACAATCATGTGTTTCACGAGAGAACTAAACACATTGACATAAACTATCACTTTACTCGAGATAAAATCATGGAGGGCTTGCTTGAGCTCAAACATGTTTCTACGTCCAGTCAGCTTGTCGACGTGTTCACCAAGATACTTCCTCTCACTCAGCAAAATCAACTACTTCTCAAGCTTGGAATGAATAGATGATCCTCTTCCAACTTGCTGAGGGGGGGGGGGGGGATGAGAGTAATTGAACAAAAAAAATGAGAATCATTCTTAGCCACTCATTTGTAACAAAATATTGGCAGCTATGCATTACGTGTGTATAAATACATGTGCTATCATTACAATGAATATACAATACATTTCAGTTTTTAATATTCTTCCCATTTCTCTCGAGCTAAAACCTCTCTTTCAATCTCTTCTTCTTCATTAAATCCATGAGTATGAAATAGTTCCTTATCTCATCTAACTTGGGTTCTAGATCTACTTCCATTTTATTTTCACAAATTTGGTCTTTGTATCTTTGGTCTTCAAAGACAGGGGATTTGTTCTTCTTTTACAAGATTGTTGGGTTGATTTAGTTTTGGGTGTTTGTTGTTAAGCTTGCACTGTACAATATAGGTAGGAGTGGCTTGTTCATTGCGATTGTTTGACCCTTTTATGTAAAAATAAAGGGAAGAAGAATGTTGGAACCAATTCAGTTGAACAATCATCATTGACCATGTTAGAAAGAAAAAAACATTTACTTTTTGATAAAACGGATGGTCTTGTGATAATTGCTTACATTGGAAATTGAATAACTACATTTTGATTTGCTTTGTCATTCTCATTCTTTTGCTTTGATTTGTAAATCATGATGCGATTAAGTGTTTAAGGTTGTTTTTTTGGGTTCGAATTGGTTATATGATTCATCTATTTGTGGGCTTGGTGGGTGAGATCATGCTATACGTAGTGTAATTCACGTGTGTGTATTTTACACTTGGGTTGTGATGAAGATCTACCTATACTAATTGCATAGGACTAGCAAGGCTCAATTCCAGAAGAAGAGAAGTTGGGCTCGTTGTTGGCTCACTAAGGAAGAAGAGATTGAACCAACATCTCATTCAAAGAAGCCCAACAAATCCCGCTCCTCTAATCTAACGAATAAGGTTGAACCGGGTCTAGAAGAGGAAAGACAAAATTGAGCCGGGTTTGCTTTAATCTAGTTCAACTTCATTAAACAAGGCAACAAAGTTTCGATGGCTGTGAGATATATAATGTTAGCTCTTCAAATCTCTAAACCCTAATCTCTCTTGTTGCTTCCTTTCTTCGTCCCTTCTTCTCCTTTGAGAGACCTCCACATTTGATAGTGAGAACGAATGCTTTCCTTGAAGCTTGAATTGGTTTGATCCACGTTGGTGGGCACAAAGAAGAACATTAGATCTTCAGACTCGTGTGTTTACTTTCTTTCTTCTATATGTTCGGCTCTTGTTTTTCTTACCGGTTTTCCGTCAAACATTTTTACTCTTATTGTAGTTCTTGTTATTGGTTTTGTATCTGAGACGATAGTGGATTGAATCTCTTGAGATCCCGGGGACTTGTGACTTTTGATCCGAACCTCATAAACAAACACTTTGTTCATTATGTTCTTGGATCTGTTCACTCTAGAACTGATTTGGTTTCATAACTTGTTTCTATAATTCTTTTGCGAAAAATTAGTTCTTCGATTATGTTTTTGCGTTCTAAATTGTAAATCTTTCAAATCTCCTTGTGTTGCTACTTTTCCGTATTATTTTTCTTTAGATCTACGTCCTTCAAAATTCCCCCCCCCCCCTTTATTTTACTCACAAATCTTAAGTTTTTGTTGACTTTCATAGTCAAGAGAACCCTAGATATACTTTGATACCTCAAGATTTTATGTTTCTTGGCTATGTCATAGCCATTTCTACTCTCCTTCTTCAACTCTAAGCCAACTCTTGTTATTTCTTACTTTGTTTGTCAATACTCTCGATATATCTTCAAAGAATCGAGGTTTCTATCTTCGGTCTCTATAAATTTGAAGGTTTAGCTACGGTTGAAGCTATATTTGGATCAATATTATCCAGATCTAAACTTGACTTAGCTTACATATCACATATATTTGGTTTTAAAACTACACTATGTCACTGATCTTAATACACGTATTGTTCTTCGCTATTCTCTTACACTTCCTATCTCTTAAAGATACTTTCTTTCCGTCTTAAGAGTTAGGGCTTTTGTTTCCAAGAGTTATCATAACTCTTTTGGAGACATTAATCCTTCCATTCTGAAACAAGTAATTTCTAAGAACAAAGGTTGTTGGTTGAGATATTTGGTGCTTATGAAGATAAATTTCTCTATCTCTCTCATACTTCTTATTCTTACAGTATGAGTACTGGAGTATTTCTCTCTTCGATGTCCTAAAATGAGTGATAATTCCAAAACCAAGCCATTCGATGTCACATATGACTTTTCCACGTGACAAGTGAAGATGAAAGCTATTCAAATCAAAGAAAAATGTTGGAAGGAGGTGATTGTGGAAGTTTTACTGAATAGTAACAAAAAAACCTCCACAAGTATTACGGGATTAGGGATGTAGTATATTCGGGTAACAAATTCAAAGGGATCGCGTCTGTTTTAGATGTAATTAATAGACAATTATGCTAAGTAAAAAATGGAAGAGAGAAAACAATGTAGTTTAGTGAAATAATGTTAAAAGGGAAAATAAGGGAAATCAATGATTGTTGTAGATAAATAATGGAGGGGTTGATCTAAAAAAATATTAATCTTCACTATAATGAATTAAAGTAATATTGCATATATGAGACTCATGAACATTGATATATGGTTATTGTAGGAAACTATCTAAAAGAGCTTTTAGCATAGACAAACAAATACCATGCTTTCCAACTCTCGTATCCCTCAATCCAATGGTTCCCCAAGTATAGGAAAACGCTTTAAAAACTTAGAAATCCGGAAAAGACCAAGATAAACTGTCGCTTGTGGCTCTTTTGTTAGAAAAGGTATAACGACCAGAACTTTTTACGATAGTTAGAATCCTCGAAGTAAAAGGTAGGATCCGATCCCTTAAACCAAGTGCTTTTCAATAATCCAATAAAAACGCCCTTTTTTTTTTGGCTCTTCAGTTGTTTTATCTACCCCAATTATAAATATCACTTCTTTCAAAGATAAATAAAAGATGAGAACAAAATACTTTGAAAAGAAGAAATATCACAATCTCAATTCACAAAAAATATATGCAACATAAATCAAACAATTATAGGGATCATCCAATCCTTAAATCAAGAGAAAGATTAGCCGGACATGATTGAATACAAAACAATATTTATAAAATATAAAAACTACATAAACAAACTCACAATGTTCGGTTCCAGCACAATGAGACGAACCTTCAAGTGGGGAATTAAAATCTACTCTAGAACTACTTGACGGTTGCGAGATGAGAGGATGGTGGTAGCAGCGTGGATGATGCGGTGTTGGCCGTCGTATATAACCCTTAGGATGACATATGAATATACAACAAAAAATCTCGGAATCTAGGGTTACCTAAAATATAATTTTTCAAAGTTACAATAAAAAAATTCCTTCTAGGTGGAAAGTGATGCGGCCTCCTTATGAGCACAATACAACCGTATGCTAGGGGTAAGATGGGGGTAAGAAACGTTGTTTGATAATTTATTCGACAATTCAATAGAACTAACTTTCCCGTTGCACTAGTTGAAACAACATGACCCATGAGTACTACATTTGAAGGTTTTTTAAAGATCTACAACTTTTCAGTTGGCATGATTGCCCAAATCAATAGGTAAGATAGTCAAAATTGAGAATCTCTCAAAGGTAATCAGAAAATGACATCTAACTCCAATGGTTACTACTTGGCTTCTTCAATATCCAGTCGATGTTGATGTTTCCATGTATTATCCGACTACAAGGAAGATTGAATCCTCGTGCTATGGTGTTTTCATACCATTATGCTTCATAAATGATCTTGAATGCCTGAAACACAAAATAAAACTAAGTAGATACTGAAATACAGAAAGTGAACGCTTTCCGTACAAATAGAGATGTATGAAGGAGTAAAAGAGGTATGAAATGCATGAATCAAAGGTCTAAAAAGTGTTACATCTGAGACTCGTCAAAATATCCCATACTTAAACCTTTCTCGTCCTCGAGTAACATCATGTCGTATGATGCATACTATGCGTAACACTAAATGGTTGCCTCGACTAAGAGGAAAAGAAATAACTTAAACCATGTCATCATAACATCAATCATTGTAAGAAAATAAATAGTGAATCATATTCTTCAAAAACGCTCAAGGGAAATGTGTTTGCTCTCAATCTCACAAGATGTGTTTAGACATATATCAATAAAAACTCAAACTCAACAAACATGAATAAATCTTACCATAGGCTTTTCAAGGTGTTCTCAAACTCCACCACCCATCAAGTGAACTAAAATGCAAGATATATATCATGAGGTCTTTATAGGGTTGTAACGGATCCAAAGTCCTTCAAGTTTTTCCACCAAGTTTCTCTTCCCTAAATATTCCTTTGTAAGTGTTCAAAGTGAGAGTGTATGAGTGTATAGAGAGAGAGAGAGATCCCCTCCAAAAGTCTGAGATGGATTCAAATGTCAATCTGATCTCCAAGATTGTACTCAACCTCAGCAAAGCAAGGGTCAAAATCTGAACTTTCGTGACAAGTGTCAAAAAGCTGCCCAGAAGAGAAATCTCGACCCAATATCTCGGGCGAGATTCTTTAGTTGTCGGGACCGAGATTTTTTATCCTTCACGTGAGCCTTTAGTCATGAAAATCTCGGGTGGTACAAAATTAAGGAATCTCGGCCGAGACCAATAATGCACCAACCCGATATTCCACCTGTCTTCTTCTTTGCTCCAAAACTTTCTTCCTTCAGATCCTAAGTACGCTCCGCCTCGAGGCTTGAACCTTAATTGTGTCAATTACGTCCAAAGATCGCCCAAATGCCTGAAAAATCGACAAAAGCTCGTGTAGATATATTTTCTAACAATATGAACTTGATCAAGCATAAATGTCACAAACTAATGCCAATGCATGCAAAACAAAGGGAAAATCTACCTAAATTCAAGCCTAAACTAAGGTCATAAATCATGTTCTCAAAATCTTATCAAATATATCCATATACAGCTATATCAAGGAGTAAAGAGATCTATAAAGTTATTGATTTTAAGATCTTAGCTAATAGGTGAGATCTTATCATATCTTTCCAAGAGTTTTTGAAACCTGGATCTGATTCTTTTTCCCTTCAGCTGTTTTGAACCACCCTGGGATCCAACTTCTTGAGCCACCTAGTGCCGTTAGGCAACCCGTCTTGCCTCTCCGACGCCACCAACCTCGCCAGTGCATTCCACACTCCACTAGGAGCAACTTTAACCCCCTCCATGACGCCATATTGGTCCCTATATGGGTCACCTATTCCCTTGTCGCCATAGCAAAGTCTAGCCCTATCCAGTTTTTTTTTATTCTCTTGTCACCATCCTTTTTGTCCCCCTAACCGAGCAAGATCTAGGCACCCAACTAGCTCCCTTGACACTTGCCTTGCTGCCTAGCCCACACTAGCCCTAGTTGTACCTTCTTTTCCCCATTCACCTTCCCTACCCAGGCTAGCTATGTTGATTCCCTAGCCTTGCAATTGGTTCACCTCACCAAGCACCTTATCTTTTCGGTTGCATCTCCCTTGCCCTCTCTTTCCTTTTGCTCTCATCTTCGCTCAGCTCTTCCACATTCAACTCTCCTCCTTACTTACCCTTTGTCGACCTCATTCCCCTCTCCTTCACTCTCTTCTCTCAGCCACGACCACCTTTATGGCTATGTCCCTTTCCTTCTCTCCCTTCTTCTCTGGTTCAACAAAGAACAACGACCAACTCATATTTCCTCTTTGTTTGTCATCGTCCCCTAGAGCCACCAGGGTAGTACCGCTAAATCTAGCCCCATATCGAAGTAGCCCCCACTACAGACCACCAAGGGAGTCATCCTCCCTAGAGATTACCGGAGGCACCTAGATTCCATCGTAAAAAACGCTCGTCCGCCATCCAAGAAACCACCCTTTTCGACCCCACAAACTCCTCACTCTCAACCCTTCACCGCTGTTGGAGCCGGTCACTGCCGCCTTTGCAAGTGCCACCACCAGAGGGTCCCCACTTCATGCTACCCAGTGGAGCCATCATCACCCACCGAGGCTTACCGGAGATGCCAAAGGACCGCCCCAAAGTTGTCTTGATGCCGCCAGAGAAAATTGCAGTTTCTTAGACCCCTCCAACCAACCACCTTCAAACCACCACCACCGCCGGAGAAGACAACGTCCACCGTCGCCACTACCATAAGTAGCTAGCCCTTGCTTATATCTACGGAACGGAGCCAATGCCGCCGCCAAATGCTTAATGACGCAGCCGAAAAAGCCTTGCCAAAATCCTCTATCGGCCCCTCCTTTGTTGTCTAGTATTTACATGAAATAACCCAAACTTTTATTTTAATTATTAGCCCATATTTTCTATTTTAACATATATGTCCTCTGTTATATATTTACAAGTTTTGGCCATTATTTTAATTACATAAATAATCCTTAGGTTCTTGTTTTTGCATATTATGACCAATAATTATATTAACAGAATTTAGCTAGTTATTAAATTACAAAAAAGGCCCGGACTTTTAGTTTTGCATAAAATACCCTCGGAAAAACATACTTACGTTTTTTACCCGAACTTTTTAATTCTAGAATGGGCCAAAACTTTCTGGATTTATAGTTTTGACCTTAGAAAAGTTAATTGCAATTTTTAACCCTAAGTTTAATTACAATAATTATTATATATATATATATATATATATATATATATAGAGAGAGAGGTTGACTCCCATGTAAACAGTTCTTACCATGTAAAATGAGAACAAATTGTATCCGTTAGATCGTTATATAGATGGCTGAGATTAGGCGATATTAAAGGGAAAAAAATCTTGTTATTAATGAAAGAAATATTCGCCGGACCTGACTCTATATATTCGGCGGTATAGTCACATATATTGGGCGATATAGTCACATATATTCGGTGTTTACATGTTGACATGGTAAAAGTTGTTTACAAACGAGTCAGGATCTATATATATATAGAGAGAGAGAGAGAGAGAGATTTTAGTTCAAGTGAGGAGAGAGATTGTAGATAGGAATTAGGAGGGTTGTAAGCCATTGGATGGATTTAAATCAAGGGCTCTCACACGCTCATCATTAATGGTATTTTTGTAAATTGACTTAAAATCTGAAAAAATACCCTTACGTTCAAAATAGTCATCGGTGTTCATACTTTTATAAGTCATTGTTCATGTTTTTATATATCGGTGTTCATAGTATTTTTATTCATCAAAGTGTCATGTCCATTTATTCTTTTGTGTCATTTTATAATGCATAGATGTTCATTTACAATATATAACCACAAAAAAAAAAAAACTCATCACAAAATGTTCAAAGATGATCATAATATGTTATGTATGTGTCAAAGTTATAGATAAGTCGTCGGTGTTCATACTTTTATACGTTATTGTTCATGTTTTTATTCGTCAGTGTTCATACTTTTTATGTCATTGTTCTTGTAAATATTATAAACTATTTTTCTACAAGACATTTTGCCGAACAATTTGCGTGCACACTAAAATGAGCATATAGATTATTCAATTGGAGTTATTAGACCAACTCAACATATGTATATACATGTATTTTCTCAATCAAACTTATCAAACACAAAATGATTCAAACAAATTTGATTTCGAACACAAACATCAATTATAATGAAACCTAAACCTTAAGAATGGAAATCTAAACAGTGAGATTAGAAATTCGAAGAAACAAAACCTGAATCATCTTGTATTCTCTTTGATTCACAATTTTTTATGTAATCGATCTCTGAATATTATAAACACGATTTTAAAGAAAAGTATAATTTTCAAAAAAAATGAACATCATATTATAAACACCATAACTGTAAAAAAAATGAGTACATACTTGTAAAAAAATGAGCATCATATTTTATCAACACGATTTGAAAGAATATTATAATTTTCAAAAAATATCCGAAAAAATGTTTTAAAAAAATACAAAGATAAACAATTAATGTTAAAAAAATGAATAGTTAGTGTTGGAAAAAATGAACATTTATTGATAAAATATGAACAATGACTCTTTTAAAAATGAACACATCCAATTTTTATTTACAAAAAAAAATATGGAAAGAAAAAAGAAAAAAAAAACAGTGACGTGGCATGCCACATGTCACCACCCCGGCTCTCCTCATTCCTATCTGCAAGGGTCCTCCTCACCGGAACCGGACCCTATATATATATATATATATATATATATATATATATATATATATATATATATATATATATATATAGGAATCCAACAATAACTACAAATAATTCACTCAACCAACAATAACTACGAATAATACATTAAACGATATGGCACCTTCGTAACAAAACTAATAATAATTACGAATCTGTTCTCATGTATACACGTTAACAAAACTAATAATAATTACGAATTTGTTCTCATGTATACACGTTAGGGGTGTTCTCATAGGATCTATACTCTCTCTCTATATATATATATATATTTATATTTATATATATATATATATATATATGCCCAACTTTATTTTGTAGACCTAGAATTGATTAGTGATTATGGTTTAGGGTCGGAAATAGCTTTGGAATAAGGATTAGCTCAAGCCAAAGCTCGATAGACCGTCGATCGACTTTCGATTACATCGTCGCCACGTGAGTTATCTTGAACTCTTGATTTGAAGTTCATATTGAAATCTATCCTGAACTCTTGATTTGAAGTAACTAGGATAAATTGGACATTGGGATAATACACCTAGTGAATATTCTAGGTACTCACAATTACAAGTTTTGGGCAAACCCTAAGAGAGGTGCGACCCGAACTCGGATTAGGAATACAGAAGCCACTATCACACCTATTAGATGGTGTTTGTGAAATTATAGTATGTATAGATATTGATATTGTATTACCTAGGTCTTTTGAGACATGTTTTTCAAGGAAATGTGATTATTGTTTACTTAGGCCTTTTGCCATTATTTACGGTATCGGTCTATTCAGATTGAAGTTATTCTAAAGAGATCATTTCCTTGGATGTATTTTGAAAAATACCGGTCATTGGTGTTGAGATATGAGATGGGGGGTCTACGAGCATGGTGACATCCTTGACATTTATTATATTGATTTATGTGGATTTTGACCACCACGGAAAACTTTGCCGGTCATTCGTTTTCATGATTTTCTTTCGCTCCTCGGCTGAAAGTACCCATGTCCACCTAGTAGTGAAGGTCTTGGGATGAGCGGCGGGGGTTGTGCCAACTTTGGGTGATGGCGATGATTCACTTGATCCATGTTTTTCGTGATCATCCCCTGGTCGGAATTTAGGAGGTACCTTCGTGTCAACATAGGTTGGACATGTTTCAATATAAAACACAAAAAAGGAATTTGAATGTGATGTCTAATATAAAACTACACGAGCAAGGTTTTGACATTGAGTTTTGATGATTCATAAGATGAGTTGACTAGGGGGCAAGATTATTAATTGTAACCCAATTTCGGTCATTTGACCAAGTGATTCTATGACATATTTATATACCGCTTATTTTTGGAGGTTATTATCTTGGATAATTGGAAATAAGGTTGAATTGAGGTTTTCAATTATTATGAGTTCTTTTGAAGTGTTGGATTGTACTAATTTTGAGACATGTTTTAAAGTTTTGTGAGTGTTGGTAACTTTTAAGCATGTGATTATATGACTTGTATATATATTAAGATCATGTTACATTATTCATGCATTTTCTCATGTCTTGTTTATATAATTAAATTGCTTATCTACTAGCTTAGTCTATGTGGAAGACTTACCCCACCACGGTGGGGCTGTTTATATTTAGGTACAAGATTAGTTCAAGAGCATGGAGGTCAGGAACCCTAGTGGTAGTCATGTCGGTCGAGTTTGGGACGATCTTGCTCGTTAGGACTTTTCCTAACTTTGGAGTTTATCTTTTGGACGTTTTATTTGTTAAGTCCGGATTATTGTTGGCATTTCCGTTGTTCCGTATTGAGGGTTATTATCTTTTCTGTTGGGCGTTATGGAACGCCTCTTGAATTTTTTTACCTACTATCATTTGACAAGTCAAGGCTGCTTAACTATTAATTATTTGGCATGTCAAGATCACTCATGATGTGCCTTATTTATTTACCGTTTCAATGTATTCTATCTTAAAACCTTAGGAAGACCCTCGTCCTGTCTCTTGGCGTTGTAACGTCTAACATGCTTTTGGGGGCGTTACAATGTCAAATAATGTAACACCCCGATTTCTCAGAACTCGAAGTATTACTGGTTAGGACCTCACAATAGGTCCCGACCTCAATTTGACAAAAACATCACTAGGATCTTGCAACAAGACACAAATAAAGAAAAAGAAATTTATAAAAACCATGTGTTTAGAGTAATGAATGCAACACTGTCTAGCAGCCTATAGTACTTAAACAAAAGAAAAGAACAACTGTCTTAACCAAAAAAAAAGGAAAGACAAAACAACCCCAACCCCACTCTAAGGAGTACGGAGACCCGGCTGACCACTACTTCCGGATCACTCAGCTGCTGATCTAACCTGCGGTAAATCTAAAACAACAACAAGAAGAACCGTTAGCTAGTTATCTAAATATTAGCAGAATAATAGCAGCACAAACACACTCAGATAAACATAAACACTCAGCATGCTTTCAAACAAGTCCGTTTTATTATCTTGCTTTAATTTACTCGTTCACTCTAGTGATACTTATTTTGTGACACGAGGGATTCCCAAACCTCGCCTCCGCCCCGTGTAACCATCAGGAATGGATCTGATGCATCTCACCTTGTACCTGCATGGTCTGGGTATAGAGAACCTCCCAGTCTCCTGTCAGAGCTGGGCAGTGATGTCACGGCCCGTTATACATACACTTGAGCCTTAAACGTAATAATAACAGTCGTCCTAGCAAGTTATTATTATTAAATCACGCAATATCACACACCACTACTATCACTCAACTAACACTCAGAAACTGGCTAAGTAAGTCGCAAGGACTTACCTGAGTCAAAACACTCTATCACTCCTCAGATAGTCCGAACTCGTGGTAACTCAAGTGCCTGTCAAATAAGACAGGTGTATCAAAACACATCTCGCTGTCCAACCTCTTGCGAAGGAATTACAGAAAAACAACCCTCTTATGGTAAAAGACCATTTTACCCTTGGTACCGAAAGTTCTCAAAGTTCACTCTTGAATCCTACTAAATTCCTTTTAGGATTTGTTCTCTAAGATTAGTCTCTCTCTCTCTGACAGTTTTCCTTATAAATTATAAGTTATAGCTCGAACCACTTTACTCTTACCTAGGTATATATATATATACGTACAACCCTAACTTTTCCTTCAACTCGTATACTTATGTAACCATTCAGTACTTGCATATATATATCTCTAGATTTTTATTTTACTCCTTTCATACTGTTATAAATATATATATATGTACCTACATATACCACTATATATATCTTTATATATATATATGTATATATACCTATGTATATATATGTCCAAAGCTCCAATCTATTCACGTAAAGATCTTTGTACTTATGTTTAACACACTGCAGTGTATATCTATACCACTATATCTTCCCCATCTATATCCAACTCGTACACATACATTTATATACCTTCACCCTCCTATACGGATATATATATTTATACGTTCAAAAATTCTCACAAGTAGGTGTATAACTACACATCCGGCACACATTCTAACCCATAAACCCAACTCTAAACACACTGTTTTTCACGAGAGGCTTACCTACTGCAGGTTTCCGGGTTCTCCTTTCCGGGTGTTGTAGCGCAGCAGAGGTGTAGCAACGTCCTTGTCCGGCCTGTAAACTGGTTCGAAGAGTTCACCACCGCGCAGTACTGGAGTCCTCGTCGGCTGCAAGGGAACAGGGCTGGTGCACCGTTCTTCTGAAAGGAATCGTGCCTGGTTTGCGCCACCAATGAACAGAGGGGTAGTTAGCGCTGCTGCTGCGCCCAACAGAACAGAAAGAGGGAAGAAAGGAAGGGGGACGACTCACCTTGCCACCTGCTTCTACGCTGGTCCAGGAGGACGGCGACGGCTCTCCAGTGGAACTCGCAACGGCTGCGGAAAGGTAAGTTTAATTCCGGCCGTTCGAAACAGAAAAGAGGGTGGGGAGAGATGGACAGGGTCGTGGCTAACCTGGATAGTCGACAAGGCCGGCGGCGACAGGCCTGGTGGCGGAGGCGGCGATGGCTTGTTACGGGCTGCTCACTGGCGCTTGATTCCAACGTGCAGAAGGTAGGCGGCGTCGACGAGGTGCAGAAGGTAGGGAGAGATGGGTAGCGGAAGGTTAAAGAGCGTACAGGGCTTGGCTTACGTGATTAGGAGGCTGATTAGTTGTTTAGGTTTAGAGTATAAGATTGGGCCGGCTGATACATATCTGGGCCACATTAAAATGGGCCTGCTCACTACCTATTGAAAGGCTGAACGAATTATTAAAAATCCGTACGGAAATTACCCGTACGGAGTATTTACGGTTTACAAGATTTTATAATTTTACAAATCAAGTCCCTAAATTTTTTTAGAATTATAGTATCGTTTTATATTATTTAAAAAAAAAAGTTTGGCGGATCGGAGTCCGGTTCGATCCGGTATTAAACGGGGTTTGAAATTCTCGATTATTACATCAGTGCCCCCTTAAAAGAAGTTTCGTCCCGAAACTTAGAATCATCATTTTACTCACACGTTTCTCTTGGTATATTTTAGTTCTCTAAACATTTTCGTTTGCTACCATGCAACTACTCAACCATCCAAAAACAGATATATATCACATAAAACATACTCACTCAAACCAATATAAAACCAGCAAGGTCAAACAACACAGCATCCGAGTACTAACTCGTCGAAACAGGAGTAATCTCTAACCCCGCAAAGAACTCGGGATAGCTACGTTTAATACTCTCCTCGGTCTCCCAAGTGGCCTCATCAGCTCCTCTCCTAGACCACTGGATCCTCAACATAGGTATCTCCTTGGATCGCAGACGTCTGGTACTGCGCTCCAAGACAGCTACTGGGTACTCTACAAATGTATGGTCAGGCTCAACTGTCAAATCCTCATGGCTGATGACGTGTCTCGGATCCGGAATGTACTCTCTCAACTGAGATACATGAAAGACCGGATGGACACTCTCTAGTCTCGGCGGTAGTGCTAGTCTGTAGGCCACCTCTCCAACTCTCTCTAAGATCTCAAAAGGTCCGACATATCGGGGACTCAACTTCCCTTTAATGCCGAAACGCCTGACTCCTCTCGTGGGTGACACTCTCAACCACACCTGAGCACCTACCCTAAACTCCAAAGGTCGACGCCTTTTGTCGGCGTAGGACTTCTGACGACTCTGGGTTGCTAACATCCGCTCTCGGACTAGGGCAATCCGAGCGATGTCATCCTGTACCTGATCTGGAGCTACTCCATCAACTCTGCTGGGCTCATCCCAACATAATGGTGTACGACATCTCCGCCCGTACAAAGCCTCATAAGGAGCCATCCCAATAGACGCGTGCCAGCTATTATTATACGAAAACTCTACCAGTGGAAGATGATCTGGCCATACATGTCCCCAATCTAGTACACACGCCCGAAGCATGTCCTCTAAGGTCTGAATGGTCCTCTCAGACTGTCCGTCTGTCTGTGGGTGGTAGGCGGTAGTAAAGTGGAGACTCGTCCCCAAAGCAGTATGTACCTGCTGCCAAAATCTTGAGGTAAAACGTCCATCTCTGTCAGAGACGATAGTCCTCGGTACTCCATGGAGTCTCACAATGTGTCTGGCGAACTCCTCAGCCAGACGACTCACCGGCCACGTTTCCTTAATCGGAATGAAACGTGCGGTCTTCGTCAGGCGGTCTACCACTACCCAAATAGCATCAAATCCTCTGTTGAGTCTCAAACCAGTGACAAAGTCCATGGATATATCCTCCCACTTCCACTGTGGTACTGGAAGTGGGTGGAGCTCTCCTCCAGACCTACGGTGCTCAATCTTGACCTGTTGGCAGGTCGCGCACTGAGCTACATACCGAGTCACATCGGGCTTCAAACCACCCCACCAGAAGGACCGTCTCACATCCTTGTACATCTTACTCGCTCCAGGATGTACTGAGTATGGGGTAGCATGAGCCTCACCTAGTATCCTCTGTCTCAACTCACTGTCTGACGGTACACAAACGCGGTCCTGACGTCTCATCACTCCATCTGCACCAATAGTAAACTGCGGGGCCTCATCTCGAGACATCCTGTCTCGGATCCTGATCAAAGTAGGGCAAGTCTCCTGCTTCTGTCGGATCTCATCCAACAGATCAGGAAGTAACTCCATGGTAGACAACTGACCATCAGTATCGGGAAACTGAACCTCTATCTCCAACCAAGCCAAGTCCCTCTGCAACTGTGGCTGTACTGTCAACCGGGCTATCCCCCTCTCTCTAGGCGTCTTCCGGCTCAAAGCATCAGCTACCACATTCGCCTTTCCGGGGTGGTAAAGGATCTCAAGGTCGAAGTCCTTGATCAACTCTAACCACCGCCTCTGGCGGTTATTCAACTCTCTCTGAGTGAATATGTACTTCAGACTCTTGTGGTCTGTAAAGATCTGACAAGTCGCCCCATAGAGATAGTGACGCCAGATCTTTAGAGCATGGACTACTGCAGCCAACTCTAGATCATGTGTGGGGTAGTTCTCCTCATACGTCTTCAACTGTCGAGACGCATAGGCTATGACCTTACCCCTCTGCATCAAAACACACCCCAAACCCAGCTTGGATGCATCACTGTATACCACAAAGTCATCAATACCCTCAGGCTGTGCTAAAATCGGAGCGGACGTCAATCTCCTCTTCAGCTCCTCGAAACTCTGCTGACACGGCTCAGACCAGACAAACCGAGTGGTCTTCCTCAGAAGACAAGTAAGTGGTCGAGCAATCAAAGAGAACCCTTCCACAAACCGGCGATAGTAACCTGCTAAACCTAAAAAGCTGCGAACCTCCTTAACATTCTTAGGAGGTTGCCAAGAAGATACTGACTCGATCTTCGCCGGATCGACCTTAATACCTTCAGCAGTCACCACGTGGCCTAAGAAAGCCACCTCTGACATCCAAAACTCACACTTGGATAGCTTAGCATACAACTGGCTATCCTGTAGAATCTGTAGTACTGTCCTCAAGTGTCCGGCATGCTCCTCTCGACTCCTAGAGTAGACTAGGATGTCGTCAATGAAGACCACTACAAACTGGTCTAAGAAGTCAATGAATATTCCATTCATCAACTCCATGAACACCGCTGGTGCATTAGTGAGCCCGAATGGCATCACTACGAACTCATAATGACCATACCTAGTCCGGAATGCCGTCTTAGGTATGTCCTGATCTCTCACCCTCAACTGGTGGTAACCTGACCTCAAGTCGATCCTCGAGAACACGGACGCTCCATGCAACTGGTCCAACAGATCATCTATGCGTGGCAGTGGATACTTGTTCTTGATGGTTACTTTGTTCAGCTCTCTGTAGTCTATGCACAGCCTCATCGATCCGTCCTTCTTCTTCACAAACAACACTGGTGCACCCCAAGGAGACACACTGGGGCGTATAAAACCCTTCTCTGCTAGTTCCTCTAACTGCTTCTTCAGCTCAAGCAGCTCTATAGGTGCCATACGGTACGGGGCCTTCGAGATAGGTCTCGTGCCTGGCTCCAAGTCAATGCTGAAATCAACGCTCCTCTGTGGGGGTAGCCCTGGCAGGTCGTCACTGAATACCTCTGCAAACTCGCATGCAACAGGTATCTCCTCTACAGTCAGGCTCTTGCTTTCCTTCATGGCATAACACCAGAAGGCTTCACAACCCTGTGCTATCAGTCTCGCTGCTCTCACTGCACTGATAACTGTACCTGACTTTCCGAGGTCCCAACCTCGGAATATTACCCTATGGCCCTCCTCCGTGGCAACGGTCACTGTCCTCCTACCAATGTCTAAGACTGCTCCGTGTTTCCTCATCCAGTCTATCCCTAAAATGACATCCTCATGAGCTAAGGGCATGACTAGAAAATTGACTAGCCAGTCTCGATCTCCCATGCGAACAGAACATCCAAAGATCTCTCTAGTCCCTCTTACCTTACTCCCATCAGGTAAGCCTATCATAAAAGGTATCCCCTCTACAGTAGCTAAGGACAACCTATCTACGCATGCATCAGATATGAAGGAGTGTGTAGCACCCGTATCAAATAAAACTCGTACAGGTAAGTCATGAATCTGGATCGTACCTGTGGCAGTAGGTGCATCTGGCTGATCAGCATCTCTCAACTCAAACACTCGTGCCTGAGCTCCTCTAGTATCAGCCACACTACCACGTCCTCTGCCCCGACCTGATCCCTGCATAGAACTCTGTGGTGGTGTGTGTCTTGGGGCCCTGTAAGACTGCTGCTGACTAGGAGCTCTGTACTGCTGCTGCTGACTAGGAGTCCGGTACTGTGGCGGTCTCTGTACACTCCCTGATAAGCCTGCAGGAGAAGAACCCTGCTGAGATGGAGCCTTGCCCTGACGGCAGAAGGCAGCTCTATGTCCAATCTTACCGCACTGGAAGCAAGTCACTGCTGGCTTCGTGCAGTTTGATCGGATATGCCCATAGCTATTGCAGTTGTGGCACTGCAAGCCACCAGCTGAAGTCTGACCAGTAGCTGTATGACTCTGTCACCCCTGAGTCTGTCCCCGTCCAAAAGCAGCTACTCCTGAACTACCACTAGCATAACCTGTCCTCTGCCGCTTATCCGGCCTGTCTGACTGAGCAGCTCTCCTCGACACTGGTTTGTCTCTCTCATAAGCAGATGCTCTATCCTGATAGTCTGACAGAGTCTCACAGCGAAATCCTGCCAGATAGGAACGGGTACTCTCTCTCAATCTCCGTGAAAAGAGATAGACATGCTGCTCCTCAGGAGGTGCAGCTGGTCCAAGCAGTGTCAGTTCCTTCTGGAACTTCTTAATGGCAGCAGCGATCGGAATGTCCTCAAATCCAGCCTCAATGAAGTCCTGGAATCTCTCTCTCCTCAACGAAACAGGGCAGTATCTGTCTCTAACAATGCTCCTCATCTGCTCCCAACTGGTGACTCGACTTCGCATGGTCCGCCACCAGGAATGAGCATCTCCAGTGAAGCAGGTCTGCACCAAGTCTACCTGCCGATCCTCTGGGCAGCGTATTGCCTCTAACGCAGTCTCTACCTGCCCAATCCAATGCTCCACCTCCAATCCTATCTCTCCATTATATGAGGGGACCTTCTGAGAGTTGAAAGCCTTCAACCACTCATCTGGCCTCGTTGCTCTAGTCCCAGTAGGCGCTCTATCAGCCACAACTCTCCTCTCAGGTACAGCTGGCACCTGAGGCGCTTCCTGTGTCACCTGGACAGATCTAACCGGTACTGGGGGTACCTGGGTAAGTCTCTCTGTCCTAGCAGCCTCCTCCCTACGCTCAACGTAGGCTCGGTACTCTCTGTACTCAGTCGCTCCAATGGAAACACGTCCTGACTCTATCGAACGTGCTCTCTGTGCTCCAGACCTAGCAACGGTCTCGTTCCTGACCTCAGGACCAACACTCTCAGCTACTTCCTCCACTCCAGCCTCTAGCATGATCACTGTTGGGGGATCCTCTCGTGGAGCTCGACCTCGACCTCGGGCTAGTGGGGGTCTACCTCCACGGCCGCGTCCTCTAACTGTAGGGGCCCTATCTCCCCTACCTGGTCCAGCTGGAGGGAGAGGTGGACGACCTCTGCCTCGACCAGTAGCTAGCGTAGCTCTAGTACGTGCCATCTGCGCAAGAATAATAACTATAATTACTACTAGCTGAAAGTCCAAAAGTCCAACTACAGTAACCTAAAGTCCAACTAAGCATACTGAGATCCGCGGTAGTAGTGGTGGTCAGCCGTACTTTTCTATTCCCAACCAGACTATGCATGCATTTAAAACCAAAAATTTTCTTTTTAAACTCAGATCCCTTTTCAGGTTCTGCTTAAAACTTATTCGGTCTTTCAGAAGATTTCAAGTGCCATTGTTGCCAACCTAGAGCTCTGATACCATGTTGTAACACCCCGATTTCTCAGAACTCGGAGTATTACTGGTTAGGACCTCACAATGGGTCCCGACCTCAGTTTGACAACAACATCACTAGGATCTTGCAACAAGACACAAATAAAGAAAACGAAATTTATAAAAACCATGTTTTTAGAGTAATGAATGCAACACTGTCTAGCAGCCTACAGTACTTAAACAAAAGAAAAGAACAACTGTCTTAACCAAAAAAAAAAGGAAA
This sequence comes from Fagopyrum homotropicum, assembly GCA_033239125.1. Classification (NCBI taxonomy): domain Eukaryota; kingdom Viridiplantae; phylum Streptophyta; class Magnoliopsida; order Caryophyllales; family Polygonaceae; genus Fagopyrum; species Fagopyrum homotropicum. The sequence goes on from BSWB01000002.1 coordinate 145,873,267, forward strand.
GACAAAACAACCCCAACCCCACTCTAAGGAGTACGGAGACCCGGCTGACCACTACTTCCGGATCACTCAGCTGCTGATCTAACCTGCGGTAAATCTAAAACAACAACAAGAAGAACCGTTAGCTAGTTATCTAAATATTAGCAGAATAATAGCAGCACAAACACACTCAGATAAACATAAACACTCAGCATGCTTTCAAACAAGTCCGTTTTATTATCTTGCTTTAATTTACTCGTTCACTCTAGTGATACTTATTTTGTGACACGAGGAATTCCCAAACCTCGCCTCCGCCCCCGTGTAACCATAAAGAATGGATCCGATGCATCTCACCTTGTACCTGCATGGTCTGGGTATAGAGAACCTCCCAGTCTCCTGTCAGAGCTGGGCAGTGATGTCACGGCCCGTTATACATACACTTGGGCCTTAAACGTAATAATAACAGTCGTCCTAGCAAGTTATTATTATTAAATCACGCAATATCACACACCACTACTATCACTCAACTAACACTCAGAAACTGGCTAAGTAAGTCGCAAGGACTTACCTGAGTCAAAACACTCTATCACTCCTCAGATAGTCCGAACTCGTGGTAACTCAAGTGCCTGTCAAATAAGACAGGTGTATCAAAACACATCTCGCTGTCCAACCTCTTGCGAAGGAATTACGGAAAAACAACCCTCTTATGGTAAAAGACCATTTTACCCTTGGTACCGAAAGTTCTCAAAGTTCACTCTTGAATCCTACTAAATTCCTTTTAGGATTTGTTCTCAAAGATTAGTCTCTCTCTCTCTGACAGTTTTCCTTATAAATTATAAGTTATAGCTCGGACCACTTTACTCTTACCTAGGTATATATATATATACGTACAACCCTAACTTTTCCTTCAACTCGTATACTTATGTAACCATTTAGTACTTGCATATATATATCTCTAGATTTTTATTTTACTCCTTTCATACTGTTATAAATATATATATGTACCTACATATACCACTATATATATCTTTATATATATATGTATATATACCTATGTAGATATATGTCCAAAGCTCCAATCTATTCACGTAAAGATCTTTGTACTTATGTTTAACACACTGCAGTGTATATCTATACCACTATATCTTCCCCATCTATATCCAACTCGTACACATACATTTATATACCTTCACCCTCCTATACGTATATATATATTTATACGTTCAAAAATTCTCACAAGTAGGTGTATAACTACACATCCGGCACACACTCTAACCCATAAACCCAACTCTAAACACACTGTTTTTCACGAGAGGCTTACCTACTGCAGGTTTCCGGGTTCTCCTTTCCGGGTGTTGTAGCGCAGCAGAGGTGTAGCAACGTCCTTGTCCGGCCTGTAAACTGGTTCGAAGAGTTCACCACCGCGCAGTACTGAAGTCCTCGTCGGTTGCAAGGGAACAGGGCTGGTGCACCGTTCTTCTGAAGGGAATCGTGCCTGGTTTGCGCCACCGATGAACAGAGGGGTAGTTAGCGCTGCTGCTGCGCCCAGCGGAACAGAAAGAGGGAAGAAAGGAAGGGGGACGACTCACCTTGCCACCTGCTTCTACGCTGGTCCAGGAGGGCGGCGACGGCTCTCCAGTGGAACTCGCAACGGCTGCGGAAAGGTAAGTTTAATTCCGGCCGTTCGAAACAGAAAAGAGGGTGGGGAGAGATGGACAGGGTCGTGGCTAACCTGGATAGTCGACAAGGCCGGCGGCGACAGGCCTGGTGGCGGAGGCGGCGACGGCTTGTTACGGGCTGCTCACTGGCGCTTGATTCCAACGTGCAGAAGGTAGGCGGCGTCGACGAGGTGCAGAAGGTAGGGAGAGATGGGTAGCGGCAGGTTAAAGAGCGTACAGGGCTTGGCTTACGTGATTAGGAGGCTGATTAGTTGTTTAGGTTTAGAGTATAAGATTGGGCCGGCTGATACATATTTGGGCCACATTAAAATGGGCCTGCTCACTACCTATTGAAAGGCTGAACGAATTATTAAAAATTCGTACGGAAATTACCCGTACGGAGTATTTACGGTTTACAAGATTTTATAACTTTACAAATCAAGTCCCTAAATTTTTTTTAGAATTATAGTATCGTTTTATATTATTTAAAAAAAAAGTTTGGCGGATCGGAGTCCGGTTCGATCCGGTATTAAACGGGGTTTGAAATTCTCGGTTATTACAAATAACACGAGAATAATAATAATTTTAGGATTCGTTGATAAAACCAACTTATAAAGTTATAAACTAACAAATTAAGTTTAATAAAATCAACTTATAAATTTAAAATAACAATTTCAAATTTACTAACATTACACATTATCAAATGTATTAACATTATCTAGTTGTTATTATAATGTTTAACTACAATGTTAGTTTAATATTTACAAAAAAATAGAATTAGAATACAATATAATATTGATGAAGCCCTTTTTATTAAAAAAAATTTTATGGTTAAATCATCTTCAATAAACTCGTAGTTTTCAAATGCTCAACAAGCTTGTAGAAAACAATCAACTACTTATTTCAACTACTCAATCAACTTCAACTACAATAAGCTCATTGTTTCCAAATAGACCTTATGTAATTTTTTTGTCACAGATTTGTGTAAAATTACACACCAATTTGTACACAAAATAACACATGCCAAAAGAAAATATGCATATCAACCCGAAAAAGTTACAAAAAAAAAAAGATAAATACATTACACAAAACAACACAATGTATTTTACACAATATAACACAAAACCAAAGAAGTTATACAAAATACTTACGTTAAAAAGTAAACATAAAAATATACAATACCCAAACTAACGCAAACTACACTACAAAAAATAATTCAAATAGCTACGCATGTTAACAACGGTAAGAGTTTGTTGTTGCCATTGCCCTTGACTTGGCGACGGCAACATTAGCGTGATAAAAAAAAATGCAAATTATTTACGTCGGTGGTATACGACCGTCGCTAATAGTTATGTAATTGGTGTCGGCTAATCTGTACCGTGACTAATAAAAAGGACCATTAATAGAGATTATATTATGTAAATATTTTAGGATATTTATTTACACAAATACTTAATTACCCCAAATATGTAAATATTTTAGGATATTTGCCTTAATTCACTCGTAATAGTAACTAAAATAAGTTAAAACACAAATTCAATTAAAAAAAATAAAATATAACGTTGTTTTTTGTTAGGGTAATTAGTAGAGATTATCTTATAACTCTAGTTATGTATATACTTTTATTTAGATATATCATATTATTATTTAGTTGTTCTTATTATTGATACAAATATCCTAAAATCTTACATATTAGGGATAATTAAATATTTAGACAGGTTTAAAAAGATAATAGTCTAGTTAACCAAATCAAACTTATAAATAACACCTTTTTCCAATTTCCTCACGGTAGAAAATGGAGGAATAAAGATGTGAGATTGGTTTCATTCGATGATGATAAATTTTGATTTCGATTTGATCAATTGACAGTTATTGTAACTTTGATCATGAAAATTATTCTTTTCTAATCTATCTTGAAAAATAAATTTATTTATATGGCATCCTTGTGATTCACATTTGGATTCAAAAGAAATTTGATTCATCATGTATTTTAGATGCTTGATAAAATTAATGGAGATATAACTTTGGTGATAGCTATAATTGGTGGGGCTGATCATAGGTACAAAACCGAACCGAACCGCTAAAAACTGAACCGAACCAAAAACCTATTTTTCAAAAACCTTGGACCGAAAACCGAACCTATAAAAATAGGTTCGGTTTCGGTTTGGACCGAAAACCGAAAACTTGAAATATGCGAACCTAAAACCGAACCGATTATGTCGGTTTCGGTTCGGTTTCGGTTTTCGACCTAAATGAACCTAAAATTAAAACTAAAAAATCTCAATAATATAACAATATAATAAAATTTTCAATTCTATAATAATTTTAGTATAAAGAGTTGAAATCTAGAAAAATAACAATCTCATTTAAGCACCAAGTACTAATTAAAACTGCCACAACTAAAAATAACAATTCTATAATAACTTTTTTATTAAATGAAATTCGGTTTTCGGTTTTTTATCGGTTTTTTCGGTTTTGGACCGAAACCGAACCGAAACCGAAATTATAAAAAACACGGACCGAAGACCGAACCTAAATTGTCGGTTTAGGTTCGGTCCAGACCGAAATTCCTCGCTTCGGTTCGGTTCAGGTGAACCGAACCGATCTTGCTCAGTCCTAATAATTGGTGATAATAAGTTTTTGAGAATATCACAATTGGTTGTTGACAATACAAATTGTTACTATACAATTAATGATAAGATAATTGCATTGTCGTCAATGGTTGATAATATGTCTGTTTACAATACATTTGACAATATATTTGTTGATGATACAAAAAAATCCAAAAAAATATATATTTAAAATTTTATTACTTTTCAAAGAATGCAAATCAAAAATGAAAAATTGAAGGTTAGATTCTCAATTTTAAAAATATGTTACTTATCCACTTACAAAAAGGGTTTTTTCTATTTCATTTAGAATATTTATCAAAAATTAAATTGTTAAATTTTATGCGTGTCAAACTTAAAGAGTGAAGTATTTACCACAATGAAATTTTTACCTGTTACGTATACAATCGGAACGAGAGTACAACTCGTTGAAGCAGTATGTGGAGCTCAGACACAAGGTAGGTTCACCTCGCAGTCGCAATACGCATGCGCCCCAACTTTTTGCTATTAACCCTAAACTTCACTTTGTCGTTGCTCAAATATTCAAATGTTTGTGAAAACGGGTCATGGGCCTCATGGCGCATATCAATTATGCCCGTGGGGCACATACACATGGCACAAGATTGGCACCCGTAACGTGCTAGGGTACTAGTGTAGTCGTTTTGGTACATAATAATGTATGTTTATCAAATTCCCCAAACGGGGACGCAGAAGATTGCAATTTTGGAGAGCAGTTGGTTGTCGGCTATTATGTTTCCGGAACCTTGTAAATTCCACTATTCCGAACCCTATTTATATTCACACATTCCCCTCTCTGCAGTCCTTATTGGCTGCTTCTCCCTCGTTTATCGAGGTAACTGCAATTTGAATCAACGTCTGCTTTCTGTCTTACTTCTACAATGGAGTCTGACTGTCAGAAAAAGCGATTTCAAAACAGCGTTTTGGATTCAATTCGTGATCTATATCCCCGTACTTCTCTCGCTGTCTCACCTTGATTGATCGCATCTTTTCCTCCGATTTCTTCCATTCTTGGCTACTCTTCCAGGGTTCCTCATCCTTACGGGCTTGCTCTTTCACTTTCTCTCAACATTTTTTTATAATATATTTTCGAAGTTTCATCAAGCGGTTGAGAGCGATTCTGGCAGCAGTAAACAGATCTTACTTCATCGGACGCCGATTTCTGTTCGATCGATGGAAATCTTCAGCAGTTTTCTGGTGATTTCGCTCTGTAAGTCACGATTTGTGGTTTTTGGCTCTATCTGTTCGCAATTACGCTCGATTGATTGGTAGACTGGCCAAATTGATTTTTATAAAACGAACTGCAGATAGCTGCAGATTACGTCGATCAAAAGGCTGCGAATGGAAATAGATCTGGATATGGTATCGCAAGTCACAATGTGATTAACTTAGAGGTTAGAATGGTTCGAAACTTACTGATATCTTGGATTTATTATCTCAGTGCTCGTTCTGCAGTTCTGATTGTTAGGTTAGAAAACCTCAATTGCGTAATTTATGCTTGATCTCTTATTTGAAGCCTTTTATTTCTTGCTACTAGAACGAATAGCTGTTTGTGGTATCCAAATAAGAAATACTCCGTAAAGCTTATGGATAAATGTAATGATATAAGGAACAACATTGTAAACCTTTAATTTCACGAATATACTTTTCATATACTTTGATGACTATTGTGATGCAACTTCCATGATTTCCATGTATCTTTCACCCTAAACCTAAGTTGAAGCCAGAGAACTTCTATAATACTAAATGAATGATGTTGTAAAACATGTACGCTATGTTGCTAAGAGTTTATTTCGTTTTTGTTTGTTGAGATCATCGATGTGAAGTTGTGAACTGCTGTGACTGGTGCATGATTGTTTTAGCTGACAGTATCAGGTGCGTTTGCTTGTTGATGTTCAATGAATGAACTTAGCAGCCACTCAGGTACTAGCGTCAGAGTAATAAATCTGATGCAATATGACTGAATGGTGGCTGCCGAGTTGGCTTTTAGGCCTCTTTCCTTGAGCCTAAAGCCCTAGTAGGCCACATTCATGAAGAAGAAACTGGCCATCGGACTGAATTTATATGGAGCACCAAAATCTAAGTCGATCCACTGTAACAATATCTCTAGTTGAAAGGCTTTTGTCTCTCTTGTAAATGGTAAAAACTTTGGGAAATCTCTTGATCTTTTAACATATGCTTAACCATATCAAATATTTAGAATATAATAATTTGTCAATTGTCATCACTTACCTAATACCTGCACATATATGCAATATCCATCATGTTCATACCTGATTGAATTTAAATCAGATTATCTAGTATTCATCTCATATCCTGTGTGGGAAGCAAATGCATATTTGCTCAGGCTTTATGTTGTTGAACTGATTGATGCTTGTGACAGTAATTTCTCTAATCTTGTTTACAATTTCTGCTCTAATAATTTGTTTTGATGAACCTATACAAGCCAAATAGATCCACTATCGTACACGCACTGGAGCGAATGCAAATATTTGGTCGGACTCACATATGGTTCTTGATCATCAATTTTCACCGGTAAGCTTGTCTTAAACTCTCCTTTTAAATGAAATGTTTGCAGAATTATACCAGCTTTGTTGCATGAAAAATAGCAATTGAATATATTGTTTTTTCTCCAAGTTGTTAGATAACAGATACAGAAAACGGAAACAATACAAATGCAAAAATCTCATAAATTATCAGAGTTTACTTAGGCAATTGGAGATGAAAACTTTCCTTGGGAGTCTTTGGGTAAGAAAGGATACCACCTAGAAGCTGTAAATCACGTACATATGTTTGATAGCATCATATAATCACCCATTCTATACCCACATTTATTGAAACAAGTATACTGCTCTTTGATGCTGAGACGGTGTATATCTCACAAAGCAGGGGGGGTTTGATTATGATCCAAAAATCTTGATAACCACCATCACACAACCGTTCAAACCAAAGGTTTGTTCGGTATAAGAGGTTGAGCATGACAAAAAACCTTAATACTTTCATAATTTAACCTAATCTATTAGTGTGGAGTTAAAGAGAAAAAGATAAATTCCTATAATTGTCAAAAAACCTTAACACTTCGGGTGTTGATGACCAATATTTTGTTATTCATTTTTAAAATTTTGTAAACCCACACAGAGGGGCAGTACGATGGTGATTTTATCTACTGCGCCGATCGAAGTCCCTGTAAATCAGCCATGATTCATATTTGACATACGAGAATTACTGTATGTACTAAGTAAGGGTTTGGATACCACTTCATGATTAGTTCATTCACCTACAGCTGTACACCAGTTTCCAATCTTCCTTTTTGCCTCTTATCTTTGCACTTTCCTTACACCAATTTCCAATCAGTGTTTTCCTGCATCCACTTTGCCTTGCTTAACAGCTTCTTTACTGCACTCCTCAGTCCCATGTACTTATCATATTTTTTGGAGGAAATTCTATGTACTAGGTAGTGAATAGACCCTCGTCGTGGACTTATTACCCTAGCATGACACGTAGGAGATAGGGCGATAAGAGCCCTTCTCTTTTTCAAAAAAAATTATTATTGGTTGAAACCGGTTGATGAGAACGCACGGTGTGTGGTGTGGGTTTTAACTAAACTTGAATTTTTTTTTTGTTACATATTGATTGAAAAATTATTTTTGAATAAATTTAAATATTTTTTTTATCGTTTAATAGAATTTTTTTTTAATGATTTTTTCAACGGACACAAGGGTTTATTAGAGTTGTTAACGGTTCCTAAACCGTGTTTTTCTTTGAAACCGGGAATCAAACCGTTTTAATTATGATGTTCGATTCTTGTATTTTTTAGGAGTAAACCGTTTAGAACTGAACCGTTTTAGTATGTGGTTCTTGTATTTTTTTAGTAAAACTACAAAGTAATCGAACCGCAAAAGAACAGTTTAAACTTAATTGGAACCGTTTGAAACTGTGATTTATATGGAACTGAACCAGAACCGGAGTCGTTTAAATTGATAATGAATGCTTGACAGCTTTCTTTTGCATCTACGTTGCATTAGTTAAGTTCAAATGCTTTAATTTTTATTAAGTAGGTAGATATTTTGAATATTTACATCTTTGTCTTAAACATCGCTAATTTTTGATTACTCAACCTTGTCTTAGAATAAGTAATTAAGTATTGTTATAATGGAAGATAAATTTGAAATGTTAAACCTTTGTTAAAGCAAAACAATGAAGTGAACCAGTCCTACAGGCTCGAGGACCAAAAATTTTTAAGTCAGAAACTAAGGAAACTAGCAAGAAAAAGGTAGTAGAGGAATAAATTACCAGATTGAAGACAACCCCAGATTAGGAAGACGTTGAAGAACCGAAGAAGTTAATTTAGTGATGAATGCCAATTCCTATCTGTTTTTTGTTTTAAAGAATCGGACTGAACCATTGTATAACAGACTTAACAGTTCGGTTTTAACAAAATTCAGAAAATTATTCGGAGGAATCGAACTGCAGAAAACAAGTTCAGTTCCTACAAATCCGTCAAGAACCGGAACCGATTAACATTCCCAGATTTAATATATTGTAGAAAAATTATTAATCGTTTTAAACAAAAAAGAGTTTACGATTTAAAATACTAGATATTTTATATTACGTTGTTTGTTTTTGCGTTGCATTTCCCCTTCTTTTTGTTGATTTTAGGAATTTTTTGCTATATTGTTTTTTTTAGTTTTATCAAAAATTTCATTTAAAATTGATTAATATTTATCTATATAGTACTAGTAAGATTATTAACCAATAAAATGATACATAAATAAATAAGTGTATAATTTACTGAAAATAATATATAAAAATAAAGGATTATGATGTTTTTTTGTTGTACGTAAAAATAAGTATAAAGGATAAAATAGGAGCTTTGCAAGCTCTCTGCTATTGATATTGTGGATGGTCTTAGTGAATGTAAATGCTTTAATTCCTCGTAAAATGGTTGAAACCTTCCGCAAACCCTCTACTCAGAACTTGTTTGATATAACGAAAATTTCAGATGGTTTAAGTTTTTTTTTATACATAATTATAGTTTTTTGATTTTGTATAGAGTTTTGAATGTTTTTTAAAAATGAATATCTAAATATCTTTGATAAAAGTAGATTTTTTTGATAAATTTTTATGAGACATCTACCAAAAGAATAAGATACAAATAGTATAGTGTAATAAATGATAAGGGTAAACTTGAAATAATATTTCTATAAATTTGTAAATCTCTCCAAAAATCTATTTTATAAAATTTGCAAATCTAATGACAAACTAGTGAAAAACTCTCCAAAAAGCTAAAATTATTATATAACTAATGTGTATAGCACGTATACGCTTTTAAAATTTGATAAATCTTCTCAAAAGGCTAGAAAAAAAAAAATTCTTTATCAAACACATCTTTAGTCCAGTAGGTATTAGACGATAAATGCAAGGTATGTCAATCTTATAGAATAGAATATAAAATTCATACTTTTATTATCATATATGAAAGGGTTTTTTATTCTATGGTTGTGTTTAGTTAGATGGTTTGGCAGTTTTTTAGTTTTGTGGTTAAGGTTGTAAAAAAATATAGGTGTTTAGTTAGAGTTGTAGGATTGGGATTGAAAATCAGATTTGGAGTTTTAGGGTATATTCTTGGAATCTTGGGAGAAGGTTTTATAAGTTTTGTGGTGGTATTAGGGAAAATGTTACTTGTTGTACCCTTCTTCTCCATGCTTCCCAACATCTATTCTTATCATTCTTCTCCAACGTACTTCAATTCATTCTCATAATGTTCACATTGCTTCTTCTCTAACATCCCTTTCTCCTTATTTCCTCTCTTTGTTTCTGTTGCAAAAGCTAAAATGAGGTAAAAAGTGGCCAATTTTTTTTTATAGCTTGTAAGGTCAAATTTGAAAATTTTCACTAATGTGTTGCACAATCTGAACTAGAATTGGAAAGGGGGCAATTTTGTTGTCTTGTTTCCGATGTTGTACCCATGAACACGGAGTAATAGATTTTCCAAAAAAATGAATGTGAAAAATGAATGGAAAGTTAATTAATTAACGAGAATATTTTAATCTTTAATCCAAATTGAAACTAATTCTAAATCATCTAATCAAAACAAACACGTATATAATTTTTTTATAAGCCACAAATATATTTAAAATTTGTTTATAACCACAACCAAAACCAAAATCATAACCCCACCAAACTACCACAATCCAAATCTTATTTTACCCTAGGTCACTATCCGCATGTCTTTTTAACCATTGAGTTATGCCCCAGATACCTTCTTCTATGTACTTTTTGGAAACCCTACAGCTCATTATAGATCAAGCTCAACTTATGATTTTATATTCTACTGAAATTAATTAGGGTAGAAATTTATATTATCACGTCATTAGAACTTCATCCAGCTTATTTATTTTATTTTGTATTCGAATAAATTAAAATAAAAAGACAACATGAAACAATACAAAGGAAAATAAAAAGGTCAACTTTCGACACCTATATGTTTTTCTTGATGCTTTATTTTCTGGATAAACAATAATTTACCTATCCATAAAATAACCCAACAATAAAAGCAAGACTCAGAACTTAGATCACAATATGAAATTTCTAGTTTTAGCGTTTTCAAATCTATATTTATGCCAATATTATATATTAGGTGAGTGATATTGATTTTAATAAAACTTACCTGAAGATAGATTACACATAAAAAAGAAGCAAGAAGCCAATTATTTATCTATTCCAAAATTGGACTAGTATTTAAAGTCTATCTGCAAATAAATTAATAATATTTTTAGTTTTAGAGAAGTACTAGTACTCACCCTATTATGTATTATAAATATAAATAATTTATAAATAGGTAATTTTTACCAACGTTGCAAAGTTGCAATTAGGGTTTTGGGGTAATCATGTAAACCAATCAGATACGTTTAAATTTAACATTGGAACTAAAAATCAATCAATCAGTCAAACTCATAATTTTAAACGGGTAATTAAGAACGTATCTTATAACGGTACGGTTCAAGATTCCTTAGCCTTAAATCTGTTTAATAGTAAATCCCCTCAAGCAATCTCTCTATCGAAAGAGAGGGTGTCATCAGGTAAAGTACATCTTCCTGCATGCTGAAGAGTGGAGAGATGGTAATCCTGTTCCCACCCAGTACTCCTCTCTGTTCCTTATCGTGCCGATCGTACCTCCGCTTTACAATTTGGACATGTGTTTTTCTTTCTGACACAACTCCACCTTTTCCTTTCAATTTTAATTATAAATTTGTATTCTGGGGGAGTACAAAATTTACAAATATACAGTCATCTATTTTATTTCCTACTATAACCTAGAAATATCCTGACAAAAAAAAACACGCCTAGAAATTATAGTGAAGCTATATTATGAATTTATGAGTTTATGACCAGTCAGCCAATACTTCTTACCATAAACCCTGTGACACCAAAATGAATCGATGTCAATGTAAGTAAGTCTATATACCAGTTAACTAGTAAGAGAGTTTCATAGCCCAAATCATTGGTGTATTGTCACTATGCAATAAACTTTTAAAAATCTTCAATAAATATATAAATCTTCAAACATTGTCATAATTCGAAACGATATTTAACTTATTACAAATCATTATCAGTTTAAGTAACCAAATACTAGTTATTATGAATTGTCGGCTGCTTCGCGGGAGGACACTCGATTTTGTGTGCATCGTCAAACACTTTATACTCGAACGGAAAGGCTCGTCTCATTCATCTGACACTAGGATCATAATATTGCCTCCAAATAGATGTCAAAGGAGGTAAATGTGCATCATCTTTTAACCAAACATCTTATATCTATTAAAACAGAAGCTTCTTTTGTCACTGTCAACGCCACGTTTCTAATGTCATAAGCCTCAAAATTTATTTTAAAAAGTAATTTTTTAAATGTTAATATAAATTAAAATTTTTAAAAAATATGTACAAATAAAAATCTAATGTAGATATTTCTTTTTAGTTACAACAAACTATAATTAAAAAAATCTACAAAATCTTCTTTATGTGAATTTAAAAAAATTCTTTAGAAAACTAAAACAATTTCATATACGTAAAATTTTTCATATATGTTTTGAAGATAGTTTTATTAATTTAATATAAAAATTCATTTATCACAATTTAAATTATTGTGAGCTTTTTTCATAAGAAGTTTTTTTTGTAGTGTAAGTATTTTATAATGAAAAGCTCACAATTAACCACAAAAATATTATATTTTAAATATTTTAAAAAAAAATTATTTTAATTATAAATATTTGATATACTAATATTTTATCAACCAACAATTTATTTACTAATTCAAACTTTTTCATATACGTAAAGCCATGTTATATTTTACTCTCTCTTTTTCTAATCTATAAATGTAATATATTATATATTTATTCATTTTTTCATCTGAAGTAATTTATATATATGTATATATATATAGGCAACTGTTCAGGTAAGGCCCTTAATTTACGGTAAGGCTGTGCGGCTTACACGTGTTCCAATTTTTATTATTTTTTCTTTCTTTTTTTCCGAAACGAATGAAAATGATGGTGCAAAACTTATAAAGGGATAGTGCATAACTCATAAAAGTATAGTTCATGAATTATAATAGAATAGTTTATAATGCAAAACTTATGAAGGGATATATAGTGCATAACTCATAAAAGTATTGTTCATGATTATAATAGAATAGTTCATAATGCAAAACTTATATAGGAATAGTGCATAATTTATAAAATGATAGTTCATGAATTATAATAGAATAGTTCATAGCATATAAACGATTAAATTATAAATAATTTGATATAATATATTAAAAACTAATAGTTCATGAATTATAATAGAATAGTTCATAACATATAAACGATTAATTTATAAATAATTTGATATAATATATTAAAAAGTAATAATTCATAAATTATATGAGAATAGTTCAAAGTTTATAAGAAAATAGTGTAAAACTTATAACATAGTAGTTCATTATAGTTAAAAATATCCAGAATATATTATCTTTAAAAAAAAAAATTGGACACGCACAGCCAGCCGTACAACCTTACCACAATAATGAGTCTTACCTGAACATCCACTATATATATATATATATATATATATATATATATATATATATTACATTCTTATTCAAAAACAGCACAAGGTGAGGGTATTATACTAGTATAGAACCCTCTTAATCCACATGTCAACACCTTAATCATGTCACCTAGTACTTTTTGTTAAATATTTACAATTTTACCACATATTAATTACAATTATGCTATTATTCAATAAATGTTTTTAAGTTAAAATTACAGTATTTTCCACCTCATCATGCCAATTTAACAAAAATAATTCCATTTCATCATCATGTTCAATATCTCACGGTTATAAAAATAATTTTTTTAAAAATATCATATCACCTAACCGAATTTAGAGATTTCAATGGATTTTGTTTGGATTCTAGATTTTACAAAATAAATCGAAACTAACATTTAAACTTATTGGTTACAATATGAAATATAACAATATTTTCTTTAAAATATTTATATTATCGTTATTAAAGATTTTATAATCGTTTTGTTAAATGGAATTTTTTTTAAAAATAACTGATTTTTAAAAAACGATTTTTTAAAAACACTTTAGTTTTTTAGTTATAGGTAATAACATTAAAAAAATTAAATTTGAAATTTATTACGTAATTTTTTTTATTTAACACTTTAACAATTTTTTGTTATATCAAGTATTAATTGTTGTTCGACTATACTTAAACTAGGACAATGGCTCCATAATCACATTTACCGTCTCCGAGAGCATCTTTTTCCACAAGTCTTCCCAACTATCTCAAATAAGAACATATTATGCCTGTTTATAGAGAGAAAAAAAGAAGAGGGAACTTACGTAATCATAATCCCATGTGTATTATTATAAAATGAAAAATAAAAAATTTGTTTCTTTGTACGTTGTGTCCATGATGATGAAAGAGAAATAAGCTCCGAAATGCCTTGTACCCGGATGTAAGATAAACAAATTAAAGACTTCATTGGTATCCAAACATGTCCGAAAATCGATAAAATAATTTCTTTCCTCCAAATAATAGAGTGTGTGTTGGATTGACTCTCGCACTCTAGCTATCTCCTTTCTCATCTTCAAACTCGTATTATAAATTTATTGGATATATGTGACAATCTTTGAGAATTCTAACCACAAGGTTTGTAAGAAATTTTTCGGTTTTAAACCCGACCGAGTTCTTGGCTCTCTTTCCGACATTGTATGGGTGTCAATCGATCGAAAAATACACGGTCCCTTAAGGGTCTTTGGAAGATCCTGGTTGTAAACGACACAATAACCCTTAATGTCCATTTCTCGTGTCCAATTCAAACAAGCAACCAATTGTTTACCTATTGTATCGACTACTAGATGCCTCCATATCTGGATTCATATTTTTCTTCTGTTAGAAAAACCATGACGTACGACCATGATGTTTGCATGTTAACCGGAATGTACAAAACTCATTTATATTTAACCATATTGTTTTTGTGACTAATACCATATTTTAAACTTTCTATAAAATGTGTCCAATTCATTAGATTTTCTCTATCATGAAAAAAATTGTGAAGGTGAAAATGGTTGAATAGTCCGTGTGGACATCGATCGTATAGTTCGGTCGACCTGACCGTAGAATCATTCATAAATAGCATTCCAGTTCACTAGGTTCACTAGTTTCATTAAAAAAATATATATATTTCAAGCTATAGTTTTTTCTTCTTTCTATTAAAAAATGGCAATACAATTTAGACTTAGGCATGAATATATGTAGTTTATTTGTGTTTTATTTAATTTATATATTTAAGGTTTAATTTTATAGGTGTTTACTTGGTGATGAGTTTATTTTTTTATGGGTTTATAAACCACTCAAAAATAAATTTCTCAAACCAAGATTATTTTTGCTTTGATGAGTTTATTTTTTTTCTAAAACCCGATTTTAACCTTGTGCTTTCCCAACCCGATATTTTTTTTATTATTTTCAGATATTCAAAATTATTCTTCGATTTTTTAGGGATATAAGTATCTTTTGAAGTAAAATAAACCTCAAGTAAACCACCTTATCTGTTTTACTCATATAAACTCGTTGAAAAACAAACCCGAAAATAAACTATAAACACATTTAGTTTATAAATCCGAAAAAAAATAAATATGAAAGTAAACATGTCCTTAATAACTCGAACTCTTGAAGAAAGTTAAACATATTCCACGCTGCGAGAACAACTGATTCTATATATAGCTTGTTGATTATTTACGTTGGTTTGATGTACGATTCATATTAGGACAAATTTGGTAATTAGGCCTTTTTAAAAAATTATAGTAGTATCTAGGCTTTTTAATGTTTCATTTAAGTAAATATACCCCAACCTTTTGTATTTATTCTCAAACTCTACACACTCTTCTCTAAAGGGTACATTTACTAAACACAAAACTTGAAAAAGACTAGTAAACTAAATTGTTTCTTCAATTTTATTATATTATTATAATGTTAATTATTGTGCAATTTGTTTGATTTTTTTTCTATTAATTTTAACAACTCTTTCACTTTTTATGTATTAGTTTTATTAGAAAGATAAAAAAAAATGTTATAGCTTGAGATGTTAGGTTATGCAAATTTTATGTAAAATTAATTCGCCATGTTAACAATTTAAATTTAGTCTCTCTCTTTTTTTTTTTTTTTTATCATCACATCATCAATTTTTCACTCGAATATAAAGGGTAAGATATTACCAATAGGAACTATTGACTTGGACAACAAATATAATGGTTTAAAAAAAATCCCACTGTGCTAACTACTTAAAAGGTACTGGACCTTACCAAATAGCACCCCAAATACATTGGTGATGCGTATGAATGCAAATTTACTCTTGTACTCATGTATATCCAGTCACGGAGCCCAAAAAATTTTTGTTGGGTCACACTTTTTTTACAAAATATGTCGCACATGAAGTTAAAAATTCAACAATAAAATTTATAAATTAAATAAAAGAAAAAGTTTATTTAAGTGTTATGTTATAGATTAGAGTTTTTATTTTATTTTTTTACTATGAAATTTAAAATTATTTTATATTTAGTTTATTTTATAAATATATTGCCAAGTAAATTAGACAGTTGATGAATTATTATATTAAAAATTATATTAATTTTATTATATTAGTTAAGAGTTAATGATATAATAAATATCACTTAATTTCTCAATCTAAATATGTTGTTATTTGTTTAAAATAAAATTCATAAAATAAAATAAACTTTTTGCTATTCCCGGAACTCGAACCTATAACTCCAATTACTCCTTTCCTTACTCTACCAAATGAACTAGTAACAATAAGTATTCCAACCTTTAAAAGGTTTTTTCCTTTTTCTTTTGTTTTTTCTTCGGCAAAATGACGTCGCAAGGCGGAGCACCGTACACCCGTTACCCCTTAGATCCGCCACGGTATACATCCAACCTATTTACGTGGACAAAAGTCCTATACAAAATGGATATTACTCGGATAAACAGGGGTGGGTTTTATGCAGATACCCCTCCGACCATCCAATCGCCCGTCCAACCAACTCTATATTTTAGTTCGTATGTATAGTCATTTTGAATTTCGTTTATATGTACATTTTTTTTGTATGTTCCATAACTATTGATTTTCGTTGAGTTATTAAAATAATTTTTTTAGTAAAATGAACTTCTAAAATTAAATTAATAATTTGAATAACTAAAATTAATGTTGATGTGCCTAATCCACTCAAACACATGATAAAAGAGAGATGAGATAGATGCGATATATTAGGCTGATGTAGTGGTGCATCAGACTTTAGATAGGATCAAATGACGGAATAAGTCTACCCATTAATCACTATCCAATTCATTAATTTCATCCCTAATAGCGAGTCTTTACCTTGTTTACAATGAGCATTTCCAGGTTTTATAAGATCCAAATCAAAAGGACTCCCCTCTTGAACCCTACAGGGCATTGTTCAACTACATTTTTTAGCTAATAACATTCTGGAAATCCAGAAGGGATGAGATAATTCCAAACATATACTGGGAAAATTTAGGATGTACATTAGGGTTAGATGTTAAATTTTTTGTTATTTGGACAAATCATTTACTAAATTTGTTAATACCACAACCTTGAAAGGTTGTATTATATTATAATGCGTATGAAAATTGCTACAGGGTATTGTTTTATGAACTAAATTAGAAGGAGAAAATTGTAAAATTTGAATAAGCCAATACATAGCTTATGACAGCTAAAGTACGGAGATAGGAATTGAATTCATTCGCAGACAAGAAAGTAGCAGCACAGTACATTTGTGGTCCTGGTGCATTGCTTAAGGGGGGTGTTTTTTTCTCAAACTGGCAAGATGCATGAACCTATCTAGCATGTGATGGAGTTGCTATAATTTTGTTGTCCATAATATCTACCGCCTACTATTTTCTGTTTTTATACACAACGTTGGTGGAAAGTGAACCTTATCTTATTGGACACCAAAACCCAAATGTAATTTAGTACTACGTAATTCAAATGATTATCATGATTAAGTTAGTTACGTTCAGATTACTTGATAATTTGATGTAAAATGAATGAAAATTCATTTGGTAATATGGAATGATAAAAACTCACTTAAATTGAATCTCAATTAAGCGCATAGGTTATGTTCCTAGGGGGATTTTAAAAGGTTTCTGAAATTTGAACTAAACCTAGCTAATTATGTGTTTAATAAATATTTTTTTTTGGTAATGTTGTGTTTAATAAATATAGTTTTCTAGATGGGGGAAGTGTGATAAATTATGGTGTTTAAAAAATAAAACTGTAAATTGGATAGTTTTTTTAGGTTAATATTGTTTTTGGTAAATTTAGCACAAACAACTTGTAAAAATGTGGACCACAGTCTTTTCAGTTTTAAGGATATGTTCAAACAGGCTTGATCCAAACAAAGAGAAACAATAAAAAGTCATATTATATGGATCCATTCGGTTAAGGGAACTGTTGGATGAATTTGGACGAAATTCTTCGATCTTTATTTGATTAGATTGGTAAAGGGGAATTATGTTCACAACCAAAAATTTGGAGAATTACAAAATGAGACCAAAATTGAAGTATCTATTAAATTGAAAATTAGTTTCATATAAAAGCTTTTGAACAATTTTGATAACTAGGTCTTTTTGAAAAACTAGAATAGTAACTAGGCTTTATTCAGTTGTGTTTTTCTTCCTAATTTTCAGCATTTTGGGCCTAGGGTTATGATAATGCTACAAAAAATCGATTTTCTTTGCTTTAAGTGAAATGGTGGTCGAATCATGTTACAAAATAATGAAGCAATTTTACTTTGGCCGGATTTGGTCCACATGAAAAATACATTTTTCAAGTTGGGTTAAATGCAATTATATATGCGTTGTGAGTTGAATCTATGTTATACTTGTGTTGCAGTCTTTCAATTTTATCAAACAATATTTGTTGTTTTATATCTTATAGACAATATTCTTCAATTTTATCCACATTAAATTGATAAATGTTTACGGTGATTGTAATTGAAATTTGATCACAATTTCCTTCCTAACCTTTTTACCTTGATTTTAAAGGGTGATAAATAAGTGATAAACTGAGGTTTAGAAATGATCACATAAGTATACAAGATTTGTACTTTGCTTGGATCAATCATAAAACAAAAATACCCAAATCTCTTTACAATTGCACCCCCTCTAGAAACGTACAAATATTCTAAATCAAGTGTTTTGTTTTTTCTCCTGTGTATACATTCTTTCTTCAAGGTTTATTCGTAGATAAAGTTTTAATGTACTTCAATTCCATAGATAAGTTAGCTAATAAAGGTGTCGCGGATAGTGGTGAGTTGTTTTACAGAAACTCTATCCATTCCATTGAAGGCTTGCTGGCGCACATTGGCCTTTTGATCTCTCCTTTAGTCTATTTGGTATCATGTAGCAGTACTACGCTAAATTGGATTTTCTTCCCAATTTGTCAGTGTCTTTTTAATTTTTTTGGAACCGGTAAATTTTGCATCAACGACAACTATCAACTACAAACACTTGGACTTTAATAGATCTTCTTTGTTCACACGATTTGCACTTAATTAACCGTGGAGATTCTGTCACTAATTACCTCGCCACAATCACTAAAAAAGTAGTTATCATTATATCTACCCTTCCTTCATCGTTAATGATAATTTATAATTTTGGAGCTGTTAATAGAAAAAAGTTGCAAGTATCCTAAAATTAGATAGTGTTAGTCTAAATGAAAATCTTGAAGGGGGAAGGTGGGAGGTTTTGATGTTTGAGTGGGTATGAATATTTGAAGGGGGTTTAAATTGGGAAATTGTATGGTGGAGGGTATAGTAGGTTGAAGACCCATGAGTACATGACACAATATACACTATACATTACGTGTGTGGTGTGGTGTGGTGTGTATTTGCGATTCACACCCACAAATAGTATGCGTGTGTGATGTCATTTGTACATGTGCGGAAACTAGTATGACACAACATACACTATACATTACGTGTGTCGTGTGGTGTGTATTTGTGATTCAAAACTGGTATTGGGAGGATATCCCCAAATTGAGCTACAACTTATACCCTTTTCGGACGTAGAGAAATCGAACCAGGAACTACTCTAACCTTTCAAAAACAAAAGAAAAAGTAGTCTTCATTGTCTTCATCTACTTGTGCGGACTTCATACCCACTACCTAAAGCCACCACCTTTGTCTTGTTAGGATTGGGATGAGTGTATGAAATTTTAGGTTTTGTCAAGATGTTTCTTTTTTCTTTTTATTTATATTTTTTTTAATTTTTTTTAATTTTTTTTCAACTTAATTTCCACATTAGCTGAAAAAAAATGGTGAAAAAGGATAAACAAAATAAAAGACAAAGAGTTTTATCATGTATAAGAAAATGCTGGGCTACTCATTGGCTCACGAGTGATCCAAGATCTCGTTTTTTGGTACTTCTTCGTCAGTTGTTTTTCTTGGGCTTTCGATACACTAGACATGTATAGTATATTGACTTTTTGTTATTAAAAAAGTACAACTATTCATCGATTCAAAATCTACACTTCTTAAAACTCTAAACATATTAGATTGAAAAATGACCATAATTTTTAGGGTTTATTTATGGTCAATCCTAATGTGCTTGAGTTTTGATCGAACCCTATTGACCTAACCACATTTTTTAATTATAATTTAATTATGATTTCCTTTCCTTCTATTCATTAGATTGTTGGCTTTGACCAATTCAAGGTGAAACTGGAGGTTGATGGTGTTGGCTAAAATGAGGGAGAGAAGCTCAGCCAAGTGCCCAACCTTAGGGAGTATATTATTCTAGAGAAGCGATGTGGGTCGGGTTGTTCAGCGAAACGTTCTCGATCCAGTTCTTGCTTTCCTCTATTCCGTGTGGGTGTATAACTCGGAGTCCCTCAGTTTATTATTGAACTATCTCTTCGGGGTAGTGAAAGACGGTCCACTAGAGATATTCTTGTTATTGCTTCGACTCATATTTTTCAAAAATGAACCCCACTCTAATAGCTCCAAATAAATAAAATACATGCATTAAGATACGAAGGCTTGCAAAGAAAGAGCTTTCTAGAGTCAAGTAAAGATAGTATCATTATCTTCTGCCTTTCCTGTCCTCATATTAGATGCCTTTCAAGTGCCTATAACTCATCCTAAGGCAAAAACATTTACAGGAAGAATGACTAGAACTACAAGACCTACTAGATCTTATTAAAAATTAAATATAAAACATTTAAGTAAAAGTACAAACCAAAAGTCTAAACTTTCATCTTTTCATACTAATAAACAAAAAAATAATAATCAAAATTATAAATAATCTAATCCAAATAAATGTCACGAACAAGAAGATTTTTATTTTTCTACAAATAACTTGCCAAAATCAACTCAAACTCAAAATATTAACAAATTAGGGTCTGTTTAGAATTAGATGGAATGGCCCGGAACTAACATTAAAAGCCCTTAGAATAGCCGAACTGCCCTTGATCGATCAAGATATCAAAGCCCTTTTCTAATTTTAAATTGTTGAGAAGTCTTTTGTTTTTGCTTGTATACATGTAAGACAAAAAGTGTCCATTCCTGATCTCCTCGGATGAAAAATTATAAGTTATTGTCAAGTTGCAAGAGGCTGGTGTGAATTGACAGTTCATTAGTAGCAAACAATTGGATCACTGGAGTCCAAGTGTCAATTATCGATCATACCCCTGTTCCCAACCATCTCATCCTGAAAATTAATTTTAGTTGTTTATTTTCGTTTTTGAATCAAGAATCATTGCTCCATGCCTGGACTATGAACATCTACTCCGACTGTTCGACCTTAAACCTAGGTTATTTTTGTTTGTTTCTTATTTCTCGTCGGAGCAAGTGAAATGAAGATTTACAGTCAAAGTCCTTGACCACTTGTGGGAAGATTTACTTTTGCTCATCTTCTTCCAACAACTCAATCTCATCATCCTCTAGCTAGGCTTATCTTAATGGATATGGGACCTTTATACTAGAATTATAGGACGGTTGTCCTTTGGAGAGTTAAGACACTTGCAGAAATTAGAGTCACCTTTTGCCCGAGGCTACGTATCAATCTCTGGCAATCCAAACTTCCCACACCATTTCCTAGTGTGTCGAATTGATCGAATTAAGAGGTTTTTCATCTTCATCTAAACATTTTTTTTTAACACGAAAGTTGTAATTTGTAAGCATTGCTTGTTTAATACCTTGATTTTCTTGTATAGGAATTAAAGTTGTAATTCCTTGATCCCCCGGATGTCAATTTTGTAATCTTTTGGCTTAAAAATACATTATAGGCCCGTTTGGTTTAAACTCCAGAATAATTTTGGAAACGAATCTAGTCCATATATTTACTTTGTTCATGAATAATTTTGGAATCATTCCTTGTTATTTTATTCAAAATGCACTTGATGCCTCCAATTTTGTTACCCTATAGGGTATCAAAAGTAATCAAAATAGAGGAAAGCAAATGCATTTTGCATGACACCACAAGTAATGATTCCAAAAATTTTCATGAACAATGGTATACTAATGAACTAGATTAGTTTCTATTCCGTTTCCGTTTCCGGAGTTTAAACCAAACGGACCCTATATGTTTTCAAAAATAACTAAATAATCTAAAACGCCAATTATATTTTTTATAATTGAGTTTGCTTGATAGTCCTATTTTCCCCTTTGATTACACAACTTGTGTAATTTCTTCTTTATTCCCCAATCATTCTGAATTTAATTTTATAAATCCAATTGGAAGATCTCTTATTTAGAAGCCACTAGTATTAGTACGATAAATAAGAACATATTACGATCACACATGATTCACATGGGAAATACATAAGTTTTTACAAAGCGGAAATCCTAGAAAACTAAAACTGATCACCGTAACACTGAGAATTAAGTTTGCTTTGCACCATTAAGAAAAAATTACTAAGCTGTCTTAATAACCCTTTCTTTTGTCGATACTGTTCATATTGCTACTTAATTGTGAAGCCATTTATTGACCATGCAGTACACAGAAGTAAATGGTCTGAACATCGTTTGTTTGGGTGCTTGTTTTTACAAGCTTATGAATCTTATGAAAAAAAGTATGAACTACGAAATGAGTTTGTGAGCCACTGAGCCTAACTAAGCTTATGGAAATTTATGTCTTATGAAAACTTATATTTTTCTTATTTCATAAAGTACATGGGGAAGGTTATGAAAATTACGTAGCTTATCAAATGGTATATAACTAATATGATCCTATAAAAATTCATATTTATATATAAAGTAAATATTTTGGTAATTTTACGCTTACATCGATTCCAATAAACTCCGTTCTTCCAAACCCCGTCAAATTAATCAAAAAATAATAATTTCGTTCGATCAACCATCTATTTCAACTGCTCATTAAATTTCAGCTACAGTCACCAATAAGCTCCAACTCTTATAAGATCATGGTTTACAAAAGGACCCCATATATGAATTAAAATGTTGTATGCTTAGTGAGAAAATTAGGACGGACAGGAACAAAGAGTCAAAGACTCAACTTTACCCGTCTGATATATCCTATAGCTTTCTGACCAGTAAAGCATAGTCAGTTATCGGTACAAGAGATTCCACATACTACACCCAAACATAAGGACATTGAATTTTCCAATGCAATTATACAGTTCAAACATTTAAAATAGAACCCCTAAACATTACCTATATTTAGATATGACTGGAAAAAAGTGCTCTCATCTAGTGAGCCACGTAGTCACTCAGAAAACCATAAACCTCCTAACAAACTTAACTAATTGGTAAGCTTTATTTATATTAAATGTTCAATGTTAGAGCTTTATGATTATAGCTGTCCTTTTCATGTTAAGTGTTTCCCACGACTAGTGGTTTAGGTGATTGTTCTACTGTTGTTTTGTTGAATTTAAGCTTGATACATGTGATCGATCTCATATAATTAACTACCTTATCTGATGATTTCGTTTCTTTTTTGAAGAAGGTAAGTGCAATTAGATAAAGTCTGTACACAGATGAATCAAAGAGCTCATGCTGATAAATTTACAGTAATATAATGAAGTGAGCGGAAGTCGGGATAATGGTCCATGTGAATACAATGACAACCCTTAATTCTTCCACCAATTTATGTTATTTGCAATACCTTTTCTTTTTAGATTGGACATCTCTTAATAAGTGAGGAGATCAGAAGAGATATCATTCAGTGAATTAAGGAGTCAATTTATGTTATGTCTACATCGTGCTTTGCAGGATGGAATTTATACACTGTTATATGGAATATAGATAGTTTGTGACTCTTAATTATATTGTCGGAATTGTATTGAAAATGCTTTTTAAAATTTTACCTTTTACACTAAGTATCACTAGAACTCAAGAAGTAGGAATCAACTGGTTTCTGGTAAGAGAATTGGATAAAATAACCAGTCAATGTCTTTGATCTGAATCTCATTGAAAAGTATAATCTCTTCCCTTGTTAGTGGGTGGGGTTTCACAAATTGACAAGTTTTGTTTTGGAGATGATAGAGAGCCTTTGGATATAATAGTTAGAAATAACCGAACCCAACAAGACTTTCATTTATCATTCAATAGAAATCTCTCCAAACCCCAAATAGCTAAGATCAATAATAGAAGCTTACTAGTCTGGAAAATAATTTGAGTGGTATCTTAAGGGAATGCACTAGAAAGAAAGTGACCTTCAGTTGCTATCTGATCTACACCAAAATTGCAACTGCCAGAAAAAACTTCCTTTTGGGCTTGACCAAGGTGCCTTCAGTTTTCATTACACTAATTAATTTATGTTACAAATGGAGTTTCTTCCTTCTAAGCACCCAGTCTTAAATACATATATAGCTAATACTGTACAAGCTCTCCTAACCTTAAGCTTCATATATGAACTATATCTTAAAAGGCAGTTAGGAGGAAAAACAAACACACGCAGAAACTAATTATGTACAGAAAGATGCAAATAACTAGAATACATAAGATGATAAATGGAATACTAATTGGAGAGAATGGTTTGATAGAGCGTACATGCTCAGTTAGAGATACATATCTTCAAATAGGAGATAAATGAATGTGCCGCCATCAGAAATACCAGTACTGGCCGAGATGTGGATGGCTGTAGGGTTCCCTTGGTGTTTGATGAAACTCTTGAATAGGGTTCTGAAAGATTGAAACATAAATATAGTTAGATTATCGGTGATCAAGTGATCGTGTATGATTTTTGCTTCAAATCTAACCATGAGCTTAAAGTTCCATACAATTATAATCAATTGCTTGTAGAAAAAAAAAGATAAAGGATCATACAATTTGGCAAGCGTCACCCTCCTGGGCCTCCTGATGGTAGCTTAGGCTCATCATCGAATTCCAATTTGTAGTAGGGAAACCTTGATCTGTAGACTGAAAATGGTTTCTTTCTTCTTGAAAGTGCTGTTCAATCTCAAAAATAACATCTGAAGATGGCTTCATGTTGTGGGTCTGAGAACCTGAGTCATCACCTAGTCCATGAGTACCTTCAAAAAGTTTGGCCTGATTTTTCTTATGAGTTCGTTCCCGAGCTCTTTCTCTTGCTTCTTCTCTTGCTTTCTTCTTCACTTGTTTCGGAACTGGTGGACTGGCTGCAACATTCTTCCTTGCTCTCTTAACCTTTCCTTTAGATATGGCAGCCTTTTGGTGGTCATTTATGATTTCCTCATCAATTGCACTCTCCACAACTTCACCTTCAGAAGTAGATGATGCACACTTAGTAGCATCAGCACTAGGGCTTTCCTTGGCTTTCCCCATCTCTTCTATAGCTGATTTTGCTTGCAACAGCAACCATTTGACAGTTTTACTTGGCTTGTCAAAGCTCAACATATCCTGCAGCTTAAAAAACTGCCTTGCTACATCAAGTGATAATCTCATCCTCCGGTCTCTTAACCCATGCGCTGTCGGGATTTTGCTGTGTCTATCTCCTTTATAAGGCCCTCTCCCGGATACCTTCTTGTTTGAGACATAGTCTTGTTGTACTGTAATTTCATTAACGATGTCTCCTTTGCTCATTACCATCTTGCTAGGTGTACTAACTATGGGCTCGTTAATCGTTGGAGACTGAGATATGTCATTACCAACAATAAATGACTGGTCATGGCCATGAAAGATAGAGCCATCAAATTCATAGTAATTCAAAGGTGAAGGTAAATCCATGAAGTATATAGGATCAAAATCATTACTGGGTGTTAACATCATTGCTACAAATTGCTATAAATCGAACTCCGGAAAGTTTGGAGGAACTGCTTATCAACACTTGAAGAGAGACACCTATAAGACACTAAAGGACAATAAACACAAGTTATCCACCTCCCTAGCTTCTGTACCAGAAAATTCCTGCAGATAAAGAAATATAATCTTGTTAGTGAAGACACATGTATACCTCTTTAGCTTTCTTCTCCTGCTCCCCTCTGTGAAAATGGTGATTCTACAAGTGACACCTTCTTGTTTAGATTCTTACGAGTTAGAATGTATGTAGGTTTCCTAAAAACTTTACCCTTATTTCATGCTCTTTGTGTTAAGCTGCGGTTTAAAAAGAATTATAAGCATCATTTACTTTTTGGTAGCTAACTGGCAATTACATTTACAGAAAGAGAGCTAGGGATGCTGATTAGTTACCTAAACTCAAGCCACAAGAAGTGAAGTAGAACATCTGAATGCTCTCATATCATGCATCATCACTGAATCCTTGCGTTTAGAAAGAGATGAAAGGGAAAGAAAATAGGGAAATACTTCAGCAGCTAGTTAGATGAAGATGGGAAGAAAATAAGGAGAGCACGATTAGAATTTATGGTTGAGAAACTCATATAACCTAACTTTTTCCTCATATTGTCTTGACAAGCTAAAAAGAAGTGTTATTTGAGCTGCAGACATGAAAGGGAGAGGATTAGAAAGTGACCACATATACTAAAGAAGCAGCAGGTTCAAACCAGCCATATTATCAGAAATGACCATGTGGGACAGAGGGGGCGGTGCTCTTCACGTGGGATCCAAGTTTATGTAACAAGAGGAATTGATCCCTCTTCATAAAGTTAAGCCTCTTTTTCTAATCACTTGTTTGAGTGCTTCTCCCTTCTTAATTAGTGACAATTACACCCACCTAATCTGAATCTTTAAAGTTGTGAAAACTAAGTTCAACTATGGGGTGGGGCTCACGACCACCTCTAATTGTAGGGTTGTTTCTTACAGTTTCTCCTTTAAAAAACCTAGGGTTATTAAGTATTAACCCTAATCTGTCCAGATTAAGAGGAATAGATTATTGACACGTGGTACTAAACCCTTGATGCTTTATAGGCTGTATGATAAGTGTTAATTGTGTAGTGGCATAGCCAATTATAGGGAATTGGCATGCAGTTTGGTCATTAATTTGTCCTTCGTTTGTTAACAAGAACTTGTCAATTTGACTGGTCTTGAATCTTGATGGTCTTCTTGGGTCACTTTCTAACAAAAAGAGAAAATGCCCATTTCTCTCTCATTCTCAAACAACACATCCATCCATCAATTATGTGGAGGGATATTGTTGGTTGGGGTTTTCTCTTCTCCGACGCGTGCTTATCCCCATCTTTTCTTCATCTCTAAAGGGTTACATTACACCTTTCTCTCTCTATCGGCTAGATATTTTCAACATAACACCTAAACCACCTAGCAAGACATTCTTTACATTTCCTTAAACCGCATTTTTTGTCTTTCCATCTGTGTCAATTGGAACACAAATTGAGTTTCGTATGTGTCAATTGAAGCATACATGCATGTGGAACATATTAGTTGAAGCTGGTGATACTTGTATCGTCTTGTTTGCACTTGTACCTCACATAGTTTCTAAAGTTGAAATAGTTTTTTTTTAATTTTTTTCTTTTGTTTGTCCTTCTACGTGGATCAAATGAAGTCACAATCTGTGTGTTGTATGGGTCAAAAAGCATTAATGTTGAACATACTGTTTGTTACCTTCTTATTTGTTTGCAATTTGAGCAACTTCTGAATATGAAATTAAATTCACAGTAAAAAAAATCTTTAGGTTACATTACACTACTAAAAACAAAAGTTATAGATTGGCTTTTGTCATAATTATAAATTAAGATTAAGACATCTTCTCATTTCATCTTTTTTTTATAGACTCTCTCGATATTTAGGGGTCGTTTGATATCGTCTATACACCCATATTCATACCCGATATTTGGTATTTTAAGATATCGGTATCAAATTGATACCCTGATATCTAAATTTTTCCCGTTTGATATGTCGATATTTTTGGAGGTATTGGGAGAGACCGGTTGCTTCCTTCCTTCACTCGACATTTCCCAGCTTCCTTTCTTTTCTTCTTCCTCACACAAGAGCAACTCTTCCTGCCCTTCTCCCGCCTCCTGCAACCGTCAACCGGGATAGCCACCGCCTGCTGCTACTTCCGCCACTATTGTTGTCCCCTTCACGTAAGGCCGCCAACGCCTTGTGTCGTTGCTGTCCTGCTCAGCCGCCTTCATTCGTCCCTCTTCCGGCCACTCCGACCTATTGCAGTTGCCTGAACCTATGGCGGTTCATCCATCGAAATTTTAGGGTTTTGAAAATTTCATTCTTTCTCTTCTTGATACCCATGCCTAATACCTTTAATCAGGATATTGATACCAAACGATCTCTTAGATTGCGGTTTTGGACTCTGGGTTTTAAGTTTTTAATTTTGAAATGCCAACTTTGATGAGCTTGTGTTGTTTTGGATGAATGAAATGTTAAATCATGTTAAAAATCTATAAATTAGTGTTATTCAACAGAAATTTGGACAAAACAAAAAAAATGTGAAACAAAACACAAGTATAATGCTGTATCCATAGATTTCTGGGTACATGAATGATGAATCTACACTTAAGGAAATTTTGAATACTACAATATTTGACCCCTCTTCTCTTTCTTCCTGCTCTTGGCTAGTATATTAGTCATAGTGTGATAGTGTCCTACCCTCAATGAAATGCCTTCCACCACTCCTTTTTTACAGCCAGCCTCCCTGTATGGTAAATATCAATTACCATTTTTACATGCCGCTCTTTTTCAAACTCTTACACACTTGTCTGGAATATATTTAGCTGCCCTAGCCAATTTGCCTATTAGTTGAGTCCTCCCCCTTCTCCACCTACATAGCCATCACTTCAATTCTCAAGCACCACAATTATGCCTAATACTTAATCTTTCAGCAGAAAATCAAGAACAAAACGCTAATTAAAGATTTGAATTAAAAGGTAAGTGAGTATATTTCCTTAATATAAATATGTATTTCTAATTACTACTTACTAGCTAATGTGTGTTTGATTAAGCAATTGAACTTAATGGTGAAATTGGGTGAAGCTGTAAAGTACATAAACTTTACTTGGTTCACACTATCTCTATTATTGATGGTACCGTATAGACGTGGACTATACTTAGCCTCCCAGAGAATGAACCATTTTCCCTAAGTAGCAAAAACACTTTGATGTTTCCTTTCAAGTTTGAAGTTTCTTCTTTCTTGAATTTCTTATGCCAATTATTCATCTCAGATAGGTATGAATCTTATCCGGTTCTAAGTTGAGCCCATGTGAATCTTAGCTTTCGTGAAGCACTCAAACTTGACTTTTACCAGCTATCAAAATACTTCAAGGTCAGCAAACTCATCTCTTTCTCCTTGGTTTTTTGGATTTTACTTCAGTTTTAGATAGTAAAAACTGGATGTATATCTCACATAATATTAACAAGATTCCAATTACTGTACTTTTTATATTGATTTCAACGTCTATTAGCATTTAGATTTCCATGTTCTTTATATAAGAGAGGTTATAAGAATAATTTAAAATGATGGTGAATATTTAGTATAGTATCCAGTAAATTTGAGAATGTTTTTTCAAAATTAAAGTTTAATATTTCCTTAATAATTGTGATTTTCTTTAATGCAGAAAGTAGCCCAAAACAAAGGGATCAATTAACTAAAAAAAAATTGCCATTTTCAAACATTTTAAACGAATAAACTGTTTTTTTTGGTGTGATAATATGATGTATTTGTGTGACCTTATCTTGTCAGGCAGTTAATGAGCTGAATTTCCATCTCTTTTTCTTTCTAAATTAATTAATGATAGTACGTCTTTTTTCACCGACTTTCTTTTAGGGAGGGTACAGTGAAGTCTTCGGTCTGCTCTGATTTATTTTGTTAAATTTTCACATTTACTGATATATTGCTCGTAATAAACTAGATACATTGCACTTGGAGTACTCTTAGGACAAACACGTGCAATTCATTTATGGATAGTTAAGTAAAAATGATCTACTCAACTTGTCTAACTAGCAAATTATTTATAGTTAAAGATGAATTTATTGGCTTGGACTAGTGGCTTCCGAAGAGTCATTGTGGAGATCGACTCGGAGCTCATTGTCAAGCTAATTAATCAGAAGATTTCACCTTCACACCCGTTATTTAGTCTGGTGGTTCGCTGCCAAGACTTCCTTAGTAGGGATTGGCACATTCAATTCCGGCACATCTTTAGAGAGGCTAATGCGGTTGCAGATCATCTAGCCTCCCTAGCCCATACTTACCCGTTAGGTTATTTTACCCTCTCGCAACCACCTAATTCTGTCATTCATATTTTAAAGAACGATGCCAGAGGAGTAGCGACCCAACGGCTTGTCATTTGTTAGCTTTCTACGGTTTTTTCAATAATATGGGCGAGCCCCTAAAGCTCCCCGTCTTCATTACCAAAAAAAAAATAGCCCAACTTTTTTTTAATGTTAGGTAAATATATGTCTTTTGGAAGCGAGTAACTTTGATAAAGACATACAAAAGTAGTTACAAAAGACTCACTTGGGAATATCCTGCAGGGAGAAATTCGCATCATACTTGACTACTCAAGTTAAATGAACTGAAAATTTTGTACAATGTGCCGCCAAACGAAAGTATGGGCTCAAAATGAACCCTAAATAGAATGGACAAAGTGATGTTGAACATTGCAAGTATTATTTTTGTTAGTTAAGATATTAAACTTTTTATTAAATAATCAATTAATTTTTAAAGAGAGAACCGGATAAAATTCATCTAATGATAAATTTTATTTAGTAGATATCTTAAACCTATAAATTATTAGGTGAATAGTATGATTAAATAAATAATGACAAATTTGTTCTTACCTATTACAATAAATTTTATCCTAATTGAGACGTTTCTCTTGTAATTTACTATAAGAAATATAAAAAACTAATAAACGAATGTAGTTATGGAGAATTGATCTCTAGTTGGTAGTCTCTCACCCTAATATCAACCGGACGGATCTCACGATTTAGTTTTTTATATATAAATTATAAATATACGTCAATTTTAATACTTGAATTTTCTCTTGTACATTAATTTTCTTGTACAAAAACTATTGTAACTAATTTTTTTGTACACGACTATTGTATCGTATACAAATAACTCAAAAATATTGAGGAATCATATTTGCAAAATCGGCAGCAAAAGGTAATCTACAAACAAATCTCTTGAAAACTATTCGGTTGTGGTTATCAATAAGTTTAGCCAAAATTCTTTTCAAAAGTTTTAAATTGTATGTAAAATGGGTATAGATTAGATGCTGCATAATTTTAATAATTCCAAAACTACATAAACCTACGTAATAAGACATGTCGAATATGGCCAAAATCTACTAAATGCGCAGTACGGAGTAAGTGAGTAACCATTCCAGTAAGTCATTGAGTATGCATGCTTTGGCTAAGCACAGCCTCACTTGGAACAACTTAGATCTCAATATGAATGTACCATCTAAAAAAAACTTGTCCAACATGTAAGCCAAGAACTGTAACATTGTAAATCACGGGTTCAAAGTATAGAGTACAACCACTACACTCGTGTATAACGATATTGAAATTTATGTGGGTTAGGCTATGTTTATTGGGAGGTGCTAGAGGAGGTTCTTGAAACTTTGTCATTAAAACTGAATAAAATAGTTAAATTTACTCAAGCATTTCTCCGTAGAGATGCTTGCCCAAGCACCCACAAATTAGGGTGCTTCATACATGTATAAATGAAACAAGGTGACATGTGGCATTGTTTGGTTGGGTGTGCCGTGAATGCACCAGATCGTGCCACATGTCACGCTATCTACGGTTATGATTTGTCTTAGTATTTGATAAATAAAGTTTATAAAATGATACTTTGACTTCATTAGTTAGAATAAAAAAATACATATCATAAATAGGGCTTATTTTTATCTATCCATAGATACTAAATTTTAATATATTAAACTTATTTAAAAAAATCAAATGTTTTTAAGGCTAAAATATCATGTCAAAATAGATACCCATGATTAATATATTTATCTTAAAACGGAATAAAGGAGAATATTTTGCAATATTTTGGGTCTCATTAAGATTTTCATATTTTTTACTTGTTTTTTTTTAATTGTATGTAATGGGTTGTGTATTGTATTTCTTAGTCGATTTAAGTAATATAGTAAATTTGTATTAACTTCTTTGAAAGTATGGTATTCCAATGTATCCGTATGATTATTTTTAGTTTTAAATATATGTACTTAAATATTAAATTAGAATCTCTAAATTTATTTTTTGTAGGTAAATGAATATAATTTTACATGAATTGTCATTTCTATATTTTAGATTGTAGAAAAATATAGATTGATGAAGTATATATGTAATGCATGGTAAAAATGTAGTAATAAAATACATGGAAGATCTTATATAGGAATGCTCTAATGAAATGGGTTGAAGGATATGAGGTGCTTGAGTGAGTTGGGGGAGAGAGAAAATGAAAAAGGTGTTCAAGAACTTGAAGTATGAATGCTTTGATAAAGATGGCCTTAGAGCGTGCAATACACTGTTGGGCCGCGCAGGAAAACCCATGGGCCGACACTTTTAGGTTTGGTGTTTATTGTTCTTATAGATCATCTCCTATTAGTAGATCACTTTCGGAGTGGATGACGAAGTGAGGAGAGTACAACCATGTACCAATGACACGAGTTTATCAGAAATAGGCTTGACTTCTTTGGAGACATGTATCATCCGATCAATTTTCTTTGGTGGTTTTTCAATTCGTTTAATAGTATTGATAATTGTGGATTTTTGCCCCTCAATTTCAATGTTTCCTATATCTAGTTCATGACTTTGCTCAGACCCTCCTATAACATGCATGTTTCGGCATGGAGGATTGTGTTTCCACATTACTCCTAACCTAGACTAGTAGTCGAGGCTTGGTGATCTCTCAAGATGAATCAAAACCACATATCTCACTAACATGTTTAAAACCATTAAAATTATTTTGACATACTCAATGCCTTTTTTTCACGAAATATTTTTTGTATTCATTTGGTTGCCCGTCTTGTTGGGTTTTGTTTTATTTTCCTTTTTAGTTACTTAATACTAGACTTTGATTTGTTTTTTCACTCTAAGTTCTAGGTTTGGTGTTTAGTGTTGGTTAGAATACTTATTTCGGTTTTTTAAAGAGATAATGAATTATGAATGATCACTTTCGAGAAGTAGTCCTTTTAAAACATTCTTACGGATGAAAACATTAAGTTCAGAGTCTGCATTGTTATTTTGAATAAAAGGAAAAAAATTAAGTCCAAAAAACCGTCCTACAAGACATAATTCGGCATATAGCATCCTCACGGATGAGAGACAATAACTCCAAATGATGTTCCACGCCGGTGGCAAGAAAGACGTGTCCAAGCTCATCTAGCTTATCCGCAACACGATTCACTTGCTTGAGAATATGGACCGCCCGGCAAGAAACAAACTAGAGAGAGAACGACGAATATAAAAAATAATCAATTCAATTTCCCACGGGGTTTACCAAATGTTATTAATCGTCAAAGCTTAGGCTTGGAGGATCGACATTTTGTGTATTAAAATTGAATAATGAAAATTAGGTGTTAAAATTGGGGATTACAATTAGGAATTAAAATTGGGAATTAAAATTGGGTATTGAAGCTGAGTATATAAACTAGGAACTGAAATCGGGTATTAAAAATGAGTATTGAAATATAAATATATGGTATACAATTAATATTGGGTAAACGGTCATTAAAATCGGTTATGTTACGATCTAATTATCTTGTGATGGTTTGGGTATTACAATTACGATTTAAGTATAATTTAAAAAGTGAATTAGTCGGGCTAGTAATAGGGGGAGGGTGGGGCTATCAACGAAACTCACGTACTCGGTACTACCCTTTGAATTAGTCGGGCTAGTAATTGGAGTTACGTGAAGTTTTCATATCCAAACACATTAAAAAAGATAGCATGTTCATACTATCGTTAATCATATCGATAGCAAATTTAGTGTTGAGCCTCCAATTTGGAGCAGGCCTCAATACATTATGTACTCAAAGATATTTGAAGAGAGTGAATACTTTGATATCCTACAAATAATATCCCAAATTAAAATATCGAAATTAGGAGGATGCAACGTACTAAGATTCAATCCACTCGAGTTAGTAATGAACTCACTCGCTTTGATACAAAGATCTATGATTTTATTTGAATTACCCATTCCTCTTATTGGTTTATTACAAATCCAATTAATGTTTCAAAAGGAGATTGTCTTACCATTTTCAATGTTCCATTGAATTCCTTTAACAAAACTTAATTTAAGACTCATGAGCCTATTCTATTACCAAGAGGAGTTATTTTTAATTGAGTATTTTCATAAAGAATCCCCTTTAATGCATTTTTTCTTAATAACTCAAACATTATCAGGTTCAACAAATATTTTCCAAGGTAGTTTCATTTGAAAGACACATTAATATCTTTAGCTTTATGAATGTCAAAACCAAAACTTTATTGGTTTACAAACCTCATCACAATTGTTAAGAGGTTTGTAACGTATCATTGTTATAAAAAACTTCAGTTAATTTGATCAAATTCTATATACAAAAACGAATAGGCTTACTATTCGGGCGGACTCGCGCCTTCATAGAGGTGGAGTCCGCCTCCGCGTCCTTCTGCCCGTTATACTTTTTAAAAAAAGGGACCATTGGATTATAGTCGTTGGAGAATATAGCCGTTGTAGATTTTTCGAGCCTATATAATAACATGTGAAGTCATTGTATCATTCACTTACATCCAAACCTCAACAACGCAAACAAAAAAAGTCGTTAAAATGTCGTCATTTTTCGAAGAAGTAGATGTAGAATCCGATGGTGAAAGCTCTATTAGGCCGTTCGATATTGAAAAATATAGTGATTTGGAAGAAATTCTCGCACAACTTGAAGTAAGTGTACAAACTCATTTATACTTTACTTTTATGTCGTTTTATTTAGTCGGAATTGTATATCAATGTTAGAATAGAGAATCGGAATTGTAGTTTTAGACATTTAAGAATAGAGAATCGGAATTGTAGAATTAGCAATGTTACAATAGAGAATCAAAAATATAGAATTAGCAATGTTAGAATAGAGAATCGAAATTATAGAATTAACAGTGTTAGAATAGAGAATCGGAAATGTAGTTTAGACATTTAAGAATAAAATGATGTGTATTTTTAAAATAATACTCTATGTTATTTTTATTTAGGATCTTATGGAATATTCCCGTGCTCTCGGTACCAATTATTCGTCAAAATTTGAGCTTCATGGATATTTTGCGGATAGAGAGAACTTATTGGGGTGGACTCGGTATGTGGCAAACGCTATGAATATGGTGTTGGTCCTTAAAAAATCATGGTTGAATAGAAGGGGTTTTCGTATCATACAATTGAGTTGTGATAGACATGAAAGACCTAGAAAAGAAAAAGACGTAGATCCCGATCATGTTCCAAGTTTTAGCCGAAAAAAAAACTCGAAGAAGTGTATGTGTTTGTTTGAGCTTGTAGGAACCCAAATTGAAGAAGAAAAGTGGACGGTGAGGGTTGTATGTGAAATCCACAACCATATAATTTCTTCGGTGTTAAGAGTGTAACACCCCGAATCCGCGGGACTCGGGATGCCACATTGGGTTAGGATCTCACAATGGATCCTGACCCTAGCTTGACAACAAGTTCACTGGACCTTACAACATGGCACTGACAGATATAAAACAAATACATAAAACAGTATAAACTGTACGACCCAAAGTAAACAACAACATAGCCGAGTATATAAAATGACATCCTCACATAGGAGGTACAAAAGATCATCCTCACGCAGGAGGGGAAACATAACAACCCCAAACCAACCACCTAATGTACGAGAGTCCTCGGCCTGTCACCCTGCCAGATCACCCAGTAGCGCCTAACCTGTAAACATCTACAACACGGTATGAAACCGTTAGCTAACCATACACATATATAGAGTAATGCATAAGCACAATCACACATAGGGAAAGATAAACATATCAGCATGCTTTCACTCATTTACCCATTTATTATCTTTATATAATAACCATTCACACAAAAACCGTATATATATATATATATAGATAGATGAAAGTATGTGACACGAGGACCGATACATCCCCGCCTCTGAGTACAATGTCCAGCTGTACGAGTATCGGTCACACAATCCGTGTACCCTATGGGAGTGGATTGCGCCCTTCCTGTAAACCAGTCTGGCCCGACATCAGAGAACCTCCCAGACTCCACGGCGGGATGAAAGGGAAAGGTTATCACAGCCACGCAGTGGGGCAGTCAATAGAACATAGGTCGATAAAAACGACAACTCATGCTATCATAGCAAACATATAAAGCACACACCACTCATGCAAACACCCAATATAGGGATGGTAGCTAAGTAAGTCCTACGGACTTACCTCAACCTCGTACTCAGCTCAACCACAACAACCTCCAATCCTGAGAGAGGGGCACTGCCTAATAACAAGGTATAAAGATATATCAAACTCTATTCATCAAAGGGGTCACACCTAGCCCCAAAGGGATCCATAAGGATCATACTCAATCTATGAGCCTCACAACCAACTAAACCTCAATATCTCAGCATAACTCACAATTCCTCAAATCTCAAGTTAGTATCTAATCAACATTCCTCAATCTCAATTCTAATCCTAATTTATTTAATTAACCTTTAATTAATTAATTAGATTTTGCCAGAATGACGTTTTGCCCGCAGGCAATTTCTAAACCCACCTGTCATCAGATTTCATCAAACAAACTATTCATAATCACCAGAATAATATAACGACCATAATGGAATTTCTAATTATCCATTTTGACAAGCCTA
The DNA here is from genome assembly GCA_033239125.1 of Fagopyrum homotropicum. NCBI lineage: Eukaryota > Viridiplantae > Streptophyta > Magnoliopsida > Caryophyllales > Polygonaceae > Fagopyrum > Fagopyrum homotropicum. Next base: position 145,910,275 of record BSWB01000002.1, read on the forward strand.
AAGTCAATTTATGTCAAATCGCAGTACGGAAAACGAATAAATTCATAACTTATTCGTTACTAACCCGATTGACGATCTGAAAGAAGATTCGGAATCACAGCGACGCAGGCTACGCATGGACAACATCAAAATCACCGGAATCTGAGCGACGGAACCACCCTGGTGACATATATGCTCGACCAGACCTCCATATACTCGGAAATGCAGAAACTCGGTACCGTTATGAAGAGAATGAAGAGAGGAATCCAGAAACTCAAACGGAATTGAAATCGGATTAGAAACGGAGAGTAGATCTGAGTATGAAGGTTGAGAGAAATCAGAGCTTTTACGAGGAAACGTGAAATGAAATGAATTAATAAAGGATTTTCCGCTATTTATAGTAAAGACGATAATTATCCTTTAGTAAAGTCGATAATTATCCTTTAACCGATCCAAATGCGGGTCGAACCTCTTTCTCCAAACTTCTCGAGATTGGAACATTAAATCTGGAATATTGTAGGGATAATTATTACACAACTGCCTCGGAAAACGTGTATTCCTAAGCCGTCTTTCTTAGCCGTTAAGAAACGAAATAGCGACTCTTTTGGCCGTTTTGCCTCTCCATGTTATTTCATACCTAGGACATATCCGATGTCCTGATCATTTCTCTCAACTGCATTTTTATTAATTGGAGCTCCCAAATGCTCCAAATAACACCGGAGGGTAAAAATAATTACCCGGGGGAAAAAGTAAAAATTTCCCCAAACGTCCAAAATTACGCTAGGAACATAACGGTGGGACTCATACTCATCACTTGCGAAATCTTCGCGAGTTATATGTCAATTACTATAAACGATTAAGTTAATCAACATTAATTAGAATTCGAAAATCCTAGCTATTACATCACACACCCCTTAAAAAAGTTTCGTCCCGAAACTTTAAAATTCCCAAATCCTCTCGGACCCATACGCCGAGGTATAACTCTCACTCTTTCTATCGGAGGTATCACATCTCCGTTCAAAAGATCACAACCTATAACAATCTATAACCTCAAGTATAAACATGGAGGAATCATCACTCCAGGAAACAGGGCCATAACGCTACCCAAAGGCGTAGAGGAATCACGTCTCTCGCCATACCACATCACAAGGCATAGAGGAAGCACATCTCTAGCCAAAACATATCACAAGCATAGAGGAAATACGTATCTAGCAAACCATAATCATATATATCGTATGGAGGAATCACATCTCCACTAAAACTATGTCCATCAAGGTAGCATGGAGGAAAGAACCATCTCCAGCTAAATCCTAATCACACTCAAATAGCATGGAGGAAAAAACCATCTCTAGCTATAAATATGATCATACTCGGATAGCGTGGAGGAAGTAATCCTCTCCAGCTATAGCATACATCACACTAGCACATCAAGATCTACTAAAATCATAAATCACATCACAACTAGCATGGAATAACACATCAAGGCATATAAGCATATAAGCACATAAGCACAACATTCATCAAGATAGCACTAAGATATACTCGTGCTCCCACAAATGGGTTTGTCCCAACATATACTCTGGATAGTTCCTCAGGACACTATCCTCAGTCTCTCACATAGCCTCTTCAGGTCTTCATCTCGACCATAATATCCTCAATATGGGAATGTCTTTCGAATGCAAGCGTTTTGTATCTTATGCCAAGAATGTAATCAGATGCTCAACAACGATGTGGTTCAACTTAACCACTAGATCATTATAACTCACAAAGTGTTTCCAACCTGGTATATACTTCCTCAGTTGAGACACAGGAACACTGGGTGAACATCCACCAACTTCAGAGTGAAAGCTAAACATCATGTTGCCTTCCCAAAACTGATCAAGATCTCAAGTAACCGACATATTGGAAACTCAGTTCCCCTTTCCATAATACACAACTAACGTCTCACAGCTGAGATACCTCCAGCCGGACATGAACTTTCACTTGAACTTTAGAGGTTAACACCTCTTGTCTACATATAATATTTGGCGACTCTGTACAGCCAGCATTCTTCCTTCAATCAACGTTACTTGAACTATAAAATCCTGAATCTGGTCAGGTGTTATTCCACTACTATTGCTAGATCACTTCTAGCATAAGGATATACGACATCTATGTCTATATATTGCCTCATAAGGCCATCCAGAAAGATGCACGTCCTTCGTTGTTATATAATAAACTCATTAATGGAAGGCAATATAACCATCCACGTTTCCCATTCGACTTACAACTTATAATATATCTTTAAGATCTAGATGATACTCTCTCACTGGCCATCTGTCAGGGGGTGAAGTGTAGTCATGAGGTACAGACTCGTCCCCAAAGCAGTCTGAATTTGCTGCCTAAAATCTCAAAGTAAAAACATCCATCTCGATCAGAAATGATCGTTCTCGGTATACCATGGAGTCTCACTATTTGTCTAGTGTACTCCTCAGCCAATTCATTCACTAGCCGCGTCCTTCTGATAGAAATGAAACGTGCCGGTTTCATTAATTTGTTACCAACAATCCAGATAACATAAATCTTCTACTGGGTCACAATCCCATAAAAAAAATCCATAGAGATGTCCTCCCAAATTCTACTACTGCACTGGTAGTGGGTGGGGCTTATCTCTAGATCGGAAATACTCTATCTGGACCTGCTAACAGGTCACACACTGTATCACAAATCTGGTTATATCGGCTTCATACAATATAATCGTCTCATCTCGTGGTCCATCTTACTCGTACCTGAATGTACCGAATAAGGCGTATAGTGGGTATACCGTAATATTCTTTGTCTCCATCTGCATCAGCAGGTACACAAAAGTTGTCATGACTCTTCATCAGTCCATCTACTCCAATGGAGAACTATGGTGCCTCAGTACGAGACATCCTTTCTCTAAACCTTGTCAAGGCCGGGCAGGTCCCCTGCTTCTGTTGGACCTCATCCAACAGACCAGGTAGAACCTCTGAGGTATAACTGGGTATCCTCATCAAGGAACTGATTGTCCAACTCTAGCCAAGCTAGATCTCTATGAAGCTGAGGCTGAACTATCAGTCTCACAATCATCTTCTCTTGGAGCGTCTTTCCATTCAAGTTATCGGCGAAAACGTTCAACTTCTCTTAATGATATGGAATCTTCAAGTCAAAGCTTGATCAACTTAAGCTCTTAACATTGGCGGTTATTCAACCCCTGTTGCATAAAATATACTTCAGATTTCTATGATCTATAGAAATCTGACATGAAGATCACACCGGTACGGTCTTCAAAACTTAAAGGCTTGAACTACCACTACTAACTCTAAATCATGAATCGGGTAGTTCTCATCATACGTTCTCAGCTGTAAATACACATATCAATAACCCTACTCCTTTGTAGTAATACACATCTCAGACTTAGATGGGATGTATCACCGTAAATCACGGGATCCAAAAATCTTCTCACTAAAACATAATGGAAGCAGAGGTCAAATGTCTCCTCAACTCTTCAGAACTTAGACACACTGCTTTCATCATGTAGTTATGGTGGTCTTCTCAAAAGACTCGCAAATGAATACGTAATCATATAAAATCCTTCCTCAAAGCATTGATAGCAATCGGATGAGCCGAGAAAACTACGTATTCCTTAATGTTCATCAGTATCTCCTATGGTACAACATACTAAATTATCGCCTGGTCAACCGTGATCCCACTGACGGAGACAACATGGCCTAAAAAGGCTACCACTGACATCTCAACTTACACTTAGAGAGCGTAGCATACAACTCTCTTTCTCTCGAAATCTGCAGAACGGTCCTCAGACGATCGGTCTACTATTCTCTGCTATGAGAGTATACCGACATGTCATCAATGAAGTCCACCACCAACTAATCAAGGAAGTCGATGAAGATACTGTTCATCAACTCCATAAAAACTACTAAAACATTCGTCAATCCAAATGACATCACTACAAACTCGTAGTGTCCATAACGGGTATGGGATATTATCTCATACACATGTTACTCTCTCATCCATGACTAGGGATATCTTGAGCACAAAGGAATCTTGAAAACACAATTGCTTCTTGAAGCTAACTCATCAGGTCGTCAATACGGAACATGGAACGTACTAGGGTAAAAGAAGCTTGTTTCAAACAACTTTTCAAGTTATCAGTATAATATCTCAACAAGCACCATATAGTGTGGCTTTCCCATTCAATCTTGTATCATACTTCAACTCGATAACAATGTCCACACTCTGCTGAGGTGGCAGCTAGACGGTTCGGTAACACGTCTATAAACTCATAAACAGCTGGAATACCTTCCAATGTTGGACTATCTTGCTCCTTCATGGTATAACACTAGAAGGCATCACATCCCTGTGCTATCAGCTCGATGCTCGTACAGTCCTGATGACAAACACGTCTTCAAAGGTCTTAATCTCAGAAGACCTCTATTTAACTCAACTCAGTAAAGACTATAATAGTCTTACTATTAAAATCTAACACCACATGATATCTATTCATCCAAACCATACACATAATGACTTCCTCATGCACCTACGACGTGACAAAGAAGTCTGCAATCATACACGGGTCCCTGAAATATGGGAACAAACACGCATCTCACGGGTATCTCAGACCCAAAAAGGTAATCCTGTAAAGGAAAATCCACCTTCCACTATATACCAAAATTCAACCATTAACGCATGCATCGAAAGACATGACGTGCATAACACTCACAACAAGCAAAACTTCACTAGGTAAACCGTTAACGAAAATGGTACCTATAACAGCTAACATTCGTAGCTCCTCTACATATCATCATTCAATGTCAGATCCATGCTCCTCAAGTATCACTGAGGTCATTACTATAGCCTCCACTTCCACTCTTTCTGCACCGGAAAGAGGAAGGTCTTGCTGGGAAGAAACACCACCGTGCTGACAGAAAGGGCCAGATGGCCTAGCTCACCACAAGTGAAACAAGATATCAGTGCCAAAGGGCACACAAAACGCAAATGATCTGGATAGCCACAACTAAAACATAATCATCCCATCCTTGCAACCTGTGCAACTGAAGGGTAACTCGACCTTTGTCGTCCACCTGGAATGATCTCACTCTTGAAGGGAACTTGTAAAGGCAATGCCTTGCCCTGTCGACAAAACTTCGCTCTATGCCCTGCTTTACCACACGTAGAGCATATGATGGGCGCCTTTGGGCACACAGCTCGCCAGTGTTCCAACTTTCACGCAATTAAAACACTGTAGTTCCTTGCTAGTCATCTTCATGGCCAAAGGATCACTAGATTGTCCTGATATTGGACTTGGTTCCCCATTCATCATCTTTGCTTCTCCAGTAACTGATTCAGTCCATTGCTTCTTTCCGGATCCAGAAGCTTCAGTTGATCTCACAATTGTTGGTAAATCCGGTGTGGATCTACCCGCTATCACCGCTTCATATACTTGTTACATATATTCTTGAAACTTGAATCTACTCATGGAGACACGATCAGCCTCTTCAAACTCGTTCTCTGCCTTAGGCGAAACAACAGCGGAAACTGGTCCCTGACTTATCACCACTGGAGGAAGAGGGGGTGTACCCCTACCTCATCCCACTACAGATACTACTCTAGTCTGAGTCATCTGTAGGATATACGCACCTAATCTTATAAGGCTATATATATGCCATAGGTATCGATATGTATATAATACATCCACATAATCCATAGTACACACAGATATATATACATATCTACGCTGCAGAGATCCATGACAGAGGTGACGACTTCTCGTACATTCTATCCCAAAACCACACTTAAAACCAAAACCTTTGAAAACGTCAGATCCCGTGTGGGCTCTATTTATTTTACCTATCAAACCTCATTGCAGGTAGCAAGTGCCATTGTTGTCAACCTGGGCTCTGATAACAACTCTGTAACACCCCGAATCCGCGGGACTCGGGATGCCACATTGGGTTAGGATCTCACAATGGATCCTGACCCTAGCTTGACAACAAGTTCACTGGACCTTACAACATGGCACTGACAGATATAAAACAAATACATAAAACAGTATAAACTGTACGACCCAAAGTAAACAACAACATAGCCGAGTATATAAAATGACATCCTCACATAGGAGGTACAAAAGATCATCCTCACGCAGGAGGGGAAACATAACAACCCCAAACCAACCACCTAATGTACGAGAGTCCTCGGCCTGTCACCCTGCCAGATCACCTAGTAGCGCCTAACCTGTAAACATCTACAACACGGTATGAAACCGTTAGCTAACCATACACATATATAGAGTAATGCATAAGCACAATCACACATAGGGAAAGATAAACATATCAGCATGCTTTCACTCATTTACCCATTTATTATCTTTATATAATAACCATTCACACAAAAACCGTATATATATATATATATAGATAGATGAAAGTATGTGACACGAGGACCGATACATCCCCGCCTCTGAGTACAATGTCCAGCTGTACGAGTATCGGTCACACAATCCGTGTACCCTATGGGAGTGGATTGCGCCCTTCCTGTAAACCAGTCTGGCCCGACATCAGAGAACCTCCCAGACTCCACGGCGGGATGAAAGGGAAAGGTTATCACAGCCACGCAGTGGGGCAGTCAATAGAACATAGGTCGATAAAAACGACAACTCATGCTATCATAGCAAACATATAAAGCACACACCACTCATGCAAACACCCAATATAGGGATGGTAGCTAAGTAAGTCCTACGGACTTACCTCAACCTCGTACTCAGCTCAACCACAACAACCTCCAATCCTGAGAGAGGGGCACTGCCTAATAACAAGGCATAAAGATATATCAAACTCTATTCATCAAAGGGGTCACACCTAGCCCCAAAGGGATCCATAAGGATCATACTCAATCTATGAGCCTCACAACCAACTAAACCTCAATATCTCAGCATAACTCACAATTCCTCAAATCTCAAGTTAGTATCTAATCAACATTCCTCAATCTCAATTCTAATCCTAATTTATTTAATTAACCTTTAATTAATTAATTAGATTTTGCCAGAATGACGTTTTGCCCGCAGGCAATTTCTAAACCCACCTGTCATCAGATTTCATCAAACAAACTATTCATAATCACCAGAATAATATAACGACCATAATGGAATTTCTAATTATCCATTTTGACAAGCCTAAAGTCAATTTATGTCAAATCGCAGTACGGAAAACGAATAAATTCATAACTTATTCGTTACTAACCCGATTGACGATCTGAAAGAAGATTCGGAATCACAGCGACGCAGGCTACGCATGGACAACATCAAAATCACCGGAATCTGAGCGACGGAACCACCCTGGTGACATATATGCTCGACCAGACCTCCATATACTCGGAAATGCAGAAACTCGGTACCGTTATGAAGAGAATGAAGAGAGGAATCCAGAAACTCAAACGGAATTGAAATCGGATTAGAAACGGAGAGTAGATCTGAGTATGAAGGTTGAGAGAAATCAGAGCTTTTACGAGGAAACGTGAAATGAAATGAATTAATAAAGGATTTTCCGCTATTTATAGTAAAGACGATAATTATCCTTTAGTAAAGTCGATAATTATCCTTTAACCGATCCAAATGCGGGTCGAACCTCTTTCTCCAAACTTCTCGAGATTGGAACATTAAATCTGGAATATTGTAGGGATAATTATTACACAACTGCCTCGGAAAACGTGTATTCCTAAGCCGTCTTTCTTAGCCGTTAAGAAACGAAATAGCGACTCTTTTGGTCGTTTTGCCTCTCCATGTTATTTCATACCTAGGACATATCCGATGTCCTGATCATTTCTCTCAACTGCATTTTTATTAATTGGAGCTCCCAAATGCTCCAAATAACACCGGAGGGTAAAAATAATTACCCGGGGGAAAAAGTAAAAATTTCCCCAAACGTCCAAAATTACGCTAGGAACATAACGGTGGGACTCATACTCATCACTTGCGAAATCTTCGCGAGTTATATGTCAATTACTATAAACGATTAAGTTAATCAACATTAATTAGAATTCGGAAATCCTAGCTATTACAAAGAGGTCATGCATATGTTGGACGTATGACTCCCAAGCAGAGCCAAAAGGTGGAGCGTAAATTGAATTCTGGCTTAAAACCAAAACATATATTAAAATCCGTGCAATTAGAGGATCCCGACAATGTCTCCTCCATCCGTCAAGTTTACAACACCGGTTTGAAGATTAGAATGGAACAAGCCGAAGGAAGAGGTTAATTACAACAAGCACTTCACATGTTGAGGGAACGTGGATACTATGTAAACACTCGGAGAAGTCAAGATTCCGATGAGGTGATTGATTTCTTTATCTCACATCCCGACTCGAGGCATTTGCTCAGCATGTTTTCCTATTTATTGTGATGGACTCGACATATAAGACCAACAAATAAGTTTCAATTCAAGGCACATTTTTACTTTATTTTTCCTACACTCAATCATCTTTTTTTTTAGAAATTGTAACTCAATCGTTGTTTTGTATTACTTTTAGGTACAATATGTCATTGTTGGAGATCATAGGCATCACTAGCACCAAGAAGACATTCGCAATTGCTTTTGTGTTCATGGTACATGAGAATAGAGATCACTACGAGTGGGCTTTGAAGAGGGTCCGTTATTTGTTATACGGAAAGACGCCGGAGGTGATTGCCACTGATCGTGAACTTGGACTTATAAGCGTCTTGGGTGTAGTATTTTCCGATGTGAAGCATATATTGTGCACGTTTCACATAAAGTGTAATATAGTTAACAGAGCGGCCCTTGTTTTGCACAATAAGGAAGCGGAAGCCCTCTTCATATCCCATTGCCATGCCTTGTTCGAGTCGAGATCCAATGGAAGCTACCAACGCCATTTGCTGGAAATGAGAGACTATTGGAAATAACCCAAGACGATGACCCAAGACGATGAACCATTCAATCATGTCGGACACTATCATCGATGGAAGTCAGTAATGTATCTCCATCAACTGGTAGTCCCATAATGATCTGAACATCGTGCATCGCTATACCCATCTCCCCTCATGGCATGTGAAATGTGTTTGTCTTTGGGTGCCACCTCTCGACAAACACCGTAATCAGACAATGATCGACGCGACCAAACTGTACGTCCTCCAAATCCGTGAGTCCGTTGCGTCTAGCTAAGTCAAACCATGAAAATGGGTCATCTACATCTCGTCGCCACTCACGTAATCTACTAAATGCGTCGAGCCTCCTAACAACTCTAATCACGGAGGAATCCATACCGGCCCATATAGCGCTAGCTCTGTGGTCAGCATAGCATGTCAATAAAGGAGGTACGTCCTTCTCTACCTGCTCCTCATCAAGTACATGCTTAGGTAAGTCGTCTTGCTCCCTCTCAAAAGGTACCTGCTCCTGCTGTGGTATGTCTTGCTGTTGCTGCTCTACCTCAATTGGTATCTCCTCGTACTCATCCTCCAGTATATCATCTAAATGAGACATACCGTGCGTAGACTCCTCCGTGTCGTAATCAACAGTAAGTGAAACAGGTACGACATCCTCCTCGTCAGAAGCCTCTGTGGGTGCATGAACATCTGCCTCTATAGGTGCATCCACAGGTGCCTGAACTGATGCCTCTACAACTGCATCTACAGGTGCCTGAACTGATGCCTCTCCAGCAGCATCTACAGGTGCCTGAACTGATGCTGAGGCAAGTCTAACTCGTCGAGCTGTAGCCTCTCGACGGGCGGATGCTGTGACTAGTCTCGTCGTTCTCTTCCTCTTCTCTCTAATGTTCCTCATTACCAACTGAATATTTTCTTAACTCAAATTTTTATTTTTCTATTAATATAATTGTGCTATTATTATAATCATAAAATCGATAACAAATCTAGTAACTCTCGAAATAATCCAATTTCAGTTATTCCTAACTAACCGCATCTAACTAAAATATAAATTCACATGTTTATTTTTTTCTATTATAATATTATATATATACATATATATTACATTAACAATCATAAGATCGATAACAATACTACTAACTATCGAAAATAATCCAATTTCTATTATTTCTAACTAACCGAACCTAACTAAACTAACTAGTTTCAAGTCTAATGCAAAAAATAAATAAACGATAAAAAACAATATTAACTAACCTCAAATCGATCCACAAGTGGTCTACTCCTAGAACTCTCGATATCTGAATCTTTCTCCATTGTATCGAAGAAGAGAAAAAATGGATCGAAGAAGAGAAGAAACTCGAAGGCAAAGGGCGCGATGGCTGGCTGCGAAAAAAATAAGGGCAAGGGTTGTGCAGCCCGTCTCCGCGCGCCTTGCCCTTATATAGGGGTGGCGCGCAGGCGGGCTGCGCATGCGTAGTGGGCCTCGCGCAGGCCCACTGCGCGCAGGCGGGTTGCGCCTGCGCGGCCCCCTGCGCGCATGCACCTTGCGAGTGCCTGAGGCCCATGCGCACTCGCAAGGCGCCTCCGCTGGCCCCTTTGACGGTGTCCATTAACATCACTCAAAACGAAGGAAGCAGAAAACTTTGCATGACAAAATTTGGTTTAACACTTAGAGTTGAATTAAATAAAATCGATCTTCTTATTGTGACAAAGATGATGATTTCCACTTAGCTAGTTGATTTTTAATTGTAGATTAAATTTTTAAAGGTGTCCTTATTAACCCTATCGTTGATAATCGGACATCCTAAATACTATTCAAGATTATTACAATAGGGGATAACAAGTTTATTATGTATCCTATTTTTAATACTTTTAGTAACATGAAATGATAACTTATGAAAATTAACCTTTTGACTCGAAGTCTGGCTCACAATAATAATAATAATACAGGTACAAAAGACCAATTCATCATGTAATATATTTTCTCCATATCCAATTTAATAGCAAAAAAATATTTTTTCTCTTCTTTTTTTTCTTTCTAAAAGAGTGAAAACTTCGTGCGTAAACAAAATATTTTCTTGAATGACTCTCTTACTCTTAGTAGGGTTGAGCAAGTTCGGTTTGGTTTACCTGAACCGAACCGAACCGACAATTTTGGTCCAGACCGAACCTAAACCGAAAATTTAGGTTCGGTCTTCGGTCCGTGTTTTTTAGGATTTCGGTTCGGTTTCGGTTTAAAACTGACAAAACCGATTAAAAAACCGAAACTCATTTAATTAAAATTTTAATATAATTGAAATTTTCATTAGTTGTGGCAATTTTATTTAGTACTTGATGTTTAATTGGGATTGTTATTTTTCTAGGTTTTAACTCTTTATACTAAAATTGGTATATAATTGAAAATTTTCATTTTATTTTTATTTTATTGAGATTTGTTAGTTTTATTTTTAGGTTCATTTCGGTTCAAAACCTAAACCGAACCGAAACCGATATAATCTGTTCGGTTTTAGGTTCGCATAATTCAACTTTTCGGTTTTCGGTCAAAACCGAAACTAATTTTATAGGTTCGGTTTTCGGTCAATGTATTTCGGAAATTCGGTTTTCGGTTTGGTTCGGTTTTTGTCGGTTTGGTTCGGTTTTTGTCGGTTCGGTTCGGTTTTCGACCTATGCTCATCCTATCTCTTAGGGACAAAAGCAACTTAGAAAGGGTGAATTAATTTGGATAAAAAGCATTAAGTGTTTTAGATAAAACTTCTAGAGCGAGAGGTTTTGTTTAGCTAGTTTTTGTAAGTAAGGGGTCGTTTGATATTGATATCCTGATTTTTTATATCAAGTATGAGTATCAAGATATGAATATCATACTGATATCTTAGATTTCAAATTTAATATCTAATATTACTATTTGGTATTGATACCCGATATCAAGATAAAAACATCAAAATAAAAGCAACATTCAATCAAACCATTGTCATTGAACATAAATTCAATTAAACCATTGTCATTGAACTAGAAAACTCAATCAAACTATCAGCATTCAACATAAAATGTGACAAAATGTAAATTTTTTTTAAAACAATTATAAGATTGTCAACATAAAGACTTATCACATGTTTGAGCATAAAATACTTCAAAAGATGACACCAAAATCACAATGTACCCACCAAAATCACCATCTAGTCGGGATCCATATCTAACCCATCGAGAACCTTCTAGCCTTGACCTGCAAAAGATTAACCTTCTAGTCGATCGTTAATATTTTGCACTTACAATTTCTTCAATTAGTCATTTGGACAATTATAGAATTCATAGATGTGGTTTGTACTAGTCAAAATAACGTCAAGTACATCAATATCATCTTCATTATAGACCCTTGTTAACATGGATATCTCGGGAAGTAGCAACCCTTTTAAGTTAAGTCTTTTAAAGAAAATTTTAGCAATAATTTATAGAATGTTAAACAAAGACTTATAGGTCTAGAGTGAGAGGTTTTATTTAGCAGATTTTTGTAAGTAAGGGGTCGTTTGGTATTGCAATCTTGATTTCAGATATCAAGTGTAGGTATCAAGATATGAGTATCAAATTGATATCGGATATCCATGTTTAGTATGTTATATTAAATCAGATATACGTTTTGATATCTAATATCATTGTTTGGTATTGATACCTAATATCAAGATAAAAACATCAAAATAAAAGCAAAATTCAATCAAACGTCATTCAATATAAAATGTGCCAAAATGTAATTTTTTTAAATTAACTACAAGATAGTGAACATAAAGACATATCACATGTTTGAGCATAAAATACTTGAAAATATGACGCAAAAATCACAACTTTTAGCTCTTACGAATAAATTGTATTTGATTTGTCTACAATGATTAGGGGAGATATTGACGTTAAGAGGATCAGCGAAATTGTTCCTATGAGAGGTGATACTGTATCTGTATATCTGGGGCAATCAAGCTTGGAGATAACACATTTGAATGAAAATATTGTTACTATTGGACTGCACCTATTCAGTGAAGCTAAAAGATGTCAAATGGCTAATGAGTGGAATAAGTGACACATAGATCAGAGTGAACTCTTGTTGAACAAGATGGATTTGGTTCAGAAAGAGGCTAAGATGATACTTGAATCATATTTGTCAACATTTGATTAGTAAGCATGTGAAGAACTGATTAGTATTTCGTTTTGTTTTGACTAGTTTATCAGCTTTGTTAATGCATCTTTTGTTTATCTTTTCAGTAAGTGTATGTGGAGAATTTTTTTTAATCATGTAACTCAGTCTATCACATTCACAGCTACATTGAGTTTATAATACCTAATGTAAATTTTGTATCTAAAAAATCACAATGCATCCAACAAAATCACCTTGCAATCGAAATCTATATTTACACCATCAAGAACCTTAGAGCCTTGACTTCCACTTGAGGAATCACGAAGTCGATCGATAATCTTTTGCGCACACAATTTCTTCCACTAGTCATTTGGACAATTAAAGACTACATGTAACATCTCTTGGAAAATAACCCACTCTTTTGTGTTGATAGAAGTTCCTCACGCCAATCAAGAAGTTCCTCACGCTTCTTAGATTTCACCATCGTTATTGAACATAAAATTCAATTAAATCATCGTCATTCAACATAAAATATGTCAAAATGTAAAATTGTGTTTAAAGTAACTGCAAGATAGTAAACATAAATACATATAACATGTTTGAGCATAAAATACTTCAAAACATGACACCAAAATCACAACTTTTAGCTCTCACGACAAAATTGTATTTGATTTGTCTACAATGATTTCTAAGATATTTATATAAACAGGATCAGAGAAAGTGTTCCTATGAGAGCTGATACTAAATTTGTATATCTAGGTCAATCAAGTTTGGAGATAACACATTTGAATGAAAATATTGTTATTGTTGCACTGCAGCTATTCATTGAAGCTAAAAGATGTGAAATGGTTGATGAGTGTATTAAGTGGCACATCGATCATAGTGAACTCTTTTTTGAACAAGATAGTTTTTGTTCAGAAAGAGCCTAAGATGATATTTGAATCATATTTGTCAACATTTAATTACTAAGCATGAGAAGAACCAAGTAGCATTTCATTCTGTTTTGACTAGTTCATCAACTATGTTAGTGCATCTTTTGTTTTCCTTTTCAGTAAGTGTATGTGGAGAATTTTGCTTTAATCATGTAACTCAGTCTATCACATTCACAACTACATTGAATTTACAATACCTAATGTGAATTTTTTATCTAAAAAAATCACAATGCACCTAACAAAATCAACTTGTAGTCGGAATCCATATCCACACCATTAATAACCTTAGAGCCTTGACTTGTACCTGAGGAACCACGAAGTCGATCAATAATCATTTCCGCACACAATCTCTTCCACTCGTCATTTGGACAATTAAAGACTTTCGGTAATATATCTCGGAAAATAATTAACTCTTTTGTGTTGATAGAAGTTTCTCATGTTAGTCAAGAAGTTACTCACGCTTCTTAGATTTCACCATCGTCATTGAACATAAAATTTAATAAAACCATCGTCATTCAACATATAATGTGTCAAAATGTAATTTTTTTTAAAGTAACTAGAAGATGGTCAACATAAAGACATATCACATGTTTGAGCATAAAATACTTCAAAACATGACACCAAAATTACAACTTTTAGCTCTCACGACAAATTTGTATTTGATTTGTCTACAATGATTTGGGGAGATATTGACGTTAAGAGAACCAAAGAAAGTGCTACTATGAGAGATGATACTATATCTGTATTTGTGGGACAATTAAGCTTGGAGATAACACATTTCAATGAAAATATTATTACTGTTGAACTGCAACTATTCAGTGAAGCTAAAAGATGTTAAATAGCTGATAAGTGGAGTAAAGTGACACATCGATCAAAGTAAACTCTTTTTGAACAAGATGGTTTTGGTTCACAAAGAGGATAAGATGATACTTGAATTATATTTGTCAACATTTGATTAGTATGCATGAGAAAAACCAAGTAGCATTTCGTTTTATTATGACTAGTTCATTAGCTTTGTTAGTGCACCTTTTGTTTACCTTTTCAGCAAGTGTTTGTGGAGAATTTTTCTTAAATCATGTAACTCGATCTATCACATTCACATCTACATTGGGTTTACAATACCTAATGTAAATTTTGTATCTAAAAAAACAAAACACCCACCAAAATCACCTTGTAGTCGGAATCCATATCTCCCCAAATCATTGTAGACAAATGTTGACAAATATGATTCAAGTATGATCGATGTGCCACTTAATACACTCATAAAAAACCTTAGAGCCTTGACTTGCACCTGAGAAACCACAAAGTCGATCATTAATCATTTGTGCACACAATTTCTTCCACTCGTCATTTGGACAATTAAAAACTTTCGGTAACATATCTCGAAAAATAACCCACTCTTTTGTGTTGATAGAAGGATCTCACATCAATCAAGAAGTTCCTCACGCTTCTTAGATTTCACCATCGTCATTGAACATAAATTCACTCAAACCATCGTCACTCAACATAAAATGTGTCAAAATTTAATTTTTTTTTAAAAGTAACTGCAAGATAGTCAACATAAAGACATTTCATATGTTTGAGCATAAAATACTTCAAAATATTACAGTAAAATCACAACTTTTAGCTCTCACGACAAAATTGTATTTGATTTGTCTACAATAATTTGGGGAGATATTGACGTTGGGAGGATCAGAGAAAGTGTTCTTATGAGAGCTGATACTACATCTGTATATCTAGGGCAATATAGCTTGGAGATAACACATTTATACGGTCGTGCGGCGTGCCGTGCCCGCTGAGCATGAAAATGCTATTATTGTTGGACTGCAGCTATTCAGTGAAGCTAAAAGATGTGAAATGGCTGATGAGTGGAGTAAGTGGAACAACGATCTAAGTGAACCCTTGTTGAACAAGATGGTTTTGGTTCAGAAAGAGGATAAGATGATAATCGAATCATATTTGTCAATATTTGATTAGTAAGCATGAGAAGAACCAAGTAGCATTTCGTTATGTTTTGACTAGTTTATGAGCTTTGTTAGTGTATCTTTTGTTTAACTTTTTAGTAAGTGCCTGTGAAGAATTTTGCTTAAATCATGTAATTCAGTCTATCACATTCACATGTAAATTGGGTTTAAAACACCTAATGTGGATTTTGTATTTAAAAAAAATCACAATGCACCCACCAAAATAATCTTACAATTGCAATCCATATCTATACCATCAAAAATCTTAGAGCCTTGACTTGCACATGAGGAACCATGAAATCCATCGATAATCTTTTGCGCACACAATTTCTTTCACTGGTCATTTGGACAATTAAAGACTCTCAATAACATTTCTCGGAAAATAACTCACTCTTTTGTGTTGGTAGAAGTTCCTTACGCCAATCAAGAAGTTTCTCACGCTTCGTAGATTTAATCATCGTCATTGAACAAAAAATTCAATCAAACCATTATTTTTAAAGTAACTGCAAGATAATATACATAAAGACATATCACATGTTTGAGCATATAACACTTCAAAAGATGACACCAAAATCACAACTTTTAGCTCTCACGAAAATTTTTTATTTGATTTGTCTACAATGATTTGGTAAGATTTTGACGTTAAGAGGACTAGAGAAAGTGTTCCTATGAGAGCTGATACTATATCTTTATATTTGGGGTAATCAACCTTGAGGATAACACATTTCAATGAAAATTTTGTAACTGTTTGAGTGCAGCTATTCAGTGAGCTAAAAGATGTGAAATGACTGATTAGTGGAGTAAATGACACATCGATTAAAGAGAACTCTTGTTGAAAAGATGATTTTGGTTCAGAAAGAGGCTAAGATGATAATCGAATCATATTTGTCAACATTTGATGAGTAAGCATGAGAAAACCAAGTAGCATTTCGTTATGTTTTTTACTAGTTCATCAGCTTTGTTAGTGCATCTTTTGTTTACCTTTTCAGCAATTGTCTGTGGAGAGTTTTGTTCAAATCATGTAACTCAGTATATCACATTCACATATACATTGGGTTTACAACTAATGTGAATTTTGTATCTAAAAAAATCACAATTCACCCATCAAAATCACCTTGCAGTCGGAATCCATATCTTTCCAATTAAGAACATTTGAGCCTTGACTTGCACCTGAGAAACCACGAAGTTGATCGATAATCTTTTGCACACACAAATTCTTCCACTGGTCATTTGGACAATTATAGACTTCCGGTAATATATCTTGAAAAATAACTCACTCTTTTGTGTTGATAGAAGTTCCTCACACCTATCAAGAAGCTTCTCACGCTTCTTAAATTTCACCATCATGATTGAACATAAAATTCTATTAAACCATTGTTATTCAACATAAAATGTGGTAAAATGTATTTTTTTTAAAGTAACTACAAGATTGTCAACATAACGACATATCACATATTTAAGCATAAAATACTTCTAAACGTGACACCAAAATCACAACTTTTAGCACTCACGACAAAATTGTATTTGATTTGTCTAGAATAATTTGGGGATATATTGACATTAAGAGGACCAAAGAATGTGTTCCTATGAGAGCAGATACTACATCTGTTTTTCTATGAAAATCAACCTTGGAAATATCACATTTGAATGAAATTGTGGTTACTATTGGACTGCAGCTATTCAGTAAAGCTAAAAGATGTGAAATGGATGATAAGTGGAGTAAGTGACACAACGATCAAAGTGAACTCTTGTTGAAAAGATGGTTTTGGTTCAAAAGAGGCTAAGATGATACTTGAATCATATTTGTCAACATTTGATAAGTAAGAACCAAGTAACATTTCGTTCTGTTTTGATTAGTTCATCAGCTTTGTTAGTGCATCTTTTGTCTACCTTTTCAGTAAGTGTATGTGGAAAACTTTTCTTAATCATGTAACTCAGTCTATGACATTCACGGCTACATTGGGTTTACAATACCTAATGTAAAGTTTTGTATCTAAAAAATCACAATGCACCCACCAAAATCACCTTGCAGTCTATGACATTCATCAGCTTTGTTAGTGCATCATTTGCGCACATAATTTCTTCCACTCGTCATTTGGACAATTAAAGACTCCACGTAATATATCTCAAAAAATAACTCACTCTTTTGTGTTGATAGAAGTTCCTCACGCCTATCAAATTACACCATCGTCGTTGAACATAAAATTCAAGCACACCATCGTCATTAAACATAAAATGTGTCAAAATATAAATTTTTTTAAAGTAACTGCAAGATAGTAAACATAAAGACATATCATATGTTTGAGAATAAAATACTTCAAAACATGACACCAAAATCACAACTTTTAACTCTCATGATTTTTTTTTGTCTACAATTATTTGGGGAGATATTGACGTTAAGAGGATCAGAAAAAGTGTTCCTATTAAAGCTGATACTACATCCATATATTTAGGACAATCAAGCTTGGAGATAACACATTTGAATGAAAATGTTATTACTGTTGAACTACAACAATTCAGTGAATGTAAAAGATGTGAATTGGCTAATGAGTGGAGTAAGTGACACATCGATCAGAGTGAACTCTTGCTGAAAAAAACTGTTTTGGTTTAGAAAAAGGTTATGATTATACTTGAATCATATTTCTCAACATTTGATTAGTAAGCATGGCAAGAACCGAGTAGTATTTCGTTCTGTTTTGACTAGTTCATCACCTTTGTTAGTGCATATTTTATTTACTTTTTAAGTAAGTGTATGTGGAAAATTTTGCTTAAATCATGTAACTCAGTTTATCACATTTACTACGACATTGGGTTTACAATACTTAATATGGATTTTTGTATCTAAAAAAAATTACAATGCACTTGCCAAAATAACCTTGCAGTCGGAATCCATATTTTACCATCAAGAAGCTTCGATCCTTGACTTGCACCTGAGGAACCACGAAGTCATAATCTTTTGTGCACACAATTTCTTCAACTGATCATTTGGACAATTAAAGACTCACGGTAACATATCTAAGAAAATAACTCACACTTTTGATTGAACATAAAATTCAATCAAACCATCGTCATTCAATATAAAATATGCCAAAATGTAAAAAAATTTTGAAAGTAACTGCTAGATAGTAAACATAAAGACATATCATATGTTTGACAGTTTGAGCATAAATTTTTTCAAAACATGACACCAAAATCACAACTTTTAGCTCTCAAGACAAAATTGTATTTGATTTGTCTACAATAATTTGGGGAGATATTGACGTTAAGAGGATCATAGAAAGTGTTCCTACGAGAGTTGATACTACATCTGTATATCTGGGGCAATCAAGCTTGGAGATAACACATTTGAATAAAAATGTTGTTGTTGTTGCACTATAGCTATTCATTGAACCTAAAAGATGTGAAATGGCAGATAAGTGGATTAAATGACACATTGATTATAGTGAACTCTTTTTGAAAAAGATGATTTTTGTTCAGAAAAAGGTTAAAATGATATTCGAATCATATTTCTCAACATATTATTCGTAAGCATGAGAAGAACCAAGTAGCATTTCATTCTGTTTTGACTAGTTCATCAACTATATTAGTGCATCTTTTATTTTCCTTTTCAGTAAGTGTCTGTGGAGAATTTTGCTTAAATTATGTAACTCAGTCTATCACATTCACAACTGCATTGGGTTTACAATACCTAATGTGAATTTTGTATCTAAAAAAATCACAATGCACCTAACAAAATCACCTTGCAGTTGGAATCCATATCTACACCATCAAGAACCTTAGAGCCTTGACTTACACTTGAGGAAACACGAAGTCGATCGATAATCTTTTGCGTACACAATTTCTTCCACTGGTCATTTGTACAATTAAAGACTCCCGATAACATATCTCGGAAATAACTCACTATTTTGTGTTGATAAAAATTTCTCACGCCTATCAAGAAGTTTCTCACACTTCTTAGATTTCACAATCGTCATTGAACATAAAATTCAATCAAACCATCATCATTCAACATAAAATGTGACAAAATACAATTTTTAAAAAAGTAACTGGAAGATAGTCAAAATAAAGACATATCACATGATTGAGCATAAAATACTTCAAAACATGACACCAAAATCACAACTTTTAGCTCTCACGACAAAATTGTATTTGATTTGCCTACAATGATGTGAGTAGCTATTGACGTTAAGAGAACCAAAGAAAGTGCCACTATGAGAGATGATACTGTATTTGTATTTGTGGGGCAATCAAGCTTGGAGATAACACATTTGAATGAAAATATTGTTACTGTTAGATTGCAGCTATTCAGTGAAGCTAAAAGATGTTAAATGGCTGATGAGTGAAGTAAGTGGCACATCGATCAAAGTGAACTTTTTTGAGCATGATGGTTTTCGTTCAGAAAGAGGATAAGTTGATACTTGAATCATATTTGTCAACATTTGATTAGTAAGTAAAACGAAAACCAAGTAGCATTTCATTCTGTTTTGACTAGTTCATCAGATTTGTTAGTGCATCTTTTGTTTACCTTTTTAACAAGTGTTTGTGGAGAATTTTTCATAAATCATGTAACTCAGTCTATCACATTCACAGCTATATAGTGTTTACAATACCTAATGCGAATTTTGTATCTAAAAAAATCACAATCCACCCATCAAAATCACCTATTAGACGGAATCCATATCTATACCATTAAGAACCTTAGAGTCTTGACTTGCACTTGAGGAACCACGAAGTCGATCGATAATCATTAACGCACACAATTTTTTCAACTAGCCATTTGGACAATTAAAGACTTCCGGTAACATATCTCGAAAAATAACTCACTCTTTGTGTTGATAGAAGTTTTTCACGCTATCAAGAAGTTCCACACGCTTCTTAGATTTCACCATCGCCATTAAACATAAATTCACTCAAACCATCGTCACTCAACATAAAATGTGTCAAAATGTAATTTTTTTTAAGTAACTGTAAGATAGTCAACATAAAGACATATCATATGTTTGAACATAAAATACTTCAAAACATTACAGTAAAATCACAACTTTTAGCTCTCACGACAAAATTGTATTTGATTTGTCTACAATAATTTGGAGAGATATTGACGTTAAGAGGATAAGAGAAAGTGTTCTTATGAGAGCTGATACTACATCTGTATATCTGGACAATCAAGCTTGGAGATTACACATTTGTACGGTCGTGCGGCGTGTCGTGCCCGCCGAGCATGAAATGCTATTATTGTTGGACTGCAGCTATTTTGTGAAGTTAAAAGATGTGAAATGAATGATGAGTGCAGTAAGTGGAACAACGATCAAAGTGAACTCTTGTTGAACAAGATGATTTTGGTTTAGAAAGAGGATAAAATGATACTTAAATCATATTTATCAACGTTTGATTAGTAAGTATGAGAAGAACAAAGTAGCATTCGTTATGTTTTGACTAATTCATGAGCTTTGTTAGTGTATCTTTTATTTACCTTTTTAGTAAGTGTTTGTGGAGAATTTTCTTAAATCATGTAATTCAGTCTATCACAATCACAGGTAAATTGGGTTTACAACACTTAATGTGAATTTTGTATCTAAAAAAATCATAATCTACCCACCAAAATAACCTTGTAGTCAGAATTTATATCTACACCATCAAGAATCTTAGAGCCTTGAGTTGCACATAAGGAACCATGAAGTCGATTGATAATCTTTTGCGCACCCAATTTCTTCCACATGTCATTTGAACAATTAAAGACTCCCGATAACATGTCTCGAAAAATAACTCACTCTTTTGTGTTGGTAGAAGTTTTTTATGCCAATCAAGAAGTTCTTCACGCTTCTTAGATTTCACCATCATCATTGAACATATCATTCAATCAAACCATCGTCATTCAACATAAAATGTGCCAAAATATATATTTTTTTAAAGTAACTGGAAGATACTCAAAATAAAGACATATCATATGATTGAGTATAAAATACTTCAAAAGATGACACCAAAATCACAACTTTTAGCTCTCACGACAAAATTATATTTGATTTGTCTATAATGATTTGGGGAGATTTTGACGTTAAGAGAACTAGAGAAAGTGTTCTTATGAGAGTTGATACTATATATGTATATATGGGGTAATAAACCTTGAAGATAACACATTTCAATAAAAATGTTGTAATTGTTGGACTGCAGCTATTCAATAAAGCTAAAAGATGTGAAATGGCTGATGAGTGAAGTACCAAGTAGTATTTCGTTATGTTTTGTCTAAGATGATACTTGAATAATATTTTTCAACATTTGATTAGTAAGCATGAGAAGAACCAAGTAGTATTTCGTTATGTTTTGACTAATTCATCGGCTTTGTTAGTGCATCTTTTATTTACCTTTTCAGCAAGTGTCTGTGGAGAGTTTTGTTCAAATCTTGTAACTCAGTATATCACATTCACAAATATATTGGGTTTACAACAACTAATGTGATTTTTGTATCTAAAAAATCACAATCCAACCATACAAATCACCTTGCAGTCGGATTCCATATCTTTCCAATCAAGAACATTTGAGCCTTGACTTGCACCTGATGAACCACGAAATCGATCGATAATCTTTTGAGCACACATTTTCTTCCACTGATCATTTCGACAATTAAAGACTTCCGGTAACATATCTCGAAAAATAACTCACTCTTTTGTGTTGATAGAAGTTCCTCACTCCTATCAAGAAGCTTCTCACACTTCTTAGATTTCACCATCGTCATTAATCATAAAATTCAATCAAACCATTGTCATTCAACATAAAATGTGGCAAAATGTATTTGAATGAAATTGTTGTTACTGTTGGACTGCAGCTATTTAGTAAAGCTGAAAGATGTGAAATGGATGATGAGTAGAGTAAGAGACACAACGATCAAAGTGAACTCTTGTTGAACAAGATGGTTTTGATTCAAAAAGAGACTAAGATGATACTTGAATCATATTTGTCAACATTTGATTAGTAAGCTTGGAAAGAACCAAGTAACATTTCGTTCTGTTTTGAATAGTTCATCAGCTTTGTTAGTTCATCTTTTGTTTACATTTTCAGTAAGTGTATGTGGAGAATTTTTCTTAATCATGTAACTCAGTCTATTACATTCACGACTACATTTGAATAGTCCATCAGCTTTGTTAGAACCTTGACTTGCACCTGAGGAACCACGAAGTCGATCGATAATCATTTGTGCACACAATTTCTTTCACTCGTCATTTGGACAATTAAAGACTCCAAGTAACATATCTCGGAAAATAACTCACTCTTTTGTGTTGGCAGAAGTTCCCCGCACCTATGAAGAAGTTTCTCACGTCTATCAAATTTCACCATCGTCATTGAACATAAAATTCAAGCAAACCAACGTCATTTAACATAAAATGTGCCCAAATATATTTTTTTAAGTAACTACAAGATAGTCAACATAAAAAAAATATCATATGTTTGAACATAAAATACTTCAAAACATAACACCAAAATCACAACTTTTAGCTTTCACGATAAAATATTATTTGATTTGTCTACGATGATTTGGGAGATATTGACATTAAGAGGACCAAAGATAGTGCTCCTATGAGAGATGATACTATATCTGTATATTTAGGACAATCAAGCATGAAGATAACATTTTGAATAAAAATGTTGTTACTCTTGGATTGCAGCTATTTAGTGAAGCTAAAAGATGTAAAATGGATTATGAGTGGAGTAAGTGACACATCGATTAGAGTGAACTCTTTTTGAACAAGATGGTTTTGGTTCAGAAAGAGGTTAAGATGATACTTAAATCACATTTGTCATCATTAGATCGTAAGAATGGGAAGAACCAAGTAGCATTTCGTTCTATTTTATCTAGTTCATTAGCTTTGTTAGTGCATATTTTGTTTACCTTTTCAATAAGTGTCTGTGAAATATTTTGCCTAAATAATGTAACTCAATCTATCACATTCACAACTACATTGGGTTACAATACCTAATATGAATTTTGTATCAAAAAAAATTACAATGCACTCACCAAAATCACCTTGTAGACGGAATCCATATCTACAACATCAAGAACCTTAGAGCCTTGTCTTGCACCTTATGAACCACAAAGTTGATCGATAATCTTTTGTGCACACAATTTCTTCTACTCGTTATTTGGACAATTAAGACTCCCGGTAACATGTCTCGGAAAATAACTCACTCTTTTGTTTTGATAGAAGTTTCTCACGTCTATCAAGAAGTTCCTCACGCCTATCAAATTTCATCATTGTCATTGAACATAAAATTCAAGCAAATCATCGTTATTCAACATAAAATGTGCCAAAATGTAATTTTTTATGTAACTGCAAGATAGTCAACATAAAACATATCGCATGTTTGAGCATAAAATACTTCAAAACATGAAACCAAAATCACAACTTTTAGCTCTGACGACAAAATTTTATTTGATTTGTCTACAATGATTTGGGGAGATATTGACGTTAAGAGGGACAAAGAAAGTGCTCCTATGAGAGATGATACTATATCTGTATATCTGAGGTAATCAAGAATGAAGATAACACATTTAAATGAAAATGTTGTTACTCTTGAATTACAGCTATTCAATGAAGCTAAAAGATGTGAAATGGTTGATGAGTGGAGTAAGTGGCACATCGATCAGAGTGAACTCTTGTTAAAAAGATGGTTTTGGTTCAAAAAGAGGCTAAGATGATACTTGAATCATATTTGTCAACATTTGATTAGTAAGCTTGGAAAGAACCAAGTAACATTTCGTTCTGTTTTGAATAGTTCATCACCTTTGTTAGTGCATCTTTTGTTTACCTTTTCAGTAAGTGTAAGTGGAGAAATTTTTTTTAATCATGTAACTCAGTCTAGTACATTCACGACTACATTGGGTTTACAATACCTAATGTAAAATTTTGTATCTAAAAAATCACAATGCACCAACAAATTAAAATCACCTTGTAGTCGGAATCCATATCTACACCATCAATAACTTTAGAGCCTTGACTTGCACATGATGAACCATGAAGTGGATCGATAATCTTTTGCGCACACAATTTCTTCCACTAGTCATTTGAACAAATAAAGAATCCCAGTAACATGTCTCGAAAAATAACTCACTTCTTTGTGTTTGTAGAAGTTCCTTACGCCGATCAAGAAGTTTCTCACGCTTCTTAGATTTCACTATCGTCATTAAACAAAAAATTCAATCAAGCAATCGTCATTCAACATAAAATGTGTCAAAATGTAATTTTTTAAAAGTAACTGCAAGATAGTAAACATAAAGACATATCGCATGTTTGAGCATAAAATACTTCAAAAGATGACACCAAAATTACAACTTTTAGCTCTCACGAAAAAATTGTATTTGGTTTGTCTACAATGATTTGAGGAGATATTGACGTTAAGAGGATAAGAGAAAGTGTTCCTAAGAGAGCTGATACTACATCTATATATCTAGGGCAATCAAGCATGGAGATAACACATTTGAATGAAATATTGTTACTGTTGGACTGTAACTATTCAGTGAAACTAAAAGATGTTAAATGGATGATGAGTGGATTAAGTGACACATCAATCATAGTAAACTCTTTTTGAACAAGATGGTTTTGGTTCAGAAAGAGGCTAAGATGATACTTGAATCATATTTTTCAACATTTGATTAGTAAGTATGGGAAGAACCAAGTAGCATTTCCTTCTATTTTGACTAGTTTATCAGCTTAGTTAGTGCATCTTTTGTTTACCTTTTCAGCAAGTGTCTGTGGAGAATTTTTCTTAAATCATGTAACTTAGTCTATCACATTCGCAACTAAACAGGGTTTACAATACCTAATATGAATTTTGTATCTAAAAAAATCACAATGCATCCACCAAAATCACCTTACAGTTGGAATTCATATTTACACCATCAAGAATCTTAAAGCCTTGACTTGCACCTGAAGAACCACGAAATCGATCGATAATCATTTGCGCACACAATTTCTTCTACTCGTCATTTGGACAATTAAAAACTTCCGGTAATATATCTCGGAAAATAACTCACTCTTTTGTGTTGATAGAAGTTTCCCACGCCTATCAAGAAGTTCCACATGCCTATCAAATTTCACCATCATCATTGAACATAAAATTCAAACAAACCATCGTCATTCAACATAAAATGTGCCAAAAAATATTTTTTTAAAGTAACTTCAAGATAGTCAACATAAAGACATATCACATTTTTTAGCATAAAATACTTCAAAACATGACACCAAATTACAACTTTTAGCTCTTACGACAAAATTTTATTTGATTTGTCTACAATGATTTGGGGAGATATTGACGTTAAGAGGATCAAAGAAAGTGCTGCTATGAGAGATTATATTGTATCAGTATATTTGGGGTAATCAAGCATGGAGATAACACATTTGAATGAAAATGTTGTTATTCTTGAACTGCAGCTATTTAGTAAAGCTAAAAGATGTGAAATGACTTATGAGTGGAGTAAGTGACACATCGATCAGAGTGAACTCTTTTTGAACAAGATGATTTTGGCTCAAAAAGAGGCTAAGATGATATTCGAATCATATTTGTCAACATTTGATTAGTAAGCATGAGAAGAACCAAGTAGCAATTCATTTTGTTTTGACTAGTTCATCAACTATGTTAGTGCATCTTTTGTTTACCATCGTCATTGAACATAAAATTCAATCAAACCATTGTCATTCAACCAAAAATGTGCCAAAATGTTTTTTTTAAAGTAACTGGAAGATAGTCAACATAAAGACATATAACATGTTTGAGCATAAAATACTTCAAAACATGACACCAAAATCACAACTTTTAGCTCTCAAGATAAAATTGTATTTGATTTGTCTAAAATGATTTGGGGAGATGTTGACGTTAAGAGGACTAGAGAAAGTGTTCCTATGAGAGCTGATACTACATCTTTATATCTTGGCCAATCAACCTTGGAGATAACACACTTGAATGAAAATGTTATTATTGTTGCACTGCAGCTATTCATTGAAGCTAAAAGATGTGAAATGACTGATAAGTGGATTAAGTGACACATCGATCATAGTGAACTCTTTTTGAACAAAATGATTTTTGTTCCAAAAGAGGCTAAGATGATATTCGAATCATATTTGTCAACATTTGATTAGTAAGCATGAGAAGAACCAAGTATCATTTCATTCTGTTTTGACTAGTTCATCAACTATGTTAGTGCATCTTTTGTTTACCTTTTCAGTAAGTGTATGTGGAAAATTTTGCTTAAATCATGTAACTCAATTTATCACATTTACAACTACATTGTGTTTACAATAACTAATGTGAATTTTGTATCTACAAAAATTACAATGCACCTACCAAAATCACCTTGTAGTTGGAATCCATATTTATACCATCAAGAACCTTGAAGCCTTGACTTGCACCTAAGGAACCACGAAGTCGATCGATAATCATTTGCGCACACAATTCTTTCACTCGTCATTTGGACAATTAAAGACTCCCGGTAACATATCTCGGAAAAATAACTCACTCTTTTGTGTTGATAGAAGTTCCCCACACTATCAAGAAGTTCCTCACCTTCGTTGATTTCACCATCGTCATTGAACATAAAATTCAATCAAATAATCGTCATTCAACATATAATGTGCCAACATGTAATATTTTTTAAAGTAACGGGAAGATAGTCAACATAAAGATATATCACATGCTTGAGCATAAAAAACTTCAAAACATGATACCAAAATCACAACTTTTAGCACTCACGACAAAATTGTATTTGATTTGTCTAGAATGATTTGGGGAGATATTGACGTTAAGAGGACCAAAGAAAGTGTTTCCTATGAGAGCTGATACTACATCTTTATATCTAGGTCAATCAACCTTGAAGATAACACATTTGAATGAAAATGTTGTTACTGTTGGACTACAGCTATTCAGTGAAGCTAAAAAATGTGAAATGATCAATGAGTAAAGTAAATTGAACAACGATCAAAGTGAACTCTTGTTGCACAAGATGATTTTGGTTCAGAAAAAGGATAATGATACCATCAAGAACTTTCGAGCCTTGACTTACACGTGAGGAACCACAAAGTCGATCGATAATCTTTTGCGCACAAAATTTCTTCCACTAGTCATTTGACCAATTAAAGACTCCCGGTAACATGTTTCGGAAAATAACTCACTCTTTTGTGTTGATAGAAGTTCCTCACGCCTATCAAAAAGCTCCTCACGCTTCTTAGATTTC
Organism: Fagopyrum homotropicum; assembly: GCA_033239125.1. NCBI lineage: Eukaryota > Viridiplantae > Streptophyta > Magnoliopsida > Caryophyllales > Polygonaceae > Fagopyrum > Fagopyrum homotropicum. The sequence continues at coordinate 145,938,398 of BSWB01000002.1, forward strand.
ACCATCATCATTGAACATAAAATTCAAGCAAATCATTGTCATTCAACATAAAATGTGCCAAAATGTAATTTTTTTTAAAATTAACTGCAAGATAGTCAACATAAAGACATATCACATGTTTGAGCATAAAATACTTCAAAACATAACACCAAAATCACAACTTTTAGTTTTCACGACAAAATTGTATTTGATTTGTCTAGAATAATTTGGGGAGATATTTACGTTAAGAGGACCAAAGAAAGTGCTTCTATGAGAACTGATACTACATCTGTATATTTGAGGAATCAAGCTTGGAGATAACACAATTCAATGAAAATGTTGTTACTGTTGGACTGCAGTTATTCAATGAAGCTAAAAGATGTGAATTGGTTAATGAGTGGAGTAAGTGGCACATCGATTAGAGTGAACTCTTGCTAAACAAGATTGTTTTGGTTCAGAAAGAGGCTAAGATTATACTTGAATCATATTTATCAACATTTGATTAGTAAGCATGAGAAGAACCAAGTAGTATTTCGTTCTATTTTAACTAGTTCATCAGCTTTGTTAGTGCATTTTTTGTTTACCTTTTCAGTAAGTGTGTGTGGAGAATTTTGCTTAAATCATGTAACTCAGTTTATCACATTTACAACTACATTGGGTTTACAATACCTAATGTGAATTTTGTATCTAAAAAAAATTACAATGCACCTGCAAAAACCACCTTGCAGTCGGAATCCATATTTATACCATCAAGAACCTTCGATCCTTGACTTGCACCTGAGGAACCATGAAGTCGATCGATAATCTTTTGTGCACACAATTTCTTCTACTGGTCATTTGGACAATTAAAGACTCCCATTAACATATCTTGGAAAATCACTCTTTTGTGTTGATAGAAGTTCCTCACGCTTCTTTGATTTCACCATCGTCATTGAACATAAAACTCAATCAAACCATCGTCATTCAACATAAAATGTGTCAAAATGTAATTTTTTTCAAAGTAACTGCAAGATAGTCAACATAAAGACACATCACATGTTTGAGCATAAAATATTTCAAAGCATGACACCAAAATCACAACTTTTAGCTATCACGACAAAATTGTATTTGATTTGTCTAGAATGATTTGAGGAGATATTGACATTATGAGGACTAGAGAAAGTGTTCCTATGATAGGTGATACTACATCTTTATATCTGGGCCAATCAACCTTGGAGATAACACATTTGAATGAAAATGTTGTTATTGTTGGAATGTAGTTATTCAGTGAAGCTAAAAGATGTGAAATGACTTATAAGTGTTTTCTCTAGTAATTGAGTTGAGAAGGTTTTCTCTAGTGCCTCAGTCGTTCCCCGAACGTAGCCTTGGAGATCAAACCCTTCGAGAGTAGCTAGCAATATGGCTTGCTTCAGGTTGATGTAATTTGTTGGAACAAGTTTGATGATATTTGTGAGTACCACAATGGTAAAGGGCTTTGTTGGTTTGTATGGATTCGCAAGGGATGAAGCATACTCAGATATGGCTTATTGTATATCTTCGAGGTGATTTAGTAGATTGTGTGAGCCCGATCTTTAGGCTGATACCATATAGAGATGTGAAGAATGCATGAACATTTAATGATGGATAGAGAGTACTTATACATGAGAGATACATGAGAGAGATTTCAAAACACTAACAACCCTATTCTAACAACTGTTTAGACTAAGGTTTTACTAATATGATTCTCTTTATTTCAATGTCTCACAAAAAGTATGTTTCAAATCGAGAATATTGAATGGAGAATCTGTCGAGTGACTCCTCCAAGTTAGGTTAACATTCTATCCGCTTATCATGCCTCTAGATATTGAATTTTGAAATCCTATTGAAGAAAAATTTTCAACCAAACTATAGACAACATAAAATTACATCAATCTCAAGACAAACCATCAAATCCGGTAAATACCATTTTTACCTGTAATTTAATGTGTGGTTACCGTCCATAAATAAACTTATATAAAATAAGAAAAATATTTTCTATTGAGTAGGACCTAGGTTATATTGATCAGTTTACATCAATTATCTCAAATTTTTCTATATGCAATAGCCCAATACCCTGCGAAACCAATAAGTAAATAACGTGTGCAATAGATAACTGTGCAGCTGAATAGATCACCTAATTTCATCTTGTTGGTACAGGAGAGCAATATCATGAAGCCATACTTTATCATATTGATACCATACATTACAAAAAGGGAAGCCATGCAGTATTGATACCAAAATTTGCCCTACCATCAACAAGTGCTTAACACAAATCCAAACTCCAAATTACTTTAAGCTAAACAGCCTAAACTAAACATAAAAGAGGGAGGGTAAAGAAAATGAATTACAAAAAGGGCACTAAATGTTCCAACTGCTTAGTTCCTTGACATATGCTGTTGAAGCAGTCATATATACCATTAGTCTACAGGTTTTCTCTTCCTTCCAAGAACTGAAGCTGTTTCGAAGCGTGGTCCTCCCATTCTCCACTTCTTGAACGCTGCCATTGACGATTGAGCTGTCTCATACACTATGGCAATGCATTAAGAAAAAAGATCAGTTGAAAATTGAGGTGCAAGCAAGAGCCGTTATGTGGTTTTGTCATTTTGGAACTTACAACGTAGTTCCTCTGTGGTCAGGAGAGTTAATGGCTTTGATGATGGGACAAAACCCGCAGTGTGTGCCTTGCTAAGCACATCCTTGTACCTATTTGAAAATGCATACAAGAGGAAGGATCCAATTGTTTTATCTCCAACCCTGTTCATTAAGAAAAGAGTTATTTCCTCTTGGAAATGAGCTTATCAACAAAATGTAGAAGATGTTTATATATATACATGGGTTACACAAGCACAAGGAGCGTAGAAAAAATGAAGGATAGCTAACTCAATATGTAACCAATGCAAGGTAAGATTAATGATAGACAATGTATGATCACAATGTCTTCTTCCTTGGTTAATAAGATGGATAAATGCCCTAATGTAGGTTGTTTCTTCATCATGATTCATGAAATCAATTCTCTCAGTTCCCACTCTTTTAACTTATCACATATATTCAGAAAACCAAGTAGAAAAGAGCAATGACAATGTATGAAAACTTTCCTCCTTGGCAAATGCTGCCAGCATATCGTTTAATATGTTTGACATCCCTACTATTTGTAGCTGTGTAGCTTATAATAATTGTCAAGGGACAAAATATGAACAAGGCACCATTCTAGCTACAAAGTGCAACATCAGTGAACGCTCGAAAAGAGGAAATGAACTGCTGGTAAATAGTTGTTGATATGCAATGTTCTTTCATACTAGCTAGCAAGACGGTTTGCTATTTCAGAGAGAACAAGTAATTAGTTGTTAATATGCAATGTTCTTTGACTGTCAACAAAAAACTCAAGCAGAGAGAGAGAGAGAGAGAGGATGCTTTCTCTTTTCAATTTCAACAAATACAAATTGAGGAAAGATCAGGAAAAGGTGAAAAGAATACTACAAACAGTGCACACTTACATCGATGCTAGCTTACACCCTAATTCATAAAAGTAGAGACATCGGCTCCGTAGATCCACTGATGCAGCATCAGCCTGGATTTCCTTCCTTGTCCTGGATTAAAGCAAAATCATAGAATAAAGGTACAAAAAGCTAATAAAAACTAAATGGATAACCAGTGAAGTTAAATTATTTGCTCAATGCTAATTCATCAACAATCAAATGAATAGGGTTTGACGGACAGCACAAAGGGCACCGGAAGTACCAACAGTAATCTCAATGATTCAATGGACAAATGAACCAAACACACGTAAGAATGAGTTTTACATTTGATTGAAGCAGGGAGGAATACTCATTGTTAGTGCTTGTCTAGAATGTAATTCATGTGCAAGCCAGAAAGGAAGCTCAACTTTAGAACCTTGTTCAACCTGAAAACAGTAATAATGATAAAATTAATTATCCATAACCCAATCAGTAAGCCCACATTGCATTAGAGTTGTACATTGTTTGTTTCGGAACTTGGATCAAGCAACCCTACTCCTGTTGCCGCCTTCTCAAAAACCACAGGTATTGACTGCAAGAGAATATCAAATACAAGAATAAACCAGCCTTGAATATTGAATACTATATTAGATCATGTATAAAGATAGAAGGGGAAGTCAAACAAACCACTTCCTCTGCAAGGATATCGTCAAGGTTGAGATAATTTGCCATTTTTAGGATAATGCTTCTTATGAATCTCAAAATAAGCTATTCTTTCCTGCAAATAATGTTTAGGCACAAACATTCATATCTTACCATACAACAACACATCTTCACAATTGCATAAACATTTGAACTCAAACTGTACAAACAACAATAGATAGCACAAGCTTCATCTTGTAATATACTACCAACTCTTCATCCAAGGCACCCTAACTTTAAATCTGTACAGGTCAAAGATCCTTCTCATTTTTTGCCCAAGGGTAGCACAAGTCCATCATCAACCCTCCTCACATTTCCCATCCAGGATCTTTACATGCCTTGTCCCTACCTGATTGTAGTCCGGGACAAGCTGCCTGGTGGCCCTATGTAACCCTGAAACGCTCCACAGACCCTACGTGTCAAGTTTCGGAAACTCCATGAAACCGGAAACGCGGAAGAAACATGTCGGAAACACGTGTCTGAGGTCAGCATTCCATTGACTCTTCTCCAAGGGCATGAAGCGCATTAAGGGAGCGGTGAAACGTATTTCAGAGAGAGTAAATGCATATCAAAGTGAAAGGGAACAGCCTATGTCCGGAACCGAATTCCTCACCAGAATTAATGGCAGGAGTCGCAGCCGGGAAACCTACAGTAGCCGAATAACTTCTTCATAACTTTCGAACTTATAAAAGAAACTAGATGGAACCGTGTGCAATGAATACCCTTTCTGGATACGTATTTGATAAAAAGGGTTTGCTAAATTTATGATCGGGCAAAGTAGAAAGATTTTTTTATAGTTGTTGCAGCTGAAATGTTATTGCTGGATTTTTTGCATCTAAATGTACTTAAACTATATCACACATTATTTTCCAATAACATTCATTTAACAACTTTCCATATGCGAATAACCACATACTGAACTCCGTAGCAGTGTGACTCAACTGACTGAATAGACGCACAATGACTCATGATGAAAGACAAACTTATCGGGGCATGGTCATTTTGACGCTTCCGCTAAAGAAGGCTTCCTACAAATCTATAACAGGTCTTATTTTTATGACATCAAATGTATCTTATACCAAAAAGAGAGAACCAAACAAAGACAAAATAACCTTAGACAGAAATTTGATCTTCCAGATTGGGCCAGCAAAGAAAAAAAGGATAAAAGATGATATCTTAAAGGGGAAAAAAAGATTGAGGAGAAGAATAAAACTACTTGCAGGAATAACACCAAAATAATTAGATAACAAAACCTTCCATCCATAGACAGAGGATTGGATGTATTTGTAAAGATTAACAAGAGTAATGATCTGATACACTTCCATGACCTCAAAATGCACTTGTACGTAAAATTATGATGAGATAGAGCCTAGAGGGCCCTCGTTGACCTTAGGCTACGTAGTATGAGCATGGGGTCAAGAGATAAATTTGTATGCCATTTCAGGCTTCATTGTCATTCTCTTCAACCAGCAAATAAGGAAATTGTGGACCTTATTTGTATCATGTAACGTACATGATTTGGGATTCTCACACACAGCATGCAATGAAAATGACATGAAAACAAGAAAAACTACACATTAATTTGACATCTCTGCAGAAACATTCACTAACTACATGCAACGGCAAGTCAAATTTTGAGTTTACCTACAAGTAAAACTATTACAATAAGACTGCAAATAGTTGATGTCAAAACTTGGTTCTCATTGTTTTTTTTGGTAGATCAATGCTCTACTGGATTCACCACAAACCAAAACCTAATCCAAATCCGCATATAATTAAACAAAATGTAACTTATTCGTCATCCTTGCTCAGTTACCTTAAAACGTGAGCGCTGATTTCAATGCTGTTGTGGAAGCTAGAAATCCTTACACTACAAAACACACAACAGACGAATCAATTGCAGAAGATAACAAAAGTCATGCATTCAAATTGAAAACCCAGTAATCACGAATTTCAATGTTGCAAGCTGGACATTTCAAATAAACATCAGCAGAAGAATTAAGCGCCGACGAACCATGAGGAATTATGGTGCAAAGAGCCGTATAAAATAAACAAAAATAGCCATCGGGAGAAAAATCGAAGCTCGCAGCGAAGCAGGTTGGGCTCGCGATGGAGGAGATGCGCAGAGATCCTAAGTGAAGATTGAATAACCGAGGGCGGCAAGAGACTGGCTGCCGACCAATGAAGCAGTTCGGTGGTGGTCGCAGATTCGCAGGGGAGTTTTGCGAGGGAGGAGGCTCAGAGAGAGAGATGGGAATAGAAAAGGAGAGGTGAGATTGAAAACCTAAAAGTTAGAGAACGAGTAGGAAACTCACTCTCTAACCCCTTACCTTCTTTAGCTCTCTTTCTCTACAAAAATTCCGCCGTTCATTTCCCGAGGTCCTTTTCCCGCCAAAATTCCCAACACCCTGTTCCTTGAAAAGGGATTCCCCGCTCAATTACTTACCTTTTTCCCATCCGTCCCGAACTCTCTCTCACTTCCACTCAATCATTGGCAATGGAGGACGATTTCCCCGACCAGACCAAGCTCCCTGAGATCAAGCTCGGTAAGCGATCTCATAAACCCTAGTTTTTCTTCTTGGACAAACCCTTTCCCCATCCTTGTAAGGTTGTATCTCGAAACGATAATTGTTTTTTTTTTTTTTGTGGTAGATGCGAAGCAAGCACAAGGATTTCTCTCGTTCTACAAAACACTACCTGATGTAAGTCCAAAAGAGGGAAACAAAATACTCTCGGACAATCTACTGATTCAATTTTCTAATTTATACTTTGATGTTCGAATTTTTAAGATTGAATTACCTTCCTATTTGTCAGGATTCCCGTGTCGTACGGTTCTTCGATCGTCGGGTCAGTTCGCCTTATTTCTGTTTTGTCTTTGTGTCTCTTAATGAACTGTTTATCTGACTAATACAGGTGTGCTTATTTGCATAATGGTAAAACAAATGTTAGGCATACTTAATAAGACAATATGGCTTTGATTGAGTCAATTGGACTTGTGTTTTACTGTCAGTTTTGTCTTTCATTTGAGTTGCATCTTGGGATTTGAGTAGAAAGTTCATAGATTTGTTTTGCGTGTTTGGTTTGCTAAATTTGTCTTTGGTAACCACTGATTATTACTTATTCGTCAAGTTGAAGATTGTCTGGCTAAATTGGAAGAACTGAAATTAGAAAGTTGAATAAGAATATGAAATGAGTTGTCATTTTGCATGGATAGCATTAGATTTTTTCCCTATTCATTAGTTGTTGTTCCCCTGAATTTTGTCAGTGATTTTCACGTCATCTATGCTTTGTTCATCTGATGAAGAATTTGATGCCTTAAACAGGACTATTACACTGCTCATGGTGATGATGCAAGTTTTATTGCAAAAACATACTACCACACTACTACTGCTCTAAGGCAACTAACTAGTGGGTCTAATTCACTTCCTAGTGTGAGTGTCAGCAAAAACATGTTTGAAACAATAGTACGTGATCTTCTCTTGGAGAGGACTGATCACACTATTGAGTTGTACGAGGGTAGTGGTTCTAATTGGAGGCTTGTGAAAAGTGGAAGCCCTGGAAATCTTGGTAGTTTTGAGGAGATTTTGTTTTCCAACAGTGAAATGCAGGATTCACCAGCAATTGTTGCATTAGTGCCAAGCTTTCGTGAGAATGGATGCACAATTGGGTTGAGTTATATTGATCTTACCAAGAGGGTAGCTGGATTAACTGAATTTATTGATGATAGCCAATTCACCAATGTGGAGTCAGCTTTAGTGGGGCTTGGCTGCAAGGAATGCTTACTGCCTACTGATACTGCAAAGGCAATTGAATGTAGAGGTTTAATTGATGCATTATCAAGATGCAGTGTGTTGGTAACTGAAAGAAAGAAATCTGACTTCAAATCAAGGGACGTGGTTCAAGATCTTGGTAGGCTTGTCAAGGGTTCTATTGAGCCTGTGCGTGATCTAGTTTCTGGTTTTGAATTAGCAGCCGGTTCTTTGGCTTCCTTAATATCCTATGCAGAATTACTTTCAGATGAGAGCAGTTACGGGAATTATACTATCAAACAATACAATCTTGACAGCTACATGAGGTTAGATTCTGCAGCTATGCGGGCATTAAATGTCATGGAAAGCAAGACTGATGCAAACAAAAACTTCAGTTTGTTTGGTCTAATGAATAGAACATGCACAGCTGGTATGGGAAAGCGGCTGTTGCACAGGTGGCTGAAACAACCTTTACTAGATGTTGATGAAATAACTGCACGGCTTGATATGGTTCAAACTTTTGTGGATGATACTGAACTTCGTCAGGATCTGAGACAACATCTGAAAAGAATAGCAGATATTGAACTATTGACTCGCAATCTTCAGAAAAAGAGAGCTGGGCTGAACCATGTTGTGAAGCTTTATCAGGTAGCTATAGTTTTATTGTTTTTGTAATCACTTGATAAGCATATCATATTTGTCCCTCAATATATTGATGTATGCTCTCTAGTTGATGAAGCATTTTACACTTCGTATTCTGCAGAACCATGACATAATTACATTCTGGCAGTATACTACTATAAATTTGTCACTTCATGCTCATATTATTGCTAGTTATTAGTAACCCCTCATAAGCACTTGTGACTGATACCTAATGTTTGTATTTTGCAGTCTTGCATCAGGCTTCCGTACATTATAGATGCATTAAGGAGATATGATGGGCAGTTCTCATCATTAATTAAGGAAAGATTTCTAGAACCTCTGGAGATTTTAACAGATGATGATCACCTCAAGAAGTTTATTGCTCTTGTTGAAACTTCTGTTGACCTTGATCAGTTAGAGAATGGTGAATACATGATTTCACCTGGTTATGACCAGAAACTACTTGAACTGAAGGAGCAACAAAAGGTGATTGATTCACAGATACACAGTTTACACGAGAAAACCGCAACTGATCTTGATCTCCCTGTCGACAAAGCTTTAAAGTTAGATAAGGGAACACAATTTGGACATGTTTTCAGAATTACAAAGAAGGAAGAACCAAAGATTAGGAAAAAGCTTACTACCCAGTTTATTGTCCTTGAAACTCGAAAAGACGGTGTGAAGTTTACAAACTCTAAGCTTAAGAGATTAGGGGATCAGTACCAGCAAGTTTTTGATGAATACAAGAATTGCCAAAAAGAGTTAGTCCAACGAGTTGTTCAAACAGCTGCAACTTTTTCAGAGGTATTTTATATTGCTGCATTACATAAACATTATCCATTACATGTCCTTTCCCCTTTTGAGTGCCATTATTTGCACACTTAAGAATGTTGTGGATTGGCAGGTTTTTGAGTCAATGGCTGCCTGGCTTTCTGAACTGGATGTCTTACTTAGTTTTGCTGACTTGGCTGCTAGTTGTCCTACTCCTTATGCAAGACCAGATATCACACCATCGGTAACGGCATCCTCATGTTTCTTCTCTAAATATGTAAAGATATTATTTTCTAAATTCTTCTCGTAGGATGCAAGTTGTTAAATTCATTTGTATTTCTATAATAGGAGGAGGGAGATATTGTATTAGAAGGAAGTCGGCATCCTTGTGTAGAGGCTCAAGACTGGGTCAACTTCATACCAAATGATTGTAGACTAGTGAGTTTGATATATATCATATTCACTTAAAATATACGGCTGGGTCATTGGTGATTTTAGCAGAGCTTCTGACTATTTGCGTTGATCATTTCCTCCTCACTGCAGATTAGAGGGGAAAGCTGGTTCCAGATTATCACAGGGCCAAACATGGGTGGAAAATCCACATTCATTAGACAGGTCTGAATTGGGACTATATTGTTATGAGTTCTGGTTGACTAATATTGTTTCTTATTGTGTTTGGACTTAATACCATGGTAAAAGATTCATTACTGTACATATGTTGGTTAAACATGTCAATTTTTGCCCACCAGACAAATTTTTGTAATTTTTTTTTTCTTCTTTGTAGCTACTGTCACACCCTTCACCGTCTTTATAATTAGTTTCATATGTATATTTATATGTGGTATTTTGCATATTAAACCACATTAGTTGTGACCCAAATTTATTAAACAGGTTGGTGTTAATATTTTGATGGCACAAGTGGGTTCCTTTGTTCCCTGTGACAAGGCCAGCATTTCCATTCGAGACTGCATCTTTGCTCGTGTTGGTGCAGGTGACTGCCAAGTGAGTCCCTGTGTACAAGACCTTTATTGTTAATATGAGAATTTGGCACTTGAAAAATAATGTTTTGATCATATGACAAGTCCTAGAAGCTTCAAAAGTAAATAAATAGAGTAACAATTTGTTACGTATCTGAGAGAACAAATGCAAGGAAACTTAGTCTCATAAGGGGTGATGTGTTTAAGGAAAGTAAGGGTGAACCCTATTTGGGGGCATAATTAGATACAGTTTAGGCGGTGACAAGAGTTTGCTAAGGTCAGTGCAGGTGACCCAAGGATTAGCCGTTAATATAAATAAGAAGACCACCCTCTATGGACAGATGGTGTGTATTTTGGCCAGAGTGACTTGTTCTTTTTGTGGTATTCTGGAGATTTCGTCTTGAGATCCTTGGGTTCTCTCAGTTTCCCTAAACTGTGTTTCTTTTTAGTGACTAGTTTTTGGCGTGCTCTATCCATCTGAGTGCCTTTAAAGTTGTCTTTCATGTATGAATTTGTTTTGAGAGGGACATCGCCCATTTAGAAATTTAATTATTCTCTCTGCTGATCATTTTTATGTACAAATAGTCTTTGTTTAGAAATGTTTGAAGTTTGAACTGGCTAGCTATCGCTGTTTGTTTTTTATATTCTATTAGGTGCATTCGTAATGCTGAATTCTTAAGATGACATGTTCTGTTCAATTAATGCACGGTACCGTGTCCTGCTACCTTGCCCTGGTGTCTGGATTGAGGAAATGTTTTGTAACTGTTATCTGCAATCCCATTTGTCATTTAGTGGCCATTTTCTTCTTTCATGTAGCTGCGAGGAGTGTCCACTTTTATGCAAGAAATGCTTGAGACAGCGTCAATATTGAAAGGGGCCTCTGATAAATCATTTGTAATTATTGATGAACTCGGCCGTGGAACATCAACCTATGATGGATTTGGTTGGTTATTTTCTTGTCTCCTCTGCTTTAGAATTCTTCATCTAGATTTGCTTTCTGACCTATGAAATTCCTGTATATCTGTTCTCTTCCCTTTTCCTAGTTTTTTGGCTGAAGTTTGTATTCAGAATAATAGAATCATGCAAAAAGCTTTCAGTTCCAAAGTTATTTGTAAAGCCACTGTATAGGACTATTTTACACCAGAAGGTGGCAGAGGTATTAGAGATTAAAGGTGTACAGTCACATAGCTTTAATCTCTGTCAAGCCCTGACTAGAGTTTTGCATATGAATTTATCTATTTTGTTATCTAGCACTTAGGATGCTAGAAAATGGGGTTATGTTCTATTTTTACTTAGTCACGACACACTGGAGGTGAGGTCAAATTGTGTCTCCACAATGTTATTATCAATTATAAGCAATAGCATTTGAAATTGCATCTGTAAGAAAATATGTATGTTTTCTTGAGAGTGGATAATTTTGAAAATATTGATATTTTTATTGATCACTCGATTGCTCATGAACTAATGGACTAAAAACAGAAGTTCAGATCTTTTCCCGTGTTATATATTATGCATATGTATTAGTCTGAACTTTTGTATCTTTACTAATCTCAAAATGTATTTATATGTTAGTAGTCACACGCGTGCCCTTGAAATGCAATTTAAAGCCATTTTTTAACCAAAGATCAATTATGCTGAATTCTAAATTCACAAAAACCTTTGCTTCAATTTCATCACATGGTGATCCCAAGCTTATCTATGTTTACTTGGGATGTGTGATTTCATGTATTACTAATCTGACTGGTCTGGTGCATCATTTCTATAGTTCTTGTTATACTTCACCTTGTAAGGACGATATGCCTGGTTCCTCGTATGCAGGTTTAGCTTGGGCCATTTGTGAGCATATTGTCGAAGTGATTAAAGCACCTACTTTGTTTGCTACCCATTTTCATGAACTGACCGCTTTAGCTCAGAAACGTTGTGGGGAACAACCTTCAGAAAAACAGATTGTTGGTGTGGCAAACTATCATGTTAGTGCGCATATAGACCCATCAAGTCGCAAGTTGACCATGCTCTACAAGGTTAGCTATGACTTATGGTCTTGAGTCTTGTTGGCTTTCTATTTCGGATCTTAATAGAACTTATACATTACTTGTATGACAATTTTTTGCTTCTCATTTCAAGGTGGAGCCTGGGGCTTGTGATCAAAGTTTCGGGATTCATGTTGCAGAATTTGCGAATTTCCCTGAAAGTGTCGTTTCTCTAGCTAGAGAAAAGGCTGCAGAGTTGGAAGATTTCTCCCCTGCTACAATCTTTGAGAACGAGTCTAACAAAGAGGTATTGTTCAGATTGCTCATAATACTAGGTAGAATAATGTGTTAATAATATTCGCGAATCTCCATCAATAATAGTGTGTACATTCACGACATTTCAGGCCGGTGGTCATAAGAGGAAGTTTGATCCTAATGATGCATCCGAAGGTGCAACGCGAGCTCATAAGTTCTTGAAGGAGTTTTCAGAGCTTCCACTAGACAAGATGAACATACAAGAGGCATTGCAGCGCCTTCGCGAAATGAAAACTGAGTTAGAGAAGGATTCCGAAAACTGCCATTGGCTGAAGCAGTTTCTCTAGGCAAAGTTTGATTATCTATAAATGATTTCTCCTCTTGCTTTGAACAATCTAAGCTTGGTTTCAAAATTTTGTGCAGAAAGGTGGTTCAATTTTGGGTAGCATAGTGAACCCGCTCTGCAGCAGTGAATGCCAATGCGTCTATAACTGCAAGAGCTTGTAATCTACATGGGTGTAAATATGAACATATCTTCGGGCTTTGGGGGATTTTTCTTTGTAAAAGTATGGTTCACACGTATGAGTTATCGTACGTTATTGTGCAACATCCACTTTTTGTTGCACATGTTTTATTGTGTTTGTACGATCCACAATGATGGTTCAAGTGGCCATGTCTAACAAGTTGCAATTGTAATGATTGCTTCGTTGGAATGTCAAGCTTGACAACGGGTGGAATTTTGGATAAAATTATTTGTTAAAAATATTCAAGTCAATTAACAATTTGTTTGGCTTTAGCTTTAAAACTTGTAAAGGTGTAAAACACAAATTTGAAGAAATATTCAGAAAAAACAATTAAAATCAAACCAATTTTATAACATTTCCAATTTATACACTTAATGAATTGGACAAAACATACGAGAATTGTAAAAACATATAAGAACTTCTTAAATAAAGAATTATACAAAACATATAAAAACTTTTGGAAGAAGGGTGAGCAACATAAATCAAGGATTAGTTAGGGCGAATTTTATGGGGAAAAAAATGAGCATAATGAGAATAAGGAAAGCAAACATTATTAAAAAATTTCTACAAATAAAATTGTTTTGAAAAAACACTGATTAAAGTTGTTAATGAAAATATTGACTTGTTTTGTTACCCAAAGGAAGGTCTTGTATCGTGAAAGTGGAACAATCTTATAAAAAGTTAAATCTAAAAGAGATTTTTAATTTGGCAAGTGGGTAGTGGTAAAACAATCAACTTTGGTCATGATAATTGGGTCAGAACTACCTCACTGATTACAAAGACACTAAATGAACAAAAGTACACTCTCTACCATAACGACAATGTACTAATAAATGAACAAAGATATACAACAACATATTTGTGTTTAGATATGGAAGAGGGATACACAAAAAAATTAAGACTTCTTTTTGAAAATATCAAACAAACAAAAGGTCTTTCAAGTAAAGGCGAAACTAGATGAAAGGAAAATTATGGTAATCATTCACTGTGAAATGTGTAATGACCATTGGGGAGGACCTCGTACATTTGCTTTTTGTCTGCCCTTACACAAAACACATGGTCGGCAACATTGTTGTCAGAATTTTTAACATAGTCAACAAAATAAGACATGACAATAAAAGACTTAACGACGTTCTTCATGAATTAAAAAGGAAAGATGTTTATGAGTGGAATGACCCACTTGCAACAACCTGGTGGAGAATATGATATAATTGAAATAAAATAATATTTAAAATGACTCGAGTGGACCAAATAATACTACAAGCTTTATCAAGCAACAAACAACCAAATGGAGAAAAATATAAAAGATGAGAACGACTATGAAATTAGGCCACAACAAACAACCTTGTTGTGTCTACAAGGAAAAAAACTCATTAAATGGGAAAACCGTAAACAAGATTTTGTCAAAATAAACTTTGATTGATCAAAACATGAATTATGAGAAACATTGATCGGCTATGTGTTAGAAAATCACAATGGGAAAATTGTTAGTCTATGGGCAAATAAAATTACCACAACTCACTATTCATAACAAAGGTCCATGCTCAAGACTGGCCTAGAAGATGTTATTAAATTAAAAATCCGGAAATTTGAAATTAGAGGAGATAATTTGAATGTGATTCGGGCACTCCAAGATCATTGGAGCTATCCTTGGAAGTTCAATATGCTTTTAGCCGACTTCTTGTTTGATCTTTTGACAAAATCCATATGAGGCACAATTATATTGAGTTGTCAAATATTTATGGGGTGAGTTGTCAAATCTTCACATATCATATGATCTTGAAGTGCATCTTCACTCAGAAGGAGTTGAACATGAGACAAAGAAGATGGTTGAAATTATTGAAGGACTATGATATTGGGATCGTATATCATCCTAGAAAGGCCAATGTTGTTGTTGATGCTCTTAGTAGGAAGTCAATACAAGAGAAGATGATTGCGTGCTTGACTACACAACATGAATTACAACAAGAGTTGTTGAAGCTTGACATTGAGGTTTGGTTTGACAAAAACCAAGGTCAATTGTGTATGTTGGAAATTCGACCGTCCTTGTTGGAAACGATCAAGTATTAAAAAGATGAAGATGTTGCATTGAGAACGATCCGAGAAGATGTTAAGAAAGAAAAAGCTCCAGATTTCCAAATAGATGACAATGGGGTTCTAAGATGCAAGAACCTCCTATGTGTGCCTGCAGATGATATGTTTCGAGAGTCCATTTTAAAAGAGGCTCATTCCTTTGGCTATATAATTCACCTAGGAACACTAAGATGCACAAGGATCTCAAGAGAAATTATTGGTGGTTGAACATGAAACGAGAAGTAGCCGAGTATGTGGCTAAGTCTTTGACATACCAATAAGTTAATATTGAGCATCAAAGTCATGCATGATTATTTCAACCACTTCCTATACTAGCTAGAGTGAAAGTGTGAAGACATCTTCATGGATTTTGTGACCGGATTTTTCCCTACGCAAAGAGGAATGGATGTTATATGGGTAGTAGTAGATCAGTTCACAAAATCCGATCATTTCATATTTATCAAAGTCACTTGGGGAGTGGAGAAGGTAGAGGATGTGTGCATTGAGGAGATAGTGAGATTACATGGTACACCCAAGATGATAGTGTCAAATCGTGACGGTCGCTTTATATCCCGTTTTTGGAAGTCTATGGGGATAGAGTTGAGATTTAGTACGGCTTTTCATTCAAATAGATGGAAAGTCTAAAAGGATCATCCAGACTTTGGAGGACATGTTGCGGAATGTACCTTGGATTGGCCTGAAAGGTGGAAGACATGTTTGCCCTTGGTAGAGTTTACCTACAACTATAGCTGGCGTGCATTGATTCAGATGGAACAGTATGAAGCTTTATATGGGAGAGAGTGCATATCACCCTTGTGTGAGTGATGCAGGGTGAAAGCTGCAATTTCCCGATCTAGATTGAAAGTCCTCAATTCGAACGACAAAAGGAAATTTCGGTCGAGATTTATTCAAGAACAGCCCGAGATTTGTTAGAATTCAGAATGTAGAATAATGAATGATATGGAAAGACAAGAAGATGATAATATCGAATGATACATGAATAGATATAAGAAGATAGGACTATGTTAAGACTTGCAAAGAACCTTGACCTAAATTGGATCAAAACCCTTAACAAAGAATTACCTTTCACCCTTTCTTCTTTAACCTTACACAAGCTTTCTAGATAAGGTAAGCACAAGGAGGGACCAGTTTGACTTGTAACACCAACCTTCAAAAAGATTAACACACACAAGAATAACCTAGCAAAGACTCACAAATTTTCAATCAAAAACTCGCCTTTTGATTGAATAAAAATGATAAAATGCAAACCCAATAAGCGAAGTCACAAGTATCTTAATAATGTGGAATTAATAATCACAACGAAGTTATCTAAAAATCTAACCCTCTAAGGCTATTTGTAAGGGAGACCTTCTATCTAAACTAATAAAAGATATGTTCTAAAAGATAATCTAGGAAAGATATCTTTAAAAGATATAGAAATAACAATCCCAAAAATAGAATAAAAAACTAACAACTTTCTTAAAATAGTTTTGAGAGCTTTAAGGAAATAAAATATAAAAGATAGTTGCCAAGATTAAAAGATCTTGACCGGATCTTCAAGGACGCGTTAGAGACCAAATCTCGGTTCATAATCTTGGCCGAGTTTCCTGAGGCTCAACCGAGATTTCTTCTCTACAACTGGTTCTTGATCTTCTTTGTTGACCGTTCCTCTTGGATCCTTTTATCCCTCGATCTTGTGATTGGTCCTTGTATGAGTGGTGTCGAGGATGGTCCCACATCAGTTAGGTTGACCAATCAGTAAAGGGTCTTGTGGGACTTAACATCCTACAACTCACTCAAGATGAGATTGTCTTGATTAGGAAATGCTTATTGACTGCGTAGAGTTGCCAGAAGTCGTATGCCGATGCACATCGTCGACCCGTTCAATTTAGTGTGGGTGAACACGTGTTTATGCGTGTTTCATCAACTAAAGGCGTGTTCAAATTTGGCAAGAGAAAAGTTGAGCCCTCGTTAAGTGGGACCCTTTGAGATCATAAAGAGGATTGTACCCTTAGCCTATCGAGTGGCATTGCCACCATCCATGAGCCAAGTACATAAGGTCTTTCATGTATCCCAATTGAGAAAATATGTTCCAAATACTAAGCATGTTCTAAGGCATGAAGATATCGAGTTTAAGAAAGATGGTACCTATGAAGAGCACCCGGTGTAGATTCTCGAGTATGAGACAAAAAAGTTGAGAAACAAAGTGATACCTTTAGTGAAGGTTTTATGGTCTCAATATGGTACCGATGTGTCTACTTGGGAGATTGAAGCGATGATGAGGGAGAATTACCCTTCTCTTGTTGCGTCTTAGTTTCGAGGGCAAAACTCCCTTAAGGTGAGGATGAAACGCCCCTAATATAAGGTTCGGAAGCACCTTAATATAAGGTTTTATCTTAAGTCAAAGCTTGACAAGCGTCGATCGACTTTCATTCTGTCGTCACTACATGAGTACTCTTAAAACCCTTGTTAGAAAACGGATGTTACCTTTTATAAGTTGTGGTATTTGGATTGATAATATACCTAGTTGGATGTTCTAGGTATTTAATCTTTTGGATAAAAGGGTAAAGATAAACCCTAAGTGAAGTGCAACCCTCTTTTCGCGTGGGATTAAGTAAGTCACTTCTACACATATTAAATGATATTTTGTCTTTTTGTTATAAGTATATATGTTGATTGGGAATATTTTGCTTGTTTAGGTTGTTTGTGAGGATTTGTCGAGTTTTT
Source organism: Fagopyrum homotropicum (assembly GCA_033239125.1). Lineage (NCBI taxonomy): Eukaryota > Viridiplantae > Streptophyta > Magnoliopsida > Caryophyllales > Polygonaceae > Fagopyrum > Fagopyrum homotropicum. The sequence goes on from BSWB01000002.1 coordinate 145,956,240, forward strand.
TTTTTACGTTGTTGCCTTTTGCTTTGAGTGTGTTTGTGTAAGATTACCGAGGCAAGTACTTGTAGACTTTTGTATGAATATGAATAATTATAAGTCATGTATCTTATTACATGCATGATTTGATGTTTTGCAAGATGATTGATTTCGTGAGTTATGAACCTTACATTGTAGTATTTTAAAGAAAATAGTTATTGAATGATTATAAAAGCGTTTGATGTTGTCTTTGGTTGAGTGGCATTTTTCCAATAATATGTTTTACCCTGTATTTATGGTATTTGTAAAGAGAACCGAATTTGTTGGTGTTGAGTATTTGAGCGGTGATTTGGTCTTTGACTTAAGCGGCAATATGTCATATTGTTATGAGAGATGATTTGATCTTTGACCCAAGCGAAAATTTTCCATAATGTTATGAGAGAGATGGTTTGGTCTTTGACCATATCGGCAAATTTGTCAACCTTGTCTTGTTTTCATGATTTTTCGCTTCTCGATTTAAGCGAGCCATGCTTACCAGTGGTAAGAATCATGGTTTGTGCAGGCCGAGGTTGTGTCCGGCCATTGTGGATGGCGAGGATTGCACCTAATCCGTGATTAATGTTGGTGAAGGATTTGAGAACGGAAACAAGGATTTACCTTGTTATCTCATTATGGTCAATTGACCCTTTGGTTACACATACACATACACACACACACAAATATATATACACCGGTTTGAGATGATATTGAACATAGTTGAAGCGTGTTGATTACTTGAACTCTTTTTGAGATGATATGAGCACATTTGAGGCATGTTGGTTTAAAATTTTTTTTTGAGTATTATGAATGTATTTGAGGCATGTTGATTTCGAACTCTTTTGAATATACCACCTACAAGTAAGATTAAGTTTTTTGTGATAAATGTTGCCTCCATTAATGCACATTTGGAAATTATATACAATTTACAATCAATAATCCAAATATTCATATTATTGGATCTATTTGTATATTAAAACTCATTTGTAAACATGTTTAAATATTTTTTATTGCCATAATTAGTTTAACAATGAATTATCTATATAAACATACAATCAAAATCTATATGACAGATTCCATTAGGCGAAAACCGTAAATATTGTTATGGTGTTATCCCTTTTATTCCAATCAAAAAACATTTCTCCTTTGATCGAATACGGATCATAACTTTTGTATAAAACGGATATTCATATGTGTAAAGAAATTTTATTTATTTAACTAAAAAAATACTCATACACCTTAATTTGGATTATCTTGTTTGACTTTGGATTACTATTTATAAAAAAAGTTTAATGAAGAAAAGAAAAAAATACATATTCAAATATTAAGTTTTAACTCGATCAAACAGATGATCCGCATATCCGTAAATAATTATCCGATCTGATATAACTTAAACCATATTAGGGTATTAGATTTTGTGTCCGGTTTAACTTGATTATCCAAATATTTGTTGGAAATTAATAAATCTTCACAAAATATTGCAAATTTTAAGAGAAATTTTTTAATAACGTATAAACATATTTTAAATCCGTGCATAACACGAGTCTATTCATCTAGTTATGAGTATATTTGAGGCATGTTGATTTTGAACTTTTTTGAGCATTTTGGAAGCATGTGGATTATTGAACCCTTCAAGTATTTTGATAAACAATCATGTGATATCATATATGATTTTACTCTTATCTCGTTCATATATTACATTGCTAATGGATTAGCTTAGTCTATGTCGAAGACTTACCCCACCACGGTGGGGTTGATTATGTTTTGACATAATCAGGTTCATGAACAATTCAGGAGCAAGGAGGTCGGTGATCCTAGTAGGAGTCGTTTTGAGGTTAAATTGGGTGGACTTGTGTTTCCGTAGGACTTGTTCCTAACTTTTGTTTTATATCATTTGGGTTGGTGGATTGTGTTTCCAAACCTTATTGTTGTTGGACTCAAGTTTGAGCCGGGTGTTATTGATGTTGTTGTTTGGAACCTTTTATGGTTGACGTCATGGATGACGATTGATTTTCATACATCTATCATTGACAAGTTTTATGCCCTTTTTATATCTCTTCTTTACATAGCCTTAAGAGTACTTGACTGGACTCCTGACAATATAGCGTTATCCTATTTTTGGGCGTTACAATTTGGACATGAGTCTACAACTTTCTAAATATATACACAATATTTTATTACATCTATATATATATATATATATATATAATCGTTAGTATTTCAAAATGCCTAAATTATGTATAAATATCAAATTTAACAAAATGGTATTTAATAATAATTTTGTAATGATTGATTTTGTTTGGATTAATTAAAAATAGATAATGGGGTAGATGAGCCTTTATTTTATATCTGATACACAAATTAGATCTTTGATTAAATTGTAATAATTTTCAAATAAGTAAAAAAATCTAATTAAGGAAAAATGAGAGAGTGATTCCTACTTTATAGAATTTTAGTGATCAAACAAATTTATTATACTGGGTAGTTTGACTTGTAATAACTTTTTTTTGATAAATAGAGGGGGCTTAGTTTGTTTTGTTAGAAAACAAAAATGCCTACTTATATACTCCTATCGACAAAAGTGATCACTGACCCAACTCACCCATTAAAAAACCTTTCAACCGAATCATTGAAAAATAACTAGTGATTTTATTAATTATTAAATTAATTGTCTTCGATAAGTGAGATCACAAACCAATACGGTTAAATAAAATTGTAGAAAAACAAACAAATATATAAATAAGTTAAAGAAAAAACTTTATGTAGCATGTCTTAGAGCACTATCACCAGTGATATAAAAAAAATCTCTCGACTTCTCTCATCATTTTCTCTCCTCCCCATCATCTTTTTTCACAAAATTATTTTTAGAGAAGATTAAGGGAGTAGGGTAACTTTTTTTTCTAAAATACAAACAAGGCCCCTAATATTAACAATTAAAATAAAAAGATAAATAAGGTGTGAAGAGAATCTTAATCAAGCAGTTAAGGTAACAATTAAAAATAATTAATATTTTGAAATATATTAAATAGGCTAAAAATAAGGAAATTAGTTAATGAAATTTGGTAACTATATATTTGATATCTATAACCCTTTATTATTCTCAACCACCGAATCTGCTATTTCTCTCTTCTTCTCCAATTGTCAGACTCATCCTTTCTTCAGCCTCCACATCCGACGTGATTGACGCCGCTGCGGTCGCCGCCTTGCTCAGGGAGTCATCGATTGTCTAGCCACCCTGTAGAACGGAGACGCTAGATGTTGTTGCCTCTGCCACAAACCGACACCGACAGATCCGCAGGAACCCAGATTGCACGGCCGCCATGTCCAACTGCAGGAATAGAGGGTACCCGCCGGGTATCGGTTATGAGTGTCGGTCTTTATGTCGCCGTCAACGCCGATGAGACTACCGTCACCTCAACTTGCCGGCCATCAACCGCTCTCCACTTCTTCCGGTAGTTCAGTGAGCAGTTTTGGGTAGGTGAGACTTCTGTAGTATTTTGACTAACTTCAGTCGCCATAGCCAGGTATAATATATTCGGATAGGGGTTGATTATGTACACATACATATTTTGTATGTACATATAACATGATGTCGATTAGAATATGTACAGCTTTTGTGTTTGCATGTACATAAGTTTGCAGTATCTAGTGATTATGTACATATTTGTGTGTACATAAAACATGTCGTCGATTTGATATGTACAGTAGAACAAAATATGTTGTTATACATGCTTTTGTTTGTGTTTGCATGTACATATGTTTTGCAGTCTCTGTGATTATGTACATATTTTACTGCAAAAATGTTTCTAACTAACTGAATATGTACATATGTTTCCAGTCTCAGGCGATTATGTACACATGTTGTTGCGGAAATCTCAATATCATCGCCATGGATGAACCCAAGTTGGAAAGTACGAAGATTTCGGAAAATATTTTGATTTCATTAATAAATGTAGATATTTTGATTCCCTTAATAAATGGAGAGATAAAGATATTTACTTTCCCGTTTTGTAATAATTAGTTGCTTAATAAATTGAGAGAAAGATATTCTGATTTCCTTAATATCGGCTTTTTATTTTAATAAATTTTTTTTATATAATGTGGAGGGGCCTATTTTGTACTCATTATTAACTTAGGCCCTTTATATGCTCATGGTTACAAAATATACCTACTCCCCCATTTTACCCTTATTTTTATCCCACCAACAACTATCCAAAAATTCTCTTACACAATCTCTCCTACTTTTTTTTACCTACAAATAACATTCTCTACAAAATTAAAAAAAAAAAGTGAGGTAATAGTAAAAGTGAGATGAGAAAAAAATTTCAACCTTGAGTTTTCTTTTTCAAAAGTTTAGAATTTTTGTGAAAAAAACACTCATGGAATAGATTATGCCCAAAAGAAAAATGCACTGAAATTTTGTTTCCTGATGGCAGTGGTTTAGGAAGTGGTTTAGGATGTTATGTGGAATGTTAATTGTTAATTAAATTTTATAGGAATTATTTAATGTCAAATATTTTTTTCTAAGTAAATTAAACATCCAAATAACTTATTAACTTGTTTTAATAAAAAAAGGTTGATAGTCTGATTAGACATAAACCCTAAATCTAAACCGTCAATTTATGTTTGACTCAATGCCAAACCTAAATTGGGAAAAATCAAACCGGCGGTTTAGGTTTAACCTAAATCGTCAGTTTGCTAAACCATCAAGCCGGTGGTTTGGCGGTTTGTTAAAAAAACTAAAAAATAAATTGCCTAACCGACCCTTTAAAGAGAAAAAGACCGGCGATTTGACCAAACCTAAACAGTTTAACCAAATCGACAAATCAAAACCGTCGGTTTAACCAAACTATCGGTTTGAAACTGCCCATTCGACAATTTACCCTAAATCGGACCCATAAGGAGTTTTAATGGACCTGAGGAGGGATTGGGTTGGATTATGGCTGACGTTACCATTATCGAAAAATGTTGAAAATGGAATATCTTTTGTCTGTGTGTTGATCAATATAATCCAAAACCGCTCACGTCCTCTTTTTCTTCTATTAGAGTGGCCCACCGTAACGGGTCGCAATACTATATACAATTGGCAGACTGACAAACAAAAAATCGGCCAAGTTCATTTAGCACTCCCCAAACATAAATCTGCAGAATTCGAAGTTTTGCCTTTTACGCAGAATTGCTCTCTCTACCTCTCTATCTGTGGATGCCTCAGAAAATGGACGCCGGTTGCCGGAAAAGAGTTTTGAAGTATGCACAAGCCTCTGCTGCTCACTTCTTGCTCTTCTCCTTCACTCTTCTTCTCGTTCTCAAGCTCAATCATGTCTTCTACTGCTCTTGGTGGTAAGTTTTTTTTTATAATACTTGATTGTCTCCGATTCAATCGTTTTCTTACTCAATTTTACCCCTAGTTCATCCTTTTCGCTTGCCGATTGTGGCTTTTGTCGGTCTTCAACGTCTCGCTGCTTTAATTTGCTTATTTAGCATACTTGTCTACTTTCTCTTTCGTCGGGAATAAGCAATTTTGGTTGAATTTTTTAGTTTCGAATTCTCCAAGCTTGAATTATATAGTTACGTTATCTGCTTTTAAATTGGGAGCTGCTCCCAGACTTGTATAGCTGGTGTTTATAGAGGAATTGGCTGGATGTAGTTAGATTTTGTTGTTGTGGCTGTGTTGATCCGAGCAATTCTGAATTTTGGATATGTGCAATATAGTAGATAGTTAGATATAGCGGAAACTGAAAGGAATCTCTTCACTATAGACTAGTATTGATCCACTGATGCTTGATTGCTTGATATATCATCATGTTGCTACTGGCTAGACGTGTACCTTCTTAATTATGCCACTGATGCTTGATACATCATCACGTTGTGAGGAACACTTCTTCTTGAAATGAAAATACGCCTAAAAACAAGGCTCATGTATGCAGGTTTGTGTTTTTCCCTTTATGGTTATTTCATGCAGTCGTTGCTCGCGGGAGATTCTCCTTACCAGCACCATCAGTTCCATATGGTCGTCATGTACGTCTTTCCCTTCAATTACTAGTTCTTTTTGTCATTACAGAATCAGTGTTCAGTATTAACTATTTCTTGTGTTGTTTCTTTGTAGTGGGCCCCATGTCATGCTGTTGTCGTAACACCACTACTTATTGCCTTTGAGATACTACTATGTATATATCTGGAGAGTTCTTATGGTAATAATTATATCTTTCTTGAGACTAAGCATTGCTGGAGTCGAATATGGCCTTATTGTGTTCAAGTCCCAAAGTTTTTGGTGACTGTTGTTAAACTCAGAATTCCACATGCCCTATGATATGGTATATAAATTCAGTATGAGGTTAAAGATGTAGTAATAATTGTAATATTATTTGCATATAAGAAATATCTTCAGAAAATTACTCTGGTTCACATTATCATAGATGGGTTTGTTTCGTAACAGTTAATCATGCTGCTGCTGTAAACTTGAAGATCGTTTTTATACCTCTGGTGCTATTGCAAACCGTTATTCTGGTAGACAATTCTAGGTAACTTCTTTTTACTTGTACAATGTAGTTTGAATTTTAATTGTTTAATGTTTCTACTACTTTTCTATATGGGATCCTCAGTTGCTCTGTTCATTCAAGGTCTCTGGGTCCTTGCATATCTGGTAAATATATAACTGCAAGAGCTGCTAGGATGGAATGTGATGTTGCAAGAGCAAAAACATATAAGAATCATTGCATTAGTTCTATTTGAGACATGCGTTTTTTCGTTTTTCATACATATGAATACATTAATGATCTAGCTTCTCATGTGAGAACGGTTCAGGGAGTGAAGGATCTATATTTTTTAAAATTTAATCAGGGGCACATTGAACCTCTGTGGCTGGCAGAAACAAACTATTAAACTTTCAATAAATTGGATGGATTGCCGGAAAATTGAAAATTGTTTCTTTAAGTAGTATGACTTGTCACTATGTCAGTACTTCTGTAACTTGACGCTGCAAATTTATTTCTATAAAAGGATGACCAATTCTTCGGTCTTAAGTTCTTCTCATCTTTTTCCTTTTTTTTTTCATTATTTATGATTAATCTGCTTTTCGTTGTGTATGTTGCTCCTCGCTAATATGATAATGTAATTATAGAATGTGTAAAGCACTAATGCCAGCAGACGAAGAGAGACTGACTGAAGATATCATATGGGAGATACTTCCTGTAAGTTTAGTATTTGAATTACTACTATAAGAGTCATTTATGATTTTCTGATAACCAATTTTTTGGTACGAGTAATCTAGGATTTTCTGATTCCCTTAATGTGTTTCAGTTGTTGCAAAATCGTGTTCATTACAAAACATGGTATCAACTTAGAGTTCTATGCTATATTTTCTTTAAGGAAGGGGTGTTGTGTGATAATGAGGCTATTATATTGACTATTGATAATGGAAACATGCCCGCTTGCCCAGGAAGCCTACCAACATGGCTCATTTCTTTTGTAAATACAATGATTCGAATGTGAAACACTATTTATCCAATGGATTTGTCCTTTTACCATCATGGGGTTGTAGCTTGGGTCCTGGGGGATTGACAATGGTCTGTTGGGCCAAATCAAAGGAAAGGATTTCCTCCCCCTTCTTGGAGAAACATTTTTCAAGAGCCTTCATATTTCATATATAGTTGCAAAGAAGGACAAGATGAATCTCACAATTCTCGGTTAACCTCATCCCAAAAAGACAGTGAGAAAAGCTCACTAGACAACTGTTACTTGATCTATGAGATTACATTTACCTTCTGTGGCTCTTTTCTGTTATCTGTACGGTGGTAACATGATAGCTAATCTAACTCAACTGTTCGTTTATGCAGCATTTCTGGATAACGGTTTCCATGGTTTTCATACTTGCTGCTACGTTAATGATGGTTCTAAAGTTGTCCGGTACTGTCGTATTTCTTTGTCAGTTTGATACATCCATATATTACAGATAAATCACTATCTTGTCCTGAGTTTGTTCTATATGTGAGCTGGTTTTTGAACTAATAATTACTCCTGTATGCCCTTGTGTTCAAGCTATACATTGGCTATTGTGTTTTAAAACCATTTCAGCCGCTTCCTAGGTTCTTTATGTTGTCTATATGAACAATTTGCATGTTATTTCTTTATTTTCTACTTGAGCAATTATTTAAATAAGTATATTAGAGCTACTACATCATTATATTAGCTAAATGAATCCCAGTATAAACAAAAAATCATCATACTGCTTAAACCCTCAGAAAACGACCTTTCCTTGTGTCTTTTAGGCATAAGCGTGAATCATGATGCTGAATTAGTTGTATGTCTAGATTATTTGTAGATCATTGAGTTGAAGGTATATCTTACTGTTCCTGAAACTATTGTACGGGTTACTGTATTGGGGATAATCTTCTTATGTATGTGGAATCTGTTAAAAAAAAAAAGTTCTCGTGTGTGACTTGCTGATTGTCATGCTTTCTTTAAGCCAAATTTGATCATTAATGTACATTGTAGAAAGGAACAGGCTTTGCATCATGCTAAATTGCTTGTTCATATGGGTATATCATTATAGTTTTAAGTTCTCACAATTAATTCTTGCAGATTTTCCTGATGCCTTTGGATGGTGGGACATATACATTAATTTCAGGTATAAACAACTGTCTGTTTCACGAAAGTTTCTTCTGCTTAATGTTGGAATCTTGATTATGACCATCCTTTTTGTTCATCTGTAAATTCAGTAACAGGATCATGTTAGCATCAAACTACTTATCTGTTTTACTCATATGCTTCATGTTTAATTATTTGCAGTATCGGACAATGCTTTGCTTTTTTTGTTTGTACAAAGTGGTCCAATCCTCTGATACATAGGCCTGCTCAAACCATAGGGAGTAATTCCTCATCTTTGACAATCAATTTTATTGACTGTGCTGGCCGTTCGGGTGTCCGATCAGAAGAAGATCAAAACCGGGGTAGAACGTGCTGCTCTTTGCAAGACATTGGTGGTCATCTTATGAAAGTTCTGATAATTGTATTCGAGGTCCTTCTTTGTATGTATTTGCAGGTATATCATGCGTCTTTTGTCCCAGTCATTGCTGAAGATTTAGACTTTTATCTGAATTCTGAAATCTCTTTCGTGCATGACAACCCTCTTACTGTTGATATTGAAATGCAGGGAACTCCTGCTAGAGCTAAGGAAATGCCAATTCCAGTTATTTTCTCCCCTCTATTCCTCTTGCAAGGAGTTGGAGTTCTCTTTTCTACATTGCAGTTGGTGGAAGGAATATATCTTCTATCCCGCAACGAAGCCGGTGATGGGCAATATTTTATACTTTCTTCGAAAGTTGGTGACTTTCTTGAGTTTATTCTTCGTGGTTCAAAGTATGTGTGTTCTCTAATCCATAGAACGCTTCTCAAGAATAGCTTTTCTCTTGAGAATATTGATCTTTTGACAGAGAGATTTGCACAATAATTATACATATTTGTGTCTTCTTCATGTCAGGCTTCTAGGCTGGTGGTCAATTGATGAAGGAAGCAGAGAAGAACAGGCACGTCTTCTTCATGAAGCTGGATCAGGGTTGGCTTTCTTTTTCATTATCCCGTTCTCTCTCATTCTCTCATATGGGTGTATATCGATGTGAACTTATTTTGTAGTGTGTGTGCATAAACTATTTTGTTTTGTCAATTGAAAAAGTACTGCGTAAATTCTGTAATATTTTTGCTTAGCCATCTGCAACTGATGCAGATCAAGGTTCCAAGTTTGGTTCAGAGCATTAGGTTAGAAAAATTAGAAGTAATTTTCTCTTGCTAATGTCAACATACTTGTCTGTGGCCAAATTATAGCTTGCTCAGTTCTTATGCTAGTGTTTACTCTATTCTTGGACATGCTTTTGCTGCAGGGATTATACATTGCTAGATAGCAGGACATGTACTCATCATTGGATTGTTCATGTTTGTGTAGATACAATACTTTTTGCAGCTACCCACCTGATGTAGTAAAAAGAATGCCAAAAAGAGAACTTGCTGAGGAGGTAAGTTTATTATTGTTCATTTTTCTAATTCTGGATTTCCTAGTTGTCACCTGTGCCATTTGTTCTTTTATAATAATTTTATTTTCTTTTTTCGTAAATGATCCCTAGCTTGCTAATAACTGTATTCTTGATACATATAACTTCTACTATAGGTGTGGAGGCTGCAAACAGCACTGGGTGAGCAGACTGAGATCACAAAATTTACTCAACAAGAGTATGATCGGATTCAAAATGTAACCTTTTAACTATGCTTATCCTAATTCATGGCCTAAAACCATGCTTATTAGTAGATATCATTGTTCCATTTATGGTAAAATAAACCTCATTATGATATCTAGATAGCCATGCCTCAATTCATTCTATTTATGCCACCTTACAGCTTTACGGTTTAAGAGCTTTCTTAGCTTCTCTCCAAGATGGGTAGATTCTTGTACGTTAGTTTTTCATCATCTCAAAATGTGAGTGGTCTTGTTTTCATAAATATTTGTAAACACCAATAAACTCATAAAAATATAAATGCAAGGACTGAAACCTAGATATCTCATCCTTCGGCCATTATGTTACAAGGTCGTGACCAATGCAAGGTTTGAAACCTAGATAGTGATGCATCATTAAGCTTCATGGTCTAGATCCGTTTAGCTATTAGCTTAACATCTAGAAGGTGATCATGCTCATGTAATTTTGTTTAAATAGCATGTTTTTTCCACTGGTTGCTAATGTTTTGATCCTTGTTTGCATAACTCTTTCTAAATCAGCCCATTGAAAAATTTCTCAGGAAAGAGTTCTTTGTAGAATTTGCTTCGAGGAGGAGATCAATATTGTGTTGCTTCCCTGCAGACACCGGATTCTTTGCAGGTACCTTTACAGTTACCTACATATATACTATAGTCTTTCATAATCAGATGCTATTTCTTTGCAAAATTGCAATTTTTATCAAGTTTGTTTTTGCAGAAAAAAGAAAAGAGAAGGAAAAAAAATGTGTATTTTGTTTTCACTCCTAAAGTGTCACTTATTTTGGTGCAGTTCATGCTGCGAGAAGTGCGTGAAGTGTCCAGTATGCCGTGAATCTGTTGAAGAGCGAATGCTGGTGTATGATGTATAGCTTTAGTAGCCCTGCTTGTGAACTCGTCGTCGTTGTGAAGTTATAACGTGGAGGCACTGTTGTCGGGTCATGGTGTGTCGTCGTGCTATTCTGTTGTGAATGACTAAGCGACAACTGGACATTTAAGGTAACAGTTTCTAACCTCATTAGGTTTAGTTACTGTCTGATATTTTAGTGTCATCTCGTCGACGAGATAATCGGAGCGGAAAGCAGTTTGTTTGCCAATTGTGTAATTTGATGTCTGAACTTGCGATTGTACATATGCAGGAACAGGGCATAGTATGAAAGAAATTTTTGAATAAAACGGGCGTTGGGGAATGGAATTTGTTGTATTAAAAGAAACTGTAATTTTACTAATTTATATGATAATATTTTATTAACTGAATCTCATTTTGCATGTTTAGAATATTCTGACACACAAGGCTTGTTTGAGAGTTAGAAATTAGAATTACCTATGGTTAATTTGTGTTGTCTTATTATTATGAAGTTGTTAATACTCTTTCAACCTAATTGCTTCTTCTTAACGACCAAGAAACATAAAAGCATCCATTTTTATTGTTTGAATGATGAGTGAAGAAAAGGATGAGCATAATGAACAGGAAATGAGGCGAAGAATTTTATTGGAGTGATAATTGTAATTATAACCAAATATTCAACAGTATTGACACTTTTTTTGAACTAGAACATTTATTTAAATAACTATAATTTAAAGTCTATTTTCTTAGGGTTTTGTCCGTCGACTATATTCTAACGAATGTATACTAAAAGGTTATCCTAGATGATATAGTCTAGAGGGAATTGGATAAAATGCACCTAACGATAATTGTAACTAATTTTCTTGTACACGATTATTGTATCATGCAAGTAATTCAAATATATCAAAATATTATTAGATTATTTTTCAGGAACACGAATCATTTGATTATTTGCTTGTACCTGGAATTCATACGCAAGAATTAAATACAAGATCATATAACATATTACAGAAATTTGATATATTAAATAAGGGCAAATTAGTCCATACTTAATTATTTATCGTTGAAGATATATATTAAGCTATATTAGTGGCATAATATTACATAACAAATTCACCATATATTATATGGCTTTCGCTACGTTCTAACCATTATATTCCATTGATTTTTATTTAAAAAGAATTTGGTGAAGTAAGCTCTTTTTTTGAGCTTCTGTTTTGTATAACCTTCTAATGTTAAAAACTCTAAATTGTAATGTGATGTGTAGTATAGGAACCAAAATTATGTATCCCACCATGATGGTATATTAAAGTCGCTTGGATGACAACTCATAATGTATTAACTTTTTTTGTGATAGAAATATGTTTGATTGATTAATTGTACGGCCAAGTTTTTAATAACTCGTGACATTATTAGTGTTATGTGGATAAGTCGTTAAGAAGTCCAAATCTTTCGACATCAGCATGAATGTAAAGAACCCGGTTCTTGGAGGAAATCGGTTGATCACGAACAAAATGTTACGTTGTCGAGATTAATTTAATTAAGTATTAATTAATTAAATTAATCTCGATAACGTAATATTTTTTCCGAAGCTGACTTCTAACCAACGGGTCATCAGAGTTCATCAAATAAATAGTCAATTACTCAATGATCACCAAAACAATTATACGTGGAATGAAATTTTCATTTTTCATTTATGCGACCGTAAGATCAATTTAGTCAACCATAAAAATGAAAAATAAATAAATTCATATTTTATTTGTTACTAATCCGTTCAATGATCGGAAAAAAGTTATAAACCCGGCGATACGAGAAGTAAGAACCTGACAACGATGGCGGCGGACGAATGCCGATGATAGTTCCAACAATGGAGGTGGTGGTGCGCACTTGGCTGGAGCACGAAGCTCCCTTTAAGAGGATATTCTGAAGATGAAAAACAAGATAGCATATTAGTATGTGCCCAAACTTGTTTTCACTCATCTTGAGTTTGAATTCTCCTCCATTTTACTTCACAATCCCCTCTTAAGGATTTATTATGTGTTTTTTTTCTCTCTTTATAAAACCAGATAGGGGGTGGCTTTCTATTCCAAACTTATAAATTTAGTGTCCTAATCTCTTGTTCTACTCTTAGTTAACGTTTACCTTTGTATTAATTAGCAGAAGAGTTATGAAATAAAAAGGCAATGGTAGAATTTGAAAATATTTTGTCCATCATATAGGTTTTATAAAATTTGGAGTTATTGTACCACGTGCAAATGCCTTAATTCTTATATTTTTACAATTGAATGACGTTGACATGTAAAATTTTTACAATTGGAAGGTATAAAAAAGGACGGATTATAATTCTTTTGTAACGACGAGGAAAGGAAGTGTTATAGTGTCAATCTCTCCCATTTTAATTCTTCATCACCAAAAGATTGATGCATACTTCTTATTCAAACAAATCTAGCTGAAAACAGAAGTCAAACTAAGGCTGTGCACTTTTGAACAAGACCATAAAGTCGGTTCAACCAGTTTTTTACGTTCCACATCCGAACCGGATCCGATCGACAGTCCAACTGTAAGGTAATTTCCGGTCTCAGTCAAAGACCAGACTAAACCGGTGACCCGACGTACAGGAAATTGAATTAAAAAAATGTAAAACTAAAAATTAAGAAAAAACTAAGAATAGAGTTTATACGGACCCGGATCGAACCGAAATTCCATTCCCGGACCTCTACTTTCTTGACAACCCATTTTTGTCTCGGTAGTCTTTCGGTGGCATGTTTCTCTAAAAAAAATTCTAGTCCTCGGTCCAGACCGGACCCGTAACATCCAATCTAGACCGATTGAACAACCCTAAGCCAAACCTAATGTGGAGTACAGGAATCCAAATTTGTCTCGATTTGAGGGAAAACTGCTTGTTGGATCAAAATGTGCAAAATCCATAAGAAGTTCAGAAACTGACTAGCGGGTTATTTTATGGAAGATTGAAATGTGGCCAGTTCTCTTCATCATCATCTTGCAGAGTCAAGGCTCAAGTCTAATAAACTGCGTGAATGGTTAGCCTTGACAAGGATGTAATGTTGCCTCCTACACGTACGAGCGTTGTTCATGTTCTAATCCGTGTACCCGGAGACATTGTGCGGCTGGCAGCCATAGAGAGTGTATGCTTGGGAACAAGTCCTTCTCAATCTATTAACCATTGGCTCCTCTATGCATATGATCTTTTTTGACCAACACTAACACTGCATCTCAAACCATTTAACGCTGATCTTATCACTAGCCTTGTAGAAGTTGCAATTTGTAGCTTCCAGGTCGACTTTCAGCCTAGTATTATGAAGTTAACAAATATGATGCATAATGGTCCGACTTGTTTTTCCGGAATAAATCAATCACCGTCTTAATATATCAATCCACAAAGTTAGACACTACTAAAGACTGAATATTGTCAAACTAATAAAGATTTAATACAGTTGTCTTAGTCCCTTGGCTACTGTTTTACAACACGAGGCGACAATTCGGTCATGTAGCTAACATTCTACACCAATCCAACAGACAAATATTAAGTCTGCAACATGCCGCGATGCTAGCTTATTAAGGACATTTCCTTTGAACATACGAAGCCCCATGCTCCTCATACCTGCAATATTCAATCACCGGCATGGGAGTAGTTTAACGAAATATGAAATACACTATGTTGTCTCCTGGTCATCTCAAAGCTAAGTAAGACAACAATTGACTTTGATTCCATCATTTCATGAAATAATTGTGAACTGAGAGAACAAATATGCCATAGAGATCCTCTAGTCTGATTTAGTAGTCAATTTACTAGTCCATTCACTCTCACTTGGTGAGTGATTTCTTCATTGTTTCTGTAAATAATTTTTTACAATTAAGAGAGTGGGTCTCAAAAAGCTCCACAAAAATATACATACCATGTTGCCAAACATCAATTAGCTTTCAAAAATCTCAAAGCTCCGATATATCCTTTGCTCAACAGAACATGGTCGAAATAAAAGAGAATATTTTGTGAAAAAATGTCCATGACGTTAAGATAGTAGATCTTAGGGTTTATTGTACGAAATTACCAATTGTTTGAGCTTTGCACAAATCACCTACTATAAACAAAATTGCATTAAACAATTTATTACCTATTCTGATGTATCCAAAATAACCCGTCACTTCTTAAAAATACTAAACAGGATATAGTTTGAACGTTTCTTCCAGAAACACTTTACTAAATGAATCTGGGTAGTGGAATGAAAACCTAACATCAATAAGGTGGTTTCACGTTAAATGACCAAATAATGGATTGTTTTGTGTAACCCTTATTCTTCTACAATTTAATCCCTTTATGAGAAGGGATAACACATGTCTGCATAAAAAAACTTCTGAAATTGTCTTCTGAAAATGGCAGCAGAAATGAAGGTTGTAGAAAGTTTTAATCAGAAGAAGAACATAGAAACAAGGAAGAAATTATGGATCAGGTTCCTTTTCGTGAAAAATCAGAAACATATGATCTGAATCGTACAAACAAATAATAAAACGGCTTCTGAAGGACATAAAAGGATGACTTACTCAGACTTGGAGAACCACATCTGCTGGAAAGAACCTAGTGATGCCAATATACTTCCTCCTATCCACACACTACATAAAGAGATATCAGATTTCACAAAGTTGGATATGCTAATTAGTGATATCAGATGAAGTGAAAAGGAGCAAGTTCCCTTGATTCCTTGTACTAAAATGATCAGAAGTGAGTGGTTTCGTTGAATTGGTAAGTTTATCACTGTGAACTGCAATGTGGGAAAAATGCCTGACCTGAATTTTCTCTCTGTAGCATTCCCGCTAGCTAAGACTTTAACTCTGGCAGCTTGAGGAGACTCCTGAAAAATGACACCCGCTCGTTAATAAAAAATTCATACACCAAAATTTGATTCCTAAAGACCACAAGCATCCCTGGCCATTGTGCCACAGAGGACTGTGCATGATCGAATCGGATCGGACTGGACCAGAAATTACGGTCCTGGACCGTAACTATCAAATGCGGACAGGTCCATGATATTACGGCCCGGTCCTGGACCGTAATGTTCCAGTCCGGACCGTTTGTTTACACTTTTAACATTTTTTTAAAAAAGGAAGTGGATACGGTCAGGTCTTGAATCGAACCGGATTTAACCCACGCAAAAAAAAAGATCAATACGGACCATGGACCATTTAATACAAACAGTGATATGATCCGGTCCGTTTGCACAACCCTAGTGCCACGCAGGAAGGAGAAAAAGAGAAAACAGGTATCAACGATTCTGGTTATAGAAGGCAATCATCATAATGAGTCTCAATCATACAAAATGCAAAAATAAAATAAAATATGATTAAATAATTTCTTGGTGAAAATATGCATATGTAAGAGCTCTACAGTAAAAATAAAACAGGAGGAGTGCATGAAGAATTTGCATGGAATATGTATCACCACGATTTTGTACCTCTAGAAGATCTTTTTCCAGGCGTTCCTTCAACTGTTGCATTGATGCTGTACCACCAGCAAGCTGTATTTACAAAAAAAAAGATTCGAGAACGGATTATTATAGACTAGACTGCCACAACCCCAACTACGTCATTCATTATGTACAAAGAAAAGACTACTCAACATTTAAACAGTATGGATACTTACTATCATATCTATCAAACCAGGCAGGAAACTAAAAACAATGAGCAGATATATTAAATGAGAACTGCTGAGATATCTCAACTCAAGCTAAGACATTTTGACCATATATAAATCAGACATTTTTTAACCGTATAGTCTCCTTTAACACATCTAAGTAGATAAAGACTAAGATGTAATCTAGAGAAGGTTCACCGTGAAAAAGCTCAGTCTTGCTAGTATATGCTTCCATCAGATCATGAGGACAATTAATTCTGATCATATTTAAAAGATCTAGGAAATGAAATGTGGATAAATGAATGACAAGTACCAGTATACTACTGTAGAGTTCCCTTCGGATGTCCACATCACACTTATTTATGCTCTCTACAACCTGCATCAATTCATTCACTCAAATTTTTAAAAAATAGCTAATGCTAAAACTGTATGAAGGCAGGTTTCTTTCAAAAGCCTATCAACTATTAGAACTTCTTACATATGCAGACTAGAAGAATAGGATTTTACCATTTGCGGCAAGCCACGGGCAGAAGAAGCAATCTCTGCAGAATTTTCCATGCCTGGTATTGTCTAAAATAAGGGAAGAAGCAAAACGGAAAGCTTTTAGACTCAAAATTGTAACAAATACAAATCACAGCTTAGAAGCCTACAATAATAGGCGCGGGACCTTTGGCCTTCCGCAGATTAGAGAAATGGAAGGCAGAGAAAAATGCATTTCAGATAAGAAATGCTGTACAGATCAAATTAGCTTAAAGAAAAAGGGTAATCTTCCAATAGTCCACAAAGAAAAACAAACAATTACAACTACACACTAACTAAGAAACATAAATATCACACCAAAAGCAGTCTCAGTGTCTGCTCAGAACTAAGGCAAAAAGAGTAATCATAAAATAAACACTTTCTAACACAACTAGCTAACACCACACCAAATAAACTATCATATTGCATCTCCACAACACTTGTCAAAAAAACACCATGATGTTTCAGCCATCTATTCTTTGTTTACACTTGGTACACAAAAACTTCAACAGATATATGATCATTTGCCAGGTTGAAGAAGAAAAAGAAACTAAGACTCCAGATACTTCAAATTCACTGCATAACATACCCGAGCCAATAATGGATTGAACAAAACATCCGGAATCTTGAATCTGTCAGCGCCAATTTCAATGGTCCTGGATCAATATATGACCAAGTCATCATCAAAGAGTGCCTAAAACTGTGAAAAACATAAAGTACGAAAAAAAATGCTTGAAAAACACATTATGCTCAGGCTACAGACATAAAAAGGGTACAAAAATAGATAACTGGAGGGGGGATACGGTATAATGGGGAGTCAATACGTAGGACATAGTTTTATAGAGAAGTTTGGTTAAGTGACCTGTTTTATCTCATCTGTTTTGGTAAGTACACAAGCAACTATATTTGATTAAATGAACGCCTTAATGACATTGAAGAAAACTTACTCTAATTTTGGCCGAGTCACCAGATTCTCCTTTTATTTTACCTCTCTCGAATTCAGTTCCTTCCTCTTTTAGATCCTCGATAATTTATTCCAATTTATCTTTGTGTTCAGTCTAATTTTGTCTTTTAGATATTTGTGCTTTTTTGCTGGTGACTTATTCCCCTCTTGATGGGCTCTACTACAATGCTAATTTGTAGCACTTCAATGATTTTGTGAACATATCATTAAATTTGGTTGTTGCTTAGTTTCTTTACAGAGATATCAGGCTATTATATATTAGGTATTCTGCAATTTCACCAAGCCATCTTTCTCCTTGTTAAGTAGCATATATTCTGTAAAACTATTTAGGAAGGGTAAAAGAACTGTCATTCAAGCATATTTGTTACACTATACACAATGAAGCTCACAATACATCAATGTATAGCTTATTCAGTCATATTGAGAAAGAGTTCAACGATATAAATTACCCTGCTTAGTATCCAACTTCACGGGAACAAATCTTCATTCTTGTAAAGAAACTAAGAAAGGCATAGGAGAAGTACAATATGCTAACAAAACAAAAAGTGAACTACCATTTCCTACACCCATCAAAGACAACTGTGATCTTAATGATGACCGTCGATGACGTATCAAAGACACAAACAGGACTGGATATGTTCCTTGGACCTAAATCTCTACTGAAGCAAACATTTAAAATTCAACAGCTGACTCAAAGAGCTCCATAAAGAGGCATTTGGAAATAGTATGAAGTGCCTATAAGATAAGTTTAAACGAGGCCAAAAGAAATGGATGATTACATTTACATCACAAAAACACTATAAGCTTCAAATAATGCAGGTAAGGTCTGTAAGGGTTCCATAATAGTGGGAGACAATCGAAATTACTTGCCTAATCGCAATAATTTAAATTGAAGATGGTCAGAAGTGGAGGGAAAAAAAACATTCAATTGGAAAAAAGCCCTCCATTTTTTAACAGATAAAATTTAGGAAAAAAAAGCATTATAAGCCGAAAGAATTTTCATTTGTCTAGATAACTTACTGTCCATCAGGTAGCTCATATGGTGTCATCGGAATATTTGAATATGCACTTTCTGTAATTTAGAGAGGGGAGGAAAAAAGAAGTTAGTTCTTGAAGTGGTGAAATATGTCTTCCATAAAAAACATCTTAGCAACTCACAGACGCAAGTCATAGTGGATATCAAAGTCAAAACAGTTCAAGATGCAAAGAGCAGGATCAGATCTTTCCAGAAGGAAAATTGACAGCATAAAATAATGTAACCTTGTAAGCTTTAATTGATGGGATGTTCTTATATTGCTTGGACGGCTCTAAGACTTCATCTGAGCATAAGATCTTTATTTTCGAAAAGTAATGCCAACTTAGATAACTTGTGACAAGCTAATCAATGCACAAAAACATTCACAGCCTTAAAAATCCACTTTACATGTAAATAATTTCTCTCTTTCTCAATGTCAAACCTCCAACTTTTGCAGGAAGATAACTTCTAAAGGACCTTCAAAGTTTATTACAGAAGTATATTAGTAGAATCCGGTAATCATGAGATTATAAAACTACTTTTGTCAGGGTAGAAACTGTGGAATTCATTTACCCATTTTCATTTTGTTCATCATTTACCCGTTTTCATTTTGTCCAAATGATGAACGAACTTCCACCAAGAATCATCAGCAAATAAAGCATATTTCCCTTTACCCAGAAACCTTGCCCACAACAATATAATATTACACAACAATCAAAGATATAATACCATATAGTCATTATAATATTTATTCATTCAGATGTTACAAAAGACCAGTCAATTGAACAAATTTTTCATGAACAGCAAACACAGTCCATCAACAGATCAAATAAGAAACGAGGTAGAAGACAAACCATCATATAGTGTATCTGGAGCGCGACAAACACATTCTTTAATGTCACTGACAATTACCCTCTGTAAAGCAGAACAAGTTGTACCAATTATAACTTGCAATTAAATTAGAGAACATACGGCAAAATGGAAAACCCCTACCTGGCAGTAGAGCTTGTAACTCTCTGTTGTCTTTGGAAAATCAACATCAACTACCTTTGCATTAAAAAAAAAAGAAAAAAGATTGAAAAAATATAGAAATTGCACATAAACAAAAATATTAAATATATTGTTGAAATAAATTTAAAAGCTGACCCGAAAAACAACATCAAAATAAATTTAAAATGAGAAGGAGAAAGGAGAAGCCAATTTGTATCCTATTAGAGGATACGGGCATGATTAAAGTTTGTATTGCTAGTATAATGATGTAGCAAACACTAACACTTAACACATCCAGAAGGAAATATTCACCGGTCCAAAATGAAGAAAATGATCACAGAGAAGCCACCATAGACTTTTACATTGATCCATGTACGATTGCATTGTTGTAAGAGGTCTTGCATATAGAAGAAATGAATTGAAAAGAAAAAAGGAAAGTTTAGATGCGAAGACCATGCAAGGAACAATTCTGCCTCTACTGAGCCCTTAATATAACAGTGTAAAGCTAATTACATTTTAAAAAGCAAAGTCAACCAAAGGCCCCACTTGAATCTCTCTTGGTCATCTTTTATTTAAAGTTAGGCGGAGATATGTGAAAGGAGGAGGGAAAGTACAAATATATCACAATACTAAATCAAGAACATCTTCCTGGAAATCTAATGTATCCACATCTTCAACCAACGTAAATTCAAGAAAGAAGGACTAGCCAACTAAGTCAGACGAAAACTATCTTCAAAGAGGCTCCAATTGTCCTCATCAACAATCAATTCAGCTTGCTGTTCTACATTTATTCTCTATACACAACCTTTTTTGTATGAAAAATGATGAGATTAAAGATGCAATATGGAGAAAAAGAATTGCACAACAATTAGCAAAATCTAAAATTGGAGAGACTTTATCTCTATCTAGTTAGAACTCTTTTCATTATTAGAGGATAATATTGATATAATATAGGTCACTCTCTAGATACAACATCATGATAATATAATAATAGGTCACTGCCTAAGGTACAATATCTATATTCTATATTAAATCCGAACACACTTACCCTACGTGTCACCCTCTCCTTAAATCTATGAGCTTCAACAAATCATATTATTTACAAATCAAATCATACATTTACTATACCTTATTATATATAACATATGTCTTCTTTTTAAAACTATCTATTTTTAAGTAACAGTAAATATATCATACAAATATCTTTGATAAATCATAAAAAACAATTGAAGAAAATTACTATTTTAATATTCACGACTTCAGTATTATATTATTGTATTATTTCACAACAACTATATCATTCTCCTCTTATTAATTATATTGTAAATTTATTATGCATTATCTTATCGTATTGTAGTAAAATATAAGAGTTGTTTATCAATCAATAATTAGTGACTAGAATACTTATTTGATCAATAAAAATTATTAATAAAAAGATTCTCCCTACATAAATTATGCTAAAAATATTTGATTATTGTTTTAAATATCTATTCTAAAACAAGAATATAGAGCTAAAATCACAGATCACCGATGATATGAAATAGAGAGTATTAGTTAAGGTTCGAATACCTGGAACTCGCCTGGCCTTATTTCCTTTCTTTTAAAGGAGTACCTAGGTTTTATCTGCAGAATTGGAAACATGTTAGATGCATAAAATATAATGGAAAAGAAGGCATTTGATGGATGATAAGCCCCATATTTCCAGGAACTAAATTCTGGACTGTCACTCTAAACTGAGAGAAATTCTAAGTCGTCCAGACAGATATCGGAAATCAAACTCAAAAGTATATAATGACAATAGACAATAGTCCTGTCGAATCTTACAACAATGCCTTTGCTCTCCAAGCTCTTCATCAAGCAATCACTCAGGAATTCTCCTCCAATTGGAGAAGACAAAACAGCCTGGATGCATGAATAATAAACATTTCAATGGAAAGGAGAGAAACCGGAGTATCCATAGAAAAAAGGTAGGGTATTCATTCTCCTTTTAGAATTATGATGTACTAGTCAGACCAAGTGGCATTTAGCTCATAATTGTTCAACACTCCGAAAAAGTCAACAGACATGAAAAGAATATAAGATGTACCTTTTGAAGAACATAACCATCATGAACTGGAGCAACAGTGGTTGATCCACCCCCACTGTAACAATTTTGTAGATACAATCATATTTGATAACAAGATTTAAGAAACTAAACATGTAAATGAATAGATCACAAACCCCGGTTGAAACTTCTTTGTTCCTATATGAAGATCCAAGGTAATATATCCAATGAACAATCACGATGAAACCAGAAAAAGTCTATCAGGTATAAGAAATTACCTATCAACAACCAGAGAAGTAGCTCGTCCTGATGCAAAAGATGTTAGCACCTGGAAGTGTAGATAGTTCACTCATTTAAAGCATCTCAACAAATAGATAATTATATAACCAAGAAAAAAGAGAAGATGTGCATTAAGACAGGGAACATATCCACAAGTAGAAATGGAAAAACATACAGCATTTTTGGCCAGGAATAATGCAGGCACTTTGTATTTTTCAAACATTAGCTCCACAGCCCTGTTCAATTTAAAGACATGAAGCAAACCCAAATGAAACCTGAGTTCAAGATAGACACGTTTTTAATAGGAATAAACAGCAACATGACTTCTGCAATCACCAACTCCAATCACCCAGAAAACTTGAAAAAATAAAAAGAGAACTTATTGGAGTTTGCCATTTTCCATTTAGTAGAACTGCAAGAGGGGCACTAGACGAAAATTAAGAAACGAGATGACCGGATGAGGATGGATAGAAGACTCCATACTATGTAACTGTAACTCTTTCTTTACGGGTAAAGAATGACATGATAAGAAGAAAAAAAACAGAATAAAACATATTAGCAATACAAAACCCATGGTCAACAATGAAGAAAAAGTGGTAATCCATGTACCCATTCTGAGAAACATCATGCAGAAAGTAATCAACTCTTAGAATAGTTATAGTGGCAAACACTATTCCCTTATATAATAAATCCTGAGTGCAAGTTTGTTAGAGAAAAATTATTTGTTGGTGAAGCTTCCAAGTCCATTGATATGAAGCGCATCTGAAACATGGAGAGGTCACATAATCAACCATGACCTGGAGGGATGTAGAGATAGCAGCATGGCAACTGAATTAGAAAACAAGATTGCCACCATTGGCTAGCAGTGTTTACAGTGACCTTGCTAAGCTAGAGCATCCATGAAGAAAGTTCTATGGTGAAAAGGTGGAACTTACAATGAAAATTGACAGTATACTCCCTAGGGTAAGAGCTACTATGCACTACCCCCGCCCATTTCCTGCAATACTATGTCCAGCTCCCATAAAGGTCATAGTCACATCAATTCTAAACTTCCCATGCAACTAGCACAGCAAGAATTTATGGAGAGATTGAGTATTACATTTAACAACACATAATAAAACATGAGGCTCCAATAACCAACCAATTATATAAATGAAGCATAACAAATCAGTTTACCAGAGTTCTTGAGAATATAATGTAGAAATGTAGCATCATATATATCCTAACATGATTTTCTCGAAGACAAATCTATCACTAAAATTGTAAAATCAAAAATAAAGAAAAAGGGAAAATGTGTATAAGGATTGATTATAAATAATTAGAGAAGATGGTGCAAAATAATGAACTAGAAAGTGCAACCAAAAGCTCCCTCTAACCTTTCTCTCTGCTGTTGTGTATTTATGGATGGTTCTGATAGCAACATTGGATGCTCCTTAGGATCAATCAAGAGACACTCCCTAACAAGAACAAATACAAAATTATTTAGAGCATAGATATTAATATAGCTTATTAGAAAGATAGAAAATTGTGCGGGAAATGCAAAAGTTACAAAGAAACTGCAAAAATATAGAAGAATCTACAAAAGATGTAAAGAATCGATCACTTTGTTATCAGCCTATAAGGGAGGCAAAGTAAATTTCAATAATTGACTATTAGTTTAATAGTGAGGTCATTTTCCTTCATTTTTTTACCGTGTAAGGTAACAAAATAACTCAAAGGTGATCCACAATTGGGTGGTCATCCTAGTCATAGGTACATTACACATATTACTATCCTCTTATTGTTGTGTGTTTCTGTCTACGTTTAATTAAGAGAGAAAAATGAAGCAACTAAATACAAAAACACAAAAAGGCTGCACAGAAAGAACAAAAGTTGAAAAATTAGATTTACATTGTAGACACAAAAACCAAGATTATAAAGATTCCAATTCAACTACAAATGAAAAGGCAATAAAAGCACCAGCAAAATGAATACAAAAATGAATCTAGCTTGGTGAGATGATCTTATAACATACTTCTTCCAATCAAGTATATGAGGCATTTTAATCTTTACAATTTGATCAAGTATATAGGGCGTTTTACATTTTCAAGATGCTGACTTACGAGAATTATCAATTTGTGTTGTTGTTTTTTCACTCTTTACTATCCATTGATTACTTGTGAAGGATGGTGATGATTAACAAGTGGTGAATTGAAGAAAAAACAGATACAAAAGTACATTTTTTTAGTTATTTAATACGGTTATTAAAAGCTGTGTTGAATACTAAAATGCCTTATATATATGATTCAAGGGGATAACCCAGTGTGATCCGGATAAGAACTAGTGTTAAGCAGATGTACGAAAGGATGGAGGCATCAACACGACAATGTATCATCTCCTGATTGTTTTCTTAACTAACCCAAAACAAGAGATCATTATGTGCTCTACCGCCGTATCATATCCACCATAGACAAACACAAACATGCACACTATAGGTCAAAAAATGCGGAAAGGGCCGAGCAAAAGGAGAGAATAGAAATATGAACACAGGTCTTCTATTTAGAAAGACTAAACATATGGTTCGGCAAAAGTGACTAAGAAAATATGTCACTTTTGTGTGACCAGGCCTTCCAAAACTGGTATATAGAGGAACAGAGGCCAGAAATTCAAATGTGATAAGAAGATAATCATACAAAGATTTACGAAAGAATTATCTGCATGAATCATCTCATTTTATTATCATGCTATAAACATACAGAATTAAGAATGGAGACAACAAAGAAATTCTCAACCTATTCATCTATTTAGGAAGTGTCTTGTATGACATGAAATATCTTTTTCTCCACAAAATTATTTTTCAGAATAGAGAAATTGTAGAGTTATAGAATCTGATCGCCGGTACATCACGATGAATCACCCAAAACTGAAGGTCACTCATTACTACATTCCATCTAAGCCTACTTGATTCATAATCATAAAGAAGTTGAAACTTGTTGATATCATGCGTATACATGGCTGATACCCATATACAGCTCAAGATTAGAGGCAACATTTTTATGCACACAGCAACTTTTTTTCGTGCCACCCTCTGGTAACTTGAAGCAAGGCATAAACTAATAATTCATCAACCCGCAACAAAAGTTTGGTATCGAGGAGGGGGAGGGAAATATAGGCTTAGCATCTGTAATGACCTGAAAGCATGGTCCCATATGCTGTCAACAATATCCCAGTCCGCAACTACTCCATCCTTGAATGGTGATAACACCTAACAAAAATGAAAACAACAATAAGAGCTCTAGCATTAGCTAAATACATGGCTTCTTCTAGTTTAATCAATTCTTCGTGAATGGAAAATCCAAGTTTCACTATTTGTCACAAAAATCTCAAGCCAGAATGGAAAACTTAGATGACTTGCCTCCATATTGTCACGTCTATATCCCATAGCCTGTGATCCTACATATAATTTGCGCTTCTCTTTTACTTTCTCTGAGTCACCTGTTTTCGCACTGCTGTTAGAATCTGGAGCAGATCCTGAATTTTGATCAGGATTATTAGGCTCGTCCACTTCCATTTGATCAATCGATCCAACAACCTTAGACAAGCATTCACCCAAAAACGATATCAGGAATTACCCAGGGCAACAAATGATGACAAACTAAAATGTGTCAATAGATATCATTCCAGCTAACCAAGAAAAAATGCAGACTAAAGAGCCAAACCATTTAACAAAAAACTAAAGGAACAAGAATTTTCTTGTAGACACTTTCCAGATCGACTGACATGCAAACAAATAGAGAGGCTTACTCCTAGTATCATCTCATTGATCATTGATTAACTGCTACGTACATTTGTCAAAAAGATTGATATGTACATTTATACAAAATAAGTCAAAAAAGTTTTCCAGTGGATTGTTAGGAGTGTAAAGGCCATAAGAAATTGGCCATATAATCAGTCAGAATTCAGAAGTTGTTTCCACAATTGTCAAATACTGAAATCTCAATCTCTTATAAAACTCAATAGGAGTGTGCAGGACCACAGATAGTAAATCCTGCGTTTCCATAACTTGTAGCTGGCAAACAGCTAAATTTATCATCCACATTGCACTTAAAAGTATGGTTATCATTGATTACATGATCCTAAGCAACAATATATATTTTCAACCACGAGAAGCACCAATTTTTTTTTTTAATTTAACTTAAAAAGCTCACCTTTATCAGTTCTCACTCATAACACAGACCGAGTAAAGCGTTAAAACAACAAAAAAATGAAGCTTAGAATCACACTAAAACATTCCAAACCCTCCCCTAAACTCTCCCATTCCACATTATGTTTTCCCTAAAGCCCCACAAGAGGCTTCGAAATTGCAAAATAAAAAGCAGATTTAACTTAAACTATATAGGAAGGAGAGAATGCCAGAAAGAAAAAACAAGAAGTGGCAGCAAGAAGTGAAGAGGAGCTTACAGAAGGGAAAACAGCTTTGGGAGCATCCTCGCCAGCATAGCCAGCCTTGCAGGTATGCGAACCTAGGTCTAGCACAATCGCCGATACTTCATCTGTTTATCAACAAAGAAATTCGAGAAGCGGGACAAATTTTCTCAGTCGAATGTCGAACATTGTTCGTGCGTAGATAGCAAGTAGGGTTCGGAAAGGGGGAAATTGAAGGTTTAAACCAGTAGTATAGTGGTAGTAGCAACTCACCACCGCCATACATGGTCGCTTGGCTGCTCTGAAAATCCCCGCTTCTCTCTGTCGCAACTTGCTCTTCGATTCTGTGTAGGTGAATTTGCGCGCGCGACTGAGTTCTTCGGGGATGAAGGATAAAACGCCGGAGAGATTAGAGGGCTTTAGGTGGGTTTTGATGGGTAATTCTGATTTGGATTCACGAGTTTCGAACCAGTTAACCTTGGGCCTGATACATCTTACTTGGGGTTAATATTTTGGATTTTTTTCTTTTGATGTCCGGTTTGTACTATTTTTTTTTTTGGAAATTAAACAACCTAAAATTAATATTTAATATAACTATAAACATTCGACCCCAAATAATATCAACCTTAAAAAAATATTAGCACCAAAAATAATATGTCTTACTTTTCAGGCAAAATTAGTAACTCCGGCGATGATGTTAGGGTGGGCAAAACCAATCCGATCCGTCGGTCCGGTCCGAAAAATCCGTCGACCCGATCCGGAAAAACCCGATATTTAAGTATCCGTTTTGATCCGATCCGAATCCGATCCGATCCGGAAGATTTTCCCGAATCATCGGATCGGATACGGATCGGGATTTTAGGCATCCGGATATCCACGGATACCCGGATAAACAACGGATATCCGCGGATATCCGGATAATCCCGGATATCCGGATATTCACGGATCACCGGATATTCACGGATCACCGGATATTCGCGGATCATCGGATCGTCTCGGGTCACCGGATATCTAGATAGCTCCGGATCGCCGGATATCCAGATAGTCGCGGATCACTATATATTCCCGGATATCCGGCTATTAAAAAATTTATTATAATTTTAAATGTATATGTTTTAGGAAGGATAAGTCAAGATTGTATATTACAATTATGTACTAATATTTATATTTAAAAATATATTAAATGGGAAAATATTTGAGTTAGGCAAAATAATAAATTTAATAATGTGCATACTTAGCTACTTTATATCACTATGTAATTTTGTATTAATATTTATATTTGACATATATTACAATATACATGGTAAACTATTTTAGTTAATCAAAGTAATGAATTGATAATATTTTTTATAACTTTATACGTACTCACGTAGTCACATTGATCTCATTTAATTTAATTAAACATATATACATCTATAATATATACAACATTGTACATACTCATATATTCATACCTTTCGGAATAAGTACTCATAATAATTTTTGGATTATAAATTGATCTCATTATACGATATATCTTTTTATAAATACGATTATAAGTTGGTCTTAATAATAATATTTTATAAAAATTTTGTCTCATTTGAATGAACAAATGTTCATAATAATATTTTATTATAGGTTGGTCTCATTTTAAGATTATGATTCTTATAAATATGATTATAAGTTGATCTTAATAATAATATTTTATTAGAAATTGATCTCATTTAAATGAACAAATGTTAATAATAATCTTTAATTATAAATTAGTCCTATTTTCAGATATAGATTTATATAAATATGATTATAAGTTGGTTTCAATAATAATAATCTATTATTATAAGTTGATCTCATTTAAATGAACAAATGTTCATAATATTTTTTTAATTATAAGTTGATCTCATTATAAGACATAAGTTTTATAAGATTGTCTCAATAATAATCTTTTAATATAAGTTGATCTCATTTATATGAACAAATGTCCATAATAATATTTTATTATGAGTTGATCTCATTGTAAGATATATATTTTTATAAGTTGCTTTCAATAATAATCTTTTATTAAAAGTTGATATCATCTAAATGAATAAATATTCATAATAATCTTTTATTATAAGTTGATCTCATTGTAAGGTATATGTTTTTATAAGTTGATCTCAACAATAATCTTTTAGTAGAAACTGGTCTCATTTAAAATAACAAATGTTCACAATGATCTTTTATTATAATTTGATCTCATTGTAAGATATATATTTTATAAGATGGTCTCAATAATAATCTCTATTAGAAGTTAATCTCATTTAAATGAACAAATGTCCATAATAATCATCATAAGTTGATCTCTTTGTAAGATACATATTTTTATAACTTGGTCTCAATAATAATGTTTTATTAGAAGTTGGTCTTATTTAAATGAACAAATAATGATAATAATGAAAATTGTAAAAACATACATATAATAAATTTTATCATAAGGTTGTACAAACATTATTAAATAATATAGGTCTATAACGAGCATTTTAATTTCAATTCTTATCCCCCTATTAAAGATAAGATATGTGGTAAATGTCCATAATAATCTTTTTATCATAAGGTTGTAAAAACATTATTATATTATAACATGGTTAAAAGAGTTAAACATACATATAATAAATTTTGATTCAAATAAGATTTCACTATAATTTTAAAAATTCATATTTATATATTATAATTTACTATGCATATTAAATAATATAGGTCTATAATGAGTTTTTTAATTTCAACTCTTATCACTCTATTAAAGATAAAATATGTGGTAAAGTCTTAATATAAGTTTCTCATTATTATAAATAATGATCATAATGAAAATTGTAATTTGAGTAAAAAAAATTTGGCACAATAACTTTTCGAAAAGGCTTCTATAGAAAATAACATAAATAAATTTAGATCCAAATAAAATTGACTTTTCTACTTTAATTCTACAAATTATTTTTAAAAAAAATTGAAAATAACTTTTGGTTTAACTTCCCGTTTATTGTACAAGATTACAAGTACAAAATTGCATCTATAGTTTATATAATGATGTTTTATAAGTCTAACTATTTTAACCATGTTAGCCATAAGATTTGTGTTAAATTCTTAAAAATAAGTTTTTGAATAATACAAGTAATGATGATTTTGATAACTATAACTTTAGTCATTTTTTTTTCTTAGCAAATCAACCTTTTATTAGAAGATCGTCTCATTTAATGAAACCGCCTAGATATATATACACATATATGTATGTGTTGTAACACCCCGAATCCGCGGGACTCGGGGTGCTATGGATTGGGACCTCACAATGGGTCCCGACCCTTAGCTTGACAACAATTTCACCGGATCTTGCAACAAGACACAAATAAAGGCAAAACCGAAATACAATTTTATGCAAATAATATGATCCCGGGAAACAACAAACGACAAACTTCAGCCGAGTTCTCAACTCCAAAGACTCGAACATCAAATACATAACAACATAAAAAAACAATACCCAAACACGACTCCAAACAAAACCCTTCCTAAAATGTACGGAACCCCGGCTGCCCACTTTTCCGGATCTCTCGGCCACATTCCTAACCTGCAAGGCAATCTAGCTCATATTCGAAGCATTAGAATCAATGGGAAAGGCACAAACACAAGTAAATCATCATAAACACACAACATACTCAAAAGCATATCAATCCGGTTTATTATCTTTATTATTATTAAGTCATATCCCGTTCTAATTCAACTTCTTTTGTGACACGAGAATCTCCCCAAACTCTCCTCAGTCCCCATTTCTGGCATGGAACGGTACGGATGCCTCCGACCGTCTAACCAGCACGGCTAGTCGCCAAGAACCTCCTAGCTCTACGCAAGAGCTAGACAGTGATGTCACCGCCCGTTATCATACACTTGGGCCAAATAATATAAAGGTCGGTAATCCTAATTCCGGTTTAGTTGTTATAAACAATAAACAATAAACACAAACCACCAAACACACATCAATGCTAATACAAGGAATACGAGTTAAGTAAGTCCGGAGACTTACCTCGTCACCACACTCAACTCACGACACTCTCGCTTCCTTAGGGAGGAAGCCCATAACCTACTCACAAGAAAACAACTATATCAACAACAACTCACTCGCAATAGAAGTCTTAGACTTCTATACAAATGATCTACGAAAGACCATTTGACTCTCAATTCTAAAACCGCATCCTAGAATCCCTCATGCTCACATCACACTCAACACAAGCTAGAAATCCTTAGACTTCTAAACCCTCGGATCTCGCAAGATCATAACTCACAACGCAACTAGGATAAGCCAAACCTAAACTCCAAAATCCCACAAGATCATACAACCCCACCTCGAGCCTCAAAACGCTCACAAGATCAACCATATAACTTAAAGCCTTATAACAACCTCACAAGATAACCAACACCTCAAGCTTATAATCAACATCAATCCATCAAACAATATCAAATTCTCAAAACTCACCTAAGGTTCAAAGCCACTACTTGGCATTAACTCTAAGTTATGATAGATCCATCCTAGCATGATACTAAAACTTGTAACACCCCAAATTTTTAGAACTCGGGACATTACTGGTTAGGACCTCACAATGGGTCCCGACCTCAGTTTGACAACAATATTACTAGGATCTTGCAACAAGACACAAAATAAGGAAAACAGAAATTCATAAAAATAGTATTTTAAAGTAATGAATGCAACACGGTCTAGTAGCCTAAAGTACTTAAACAAAGGAAACGAACAATTGTCTTAACCAAAAGAAGGAAAGACAAACACAACCCAACCCCCACTCTAAGGAGTACGGAGACCCGGCTGACCACTACTTCCGGATCACTCAGCTGCTGGTCTAACCTGCGGTAAATCTAAAAACACAACAAGAGAAACCATTAGCTAGTTATCTAAATATTAGAATAATAATAGTAGCACACACACACATAAAAATATAAACACCCATCATGCTTTCAAACAAGTCCATTTTATTATCTTGAGTTAAGTTACTCTTTCACGCTAATGATACTTATTTTGTGACACGAGGGATTCCCAAACCTCGCCTCCGCTCCCGTGTAACCATCAGGAATGGATCCGATGCATCTCACCTTGTACCTGCCTGGTCTGGGTATAGAGAACCTCCCAGTCTCCTGTCAGAGTTGGGCAGTGATGTCACAACCCGTTATACATACACTTAGGCTTTAAACATAATAACAACGGTCGTCCTAGCAAGTTATTATTATTAAAACACGCACATAGCACACACAACCACTATCACTCAACTAATATCCAGAAACTGGCTAAGTAAATCGTAAGGACTTACCTGAGTCAAAACACACTCTAACACGTCTCAAACAGTCCGTACTCGTGGTAACTCAAACGCCTGTCAAATAAGGCATGTGGATCAAAATCACATCCAGATGTCCAACCTCATGCTAAGGAATTACGGAAAAAGTTTCTTACGGTAAAAGACCATTTTACCCTCAGTGCCGAAGATTCTCAAGTTTATTCATACCTTCTAATTCCTTTTAGAACTTGTTTCTATACTTTGTGTCTCTCGGTTAGCTACTTATATGTCATAAGTTCAAACTTGAATCCACTCGAAAAAGAATAACACTCTTCCTCCTTCCCGGTTACCATCTACTCTACTACATATTTTATCCGTACTATACACTTTAACCTTTCTCCTCAACTCACTTATTTAATTATGTAACTATTCGGTACTCATATATATATATATATATCTACATTTTTATTATTTCTCATCTCGTACGGATATGTGTACACTTACGTTATGAGTATATATATTCTTATGTACATTTATATATAAGTCCCGAAACTCCAACCTATTCATATATATATTTATATCTCATTTATATCTTACTCACGTTTTTATTATTTTTGCAAAGCACTGTGGTGCAAATATATATATATATACACATTTATACACTATACTTGTACATATATATATATATATATATATATATATATATATATATATATATATATATATATATATATATATATATCTTTCATACTCCTCCTGTACACATTTATATACGTATAGTTCCGCACTCTTATACACATATGGGTCTAGACTCAACACAACAAATTATCGGAAAGGTCCAAACGGCTCGGTTAGCTCAGTACCACCGCAGCGGAGAAAAGAGAAGAAAGGAGCCTTACCGGCGTCACAGTCCGGCAGGGATGCCCTGGTGTTAAGGTGTCTGCAGTCACGGCGGCGGCTCCTAGCGGTCCTCTCTTCCGGCTGGTTCTGGTTCGTTCTTCTCGGCGCAGGAGGGTGGCGAAGAAGCGGTACCCTGGCCTCTCGATGTACGTTGTAACACCCCAAATTCTCCGAACTCGAGACATTACTGGTTAGGACCTCACAATGGGTCCCGACCTCAGTTTGACAACAACATTACTAGGATCTTGCAACAAGACACAAATAAAGAAACCGAAATTCATAAAATAGTATTTTTAGGGTAATGAATGCAACATTGTCTAGCAGCCAAAAGTACTTAAACAAAAGAAACGAACAACTGTCTTAACTAAAAGAAAGAAAAGACAAACACAACTCCAACCCCCCCTCTAAGGAGTACGGAGACCCGGCTGACCACTACTTCCGGATCACTCAGCTGCTGGTCTAACCTACGGTAACTCTAAAACACAACAAGAGGAACCGTTAGCTAGTTATCTAAATGTTAGCCGAATAATAGCAGCACAAACACACACATAAAAATATAAACACCCATCATGCTTTCAAACAAGTCCGTTTTATTATCTTGAGTTAAGTTACTCTTTCACGCTAATGATACTTATTTTGTGACACGAGGGATTCCCAAACCTCGCCTCCGCCTCCGTGTAACCATCAGGAATGGATCCGATGCATCTCACCTTGTACCTGCCTGGTCTGGGTATAGAGAACCTCCCAGTCTCCTGTCAGAGCTGGGCAGTGATGTCACGGCCCGTTATACATACACTTGGGCCTTAAACATAATAATAAGTAAGTCGCAAGGACTAATATCCAGAAACTGGCTAAGTAAGTCGCAAGGACTTACCTGAGTCAAAAACACTCTAACACTCCTCAAATAGTCCGTACTCGTGGTAACTCAAGCGCCTGTCAATTAAGGCATGTGTATCAAAATCACATCTCGATGTCCAACCTCATGCGAAGGAATTACGAAAAAAAATTCTCATACGGTGAAAGACCGTTTTACCCTTAGTGCCGATAATTCTCTGAGCCACTTCTTGACTTCTAATATTTCTTTTTGAACGCTTTTCAAATATCTGATTACTCCAGAACGGTTTACTAAAGGTCATAATATTAATCTCATCCACTCGTCATCTAGAACCACATTCATTCATTCTCGGTATTATCTAATCTTATATATATCTATATATATACATACTTATGTGCATACTAATTTTCCTTCCAATTCTATAAATCCGTCACTCCTAGGTATTTATACATATATATATATATATATAGCCACATACTTATTATTTTCACTAACTCACACTCATATGTATACTTTTATTTCATATAATATATATACATATATATATATATATATATATATATATATATATACGTATTTTTGTATACTCGGCATACACTCTCTTATATAAGCTCACACAACCGCTCTTACTAACCTACCGTATTTCATCCCGTATCACTTTCAATCTATGATTTATTATATGTATTCAATTCAATCTTATATGTTTTCCATCTCGAATATATATATACCTATACACTCTCGAAATCTAACTCACATACATACATGTATTATAACTCGGTTTTATTCATGTCTATTCATAGTTTTATGCAGGTTCATTCACAATTTTATGCAGGTCCATTCACAATTTTATGCAGGTCCATTCACAGCCTATTCACGCAGAACAGGAAGAGGAGGTCGGAGCAGACTCTTACCGGGCTGCAGTCCGGCGTCCTCCCTGGTGTCGGCTGTCCACGGCGGATATGACAGAGGCGACGATGTGCGGTGGTGGCAACGTCCTGGGTGGTCGGAGCGAAGGTGCGGAGCCGCTGCAGAAAAGCCGGAGGCTGCGGTGAGTCTCGCGCAACAGAGGTGAGGAGAGAATAACGACGAGGGGAAGGAGAGCGGCACTTACCGGAGTTGACGGAGGCGCTGGCTTGCGTGGTCGTTGCGAACGACGACCGGCTCGGAGGTAGCGCGGCGGTCAGCGATGAAGGGAGGTGGCGTTGTCTTCGGACCTGCTGTAGTAGTCAGCGGTGGGTGAGTTTCGGAACCGCGCAGGACGTAGAGAAGGGACGGAAAGAGAAGAGGGCGCGTCTTACCGGACTTATGGCGGCGAGCGGCGGGAGCGGCGGTTGCAGGAAGTCCGGCGGCAGCGCAAGGTTGCTGATGTGCAGTTGGTTTGCGAGAAGAAAGCAACACAAGCGGCAACAGGAGGGGTTAGAAGGGAGGGTAATTAGCGGATTAGGTTAAGAGGGATTAGGGTTAGGATTTAATTAGGAGGTGAGTTGATGATTGGGCCTCACAGTGGCCCACATCCGGCCCGCTTTCTTATTAGCACGGAATAGGAACTCGTTACTCGCTCGGATTCTAGTTAGGTACGTAAAGTTATATAATACGGAATTAAATTCCGTATTATTTTTATTGTTATTATTTTTATTTTAAGGTGTGTACTTTATTTCCGATTATAAGTTTTTGTCATTTTATGTGAATTAATGTCACAAAAATGATAGAGATAACACTCGTTTTAATTTTATTTTAATTTATGTATTTATTTATTCAAGATTGACGTTTCAAAAAATCGGTTAAATTCAGGTTTAACGGAGTCTCAAAATTCCGGTTATTACAGACGTCCACTGCAGAAATTGTAACCGTGGTCTCTACTGGTTACTAAACCGATTACAGAAGGCGGAAGGAAAGGAGGGAGAAGGGAGGCGGTCTCACCCACTGCAGCGGCGGAGGAAAGCTCGGCGGCACTGGTGGTTGACGACATGGTGGAACAATCCCGACGCTGTTGCGCTACTGGCTCGAGGCGACGACTGCAAGGGCGAGAGAGGCGTCGTCGCAGTGACAACAAAGCGAGGGAAGACCCTGCTAGGGCTGATGTCGCCGACGAACAGGGAAGGCGGACGAGGCGTGGTGGCGGCTCGATCCTGCGTTGCGTGTGCCTGCTGTGCATTTGTTCAGCGATGGTGAGGGGAAGACGGCAATAGAACGTGAGGAGGTTTAGAAGTAGATTAGGTTAGCGTAATTAATTAGGTTAAGTTAGGGTTATGATTAATTTATGGGATGGGCTGATGGGCTTGATAATTGGGCCTAGTAATGGGTCACATCCGGCCTGCCCCCGCATAAAATAAGGATACGAAAACTCGTTACCCGTTCCGGATTTCCGGTTATGTGCGGGAATCTATATACTACGGAATTATATTTTGTATTATATAAATTATTATTTTATTTTAAAAGTGCGTAAACTATTTCCGGTTACGAAGTTTCATCATTTTGTGTGAATTAAGGTCACATAAAATGATAGAACTTAAACTCGTTTTATTTTATTTATTTATTTAAGATTAATGTATCGGAATTCGTAACTCGGTTAAATTCAGGTTTAACGGAGTTTAAAATTTTCGGTTATTACATCAGTGCCCTCTTAAAAGAAGTTTCGTCCCGAAACTTAGAATTATTCTTCAAATCAAAAATTTTCGGTTATATTCTGTTTTCTCAACATTGTCATTTTCTACCATGCAACTACTCACACATCATAGTCAGACGTATATCACATAAAACGTAAACACCCAAACCAATATAAAAACATGAATGGTCAAACAACACAACATCCGAGTACTAACTCGTCAATACAGGAGTAACCTCTAATCCCGCAAGGAACTCGGGATAGTTACGTCTAATACTCTCCTCTCATAAACCACTGGATCCGCAACATAGGTATCTCCTTGGACCGCAGACGTCTAGTATTGCGCTCCAAAACAGCTACGGTACTCTACAAAGGTATGATCGGGCTCAACTATCAGATCCTCATGGCTGATGACGTGTCTTAGATCCGTGATGTACTCTCTCAACTGAGACACATGGAAGACCGGATGAACACCCTCTAGTCTCGACGGTAAAACTTATTTGTAGGCCACCTCTCCAACTCTCTCTAAGATCTCAAAAGGTCCGACATATCGGGAACTCAGCTGCCCCTTAATGCCGAAACGCCTGGCTCCCTTCGTAGGTGACACTCTCAGCCACACCTGAGCACCCACTCTAAACTCCAAAGGTCGACGCCTTTTGTCGGCGTAGGACTTCTGACGACTCTGAGCTGCTAACATCCGCTCTCGGACTAGGGCAATCCGAGCGATGTCATCCTGTATCTAATCTGGAGCTACTCCATCAGCTCTGATGGCTCATCCCACATAAGGGCGTACGACATCTCTACCCGTACAAAGCCGCATAGGGAGCCATCCCAACAGACGCGTGCCCTCTGTTATTATACGAAAACTCTACTAGTGGGAGATGATCTGACCATACCTGTCCCCAATCTAGTACACACGCCCGCAACCTGTCCTCTAAGGTCTGAATGGTCCTTTCAAACTGACCGTCTGTTTGTGGGTGATAGGCAGTGGTAAAGTGGAGACTCGTTCCCAAAGCAGTATGCACCTGCTGCCAAAATCTCGAGGTAAAACGTCCATCTCTGTCAGAGACGATAGTCCTCGGTACCCCGTGGAGTCTCACAATGTGTCTGGTGAACTCCTCAACTAGACGACTTACCGGCCACATTTCCTTAATCGGAATGAAACGTGCGGTCTTCGTCAGACGGTCTACTACTACCCAAGTAGCATCAAAACCTCTGCTGAGCCTCAATCCGATGACAAAGTCCATAGATATATCCTCCCACTTCCACTGTGGTACTGGAAGTGGGTGGAGATCTCCTCCAAACCTACGATGCTAAATCTTGACCTGTTGGCAGGTCGCACACTGAGCTACATACCGAGTCACATCGGACTTCAAACCACCCCACCAGAAGGATCGTCTCACATCCCTGTACATCTTACTCGTTCCAAGATGTACTGAGTATGGGTAGCATGAGCCTCACCTAATATCCTCTGTCTCAACTCACTGTCTCGAGACATCCTGTCTCAGATCCTGGTCAAAGTCGGGCAAGTCTCCTGCTTCTGTCGGATCTCATCCAACAGATCAAGAAGTAACTCCAAGGTAGCCAACTGACTATCAGTATCGGGAAAGTGAATCTCTATCTCCAACCAAGACAAGTCTCTCTGCAACGGTGGCTGTACTGTCAACCGGGCTATCGCCCTCTCCCTAGGCGTCTTCCGGCTCAAAGCATCAGCTACTACATTCGCCTTTCCGGGGTGGTAGAGAATCTCAAGGTCGACGTCTTTGATCAACTCTAACCACTGCCTCTGGCGGTTATTCAACTCCCGCTGAGTGAATATATACTTCAGACTCTCATGGTCTGTGAAAATCTGACATGTTGCCCCATAGAGATAGTGACGTCAGATCCTAAGAGCATGGACTACTGCAGCTAACTCTAGGTCGTGTGTGGGGTAGTTCTCCTCATACGTCTTCAACTGTCGAGACGTATAGGCTATGACCTTACCCCTCTGCATTCAAAACACACCCCAAGCCTAGCTTGGATGCGTCACTGTATACAACAAAATCATTTGTACCCTCAGGCTGTGCC
This sequence comes from Fagopyrum homotropicum, assembly GCA_033239125.1. Taxonomy (NCBI): domain Eukaryota; kingdom Viridiplantae; phylum Streptophyta; class Magnoliopsida; order Caryophyllales; family Polygonaceae; genus Fagopyrum; species Fagopyrum homotropicum. Next base: position 145,994,884 of record BSWB01000002.1, read on the forward strand.
AAAATTGGAGCGGATGTCAATCTCCTCTTCAGGTCCTCAAAACTCTGCTGACACGGCTCAGACCAGACAAACCGAGTAGTCTTCCTTAGAAGGCAAGTAAGTGGTCGGGCAATCAAGGGGAACCCTTCCACAAACCGGCGGTAGTAACTTGCTAAACCTAGAAAGCTGCGAACCTCCTTAACATTCTTAGGAGGTGCCAAGAAGATACTGACTCTATCTTCGTCAGGTCGACTTTAATACCCTCAGTAGTCACCACGTGGTCTAGGAAAGCCACCTCTGACATCCAAAACTCACACTGGGATAGCTTAGCATACAACTAGCTATCCTGCAGAATCTGCAATACTGTCCTTAAGTGTCCGGCATGCTCCTCTCGACTCCTCGAGTTAACTAGGATGTCGTCAAAGAAGACCACTACAAACTGGTCTAAGAAGTCAATGAATATCCCATTCATCAACTCCATGAACACCTCTGGTGTATTAGTGAGCCCAAATGGCATCACTATGATTCATAATGGCTATACCTAGTCCGGAATGCCGTCTTAGGTATATCTTGATCTCTCACCCTTAACTGGTGGTAACCTGACCTCAAGTCTATCCTCGAAAACACAGACGCCCCATGCAACTGATCCAACAAATCATCTATGCACGGCAATGGTTACTTGTTCTTGATGGTGACTTTATTCAGTTCTCAGTAGTCTATGCACAACCTCATCGATCCGTCCTTCTCCTTCACAATTAATACTGGCGCACCCCAAGGAGACACACTAGGGCGTATGAAACCCTTCTCTGATAGCTCCTCTAACTGCTTCTTCAGCTCAAGCAGCTCTATCGGTGCCATATGGTACAGAGCCTTCGAGATCGGTCTCGTGCTCGGCTCCAAGTCAATGCTGAAATCAACGCTCCTCTGTGGGGGTAATCCTGGCAGGTCGTCACTGAATACCTCTGCAAACTCACATGCAACAGGTATCTCCTCTATGGTCAGGCTCTTGCTTTCCTTCATGGCATAATACCAGAAGGCCTCACAACAATTCTTTTTATATCATTACTGATATAAGGGGTCATTTCGGACCGTCAATTCTCTTTAGAGTTACTGACTTGAACTTATTCAGTGTTACTAGCACTCGTATTGATTGGCTCCACAGTTGCCGCAATTGGTCGCTTTAAGGATTCCTCCTCATGTCAATAAAGTTCTTTTGTAACTCTGTAGTTATTCTCATTATTTGGCAACCAGTCACCACTAGTTAACCCGCACGTATAAAGTCCCAGTTGTTACCAAGTAGTCTATAGTTGACTTTCTACAAGATCATAGGTTTACGTTTCTTCTATCTCTTTGAAATTTGATAAACCTGGTAAAAATCTATCTTCTCTAGTTTCTCCGCTTGTACTTCTTTAACTCTTCTATAATCTACACTTCTCTTTCACACTATCAGGGTGTTATACTCTTTCCGAGTTTAGAATTATCATTCATCTACCGTCAACGGACTCGTCAATTCTCCCACGATAGCTCGTATATGCATCTTCGCGATTACTTTTACCTCAGCTATCAGCTGCTCGTGGTTCCCCGGGGTAAAGCGTTGGTGTTGAAATTTTTAAGTCCACTTATGAGAGGGAGATTATTGTGGCATTCGGGTACGCCAAGATCCTTCTCACAAACTCCCTTCTTTGATTGGTGTTATAATGCTGCCTTTATAGTGATCCCTTTGACTCTGCTTTCAGGATTCTATGATTTTGATATTTGTATCACGGCCCTTGCTGTCACTCACTTATCTTCTAGAAAGTCACTCCGCTTCCATGTTGGTGAAATCTATCTTTCACTTGTTGGCAACGCGTATGCTTCCATTTTACAGCTCTTTAATTCTTCATATTTGGATGGACAATGTATTTCGTGTAGACTTCTATGATTTTGACTGTCTTGGTTATCCATTTTGATTGTGGTGTCAAGTAGACTGTCGAGGTGATCATATTTTGTTCTGATCTGGCATCAACTTTCACCTTCTGGTCCGTCAGTGAGCTTGAATTCTATATCTCTTGTCTGAGTCCTACCACATCTCTTTGCCTTCCACACCTATGCTTGTTTCTGTCACCATCTTCTTTGTCTATAACGTTGCTTTCCACCACACTTAAAAGAATTTATGGGTTATCCCTCCTAATTTGTATAATTACCGGCCAGCCAACGCCTTTCCGGAACTACTCTCATGTATAACCTTCATTTGCTTCCGTTAAGTTGACTCGGGATCCCTTGCTTGCCATGTTCGTTGATGTTATCCTTCAGTCCTCACTTTCCCGCCTCGACGTTCCTCAACAAGCTTGAAGGAGTTGCCCGCCATTCGCCTACCCTAATGCACATAAGATGTGCATACTAATCCTCACGTTGACATCCTTCAAAACTTAGGTGTGTCAACTGAATGAGGATCTCATATGGTTATCTCCATTAAGGGTAATTTAACTATAATTTCTACTAATCTTCTGTATGTACTTATCTATATCACATATCTGTATAATCAAGCTAATAAGTCCAACTAAAGTAAAACCTAAAGTCCATACTAAGCATCCTGAGATCCGCAGTAGTAGTGGTGGTCAGCCGTACTTTTCTATTCCCAACAGACTATGCATGCATTTGAAAACCAAAAGTTCCCTTTTTAAAACTCAGACCCCTTTCGGGTTCTGCTTAAAACTTATTCGGTCTTTCAAAAGATTTCAAGTGCCATTGTTGCCAATCTAGAGCTCTGATACCATGTTGTAACACCCCAAATTCTTAGAACTCGGGACATTACTGGTTAGGACCTCACAATGGGTCCCGACCTCAGTTTGACAACAATATTACTAGGATCTTGCAACAAGACACAAATAAGGAAAACAGAAATTCATAAAAATAGTATTTTAAAGTAATGAATGCAACACAGTCTAGCAGCCTAAAGTACTTAAACAAAGGAAACGAACAACTGTCTTAACCAAAAGAAGGAAAGACAAACACAACCCCAACCCCCACTCTAAGGAGTACGGAGACCCGGCTGACCACTACTTCCGGATCACTCAGCTGCTGGTCTAACCTGCGGTAAATCTAAAAACACAACAAGAGAAACCATTAGCTAGTTATCTAAATATTAGAAGAATAATAGTAGCACACACACACATAAAAATATAAACACCCATCATGCTTTCAAACAAGTCCATTTTATTATCTTGAGTTAAGTTACTCTTTCACGCTAATGATACTTATTTTGTGACACGAGGGATTCCCAAACCTCGCCTCCGCTCCCGTGTAACCATCAGGAATGGATCCGATGCATCTCACCTTGTACCTGCCTGGTCTGGGTATAGAGAACCTCCCAGTCTCCTGTCAGAGTTGGGCAGTGATGTCACAGCCCGTTATACATACACTTAGGCCTTAAACATAATAACAACGGTCGTCCTAGCAAGTTATTATTATTAAAACACGCACATAGCACACACAACCACTATCACTCAACTAATATCCAGAAACTGGCTAAGTAAATCGTAAGGACTTACTTGAGTCAAAACACACTCTAACACGTCTCAAACAGTCCGTACTCGTGGTAACTCAAACGCCTGTCAAATAAGGCATGTGGATCAAAATCACATCCAGATGTCCAACCTCATGCTAAGGAATTACGGAAAAAGTTTCTTACGGTAAAAGACCATTTTACCCTTAGTGCCGAAGATTCTCAAGTTTATTCATACCTTCTAATTCCTTTTAGAACTTGTTTCTATACTTTGTGTCTCTCGGTTAGCTACTTATATGTCATAAGTTCAAACTTGAATCCACTCGCAAAAGAATAACACTCTTCCTCCTTCCCGGTTACCATCTACTCTACTACATATTTTATCCGTACTATACACTTTAACCTTTCTCCTCAACTCACTTATTTAATTATGTAACTATTCGGTACTCATATATATATATATATATATATCTACATTTTTATTATTTCTCATCTCGTACGGATATGTGTACACTTACGTATATGAGTATATATATTCTTATGCACATTTATATATAAGTCCCGAAACTCCAACCTATTCATATATATATTTATATCTCATTTATTTCTTACTCACGTTTTTATAATTTTTGCAAAGCACTGTGGTGCAAATATATATATATATATATACATTTATACACTATACTTGTACATATATATATATATATATATATATATATATATATCTTTCATACTCCTCCTGTACACATTTATATACGTATAGTTCCGCACTCTTATACACATATGGGTCTAGACTCAACACAACAGATTATCGGAAAGGTCCAAACGGCTCGGTTAGCTCAGTACCACCGCAGCGGAGAAAAGAGAAGAAAGGAGCCTTACCGGCGTCACAGTCCGGCAGGGATGCCCTGGTGTTAAGGTGTCTACAGTCACGGCGGCGGCTCCTAGCGGTCCTCTCTTCCGGATGGTTCTGGTTCGTTCTTCTCGGCGCAGGAGGGTGGCGAAGAAGCGGTACCTTGGCCTCTCGATGGACGTCCACTGCAGAAATTGTAACCGTGGTCTCTACTGGTTACTAAACCAATTACAGAAGGCGGAAGGAAAGGAGGGAGAAGGGAGGCGGTCTCACCCACTGCAGCGGCGGAGGAAAGCTCGGCGGCACTGGTGGTTGACGGCATGGCGGAACAATCCCGATGCTGTTGCGCTACTGGCTCGAGGCGGCGGCAGCAAGGGCGAGAGAGGCGTCGTCGCAGTGACAGCAAAGCGAGGTGTAATAGCTAGGATTTCGAATTCTAATTAATGTTGATTAACTTAATCGTTGATAGTAATTGACATATAACTCGCGAAGATTTCGCAAGTGATGAGTAAGAGTCCCACCGTTATGTTCCTGGCGTAATTTTGGACGTTTGGGGAAATTTTTACTTTTTCCCCCGGGTATTTATTTTTACCCTCCGGTGTTATTTGGAGCATTTGGGAGCTCCAATTAATAATAATGCAGTTGAGAGAAATGATCAGGACATCGGATATGTCCTAGATATGAAATAACATGGAGAGGCAAAACGGCCAAAAGAGTCGCTATTTCGTTTCTTAACAGCTAAGAAAGACGGCTTAGGAATACACGTTTTCCGAGACAGTTGTGGAATAATTATCCCTACAATATTCCAGATTTGATGTTCCAATCTCGAGAAGTTTGGAGAAAGAGGTTCGACCCGCCTTTGGATCGATTAAAGGATAATTATCGACTTTACTAAAGGATAATTATCGTCTTCACTATAAATAGCGGAAAATCCTTTATTAATTTATTTCCTTTCACGTTTCCTCGTAAAAGCTCTAATTTCTCTCAACCTTCAAACTCAGATCTACTCTCCGTTTCTAATCCGATTTCAATTCCGTTTGAGTTTCTGGATTCCTCTCTTCATTCTCTTCATATCGGTACCGAGTTTCTGCATTTCCGAGTATATGGAGGGCTGGTCGAGCATATATGTCACTAGGACGGTTCCGTCGCTCAGATTCCGGTGAATTTGATGTTGTCCATGCGTAGCCTGCGTTGCTGTGTTTCCGAATCTTCTTTCAGATTGTTAATCGGGTTAGTAACGAATAAGTTATGAATTTATTCGTTTTCCGTACTGCGATTTGGCCTAAATTGACTTTAGGCTTGTCAAAATGGATAATTAGAAATTCCATTATGGTTGTTATATTATTCTGGTGATTATGGATAGTTTGTTTGATGAAATCTGATGACATGTGGGTTTAGAAATTGCCTGCGGGCAAAACGTTATCTGGCGAAATCTAATTAATTAATTAAAGGTTAATTAATTAAATTAGGATTAGAATGGAGATTAAGGAATGTTGATTAGATACTACCTTGAGATTTGAGGAATTGTGAGTTATGTTGAGATATTGAGGTTTAGTTGGTTGTGAGGCTTATAGATTGAGTATGATCCTTATGGATCCCTTTGGGTCTAGGTGTGACCCCTTTGATGAATAGAGGTTGATATATCTCTTTATGCCTTGTTTATAGGCCGTGTTGTCCCTCCAGTGTAGAGGTGATCGTGGTTGAGTTTGTACAAGGTTAAGGTAAGTCCGTAGGACTTACTTAGCTACCATCCTTATATGGGGTGTTTGTATGAGTGGTGTGTGCCTTATATGTTTGCTATGATAGCATGTGATGTCGTATTTACCGACCTATGTTTTATTAATTGCCCCACTGCCTGGCTGTGATAACCTTTCCCTTTCATCCCGCCGTGGAGTCTGGGAGGTTCTCTGATGTTAGGCCAGACTGGTTTACAGGAAGGACGCAATCCACTCCCATAGGGTACACGGATTGTGTGACCGATACTAGTACGGCTGGCTAGCAGGCTCAAAGGCGAGGATGTATCGGTCCTCGTGTCACCTAGTTTCATATATATTATATCTATACGATTTGAGTGAATGACCATTATATTGAGATGAATAAATGGGTAAATGAGTGAAAGCATGCTGATATGTTTATCTTTCCCTATGTGTGATTGTGCTTATGCATTACTCTATATATGTGTATGGATAGGTAATGGTTATTACCATGTTGTAGATGTTTACAGGTTAGGTGTAACACCCCGAATCCGCGGGACTCGGGATGCTACGGGTTGGGACCTCACAATGGGTCCCGACCCTTAGCTTGACAACAATTTCACCGGATCTTGCAACAAGGCACAAATAAAAGGCAAAACCGAAATACAATTTTATGCAATGCAATGAAAAGAAACCCGAAAGAAACAACAAAAGACTCCAGCCAATAAGAAACATCAAGGGTCAAATGCCACCACGGGATATACAATATACATGAATAATATACAACTCGACTCTAACAAAACCCACTCCTAAAATGTACGGAACCCCGGCTGCCCACTCTTCCGGATCTCTCGGCCGCAATCCTAACCTGCAAGACAATCTACAACAATCGGTATAAAACCGTTAGCTAATATTCGAAGCATTAGAATCAAGGTGAAAGGCACAAACACAAGTAAATGAACATAACACACAATGTACACCAAATCACACAAGTCCGGTTTATTATCTTTTTATTATTAAGTCGTATCCCGTTCTAATTCAACTTCTTTTGTGACACGAGAATCTCCCGAAACTCGCCTCGGTCCCCACTTACCGCATGGAATGGTGGATGCCTCCGACCGTCTAACCACACGGGCTAGTCGCCAAGAACCTCCTAGCTCTACGCAAGAGCTAGGCAGTGATGTCACCGCCCGTTACCATACAGTTGGGCCAAATAGTATAAAGGTCGGTGATCCTATTTCCGGTTTAGTTGTTATAAACAATAAAGAATAAACACACACCACCAAACACACATCAATGCTAATACAAGGAATACGAGCTAAGTAAGTCCGGAGACTTACCTTATCGCCACACTCAACTCACAACACTCTCGCTTCCCTTGGGAAGGAGTCCACAACCTGCTCACAAGAAGATAACTATATCAACAACTCGCTCAACTCAAGAAGTCTAAGACTTCTACACAAATGATCTTCGCGAGATCATTTGACTCACATTCTAGGACCGCATCCTAGAATCTCTCATGCTCACATCACACTCAACACAAGCTAGAAGTCCTTAGACTTCTAGACCCTATGATCTCGCAAGATCATAACCCATAACACATACTATGATATACATGCCTAGTGTCAACAATCTCAATGGTATCAACCATATGATAGGATACGCATATACTAGCCCATAATCTCAACAGCCATATACTCCAATTCTCAATCCCCACAAGCCTCACAAGATACATCAACACCTCAAGCTTAGAATCAACATCAATCCATCAAGCAATATCAAATCCTCAAAACTCACCTAAGGTTCATAGCCACTATTTGGTATTCACTCTAAGTTATGCTAGATTATCCAACCTAGCATGATACTAATACTAAACATAACTAAATCGAGGGAAAGGATACTCACACGACGTCAAAAGACAGAAATCGACCAACGGATGTCGACTTGGACTTGTTAGGTCTTTATCGGGATGCTTCCGAACCTAACACCAAAATATACAAATTTAGCATAACGCTAAATTTGGACATACTACAAAGTATATATAAACTATAAGAATAACCCCTGTAATTCAAATCTGATTTTAAAAACCGCTAACACATTTTTTTCGGGCAAATAATATAATTTCAAAAAATATGGGTCATAATACGTAACTAAATATTTGGGCCAAATTCCTTAAATAAACCAACAAGGACACAATACGTAATATACATAAATATAAGATCAAACTCATATATAAAATCCAAGTTAAAAACTCGTAAAACATTTTATGGGCAACTCATGAAGTTCCATAAACTTGGAATATATTTTGAAATTAAAATCTGGGCTGAATCGGTAATTAATTCAAATCAGTAGGGACAATCTACAAATTCCAGAAGAGTGGGTCAAATCTGCAATAAACACAATTAATGGGTTGCAAATTGAAATTACACTAGAGTTTAGGGGGGCCAATTTAATTAGGGCAAAAGAGGTTTCTTCAACCTCTGGATAGAACGCGCAGGAGGGAGACTGTGAGGCGGCGCCCAAGGCAGTGCTGGCTCCGGCGGAGAGGGCACTGGAGCCTTCTTCATGGCGGCGGCGAGGGTGGTCCTTCTCCGGCTGGCGGCGCACACCAGAGCAACTGTTGCGCAGGCGAGCAAAGAAGAAGGGCGATGGGTAGCAGGAGCGGCGGCTGGGCAGAGGAGAGGTCTCTCCGGCGCTATTCCAGACTCCGGCGCTCAAGGAAAGCAAAGGCGGCTTCGACGGTGTGGCTCTCCGGTTCGATTGGGCGGAAGAGGTCGAAGGCACCGGTTGTGAGGCTCGCCCAGATTTGCACAGAGGAGGGTTGCGTTTCTGCCGGTGTGTGGCGGTGCAGGTAGACCGTGAAGCTCACCTAGGCGACAGGACTAGGCTTCCCCGGATTTCCCTGGTGGCTCGACAAGGGCTCCGGTTGCGAGATGGAGGCGAAGCAGTTACGAGGAGATTGAGATTTGCAAGTTGTGGTGGTTGTTGTTGAGCTCACAGAAGGGAGATGGAGGTGGGTGAGGTGAGCGGGGTGAGGAAGGATGAAGGGGAGCCACTGATTGCTCACTTGGGGAGAAGGGAGAGTAATGGAGAGGAGGGAGTCAGGCGAGGCTGCAACAATCATAGGCGGGCGGTGCTGCACAGTGCACAGATCGAGAGGTCGGGAAAGGGAAGGGTCACAGAGGAAGAAAAATAAAATAAAAAATAAAAAATAAAAATAAAAACATAATTAATTAAAAACATGACATCATAGATTAAATAAACTCGAACGAAACACTCAGATCGGGATTTTCAAATCGGAAAAATATTCCCGAATTTCCGAAAATAATAACACGGATATCCGTGAACGTATCCAATATAAAAATACTCGGAAAAGTATCGTACTCCGTATAAATACCTTTAATAAAATGTTTAAGCTAAAAAAAATATCGATAGAAGTAGGATAAAAAATAAATATCGAAAATGCGCCAAAATTTTGGGCGTTACATCAGGTCCCTATAAAAACAAGTTTCGTCCCGAAACTTGCTATATGCCGAACTTCTCGGCCCCTAAGGCCGAGGTATGAACTCTCAAACTAAGGAGGCATAAGCCTTCTAATCTATACACATGAACTACTCGAACTACCAGTACAAGATATATTAGGTCATATAGTACATTCCCGCACACGGCACAAACTACACATAACATCACACATGCACATAACTCAACCAAAGGAAAAACTAGGTCTAACCCGTAAATTCTATCGATGTTACCAGCTCAGCGTAGAAACTCAACCAAAAAAAATACTATCCTTCTTCTTTCAGTTAGCGTCATCGGTTCCTCGTCTTCCACTAGATCATCATGACTGACAACATATCTCGAGTCATGTATGTACTCTCTCAATTGATATACATGAAACACCGGGTGAACATCCTCTACTCTCGGCGGCTACGCCAACCGGTAAAACACTTTCTTTACTTGCGCTATGATCTCCAAAAAGGTCCGGTATATTAGAAACTCAACTTCCCTCTTGGGTCTTTTCCAATGCAGCATTTCCACTATGTTTCTCTTTGATTGTCTCTAACAAAGAAGATCAAATCTTCCCATTTACACAGTTGACTTTGGTTCTTGTCAACCCAAACTTTAATGTTACGTTTCTTGAATTCGTGATGTAAGTCCCCAACAATGAAGGAAGTACTTCACCTTACACCGCTTCTACTAATGAGACTCACATGCTATTACTTTAACATCGTTCCTCAATACTCGATCAAGACCTTGTCTTGAAGAATCACTTGTCCACTTCAAACTCATAATACCTCAAGGTAAACCAAAACAATTGCACCAATGAATCCACTCTTAACTCTCAATAACTCTTTTGTCAATTCTTCGTCCCATTCAATACTTCATTATCATCCGTAGTAGGTTACCATAAAAGGTGTTACACAACTTCTCTCTTCACAAATATGGTAATGTTCAACACATCTAAGAAAACTTGTAACTCCTTTCATATCTTTCGGGGTTTGTCATCCCGAGACAACTTGTCATACGACTCCTCTCTTTTTCAAGAGTATACCCAAACTATCTTATCCGGGGCATCAATAAGCCCATATGAAATCACTATAACTCATAGTGACTGTGGTTTGTCCGGAATGCCGTATTCGCAATATCCCAATCTCGGATTCTCAATTGGTGCCAATCTGACCTTAAATCATTCTCATAAGAGAATACCAACCCTTGTAACCGATCGAGTAGATCATCTATTCGTTGTAAGGAATACTTGTCCTTCACCATTATCTTGTTCAACTCACGGTAATCGATGTACAAACGGAGATAACTGTCTCACTTTTTGCAAACTGGTGTTCTCCATAACAACTTCAAATCAAGAGTTTAAGATATATTCCAATATGAATTTCAAGTCTAGAGTTCAAGATAACGTCTGGTGTTCTCTATGGCATTTCACTAATTCTAATGAAGTCTTTTAAATAAGTTCTTGCAATTGCTCCTTCACTAGCTTCCACAACTCATATCTCTTCGCAAGTGTCCTTTCATTTGGCACCTTAGATATCGGAATTGAGTCAAGCTTGACCTTAGTGGAAAAATTCGCATTTTGACGTATTAAGACTCTGTGGTATCTCAGGTTCCATCTTTTCTCTTCCCATCACATATCGTAATAACCGACACAATCTTGTCTTATCACTTCACAAGTGGTCATGACACAATTGATCTACTTCGATCTATTGAGGAGACGTCCTTTAAACACGTATGTTGATCCATCTGTAGCTATAATGTTGACCGTTCTCTTTCAAAGATTCTTTGTCTCCTGAAATCCAAAGACTTACTCTAGTCTTTTGACTCTTGGGGCCTTATTTAAGTATTCCTTTAACTTAATCTCAATCTCCCTTTCTGATGACACGATTGTAAAAATCTTCTAAGGTTTCTCACTTATGTGCAGCCATAAGGGTCCAAACTGTAGGACTTAACTGTGCTTTAAAACAATAGACCTTATCTTATTTACTTTACATGACATTCCAACATATGGGAGGAGCTCTTCGTATTCTACATAAGCTTTCACCATAGTCATCCTTTATTCAAGTAGGTGTAGAACCTACTTCATTTTTTTATGTAACGTCAATCCGACCGTGGAGGCTCTAACATCAATCTTTCATGTTTTTCTTGTACATCTCATAGCGACAACTTCCAAAACTTTGGTCTTCTCTTACTTTTGCTAGTCACCTTAAGCGTCTCTTGGTATTCTATGAACGATCTTCACAACCGTACTAGTACACCTCATGGAGAGCGCTAGGCGAATTCCCCCAACCACAATCACTGAAAGGTCCACTCACTACTTCATCAAACACTAACATCATAAACTCTAAGCTCGCAATGTTGCCCTTATCTAGGTCCTCTCTTTCATGCTATAGCCACCATGACTCTCCCGTGTGAGTCTGAAACATCTGACTTGGATTTTGCTCGCGGAAACATACCATCCATTTCATTAGAACGAACATATTATGCATTCTCTTATAATACTCCCGTCTACGCACCACAAACAATGAAAACCTCACCTTCCTCTTGATCTAATAGTTCATTTTTCCATGATCAAACCTTAAAACTTCTAATCTGGGTCGTTCTCCCATATGCTGTTCTCATGACCTAAGAAGGTCGCAAAGGGTCATATCTGTTCGCCCCTAGAGGTGTGTGCAAATAAGTTTTAAATTTATAAAACTAGAATCAAGCAGCGAACCCGCAGTGTACGTATCGATATAGTTAAGCAAGAATTCCAGAGTATCGAACACAGGGATTTGGGGGGTTAAATCCAGTTGTAGGTTATCAAGCGAGTAAATGCAAGAGCTTTTCGAATTATTGGGAAAACAACAATCCTAAAGATCCAGGTATCCAGCTGTGGCAATCGATTCAAGATATACTTAATGATGTAAAGACATAGTTGAGATATGCAAAGGTATACTAATGTAAGGTAATCGTACGGTGAAGTTCCAAAAACCTTATATAACTCACCTACAAGGCACTCTCTATACAGGTTGTTGAGGCTCAATATAGAAGGATTCTAGAGACGAGAATTAATGTCAAATACCCAAACTTATAACCCAAGGATCAAGACTAACTTAACCGATTGAGGTTGTGATACTCACAATCGAGGTAGAGGTTGTTGAGGCTTCACTACCACCTAGAAAAGATAAGTCTAAACTAAGCTAAAGCAAATCTTTAACTTTAGATTAAAGTAAAAGCAGGTTCGTAGACTTAAGGGAAATCACGGTTAGTTCTTGAGGTTCCACGGCCGTGGACTCAAGAACAGGCCGTAATTTAGGGTTGTCGGCGATATTTCTCTAACTCTCAGGGTCTAATCTGTTTGCGATCGATCTATCATCATCTAAGCCACAACTATCAACCCTTCACCTTAGAATTGTTAAGGGTTTTTAGCCAATAACAGTCATGTTGATATCAATTCAAGAATTAAAAGATAAAAAGATGAAAACTTTCAAGAACTTTCAATAATCTTCAATTCAATCTCAAAGTCACCAAGAGAACAAGTAATGTCAAAAGATTCAAAGTAAAACAAACAATCACCACCTTAGGAAAGAAGAGAAAACGGGATGTCAATCCGTTTTCCAAATCAAACCTAATCAAGAAGAGAGATCTTCTTGCAAAATCTTCCAAGAACTTCGATCTTCCGCCAATCCGGAGATCTCAACAACAATCTCCACCAAAAGTGCGAGATTAGAGGAATTTCCAAACACGAACTTCGATCTCCCAAAGAGATGTCAATAATTCCAAGCAAGCTAAGCGAAGTGTAAGCGTGTCTAAGCGATGATGAATGAGGGTAAACGGGGGTAAGCGAAGGTGACGGATTCTTGCTTCGTCCGTCTTTTTATAGTGCAGGGCAAAATGTCGGCCCGGCCCAATCTTTAAAAGATCGTGGCTTCAAAGTGTGGCGAAAAGATTCGCCAAGATCACGGTCGTGGAAGTGTTCCACGACCGTAATTTAGAGCGTGGAAATAAATACGGTTTGCACCATATGTTCCACGGCCGTGTAATCCCCTGGAATGAACATGAATTTCTGACTCCAAATCCACGGTCGTGGAATTGAACGTGGAATGTGATACGGCCGTATTTTAGGGCGTGGTTTAGGACAAGAACGTGATTCTTCCCTAAACTCGTGCATTCCTCAAGCTAAAACTCCAATTTGCTTCCAAAGAATGTCCTCAATTCATGGACATATCAACTCAACTCTCCTTTGCTCGATTCCGTTCGGAAATAGCTCCAAATCACCTATAATCAACATAGAACTAGTGTAGACATCCATATCGACAATATAGGTAATACTAGCTCACATATGCACAAAGTTCAATCAAAGACTATCAATATGAATCAAATACGTTTAGAAAACGTGCCTAAAATATCACAATATTTCATGCTAACAAATAACCCCATACTTAACACTTGCTTGTCCCTAAGCAAGGTCTTTCAAAAAGCTTTAAACAAGAGTTAGGATGAAATATGTGTACCTTCTTTTGGATGAATGTGACTTCTAAAGAATAGATCATTCTCAAACCTTGCTTCAATCGTTTTTCAAACTTTCACACACTTAATCAAAGAGTAAAAGGCAAAGAAAATTCATGAACCAACTTAACTTCTAAACAAGCATTATAACCTTCAAATATTATCAAAATCAATCACAAGAAACTTCAATTTAGATCACCAAGTCATATAACATTCTTATGATCTTAAGGACTTTCAAAGAAAAGGTCTAGAATATGGAAGGGAAAGGAAAACTTTAAGGGAAAGTGGTGCATAAATCCGGGAAAGTGGACAACTGCCTTCTTCTTCTTATGTGGTTCCCGCAACACTTCAACTTAGAGCTTCGCTCTCTTCTTTTCATTTTTCGACTTTACTTTTGGAGTTATGGATAGAGGTGCACAAAAACCGAAGCCTAGGAGATCGGCTTTTCTCAAATTTTTCAAGAGATGCCTCAAACCCTTAGCGCACATATCATAATCCGCTAGGAATATCGCTCAATCCGACTTTGGCAAGACACAAACACCCGGCTATGTGAATGGTGCCGAGTTACTCATCGTCATGATTGACTTCCCCAAACCTATAATTTCTTTCTATTCAATTGATTGCAAATAATTGCTCTCATGGCCCTCCCACATCAAACATGCCTTTTTCTCATTCACTTCTCCAAATTCCCGGATAGGTAAAAGAGGCTAATATTTCAATGAGGAGCTAGATGATCAAAGAAAGAAGAAAGAAAGTATTGAATTGCCTTAATTATTTCAATAAGAAGTATAGGAACTTATAACGTGATTTCAACTTCAATTTCCTATCATGATTTAGGTAACATTTTCACATTATAAAACTTGCAAAAGAGGTGAAATTCATTCATTCAAATTCTTTTCAATTCACAATCCTTCTAAGCATGCAATTGTCATCAAACTCAATTCACAAGTAGTGATTATCATGGAAATCATCTCAATTCATTAGAAGCACAAAATTTTCAAAATTTTTCAAATTTTATGGGTTTTTCAAGTTATTTTCATGCAATGTAATAAGGAAACGTGTAACACATAATGAAGATGCAACGATAGTCTCGAATGAAAGCAAACATAGAGAGTAGAGTTATTACAAACTTTTAGTACATCCCACCCCATACTTAGGACGAACATTGTCCCTAATGTTCAAAAGAAATAAGGAAAAGAAGAAAAGAAAAAGAAACTCACAAAATGGTGGCGGGAATGTCTAAAACAAACGATCATGCGTCCAATCACTGCGGCGGCGGTGGAGGTGGGAATGGAGAGAAACTCGGATCATAGAACCGCCCAAACTGCTGGCGGTAGACGTCCCTCATCATGTGGTCAAGGTCGTCTAAGCGTCCGTCTCTAGCATCCGCCCTAATCTCTAGCGCTCCAACTCTCTCCGAAAGTCCGGTAGCCCACTCCGGCATATGCTCGTACCATCCCGGGGCGTGACTGTACCATGATGGGGCATCGGACGGTACTGGTCCTGGTGGTGGTGGTGGTGCTGCTGGCTGCTCCGTGGACCAAGGAGGTGGGGTGGAATACCATGTGGGAGGTGTGGCCATCCACGTGGGCCTCTCACTCACGCTAGCGCGGCGAGATGACGAGCTTGAGGCTCTAGCCGGACGTGGAGAGCGTCGAGGTACATCTGGGGCCGCCTCCGGCTGGTCCGGAAACGTGCCAAACTCGTGCTCCGCTCCTCCTCCACTCTCGAACTGATCTCCCATATCCTCCTCCTCCACAACCGGTGGTGGAACGTAAGGGGGAGCTACTAGCCTGTTCGCATGCATTGCAGCGAACGTCTCCTTCCAATTGTGGCGTCCCGCCACAATGGAATACTCCGGCAGCCACTCAATCCCCCTACCCGTCCTAGTCTCCCAAGGCATGCCCGCATAAGGCGGACCTCCATGTGTGGGGAAGATGAGTCCCCTAACCATAAAAGCATGTAGCCCTAAGGGAACGGCCGGTATGCGGGTGCAAGCAGAAAAATCTACACCAAATGTCCTAGCAATATGGGTAACTATCCTACCATATCCAATGTTCCCCTTCTTCTTGTTCTTGAGTTTACTCATCGTAGCCGCCAAAAGAGTGGCACAATCTGCACGGCGACCGTATAGCATGCTATAGAGCAAGAATAGCTCATCCGTCTTGATCTTTTGGGGCGTATCTGTCCTAGGAAAGAGACACTCCGAAAGAACGCGGTGTGCTATCTTCAAGGATAGATGGTACATCAATCTAGCCTTGGTATCGGCGGGTTGCCAACGGTCCTCGTCGGCGTATATCATCGCTACTTCCTCCCAAAAGTTCTTGGGGTAAACTCCACTAGGAAATCGACCGTTATAGGTCTCATGGAACCCGAAAATGGTCCCAAACTCAACAATACTCAAATGGTAGTCTTGTTCCATGAGACGGAAGGAGACGGTCCTATCTAGGTGGCTGTGCTCGAAGGATGTCACAACCTCCCGGGTGATCTCCTCGTAGGCGTCTTCACGAATGTTCGTGAAGACAAGCAATCCGGCTCTATCCAAGAGCCATGTAAGATCATCAACTATGTTGAGAGGATGTAGATCCTCCAACAACAAATACCTAGGACCTATCACTGTCCTCTCCTTGATCCGGTCAAGTGCAGCAAGGTGGTTCTCATGTATGGTTGGGATGCTAGGGTGAGGAGGTGAAGATGGAGGTGAAGGTGAGGATGGTAGTGAGGGAGATGAGGGTGGTGGTGCCCTAGAGGTGGAGGGATTGCCCTTTCTTTTTTTATTTTGCTCTCCCTTTTTCTCTTTTATCCTTCCCGACATTCTCCTTACAAAATCCATTTTTCACCAAAATTACGGTCTGTTCTTCAGGTTCCACGGCCGTGGTTTACCCAGAGACCGTGATTCGTCTCAGAATCTTGCGAATCTCAGCAAATTCACCAACAATCACCACAACAAGCAGTCCTAATCTAATTCCTTCCAGTCTTTGTCAGTTCTTCCTAAAAATCTATAGCAAAAACGAACCAAATCCGCGAAATTCAAGAAAAAAGAATAAACCTCTTTTTCGGATTGAAAAACCCGAAATGCACGTTTGTTGATGGATTTCCGCTCGGTTTGTCGCTTGGATCTTGTTCGTGGTTGGATTTGCTGCAGTTTAGGATGAAGAATCGTTGAAAACGATTAGAAAACGAGGAATTGGAGGAGGTCGTGGGGTTTCGGCGTTTAGGGCGTGGAAAGGGGTAAGTTTTTGGGAAATTTTGTGAAGAATGTGGCTTATATAGTCGCAGGCAAAATTTTGAAAATCACGGTCTGTCGGGGTGTTCCACGGCCGTGGAAGTGTACGGACCCGTGGTTTTGGTGATTTTTCAAAGGCTTTTGAGAATTACGGCCACTGTAGCTATGACGACCGTAATTTAGACCGTGGAACCTTCTGTAAAGCTTCAAAGTCCAAATTTCGTCGCTCTTCTTCGACATTATTCTCCCTTTCTCCTTTTCCATCGATCCTACAACCAAAACCACGAACATACCGGAAGAAATCGAGGCAAAATAAAGCGAAAACGTCTATTCTAAGCTAAACTATGAATCGAAAGCAAAAACGAGAATGCAATACCTTGGGTTGCCTCCCAAGAAGCGCTTTGTTTAAGGTCCGTAGCTAGACCAATCTCGCACTTATTCGAGTGCGGTAGGCGCAAACTCCTCTGCTTGGAGTTCCGGTGTGTACTTCTTGAGTCGTTGACCGTTCACCTTAAAACTTCCGCTAGCTTCACCCCATACTTCAACTGCACCATGGGAGAAAATACGTTTGATTAGAAAAGGTCCGGTCCAACGGGATTTAAGCTTACCTGGAAAGAGGCGAAGTCTTGAATTGAAGAGGTGAACTTGATCCCCTTCTTTGAAGTCCTTTGGAATGATATGCTTATCATGCCAACGCTTTGCTCTTTCCTTGTAGATCTTAGCGTTTTCATAGGCGTTCAAGCGAAGTTCATCCAGCTTGTTGATGTCTAGGAGACGCTTCTCTCCCGCTTCCTTCATGCCGAAATTCAGCCACTTGATAGCCCAAAACGCTTTGTGCTCCAGCTCTACCGGTAAATGACAAGACTTCCCATACACAAGGTTGTATGGTGTGGTTCCTATGGGAGTCTTGTACGCAGTCCGGTACGCCCATAATGCATCATCTAGTTTCAAGGACCAATCCTTCCTAGTCCTTGAAACCGTCTTCTCTAGAATTCCCTTGATCTCCCTATTTGAGATCTCAACTTGTCTACTCGTTTGTGGATGGTAAGGGGTAGCGATCTTGTGAGTAACCCCATACTTAGCTAGAAGAGCTTCAAAGCGACGGGCTATGAAGTGAGAACCTCCATCACTAATGATTGTCCTTGGTGTTCCAAATCGCGGAAAGATGGTCTTGTTGAAGAACTTAACCACCACCATGGCATCATTTGTGGGAGAGGCAATTGCTTCCACCCATCTAGAAACGTAGTCTACCGCCAATAGTATGTATTGGTTTCCACAAGAAGATGGGAATGGTCCCATGAAGTCGACTCCCCAAACGTCGAAAATCTCCACCTCTTGGATGTTGTTGAGGGGCATCTCGTTCCTTCTAGAAATATTGCCTGTTCTTTGACAAGCATCGCAGCAAGAGACAAAGGATTGCACATCTCTAAATAAAGTAGGCCAATAGAATCCAGATTGCAATACCTTTGCGCTAGTCTTGTTCGAACTAGCGTGTCCTCCACAAGGTAGTGAATGACAATGGCGGATGACACTTTGCATCTCATCTTCCGGCACACATCGCCGGATGATGCCATCCGGACCTCTCTTAAAGAGGAGAGGCTCGTTCCAATAGTATTCCCGGACGTCCTTAAAGAACTTCTTCCTTTGTGCGTAGGATAGTCCGGGCGGTATCTCTTGGCAAACCAAATAGTTAACAAAATCAGCAAACCATGGTTCGTTACCTTTGGAGATCTCGTTGATGTACTCCTCTATGATGTGTAGGTGTTCGTCCGGAAAGGAGTCATCAATGGGTAGATGGTCGTCCTCTAGATGTGTGAGGCGACTCAAATGATCCGCAACAGAATTTTCTGAACCTTTCTTGTCGCGGATCTCAAGATCGAATTCTTGTAGGAGAAGAATCCATCTAATTAGCCTTGGCTTCGCGTCTTTCTTCGCAAGGAGGTACCGGATCGCAGCATGATCCGTGTAGACAATCACCTTTGCACCTACAAGATAAGAGCAAAACTTGTCAATAGCGTAGACAATGGCTAGAAACTCTTTCTCTGTAGTGGCGTAGTTGAGCTGAGCTTCGTCTAGCGTCTTGCTAGCGTAGTATATGGCATGGGTTCACCCTTCCTTTCGTTGTCCAAGAACAGCTCCAATGGCTACGTCACTAGCATCGCACATAATCTCGAAGGGAAGAGTCCAATCCGGGGTTTGGATAATAGGTGCTGAAATTAGAGCTTGCCGAATGGTGTTAAACGCATCTAAACATTCCTGCGAAAACTCAAAAACCGCATCCTTCATCAATAGATTAGTGAGAGGTTTTGATATCTTAGAAAAATCCTTAATGAAGCGTCTATAAAATCCAGCATGTCCTAGGAAACTTCTTATCCCTTTCACCGAAATTGGGGGAGGAAGTTTCTCTATGGTCTCTATCTTAGCCTTGTCTACCTCTATCCCTGTTCGCTCCAAACGGTGTGTGCAAGCTTTAAATTTATAACCCTAGACTTAAGCTTAAAACAAGGATGCGAACCCGCAGTGTACGGGTCAATCGTAGTAAAAGCAAGAAAATTCCAGGGGTCGATCACAGGGACTTGGTGAAACAAAGTCAATACGGTATGCTTTTATCAATACTAACCACAAGAGCAATTAACACAATCAAAGATGAATAAGATGTCAAATAAAGCAAACATGCAATTCTAGGGATTAAGGCATCTAGTTGTGGTTCCAACTCAAGATCTGTAGATAAGCGGACAAAGCTGAGATTTTTGCGTGGGGAAGGTGTTTCTAAAGTGGAGTAGATCACCGGGTAAGTCTCACTACACACTAATCCTAAACCGTAACTCCTATTACCGGGTAAGTCTCAAGGAATCAAGATAAAGAACTATAACCTCAAACTAACATACCATCTAAGGGAATAGAATCAACCTTTACCGGGTAAGTCTCAGGCTAACTCACAAAGATGGGATGGAAGCACACTCAAACCCCAATAAAGGCTGAACCTTTATTACCTACACTTATGATCGTTGGTATACAAACTAAGGAATTACCGGGTAAGTCTCATCCTAGGCTTGCATTGAACCAGGAAAGGTGTAATAAGAATAGGATTTGGCAAACTCTAACACTTAACTCTCAGTTTAAGGTCAGATAAGTCACCTCGGTCAGAAGAATTCCACCCCGGCCGAGATGTTCATCAACCGAACGAGATGCTTAGGGTTAAGGTTAAAGACTCGAACTTTCAGGATCCTACTGAAATCTAAGATTATTCTATCATTGTTTTTCCCACAACCTTCAGCCAATCACCCTAGAATCACACAAGGAAATTAGCCACTCATCATCATTATGAAAGTATTAAATGTAAGGGAAGAAGGTGAATATTTGAACAAAGAAGAATTTAATGAAAAGACTTCAATAACTGAATCAAATATCACAACAAAGCGTTCCTTGGATAATAATCCAAAAAAGACAAGACAACAATTGAGGGAATTGAAGACAATCTTACAAAACCCTTCAATAAAGCTATAAAAGCTATGGACTTCAATCTTCCTTCAACCTTCAAAAAGGTTCTTCAACTCTCTCCCAAATTGGGGTATGCGGCTGCTGCGTCTTTTTCGGTGTAGGCGGATGTTCGTGTATGCGGGCCCTGGTGATCCGAAGATGATTGAATTATGGAAAATCCAACCCTTTATATAGGAAAAATACCCTCCAAAGATAAAATATCTTAGAAAGATCTTTTCCCATAAATATAGGTAAAATATAAGATCTTCTTCCTTCCAGGAGCCAAGCCCAAAAATATAAGATCACCTTCCAAAGATAGAAGATCTCAGCCAAGAATAAAATATTCTCGCCGCGTCCCAGGTGTTCGCCTCGGTCGAGTCGACTTCTCTGGATCACCTCGGTCGAGGTGAATCTGTAGTCAACCGAGGTGAATCACAACTGAATGTGAAATCTCTCCTCTGGATCACCTCGGTCTAGGTGTTCACCTCGGTCTAGGTGTTCACCTCGGTCTAGGTGTTCACCTCGGTCTAGGTGTTCACCTCAGTCTAGGTGTTCACCTCGGTCTAGGTGTTCACCTCGGTCTAGGTGTTCACCTCGGTCTAGGTGTTCACCTCGGTCTAGGTGACATTGTAGCTGACCTAGGTGAATTTCAGCTGCGTGTAAATCTCTTAAATCTGGTCCAAAGTGAATCTTTAATCCATGGTTATGCTTCCTGGATGGTTCCTTATGTTCCTGAATGTAGCTCCAATGACTCCATAGCTCCTTTTGCTCCTTTTTGATGCAAAACGTACCAAATTACCTGCAATTACAACGAAAATAGGTGTAGACCTCGATTCTCGCAAAGGTAGATGAAATGGTAGTGAAATCACATAATGCACATACAAACATGCAGATTATGAAAGATAAAACGTCAAAACAAACCCCAAAATATAAACTATAATTCATGCTATCAAAATACCCCATACTTAGCCCTTGCTTGTCCCCAAGCAAGTTCTGCATATAGAAGACAAGGTAGAATGGATTATAAGTCATAAAAATCAATGAAAAGTCTTTCAAAACATTTTATGGTGTGCAACTATCATAGATCACTCTAAGAGAATACTTCATGGAATTTAAAAACTCAATATGCTCAAAACATTTTATAAATATAGGAAAGTTGTTCATCTTTGCATAAAACCATAGAATGCATAATAAATCATAGTTATCAAAATTAATCATGTATAATCCAGTTTAAACCACTAAGTCAATCAACAAGCTCAAGGTCTCAAGGGCTTCCCAAAAGAAAGGTCAAGAAACGTGTAGGGTAGGGATGTATGTAAGGTAATGTGGTGCTAGAATCCGGGAAAAGGATGAACTTCACTTCCATTTTGACTTGCAACATCTTCCACCAATAAGCTTTGCTTATTTCACACTTTTCTTTTACTTTACTTTTTGGGATGCATGGACAGAGGTGCACAATAACCGAAGCCTAGGAAATCTGCAATCATCAATTTCTCGAGATGCATCAAACCCTTGATGCACATACCATGACCCGTTAGGAATATCGCTCAATCCGACTTTGGCAAGACACAAACACCCGGCTATGTGAATGGTGCCGAGTTACTCATCTTCATGATTGACTTCCCCAAACCTATTATTACTTTCTAGCACTTTCACTTCCAGCCAACTTCTCAACTTTAACTTCACTTGCTTTCACCACTTTGCTTGCTTCCAAATTCCCGGATAGGTAAAGGGAGGCAAAATGTATATGAGGGGCTAAGCATGATCAAGAAGAAGAAGAAGAAGAGAATGAATTGCCTTGGTCTTTCCAAGAAGAAAGTGAGAGAACTTAACCTACGGTGTCAACCTTCAAACTCAACATAATTTGGATAAAAACAAAGTATTAAACATGCCAATAATTTCAAACAAAGCATTTAGCAACTTAAACATATTATAAAACCTTTCAAACACATAAAGAATTCAAAACCAGTCAGTAAACAAGATCTTCACTGAGATCATATCCAGATAAGTAACACGAAAAATCGTTTTCGAAAACTCTCAGTTAACACACCTCGGTCGAGGTGTTCTTGGTTCAACCGAGGTGAAGCACCTCGTTTGGCCAGAACTGACTCGGTCGAGGTCAAAATTTTTTTTTTTTAAAAACCATTTTTTTTTTCAGTTTCGACGTTTTTCTCAATCAAATAACCTGTAGGTATGCATGTAATATCAGATAATCATATAAATGCAGAAGTGAAGCATAAATAGAATATCCGATGAAATGTAATACATCAAAAGTAGTCGAATACATCAAGTAGTCATATAAGTGCAAACACCCCATACTTGGGACACACTGTCCCAGTGGGTTAAAATAAGTCTAAGGACAGGATACTCACCGAACATAGCTAAACTGCATGAAGAAGTAAGAAACAGCTCCCAGATAAGACCATCTCGGTTGGCGAAGTACATCTCGGTCGAGGTGTTCTGACAGTACCCGAGATGTATCTCAGTAAAGCTCGTTTCCTCAACTTCCCGAAATTTCGTTCTTCCAGTGTAGCCCCTGAACTGTGATCCTTCCTTTTGGAATACCTGGTTGTTGTCTAGAGGAAACAAAAACAAAGCAACTATCTAAACTAAACTAGATAAGGGAGAAGAAAGCAATACCTTGGGTTGCCTCCCAAGAAGCGCTTGGTTTAAGGTCGCTAGCTGGACCCTTCTCCATAGAATTACTCAATGTACCTTGAACACCATGGAGTGCTCATCACATCCATCAAAAAATTCTTCCAAAAAGGTTCCGGTTCCTAATTTCACCGGCAAATGGTAAGATCTCCCACGTACAAGCTTGTACGGTTTCATTCTCACCGGAATTCTTCTAGCCTTCCTGCACTTTAATGGGACATAATCTAGCCTTGCGTCCCATCCTTTCCTTGATCGAGAAAACAATTTCTCGAGAATTATAGCAGCTTCCCCATCTATAGCTTGGGGATGGTACAGGGTCCTGAGCATGCGAGGGACCCCATACTTGAACAAGAGACACTTCATCGCCTTAACGGTGTAGTGCTTGCCAACTCCACTCCTCATGATCCGAGGAGCTTCCTCTTCCAACAATTTCAAGGAAGACTTCATCTTGATCTTGGGAGGTTCTTTCGGAAGAGACCTCCAACTCTTCGGTGCTTCCCTGAAGAAATTTAGAACTTTAGTAGGAAATTCAAACGAAGTAAGAGAAATTACCTTGTAAAGTTCTCCAAAGTTTGAGACAAGTTTCATGTTGGGTTGATAGTCCACACACGAAATCTCTCCCAACTCAGCTGGCCTTTCTTCCACCTTGACCACAGTCTCAGTAATTTGGCCAAGGTTCGCCGCATCTTGCAGTTCTACAAATTCTTCTTCCATCTCGGTCGAGATCTCCTCCACCTCGGCCGAGGTCTTGGCAGTTGGATCGAGATCTTCCACATCCTCCGCTTCCACAAAAGCTTCAGGAGAAACTTCCGGTTCGACCAAAGGAGTGCTTGGAACGTGCAACTCTTCCTTATGCTCCTCTTTCGGCTTAGCATAGGATAGGGTGCTTTCCTTGAGCTCCTCCACCTTCTTCATCAACTTCTCCAATCTTGATTCAAGAGAGTCTTCAAAAGGTTGCTCATAAATGTTTTTAGGGACATTCTTCTCATCCCATATTGCAAGTTCATGCTGAATGGCCTCTTCTCTTTCCCATTCATTGTTAAACCAATAGAAGGAGTACTTCTCCTCCAAGTATTCATAATGGTCCGCCCTAGCACTTTGTCTTGCTATCCAGGCTGGATCAAATGTAGTCATCGGAAATCCTGAAAACTACAAAACTCATAGAAAGAGTAGTTAGTAGCAACAGGGGCAAATGCCCCGAAAGCAAACCGTAACCGGCTCGGTCTAGACCAAGTCCCCGGCAACGGCGCCAAAAACTTGTTCGCTCCAAACGGTGTGTGCAAGCTTTAAATTTATAACCCTAGACTTAAGCTTAAAACAAGGATGCGAACCCGCAGTGTACGGGTCAATCGTAGTAAAAGCAAGAAAATTCCAGGGGTCGATCACAGGGACTCGGTGAAACAGAGTCAATACGGTGTGCTAATGTTAATACTAACCACAAGAGCGATTTAACACAATCAAAGATGAATAAGATGTCAAATAAAGCAAACATGCAATTCTAGGGATTAAGGCATCTAGTTGTGGTTCCAACTCAAGATCTGTAGATAAGCGGACAAAGCTGAGATTTTTGCGTGGGGAAGGTGTTTCTAAAGTGGAGTAGATCACCGGGTAAGTCTCACTACACACTAATCCTAAACCGTAACTCCTATTACCGGGTAAGTCTCAAGTAATCAAGATAAAGAACTATAACCTCAAACTAACACACCATCTAAGGGAATAGAATCAACCTTTACCGGGTAAGTCTCAGGCTAACTCACAAAGATGGGATGGAAGCACACTCAAACCCCAATAAAGGCTGAACCTTTATTACCTACACTTATGATCGTTGGTATACAAACTAAGGAATTACCGGGTAAGTCTCATCCTAAGCTTGCATTGAACCAAGAAGGTGTAATAAGAATAGGATTTGGCAAACTCTAACACTTAACTCTCAGTTATGGATCAGATAAGTCACCTCGGACAGAAGAATTCCACCTCGGCCGAAATGTTCATCAACCGAACGAGATGCTTAGGGTTAAGGTTAAAGACTCGAACTTTCAGGATCCTACTGAAATCTAAGATTATTCTATCATTGTTTTTCCCACAACCTTCAGCCAATCACCCTAGAATCACACAAGGAAATTAGCCACTCATCATCATTATGAAAGTATTAAATGTAAGGGAAGAAGGTGAATATTTGAACAAAGAAGAATTTTAATGAAAAGACTTCAATAACTGAATCAAATACCACAACAAAGCGTTCCTTGGATAATAATCCAAAAAGACAAGACAACAATTGAGGGAATTGAAGACAATCTTACAAAACCCTTCAATAAAGCTATAAAAGCTATGGACTTCAATCTTCCTTCAACCTTCAAAAAGGTTCTTCAACTCTCTCCCAAATTGGGGTATGCGGCTGCTGCGTCTTTTTCGGTGTAGGCGGATGTTCGTGTATGCGGGATCTGGTGATCCGAAGATGATTGAATTATGGAAAATCCAACCCTTTATATAGGAAAAATACCCTGCAAAGATAAAATATCTTAGAAAGATCTTTTCCCATAAATATAGGTAAAATATAAGATCTTCTTCCTTCCAAGAGCCAAGCCCAAAAATATAAGATCACCTTCCAAAGATAGAAGATCTCAGCCAAGAATAAAATATTCTCGCCGCGTCCCAGGTGTTCGCCTCGGTCGAGTCGACTTCTCTGGATCACCTCGGTCGAGGTGAATCTGTAGTCAACCGAGGTGAATCACAACTGAATGTGAAATCTCTCCTCTGGATCACCTCGGTCTAGGTGTTCACCTCGGTCTAGGTGTTCACCTCGGTCTAGGTGTTCACCTCGGTCTAGGTGTTCACCTCAGTCTAGGTGTTCACCTCGGTCTAGGTGTTCACCTCGGTCTAGGTGTTCACCTCGGTCTAGGTGTTCACCTCGGTCTAGGTGACATTGTAGCTGACCTAGGTGAATTTCAGCTGCGTGTAAATCTCTTAAATCTGGTCCAAAGTGAATCTTTAATCCATGGTTATGCTTCCTGGATGGTTCCTTATGTTCCTGAATGTAGCTCCAATGACTCCATAGCTCCTTTTGCTCCTTTTTGATGCAAAACGTACCAAATTACCTGCAATTACAACGAAAATAGGTGTAGACCTCGATTCTCGCAAAGGTAGATGAAATGGTAGTGAAATCACATAATGCACATACAAACATGCAGATTATGAAAGATAAAACGTCAAAACAAACCCCAAAATATAGACTATAATTCATGCTATCAATCCCTCTACTAGAGACTAAGTGACCCAATACGATTCCTTCCTTAACCATGAATTGACACTTCTCCCAATTAAGAACTAGGTTAGTGTCTTCACAACGTTGTAAAACAAGAGAAAGGTTAGAAAGGCAATCGTTAAAAGAGGAACCGTATACGGAGAAGTCGTCCATGAATACTTCCATGATTTCCTCTACGTACTCGGAGAAGATGACCATCATGCACCGTTGAAAGGTGGCTGGAGCGTTGCAAAGCCCGAACGGCATTCTCCTATAGGCGAACGTACCCCAAGGGCACATGAATGTGGTCTTCTCCTGATCGTCCGGATGTATCGGGATCTGAAAAAAACCACTATAACCGTCAAGGTAGCAAAAATGTGAATGTTGTGCTAACCTTTCAAGCATTTGATCGATGAATGGTAAGGGAAAGTGATCCTTCCGCGTTGCGTTGTTGAGCTTGCGGTAGTCTATGCACATTCGCCATCCAGTCACGGTTCGGGTAGGAATGAGTTCGTTGTTCTTGTTGGTGATGACCGTCATCCCTCCCTTCTTCGGAACTACTTGAACTGGACTCACCCATTTGCTATCGGAGATAGGATAGATGATACCTGCATCAAGAAGTTTAAGAATTTCCTTCTTGACAACCTCCTTCATGGTCGGATTCAACCGCCTTTGAGGTTGTCTTGAATTTCTAAAATCCTCCTCCATTAGTATCTTATGCATACATAGGGAGGGTTTAATTCCTACTAAGTCCTCGATAGTGTAGCCTATGGCTTTTCTATGTTTCCTAAGGACTATCATGAGCTGTTCATGTTCATCTATGCTTAGTTCGGAGCTAACAATGACCGGAAAGGTAGAATTAGATCCAAGAAAAGCGTACCTTAGATGAGTAGGGAGTGCTTTGAGTTCCATCACTTTCGGAGCTTCCAATGGTCCTTGAGGGGCATCCGACGTTTCCTTAGAAGTTTCTAAGGTTGTTGAGTGGTTTGGAGAAGAATCAAAAGAAGTTGAAGAAGTAAGCCGATCACCCTCTTCCACGGTCAGAATTACGGCCTCTCCATGTGTTCCACGGCCGTGTAATCCCCTGGAATGGAGGTCGATTTTGGTTGTGAAATCCACGGTTGTGGAATACAGGGTATGACCGTGGATTCTTACATTCTCAGCCTCATCGTGGAGTTTCTCAAACTCCACTTCATGCATCTCTTCTTGTGCTTCTAAGGCTTCAATTTCCTCTTTGCACTCTTCTTCTTCCCCTACATTGGTTAGACTCATAGTGATAACCTTTTGTAAAGGATCGTTAAAGAGAATCGCACTTACCTCCTCCCTAGACAAACCTTCTTCGTCTTGGATATCGTAAATATCCTCGTCAAAGATTGGCTCCTTTACTAGAGTGGAAAGAACGAACTCTACTTTCTCTTCTCCAATATCAAAAGCGAGTCTCCCATTCTTGCAATCGACCATGCAGCCGGAAGTTGCAAGAAACGGTCTTCCGAGTATGATCGGGACCGGACTATCTGCAGGAATGTCAAGCACGACAAAATCAATGGGGACAAAGAATTTACCTAGCTTGACCGGGACGTCTTCTACAATACCGACGGGGCGAGTGATGGATCGATCCGCCATGTATAACGTCATCTTGACCGGTTTAGGATCGCCTAAACCGATCTTTCTACATAATGCAAGTGGTATGATGCTCACACTTGCTCCCAAGTCACATAAAGCGTCGTATGTGACATCTCCCACTCCAATGGGAATGCAAAATGACCCCGGATCCTTCAACTTTGGGGGCATTTTCTCCTTCATAGTCTTGATGAGATCCGAAGAATCCGAACTCATCTTGACCTCACCGAAATCTTCTAGCTTCCTCTTGTTAGAGAGAAGCTCCTTCAAGAACTTGCCATAAGCCGGCATACCTACAATAGCATCAATGAAGGGTATATTAATATGCAACTTGCTCATGAGTTCTATGAACTTACCGAATTGTTTGTCTAGGCGCGCTCGCGCTCTAGATTGAGGGAACGGTAGGGGAGGTTTGTAAGCTGGAGGGGGAACATAGACATCTTCCTTCTCCTTCCCCTTTCCTTTGTCCTTCTCTATGGGGACTTCAACGAACGTAGGTTGCGGATCGGTGGTAGTCACTCCGCTCCTAGTTGTAATCGCCATTACTCTTCCCTTAGGGTTGTCCTCCGTTTTTCCTGGAAGTTTCCCTTGATTTCTAGGAACTTCCTCCGCGTGGTTGAACAATTGGTTTTCCAAAACTTTTTGAGCTTTGTCAACCTTAGAGACTTGATCGTCAACCTTGATGAGGCGGTTCTCCAACCCTTGAAGCTTTCCCAAGATTGTCTCCAACATGGGATCAAACTTCTCCTTTCCCGTATTGTTTCCTCCATTAGATGATTGCCCTTGGCTTTTCAAAGGAGTAGAGGAAGAGGAAGGTGGAGTTAGCGAATTAGAATTGGAAGGATAGGAGTTACCGGAATTTTGTTGATTGGAGCGCCAATTGTTGTTGTTTGAACCCCTATTGTTGTTCCAATTGTTGTTGTTCCGGTTGTTGTTGTTTCCATTCCAATTGTTATTCCGGTTATTGTTCCGGTTATTGTTGTTGCGGTTGGTGTTATCACCGCCATTGTTGTTGCCCAAATAGCCAACATCCTTCTCTTGTTGCTTTGGGAAGTTGGTCTTGATAGTCTCCTTCAACTCTTTGATCTCATTGTTGAGGGAGAAAATTTGATTTTGAGCTTCATGTGTGAGCTTCGCTCCTTGCTCTACGCGATTTCCCTCCGCTTTCCGGTGGGAATACTTCTCTATGACTCTTGCTTGCTTCTCAATGAAGTCCCAAGCGTCATCTTCTCTCATGTCCATGAACGTTCCGCATGAGAGGGATTGGAGGTTGAATTGCGTTCCCGCATCCAGCCCTTTGTAGTAGATCTCCAGCAAGGCAAGCTTGGATATGCCATGATGAGGGCAATCCAAGAGCAAGTCCTGAAACCTTTCCCAAGATTGAAACAAGCTTTCGTTAGGTCTCATTAAAAAGGCATTCATCTTACCTCTAAGTTCCGCCGTTTTGGAGGGCGGAAAGAATTTGGTGAGGAACTCCGCGGAAAGGTCTTCCCACGTGTCTAGTTTCCCATTAGGAAGAGCTTGATACCAAGACAACGCTTTCCCTTTCAAAGAGAAAAAGAAAGGTTTGAGCTTATAGCTGTTGGTAGTAGCGTTCTTCGGTCTCATTGTCTCCATCATACACTCAAAGTTTTGCAAGTGTTGGTGTGGAGATTCAGCGCTTGTACCGCCAAACTGGCTTTGGCGAACAAGAGTGATAACTTGAGGGTTAAAGCTAAACCCTTGCACATCTTCAGCATCAAATTTCACACCCAAGCGGCGTGGTTGTTGTGTTGGATCCATCCGCTGGCCAAGAGTTCTTGGCTCATTATCCACACGTTCGACTCTCACATTCCTAGGTGGAATGCGGCGATTAGCAGCTCCTTGTGGATGGAAAGGATTCATATTGATTGTGGAATCAATCTCTTCTAACGGTGGCATGGAAGAGTCACTATCATCAGCGGATGAGTGGCTTTTTCTTCTAGACCTTGATCTCCTTCTTGAGGATTTCTTGCTTCCCTTATTCTTAAGGTCGCTCATCTCTATCCTCATTTGGAAGATCATGTCTTGTAGACCGTTAACTTGAGATTGATGACGATCCATCTCGTCCTGGCGGAGAGTCTCATTCCATCGGAGTTGAGCTTCCTTCTCCGCCAACTCCGTTTGAAGATCACGTTCGTGTTCTTCAACCATCTTCTTTTCCTTGCGCTTTTGCCTCAAGGTTTTCTCTAGCTCTTGATCAAGAGGTAAGAGATCTGCGGTGTTCCTAGACCTGCGCATGCACTCAAAGAGATATCAAATAACGAGAGCAAGCTCCCAAGCTTGACAACCGGTTACCGGATTCGGCCTAAACCAAATCCCCGGCAACGGCGCCAAAAGCTTGTTCGCCCCTAGAGGTGTGTGCAAATAAGTTTTAAATTTATAAAACTAGAATCAAGCAGCGAACCCGCAGTGTACGGATCGATATAGTTAAGCAAGAATTCCAGAGTATCGAACACAGGGATTTGGGGGGTTAAATCCAGTTGTAGGTTATCAAGCGAGTAAATGCAAGAGCTTTTCGAATTATTGGGAAAACAACAATCCTAAAGATCCAGGTATCCAGCTGTGGCAATCGATTCAAGATATACTTAATGATGTAAAGACAGAGTTGAGATATGCAAAGGTATACTAATGTAAGGTAATCGTACGGTGAAGTTCCAAAAACCTTATATAACTCACCTACAAGGCACTCTCTATACAGGTTGTTGAGGCTCAATATAGAAGGATTCTAGAGACGAGAATTAATGTCAAATACCCAAACTTATAACCCAAGGATCAAGACTAACTTAACCGATTGAGGTTGTGATACTCACAATCGAGGTAGAGGTTGTTGAGGCTTCACTACCACCTAGAAAAGATAAGTCTAAACTAAGCTAAAGCAAATCTTTAACTTTAGATTAAAGTAAAAGCAGGTTCGTAGACTTAAGGGAAATCACGGTTAGTTCTTGAGGTTCCACGGCCGTGGACTCAAGAACAGGCCGTAATTTAGGGTTGTCGGCGATATTTCTCTAACTCTCAGGGTCTAATCTGTTTGCGATCGATCTATCATCATCTAAGCCACAACTATCAACCCTTCACCTTAGAATTGTTAAGGGTTTTTAGCCAATAACAGTCATGTTGATATCAATTCAAGAATTAAAAGATAAAAAGATGAAAACTTTCAAGAACTTTCAATAATCTTCAATTCAATCTCAAAGTCACCAAGAGAACAAGTAATGTCAAAAGATTCAAAGTAAAACAAACAATCACCACCTTAGGAAAGAAGAGAAAACGGGATGTCAATCCGTTTTCCAAATCAAACCTAATCAAGAAGAGAGATCTTCTTGCAAAATCTTCCAAGAACTTCGATCTTCCGCCAATCCGGAGATCTCAACAGCAATCTCCACCAAAAGTGCGAGATTAGAGGAATTGCCAAACACGAACTTCGATCTCCCAAAGAGATGTCAATAATTCCAAGCAAGCTAAGCGAAGTGTAAGCGTGTCTAAGCGATGATGAATGAGGGTAAACGGGGGTAAGCGAAGGTGACGGTTTCTTGCTTCGTCCGTCTTTTTATAGTGCAGGGCAAAATGTCGGCCCGGCCCAATCTTTAAAAGATCGTGGCTTCAAAGTGTGGCGAAAAGATTCGCCAAGATCACGGTCGTGGAAGTGTTCCACGACCGTAATTTAGAGCGTGGAAATAAATACGGTTTGCACCATATGTTCCACGGCCGTGTAATCCCCTGGAATGAACATGAATTTCTGACTCCAAATTCACGGTCGTGGAATTGAACGTGGAATGTGATACGGCCGTATTTTAGGGCGTGGTTTAGGGCAAGAACGTGATTCTTCCCTAAACTCGTGCATTCCTCAAACTAAAACTCCAATTTGCTTCCAAAGAATGTCCTCAATTCATGGACATATCAACTCAACTCTCCTTTGCTCGATTCCGTTCGGAAATAGCTCCAAATCACCTATAATCAACATAGAACTAGTGTAGACATCCATATCGACAATATAGGTAATACTAGCTCACATATGCACAAAGTTCAATCAAAGACTATCAATATGAATCAAATACGTTTAGAAAACGTGCCTAAAATATCACAATATTTCATGCTAACAATATCCATCCTCTCCTAGGAGGTTTGTAACAACTACTTGCTTGAACTCATTCAACATTATTTTATTTAAGACAAATGCACTTCCATTGACGTACTTCCTTATCATTGACATTGATCCACCGCGAATACTTTAAGGTCTTGTTGTCGATCCTCTATATGCATGTAGTCTTGTTTACTCATCTCCTCTACATTCACCAATAGACAACCCGCACCTGTGCGTTCTCAGTTGTCACTGATTGACTTGTATCTAACCTTCTCCGAAGTCAACGACTTATTATTCTACTACACTTCTCATGTTATCATACTCTTGAAGGATACCCTCCTCGGGGTACTTTACCTTAAACTCCGTTAGTTCTTTCTTCATTTCATGCTTCCTCTTCTTTATAAGGTTACTATATATTCTTTGCCTTGTTGTTTCATATAACTCCCTTTCATAGACTTAACCATTCTTCCTTGATGTCTTTCAAGAGCACCTTCCCAAATATTATAGCCCTAGCTAGTATCCACTTGCGTTCCTATTGGTTGGTATCTTAAGTCTTTCGATTAAAGCTCCTTGTTTCGTCTTTCATCTTCTTGGGGCCATCATTTATACCCACTTCCTCCTTGGCGTTTCTTAGTCTTATAATCATAATGGAAATCGGTCAACTCCACGTGAATCCCCACCATGCCCTTCTTCTCATAACTCTTGTCATGTTGACACTTCACTTATTGGTACCTCATGAGCTTAACTTATGGTATTTAAATCTTTAGCAAATGTTTAGATCACTCTTCTCGTCTTGACTCCAATGCTTAGGAGCGTGTAAGGAAAGCTTCACATCTTCATGAAATACCACCTTTAATCTTGTTAGAATGTATCCATCTCCTTCTCGATTCGCATCTAAGTTGTCCATGCGTCTTCTTGAAGAACTTAAGTTCGTTATCTCCATTGGTCTCGTCATCGTTCGATCATGGCTTCTTTAGAACCACTTCTACATTTTAATGTTGCTCCCTTTTCTTGTATCGCTTCCATCTTGATTCCTCTTAAGTTGTCTCGAGTTTTCCTCCCACTTGTTCATCCTTCGTTTATGTAATCTCTAATCCTCCTTTTCGACATCCTTTTAAAGGAATGCGAGGAACGCCATGGTATTCGTCCGAACATAACGCTCAAACTCGATACTTGAGCTTATTCCTCCTCGTATGGACACTATCCTATGTAAAACGACGTCCTCCAAGGGCGATGATATCGTAATAGCATCTCAACTAAAAGGTCCTATATCTCCATATGCTACTATATGTAACAGGAATACGTATCCATAACTATATAAGTCCTAAGTCCATATTACTACTAATATCACGCATTCGGCATTCCATAACAACAATACAAGGTCCAAAACATATAATCGTTCACATATACAACTATACACATAAATCATGTTCATCATGCAACTACAATCCACATACAATAATAACCCAAAAACATCCTAAGTCCACGATACATTTCTACATATATACGTGTATATATATATATATATATACACTAAAATCCAATAAACTAGGCTGCCGAGATCCGCGGAAGAAGTGGTGGTCCGTACATTCTACCCCGACTCATGCATGTGATTTTGAAAACGAAAACTCAGAACCCGCGGGGTTCTGTTTATTCCTTATTCGACCTTTAGAAGATTGCGAGTGCCATTGTTGTCAACCTAGGGCTCTGATACCACTTTTGTAACACCCCGAATCCGCGGGACTCGGGATGCTACGGGTTGGGACCTCACAATGGGTCCCGACCCTTAGCTTGACAACAATTTCACCGGATCTTGCAACAAGGCACAAATAAAAGGCCAAACCGAAATACAATTTTATGCAATGCAATGAAAGGAAACCCGAAAGAAACAACAAAAGACTTCAGCCGATAAGAAACATCAAGGGTCAAATGCCACCACGGGATATACAATATACATGAATAATATACAACTCGACTCTAACAAAACCCACTCCTAAAATGTACGGAACCCCGGCTGCCCACTCTTCCGGATCTCTCGGCCGCAATCCTAACCTGCAAGGCAATCTACAACAATCGGTATAAAACCGTTAGCTAATATTCGAAGCATTAGAATCAAGGTGAAAGGCACAAACACAAGTAAATCAACATAACACACAATGTACACCAAATCACACAAGTCCGGTTTATTATCTTTTTATTATTAAGTCGTATCCCGTAATTCAACTTCTTTTGTGACACGAGAATCTCCCGAAACTCGCCTCGGTCCCCACTTACCGCATGGAATGGTGGATGCCTCCGACTGTCTAACCACACGGGCTAGTCGCCAAGAACCTCCTAGCTCTACGCAAGAGCTAGGCAGTGATGTCACCACCCGTTATCATACAGTTGGGCCAAATAGTATAAAGGTCGGTGGTCCTATTTCCGGTTTAGTTGTTATAAACAATAAAGAATAAACACACACCACCAAACACACATCAATGCTAATACAAGGAATACGAGCTAAGTAAGTCCGGAGACTTACCTTATCGCCACACTCAACTCACAACACTCTCGCTTCCCTTGGGAAGGAGTCCACAACCTGCTCACAAGAAGATAACTATATCAACAACTCGCTCAACTTAAGAAGTCTAAGCCTTCTACACAAATGATCTTCGCGAGATCATTTGACTCACATTCTAGGACCGCATCCTAGAATCTCTCATGCTCACATCACACTCAACACAAGCTAGAAGTCCTTAGACTTCTAGACCCTATGATCTCGCAAGATCATAACCCATAACACATACTATGATATACATGCCTAGTGTCAACAATCTCAACGGTATCAACCATATGATAGAATACGCATATACTAGCCCATAATCTCAACAACCATATACTCCAATTCTCAATCCCCACAAGCCTCACAAGATACATCAACACCTCAAGCTTAGAATCAACATCAATCCATCAAGCAATATCAAATCCTCAAAACTCACCTAAGGTTCATAGCCACTACTTGGCATTCACTCTAAGTTATGCTAGATTATCCAACCTAGCATGATACTAATACTAAACATAACTAAATCGAGGGAAAGGATACTCACACGACGTCAAAAGACGGAAATCGACCAACGGATGTCGACTTGGACTTGTTAGGTCTATATCGGGATGCTTCCGAACCTAACACCAAAATATACAAATTTAGCATAACGCTAAATTTGGACATACTACAAAGTATATATAAACTATAAGAATAACTCCCGTAATTCAAATCTGATTTTAGAAACCGCTAACACATTTTTTTTGGGCAAATAATATCATTTCAAAAAATATGGGTCATAGTACATAACTAAATATTTGGGCCAAATTCCTTAAATAAACCAACAAGGACACAATACGTAATATACATAAATATAAGATCAAACTCGTATATAAAATCCAAGTTAAAAACTCGTAAAACATTTTATGGGCAACTCATGAAGTTCCATAAACTTGAAATATATTTTGAAATTAAAATCTGGGCCGAATCGGTAATTAATTCAAATCAGTAGGGCACAATCTACAAATTCCAGAAGAGTGGATCAAATCTGCAATAAACACAATTAATGGGTTGCAAATTGAAATTACACTAGAGTTTAGGGGGGCCGATTTAATTAGGGCAAAAGAGGTTTCTTCAACCTCTGGATAGAACGCGCAGGAGGGAGACTGTGAGGCGGCGCCCAAGGCAGTGCTGGCTCCGGCGGAGAGGGCACTGGAGCCTTCTTCATGGTGGCGGCGAGGGTGGTCCTTCTCCGGCTGGCGGCGCACACCAGAGCAACTGTTGCGCAGGCGAGCAAAGAAGAAAGGCGATGGGTAGCAGGAGCGGCGGCTGGGCAGAGGAGAGGTCTCTCCGGCGCTATTCCAGACTCCGGCGCTCAGGGAAAGCAAAGGCAGCTTCGACGGTGTGGCTCTCCGGTTCGATTGGGCGGAAGAGGTCGAAGGCACCGGTTGTGAGGCTCGCCTAGATTTGCACAGAGGAGGGTTGCGTTTCTGCCGGTGTCTGGCGGTGCAGGTAGACCGTGAAGCTCACCTAGGCGACATGACTAGGCTTCCCCGGATTTCCCTGGTGGCTCGACAAGGGCTCCGGTTGCGAGATAGAGGCGAAGCAGTTACGAGGAGATTGAGATTTGCAAGTTGTGGTGGTTGCTGTTGAGCTCATAGAAGGGAGATGGAGGTGGGTGAGGTGAGCGGGGTGAGGAAGGTTGAAGGGGAGCCACTGATTGCTCACTTGGGGAGAAGGGAGAGTAATGGAGAGGAGGGAGTCAGGCGAGGCTGCAACAATCATAGGCGGGCGGTGCTGCACAGTGCACAGATCGAGAGGTCGGGAAAGGGAAGGGTCACAGAGGAAGAAAAATAAAATAAAAAATAAAAAATAAAAATAAAAACATAATTAATTAAAAACATGACATCATAGATTAAATAAACTCGAACGAAACACTCAGATCGGATTTTCAAATCGGAAAAACATTCCCGAATTTCCGAAAATAATAACACGGATATCCGTGAACGTATCCAATATAAAAATACTCAGAAAAGTATCGTACTCCGTATAAATACCTTTAATAAAATGTTTAAGCTAAAAAAATATCGATAGAAGTAGGATAAAAAATAAATATCGAAAATGCGCCAAAATTTTGGGCGTTACATTAGGCGCTACTGGGTGATCTGGCAGGGTGACAGGTCAAGGACTCTCGTACATTAGGTGGTTGGTTTGGGTTTGTTGTGTTCCCCTCCTACGTGAGGATGTTCTTTTGTACCTCCTGTGTGAGGTTGTCGTTTTATATACTCGGCTATGTTGTTGTTTACTTTGGGTTGTACAGTTTATACTGTTTTATGTATTTGTTTTATATCTGTCAGTGCCATATTGTAAGGTCCAGTGAACTTGTTGTCAGGCTAGGGTCAGGATCCATTGTGAGATCCTAGCCCAATGTGACATCCCGAGTCCCGCGGATTCGGGGTGTTACAGAGTTGGTATCAGAGCCCAGGTTGACAACAATGGCACTTGCTACTTGCAATGAGGTTTGATAGGTAAAATAAACAGAGCCCACATGGGATCTGACGTTTTCAAAGGTTTTGGTTTTAAGTGTGGTTTTGGGATAGATTGTACGAGAAGTCGTCACCTCTGCCATGGATCTCTGCAGCGTAGATATGTATATATATCTGTATGTACTATGGATTATGTGGATGTATTATATACATATCGATACCTATGGCATATATATAGCCTTATAGGATTAGGTGCGTATATCCTACAAATGACTCAGACTAGAGTAGTATCTGTAGTAGGATGAGGTAGGGGTACACCCCCTCTTCCTCCAATGGTGATAAGTTAGGGACCAGTTTCCGCTGTTGTTTCGCCTATGGCAGAGAATGAGGTTGAAGAGGCTGATCGTGTCTCCATGAGTAGATCCGAGTTTCAAGAATATATGTAACAAGTATATGAAGCGGTGATAGCGGGTAGATCCACACCGGATTTACCAACAATTGTGAGATCAACTGAAGCTTCTGGATCCGGAAAGAAG
The DNA here is from genome assembly GCA_033239125.1 of Fagopyrum homotropicum. Classification (NCBI taxonomy): domain Eukaryota; kingdom Viridiplantae; phylum Streptophyta; class Magnoliopsida; order Caryophyllales; family Polygonaceae; genus Fagopyrum; species Fagopyrum homotropicum. Next base: position 146,032,759 of record BSWB01000002.1, read on the forward strand.
CAATGGACTGAATCAATTACTAGAGAAGCAAAGATGATGAATGGGGAACCAAGTCCGATATCAGGACAATCTAGTGATCATTTGGCCACGAAGATGAATGGCAAGGAACTACAGTGTTTTAATTGCGTGGAAGTTGGGACACTGACGAGTTGTGTGCCCAAAGGCACCCATCATATGCTTTACGTGTGGTAAAGCAGGGCATAGAGTGAAGTTTTGTCGACAGGGCAAGACATTGCCTTTACAGGTTCCCTTCAAGAGTGAGATCATTCCAGGTGGACGACGAAGGTCGAGTTACCCTTCAGTTACACAGGTTGCAAGGATGGGATGATTATGTTTCAGTTGTGGCTATCCAGATAATTTGCGTTCTGTGTGCCCTTTGGCACTGATAGCTTGTTTCACTTGTGGTGAGCTAGGCCTTCTGGCCCTTTTCTATCAGCACGGTGGTGTTTCTTCCCATCAAGACCTTCCTCTTTCCGATGCAGAAAGAGTGGAAGTGGAGGCTATAGTAATGACCTCAGTGATACCTGAGGAGCATGGATCTGACATTGAGTGATGATATGTAGTGGAGCTACGAGTGTTAGCTGTTATAGGTACCATTCTCGTTAATGGTTTACCTGGTCACCTGGTGGATTTTTGCTTGTTGTGAGTGCTATGCACTTCATGTCTTTCGATGCATGCGTTAATGGTTGACTTTTGGTATATAGTAGAAGGTGGATTTTCCTTTACAAGATTACCTTTTTGGGTCTGAGATACCCGTGAGATGCGTGTTTGTTCCCTTATTTCAGGGACCCGTTTATGGTTGCAGACTTCTTTGTCATGTCGTAGGTGCATGAGGAAGTCATTATGTGTATGGTTTGGATGAATAGATATCATGCGGTGTTAGATATTAATAGTAAGGCTATTATAGTCTTTACTGAGATGGTAATTAGAGGTCTTCTAAGGTTAAGACCTTTGAAGAGACGGGTTTGTCATCAGGACTGTACGAGCAGCGAGTTGATAGCACAGGGATGTGACGACTTCTAGTGTTATACCATGAAGGAGCGAGATAGTCCAACAATGGAAGGTATTCTAGTTATTTATGAGTTTATAGACGTGTTACTGAACCGTCTAGTTTCCACCTCAGCGGAGTGTGGACATTGTTATCGAGTTGAAGTATGATACAAGATTGAATGGGAAAGCCACACTATATGGCGCTTGTTGAGATATTGTACTGATAACTTGAAAAGTTGATCGAAACGGGTTTACCCTAGTGGGTTCCATGTTCCGTATTGACGACCTGATGAGTTAGCTTCAAGAAGCAATTGTGTTTTCAGGATTCCTTTGTGCTCAAGATATCCCTAGTCATGGATGAGAGAGCAACATGTGTATGAGATAACATCTCATACCCGTTATGGACACTACGAGTTTGTAGTGATGTCATTTGGGTTGACGAATGTTTTAGTAGTTTTTATGGAGTTGATGAACAATATCTTCATCGACTTCCTTGATTAGTTGGTGGTGGACTTCATTGATGACATGTCGGTATACTCTCATAGCAGAGAATAGTAGACCGATCGTCTGAGGACCGTTCTGCAGATTTCGAGAGATAGAGGGTTGTATGCTACGCTCTCTAAGTGTAAGTTGAGATGCCAGTGGTAGCCTTTTTAGGCCATGTTGTCTCCGCCAGTGGGATCATGGTTGACCTGGCGAGAATTAAGTATGTTGTAACATGGGAGATACTGATGAACATTAAGGAATACGTAGTTTTCTCGGCTCAGGCGATTGCTACCAATGCTTTGAGGAAGGATTTTATATGATTACATATTCATTTGCGAGTCTTTTGAGAAGACTATACCGGTGTGATCTTCATGTCAGATTTCTATAGATCATAGGAATCTGAAGTATATTTTATGCAACAAGGGTTGAATATTTGACTTGAAGATTCCATATCATTCAGAGAAGTTGAACGTTATCGTCGATAACTTGAATGGAAAGACGCTCCAAGAGAAGATGATTGTGAGACTGATAGTTCAGCCTCAACTTCAGAGAGATCTAGCTTGGCTAGAGTTGAACAATCAGTTCCTTGACGAGGATACCCAGTTATACCTCAGAGGTTCTACCTGGTCTGTTGGATGAAGTCCAACAGAAGCAGGAGACCTGCCCGGCCTTGACAAGGTTTAGAGGAAGGATGTCTCGTACTGAGGCACCATAGTTCTCCATGGGAGTAGATGGACTGATGAAGAGTCATGACCACTTTTGTGTACCTGCTAATGCAGATAGAGACATAGAATATTATGGTATACCCACTGTACGCCTTATTCAGTACATTCAGGTACGAGTAAGATGTACCACGAGATGAGACGATTATATTGTATGAAGCCGATATAACCAGATTTGTGATACAGTGTGTGACCTGTTAGCAGGTCCAGATAGAGTATTTCCGATCTAGAGATAAGCCCCACCTACTACCAGTGCAGTAGTAGAATTTGGGAGAACATCTCTATGGACTTTTTTTTGGGATTGTGACCTAGTAGAAGATTTATGTTATCTGGATTGTTGGTAACAAATTAATGAAACCGGCACGTTTCATTTCTATCAGAAGGACGTGGCTAGTGAATGAATTGGCTGAGGAGTACACTAGACAGATAGTGAGACTCCATGGTATACCAAGAACGATCATTTCTGATCGAGATGGATGTTTTTACTTTGAGATTTTCGGCAGCAGATTCAGACTGCTTTGGGGACGAGTCTGTACCTCATGACTACACTTCACCCCCTGATAGATGGTCAGTTAGAGAGGATCATCTAGATCTTAAAGATCTATTATAAGTTGTAAGTCGAATGGGAAACGTGGATGGTTATATTACCTTCCATTAATGAGTTTATTATATAACAATGAAGGACGTGCATCTTTCTGGGATGGCCCTATGAGGCAATATATAGACATAGATGTCGTATATCCTTATGCTAGAAGTGATCTAGCAGTAGTAGTGGAATAACACCTGACCAGATTCAGGATTTTATAGTTCAAGTAGCGTTGATTGAAGGAAGAATGCTGGTTGTACAGAGTTGCCAGATATTATATGTAGACAAGAGGCGTTAACATCTAAAGTTCAAGCAAGAGTTCATGTCCGGCTGAAAGTATCTCAGTTGCGAGACGTTAGACGTGTTATTAATATGGAAAGGGAACTGAGTTTCCAATATGATGGTTTATTTGAGATCGACCAGTACGGAGAAGACAACATGATGTTTAGCTTTGCCTCTGAGATTAGAGGATATCCACCCAGTGTTTCATATGTCTCAACTGAGGAAGTATATACCAGACTCGAGACACCTTGTGAGTTACGATGATTTGGTGGTTGAGTCCAACCACACTTTTACTGAGCATTCGATTACATTCTTGGAATGAGATATGAAATGCTTGCATTCAAAAGACATTCTTATATTGAGGATATGATGGTCGAGATGAAGACTTAAAGAGCATATGTGAGAGACTGAGGATAGTGTCCTGAGGAACTATCCAGAGTATATGTTGGGACAGCCCCATTTGTGGGAGCACGAGTAGATCTTAGTGCTATCTTGATGAATGTTGTGCTTATGTGCTTATATGCCTTGATGTGTTATTCCATGCTAGTTGTTATGTGATTTATGATCTTAGTAGATCTTGATGTGCTAGTGTGATGTATGCTATAGCTAGAGAGGATTACTTCCTCCACGCTACCCGAGTATGATTATATTTATAGATGGAGATGGTTCTTTCCTTCATACTATTTGAGTGGGATTAGGATTCGGCTGGAGATGGTTCTTTCCTCCATGCTACCTTGATGGACATAGTTCAGTGGAGATGTGATTCCTCCATGCGATATATATGTTTATGGGTTGGCTAGAGATGTATTTCCTCTATGCCTGTGATATGTTTTGACTAGAGATGTGCTTCCTCTATTCCTTGTGATGTGGTATGGGGAGAGACGTGATTCCTCTACGCCTTTGGGTAGCGTTATGGCCCTATTTCCTAGAGATGATGATTCCTCCATGTTTATACTTGAGGTTATAGATTGTTATAGGTTGTGATCTTTTGAACGGAGATGTGATATCTCCGTTAGAAAGAGTGAGAGTTATACCTCGGTGTATGGGTCCGAGAGGATTTGGGAATTGTTCAAGTTTCGGGACGAAACTTTTTTTAAGGGGTGTGTGATGTAATAGTTAGGATTTCGAATTCTAATTAATGTTGATTAACTTAATCGTTGATAGTAATTGGCATATAACTCGCGAAGATTTCGCAAGTGATGAGTAAGAGTCCCACCGTTATGTTCCTGGCGTAATTTGGACGTTTGGGGAAATTTTTACTTTTTCCCCCGGGTATTTATTTTTACCCTCCGGTGTTATTTGGAGCATTTGGGAGCTCCAATTAATAATAATGCAGTTGAGAGAAATGATCAGGACATCGGATATGTCCTAGATATGAAATAACATGGAGAGGCAAAACGGCCAAAAGAGTCGCTATTTCGTTTCTTAACAGCTAAGAAAGACGGCTTAGAAATACACGTTTTCCGAGACAGTTGTGGAATAATTATCCCTACAATATTCCAGATTTGATGTTCCAATCTCGAGAAGTTTGGAGAAAGAGGTTCGACCCGCCTTTGGATCGATTAAAGGATAATTATCGACTTTACTAAAGGATAATTATCGTCTTCACTATAAATAGCGGAAAATCCTTTATTAATTCATTTCCTTTCACGTTTCCTCGTAAAAGCTCTGATTTCTCTCAACCTTCAAAACTCAGATCTACTCTCCGTTTCTAATCCGATTTCAATTCCGTTTGAGTTTTTGGATTCCTCTCTTCATTCTCTTCATATCGGTACCGAGTTTCTGCATTTCCGAGTATATGGAGGGCTGGTCGAGCATATATGTCACCAGGACGGTTCCGTCGCTCAGATTCCGGTGAATTTGATGTTGTCCATGCGTAGCCTGCGTTGCTGTGTTTCCGAATCTTCTTTCAGATCGTCAATTGGGTTAGTAACGAATAAGTTATGAATTTATTCGTTTTCCGTATTGCGATTTGGCCTAAATTGACTTTAGGCTTGTCAAAATGGATAATTAGAGATTCCATTATGGTCGTTATATTATTCTGGTGATTATGGATAGTTTGTTTGATGAAATCTGATGACATGTGGGTTTAGAAATTGCCTGCGGGCAAAACGTTATCTGGCGAAATCTAATTAATTAATTAAAGGTTAATTAATTAAATTAGGATTATAATTGAGATTGAGGAATGTTGATTAGATACTACCTTGAGATTTGAGGAATTGTGAGTTATGTTGAGATATTGAGGTTTAGTTGGTTGTGAGGCTTATAGATTGAGTATGATCCTTATGGATCCCTTTGGGTCTAGGTGTGACCCCTTTGATGAACAGAGGTTGATATATCTCTTTATGCCTTGTTTATAGGCCGTGTTGTCCCTCCAGTGTAGAGGTGATCGTGGTTGAGTTTGTACAAGGTTAAGGTAAGTCCGTAAGACTTACTTAGCTACCATCCTTATATGGGGTGTTTGTATGAGTGGTGTGTGCCTTATATGTTTGCTATGATAGCATGTGATGTCGTATTTACCGACCTATGTTTTATTAATTGCCCCACTGCGTGGCTGTGATAACCTTTCCCTTTCATCCCACCGTGGAGTCTGGGAGGTTCTCTGATGTCAGGCCAGACCGGTTTACAGGAAGGGCGCAATCCACTCCCATAGGGTACACGGATTGTGTGACCGATACTAGTACGGTTGGCTAGCAGGCTCAGAGGCGAGGATGTATCGGTCCTCGTGTCACCTAGTTTCATATATATTATATCTATACGATTTGAGTGAATGACCATTATATTGAGATGAATAAATGGGTAAATGAGTGAAAGCATGCTGATATGTTTATCTTTCCCTATGTGTGATTGTGCTTATGCATTACTCTATATATGTGTATGGATAGCTAATGGTTATTACCATGTTGTAGATGTTTACAAGTTAGGCGCTACTGGGTGATCTGGCAGGGTGACAGGCCGAGGACTCTCATACATTAGGTGGTTGGTTTGGGTTTGTTGTGTTCCCCTCCTGCGTGAGGATGTTCTTTTGTACCTCCTGTGTGAGGTTGTCGTTTTATATACTCGGCTATGTTGTTGTTTACTTTGGGTTGTACAGTTTATACTGTTTTATGTATTTGTTTTATATATGTCAGTGCCATGTTGTAAGGTCTAGTGAACTTGTTGTCAGGCTAGAGTCAGGATCCATTGTGAGATCCTAGCCCAATGTGACATCCCGAGTCCCGCAGATTCGGGGTGTTACACGAGGAAAGACGCTGCTAGGGCTGATGTCGCCGGCGAACAGGGAAGGCGGACGAGGCGTGGTGGCGGCTCGATCCTGCGTTGCGTGTGCCTGTTGTGCATTCGTTCAGCGATGGTGAGGGGAAGACGGCAACAGAACGTGAGGAGGTTTAGAAGTAGATTAGGTTAGCGTAATTAATTAGGTTAAGTTAGGGTTAGGATTAGTTTATGGGATGGGCTGATGGGCTTGATAATTGGGCCTAGTAATGGGTCACATCCGGCCTGCCCCCGCATAAAATAAGGATACGAAAACTCGTTACCCGTTCCGGATTTCCGGTTATGTGCGGGAATCTATATACTACGGAATTATATTTATATAAATTATTATTTTATTTTAAAAGTGCGTAAACTATTTCCGGTTACGAAGTTTCATCATTTTATGTGAATTAAGGTCACATAAAATGATAGAACTTAAACTCGTTTTATTTTATTTATTTATTTATTTAAGATTAATGTATCGGAATTCGGAACTCGGTTAAATTCAGGTTTAACGGAGTTTAAAATTTTCGGTTATTACAAAACTTAACATAACTAGATCAAGGGAAAGGATACTCACACGACGTCAAAAGACGGAAATCGATCAACGGATGTCGACTTGGACTTGTTAGGTCTTTATCGGGACGCTTCCAAACCTAACACCAAAACTATACAAATTTAGCTTATACGCTAAATTTGAACGGAATAATGAACATATATAATCTAAGGAAACCCCACTTGTAAAACCCAAGTTAAAAACCGTAACTATAATATTCCGGGCAAATTGTATAACATCATAAACCGAGATTAATCCAACAAAGGCATAATATGTAGCATATGCAAATATAAGAATATCCCCTTAATTGAAACCCGAGTTTAAAATCGACAAATACATTTTTAGGGCAAAGATAAACAAATTCATAAACTTGGGTCATATTCTGAAAATGTAATTAAGGGTCATAATCTGTAATTTTCCAGCAAAGGATATAAATGCAAGGTTTCAAAAATGTGGGTAAAATATGTAAATTCAAAGTATGGGGTATAAACTGTAATTAATCAAAAAGAAGGGGGCCCATTTTAAATGAAAAGGGTTTCTTCTTCCACTGATGAAGAGGGCACACAGCAACAGAAGTGCAACAAGGCGGAAGGCGGCGGCCCTGGGTTCTGAGCGGCCAGGACGAGGCAGCAGGGTGGCGCGTCGACAAGGCAGCAACGCTTCGTCTCCGGCGGGTTGCCCAGAGGCGACGACTCCCTCTCTCTCAGCTTGGCGGCTGTCATTGGAGCAAGGGGCTACACAGGTATGCAGAAGAGAGGCAGGGAAGGAGAGAAGGCGGCAGAGCTCCCTGTGCTGGTGACTCCGGAGACACAAGGCGGACGGCGAGGCAGGGCAGGATCTTCTGGGCGTGGCTTCGACTCCTGGCGTCAGCCGCTTCTAGCATTCCGATTCGATAGAGGAGGGCTCGTCCTGTAGATGGCGAGTTTTCCGATCAATGGTTGTTGCGAGGCCAACGACGGAGATGAGGGTGAGAACCGGAGGAAGCAGCTAGCTGGCGTCCCTGGCGAGCCCGATGGCGGCAGCAAGGGTCATGCTCCTGGTCTCCTGGTGGCACAGTAGAGACTAAGGAAGAGAGATATTGTTTGGGCTCTTGTGTTTGAACGTGAATCAGGAACCCTCAACAGTTGATCCTATGTATCGAGAGAGATGTATGGGAGACAGATTGAGGGGTCAAATGTTGAGACGTTTGCTTGTGCAGGTTGGTAAGAGATGTAAGCTGCAGGTGGTAGGTTGGGCAAGGCTGAAGAAGCAAGCATAGGATGGAAAATAAAACAAACAAAAAAAATAACTAGATCTAGATTGTCCCAACGAAATATTTGGATCGGAAATATGTATACGTATCCATTCTATTTATAACGTCCAGGCTATTTGGCGCATTGAAATTTACTAAGTAATGCCCATTTGTCCGTTACGGACAAATGGGCATTACTTAGTAAATTGATTCCATTTGTCCGTCACAGACAAATGCCCATTGTCCGTCACGGACAAATGGCCACTGTCCGTGACGGACAAATGGAATATATGTAATATGTCTATTTTGTGGATTAAAGTTCTAAATTTTGGTTTGTTTGAAAAAAATTTGTAATCCTTTGAATAACAAAAATTTAATTTAATTGTATTTTGTTACTTACAAACATAACAATTCCTTTGTAATTGTTATGTTTGTAAGTAACTTTGGTTTCTTTGTTAAAAGAAAGTGTTAATCCTTTAAATAAAATATGTTTGATTTTATCGTCTTTTGTAAAAGAAAGTTTAGATCCTTTCAATAACATAACTTTGATTTGATCGTAGATATGTATGATAGGAAGTTACGTTTATTTCTTGAAACTTTATATGTTCGATATCAAATCTTAAAACTTTGAATGATAGTAAGGTTTTATTTATTGAACATTTATATGTTCGTTACGAAATCTATAAATTTTGAACACAAGAAACGTTTATTGATAGGAAGTTACGTAATTTTGATTGACAGGAATTTATAATCCTCGCAATAACGTTAAGTTGATATTTTTATCTCATTATGTTCGTTACAACTCGTTATGTTCATTCAAAGATCTTACTAAATTAAAATTTAACAAAAATGTTACTACAGTTAATTAAACTCATTAATTTAATGAAGTTGTACACATTATTGGTTGATCTAAAATATACAAATATATGTTGTAAATATCAACTTTTGTAGTATTGATCTGTCCGTCACGGACAACGTATAAGTGTCCGTCACGGACAAATGTAAAAAGCCCTATTAAGGACAACGACGCTCATTTTCTTTCCCTTTCTTCCTCTTCCTTTCTTCGCCGCGACGAACACCTACGAATCGACCTTTGCTCGATCTTCGGCTGCCCCATCTCTCAATCTCTCTCGACATTTCTCGTAATCTCAACTGCAATCTAAGGTAAAAACTTCACTTTCTCGCTTTAGTTTCGTTTAAATTTGTTTGTTTTAGTTAGGTTTAGGTTTAGAGTTTAATTTTTTTGATTTAGGTTGTTTTAGAGAGGTTTAGGGGCTTATATGTTACTAAAATGGATGAATATGAGTTAGGGTTGAAAGTTGATTAGTTATTTTGGGTTTTGGCGTAGGTTTAACGATTACATTTAGTGAGCAAATCGCGAACGCCATTGTTGGCGTTTGCGATCGGCTGAAGGTAGAAGACACTTGTCCGTTGATGGACAAGTGTCTTCTGTCCATGACGGACAGAATGTTCTTGTCCGTGACGGACAAGCACGTTCTGTCCGCTACGGATAAGAACACACTTGTTACGGACAGAAGTAAGTTGTCCGCTATGGACAACTTACTTCTTCTTCTTCTTAATTTTTTTTTTCTCTTTTTAAATTTTTTATTTCCTCTTTATTAACATTTGTTGTTTTTGTTTGAAGATGGAAATGAACACAAACAAAGACGCCAAGAGGTTCAGCGGATTGGGATACTTCAGGAAGGTATTCCACAGTGGCATGCGTTCTCTGAGGGGACAGCGGGAGGTTCACTCTAGACACGAGGCACGAGAGCCAGTTCCTTATTCTGGAGGTGCTTTGCTTGAGGAGCAGTTCCCGACACAGGAGTCGGGAGTCACGCGGCATAGTACATCTGGTGTCGCGCGTGACATTGCTCCACTGAGCCCTCCTCACCAGGTTTTTAGCGGAGGCAGACATAGCTCCTATTCTGGAGGTGCTTGGCTTGGTGCAGGTTATTATTCTCAGATCGAGGACTTGTATGCTCCTTACCAGCAGGAGCAGCAGTTTGCTCCTTCTTCTTCCCGGCAGGAGCAGCAGGATGCTCCTTCTTCTTCCCAGCGGGAGCAGGAGTATGCTCCTTCTTCTTCACAGCAGCAGCCTGCTGAGAGGAGACGCCGAGCGAGGAGGCCACCTTCGCCAGCTCTTGTGGAGGAGGTCCTTGAGGAGGTACTTCCTCGTGCTCTGGGAGATCGTCCTAGACCAGTACCTCCTACTCGGCAGGCCTTTCAGCCCGATCTTCGAGGTCCTTGTGGAGGGGGACCTCGTATCCCAAAGATACTTAGGAGCTTCCAGGCTCACACCGCTCTCCACGTCTGGCATGACATGGTGAGTACGCAATAAATATGTTTAATGAATGCATCTTTAATGTTATAATATTTTTAGTTATATATTAAATTTTTTTTTCTATGTAGGATCGTGATACGCTTCACTACCATACCAGAGCCAGCCAACTGGACGCCTGGCCACTGGATGAGGAGGTTTGGTCGGGTTTAGCGCACGACAGTGGACTAACCCATCTGCATGGTCTTATGTATAGGCACCTAAATGTGCGTCTACTTGACGCTTTTATTGAGAGATGGCAACCCGAGGTGAACCAGCTGCACATGCCTTGGGGTGAGATGACCATTGCTCTCCATGATGTCCATCTCATCCTAGGTATACCCATATCCGGGACGGAGGTTACTCAGGTGATCGCCAGATCTGATGCTGCCATCCGTGTGCAGGAGTTTTTTGCGTTTACTGATGAGCAGATGACTGCCAGAGATGTGCGTCGTCGAGGGCTATCACATGCCTTTTTACTGGATCAGTGTGACAGATATGCACATCTGTATCCGACGACTGCAGCGTTAGGATGGTTGTTGTACCTGCTGGGATCGACGCTCTTCACCGACAAATCTCAGCACAAGATTTCTCTTGATTTACAGATATTGGTGGAGGATCTTGATCGGGTGATGAGTACATCCTGAGGTACGGCGACACTTGCCTACCTGTATAGGCGTATGGGCGAGGGCCACTCGGGTCAACTGTCGCCAGATGTGCGGTTGTCTGACGCTGCTGCAGGTAAAATATATTCTCTATACTCATATTATTCTTCTCGTAACTTAATTTGTAATGTTTGTCTAATTTTTATTTCTTTTTTATTTAAAGGCATGGATATACCTATATTTTCCATGTTTTGCACCGGAGATTGTGGAGGGGTGGGAGCATGGGATGCCTTGGGCAACGAGATTCGACATTAGGCCTGTTAGGAGGGACACCCGTGACTACTGACGGATGCTTGATGAGATGAGTGTTGATCAGGCAAGTCCACTACATGTGCATACTTGTAATCTTTTTGTCAACTAACGTGTTTATTTTCTAACAATGTTGTTTGTTTGTTAAATAGCTGAACTGGCAGCCATACGGCCAGTTGGACTTCACTCGTGGAGAGTTATAGCGTTTGTTGTTCCACGGGTTGTTGAATTTTATGGACGTATCAGAGCCCTACGATCCATACAGGAACATGAGGGCTTTTGGATACATTCAGACGATTCCACCTCCGTTCATACAGCCTGATTATGCTATTAGGGTCGAGGATCCCCGGAGCTACAGAGTTAGCTATCCTCGAGGTAGCTGGGCGTGGGATAGATGGGAGCACCATCACGTCACGGTTGAGGAGATGGCTGCACGTTACGGCCCTGGATATACCGCCACCGACGATTATATGGCGTGGTATACAGACCGATCACACCGGTTTATACGCCCAGGTGCTCAGCAGATGCATCCTCCTCCACCTCCACCTCCACCTCCACCTCCGACATTTGATGGACTGGACCCTCACGATTATGCTACACGGTTTAGGCAGTATATTGGTGATCCTTCTGTCCCTCCTTCCCTGCATCAGGACTTACGCACTTATGTAGATTATTTTCCTGATCTCCGAGATTATTCATACGGATCTTACGATCATGGACAGGGTAGCGGTACTCGTCATGACGATGACGAGTAGGCTTGTGTATGCACTTTTTTTGGGTTTGTATTGTGTGTTTAAACTTTTGAATCTTATGTCTACATTTTTGTGTATGTTTAAACTTGTTTCGTTGTATGTTTAAACTTCGTACTTAACTTGTTGCATTATATTTAACTAAATATAAACGATAACTATATAAATGACTAAACCTTAACATAATATAAATGACTAAACCTTAACATAATATAAATGACTAAACCTTAAGAAAATATGTTTGATCGCAAAGTTTAAATAATGAAGTTGAACTGAACAAGATTAACTAATTGTGCCAAGATCTATCCGTGTTGGTCGTGAATGTTGTAAATGTAACTCCTTCCAGCGAGCGAGGCGATGAGCTAATCTGACTTCAATACCATCAACGGTGTTGTTACGAAAGTGCGACCAAGTTTTAAGAATCTCTGATAAAGGACAATCCTCTTCAAGTGTTAGCAAAAACAAATAGAAAAAAACATTAGTACATATATGTTGTGAAGAACAAAACCAAAAATGATAAATGAAAAGATCTTAGAGGACATACCTTGATGTAATGATACTGGTTGGGAACTATTGATATATGGATCTCTGGAAACCCTAAGTTCGAAGTAATTCCTTCTTCTCGACGACATGTGGAACATATGTGTAGTCGCACCCATCGTGCACTACGATAATACACTGCAATGCAGTGACAGCTAAACACCCCATGTCCGTCACAACAAACCAATATTGTGGTGGTGCAAAACCGTCTCCATTCCATCCAAGTGCCATAATCGTCCTATCAAGGTTACGTTGATGAAAAAAACTCCTCATGCAACTCGCGATGAGAAAGGAGCTCTTCTAACATCAGTCGCCTAATCATCTGTCATCCTTCATCTGTGTCTGTACCGTAGATTGCATGATCTAGTGCTCTGAAACCACAGTTTCCATCCCCTCTAACATTATTCCAACTGATTACATACTCTTTCATCCAAATGGGAACCGCCTCAGGCCATTCTACTAAAATATCAAGGTTATGCTTGGATATAGTTCTCTTTAAAGGTGTTTTGGGTGGTAAATCGGTATTAAGAGATGGACTTGACACTGGTATAGGGTTCTTTCAGGGTCGACCTCTTTGTTTTTTGGGTGGGGTACCTCCTAACTCCCAATCGGATGGCAATTTTTTGTTTGGACTGTCCTTCGGTCTTCCTTTAGTCGCAACCCTAGTAGGTTCCTGCAAACTGGTCCTCTCCGGAAAAGCAGTTTCTATAGCTTTATTTACAACATCCAACTGTCGAGTAGGGCTCAGGTTTGCAAAATCTTTCTCGCAGAACTCCGTCATTAAATTTCTTGCAACTCGACGCACGTCTCGTCCTTTTTCTGAGTCCGGAACCACGTCATCGATATCTAACTTTTTCTAGAATTCATGCACATCTGTAAGAGGGATAGACATTTCTTTATTCATATAACCCCAAATAAAGTGCATACACGGCAGACCATGAGTCGTCGGAAATGAACATGTGCACGGACCATCGGGCTTGTTAGCACGAGCTTTATTGTACTCATCGATAATAAGTAAAAAAGCTTTGCGGGAGATGTTGTGGTGCAACGAGTGAAATTGTTTAACACAAGAAGTCCATGTTATCTTTTTTGACATGCTCTCGTTGAACGAACCGAGGATATTATCCAACTGAATCCTCATCAAAGAGTGATAGAACCTGAAAATTGTATCCAACTTCGCAGAATTTGTTTTCATGAATTGTTTCAGAACAGAGTGCGCAGTTTCTGCCCTGTTGAGAAATAAAAGAGTTAACGTCAAATCGGGTAAATAAAATTTTAAATTGCTTTGAAATACGTACCTATTCGTCGTGTTACTTTTGAAACTCAGATATTGATCCGTCCACGCGGAAACAATTCGTCTTTTGTAAGGATCTAGTCATTGCGTCCTCACATATTGTAGAAGATGTCCTCTCCTTTTCCACTTGTTTTCAAGTTCATTTAATCGTCTCTCGTAAGACTCTTCCGTTTTGGATGTAAATAAACCCGAGTAACTATTGGCAAATATTCGAGCGAGTTCTTTATTCATGTGATTATTTCTAGCCCTTCCTTCAATGTTTTTGAATATGTGACGGCGACATAAAATAAACTGGGCTTCTGGGAAAATACGATCAAGTGCGTTCATAAGAGCCTTCTCTCGATCCGTCACAATTGTAGTTGGTGTCCTCTCGACGCGCCTACAAAGCTTTGCAAGTTGTTCAATCGCCCAGACATAATTCTCTTCCTTCTCCGTGGATAGAAATGCACCGGCAACGTTAAAGTTCAGCCATGTCGATTAAACCCAATAATTTCAAAAAATGGCATCTTGTATCTGTAAAAAAATAATATCAAAGCGTTAAGTTTACATACATCAAAAAAGGACATCTTACGGAAAAGTAAACAACTGTGAAAGCTTACATGTTGGTGTTGTATGTTGAGTCCATTACTAATACGTAAGGGAATGCTTTAAAGAGGGCAACTGATTCCGAATGTGCGAAAAAAATGTCGGTAACTTCACCGTCCTTGTTTCCTCTATGCTCACAGAAATATCCTTCTTTACGACATTCGAAAAACAATTGTTGAGCGACTGTCCTTTGATCTAAACCTTCTTTACGTAATTTTTGCCTCTGGTTGTAGATTTGTCTCATCCTGGTGTTGTTACCTTTATCAATGCTCAAAGCACTCGCAATTTGGGCAGGGGTGCAATTACTGGTCCATATGTTCTTTACTAACTTCTTCTCCTCCTCATTCATCCTTCCCGCTAATACATGACCCTTTAAATTTCTTCCAAGCTTGTGGTTGTGGACACCACACTGCACGTGAACTTTCCATAAACCTTGGTAAGTCTCAAAAACCCTAATCATGAATTCACACCGCTTTTCTTCGTCGATGAATTCTTCCTCTGAGCTGGCTGCACCTTTTTTGGGTTGTATGCTCCATATTCTCGCACGACAACCATGTCTTTCCCAAACTACCGAGTACAGACTTCTGTACCCGACAAACAAAAAAAACCATTTTATTTTCCTGTCCGACTTTTCGAACTCATCCTATTACCTCCTCTTGACTATTGAAGTTTAAGTCGGTTGTGAACAGGCTAGAATAATCATTACTCGTCGCTTTTGAGGCGGATGTATTACGTTATCTGTTGATCCTTCATCAATGCTAAGATTATCAACGTCCGCATCTATCTCCTCCAAATCCTAAAAAACAATGCTCAATCTGTTAAAGTTTTGTCCGTAACGGACAGATGTTGTTTGTCCGTTACGGACAGAAATAATTTGTCCGTTACGGACAGAAGTAGTTTGTCCGTAACGGACAGAAATATACAAACCAAATTCGCTATAATCGATCAATGGTTAAATATCTAAGTTCAAACACGATTAATGATTTCAACTTTAATGATCAAAATAAACAAAACTTACCTCAACATTATCTTCGTCTTCGTTCTCAAAACTCAAAGATATTTCTTCATCATCAATATCATAATCTTCCTCGTATGACATTGTTAAGTTGCTTTTTCAAAAAGAATAGACTTTACGAGGAGATGGCTGAATGAGGGTTGGAGGGGATTGACTATGTTTTTTATAGGATGAAAAAAATTGATTTAGGGTTGTTAAATTATGAAAACAAAGATTTTATTTATCCAAAAATAAGATTTATAATTTTTTATTTATGGAAATAAAGATATTATTTATCTAACCATAAATAAGATTTATGCTTGTTAAATTATGGAAACAAAGATATTATTTATCCAAAAATATAATTTATCCAAAAATAAGATTTATGGTTTTTAATTTATGTAAATAAATATATTATTTATCTATCCGTAAATAAGATTTATGCTTGTTAAATTATGGAAATAAAGATATTATTTATCCGAAAATAATTTGTTTTATTTAATCAAAAATAAAATAAAGATATTACTTATCCGAAAAATAAAATAAAATAATTGTAAAATAGTTAATGCTCGTCCGTGACGGACGAGCATTAATCAAAATACTAAATAGCGCACATTTGTCCGTGACGGACAAATGTGCGCTATTAGTAAAAAAAATATGCGCTAAATAACAGCGGCCATTTATAATTGTAGAAATATCCATTCTATTTATAATTGTAGAAATAATTTACACCGTAGAAGTACTTTTAAAAAAATATTTAAGCTAATATAAAAATATCGATAATAGTCGGAACAAAAATTGAATATCGAAAACACACCAAAATATATGGCGTTACAACCGTTTATATATACACAAGATTTTCGTTTTAGAGTATATACAAAATTTTATATTATATTATAATTTGTAGTAATATCGTTTTCTTGTGTAATTATTATTCATAATATTTATAATGAAATAAAATCAGTTAGCTTTTGTTAAAATAATAATAACTAAATTGACTATGATAATATTTAATAATAACATTTGTTATATAATAATATTTTCAAGACTAAAAAAATAAATATTTATCCAAGTTAAATAATTTACTTTTACTTAGCATTCTCAATTTTTTTTATTTCGTATTGTATGAAGTAGTTATAAAGTGTAAAGATAAATATATCTAGTGTTTTAAAACCTTATTTTTATTTTCTTTTCATATTGTACATTAATATTCTAATATTTTTTAATCATCTATATGATTATCATTTTTATTTTTTATTTTGTTTGTTTTGTGTCTTTAAATTATTTTTATAACATTTTGTTATAAATAAAGTAGTAAAATACATATCCGGATCGAACGGATACTCGGATCAAGCGGATATTCGGATCAAACGGATCAATCGGATATCCGGATCCGACTAAACTCATTTTTTGGATCAAACCGATCAACCGGGTCAAACAAAAGTCATTCGGATCAAACGGATCATTCAGGTATCCGCGGATAATAATCCGATCCGATCCGGCTAAAATCATTTTCGGATACTATGTTTTGAAATTCGGATCAATCGGATCGGCCGGATATCCGCGGATAATTATCCGATCCGATCCGGGAAAAAGTGCCGGATAT
Organism: Fagopyrum homotropicum; assembly: GCA_033239125.1. Classification (NCBI taxonomy): domain Eukaryota; kingdom Viridiplantae; phylum Streptophyta; class Magnoliopsida; order Caryophyllales; family Polygonaceae; genus Fagopyrum; species Fagopyrum homotropicum. The sequence goes on from BSWB01000002.1 coordinate 146,049,866, forward strand.
CCGGCCGGATACGGATCGGATCCGGATCGGGGGTTTTATGAAAATTTCTATTCGGATATTCGGGTATTCGGATCGGATCGATCCGTTGCCCACCCCTAGATGACGTGACAACCGAAACATTACTAAGTTATCAAACAATGGATTAATTGTATGATGTTGATTTTCTTTTTGTAATTAAGTTAATAACATGATTTTCAAAAATATATATAATTAAGTTTTTTAATTATTATATTTATTATAATTTTTGTAACTAAATTTTGTATAAAGTTTGTACAAATTTAATGAAAAAAATTATTTTTTTAAAAATAAAATTTTTTAATATATATATATTCTTAAAAATAATCTTTTTCTTGTGATTTTTTTAAACTTTTTTGGAGAAAATTTTAATTATGTATATATTTTAACTAATTTTTAATATAAATAAATATTTAAAAAATTTTTTTTTTTAAAAAATTAGTTAAAATATATAAAACTTAAAAAAACTTTCAAAAAAATTTCACAAGAAAAATATATTTTTAAAAAAAAATTACAAAAAAATTTATTAGATTTATTTTACAAAAATAACTTTTTAATAAAAAATAGTTACGATATTATTATTTTTAAAAAACTTAGATTATATTTTTTAACATATTCAATGTTATTAACTTGATTTTAAAAATAAAATCCATAACACATAATTATTTCTTCATGAAATGTAATATTTCGGTTGTCACGTCATCGCCGGAGTTAGGATTCTTGCCGAAAAAACAAGACATATTATTTTTGATAAATACGTTGATAATTTGTATTGCTACCAGTAATTTACAAAGTTAGTATTATTTTGGGTTGAATGTTGATAGTTGTTATTATTTGGGTTGTTTTTTCAAAATTTTTTAATACCCTTATGATTTTATTAGATTCTTCTATCTACCCATTCTTAATATATTACATTAAAATTTCATTATAAAATAATAAAAAATTTAAAAAATAAATTTAAAATAAATTATGACCTTATAAAAATTAAAATAATAAATTTATATTAGAAATATTTTTTATTATTTTTTTTTGAAATAAAGATATTTTATTTTTGAGTTAAAATATAGTTTTACTTTTTACTTTCAATTTTTAAAATATATATAATTAGATTAAATTTTTTTTTTAAAAAATTTTATCAAGATTTTAGAAATTTAAAAATATAATAAAATTTTATTTATTTTTGTATTTAATTTATATAATTTATATTAATTCAATTTTTTTTTAAAATTATGTTTTTTTTTTAATTTTAAGAGTATGGAAAAGTATATTATAAAAAATAAAAAATAAAAACATAAAAAAAAAATTTTATTTTCAAATTAAAATAAATTATAGAAATTACCATCAAAAAAATTAATATATTTTAAAATTTCTGGACTCTTACTAAATTGAAAAATTTTATTATTGATTTAATTTTATATATTTTATTTTAAATCGAAAATAAATAAAAAAAAATTTTATTTTAGTTCAAAAAAAAAATTATCATTAATTTACTTTACTTTTTCAATTATAAAAATATTTAAAAAATACTTTTATTATAAATTTATTAGTCTAATATATAATGAGGTAATAATTTGTTTTAAATTTATTTTTCTAATTTTTTATTATTTTATAATGAATTTTTAATGTAATGTTTTAATAATGCGTATAAAGAGGAATCAAATAGAACCGTAAGGGTATCAAGAGAAAATTTGAAACTTAATGGATACCAATGTAAGACCCAGGTTTGGCCTTCACCGCCCCGCGGTGAAGGGAGCCGCCCCTGCGATTTCGCCACAGATCGTGTCGATCTGATTTTTCGTCCGTTTTATTTCCTTCCAAAGATATCCGATCTTTTATCTTTTCTCATCGTTCCTATAAATTCCCTCTTTCTCTTTTTTTTTTTCCGTTTCTTGCATACGTTTTCCTTCAACCTTGAAAGTTGCAGCCTTCTTTTCCTGTGAACTTGTTGAACGTGTAAGTCTCCTTCTTTGTGATTCTCCTACACAATCTTGAGCTTGCGGCATCTTCCCTCCCTTATGCTTCTCTTGCTTTCTCTTTTCTTCTTTTCCTCTTCTCCAAGGCACAATATCGAGTCTTGATTCTTGTTGGTCGTTCCGTTGTTCATATGTTGATATTTACAGGCTCCCTTGGTTGAATTGTGACGTGTGTGTTGAGAGAAGCAAGCTTTGACCTTTGTTGCGTTCTTTGCTATCGAAGGAGTCGATAGTCGCTTCTGCACCGTAACTGCCCCCACACCTTCACAGACCGCCCCTGCGGATCCTGCCCAGCGCCGCCCCTACAGTGTTGTCTGTCGCCCCTGCGGTTTTCCCTTGGTGGCTCCCGTCTTTGGTGAGCTGCTTCCTTCCTTGCTTCGCTGGCCTCGTTCCTTCCTTGACTTATGTTGGATGTTGTTGACCCTTGGTGATCTGTAAGACTAAGGTTGAGACCTTAGCTTGTGGAGATCTCTTAGAGATCATTGAGACTAGAAGTTATAGACTTCTAGCAATCGTTTCTTTCCTGCTTTGTTATGCCTTGTTGAGTAGGTTTTCTGTCCTTTTTCCGCGGGAAACTGAGTTGTTTGTTGACCGTTGAGTTACCTTCAAGTGAGGTAAGTCCTTTGGACTTACTTAGCTGCATTCCGTATAGTGGTTAGAGTGTATTGGGTTGTTGGTATTGTTGTTTATTGTTATAACGGATAATTGGACTATGATTAACCTTTATTAACCGTAATTGGCCCAAGTGTATGATAATTGGGTGGTGACCACTTGTCAGTTCTACAGGAGACTAGGAGGTGCTCTTGCAACTCAGGCCTACATGTAACATATAATAATGATCTATTCTTGTAGGTAGACGGAAGTGGAGGCGAGTTTCGGGAGATTCTCGTGTGACAAAAGAAGACAATGGGGCCGCCCCTACGGCCGGCCACCTTTGCGGCTGAGGCAATCCGCCCCTGCGGATTTGCTGCAGATCGCGCCCGATCTGTTTTCGCTCGTTATTTTCCTTCCATAGATAGAATATCCGATCTTCTATCTATAGGCCGGCTTCCTTATCTTTTTCCTAACCCTAGACGTCTTTTCTTTTATCTTTTCTTCCTCTCCTATATAATCCTGTCTTTTCTTCTTTTTCCGGTTTCTTGCTCACGTATTTTTCAACCCTAGAGTGTTGCAGCCTTGCTTCCTGAGTTCTTGCTGAACGTGTAAGTTCTTCCGCCCTTATTCTTCATCACGTTCATGTGTTATTGTACCTTGCTTCTCTTCTGTTTCATTTCTCTCTTCGTTTCCTCTTTTCTTCTTCTCCAAGAATCAAGTTTGATCCTTCATTCTTGTGAAGCGTTCCTTTGATGATTCTTTGATGTTTCACAAGTTCAGGATGCTGTTGAGTGATCCGGATGGTGCGGACAACCGGGGTTCCCGTACATTATAGGACGGGATCGGGTTTATGTTATGTGGTTGTTTTTCTTTTTGTTTTGAACTCGGCTGCGAGTCCTTTACGTTTCCTTTTGTTTAAAAACCTTTGGTTTTGTTATAAGTTTTGGTTTTCATTCTTATGTTCCTTATTGTAAGATCCGTTGTGTCGTTGCTACTCTGAGGGTCGGGACCCATTGTGTGGTCCTAGCCTGTAACACTTTCAGTTCCCAGAATTTGGGGTGTTACAATATGGTATTAGAACTCTAGGTTGGCAACAATGGCACTCAAAATCTTCTAAAGGTCGGATGGATAAATAAATAGAACCCGCAATGGATCTAACATTTTAAAAAGGGGTTTTGTTTTAAACTTGTCGGTCTGGGATAGATGTACAGGTGACCACCACTACCTCCGCGAACCTCAGCAGTGTAGTTTCTCATATGTTGACCTTTATATGTGCTTTTCTTGGATTTTTGCTTTAGCTGTAGCGTGACCTTATATCTATATAGATTCTTATATATCTATCCTTATAGCAAATGACGCGTACTAGAACTACATCTAATATGGGACGAGGAAGGGGTCGACCACCACTTCCACTTACCATCCGTGGACGAGGACGTGCAAGAAGACCTCCACTAGCTAGAGGTCAGGGCCAGATCCCAATTGCTGATCCGCCTATCGCTGAGGCGTTTGTTGAGGAGGTTATTGAGAGTGTTGTTCCTGAGGCTGGGAACGGGACCGCTGATAGGTCTGGAGCACAGCGAGCACCATCGACAAAGTCCGCACGAGTTTCCATTGGAGTTTTTGCATATCGCGACTACGTACAGAGAGTTGAGGAGACTATCATGACTGAAGGATCTGCACCAGCACCGCCAGTTCCTGCGAGATCAGCTGAGGTTTCACAGAGAGTTACACGGGTTGTTGCCTCGCCTGCTAGAGTTGTTGAGGTTGTTAGAGCGCCGGTTGAGACGAGAGAGCCAAAGCCTGACAGTTGATTGAAGGCTTTTGACCAGCTAAAGGTTCCCACGTTCATGGGAAAGACTAGATTAGAAGTAGAACAGTGGCTAGGACAGTTGAATTCTGCTATGTAGGCTATCGGTTGTCTAGAGGAACGTCGAGTTAACATATCACAGACGCTGTTGAAGAATCAGGCTCATTCTTGGTTGATGACAGCTCGTAGTAAGGTCACTAGTTATGAGTAGATGAAGACGGTGATCAAAGATCGCTACTGCCCTGCAGCTTTGAGAAGAGACCGTCTTTAGGATTTCCTTGAGGCTGGATTCGAGGATTTGCCTATTGTTGAGATCATTAGCAACTTTCAGGACGAGCTATCTTTGTTGGGTCCATCTGCACCACCTGAGGTTCAACATGTTTACCTTTTCTATCTGAGGTTGAGGGAGTCTACCCGCTCCTATCTTGTGGGTTTCCGTTGTGATTCTTTGACGAACTATTAGGATAGAACTTTTGATTATGAGAGAGACTGACTGGGTTAGAGGAGAGCTTCTCAGACAAGAGGTCTTGAGAAGAGACAGAAGATTGGACCAGGCAGTGCTGGAGCTGGAGTAGCAGGTTTTGGGCATAGTCAGACGCCGGGACGTTCTAGTTTTCTACAGTCTGTACAGAGTTCCGACAGAGGACGACAGTGCTTTAACTACAGAGGTGTCGGACACATGAGAGCTGGTTGCAAGAAGGCTATTGTGACTTGCTTTTCTTGTGACAAGCCAAGACACAGAGCTGTGTTCTGCCGTCAGGGCAAGGCGCCATCAAAGTAGGGTTCGTCACCTGCAAGTGTTGCAAGAGGAGGACAAAGACCCCAATATCAACAACAGAAAGTTCCAGGATCTACCGCTCATCAGGGTTCCACTCCGGGTCAAGGCAAAGGACGAGGAGGTGGTACTTTTGACACCAAAGGTGCTTCAGCTAGAGTTTATGAGTTGAGGAGTGTAGTGGAGCTGACCGCTCCAGCGACCACATGTACCATTCATATTAATGGTTTTCCTGTAAGAGTTCTTTTTGATACTAGTGCTACACATTCTTTCATATCTGATGCATGTGCAGATAGATTGGCCTTAGTTACCATAGAAGGTAAACCCTTCTTTATAGGATTGCCCGATGGGGTAAGATTCGAGGTACTCGATAGGTTCGTGATTGCCTTATTAGATTGAGAGGTCGCGATTGGCCAGTTGACTTCTTTGTCATGTACTTAGTACATGAAGAAGTTATTCTGAGTATGGATTGAATGGATCGACATCGAGCAGTTCTGGACATCGGCAAGAGAATAGTGACGGTAACTACAGATGTAGGCCATGTCAAGATCTTCAAAGGATGGGATCTAGGAAAGACCGGTACAATCATCAGCGCAGTCCGAGCTGCAAGACTTATCGGACAGGGTTGCGAGGCTTTTTGGTGCTATATATACCATGAAGGATAGCACGAGTCCAGCCTTGGAGGAGATTTCAGTAGCTTGCGAGTTTTCAGACGTTTTCGGAGAGCAATCAAGTTTACCTCCACAAAGGAGTGTAGACTTTGGCATTGAGCTAGAGCCCGGTACGAGACCGATCTATAAGGCTCCATACCGTATGACGCCTATCGAGATGCTTGAGTTGAAGAAGCAGCTCAAGGAGTTAGCAGAGAAGGGCTTCATCCACCCTAGTGTATCTCATTGGGACGCACCAGTTCTCTTCGTCCGGAAGAAAGACGGGTCAATGAGGTTATATATCAACTACCGAGAGCTTAACAAAGTGACGATCAAGAATAAGTACCCATTGCCCCGTATCGAAGACCTATTGGATCAGTTACACAGAGCGTTAGTGTTTTCGAGGATCGATATGAGATCAAGATATCACCAGCTGAGGGTGAGAGAGCACGACATAGCCAAGACGACATTTTGGACCAGATATGAACACTATGAGTTTGTAGTGATTCCATTGGGGCTTACGAATGCGCCCGCAGTGTTCATGGAGTTGATGAACAACATCTTCATCGACTTCATAGACCAGTTTGTAGTTGTCTTCATAGATGACATTCTGGTTTACTCTTGCAGCAAAGAGGAGCACGCAAGACACTTGAGGATCGTTCTTCAGATCTTACAGGACAAAGAGCTTTACGTCAAGCTCTCTAAGTGCGAGTTTTGGATGTCCGAGGTAGCATTCCTTGGTCACATCGTTTCAGCGGAAGGGATTAAGGTAGATCCGGCGAAGATCGAGTCAGTAGCATCTTGGCCGCCTCCTAAAAACGTCAAGGAGGTACGCAGCTTCTTAGGATTTTCGGGCTACTACCGACGTTTTGTTGAGGGCTTTTAAGTTATTGTCCGACCACTCACTTCCTTGCTGAGGAACTGTACTAGGTTCGTATGGTCCCAGCCGTGCATGCAGAGTTTCAAGGAGCTGAAGAAGAGGTTGACCTTTGCTCCTATCTTACCTCAGCCAGAGGGCATTGAGGATTTTGTGGTTTACAGCGATGCATCCAAGCTGGGCTTGGGATGTGTTCTGATGCATAGGGGTAAGGTGATTGCTTATGCGCCGAGGTAGTTGAAGACGTACTAGGAGATTTACCCTAACCATGATCTTGAGTTGGCTGCCGTTGTTCACACTTTGAAGATTTGGAGGCTTTATCTATACGGAGCTATGTGTCAGATATTCACGGATCATAAGAGTCTGAAGTACATATTCACTCCGCGGGAGTTGAATAACCGCCAACATAGATGGTTGGAGTTGATCAATGACTTTGATCTTGAGATCTTATACCACTTGGGGAAGGCGAATGTGGTAGCAAATGTCCTTAGTAGGAAGACTCCCCGGGAGATGGCGATCGCTAGCCTGACAAAAGCATGAGAGTTGCCCAACTTTGTCACAAATCCGAGACCGGATGTCTCGATGAGAGGCGCCGTAGTTTATAGTTAGTGCTGATGGAGTTATAAGATGCCAGGAACGTGTTTGTGTGCCTTCGGATTGGGAGTAGAGACAGAGGATCCTACAGGAGGCTCACTCTTCACCTTACTCAGTGCATCCTGGTGCGAGTAATATGTATCAAAATATCAGACGCTCTTTTTGGTGGGGAAGTTTGAAGCCAGATGTGACGAGATATGTAGCTTAGTATGCGACCTGTTAGCAAGTCAAGATCGAGCATCATCGACTAGGAGGCGAGTTATACTCACTCCCCGTTCCTCAATGGAAGTGGGAGGACATCTCTATGGATTTTTTTACCGGTTTGAGACCGACTCGAGGCTTTGATGCTATTTCGGTGATAGTATACCGACTGACGAAGACCGCACGTTTCATTCCGATTAAGGAAACGTGGCCGGTGAGTCGGTTAGCAGAGGAGTTCACCAGACACATAGTGAGACTTCATGGAGTACCTAGGACTATTGTCTTTGATAGAGACGGATGGTTCACTTTGAGGTTCTGGCAGCAGGTGCATGCCGCCCTAGTTACGAGTTTGCAGTTTACGACTGCTTATCATCCACAGACCGATGGTCAGCCTGAGCGGACCATCCAGACTCTGGAGGACATGTTGAGAGCCTGCGTGTTAGACTGGGGACAAGTGCGGTCAGATCACCTTCCCTTAGTGGAGTTTCGTATAACAACATTTGGCACGCATCGATCAGGATGGCTCCTTATGAGGCTTTATACGGACAGAGATGCCGTATACCGTTGTGTTGGGATGAGCCGAGCAGTGCTGGCGGAGTAACACCTGAGCACATACATGATGACATGGCTCAAGTGGCAGTGATCCGAGAACGGATTTTAGCAACGTAGAGCGACAGAATTCTTATGCGGATAAGAGACGTAGACCTTTGGAGTTCAGAGGCGGGGCTCAGGTTTGGTTGAGAGTATCTCCGACACGAGGCGTCAGACATTTCGGCGTCAAAGGGATGTTGATTCCCCAGATATGTTGGACCGTTCGAGATTCTTGAGCGAGTTGGAGAGGCAACATACAAGCTTGCTTTGTCACCGAGACTCGAGGGTGTTCACCCCGTTTTCCATGTGTCTCAATTACGGGAGTACATACCAGACTCGAGGGTGTTGCTAAGTGATCCGGACGGTGTGGTCAACCGGGGTTCTCATACATTATAGGACGGGATCGGGTTTATATTTCTGTTGCTGTCTTCCCTTTGTTTTGAACTCGGTTGCGAGTTTTTTACGCTTCCCTTTGTTATAACCTTTGGTTTTATTATAAATTTTGGTTTCATTTATTTGTGCCTTGTTGTAAGATCCGTTGTATCGTTGCTATTCTGAGGGTCGGGACGCATTGTGAGGTCCTAGTCCATAACGCTTCGAGTTCCCAGAACTTGGGGTGTTACAACCAATAGGAAAAATCCAATAAGAAAAAATTAGAAAAATTAATTTAAAACAAACTAGTTTTATCCCGTGCCTTGCACGATATTTGTTAATAAATGATTTGAAAGTTGCGTATGGTGGTGATATAACCAAAAAAGTACTTTACGTATATAATTAATTCGATATAAGTACATAAAAATATTTAGCGACCAACAAAACAGTATGTCAACGACCAATAAAACCGTACATCAACGATCCATATAATGGATATTTCGCATATTATCAGCATTACTTGATGTATAACGGATATTAATCCGTTATGAATAAAAGCTATAATTCAATTTATTCAAAATGCCAAGAAATGTATGATTTGATTAATCTTCAAACCCTCTAATTATACAAGTTTTCAAACTATGATATATCAAAATCGTTAAAAATATTTAACGATCCACAAAATAATAGGTCAATGCCTCATATAACGGATATTAATTCGTTATGAATAAAATTATAATTCAACTTAGTCAAAAATGCCAAGACCTCACAATAATTAAAAAATATTTATACAAGTCCTGAAACCATCTGTCTTACTTGATAATCGATGTGGGATAGCAAAATCGCTGAAAATAATATTAATTTGTTATGAATAAAAATGAAAGAATTGGGTGAAGTAGACTCTTTTTTATGGGTTTTTGTGTTGTATACCTCTCTTAGCACTTTGTTTGACTTATCACTATTACTCTATTAAGGGTATATTTACTTAATTAGTTTATTGTAACACCTTGAATTCTAGGAACTCGGAGCTTTACGGACTAGGACCTCATGATAGGTCTCAACCCTCAGAGTAACAATAATATCATTGGATCTTGCAACATGACACAAATTGATAAATGAAAACACAAAATCGATAAAATATGAAATGGTATAACAAAGGAAAATGAAAGACTCTAAGCCGAGTTCAACAACAAACTGGAAATACATCAACAAGAATAATAAATTCTGACCCCATCCTATAATATACAAGAACCCCGACTGACCACTCCGTCCAAATCACTCAGCAACATCTCTAACGTGCAAGGCATCTACAACGACCGTTATCTAAAATTCTAGATATCAAAATAACAGTAAAGACACACACACATATAAAATATAAATATATAGCATGCTCACACACAAGCCGGTTATTATCTTTTAATAAGCCATCCATTACTAATTCAACTTAGGTCGTGACACGAGAATCTCCCAAAACTCGCCCTTGTTTACGTTACTGATAGATGCATATATCCCTTACCTGTGGGCCTATTCGCAAGAGCACCTTCTAGTCTCTTGTAGAACTGGACAAGTGGTCACCGCACAGTTATAAATAACTTGGGCCAATTACGGTATACGGTCGTCCTAGTTCGGTTTTCTGTTATAACGATAAAGTAAACAAACACCACCAATACAATTAAACTTATACACAGAATGTGGCTAGGTAAGTCCAAGGGACTTACCTGAATCAAAGGTAACTCAAATAAGTTAAACTGTTCAACTTTCCGTAGAAAAAGATCTATGCATGTGCAGAAAAGGCATCCCAAATCAAAAACTAACCCAAATGCTAGAAGTCTACACTTCTAGTCTCATTGACCTCTACAAGGCCTACAACAGCATGCTATAAGGTACATACTTCTAATCTTAATGATCTCTAACAGATCTTCAACATGCTAGCAAGCACGATCCCTAGTCTCAAGATCCTCAAAGGTCAACATCATGAACACAAGCTAAGGGTTCCTAAACCATAACCAAACTGTTAGGAATCAACAAGCCACTAACTGACATCCACCCTAGTTCATCTAGGTCCAGCCTAACATGATCTAACTCCAAGAAAGGATAAGGAAGTAAGGAGGGAAGTGACTTACCAAAAGACGGTAGCCACTGAAGTGAAGGTGCGGGCGCGGGTGACAGGAGGCGCGGACGCGACGACAGGGAGTTGAGGCCGCGATCGCGGTGACAAAGGGACATGGGGGCGGCGTCTGAGATGAGGTTGTGGGGGTGGTTGCTTGTAGCCGCGGGGCAGCATAGTGACAGAGGCGGCGCCAGGACTTCCTTCGACAACAGAACCACACCAGGTTAGCTTTAACTCTCCTCTATGATTCTTCACACCACACGCTCAACCATAAGAGTCTGGATACACACATACAACCATCAAATCATGGCCAACTAGAATCACTCGATCTTGATTCTTTCCAAGAAGAAGAAGAAGAAGGATCATGCAATAGGAGTACACAAAAGGGAAAAAGGAACATAAAGGAGAATACTTACACGGATTATGCAGGTCAAACGGAACAAAGACTGCAACTTGGCTCACGTTTGAAGAAGACAAGGAAGCAAGAAGAAGAAATCGAAGGAGAAAACGTGAGTATAAAGAGGTACGGCTGGGAGGAGAAATGAAGGTATACACTAGGTCAAAAGATAGAGGAAAGACGACCCAAAATTAGAAGAACAGATCTTCTAAGCAAGGAAATAAGGTAAAAACAGACCGTACGCGATTTGGGGTCAGTCGCACCCGCGGCTAGACCACCCTACGACCGCGGCAAGGGCACTTGGTCGCGACCGCTGGCCATCGTCACCGCGGGACAATGACGTGAACAACCCGGAAGTTACATTTATGATACGTGTACTCTTAATAGAGTAATAACGGTAAAAGGCCTAGTTAGCCATTTTACGTGATAAAAAATATACTTCAACCTAGCAAAAAGGCTAAGAAATATATGATTTGTTTAATCTTCAAAACCGCTAATTATACAAGTTCTCAAACTATCAACATTCGATGTGGAATAGAAAAATTGTTGAAAATATTTAAAAACAACCCATAAAATAGTAGGTCAACGACCCATATAACGGATATTAATCCGAACAATAATTATAGTTCAACTTAGCCAAAAGGCTCATAAATGTATGACTTTTTTAAATCTTCAAACCCTCTTTATATGCAAGTTCTCAAACTATCAACCTTACTTGATGATCAATATGGGATAGCAAAATTGCTAAAACCAGTAGGTCAATGACCCATAAAATAGTAGGTCAACGACTCAGAAAACAGATATTAATTCGTTATGACTAAAAATTATATTTCAACTTAGCCAAGAAATGTATAATTTGTTTAATCTCCAAACCTTCTATTTATACAAGTTAGCCACCACAAAACAGTTGGTCAACGATACACAAAATAATAAGTCAACGATCCATAAAATAGTAGGTCAACGACCCAGATAGTGGATATTAATCCTTTATAAATAAAAATTATATACTTCAACTTATAAAAAATGTCAAGAAATGTATAATTTGTTTAATCTTCAAACCCTTTATTTATAAAAGTTCTTAAACTATTAGTCTCACTTGATAATATATGGTCTTAATGATCGATGTGGGATACTAAAGTCGTTGAAAATATTTAGCAACCCACAAAATAATAGATCAACGATCCATATGACGGATATTAATCCATTATGAATATAAATTATTGTTCAACTTAGCCAAAAGGTCAAACAATGTATGATTTGTTTAATTTTCAAACCCTCTATTTATATAAGTTAGTGACCCACAAAACAGTAGGTGACCAACAAAACAATAAGTCAACGACCCAGATAATGGATATTAATCTGTTTTGAAAATAAAAATTATACTTCAATTTAGCCAAAAGGTTAAAAAATGTATGTTTTTTTAATATTCAAACACTCTATTTATACAAGTTTTCAAACTATCACTTCAACTTAGCCAAAAGATTAAAAAAATGTACGCTTTTTTTAATTTTCAAACCCGCAATTTATACAAGTTTTCAAACTATCAACTTTACTTGATAATCGATATTCAGTATTTATACAAGTTCTCAAATATCAATCTTACTTGATAATCGGTGTGAGATAGTAAATTCGTTAAAAACATTTAACAATCCACAAAACATGTAACACCCCAATTTCTCAGAACTCGGGGAGCTACTGGTTAGGACCTCACAATGGGTGCCGACCTTAGTTTGACAACAATATTATTAGGATCTTACAACAAAGCACAAACGTATTTAAATCATTTGTAACACCCCGAATCCGCGGGACTCGGGGCGCTACGGGTTGGGACCTCACAATGGGTCCCGACCCTTAGCTTGACAACAATTTCACCGGATCTTGCAACAAGGCACAAATAAAGGCCAAAACCAAATACATTTTATGCAATGCAATGAACCCAAAACCATACAAACCAAAGACTTCAGCCGAGATACAACCGCAAGACCAAATATCATACACGCGGCATACAATATATAATGAATACAAAACTCAAACACGACTCTAACCAAAACCCAATCCTAAAATGTACGGAACCCCGGCTGCCCACTCTTCCGGATCTCTCGGCCGCATTCCTAACCTGGAAGGCAATCTACAACAATCGGTATAAAACCGTTAGCTAATATTCGAAGCATTAGAATCAAGGTGAAAGGCACAAACACAAGTAAATCAACATAACACACAATAAACACCAAAGCACAAGTCCGGTTTATTATCTTATTATTATTAAATCATATCCCGTTCTAATTCAACTTAGGTTGTGACACGAGAGTCACCGAAACTCGCCTCGGTCCCTACTTACCGGCATGGAATAGTACTGATGCATCCGACCGTCTACCAGCACGGGATAGTCGCCAAGAACCTCCTAGCTCTCGCGGGAGCTAGGCAAGTTGTCACCGCCCGTTATCATACACTTGGGCCAAAATAATATAAAGGTCGGTAATCCTAATTCCGGTTTAGTTGTTATAAACAATAAACAATAAACACACACCACCAAACACACATCAACGCTAATACAAGGAATACGAGCTAAGTAAGTCCGGAGACTTACCTTATCGCCACACTCAACTCACAACACTCTCGCTTCCCTTGGAAAGGAGTCCACAACCTGCTCACAAGAAGATAACTATATCAACAACTCGCTCAACTCAATAAGTCTAAGACTTCTACACAAATGATCTACGCGAGATCATTTGACTCACATTCTAGGACCGTATCCTAGAATCTCTCATGCTCACATCATACTCAACGCAAGCTAGAAGTCCAAGGACTTCTAGACCCTATGATCCCGCAAGATCATAACTCATAACACATACAAGGATATACATGTATAGTCTCAACAATCTCAACGGTATCAACACTATGCTAAGATACGCATATCTTAGCCCATAATCTCAACAACCAATAACCACAACCTCAAGCCTCAAATACTCACAAGATCAACCAAACACTCAACGTCTTACAATCCTCATGGCCACTACTTGACATTCACTCTAAGTTATGCTAGATCCATCCTAGCATGATACTAAAACTTAACATAACTAGATCGAGGGGAAATAATACTCACACGATGTCAAAAGACGGAAGTCGACTTGGACTCGTTAGGTCTTTATCGGGGCGCTTCCGAACCTATCACCAAACTAAACAAATTTAGCTTATAAGCTAAATTTGAACGAAATAAAGAACATATATAATCTAAGGAAAACCCCACTTTTAAAACTCAAGTTAAAACCGTGAATATATATATATTCCAGGCAAATTGTATAACATCATAAATTCAAGGTAAAACTCGTTTTCAAAGCCAATGTTAAAATTCCGTAATTTAATCTTTGAGTCATACCCGGAATTAATCCAACATGAGCATAACATATATGATATATATAAATAAGAATATAATTCAAGTAAATCCCAAATTTAAAACCCATAAATACATTTTCCGAAAATAAAACCTTAGCCATAATATATAATTAAATTCTTGCAGGGGCATAAATATTAAATTCCAGAAACTGTGGGTCTAAAACTGAGATTATATAGAATATGGATCTATTCTCTAATAATCACAAATAAGAGGGGGCCCGATTACGAATTGCAAAAAGGGTTTCTTTCAACATACAGATCTCACGCAGGGATGGAGAAGGAGATGGACTGACGGCGGCAGAGGGCAGCACAGGGCGGCGGCAGAGGGCAACACAGGGCGGCGGCGTCGCAAGCGAGGCGAGGCGCGGCTCCGGTAAGGCGAAGGCTATGGCGGCTTGCAAGTCGGCGCTGAGGTTTCTGGTTCCAGGGCACGATAGAGGATACGCAGAGAAGGAGGCGGCGGTGAGGGTTCCGGTTCCAGAGCTCGACATAGGAGACACAGAGATGGAGGGCGGAGGTGGAGGAAGTAGAGGCGGCAGTGGCTCACAGTCTTCGGCGTAGGGAGGGCGAAGCCGTGGGCTGCGGCGCGGCTTCCCCGGCGTCTCTGGTGGAGAGGTAGTGGTTGCTACTGCTGCCCGAGGCTTCAGAGGTGAGAAGACTTCCCGGTGGAGATCTAGTGGGTGGAGGCAGCGTCGGCCTCCCGGCGTCAACAGGGCTCCTGTTGGCGGAGATTGCTCCCGGTGAGGCTGATGACCGGTGCTTGCTTCTAGATCTGGTGATGTGAAGAAGGAGATCGAGATTCAGAGTGTAGGGAGTGGGAGAGATGAGAATCAGAGGAATTAGGTGAGCCGTTTGCTTGTTGTCGAAAGGTTGCATAGGGGTTCGAAGGCCAGCGGGGCTAGGATGGTGTAGGGTAGGGCTGCAAGGAGCTGGGCTGTAGAGTGAGTTGAGAGGTCAGTTACACAGGTTTGCAGAGGGAGAGGCAGCTTATTCAGCCACAGGTCGGAAGAGACATGTGAGAAGGGTGGGTGAAAATATAAAACTAAAATAATAATAATAGTAATAATATTAAAATAGGGAATCGGGAATCAGTACACTCGATTTAAATTACCGGAACAGGATTTTCGGTTCGGAAAACCTTTCCGAAATTTTCCGAAAAAAAACTAATATGGATATACCCGAACGTATCCAAAATAATAATATTTTTGGAAAGATATTTTACGTCGTAAAATACTTTTAATAAAATATTTGAGATAATAAAATATCGACAAAAATTGTAACACCCCGCATCCGCGGGACTCGGGATGCTACGGGTTGAGACCTCACAATGGGTCCCGACCCTTAGCTTGACAACAATCTCACCGGACCTTTCCAACATGGCAAAAATAAAGGCTCAAAAACTCGAAAACGTTTATAGTGCAAATGATAAGAAACCCGAAAGAACGCAACAACAAACTTCAGCCGAGATACAACTCGAAACAAGAATGCCAAACACGCGGCATACAAAATGCAAACCAAAGGAAAAACATAACTCGACTCCAACTCATAAACCCTTCCTAAAATGTACGGACCCCGGCTGTCCACCCTTCCGGATCTCTCGGCCGCATTCCTAACCTGCAAGGCAATCTACAACATTCGGTATAAAACCGTTAGCTTATATTCGAGGCATTAGAATTAACGGGAAAGGCACAAACACAATCAAAACATCATAAACACACAACATAATCAAAGGCACACCAATCCGGTTTATTATCTTTATTATGATTAAGTC
This sequence comes from Fagopyrum homotropicum, assembly GCA_033239125.1. Classification (NCBI taxonomy): domain Eukaryota; kingdom Viridiplantae; phylum Streptophyta; class Magnoliopsida; order Caryophyllales; family Polygonaceae; genus Fagopyrum; species Fagopyrum homotropicum. The sequence continues at coordinate 146,065,986 of BSWB01000002.1, forward strand.
ATATCCCGTTCTAATTCAACTTAGATTTGTGACACGAGACCACCGTGGTCCCGCCTCGGTCCCTATTTCCGGCATGGAACGGTACGGATGCCTCCGACCGTCTAACCAGCACGGCTAGTCGCCGAGAACCTCCTAGACTCTCGCAAGAGCTAGGCAGATGATGTCACCGCCCGTTATCATACACTTGGGCTAAAATAATATAAAGGTCGGTAATCCTATTTCCGGTTCCGTTGTTATAACATAAACAGTAAACACACACCACCCAACACACATCAATGCTAATACAAAGAATACAAGCTAAGTAAGTCCGAAGACTTACCTTATCGCCACACTCAACTCACAACACTCTCGCTTCCCTTGGGAAGGAGTCTACAACCTGCTCACAAGAAGATAACTATATCAACAACTCACTCAACTCAAGAAGTCTAAGACTTCTACACAAATGATCTATGCGAGATCATTTGACTCACATTCTAGGACCACATCGTAGAATCTCTCATGCTCACATCACACTCAACACAAGCTAGAAGTCCTAAGACTTCCAAACCCTCGGATCTTGCAAGATCATAACTCACAACGCAACTAGGATAAGTCAAACCTAAACTCCAAAATCCCACAAGATCATACAACCCCACCTCGAGCCTCAAAACGCTCAAAACGCTCACAAGATCAACCATATAACTTAAAGCCTTATAACAACCTCACAAATATCTTACAATCAACATCAATCCATCAAAACTCACCTAAGGTCCAAACCACTACTTGGTATTCACTCTAAGTTATGCTAGATCCAACCTAGCATGGTACTAATACTAAACATTACTAAATCGAGGGGAAAGAATACTTACGCGATGTCAAAAGACGGAAGTCGTTCAACGGATTTCGACTTGGACTCGTTAGGCCTTTATCGGGCGCTTCCGAACCTAGCACCAACTAAACAAATTTAGCTTATAAGCTAAATTTGAACGGAAAATGAACATATATAATCTAAAGAAAATCCCACTTCTAAAACTCTAGTTAAAAACCGTAAATAAATCTTTGGGTCATATCCGGAAAATAATCCAACAAGGGTGTAATATGTAGTATAAATAATTATAAGAATATCCCTGCAATTAAAATCCAAGGTTAAAAACCGCTAACACATTTTCCGGGGTAATTCATACAATTTCATAAATATGGGTTAATTCTGCAATTGATATTTCTGGGTCAAAACTGTAATTAATTCAACCCAAGATAAAATAGTGATATCCTGAAAAATCTGGGTAAAACTTCCATTTCAATAAAAACTGGGTCAGTGTTCGCTCCAAACGGTGTGTGCAAGCTTTAAATTTATAACCCTAGACTTAAGCTTAAAACAAGGATGCGAACCCGCAGTGTACGGGTCAATCGTAGTAAAAGCAAGAAAATTCCAGGGGTCGATCACAGGGACTCGGTGAAACAGAGTCAATACGGTGTGCTAATGTTAATACTAACCACAAGAGCGATTTAACACAATCAAAGATGAATAAGATGTCAAATAAAGCAAACATGCAATTCTAGGGATTAAGGCATCTAGTTGTGGTTCCAACTCAAGATCTGTAGATAAGCGGACAAAGCTGAGATTTTTGCGTGGGGAAGGTGTTTCTAAAGTGGAGTAGATCACCGGGTAAGTCTCACTACACAATAATCCTAAACCGTAACTCCTATTACCGGGTAAGTCTCAAGGAATCAAGATAAAGAACTATAACCTCAAACTAACATACCATCTAAGGGAATAGAATCAACCTTTACCGGGTAAGTCTCAGGCTAACTCACAAAGATGGGATGGAAGCACACTCAAACCCCAATAAAGGCTGAACCTTTATTACCTACACTTATGATCGTTGGTATACAAACTAAGGAATTACCGGGTAAGTCTCATCCTAAGCTTAAATTGAACCAGGAAAGGTGTAATAAGAATAGGATTTGGCAAACTCTAACACTTAACTCTCAGTTTAAGGTCGGATAAGTCACCTCGGTCAGAAGAATTCCACCCCGGCCGAGATGTTCATCAGCCGAACGAGATGCTTAGGGTTAAGGTTAAAGACTCGAACTTTCAGGATCCTACTGAAATCTAAGATTATTCTATCATTGTTTTTCCCACAACCTTCAGCCAATCACCCTAGAATCACACAAGGAAATTAGCCACTCATCATCATTATGAAAGTATTAAATGTAAGGGAAGAAGGTGAATATTTGAACAAAGAAGAATTTTAATGAAAAGACTTCAATAACTGAATCAAATACCACAACAAAGCGTTCCTTGGATAATAATCCAAAAAGACAAGACAACAATTGAGGGAATTGAAGACAATCTTACAAAACCCTTCAATAAAGCTATAAAAGCTATGGACTTCAATCTTCCTTCAACCTTCAAAAAGGTTCTTCAACTCTCTCCCAAATTGGGCTATGCGGCTGCTGCGTCTTTTTCGGTGTAGGCGGATGTTCGTGTATGCGGCCTTCTGAATTGTGGGAAATCCGACCCTTTTTATAGGAAAATAACCCTCCAAAGATAATAAATCTTAAGAAGATATTATCCCATAAATATAGGTAAAATATATATTCTGCATATCTCCTTCCTTCCAGAAGCCAAGCCCAGAAATATAAGATCACTTTCCAAATTTAAAAGATCTCTTCCAAGAATAAAATATTCTCGCCGCGTCCTAGGTATTCGCCTCGGTCGAGTCGGCGTCCCTGGATCACCTCGGTCGAGATGAATCTCTGGTCAACCGAGGTGAGTCTCAACTGGATGTGAAATCTCTCGAATCTGCTCCAAAGTGGATCTTCAATCCATGGCTATGCTTCCTGGATGTAGCTCCAAATGACTCATGACTCCTTTTGCTCCTTTTTGATGCAAAACGTACCATATTACCTGCAATTACAACAAAACTAGGTGTAGACCTCGATTCTCGCAAAGGTAGATGAAATGGTAGTAAAATCACATAATGTATATACAAACATACAGATTATGAAAGATAAAACGTCCAAACAAACCCCAAAAACTAGACTATAATTCATGCTATCAGTCAGATCTGTAATTATCAAAAAAGAAGGGGGCCCCATTTGAATAAACATATAGGGTTTCTTCAACCTCTTTCAAAGCAGCGGGAAGACATTTCACAGGGGGCGGCGGCTGCTCTGGCTCCGGCAGGCGAAGGAGGCGGAGATGCGGGCGGTCCGGGTGATCGGGACTCTCCTCCGGCGTCGCTCTTGGCTGATCGAAGGACGAAGCGGACTTGCAGCTAGGATGGTGGCGAGGCGGCGGCTAGGGAAAAGCAAGACGGCCGTCCTGGGAGGCTCTATCGGCGGCGGTGGAGGGGTTGTGCAGGGTCTTAGATCTCCAGCGAGGTTCAACGGGGAAGGAGGGGAGGGCTCGCCGGTAGCAGCGGCGGTGCTCCCGTCCAGATCCGGGGAAATGAAGCAGCACATCGAGGATAGAAAAGGGCGAGGCAAGGCTCGTTCCCTCCGATAGCCAACGGCGAGGGCGTTGGTGGCTGCTGCAAGCTTTGTCCGGCATCGACGACAACACTCTCCCAGGCGCGGTGGTGGTGAGCGTTCCAGGGGTGAAAATCGACAGAGGCTCTAGAGAAGAGATGAGACAGGGAAGGGAGAGGGACAACTCTTCTTGCCGGCGAGACTGGTGGCTCCCGGGCTACTGGTGGTGGTTCCTTTCGGCGAAGGTGATGCCACAGGTCCGAGGCAGCATGGCGAGGCGGCCCTTCAGGTTTCTGGTGGTGGCTGTCGGTGGTGAGGCTCAACAAAGGAGAGCTGGAAGGCTCCTGTAATCTCCGGCATTGGATGAGGGATCCAAGTTGACAGTGAGGAGGGTTGCCACTGTTTTGTTATAATAGGTGAGGAAGAAGCAAGGCAGTGGAAGCTGAAGGCTGAGAAGAGATGACAAAGAGAAGAAGGAGATGGGATTCCTTGCTGTTGTGCTTGAAGAGGCAAAACATAGAGGGATGGAGAGGCTGACAAGCTTGCGTGAAAGAGACCAAGGCCACAAAGGGGATACAATTGACGAGGGGTCACTGTGACAGGGCTGCAAGCGTCGGGCGCACGTCACTGGGACGAAACGCAGGCAGGGAAAAGTAGGAATAAAAGAAAAGAGGATAAGAAAACGAAATAAAAGGGTAGACTCGATTACCACGTTCGGAACGAGATTTCCGAATCGGAAAGCTTTTCGACCTCTTTCAGAAAAATCAAATACGGGAAATATATAAACTCATAAAAATTTATTTAGAATGTGAAAATACTCGTAAAAATTATTTAAGTTATTAAAAATACCGATAAAATAAATATCGAGAACGCACCCGATAAACGGGGCGTTACAAAAATAGGAAAATAAATATCAAAACGCACCCAATAAACGGGGCGTTACATCAATTTAAAAATATTAAATAATATTTACATGAATGATATGTAAACATTATGTCAACGACCCACAAAACAAATATTAATTTGTTATGTTGCTAAAAACTATACTTCAACTTAGCCAAAAAGCCAAGAAATATATTATTTATTTAATCTTCAAACCCTCTATTTATACAAGTTATCAAGTTATCAGTTTTACTTGATAATCAACGTGAGATAGCAAAATTCCTGAAAATATTTAACGTAAATAGATTGAGCTTGTAATAAACCAATTCGGTTGGGATTATTATACTTGTTATAAATAATTTTAATTTGATAATGTAAAAAGAAAAGATTTTATAACTTTAATTCACACAACTCTATTTTGAATTCCTTGAATTTGGGAGTGCCATGTTAGGTGTAAAGATCTCTACTTTAATATATTTATATTGATTATTACCTCATTATATTATAAACTAATAAATCTATAATAAAAGTATTTTTTATTTATTTTTATAATTAAAAAAGTAAGGTAAATTAAATTAATGAAAATTTTTATTTTTGGACAAAAATAATTTTTTTTAATTTTAGATTTAAAATAAAATATATAAAACTAAATCAAAAATAAACTTTTTAAAATTTTTTAAGAGTCCAGAAATTTAAAAAATATAGTAAATTTTTTTAAGCTAATTTTCTATAATTTATTTTAATTTGAAAATAAAATTATTATTTTTTTATGTTTTAATTTTTTATTTTTTATAATATACTCTTCTATACTCTTAAAATTAAAAAAACTTAATTTTTTTTATAATTTTCGTGTTAATATAAATTATATAAAATTAAATTCAAAAATACATAAATTTAATTATAATTTTAGATTTCTAGACTCTTAATAAAATTTTAAAAAATTGTTTTTAATTTACTTATATATATATATATATATATAAGAAAATCTAAAGTAAAATGTAAAAATATATTTTAATTCAAAAAATAAAAAATAAATTATTTCAAAAAAATAAAAAAAATAAAAATCCTATTTTTATTACAAATTTAATAATTTAAATTTAATAAGGTCATAATTTGTTTTAAAACTTTTTTTCCTGATTTTTTATTATTTTATGATGAATTTTTAATATAATATATAAAGAATGAGTATAAAGAGGAATTAAATAGAATTATAAGGGTACTAAGATGAATTTTAAAATATAGTGGATACCAAGAGGGAAAGTCCAAATCTTGAGATCATGAGAAAAAATCCTAATTATTTTGATCCCTTGTTACAATTAGCACCGACGAATGTTAATATTAAAACAAATATCAACCAATAAGACATGAATCAAAAATAATATAAAATTTAGAAATTATTAGGGAATTCACAATTTATTACAAAAATCATACATATATTTTAAAATCATGCCAATCACACATATATTATATATATTTTTTAAATCACTCATTTTATTTTTGAATACTTAATAACTTATGTAATATAGGTTAATCCAACACTTTATCTTAAATATAAACGGTTTGATTCGATTAAAAAAAATTTTGTCTATGAAATATTTAACCATCAATTAATTTAAGTATCTTATTTATTTAAAAAAAGTGTTTTTACAACTTTTTTTTGGAGAATTTGGCCTACTAGGCTCTTTTTGGTTTTTGTTAAAGAAACTATACCCCATATTTTTTTTACCACTTTCATTTAATAGTAGGTAAAAATTATTAACCCTTCTATATATTAACCCTTTTAGGTATGTCCTGATCTCTCACCCTCAACTGGTGGTAACCTGACCTCAAGTCTATCTTCGAGAACACAGATGCTCCATGCAACTGGTCCAACAGGTCATCTATGCGTGGCAGTGGGTACTTGTTCTTGATGGTCACCTTGTTCAGCTCCCTGTAGTTTATGCACAACCTCATCGATCCGTCCTTCTTCTTCACAAACAACACTGGCGTACCCCAAGGAGACACACTAGGGCGTATAAAACCCTTCTCCGCTAGCTCCTCTAACTCTTCTTCAGCTCAAGCAGCTCTATAGGTGCCATACGGTACGGAGCCTTCGAGATAGGTCTCGTGCCCGGCTCCAAGTCAATGCTGAAATCAACGCTCCTCTGTGGGGGTAGTCCTGGCAGGTCGTCACTGAATACCTCTGCAAACTCGCATGCAACAGGTATCTCCTCTATAGTCAGGCTCTTGCTTTCCTTCATGGCATAACACCAGAAGGCTTCGCAACCCTGTGCTATCAGTCTCGCTGCCCTCACTGCACTGATAATTGTGCCTGACTTTCCGAGGTCCCAACCTCGGAATATCACCCTATGACCCTCCTCAGTGGCAACGGTCATTGTCCTCTTACCAATGTCTAAAACTGCTCCGTGTCTCCTCATCCAATCTATCCCTAGAATCACATCCTCATGAGCTAAGGGCATGACTAGAAAATCTACTAACCAGTCTCGATCTCCCATGCGAACAGGACATCCATAAATCTCTCTAGTCCCTCTTACCTTACTCCCATCAAGTAAGCCTATCATATAAGATATCCCCTCTACAGTAGCTAAGGACAACCTATCTACGCATGCATCAGATATGAAGGAGTGTGTAGCCCCCGTATCAAATAAAACTCGTACAGGTAAGTCATGAATCTGGATCGTACCTGTGGCAGTCGGTGCATCTGGCTGATCAGCATCTCTCAACTCAAACACTCGTGCCTGAGCTCCTCTAGTATCAGCCACACTACCACGTCCTCTGCCCCGACCTGATCCCTGCATAGAACTCTGTGGTGGTGTGTGTCCTGGAGCCCTGTAAGACTACTTCTGACTAGGAGCTCTGTACTGCTGCTGCTGACTCGGAGTCCGGTACTGTGGCGGTCTCTGTACACTCCCTGATAAGCCTGCATGAGAAGAACCCTGCTGAGATGGAGCCTTGCCCTGACGGCAGAAGCTCTATGTCCAACCTTGCCGCACTGCAAGCAAGTCACTCCTGGCTTCGTGCAGTTCGATCGGATATGTCCATAGCTACTGCAGTTGTGGCACTGCAAGCCACCAACTGAAGTCTGACCAGTAGTTGTATGGCTCTGTCGCCCCTGAGTCTGTCCCCGTCCAAAAACAGCTACTCCTGAACTACCACTAGCATAACCTGTCCTCTGCCGCTTATCCGGCCTGTCTGACTGAGCAGCTCTCCTCAACACTGGTCTGTCTCTCTCATATGCAGATGCTCTATCCTGATAGTCTAACAGAGTCTCACAGCGAAATCCTGCCAGATAGGACCGAGTGCTCTCTCTCAATCTCCTCGAAAAAGATATACATGCTGCTCCTCAGGAGGTGCAGCTGGTCCAAGCAGTGTCAGTTCCTTTTGAAACTTCTTGATGGCAGCAGCAATCGGAATGTCCTCAAATCCAGCCTCAATGAAGTCCTGGAATCTCTCTCTCCTCAACGAGACAGGGCAGTATCTGTCTCTAACAATGCTCCTCATCTGCTCCCAACTAGTGACTTGACTACGCATGGTCCGCCACCAGGAATGAGCATCTCCAGTGAAGCAGGTCTGCACCAAGTCCACCTGCCGATCCTCTGGGCAGCGTATTGCCTCTAACGCAGTCTCTACCTGTCCAATCCAGTGCTCCACCTCCAGTCCTATCTCTCCACTATATGAGGGGACCTTCGGAGAGTTGAAAGCCTTCAACCACTCATCCGGTCTCGGTGCTCTAGTCCCAGTAGGCGCTCTATCAGCCACAACTCTCCTCTCAGGTACAGCTGGCACCTGAGGCGCTCCCTGTGTCACCTGGATAGATCTAACCGGTACTGGTGGTACCTGGGTAAGTCTCTCTGTCCTAGCAGCCTCCTCCATACACTCAACGTATGCTCGGTACTCTCTGTACTCAGTCGCTCCAATGGAAACACGTCCTGACTCCGTCGAACGTGCTCTTTGTGCTCCAGACCTAGCAACGGTCTCATTCCTGACCTCAGGACCTACACTCTCAGCTACCTCCTCCACTCCAGCCTCTGGCATGATCACTACTGGTGGATCCTCTCGAGGAGCTCGACCTCGGCCTCGGGCTAGTGGAGGTCTACCTCCACGGCCGCGTCCTCTAACTGTAGGGGTCCTATCTCCCCTACCTGGTCCAGCTGGAGGGAGAGGTGGACGACCTCTGCCTCGTCCAGTAGCTAGCGTAGCTCTAGTACGTGCCATCTGCGCAAGAATAATAACTATAATTACTACTAGCTGAAAGTCCAAAAGTCCAACTACAGTAAAACCTAAAGTCCAAACTAAGCATACTGAGATCCGCGGTAGTAGTGGTGGTCAGCCGTACTTTTCTATTCCCAACTAGACTATGCATGCATTTGAAAACCAAAAGTTCTTTTTAAAACTCAGATCCCTTTTCGGGTTCTGCTCAAGTACTTATTCGGTCTTTCAGAAGATTTCAAGTGCCATTGTTGCCAACCTAGAGCTCTGATACCATGTTGTAACACTCCGAATTCTCAGAACTCGGGACGTTACTGGTTAGGACCTCACAATGGGTCCCGACCTCAGTTTGACAACAACATTACTAGGATCTTGCAACAAGACACAAATAGAGAAAACCGAAATTCATAAAAATAGTATTTTTAGGGTAATGAATGCAACACTGTCTAGCAGCCTAAAGTTCTTAAACAAAGGAAACGAACAACTGTCTTAACCAAAAGAAAGGAAAGACAAAAACAACCCCCAACCCCCACTCTAAGGAGTACGGAGACCCGGCTGACCACTACTTCCGGATCACTCAGCTGCTGATCTAACCTGCGGTAAATCTAAAACAACAACAAGAAGAACCGTTAGCTAGTTATCTACATATTAGCAGAATAATAGCAGCACAAACACACTCAGAAAAAATATAAACACTCATCATGCTTTCAAACAAGTCCGTTTTATTATCTTGAATTAAGTTACTCTTTCACGCTAATGATACTTATTTTGTGACACGAGGGATTCCCAAACCTCGCCTCCGCCCCCGTGTAACCATCAGGAATGGATCCGATGTATCTCACCTTGTACCTGCCTGGTCTGGGTATAGAGAACCTCTCAGTCTCCTGTTAGAGCTGGACAGTGATGTCACGGCCCGTTATATATACACTTGGGCCTTAAACGTAATAATAACAGTCGTCCTAGCAAGTTGTTATTATTAAACACGCAAAAAGCACACACAACCACTATCACTCAACTAATATCTAGAAACTGGCTAAGTAAGTCGCAAGGACTTACCTAAGTCAAATCACACTCTAACAAGTCTCAAATCGGTCCGTACTCGTGGTAACTCAAACGCCTGTCAAATAAGGCATGTGGATCAAAATCACATCCAGATGTCCAACCTCATGCGAAGGGATTACGGAAAAAAAACTCTCTCACGGTAAAAGACCATTTTACTCCGGATCCCAGAATTCTCTAGCGTTTATCATAAATTCTCATATTTGCTTTTAGAACTTATTTCCAACTCTAATACTCCATCCGGTAAAAAAAAACTCTTAACCTTCCCGATTAGATTCTACCAACCGCTTCCTTGGCTCTTATCCTCACCACTATACTATCATCCACACACACATAAATATATATATATATATATATATATATATATATATATATATATATATATATATATACCTTGTAATTATATTTCTTCTTACGTATACTCCGTCCTATATATCATACGTACTTATCTACGTCTATGACACTGGTGCATATATCTATATATATATAGTTTCCAACTTTTAAATTTTAAGCTCATAACCGTACCTGTACTCCTATATACACATACTCATTCTCTCGACTTCGGTCTCTTACATTTATATAACTAGATATATATATTTTTCGGTACATGCATACTAAAGCCTAATTATATATATATATATATATATATATATATATATATACATTCAAACTCTCACTGATTCCTCATCTATGTCTATATATATACCCGTATACCATTCACCTCTCAACATTTCAAATCTACAGACATATATATATATACATACTCAACACTTCCCATCTACAGATATATATATATACATACTCAACACTTCCAAACTACAGATATATATATACATACTCAACCACAAGCGCTTCTACAGGGCAGTGGACTCACCCGTTTGTTTCGATCTGGCTCAGCACAAACTTTCCGGCGAGTCAAGGGTAGACTAACGAGACCAAGGTGGAGTTTCTCTCCTGTGTAAAGCAGTAAAGCCAAACCAACACCGTACCGGACTCGGAATGAGCAACAACCGTGAAAAAGATGGATGCTGTTGCAGCCGCTCACTGCAGGATCCAAGCAGGCCAAACTCTCGTTTTAGACTTGCGAACAGAAGGTTATAAAAGGGGAGGGCGAAGGCTGGAAGGGAGGCAACTTACCGGGTTCGACAGATCCAGGCGTACATGAGGACGAGGGACACAGCCGCACAAGAAGACGACGGAATAGCTTCGGTGTCGTTGCCGGTGGTGAGTCCGAAAGGCGGCGGTACTGCTGCAACACTGATGTCGTGCTGCTGTACGGGATTTCGCCGAAGAAGACGATGAAGTAGTAGTTGTGAGGGAGAGGAAGATGATGCGGCAAGATGGCCGGTAGTCCTTGTGGGGAAGAGGAAACACAACGGTTTAGGATAGGGTTAATTAGGGTTATAGTTAATTAAATTAGGGGAAAAAAAGTAATTGTTGGGCTGGGTGGAAAGGTGATACGACCCACACATCCATCTGGTCTACACACGATGTCGTAGAACCTGGAACAAATTATAAAATTCGTTCAGGATTTAATTGTGCGGAGTATTTTTCGGTTTACCAGATTTATCATTTTATGTGAGTCCCGGTCACATAAAATGTTAGAACTTAATTACTGTATCATTATTTATTTATTTATTTATTTATTTAAGGGTAAGGAATTATTTCCGTTACATTATGTATCATTTTATGTGAATCATGATCACATAAAATGATAGCAATTAAGATTCGTTTGATTTCATTTTAAAGGATAAACGTTGACGGATCGGATTTCGGTTGAATTCATTATTAACCGGATTTTAAATTTTCAGATATTACATAAAAGTGGTCCTGCATTGCTGAGAGAAAGCATCTTGGAGCAGCTCTCCATTATCCTCTATCATCCAATCAAAAATACTCTTTCAACAAGAAGATTCTCTAAGGAGAAAAGCTACCATTGGAGGAGGAAGAAGAGCTCCATTGGAGAGGAAGGAGAAGAGCACACCATTTATAGACTTTGATAGCTTTTGTAGTGAAGAATTTCGGAATCGATTTCTAAAGTTGTATGAACCATTTAAACCTTCTTTTAGAAGGGTTGTGTGTCATTCTAATCTTACCTTCAGCTTTGTTTTGTTTACTTCACTTGTTCATCTCTTTCTCTTCATTATCTTGCAAATGGAAGCCATAATTTTATGCTTGATGATTTCGATTCTTATGATGCATGTTGTAGGCTAAATAGATGCAATTCTAGGGTAAGGAAAGGATGGTTATGGCTAAGACTATGATAGGATGAACTTAGATTTACCTTTGAATGACTTGTGTACTTGAACGAGCCTCTGTTGGAGTCCACGGTCAGTTCTTGCCATTCCACGGCCGTGGAAGGTGTAGAACAGCCCGTGATTCTCCCTGGTTCGATGGATCTAGCTTTAGATTGTTAGAATGTTGAAATTCTAGTGTTTGTTGAGTTTAATCTATCCTAGGGTGACCTAGTGTTAGCAACTAAGTGTTAGAAGAGACCTACCCGGTGATTCTTACTCTTAGATTTCAAAGATGATAAACCCTAGGTAGTGGTGAGCCTCATAAGCCGCCATTGGACTAAGTGTGCTAGGATAGTTGTTTAGGACTAACCCTTTCGAGACTTACCCGGTGAGAATAGGTTAGATCCCTAGGTGACAATCCGGTTTGTGTAGAATTCCATCCCTTAGGTTCTTAGAGACTTACCCGGTGATGAGACCTTAGGGACGGACTAGTGGACCATGAGACCTACCCGGTGATTGATCCCAATCTAGAAACACTCACTCCCAACATATCATAGTTAATCAAAGGATGATTAGATAGCTTGAGTCCTATGCCATAACCGGAACTTCCAACCCCTAGAATCCGCTTTTCTCTTTTGATCTATATCTCGTTTTAGCTTGTTTGTTTGCGTTGATTTGCTAGCTTAGTCGATTGTTCATTTTGCATGATTTGTGATCCTTGATTGATCACCTAAAAACCCACCAAAAACATTTAGATTTTCATTTCTTTATTCCTTTCTCTTTTCTAAATCTAGATCTTCACTAAACTTAATCATAAATCGAATCAATCTCACCTTAGTCTTTGTGTTCGACCTCAGAATACTACCCATACTACAAACGTCCCGTACATTGCGGGTTCGCTAGGAGTTAGGAGAAATATAACGAGTATAAATTTAAAACCTATTGCGTATCACACACATCCTGAGCGTAACAAGTTTTTGGCGCCGTTGCCGGGGACTAGGTCTAGATTGAGTCGATTTTGTGATTGTTTATAGTGTAGATCTTTCTTGTTGCTTTTGATCTCTCTTTGGTTTATGTCTTTGCTTTTCAGGACATCTCTTACTCTTTAGGTGTATGTGAAGATCTCGTGGCAAGGATTTAGCTCCATTCGATCCCGAACCGGAGAAAACCCTTAGATCTAGATCCAAGAGCATTAAAAAGGGGAAAGAGATGGACGGAAGAGACCTCTAAGCTGAATTGGATGAAGCTTTAGAGAAAATTAGGCTAAGGGATGAGCTCTTGGAGGAAGAAAGGAGACTTGCTAATGAGAGGCAAGAAGCAACTAGGAGGGAGATTGATGAGATTAGGCAAGCCCTTGTACAAGGAGAGCTTAATCGTCAACAACCTCCACCTCCACCACCACCACAACCGCAGCCGGCGGCGAATGTTAGGGTTGTGCCCATTGCTATTGAAGAGCCACAAACATTAGGGAGACGTATGGATCCGGCACAAAGAGCACACCGTCCGGGTGTGAACTTAGGAGATCCCGCAACCCACAACTACGAGCTCCGCCCTCAAGTTCTACAAATGATCCGGCGTAATCAATTTGGAGGGATGGAAGGAGAGTCTCCTCATCAACACTTGATGAACTATGAGATTTTGATGGAGACTCTTAGACCGCCAAGATTGGAGAGCAACAACCATAAGCTTAGGGCTTTTTCTTTCTCTCTTAAGGATAAAGCCTTGGCTTGGTATCAATCTATTCCACAAGGGCGAGTTAGTACTTGGGAGGAGATGACAACCGAGTTTTTGACTAAGTTCTTCCCACCTTCCAAGACTACCGAATTAAGAGGGAAGATAAATGCCTTCGTGATGAAGGATAGAGAGAGTTTGTTCAAGTCTTGGGAGAGGTTCAAAGACCTTCTCCTAGATTGTCCACACCATGGTATACCGATTGAGCTATTGGAGATCTACTTCAAGGGACTTAATGAAGATAGTCAATTCAAGCTCCAATCTCTTTCCGGTGGGACTTTCATGGAGAAGCATGTAGATGAAGCTTGGGAGTTTGTAGAGAAACAAGCTCTAGTGATTGAGAAATACTCCCATAGGAAGAGTGAAGGGAGAAAGGCGGGAGCATATGAGGTGAGTGAAGTCACCATGAGCAACTTCAAGCTTGATGTCATCAATAATGAATTGAAGTCCTTGAGGGAGTTGTGTGCTACAACTTTGAAGAACCAAGCAACTCCTCAAGTGCAAGTGCAAGCTAATTTGTCTTCCAAAGAGGAAGATGTGAACTACATGGGAAGGGGCAACAACAACAACTACCAAGGCCCAAGGAACTTCAACAACAACCGGCAATTCAACAATTACCGGCCCAACCACAACCATCCCGGGTTTTCCTACTCTAACCCGGATGGAGCCTTGAACCCTCCCGCTTCCACAAGCACAACTCCACCACCAAAAGCTTCACAAGAACCTCCACCCGGATTTACTCAAACTCCAAAGGATAGAACCGAAATGATGTTTGAGCAATTGCTTGGAAGGTTGAGTTGTCTTGAGAGCACGGTGACTTCCATCTCTAAGGCTCAAAAGGTGTTGGAAGCACAAGTGTTCCAAAAAGCGGGTGAAGCCCATAGAGATCCGGGAAAGCTTTCCGGAAGGACCGAAGACAACCCAAGAGGCCAAGTGTTGGCTATTACAACGAGGAGTGGGTTGAGTATGAAGGATCCTTTGCCCAAGGAAAATGCTAAGGGAAAGCAAGTGGTGGTAGAAGAAGAGATATTGCAAGAAGATGGAGGCAAGAGCAAGGATGTTGAGCCAACATATGTGGCACCGCCTCCATACAAGCCACCACTACCGTTCCCACAATCACGAGCAAGAGCTCGCTTGGACAATCACTTTGGTAAATTCCTTCAACTTATGTCTAAATTGCATATTAACATTCCGTTCATGGATGCTATCTTAGGTATGCCGGCATATGGCAAGTTCTTGAAGGAAATACTCTCCAACAAAAGGAAGTTGGAGGAGTATGGGGAAATAAGAATGATGAAGAGGTCCTCAGAATTGATCCAAACAATGAAGGAGGAGATGCCTCCCAAGCTAAGAGATCCGGGTTCTTTTTGCGTCCCGATTGGAGTGGGAGATGTGAAGTATGAAGCCCTTTGTGATCTTGGGGCAAGTGTAAGCATCATACCGCTTGCACTTTGCAACAAGGTTGGGCTAGGAGAGCCAAAACCGGTCAAGATGACCCTCTATATGGCGGACCGTTCAATCACCCACCTGGTTGGGATCTTAGAAGACATTCCAGTGCAACTAGGGAAGTTCTATGTGCCCATAGACTTCGTTGTTTTGGACATCCCGGTGGACTATCCCGTTCCCATTATCTTAGGAAGACCTTTCCTAGCCACTTCCGGATGCCTAGTGGATTGCAAGAATGGGGTTCTCTCCTTCAACATTGGAGAAGAAAACATCAAGTTCAAGTTGTCCACAATGATGAAAGGGCCAACCCTTGATGAAGATGTGTTCAACATTGTCGAGCAAGAGGAGTCTAGAGAAGTTGTGAGCTCGATCTTGATCAAGGACCCCTTGGAGAAAGTTCTTACCTTAAGTTTGATGGAGGAAGGTGTTGAGGAGGCTTGCAATGAAGAGATCAAGGCCTTGGAAGCACTAGAAAAGGAGACAAGAGTTGGAACTGAAGATCACGAAAGCATGCTGAGCATCTGTAAGTTCCATGGGCGTGGAATGTGTTCCACGGCCGTAGAACTCTTTGGAAAGCTCCAACGTGCAAGCTTGGCAACTTCCACGGCCGTGGATATGCCAGGAACCGTGGAGTTGGCCGTGGTTTCCCCAGAAGCAGCTCTTGATGATGATCAAGCTTCAAGGAGCCTTGAAGGGTCTTCATTTGCTTTGGATTCATCTCACCCAACGTTATTTGGATCGTCTCCACTCGATAAAGGTCCTCCTAAACTTGAACTCAAACCCCTCCCATCTCATTTAAAGTATGCTTTCCTTGGTGATAATTCTACATATCCGGTGATTGTGAATGCATGCTTGAATGATGATGAACTTGCTAAGTTGTTGCATGAGCTAAGATTGCATAGGAAAGCCATTGGCTATACCATTGATGATCTAGTTGGCATTAAACCTTCTTTGTGCATGCATAAGATATTGATGGAAGATAACCATAAACCCTCTATTGAACATCAAAGAAGATTAAATCCTATAATGAAAGAGGTAGTCAAGAAAGAGATCATCAAGTTGCTAGATGCGGGAATTATCTACCCCATTTCGGATAGTAAGTGGGTTAGCCCGTTCATGTAGTTCCTAAGAAAGGTGGGATGACCGTAGTGACCAATGAGAACAATGAACTAATCCCGACTAGGACGGTTACGGGGTGGAGGATGTGTATTGACTATAGGAAGCTTAACATGGCCTCTAGGAAAGATCACTTCCCTCTCCCTTTTATTGACCAAATGCTAGAGAGGTTAGCTCAACATTCTCATTTTTGCTATTTAGATGGCTATAGTGGATTCTTCCAAATCCCTATCCACCCCGATGACCAAGAGAAAACCACCTTTACATGTCCATGGGGTACTTTTGCATATAGGAGAATGCCATTTGGGTTGTGTAATGCACCCGCCACCTTCCAAAGGTGTATGATGGCTATCTTTTCGGAATACATTGAAAATATCATGGAAGTATTTATGGATGATTTTTCTGTTTATGGTTCTTCCTTTGATAATTGCTTGGCTAACTTGTCATTAGTACTTAAGAGATGTAAGGAGACAAACCTTGTCTTGAATTGGGAAAAATGCCACTTCATGGTAAGTGAAGGTATTGTGTTGGGACACTTGGTGTCCAACCGTGGTATTGAGGTTGATAGGGCCAAGATTGAGACAATAGAGAAGTTACCACCACCTACCTCGGTGAAGGGGGTAAGGAGTTTTCTAGGGCATGCCGGTTTTTACCGGAGGTTTATTAAAGACTTCTCTAAAATTTCTAAGCCTCTCACTAACCTACTAATGAAAGATGTTGAGTTTGTTTTCTCGAAGGATTGCCTTGAGGCTTTTTGTAGGTTGAAGAACGCTTTGATCTCCGCACCTATCATGCAACCTCCGGATTGGAGTTTACCGTTTGAGATCATGTGTGATGCAAGTGATGTAGCCGTTGGGGCTGTTTTGGGGCAAAGGAAAGATGGGCGCACACATGCCATTTATTATGCATTTGAGAAGTTCCGCTCATATCTCGTTGGAGCGAAGGTCATTGTTTATACGGATCATGCTGCGATCCGTTATCTACTTACCAAGAAGGATGCAAAGCCTAGGTTGATTCGGTGGATCCTTCTTCTTCAAGAGTTTGATTTGGAAATCCGGGACAAGAAGGGATCCGAGAACTCCGTGGCGGATCACCTAAGTAGACTCCCACCATTGGAGCTTGAAAAAGATGACATCCCGATTGATGACTCATTCCGGGATGAGCAATTGCAAATGGTGGAGGAGTGCTTGTTCCAAGTGTTTAGGGGAAGTGAGCCATGGTATGCCGACATTGTGAACTATCTTGTGTGTGAGGAAGTGCCTCCCGGATTGACATATGCCCAAAGAAAGAAGTTCTTCAAAGATGTGATGCACTACTATTGGAGTGAACCACTTTTGTTCAAAAGAGGGCCGGATGGAATGTTTAGAAGATGCATACCGGAGGATGAGGTAGAGAGTATGATCCGCCATTGTCATTCCTTGCCATGTGGAGGGCATGCTAGCTCCCACAAGACATGTGCGAAGGTGTTATAATCGGGCTTCTTTTGGCCAAGTTTGTTCAAGGATGTGCAAAGCTTTGTGGTAGCTTGTGATGCTTGCCAAAGGACGGGCAACATCTCAAGGAGGAATGAGATGCCCTTGAACAACATACAAGAAGTGGAAATATTTGATGTGTGGGGTGTGGACTTCATGGGGCCATTCCCTTCTTCTTGTGGCAACCTCTACATCCTATTGGCGGTTGATTATGTTTCAAGATGGGTGGATGATGCGCTCTTCGTCCGTTGAACGCAAGGATCCGCCGGTGTTGTTCCTCCGTCGATTTCTTTTGTGTATTTTCGATTTATATGGATATGCCAAGCAAGGAATCGTCCAGCCTCGCACCTTGGATCTCCTTGGCTCGAGTTCTTCTTTCCTCGGAATCTCACTTCGGAAATTAGACCTCCTTTGTCCTCCTAGCCTCGCACCGTAAGGACACCACTCAGCCTCTCACCTTGTGGGTTTCGAAACCTTGGCCTCTCACCTTAGTCTCTAGGGTTGTTTTGCTTTAAAGTGAAAACACAACTTCGATTGAACTCAACTTTTATAATCTGCCTAAAAACGTGGGTAGAAGATGGCCTTATATGGCTGAAAAATTCAGCACCAACTCCCCACAATAATAACTTACAAGTAGTTCAAAAGTTGGATACTAAATGAAGGAAATCCTAGGGTCTTTCAACCAACAACTTCAAGCAATAAATGGCCTAAAAACCATTAATATGGCCGACCACCTTAGAGCTCCAAGGTTACAAAAACGTGGCTGAAATAAACCCAACTAAAGTGGTTTAAAACCATGAAATAAAGTCAAACATGACCACATAAAACAAAAGGTTACATCTAGGTTTTAAAGTGATCCGGCATCCTCAATCGCCTCAAGTATGTTCACCAAGTGATAGTCATGGACGTCCTTAAAGGTCGGAGCTCTGAAAGGGTGGTAGGTCAAAGTGGTTTGGCCTAGCATGCGTGCTCTAGCTCGAGTGAGAGGTGGTGTTGATCTTGGTGCGGTCACATCAGTTTCGTTGCTTAAGTCCGGCGGGCTCACATCATCCCCTCCTCCTTGGAAAGGATTCGACCCCGAATCCGCCAACTCGTTCTCCGCATCCTCGACCTCATCACCTACATAAAATGGAGACAAATCAGCAACATTAAACACATTATGGACACCATACTTAGTAGGAAGTTCAATGCGATATGCGTTATCGTTAATCTTCTCAATGACCCGGAAAGGACCATCCGCTCTTGGGTTGAGCTTAGATTGCCGAATAGAAGGGAAGCGATCCTTCCTCAAATGGACCCACACGAGGTCTCCTTCCATGAAAAGCATCTCCCGGCGCCCTTTGTTGGCTTGCTGGACATATTGCTCGGTACGTTTTTCTAATTGGATTCGGACCCGCTCATGCAAACCCTTCACAAACTCAGCTCTAGATTGCCCTTCCATATCAACGGGTTGCGGAGCCGGTTGAGGAGTCAAATCCAGCGGAGTAAGAGGATTCTTGCCATAAACAATTTCAAAAGGGGACTTCTTGGTCGCCGAATGAATAGCCCGGTTATATGCAAACTCCACCAAGGGCAAACAATCCTCCCACCTGCACAAGTTAGTATCCATCATAGTACGAAGCAAAGTGCCAAGAGTCCGGTTTACTACCTCAGTTTGTCCATCCGTTTGGGGATGACAAGAAGTCGAAAAGCACAACTTCGTCCCCATCTTAGCCCAAAGTGTCTTCCAAAAATAGCTAAGGAACTTAGAGTCTCGGTCCGACACAATTGACCTAGGTATCCCATGCAGCTTAACAATATGCTCAAAGAAAAGGTTAGCCACATTTGACG
The DNA here is from genome assembly GCA_033239125.1 of Fagopyrum homotropicum. Classification (NCBI taxonomy): domain Eukaryota; kingdom Viridiplantae; phylum Streptophyta; class Magnoliopsida; order Caryophyllales; family Polygonaceae; genus Fagopyrum; species Fagopyrum homotropicum. The sequence goes on from BSWB01000002.1 coordinate 146,085,421, forward strand.
CATCATCAGATTTACTACAAGCAATAAAATGCGCCATCTTAGAAAACCTATCAACAACCACAAAAATGGAATCATGTCCTCTCCTAGAACGAGGTAATCCTAGGACAAAATCCATGGAAATGTCTTCCCAAGGAGAGCTAGCAATAGGCAAGGGTAAGTATAATCCATGAGGGTTAGTCTTTGACTTAGCCTTGCGACAAGGTACACAACTAGCACAACATCTCACTACATCACTTCTCATCTTAGGCCAATAAAAGTGTTCTCTCAATATGCCTAAAGTCTTCGTAACCCCAAAATGACCCATCAATCCCCCTCCATGGGCCTCTAAAACAATCAAAGCTCTCAAAGAACAAGTAGGCAAACATAACCTAGAAGCTCTAAACAAATATCCATCATGAATGTAATAACTACTAGCATGAGAGTCACTACTAGATCGCAAACAAAGAGCAAAAATGTCCCGAAAGTCCACATCAAGAGCATATAAGTCACGAATCAGTCCAAAACCCAAAACGCATGCATCTAAGGAAGATAGAAGTGTGTACCTACGAGATAACGCATCAGCTACGATATTGTCCTTTCCCTTCTTGTAGCGCACCACTTATGGAAAAGCCTCAATGAACTCCACCCATCGTGCATGGCATTTGTTCAACTTGGCTTGTCCTCTCAAATACTTCAACGACTCGTGATCAGAATGTATAACAAATTCACGAGGTAGAAGATAGTGCTCCCAAACCTGGAGGACCCGAACCAATGCATATAACTCCTTGTCGTATGTAGGGTAGTTCAAGGCGGCTCCTCCCAGTTTCTCGCTAAAGTATGCCACGGGGCGTCCCTCCTGCATCAAAACTCCTCCAATCCCGACTCCTGAAGCATCACACTCTATCTCGAAAGTTTTCGAGAAGTCCGGAAGCACAAGAACGGGGGCATGGGTCAGCCGCTCTCTAAGTATCATAAAGGACTCCTCTTGAGCGGACCCCCACTCAAATCGCACGCCTTTCTTGGTCAACTCGGTAAGGGGGGCGGCAATGGTGCTAAAGTCTCGAACGAACCTCCTATAGAACCCGGCAAGTCCAAGGAAACTCCGTATGTGAGGGACCGTTGTCGGACGTGGCCATTCTGATATTGCCTTGGTCTTCTCTCCGTCCACTCGCAAGCCTTCCTTTCCTACCACAAAACCCAAAAAAACCACAGATTCCGAGCAAAAATGGCATTTCTTAAAGTTTACAAACAAATGTTGTTCTTTAAGCACAAGAAATACACTTCTCAAATGTTCAACATGCTCATCCAACGTCCGACTATAAACTAAGATGTCATCAAAATACACCACACCAAATTTACCTAAGAAATCACGTAGGACATGGTTCATTAGGCGCATAAACGTACTAGGTGCATTTGTTAAACCAAAAGGCATTACAAGCCACTCATATAATCCATACTTAGTTTTGAAAGCAGTTTTCCATTCATCCCCCTTATGCATCCTAATCTGATGATATCCACTTCGAAGGTCTATTTTAGAGAAAAGAGTAGCACCGTAAAGTTCATCTAACATATCATCAAGACGGGGAATAGGATGTCGGTACCTTACAGTTATCTGGTTGATGGCACGACAGTCGACGCACATCCTCCAACTCCCATCTTTCTTAGGTACCAATAGCACAGGAACGGCACATGGGCTCAAGCTCTCCCGAATGTATCCCTTACTCAAAAGTTCCTCCACTTGGGCTTGTAGCTCCTTTGTCTCCACCGGGTTTGCTCGATATGCGGGCCGATTTGGAATGGTTGATCCGGGTATGAAGTCAATCTGATGTTCTATGCCTCGGATAGGGGGTAGTCCCGGGGGAATCTCTTCGGGCATAATCTCCTTGAATTCCTCAAGTAGCCCTGAAACACAAGAAGGCAAAGGCAAATCATTAGCTTCCATAGTAGATAAAGCTGTTACACAAACAAGAAGGAAGCAAGTATCCCCCCTTTGTAGGGCTCGACGGGCATCGTGTAGCCGTGCGGTGAGGAGGGTCTTGGGGTCAAGAACCATCTTAGTCTTCCCCTTTGTCCTTGCGGACTCAGCTTTCTCCAACCTCTTCCTTTCTCTACACATGTGGTCTTCCATGATCTCGGATGGGCTTAGGGGCATGAGTTTTACTTTCTTCCCGGCCATGGCGAAGAAGTATATGTTGGTGTAACCATCATGAAACACCCTTCGGTCAAACTGCCATGGTCTCCCAAGTAAGAGATGGCAAGCTGTGATTGGAAGCACGTCACAAATAACATCGTCTTGGTATGGTCCGATGGCAAAGTGAACAAAACATTGCTCCTTGACTTGAAGGGGAGCGTTGGTGTTGAGCCACTGGAGCGAATAAGGTTGTGAGTGCGCCTTCGTTTTGAGTCCTAGGTGTGCAACGACCTCCTGACTAACAATGTTACAACAAGACCCACTATCAATAATAACAGTAAACAATTGTCCCGAAATTAAACAACGAGTGTTAAAGAGATTCTCCCTTTGTGAGACATCGGGAACAAGTTCACTTGCTTGTAGGGCCTTTTTTGTGACAAGACAGAAATCTCCCACAGGGGCACGAGCTTCTACTTCAACACCGTCTATGATTGGAGCTACCGTTTCATAGTCATCTTCGGATTCATGATTCTCGGTGACCTCTTCCCCAAATGCATTCAATAAAACCTTACGGGGATTAGGGCACTCCCGGGCATAATGACCATGCTCATAACACTTGTAGCACTTCACTTCCCTAGTCCGGCTCGTTGCTGGAGTTGGTGGAATACTAGGGTTAGGGGCGGAGGTGGCCTTGGGAACTACTGTTGGAGATGAACCAATTGTGTGGGTAGGACGATTATTGCGAGACGGTTCAGTGGCTTCATGACTTGTCCCTCGTCTTGTTGATCCGGATGCCTTACGTTTTTGGATGACATTATAGGCATGGGTAGCATGGTGTAGGGCATCAGTTAGGCTTGTGTGTCTGAGTTGTTCAACTATTTCGGACACATCGGGGTTAAGCCCAGATAGGAACTTGGCTAGGATATAGTCGTCGGGCTGTCGGGTTCCCGATCTCTGAAGGAGAGTTCTCAACTCTTTGTGGTACTCGTCTGGAGTTCGGTTACCTTGACGTAGCCTTTCAAGTTTGAGCAACAGTTGTTGCTTGTAATCCGAAGGTATGAACCGAGCACGCATCCTTCTACGGAGTTCAAACCATGTGTTGATGCGGGGTTGTTGATGTGCCTCCACATATTCCAATTCTTCCTGCCACCAAGTTAGAGCAAAATCAACAAAATGAATAGTAGCAGCTTCAATATTTTCATACTCGTTAAAATCATGGTAACGGAAGACTTGTTCAGCCTTAGTCTCCCACTCAATGTAGGTCTCCGCTTCTGCAGTTCCGGTGAAGTTTGGAACATCCACTTTTGACCCATGGTAACGCCTCCTATTGTGGTGATCACGATTTTCTTCATCGTCCGAGTCATCGTGTCTACTACGGTCCCGGTTTCTGTGCCGGTCTCTATCTCGGCGTCTATCTTGATTTCTGCTCCCATGGCTATTCACACTCCTACTCCTATCCCGGCCTCTACGAGGTGGTCCCTGGTTACTTCCTCCTTGACTCTGTTCAAATTGGGCTTCGAGGCGGTCAATACGTGGGTCAGCTTGATTGATCCCATTACCATTCACGGATGCCATCCTTCTGTTGGACTACAAAACAATCAAAGAAACAAACAAAACCAAGTGTCCAAAGATATAACAAAACCAAATGTTAAAAGGCAAAAACCGAAAGTAATAAATGCCTGTTTCGTGACCGAAACGGTGTCGGATGGCTAAAAAAGCCCTTAGGTCATGGCGAAGCGGTGAGTTGGACTCGGAGGCCCGTTTCCCTTCTCGGAAAGGTATAGCAATTGTAATTCTGAGTTCGGACGCCTTTTTTCCGCAAAACCGCAAAACCGGCCGTTTTGCACGTTTTCGAGATTTTTCGCCTATCACAAAACAACAACTCACGGCAAAGGTTAGAGACAAACAAAAACGTTCTCTCTCTCCTCTCTCAAGGGTATTTCTCCTCACACTCACTCAAGTGTTTGATAGTGTTTGGATTCACACAACTCCCCTTTTCCTTTGCTTCGCGGCAAAGCTCTCCCTCACCTTTTCCAAAGCCTTAGGCAATGCTCTCCACACAAAGATTTCTCTTGGTAACAAATTTTCGCAATTCTTCCAAGGTAGTGCACAAGGTAAACAATGTATTTCCAAGATGCAATATAACTTCAGAAAAGCAAACAACAAGAGGCAACAAAGCACAACAAATACGAGCCTTCCGGCGAGTATTTACTTAGTCCCGACAAGTAGTTAGTCAAAGCAATAATAAGCGTTTTCCCCAAAACGTGTGGGTTGTGTTTTGGAATGGCTAGAACACTCAAGAACAACTTTGATAACAAATTTCAAGAACAACTTCAATAACAAACAAATTTTCAAGAACAACTTTGATAACACTCAAGAACACTCAAGCAACTTTCTTTTCTTTTTTTTTTTTTTTTGTTCTTTTCTTTTTCTTTTCTCTTTGTTTCGTTCGTTTTTTTTTTTTTTTTTTTTTTTGACGTTACTAAGATATGCTTTTCGTTTTCTTTTTTTCTTTTTTTTTTTTTTTTGTATGAAAGGTCAACAAGATCTCTCTCTAAAGGCTCACAAGAAAGAAGATTGTAAACACAAAATTTTGGGGAACTACTCAAAATTGCAAAAACTAAAAACAAGTTTAGGTAAGCAATTCGTACCCCGAAAGCTTGAGGAACTCGCACCGTTGGCTCTGATACCACTTGATGCGCTCTTCGTCCGTTGAACGCAAGGATCCGCCGGTGTTGTTCCTCCGTCGATTTCTTTTGTGTATTTTCGATTTATATGGATATGCCAAGCAAGGAATCGTCCAGCCTCGCACCTTGGATCTCCTTGGCTCGAGTTCTTCTTTCCTCGGAATCTCACTTCGGAAATTAGACCTCCTTTGTCCTCCTAGCCTCGCACCGTAAGGACACCACTCAGCCTCTCACCTTGTGAGTTTCGAAACCTTGGCCTCTCACCTTAGTCTCTAGGGTTGTTTTGCTTTAAAGTGAAAACACAACTTCGATTGAACTCAACTTTTATAATCTGCCTAAAAACGTGGGTAGAAGATGGCCTTATATGGCTGAAAAATTCAGCACCAACTCCCCACAATAATAACTTACAAGTAGTTCAAAAGTTGGATACTAAATGAAGGAAAATCCTAGGGTCTTTCAACCAACAACTTCAAGCAATAAATGGCCTAAAAACCATTAATATGGCCGACCACCTTAGAGCTCCAAGGTTACAAAAACGTGGCTGAAATAAACCCAACTAAAGTGGTTTAAAACCATGAAATAAAGTCAAACATGACCACATAAAACAAAAGGTTACATCTAGGTTTTAAAGTGATCCGGCATCCTCAATCGCCTCAAGTATGTTCACCAAGTGATAGTCATGGACGTCCTTAAAGGTCGGAGCTCTGAAAGGGTGGTAGGTCAAAGTGGTTTGGCCTAGCATGCGTGCTCTAGCTCGAGTGAGAGGTGGTGTTGATCTTGGTGCGGTCACATCAGTTTCGTTGCTTAAGTCCGGCGGGCTCACATCAGTGGAGGCAATCGCCTCTCCTACAAACGATGCCAAAGTTGTGGTGCAGTTCTTCAACCGAGTGATCTTCCCTAGGTTTGGAACACCAAGGGTGATCATAAGTGATGGAGGGAAGCACTTCACTAATAGGAACTTTGAGACACTTTTGGCTAAGTATGGGGTGACTCATAAGGTGGCAACACCTTACCATCCCCAAACTAGTGGCCAAGTGGAGATCTCCAACCGGGAGATAAAGGGAATCCTTGAGAAGACGGTCTCTAGGACGAGAAAGGATTGGGCTATGAAGCTCGATGATGCCTTGTGGGCATATAGAACCGCCTTCAAGACACCAATTGGCACCACTCCTTACAAGCTAGTCTATGGCAAGTCTTGCCACCTTCCGGTAGAGATGGAGCATAGAGCTTATTGGGCCATTAAGTGGCTAAATTTTGACCTCAAGGAGGCGGGAGAGAAGAGGTTGCTTGATATGAACGCTCTTGAGGAGATCCGGTTGGATGCCTATGAGAATGCCCGGATTTACAAGGAGAGAACCAAACGGTGGCATGACAAGTGCCTCATCCCGAAGGAGTTGAGTGAAGGCGACCTTGTCCTTCTCTTCAACTCAAGGCTGCGGCTCTTCCCCGGAAAGCTAAAATCAAGATGGACCGGGCCATATGTGGTGAAGAAGATCTTTCCCTATGGAGCTATTAAGATAGGAGGGGAGCATTGTGGAGATTTCAAGGTGAATGGGCACCGGTTAAAGAAGTATATCCCGGGAGCTCTGGTAGACATGATTGCCCCACTTCACCTAGAATGAGACGCCCCCGAGTATGGTCAAGCTAATGACCTTAAAGAAGCGCTTGAATAGAGGCAACCCATTGGTAACGTTTTTCCTTTTTTCGTTTTGTTTTTGTTTTTGATTTTTCTGTTTTTTGTGTGTGTTTGGTGTGCTTTGTGTGTGTGCTAGAGTCTTGGTAGCATTAGAAGCCTTGCATGGCATGTGAATGATGATGATGAACCCCTCATTGATTATGGGTGGAGCGGACGCGGAACTTGGACGGCTAGCGGTGCCTAGCGCGGGTCCCGACGCCTTGATGAACACTTAGAGCTCTCTACCATTGTTGATAGAATCATCCAACATCAATTCCACTTGAGAACTCCCAAATACCATTAGCAAACCATTTTTACATTGTGAGAACCTTCTTTCACTCTTCTTTACTTCATTACCACATTGGGGACAATGTGTTTCTAAGTATGGGGTGGGGTTTGCATGATCTTTTGCATGATTAGCGTCTAGGGTAGTTTAATATTATCACATGTCTTGCATTGTATATACTCATTTCGAAAAATCCAAAAAAATCAGAAAATTTTAAAAATTTTGTGCTTTCTAGGCTTGGATATGACCCTAATGATGAATCTTGTCTTGTGGATTGGCTATGGATGGCCTTATGTGTTAAATTGATGAATGCATATATGGACTTGAAGTACTTATCTTGAATCCCATGAATGGATTGTGATCATGATGTTTGCCTAGAATGGATTGAGTATTGAAAGTCGAAATTACATGCTAGTTCTTGCACACCATCTAGGAATGAATGAGGCAATTCATCTCTCTCTTCTTCTCATCTTGATCATGATATTTGAGCACCTCAATTGATATAAATTTGACCCCTTTTGACCCATCCGGGAATAGGAGCATGTTAGTGTGTTGATGTGTGGGAAAACAAGTCTGGGGTAAAGATGTTGATGAAAGAATGCCACGAATAAAATGCTGAATTTGTTGTGAAAGTGTAGACAAAAATATAGGTTTGGGGACGTTGGTTTAAATGACAAGTAACTCGGCACACTTCACATAATCGGGTGTTGGTGTCTTGCCAAAGTCAAATAAACCAATAGTCCTAACGAGCTTTGGTATGTGTGTCCGGTGTGGATGCACCTCGAAAAATAGAAAAAGCCCGAGGATGGCTAATCACCAAGGTTTCGGCTTTTGTACACCAATGTCATTGTCTCAAAAATAAGTGAAGGAAAAAGAAAAGATGGAGAAAATATACACTTGAGGGAAGTTGATCGAGGACAAGAATGTGGAGTTATTTCCATTCCCGGATTAGCATCACATAGCCTAGAAAAATCCCCACCTAATCACAACGTTTCTTGGCCTTTTATTTCATAAGACCTTATGACCTATTTGCATGTTTGTAAGACTTAGTAATTTAGATTGGATATGCTCTTGATCATCTTGACTTCTTCATTTTTACATTTCATGCATACTTTCGAGTTAAGTACAATTGTCCTTCCGTGCCTTCATTTATTTGATGCATAATTGCTTGTCCATTGCCATGAAACATGACTATGAAGATGATCCAATAGTAGAAGCACAAACCCAAAAAGATTTTGCCATTTTTCTGCATACATAAATCATGTCATCTCTTAGTCTATAGTTGGGAATTTGCTAGGGGACGAGCAAACCTTAAGTATGGGGTATTTTTGATAACACAATTTATGACTTAAGTTTAGGTAGTTATTTAGATGGATTTCTCACTCATTCATGCATGGTTCAGCACTAGTTCACGACGTTTGCACTCAATTCACGTATTTTGTCGAGATAGACGTCTACACGGACTCTTGCATTGCTTTGTAGGTATTTTGGGACAATTAGGAGCTTAAACGATACGTTTGAGGATCGGTCATCAAGATGACACACCCTCGGACTCATTGGAATGCAAGCTAAGGGCTAAGGAAGACTCGTGGAACCTTGCCAACACAAGCCATGCACCAAATCAAAGCTTAATGAACCAAGGCAACGCTGAAGCACCAAACCACAGTTCACTGGCACTTCCACGGCCGTGGAACCAACCGTGGTTTTTTCCAGACGGTTGTGACAGCTGTGCCACGATCTCTTGGCCCTCTCTAGCATGGTGGTAGTATAAAAGTGGTCCTGCATTGCTGAGAGAAAGCATCTTGGAGCAGCTCTCCATTATCCTCTATCATCCAATCAAAAATACTCTTTCAACAAGAAGATTCTCTAAGGAGAAAAGCTACCATTGGAGGAGGAAGAAGAGCTCCATTGGAGAGGAAGGAGAAGAGCACACCATTGATAGACTTTGATAGCTTTTGTAGTGAAGAATTTCGGAATCGATTTCTAAAGTTGTATGAACCATTTAAACCTTCTTTTAGAAGGGTTGTGTGTCATTCTAATCTTACCTTCAGCTTTGTTTTGTTTACTTCACTTGTTCATCTCTTTCTCTTCATTATCTTGCAAATGGAAGCCATAATTTTATGCTTGATGATTTCGATTCTTATGATGCATGTTGTAGGCTAAATAGATGCAATTCTAGGGTAAGGAAAGGATGGTTATGGCTAAGACTATGATAGGATGAACTTAGATTTACCTTTGAATGACTTGTGTACTTGAACGAGCCTCTGTTGGAGTCCACGGTCAGTTCTTGCCATTCCACGGCCGTGGAAGGTGTAGAACAGCCCGTGATTCTCCCTGGTTCGATGGATCTAGCTTTAGATTGTTAGAATGTTGAAATTCTAGTGTTTGTTGAGTTTAATCTATCCTAGGGTGACCTAGTGTTAGCAACTAAGTGTTAGAAGAGACCTACCCGGTGATTCTTACTCTTAGATTTCAAAGATGATAAACCCTAGGTAGTGGTGAGCCTCATAAGCCGCCATTGGACTAAGTGTGCTAGGATAGTTGTTTAGGACTAACCCTTTCGAGACTTACCCGGTGAGAATAGGTTAGATCCCTAGGTGACAATCCGGTTTGTGTAGAATTCCATCCCTTAGGTTCTTAGAGACTTACCCGGTGATGAGACCTTAGGGACGGACTAGTGGACCATGAGACCTACCCGGTGATTGATCCCAATCTAGAAACACTCACTCCCAACATATCATAGTTAATCAAAGGATGATTAGATAGCTTGAGTCCTATGCCATAACCGGAACTTCCAACCCCTAGAATCCGCTTTTCTCTTTTGATCTATATCTCGTTTTAGCTTGTTTGTTTGCGTTGATTTGCTAGCTTAGTCGATTGTTCATTTTGCATGATTTGTGATCCTTGATTGATCACCTAAAAACCCACCAAAAACATTTAGATTTTCATTTCTTTATTCCTTTCTATTTTCTAAATCTAGATCTTCACTAAACTTAATCATAAATCGAATTAATCTCACCTTAGTCTTTGTGTTCGACCTCGGAATACTATCCATACTACAAACGTCCCGTACACTGTGGGTTCGCTAGGAGTTAGGAGAAATATAACGAGTATAAATTTAAAACCTATTGCGTATCACACACATCCTGAGCGTAACAAGTTTTTGGCGCCGTTGCCGGGGACTAGGTCTAGATTGAGTTGATTTTGTGATTGTTTATAGTGTAGATCTTTCTTGTTGCTTTTGATCTCTCTTTGGTTTGTGTCTTTGCTTTTCAGGACATCTCTTACTTTTTAGGTGTATGTGAAGATCTTGTGGCAAGGATTTAGCTCCATTCGATCCCGAACCGGAGAAAACCCTTAGATCTAGATCCAAGAGCATTAAAAAGGGGAAAGAGATGGCCGGAAGAGACCTCTAAGCTGAATTGGATGAAGCTTTAGAGAAAATTAGGCTAAGGGATGAGCTCTTGGAGGAAGAAAGGAGACTTGCTAATGAGAGGCAAGAAGCAACTAGGAGTGAGATTGATGAGATTAGGCAAGCCCTTGTACAAGGAGAGCTTAATCGTCAACAACCTCCACCTCCACCACCACCACAACCGCAGCCGGCGGCGAATGTTAGGGTTGTGCCCATTGCTATTGAAGAGCAACAAACATTAGGGAGCCGTATGGATCCGGCACAAAGAGCACACCGTCCGGGTTTGAACTTAGGAGATCCCGCAACCCACAACTACGAGCTCCGCCCTCAAGTTCTACAAATGATCCGGCATAATCAATTTGGAGGGATGGAAGGAGAGTCTCCTCATCAACACTTGATGAACTATGAGATTTTGATGGAGACTCTTAGACCGCCAAGATTGGAGAGCAACAACCATAAGCTTAGGGCTTTTTCTTTCTCTCTTAAGGATAAAGCCTTGGCTTGGTATCAATCTATTCCACAAGGGCGAGTTAGTACTTGGGAGGAGATGACAACCGAGTTTTTGACTAAGTTCTTCCCACCTTCCAAGACTACCGAATTAAGAGGGAAGATAAATGCCTTCGTGATGAAGGATAGAGAGAGTTTGTTCAAGTCTTGGGAGAGGTTCAAAGACCTTCTCCTAGATTGTCCACACCATGGTATACCGATTGAGCTATTGGAGATCTACTTCAAGGGACTTGATGAAGATAGCCAATTCAAGCTCCAATCTCTTTCTGGTGGGACTTTCATGGAGAAGCATGTAGATGAAGCTTGGGAGTTTGTAGAGAAACAAGCTCTAGTGATTGAGAAATACTCTCATAGGAAGAGTGAAGGGAGAAAGGCGGGAGCATATGAGGTGAGTGAAGTCACCATGAGCAACTTCAAGCTTGATGTCATCAATAATGAATTGAAGTCCTTGAGGGAGTTGTGTGCTACAACTTTGAAGAACCAAGCAACTCCTCAAGTGCAAGTGCAAGCTAATTTGTCTTCCAAAGAGGAAGATGTGAACTACATGTGAGTTGGACTCGGAGGCCCGTTTCCCTTCTCGGAAAGGTATAGCATTTGTAATTCTGAGTTCGGACGCCTTTTTTCCGCAAAACCGCAAAACCGGCCGTTTTGCACGTTTTCGAGATTTTTCGCCTATCACAAAACAACAACTCACGGCAAAGGTTAGAGACAAACAAAAACGTTCTCTCTCTCCTCTCTCAAGGGTATTTCTCCTCACACTCACTCAAGTGTTTGATAGTGTTTGGATTCACACAACTCCCCTTTTCCTTTGCTTCGCGGCAAAGCTCTCCCTCACCTTTTCCAAAGCCTTAGGCAATGCTCTCCACACAAAGATTTCTCTTGGTAACAAATTTTCGCAATTCTTCCAAGGTAATGCACAAGGTAAATAATGTATTTCCAAGATGCAATATAACTTCAGAAAAGCAAACAACAAGAGGCAACAAAGCACAACAAATACGAGCCTTCCGGCGAGTATTTACTTAGTCCCGACAAGTAGTTAGTCAAAGCAATAATAAGCGTTTTCCCCAAAACGTGTGGGTTGTGTTTTGGAATGGCTAGAACACTCAAGAACAACTTTGATAACAAATTTCAAGAACAACTTCAATAACAAACAAATTTTCAAGAACAACTTTGATAACACTCAAGAACACTCAAGCAACTTTCTTTTTTTTTTTTTTTTTTTTTTTTTGTTGTTTTCTTTTTCTTTTCTCTTTGTTTCGTTCGTTTTTTTTTTTTTTTTTTTTTTTTGACGTTACTAAGATATGCTTTACGTTTTCTTTTTTTTTTTTTTTTTTTTTTTGTATGAAAGGTCAACAAGATCTCTCTCTAAAGGCTCACAAGAAAGAAGATTGTAAACACAAAATTTTGGGGAACTACTCAAAATTGCAAAAACTAAAAACAAGTTTAGGTAAGCAATTCGTACCCCGAAAGCTTGAGGAACTCGCACCGTTGGCTCTGATACCACTTGATGCGCTCTTCGTCCGTTGAACGCAAGGATCCGCCGGTGTTGTTCCTCCGTCGATTTCTTTTGTGTATTTTCGATTTATATGGATATGCCAAGCAAGGAATCGTCCAGCCTCGCACCTTGGATCTCCTTGGCTCGAGTTCTTCTTTCCTCGGAATCTCACTTCGGAAATTAGACCTCCTTTGTCCTCCTAGCCTCGCACCGTAAGGACACCACTCAGCCTCTCACCTTGTGGGTTTCGAAACCTTGGCCTCTCACCTTAGTCTCTAGGGTTGTTTTGCTTTAAAGTGAAAACACAACTTTGATTGAACTCAACTTTTATAATCTGCCTAAAAACGTGGGTAGAAGATGGCCTTATATGGCTGAAAAATTCAGCACCAACTCCCCACAATAATAACTTACAAGTAGTTCAAAAGTTGGATACTAAATGAAGGAAAATCCTAGGGTCTTTCAACCAACAACTTCAAGCAATAAATGGCCTAAAAACCATTAATATGGCCGACCACCTTAGAGCTCCAAGGTTACAAAAACGTGGCTGAAATAAACCCAACTAAAGTGGTTTAAAACCATGAAATAAAGTCAAACATGACCACATAAAACAAAAGGTTACATCTAGGTTTTAAAGTGATCCGGCATCCTCAATCGCCTCAAGTATGTTCACCAAGTGATAGTCATGGACGTCCTTAAAGGTCGGAGCTCTGAAAGGGTGGTAGGTCAAAGTGGTTTGGCCTAGCATGCGTGCTCTAGCTCGAGTGAGAGGTGGTGTTGATCTTGGTGCGGTCACATCAGTTTCGTTGCTTAAGTCCGGCGGGCTCACATCAGTGGAGGCAATCGCCTCTCCTACAAACGATGCCAAAGTTGTGGTGCAGTTCTTCAACCGAGTGATCTTCCCTAGGTTTGGAACACCAAGGGTGATCATAAGTGATGGAGGGAAGCACTTCACTAATAGGAACTTTGAGGCACTTTTGGCTAAGTATGGGGTGACTCATAAGGTGGCAACACCTTACCATCCCCAAACTAGTGGCCAAGTGGAGATCTCCAACCGGGAGATAAAGGGAATCCTTGAGAAGACGGTCTCTAGGACGAGAAAGGATTGGGCTATGAAGCTCGATGATGCCTTGTGGGCATATAGAACCGCCTTCAAGACACCAATTGGCACCACTCCTTACAAGCTAGTCTATGGCAAGTCTTGCCACCTTCCGGTAGAGATGGAGCATAGAGCTTATTGGGCCATTAAGTGGCTAAATTTTGACCTCAAGGAGGCGGGAGAGAAGAGGTTGCTTGATATGAACGCTCTTGAGGAGATCCGGTTAGATGCCTATGAGAATGCCCGGATTTACAAGGAGAGAACCAAACGGTGGCATGACAAGCGCCTCATCCCGAAGGAGTTGAGTGAAGGCGACCTTGTCCTTCTCTTCAACTCAAGGCTGCGGCTCTTCCCCGGAAAGCTAAAATCAAGATGGACCGGGCCATATGTGGTGAAGAAGATCTTTCCCTATGGAGCTATTAAGATAGGAGGGGAGCATTGTGGAGATTTCAAGGTGAATGGGCACCGGTTAAAGAAGTATATCCCGGGAGCTCTGGTAGACATGATTGCCCCACTTCACCTAGAATGAGACGCCCCCGAGTATGGTCAAGCTAATGACCTTAAAGAAGCGCTTGAATGGAGGCAACCCATTGGTAACGTTTTTCCTTTTTTCGTTTTGTTTTTGTTTTTGATTTTTCTGTTTTTTGTGTGTGTTTGGTGTGCTTTGTGTGTGTGCTAGAGTCTTGGTAGCATTAGAAGCCTTGCATGGCATGTGAATGATGATGATGAACCCCTCATTGATTATGGGTGGAGCGGACGCGGAACTTGGACGGCTAGCGGTGCCTAGCGCGGGTCCCGACGCCTTGATGAACACTTAGAGCTCTCTACCATTGTTGATAGAATCATCCAACATCAATTCCACTTGAGAACTCCCAAATACCATTAGCAAACCATTTTTACATTGTGAGAACCTTCTTTCACTCTTCTTTACTTCATTACCACATTGGGGACAATGTGTTTCTAAGTATGGGGTGGGGTTTGCATGATCTTTTGCATGATTAGCGTCTAGGGTAGTTTAATATTATCACATGTCTTGCATTGTATATACTCATTTCGAAAAATCCAAAAAAATCAGAAAATTTTAAAAATTTTGTGCTTTCTAGGCTTGGATATGACCCTAATGATGAATCTTGTCTTGTGGATTGGCTATGGATGGCCTTATGTGTTAAATTGATGAATGCATATATGGACTTGAAGTACTTATCTTGAATCCCATGAATGGATTGTGATCATGATGTTTGCCTAGAATGGATTGAGTATTGAAAGTCGAAATTACATGCTAGTTCTTGCACACCATCTAGGAATGAATGAGGCAATTCATCTCTCTCTTCTTCTCATCTTGATCATGATATTTGAGCACCTCAATTGATATAAATTTGACCCCTTTTGACCCATCCGGGAATAGGAGCATGTTAGTGTGTTGATGTGTGGGAAAACAAGTCTGGGGTAAAGATGTTGATGAAAGAATGCCACGAATAAAATGCTGAATTTGTTGTGAAAGTGTAGACAAAAATATAGGTTTGGGGACGTTGGTTTAAATGACAAGTAACTCGGCACACTTCACATAATCGGGTGTTGGTGTCTTGCCAAAGTCAAATAAACCAATAGTCCTAACGAGCTTTGGTATGTGTGTCCGGTGTGGATGCACCTCGAAAAATAGAAAAAGCCCGAGGATGGCTAATCACCAAGGTTTCGGCTTTTGTACACCAATGTCATTGTCTCAAAAATAAGTGAAGGAAAAAGAAAAGATGGAGAAAATATACACTTCAGGGAAGTTGATCGAGGACAAGAATGTGGAGTTATTTCCATTCCCGGATTAGCATCACATAGCCTAGAAAAATCCCCACCTAATCACAACGTTTCTTGGCCTTTTATTTCATAAGACCTTATGACCTATTTGCATGTTTGTAAGACTTAGTAATTTAGATTGGATATGCTCTTGATCATCTTGACTTCTTCATTTTTACATTTCATGCATACTTTCGAGTTAAGTACAATTGTCCTTCCGTGCCTTCATTTATTTGATGCATAATTGCTTGTCCATTGCCATGAAACATGACTATGAAGATGATCCAATAGTAGAAGCACAAACCCAAAAAGATTTTGCCATTTTTCTGCATACATAAATCATGTCATCTCTTAGTCTATAGTTGGGAATTTGCTAGGGGACGAGCAAACCTTAAGTATGGGGTATTTTTGATAACACAATTTATGACTTAAGTTTAGGTAGTCATTTAGATGGATTTCTCACTCATTCATGCATGGTTCAACACTAGTTCACGACGTTTGCACTCAATTCACGTATTTTGTCGAGATAGACGTCTACACGGACTCTTGCATTGCTTTGTAGGTATTTTGGGACAATTAGGAGCTTAAACGATACGTTTGAGGATCGGTCATCAAGATGACACACCCTCGGACTCATTGGAATGCAAGCTAAGGGCTAAGGAAGACTCGTGGAACCTTGCCAACACAAGCCATGCACCAAATCAAAGCTTAATGAACCAAGGCAACGCTGAAGCACCAAACCACGGTTCACTGGCACTTCCACGGCCGTGGAACCAACCGTGGTTTTTTCCAGACGGTTGTGACAGCTGTGCCACGATCTCTTGGCCCTCTCTAGCATGGTGGTAGTATAAAAGTGGTCCTGCATTGCTGAGAGAAAGCATCTTGGAGCAGCTCTCCATTATCCTCTATCATCCAATCAAAAATACTCTTTCAACAAGAAGATTCTCTAAGGAGAAAAGCTACCATTGGAGGAGGAAGAAGAGCTCCATTGGAGAGGAAGGAGAAGAGCACACCATTGATAGACTTTGATAGCTTTTGTAGTGAAGAATTTCGGAATCGATTTCTAAAGTTGTATGAACCATTTAAACCTTCTTTTAGAAGGGTTGTGTGTCATTCTAATCTTACCTTCAGCTTTGTTTTGTTTACTTCACTTGTTCATCTCTTTCTCTTCATTATCTTGCAAATGGAAGCCATAATTTTATGCTTGATGATTTCGATTCTTATGATGCATGTTGTAGGCTAAATAGATGCAATTCTAGGGTAAGGAAAGGATGGTTATGGCTAAGACTATGATAGGATGAACTTAGATTTACCTTTGAATGACTTGTGTACTTGAACGAGCCTTTGTTGGAGTCCACGGTCAGTTCTTGCCATTCCACGGCTGTGGAAGGTATAGAACAGCCCGTGATTCTCCCTGGTTCGATGGATCTAGCTTTAGATTGTTAGAATGTTGAAATCCTAGTGTTTGTTGAGTTTAATCTATCCTAGGGTGACCTAGTGTTAGCAACTAAGTGTTAGAAGAGACCTACCCGGTGATTCTTACTCTTAGATTTCAAAGATGATAAACCCTAGGTAGTGGTGAGCCTCATAAGCCGCCATTGGACTAAGTGTGCTAGGATAGTTGTTTAGGACTAACCCTTTTGAGACTTAACCGGTGAGAATAGGTTAGATCCCTAGGTGACAATCCGGTTTGTGTAGAATTCCATCCCTTAGGTTCTTAGAGACTTACCCAGTGATGAGACCTTAGGGACGGACTAGTGGACCATGAGACCTACCCGGTGATTGATCCCAATCTAGAAACACTCACTCCCAACATATCATAGTTAATCAAAGGATGATTAGATAGCTTGAGTCCTATGCCATAACCGGAACTTCCAACCCCTAGAATCCGCTTTTCTCTTTTGATCTATATCTCGTTTTAGCTTGTTTGTTTGCGTTGATTTGCTAGCTTAGTCGATTGTTCATTTTGCATGATTTGTGATCCTTGATTGATCACCTAAAAACCCACCAAAAACATTTAGATTTTCATTTCTTTATTCCTTTCTATTTTCTAAATCTAGATCTTCACTAAACTTAATCATAAATCGAATTAATCTCACCTTAGTCTTTGTGTTCGACCTCGGAATACTATCCATACTACAAACGTCCCGTACACTGTGGGTTCGCTAGGAGTTAGGAGAAATATAACGAGTATAAATTTAAAACCTATTGCGTATCACACACATCCTGAGCGTAACAAGTTTTTGGCGCCGTTGCCGGGGACTAGGTCTAGATTGAGTCGATTTTGTGATTGTTTATAGTGTAGATCTTTCTTGTTGCTTTTGATCTCTCTTTGGTTTGTGTCTTTGCTTTTCAGGACATCTCTTACTTTTTAGGTGTATGTGAAGATCTCGTGGCAAGGATTTAGCTCCATTCGATCCCGAACCGGAGAAAACCCTTAGATCTAGATCCAAGAGCATTAAAAAGGGGAAAGAGATGGCCGGAAGAGACCTCTAAGCTGAATTGGATGAAGCTTTAGAGAAAATTAGGCTAAGGGATGAGCTCTTGGAGGAAGAAAGGAGACTTGCTAATGAGAGGCAAGAAGCAACTAGGAGGGAGATTGATGAGATTAGGCAAGCCCTTGTACAAGGAGAGCTTAATCGTCAACAACCTCCACCTCCACCACCACCACAACCGCAGCCGGCGGCGAATGTTAGGGTTGTGCCCATTGCTATTGAAGAGCCACAAACATTAGGGAGACGTATGGATCCGGCACAAAGAGCACACCGTCCGGGTGTGAACTTAGGAGATCCCGCAACCCACAACTACGAGCTCCGCCCTCAAGTTCTACAAATGATCCGGCATAATCAATTTGGAGGGATGGAAGGAGAGTCTCCTCATCAACACTTGATGAACTATGAGATTTTGATGGAGACTCTTAGACCGCCAAGATTGGAGAGCAACAACCATAAGCTTAGGGCTTTTTCTTTCTCTCTTAAGGATAAAGCCTTGGCTTGGTATCAATCTATTCTACAAGGGCGAGTTAGTACTTGGGAGGAGATGACAACCGAGTTTTTGACTAAGTTCTTCCCACCTTCCAAGACTACCGAATTAAGAGGGAAGATAAATGCCTTCGTGATGAAGGATAGAGAGAGTTTGTTCAAGTCTTGGGAGAGGTTCAAAGACCTTCTCCTAGATTGTCCACACCATGGTATACCGATTGAGCTATTGGAGATCTACTTCAAGGGACTTGATGAAGATAGCCAATTCAAGCTCCAATCTCTTTCTGGTGGGACTTTCATGGAGAAGCATGTAGATGAAGCTTGGGAGTTTGTAGAGAAACAAGCTCTAGTGATTGAGAAATACTCTCATAGGAAGAGTGAAGGGAGAAAGGCGGGAGCATATGAGGTGAGTGAAGTCACCATGAGCAACTTCAAGCTTGATGTCATCAATAATGAATTGAAGTCCTTGAGGGAGTTGTGTGCTACAACTTTGAAGAACCAAGCAACTCCTCAAGTGCAAGTGCAAGCTAATTTGTCTTCCAAAGAGGAAGATGTGAACTACATGTGAGTTGGACTCGGAGGCCCGTTTCCCTTCTCGGAAAGGTATAGCATTGTAATTCTGAGTTCGGACGCCTTTTTTCCGCAAAACCGCAAAACCGGCCGTTTTGCACGTTTTCGAGATTTTTCGCCTATCACAAAACAACAACTCACGGCAAAGGTTAGAGACAAACAAAAACGTTCTCTCTCTCCTCTCTCAAGGGTATTTCTCCTCACACTCACTCAAGTGTTTGATAGTGTTTGGATTCACACAACTCCCCTTTTCCTTTGCTTCGCGGCAAAGCTCTCCCTCACCTTTTCCAAAGCCTTAGGCAATGCTCTCCACACAAAGATTTCTCTTGGTAACAAATTTTCGCAATTCTTCCAAGGTAGTGCACAAGGTAAACAATGTATTTCCAAGATGCAATATAACTTCAGAAAAGCAAACAACAAGAGGCAACAAAGCACAACAAATACGAGCCTTCCGGCGAGTATTTACTTAGTCCCGACAAGTAGTTAGTCAAAGCAATAATAAGCGTTTTCCCCAAAACGTGTGGGTTGTGTTTTGGAATGGCTAGAACACTCAAGAACAACTTTGATAACAAATTTCAAGAACAACTTCAATAACAAACAAATTTTCAAGAACAACTTTGATAACACTCAAGAACACTCAAGCAACTTTCTTTTCTTTTTTTTTTTTTTTTTTTGTTCTTTTCTTTTTCTTTTCTCTTTGTTTCGTTCGTTTTTTTTTTTTTTTTTTTTTTTTTGACGTTACTAAGATATGCTTTTCGTTTTCTTTTTTTTTTTTTTTTTTTTTTTGTATGAAAGGTCAACAAGATCTCTCTCTAAAGGCTCACAAGAAAGAAGATTGTAAACACAAAATTTTGGGGAACTACTCAAAATTGCAAAAACTAAAAACAAGTTTAGGTAAGCAATTCGTACCCCGAAAGCTTGAGGAACTCGCACCGTTGGCTCTGATACCACTTGATGCGCTCTTCGTCCGTTGAACGCAAGGATCCGCCGGTGTTGTTCCTCCGTCGATTTCTTTTGTGTATTTTCGATTTATATGGATATGCCAAGCAAGGAATCGTCCAGCCTCGCACCTTGGATCTCCTTGGCTCGAGTTCTTCTTTCCTCGGAATCTCACTTCGGAAATTAGACCTCCTTTGTCCTCCTAGCCTCGCACCGTAAGGACACCACTCAGCCTCTCACCTTGTGGGTTTCGAAACCTTGGCCTCTCACCTTAGTCTCTAGGGTTGTTTTGCTTTAAAGTGAAAACACAACTTCGATTGAACTCAACTTTTATAATCTGCCTAAAAACGTGGGTAGAAGATGGCCTTATATGGCTGAAAAATTCAGCACCAACTCCCCACAATAATAACTTACAAGTAGTTCAAAAGTTGGATACTAAATGAAGGAAAATCCTAGGGTCTTTCAACCAACAACTTCAAGCAATAAATGGCCTAAAAACCATTAATATGGCCGACCACCTTAGAGCTCCAAGGTTACAAAAACGTGGCTGAAATAAACCCAACTAAAGTGGTTTAAAACCATGAAATAAAGTCAAACATGACCACATAAAACAAAAGGTTACATCTAGGTTTTAAAGTGATCCGGCATCCTCAATCGCCTCAAGTATGTTCACCAAGTGATAGTCATGGACGTCCTTAAAGGTCGGAGCTCTGAAAGGGTGGTAGGTCAAAGTGGTTTGGCCTAGCATGCGTGCTCTAGCTCGAGTGAGAGGTGGTGTTGATCTTGGTGCGGTCACATCAGTTTCGTTGCTTAAGTCCGGCGGGCTCACATCAGTGGAGGCAATCGCCTCTCCTACAAACGATGCCAAAGTTGTGGTGCAGTTCTTCAACCGAGTGATCTTCCCTAGGTTTGGAACACCAAGGGTGATCATAAGTGATGGAGGGAAGCACTTCACTAATAGGAACTTTGAGGCACTTTTGGCTAAGTATGGGGTGACTCATAAGGTGGCAACACCTTACCATCCCCAAACTAGTGGCCAAGTGGAGATCTCCAACCGGGAGATAAAGGGAATCCTTGAGAAGACGGTCTCTAGGACGAGAAAGGATTGGGCTATGAAGCTTGATGATGCCTTGTGGGCATATAGAACCGCCTTCAAGACACCAATTGGCACCACTCCTTACAAGCTAGTCTATGGCAAGTCTTGCCACCTTCCGGTAGAGATGGAGCATAGAGCTTATTGGGCCATTAAGTGGCTAAATTTTGACCTCAAGGAGGCGGGAGAGAAGAGGTTGCTTGATATGAACGCTCTTGAGGAGATCCGGTTGGATGCCTATGAGAATGCCCGGATTTACAAGGAGAGAACCAAACGGTGGCATGACAAGCGCCTCATCCCGAAGGAGTTGAGTGAAGGCGACCTTGTCCTTCTCTTCAACTCAAGGCTGCGGCTCTTCCCCGGAAAGCTAAAATCAAGATGGACCGGGCCATATGTGGTGAAGAAGATCTTTCCCTATGGAGCTATTAAGATAGGAGGGGAGCATTGTGGAGATTTCAAGGTGAATGGGCACCGGTTAAAGAAGTATATCCCGGGAGCTCTGGTAGACATGATTGCCCCACTTCACCTAGAATGAGACGCCCCCGAGTATGGTCAAGCTAATGACCTTAAAGAAGCGCTTGAATGGAGGCAACCCATTGGTAACGTTTTTCCTTTTTTCGTTTTGTTTTTGTTTTTGATTTTTCTGTTTTTTGTGTGTGTTTGGTGTGCTTTGTGTGTGTGCTAGAGTCTTGGTAGCATTAGAAGCCTTGCATGGCATGTGAATGATGATGATGAACCCCTCATTGATTATGGGTGGAGCGGACGCGGAACTTGGACGGCTAGCGGTGCCTAGCGCGGGTCCCGACGCCTTGATGAACACTTAGAGCTCTCTACCATTGTTGATAGAATCATCCAACATCAATTCCACTTGAGAACTCCCAAATACCATTAGCAAACCATTTTTACATTGTGAGAACCTTCTTTCACACTTCTTTACTTCATTACCACATTGGGGACAATGTGTTTCTAAGTATGGGGTGGGGTTTGCATGATCTTTTGCATGATTAGCGTCTAGGGTAGTTTAATATTATCACATGTCTTGCATTGTATATACTCATTTCGAAAAATCCAAAAAAATCAGAAAATTTTAAAAATTTTGTGCTTTCTAGGCTTGGATATGACCCTAATGATGAATCTTGTCTTGTGGATTGGCTATGGATGGCCTTATGTGTTAAATTGATGAATGCATATATGGACTTGAAGTACTTATCTTGAATCCCATGAATGGATTGTGATCATGATGTTTGCCTAGAATGGATTGAGTATTGAAAGTCGAAATTACATGCTAGTTCTTGCACACCATCTAGGAATGAATGAGGCAATTCATCTCTCTCTTCTTCTCATCTTGATCATGATATTTGAGCACCTCAATTGATATAAATTTGACCCCTTTTGACCCATCCGGGAATAGGAGCATGTTAGTGTGTTGATGTGTGGGAAAACAAGTCTGGGGTAAAGATGTTGATGAAAGAATGCCACGAATAAAATGCTGAATTTGTTGTGAAAGTGTAGACAAAAATATAGGTTTGGGGACGTTGGTTTAAATGACAAGTAACTCGGCACACTTCACATAATCGGGTGTTGGTGTCTTGCCAAAGTCAAATAAACCAATAGTCCTAACGAGCTTTGGTATGTGTGTCCGGTGTGGATGCACCTCGAAAAATAGAAAAAGCCCGAGGATGGCTATTCACCAAGGTTTCGGCTTTTGTACACCAATGTCATTGTCTCAAAAATAAGTGAAGGAAAAAGAAAAGATGGAGAAAATATACACTTGAGGGAAGTTGATCGAGGACAAGAATGTGGAGTTATTTCCATTCCCGGATTAGCATCACATAGCCTAGAAAAATCCCCACCTAATCACAACGTTTCTTGGCCTTTTATTTCATAAGACCTTATGACCTATTTGCATGTTTGTAAGACTTAGTAATTTAGATTGGATATGCTCTTGATCATCTTGACTTCTTCATTTTTACATTTCATGCATACTTTCGAGTTAAGTACAATTGTCCTTCCGTGCCTTCATTTATTTGATGCATAATTGCTTGTCCATTGCCATGAAACATGACTATGAAGATGATCCAATAGTAGAAGCACAAACCCAAAAAGATTTTGCCATTTTTCTGCATACATAAATCATGTCATCTCTTAGTCTATAGTTGGGAATTTGCTAGGGGACGAGCAAACCTTAAGTATGGGGTATTTTTGATAACACAATTTATGACTTAAGTTTAGGTAGTCATTTAGATGGATTTCTCACTCATTCATGCATGGTTCAGCACTAGTTCACGACGTTTGCACTCAATTCACGTATTTTGTCGAGATAGACGTCTACACGGACTCTTGCATTGCTTTGTAGGTATTTTGGGACAATTAGGAGCTTAAACGATACGTTTGAGGATCGGTCATCAAGATGACACACCCTCGGACTCATTGGAATGCAAGCTAAGGGCTAAGGAAGACTCGTGGAACCTTGCCAACACAAGCCATGCACCAAATCAAAGCTTAATGAACCAAGGCAACGCTGAAGCACCAAACCACGGTTCACTGGCACTTCCACGGCCGTGGAACCAACCGTGGTTTTTTCCAGACGGTTGTGACAGCTGTGCCACGATCTCTTGGCCCTCTCTAGCATGGTGGTAGTATAAAAGTGGTCCTGCATTGCTGAGAGAAAGCATCTTGGAGCAGCTCTCCATTATCCTCTATCATCCAATCAAAAATACTCTTTCAACAAGAAGATTCTCTAAGGAGAAAAGCTACCATTGGAGGAGGAAGAAGAGCTCCATTGGAGAGGAAGGAGAAGAGCACACCATTGATAGACTTTGATAGCTTTTGTAGTGAAGAATTTCGGAATCGATTTGTAAAGTTGTATGAACCATTTAAACCTTCTTTTAGAAGGGTTGTGTGTCATTCTAATCTTACCTTCAGCTTTGTTTTGTTTACTTCACTTGTTCATCTCTTTCTCTTCATTTTCTTGCAAATGGAAGCCATAATTTTATGCTTGATGATTTCGATTCTTATGATGCATGTTGTAGGCTAAATAGATGCAATTCTAGGGTAAGGAAAGGATGGTTATGGCTAAGACTATGATAGGATGAACTTAGATTTACCTTTGAATGACTTGTGTACTTGAACGAGCCTTTGTTGGAGTCCACGGTCAGTTCTTGCCATTCCACGGCTGTGGAAGGTATAGAACAGCCCGTGATTCTCCCTGGTTCGATGGATCTAGCTTTAGATTGTTAGAATGTTGAAATCCTAGTGTTTGTTGAGTTTAATCTATCCTAGGGTGACCTAGTGTTAGCAACTAAGTGTTAGAAGAGACCTACCCGGTGATTCTTACTCTTAGATTTCAAAGATGATAAACCCTAGGTAGTGGTGAGCCTCATAAGCCGCCATTGGACTAAGTGTGCTAGGATAGTTGTTTAGGACTAACCCTTTTGAGACTTAACCGGTGAGAATAGGTTAGATCCCTAGGTGACAATCCGGTTTGTGTAGAATTCCATCCCTTAGGTTCTTAGAGACTTACCCAGTGATGAGACCTTAGGGACGGACTAGTGGACCATGAGACCTACCCGGTGATTGATCCCAATCTAGAAACACTCACTCCCAACATATCATAGTTAATCAAAGGATGATTAGATAGCTTGAGTCCTATGCCATAACCGGAACTTCCAACCCCTAGAATCCGCTTTTCTCTTTTGATCTATATCTCGTTTTAGCTTGTTTGTTTGCGTTGATTTGCTAGCTTAGTCGATTGTTCATTTTGCATGATTTGTGATCCTTGATTGATCACCTAAAAACCCACCAAAAACATTTAGATTTTCATTTCTTTATTCCTTTCTATTTTCTAAATCTAGATCTTCACTAAACTTAATCATAAATCGAATTAATCTCACCTTAGTCTTTGTGTTCGACCTCGGAATACTATCCATACTACAAACGTCCCGTACACTGTGGGTTCGCTAGGAGTTAGGAGAAATATAACGAGTATAAATTTAAAACCTATTGCGTATCACACACATCCTGAGCGTAACAAGTTTTTGGCGCCGTTGCCGGGGACTAGGTCTAGATTGAGTCGATTTTGTGATTGTTTATAGTGTAGATCTTTCTTGTTGCTTTTGATCTCTCTTTGGTTTGTGTCTTTGCTTTTCAGGACATCTCTTACTTTTTAGGTGTATGTGAAGATCTCGTGGCAAGGATTTAGCTCCATTCGATCCCGAACCGGAGAAAACCCTTAGATCTAGATCCAAGAGCATTAAAAAGGGGAAAGAGATGGCCGGAAGAGACCTCTAAGCTGAATTGGATGAAGCTTTAGAGAAAATTAGGCTAAGGGATGAGCTCTTGGAGGAAGAAAGGAGACTTGCTAATGAGAGGCAAGAAGCAACTAGGAGGGAGATTGATGAGATTAGGCAAGCCCTTGTACAAGGAGAGCTTAATCGTCAACAACCTCCACCTCCACCACCACCACAACCGCAGCCGGCGGCGAATGTTAGGGTTGTGCCCATTGCTATTGAAGAGCCACAAACATTAGGGAGACGTATGGATCCGGCACAAAGAGCACACCGTCCGGGTGTGAACTTAGGAGATCCCGCAACCCACAACTACGAGCTCCGCCCTCAAGTTCTACAAATGATCCGGCATAATCAATTTGGAGGGATGGAAGGAGAGTCTCCTCATCAACACTTGATGAACTATGAGATTTTGATGGAGACTCTTAGACCGCCAAGATTGGAGAGCAACAACCATAAGCTTAGGGCTTTTTCTTTCTCTCTTAAGGATAAAGCCTTGGCTTGGTATCAATCTATTCCACAAGGGCGAGTTAGTACTTGGGAGGAGATGACAACCGAGTTTTTGACTAAGTTCTTCCCACCTTCCAAGACTACCGAATTAAGAGGGAAGATAAATGCCTTCGTGATGAAGGATAGAGAGAGTTTGTTCAAGTCTTGGGAGAGGTTCAAAGACCTTCTCCTAGATTGTCCACACCATGGTATACCGATTGAGCTATTGGAGATCTACTTCAAGGGACTTGATGAAGATAGCCAATTCAAGCTCCAATCTCTTTCTGGTGGGACTTTCATGGAGAAGCATGTAGATGAAGCTTGGGAGTTTGTAGAGAAACAAGCTCTAGTGATTGAGAAATACTCTCATAGGAAGAGTGAAGGGAGAAAGGCGGGAGCATATGAGGTGAGTGAAGTCACCATGAGCAACTTCAAGCTTGATGTCATCAATAATGAATTGAAGTCCTTGAGGGAGTTGTGTGCTACAACTTTGAAGAACCAAGCAACTCCTCAAGTGCAAGTGCAAGCTAATTTGTCTTCCAAAGAGGAAGATGTGAACTACATGTGAGTTGGACTCGGAGGCCCGTTTCCCTTCTCGGAAAGGTATAGCAATTGTAATTCTGAGTTCGGACGCCTTTTTTCCGCAAAACCGCAAAACCGGCCGTTTTGCACGTTTTCGAGATTTTTCGCCTATCACAAAACAACAACTCACGGCAAAGGTTAGAGACAAACAAAAACGTTCTCTCTCTCCTCTCTCAAGGGTATTTCTCCTCACACTCACTCAAGTGTTTGATAGTGTTTGGATTCACACAACTCCCCTTTTCCTTTGCTTCGCGGCAAAGCTCTCCCTCACCTTTTCCAAAGCCTTAGGCAATGCTCTCCACACAAAGATTTCTCTTGGTAACAAATTTTCGCAATTCTTTCAAGGTAGTGCACAAGGTAAACAATGTATTTCCAAGATGCAATATAACTTCAGAAAAGCAAACAACAAGAGGCAACAAAGCACAACAAATACGAGCCTTCCGGCGAGTATTTACTTAGTCCCGACAAGTAGTTAGTCAAAGCAATAATAAGCGTTTTCCCCAAAACGTGTGGGTTGTGTTTTGGAATGGCTAGAACACTCAAGAACAACTTTGATAACAAATTTCAAGAACAACTTCAATAACAAACAAATTTTCAAGAACAACTTTGATAACACTCAAGAACACTCAAGCAACTTTCTTTTCTTTTTTTTTTTTTTTTTGTTCTTTTCTTTTTCTTTTCTCTTTGTTTCGTTCGTTTTTTTTTTTTGACGTTACTAAGATATGCTTTTCATTTTCTTTTTTTTTTTTTTTTTTTTTTTGTATGAAAGGTCAACAAGATCTCTCTCTAAAGGCTCACAAGAAAGAAGATTGTAAACACAAAATTTTGGGGAACTACTCAAAATTGCAAAAACTAAAAACAAGTTTAGGTAAGCAATTCGTACCCCGAAAGCTTGAGGAACTCGCACCGTTGGCTCTGATACCACTTGATGCGCTCTTCGTCCGTTGAACGCAAGGATCCGCCGGTGTTGTTCCTCCGTCGATTTCTTTTGTGTATTTTCGATTTATATGGATATGCCAAGCAAGGAATCGTCCAGCCTTGCACCTTGGATCTCCTTGGCTCGAGTTCTTCTTTCCTCGGAATCTCACTTCGGAAATTAGACCTCCTTTGTCCTCCTAGCCTCGCACCGTAAGGACACCACTCAGCCTCTCACCTTGTGGGTTTCGAAACCTTGGCCTCTCACCTTAGTCTCTAGGGTTGTTTTGCTTTAAAGTGAAAACACAACTTCGATTGAACTCAACTTTTATAATCTACCTAAAAACGTGGGTAGAAGATGGCCTTATATGGCTGAAAAATTCAGCACCAACTCCCCACAATAATAACTTACAAGTAGTTCAAAAGTTGGATACTAAATGAAGGAAAATCCTAGGGTCTTTCAACCAACAACTTCAAGCAATAAATGGCCTAAAAACCATTAATATGGCCGACCACCTTAGAGCTCCAAGGTTACAAAAACGTGGCTGAAATAAACCCAACTAAAGTGGTTTAAAACCATGAAATAAAGTCAAACATGACCACATAAAACAAAAGGTTACATCTAGGTTTTAAAGTGATCCGGCATCCTCAATCGC
Organism: Fagopyrum homotropicum; assembly: GCA_033239125.1. NCBI lineage: Eukaryota > Viridiplantae > Streptophyta > Magnoliopsida > Caryophyllales > Polygonaceae > Fagopyrum > Fagopyrum homotropicum. The sequence goes on from BSWB01000002.1 coordinate 146,112,988, forward strand.
CTCAAGTATGTTCACCAAGTGATAGTCATGGACGTCCTTAAAGGTCGGAGCTCTGAAAGGGTGGTAGGTCAAAGTGGTTTGGCCTAGCATGCGTGCTCTAGCTCGAGTGAGAGGTGGTGTTGATCTTGGTGCGGTCACATCAGTTTCGTTGCTTAAGTCCGGCGGGCTCACATCAGTGGAGGCAATCGCCTCTCCTACAAACGATGCCAAAGTTGTGGTGCAGTTCTTCAACCGAGTGATCTTCCCTAGGTTTGGAACACCAAGGGTGATCATAAGTGATGGAGGGAAGCACTTCACTAATAGGAACTTTGAGGCACTTTTGGCTAAGTATGGGGTGACTCATAAGGTGGCAACACCTTACCATCCCCAAACTAGTGGCCAAGTGGAGATCTCCAACCGGGAGATAAAGGGAATCCTTGAGAAGACGGTCTCTAGGACGAGAAAGGATTGGGCTATGAAGCTCGATGATGCCTTGTGGGCATATAGAACCGCCTTCAAGACACCAATTGGCACCACTCCTTACAAGCTAGTCTATGGCAAGTCTTGCCACCTTCCGGTAGAGATGGAGCATAGAGCTTATTGGGCCATTAAGTGGCTAAATTTTGACCTCAAGGAGGCGGGAGAGAAGAGGTTGCTTGATATGAACGCTCTTGAGGAGATCCGGTTGGATGCCTATGAGAATGCCCGGATTTACAAGGAGAGAACCAAACGGTGGCATGACAAGCGCCTTATCCCGAAGGAGTTGAGTGAAGGCGACCTTGTCCTTCTCTTCAACTCAAGGCTGCGGCTCTTCCCCGGAAAGCTAAAATCAAGATGGACCGGGCCATATGTGGTGAAGAAGATCTTTCCCTATGGAGCTATTAAGATAGGAGGGGAGCATTGTGGAGATTTCAAGGTGAATGGGCACCGGTTAAAGAAGTATATCCCGGGAGCTCTGGTAGACATGATTGCCCCACTTCACCTAGAATGAGACGCCCCCGAGTATGGTCAAGCTAATGACCTTAAAGAAGCGCTTGAATGGAGGCAACCCATTGGTAACGTTTTTCCTTTTTTCGTTTTGTTTTTGTTTTTGATTTTTCTGTTTTTTGTGTGTGTTTGGTGTGCTTTGTGTGTGTGCTAGAGTCTTGGTAGCATTAGAAGCCTTGCATGGCATGTGAATGATGATGATGAACCCCTCATTGATTATGGGTGGAGCGGACGCGGAACTTGGACGGCTAGCGGTGCCTAGCGCGGGTCCCGACGCCTTGATGAACACTTAGAGCTCTCTACCATTGTTGATAGAATCATCCAACATCAATTCCACTTGAGAACTCCCAAATACCATTAGCAAACCATTTTTACATTGTGAGAACCTTCTTTCACTCTTCTTTACTTCATTACCACATTGGGGACAATGTGTTTCTAAGTATGGGGTGGGGTTTGCATGATCTTTTGCATGATTAGCGTCTAGGGTAGTTTAATATTATCACATGTCTTGCATTGTATATACTCATTTCGAAAAATCCAAAAAAATCAGAAAATTTTAAAAATTTTGTGCTTTCTAGGCTTGGATATGACCCTAATGATGAATCTTGTCTTGTGGATTGGCTATGGATGGCCTTATGTGTTAAATTGATGAATGCATATATGGACTTGAAGTACTTATCTTGAATCCCATGAATGGATTGTGATCATGATGTTTGCCTAGAATGGATTGAGTATTGAAAGTCGAAATTACATGCTAGTTCTTGCACACCATCTAGGAATGAATGAGGCAATTCATCTCTCTCTTCTTCTCATCTTGATCATGATATTTGAGCACCTCAATTGATATAAATTTGACCCCTTTTGACCCATCCGGGAATAGGAGCATGTTAGTGTGTTGATGTGTGGGAAAACAAGTCTGGGGTAAAGATGTTGATGAAAGAATGCCACGAATAAAATGCTGAATTTGTTGTGAAAGTGTAGACAAAAATATAGGTTTGGGGACGTTGGTTTAAATGACAAGTAACTCGGCACACTTCACATAATCGGGTGTTGGTGTCTTGCCAAAGTCAAATAAACCAATAGTCCTAACGAGCTTTGGTATGTGTGTCCGGTGTGGATGCACCTCGAAAAATAGAAAAAGCCCGAGGATGGCTAATCACCAAGGTTTCGGCTTTTGTACACCAATGTCATTGTCTCAAAAATAAGTGAAGGAAAAAGAAAAGATGGAGAAAATATACACTTGAGGGAAGTTGATCGAGGACAAGAATGTGGAGTTATTTCCATTCCCGGATTAGCATCACATAGCCTAGAAAAATCCCCACCTAATCACAACGTTTCTTGGCCTTTTATTTCATAAGACCTTATGACCTATTTTCATGTTTGTAAGACTTAGTAATTTAGATTGGATATGCTCTTGATCATCTTGACTTCTTCATTTTTACATTTCATGCATACTTTCGAGTTAAGTACAATTGTCCTTCCGTGCCTTCATTTATTTGATGCATAATTGCTTGTCCATTGCCATGAAACATGACTATGAAGATGATCCAATAGTAGAAGCACAAACCCAAAAAGATTTTGCCATTTTTCTGCATACATAAATCATGTCATCTCTTAGTCTATAGTTGGGAATTTGCTAGGGGACGAGCAAACCTTAAGTATGGGGTATTTTTGATAACACAATTTATGACTTAAGTTTAGGTAGTCATTTAGATGGATTTCTCACTCATTCATGCATGGTTCAGCACTAGTTCACGACGTTTGCACTCAATTCACGTATTTTGTCGAGATAGACGTCTACACGGACTCTTGCATTGCTTTGTAGGTATTTTGGGACAATTAGGAGCTTAAACGATACGTTTGAGGATCGGTCATCAAGATGACACACCCTCGGACTCATTGGAATGCAAGCTAAGGGCTAAGGAAGACTCGTGGAACCTTGCCAACACAAGCCATGCACCAAATCAAAGCTTAATGAACCAAGGCAACGCTGAAGCACCAAACCACGGTTCACTGGCACTTCCACGGCCGTGGAACCAACCGTGGTTTTTTCCAGACGGTTGTGACAGCTGTGCCACGATCTCTTGGCCCTCTCTAGCATGGTGGTAGTATAAAAGTGGTCCTGCATTGCTGAGAGAAAGCATCTTGGAGCAGCTCTCCATTATCCTCTATCATCCAATCAAAAATACTCTTTCAACAAGAAGATTCTCTAAGGAGAAAAGCTACCATTGGAGGAGGAAGAAGAGCTCCATTGGAGAGGAAGGAGAAGAGCACACCATTGATAGACTTTGATAGCTTTTGTAGTGAAGAATTTCGGAATCGATTTCTAAAGTTGTATGAACCATTTAAACCTTCTTTTAGAAGGGTTGTGTGTCATTCTAATCTTACCTTCAGCTTTGTTTTGTTTACTTCACTTGTTCATCTCTTTCTCTTCATTATCTTGCAAATGGAAGCCATAATTTTATGCTTGATGATTTCGATTCTTATGATGCATGTTGTAGGCTAAATAGATGCAATTCTAGGGTAAGGAAAGGATGGTTATGGCTAAGACTATGATAGGATGAACTTAGATTTACCTTTGAATGACTTGTGTACTTGAACGAGCCTCTGTTGGAGTCCACGGTCAGTTCTTGCCATTCCACGGCTGTGGAAGGTATAGAACAGCCCGTGATTCTCCCTGGTTCGATGGATCTAGCTTTAGATTGTTAGAATGTTGAAATCCTAGTGTTTGTTGAGTTTAATCTATCCTAGGGTGACCTAGTGTTAGCAACTAAGTGTTAGAAGAGACCTACCCGGTGATTCTTACTCTTAGATTTCAAAGATGATAAACCCTAGGTAGTGGTGAGCCTCATAAGCCGCCATTGGACTAAGTGTGCTAGGATAGTTGTTTAGGACTAACCCTTTTGAGACTTAACCGGTGAGAATAGGTTAGATCCCTAGGTGACAATCCGGTTTGTGTAGAATTCCATCCCTTAGGTTCTTAGAGACTTACCCAGTGATGAGACCTTAGGGACGGACTAGTGGACCATGAGACCTACCCGGTGATTGATCCCAATCTAGAAACACTCACTCCCAACATATCATAGTTAATCAAAGGATGATTAGATAGCTTGAGTCCTATGCCATAACCGGAACTTCCAACCCCTAGAATCCGCTTTTCTCTTTTGATCTATATCTCGTTTTAGCTTGTTTGTTTGCGTTGATTTGCTAGCTTAGTCGATTGTTCATTTTGCATGATTTGTGATCCTTGATTGATCACCTAAAAACCCACCAAAAACATTTAGATTTTCATTTCTTTATTCCTTTCTATTTTCTAAATCTAGATCTTCACTAAACTTAATCATAAATCGAATTAATCTCACCTTAGTCTTTGTGTTCGACCTCGGAATACTATCCATACTACAAACTTCCCGTACACTGTGGGTTCGCTAGGAGTTAGGAGAAATATAACGAGTATAAATTTAAAACCTATTGCGTATCACACACATCCTGAGCGTAACAAGTTTTTGGCGCCGTTGCCGGGGACTAGGTCTAGATTGAGTCGATTTTGTGATTGTTTATAGTGTAGATCTTTCTTGTTGCTTTTGATCTCTCTTTGGTTTGTGTCTTTGCTTTTCAGGACATCTCTTACTTTTTAGGTGTATGTGAAGATCTCGTGGCAAGGATTTAGCTCCATTCGATCCCGAACCGGAGAAAACCCTTAGATCTAGATCCAAGAGCATTAAAAAGGGGAAAGAGATGGCCGGAAGAGACCTCTAAGCTGAATTGGATGAAGCTTTAGAGAAAATTAGGCTAAGGGATGAGCTCTTGGAGGAAGAAAGGAGACTTGCTAATGAGAGGCAAGAAACAACTAGGAGGGAGATTGATGAGATTAGGCAAGCCCTTGTACAAGGAGAGCTTAATCGTCAACAACCTCCACCTCCACCACCACCACAACCGCAGCCGGCGGCGAATGTTAGGGTTGTGCCCATTGCTATTGAAGAGCCACAAACATTAGGGAGACGTATGGATCCGGCACAAAGAGCACACCGTCCGGGTGTGAACTTAGGAGATCCCGCAACCCACAACTACGAGCTCCGCCCTCAAGTTCTACAAATGATCCGGCATAATCAATTTGGAGGGATGGAAGGAGAGTCTCCTCATCAACACTTGATGAACTATGAGATTTTGATGGAGACTCTTAGACCGCCAAGATTGGAGAGCAACAACCATAAGCTTAGGGCTTTTTCTTTCTCTCTTAAGGATAAAGCCTTGGCTTGGTATCAATCTATTCCACAAGGGCGAGTTAGTACTTGGGAGGAGATGACAACCGAGTTTTTGACTAAGTTCTTCCCACCTTCCAAGACTACCGAATTAAGAGGGAAGATAAATGCCTTCGTGATGAAGGATAGAGAGAGTTTGTTCAAGTCTTGGGAGAGGTTCAAAGACCTTCTCCTAGATTGTCCACACCATGGTATACCGATTGAGCTATTGGAGATCTACTTCAAGGGACTTGATGAAGATAGCCAATTCAAGCTCCAATCTCTTTCTGGTGGGACTTTCATGGAGAAGCATGTAGATGAAGCTTGGGAGTTTGTAGAGAAACAAGCTCTAGTGATTGAGAAATACTCTCATAGGAAGAGTGAAGGGAGAAAGGCGGGAGCATATGAGGTGAGTGAAGTCACCATGAGCAACTTCAAGCTTGATGTCATCAATAATGAATTGAAGTCCTTGAGGGAGTTGTGTGCTACAACTTTGAAGAACCAAGCAACTCCTCAAGTGCAAGTGCAAGCTAATTTGTCTTCCAAAGAGGAAGATGTGAACTACATGTGAGTTGGACTCGGAGGCCCGTTTCCCTTCTCGGAAAGGTATAGCAATTGTAATTCTGAGTTCGGACGCCTTTTTTCCGCAAAACCGCAAAACCGGCCGTTTTGCACGTTTTCGAGATTTTTCGCCTATCACAAAACAACAACTCACGGCAAAGGTTAGAGACAAACAAAAACGTTCTCTCTCTCCTCTCTCAAGGGTATTTCTCCTCACACTCACTCAAGTGTTTGATAGTGTTTGGATTCACACAACTCCCCTTTTCCTTTGCTTCGCGGCAAAGCTCTCCCTCACCTTTTCCAAAGCCTTAGGCAATGCTCTCCACACAAAGATTTCTCTTGGTAACAAATTTTCGCAATTCTTTCAAGGTAGTGCACAAGGTAAACAATGTATTTCCAAGATGCAATATAACTTCAGAAAAGCAAACAACAAGAGGCAACAAAGCACAACAAATACGAGCCTTCCGGCGAGTATTTACTTAGTCCCGACAAGTAGTTAGTCAAAGCAATAATAAGCGTTTTCCCCAAAACGTGTGGGTTGTGTTTTGGAATGGCTAGAACACTCAAGAACAACTTTGATAACAAATTTCAAGAACAACTTCAATAACAAACAAATTTTCAAGAACAACTTTGATAACACTCAAGAACACTCAAGCAACTTTCTTTTCTTTTTTTTTTTTTTTTTGTTCTTTTCTTTTTCTTTTCTCTTTGTTTCGTTCGTTTTTTTTTTTTGACGTTACTAAGATATGCTTTTCATTTTCTTTTTTTTTTTTTTTTTTTTTTTGTATGAAAGGTCAACAAGATCTCTCTCTAAAGGCTCACAAGAAAGAAGATTGTAAACACAAAATTTTGGGGAACTACTCAAAATTGCAAAAACTAAAAACAAGTTTAGGTAAGCAATTCGTACCCCGAAAGCTTGAGGAACTCGCACCGTTGGCTCTGATACCACTTGATGCGCTCTTCGTCCGTTGAACGCAAGGATCCGCCGGTGTTGTTCCTCCGTCGATTTCTTTTGTGTATTTTCGATTTATATGGATATGCCAAGCAAGGAATCGTCCAGCCTTGCACCTTGGATCTCCTTGGCTCGAGTTCTTCTTTCCTCGGAATCTCACTTCGGAAATTAGACCTCCTTTGTCCTCCTAGCCTCGCACCGTAAGGACACCACTCAGCCTCTCACCTTGTGGGTTTCGAAACCTTGGCCTCTCACCTTAGTCTCTAGGGTTGTTTTGCTTTAAAGTGAAAACACAACTTCGATTGAACTCAACTTTTATAATCTACCTAAAAACGTGGGTAGAAGATGGCCTTATATGGCTGAAAAATTCAGCACCAACTCCCCACAATAATAACTTACAAGTAGTTCAAAAGTTGGATACTAAATGAAGGAAAATCCTAGGGTCTTTCAACCAACAACTTCAAGCAATAAATGGCCTAAAAACCATTAATATGGCCGACCACCTTAGAGCTCCAAGGTTACAAAAACGTGGCTGAAATAAACCCAACTAAAGTGGTTTAAAACCATGAAATAAAGTCAAACATGACCACATAAAACAAAAGGTTACATCTAGGTTTTAAAGTGATCCGGCATCCTCAATCGCCTCAAGTATGTTCACCAAGTGATAGTCATGGACGTCCTTAAAGGTCGGAGCTCTGAAAGGGTGGTAGGTCAAAGTGGTTTGGCCTAGCATGCGTGCTCTAGCTCGAGTGAGAGGTGGTGTTGATCTTGGTGCGGTCACATCAGTTTCGTTGCTTAAGTCCGGCGGGCTCACATCAGTGGAGGCAATCGCCTCTCCTACAAACGATGCCAAAGTTGTGGTGCAGTTCTTCAACCGAGTGATCTTCCCTAGGTTTGGAACACCAAGGGTGATCATAAGTGATGGAGGGAAGCACTTCACTAATAGGAACTTTGAGGCACTTTTGGCTAAGTATGGGGTGACTCATAAGGTGGCAACACCTTACCATCCCCAAACTAGTGGCCAAGTGGAGATCTCCAACCGGGAGATAAAGGGAATCCTTGAGAAGACGGTCTCTAGGACGAGAAAGGATTGGGCTATGAAGCTCGATGATGCCTTGTGGGCATATAGAACCGCCTTCAAGACACCAATTGGCACCACTCCTTACAAGCTAGTCTATGACAAGTCTTGCCACCTTCCGGTAGAGATGGAGCATAGAGCTTATTGGGCCATTAAGTGGCTAAATTTTGACCTCAAGGAGGCGGGAGAGAAGAGGTTTCTTGATATGAACGCTCTTGAGGAGATCCGGTTGGATGCCTATGAGAATGCCCGGATTTACAAGGAGAGAACCAAACGGTGGCATGACAAGCGCCTTATCCCGAAGGAGTTGAGTGAAGGCGACCTTGTCCTTCTCTTCAACTCAAGGCTGCGGCTCTTCCCCGGAAAGCTAAAATCAAGATGGACCGGGCCATATGTGGTGAAGAAGATCTTTCCCTATGGAGCTATTAAGATAGGAGGGGAGCATTGTGGAGATTTCAAGGTGAATGGGCACCGGTTAAAGAAGTATATCCCGGGAGCTCTGGTAGACATGATTGCCCCACTTCACCTAGAATGAGACGCCCCCGAGTATGGTCAAGCTAATGACCTTAAAGAAGCGCTTGAATGGAGGCAACCCATTGGTAACGTTTTTCCTTTTTTCGTTTTGTTTTTGTTTTTGATTTTTCTGTTTTTTGTGTGTGTTTGGTGTGCTTTGTGTGTGTGCTAGAGTCTTGGTAGCATTAGAAGCCTTGCATGGCATGTGAATGATGATGATGAACCCCTCATTGATTATGGGTGGAGCGGACGCGGAACTTGGACGGCTAGCGGTGCCTAGCGCGGGTCCCGACGCCTTGATGAACACTTAGAGCTCTCTACCATTGTTGATAGAATCATCCAACATCAATTCCACTTGAGAACTCCCAAATACCATTAGCAAACCATTTTTACATTGTGAGAACCTTCTTTCACTCTTCTTTACTTCATTACCACATTGGGGACAATGTGTTTCTAAGTATGGGGTGGGGTTTGCATGATCTTTTGCATGATTAGCGTCTAGGGTAGTTTAATATTATCACATGTCTTGCATTGTATATACTCATTTCGAAAAATCCAAAAAAATCAGAAAATTTTAAAAATTTTGTGCTTTCTAGGCTTGGATATGACCCTAATGATGAATCTTGTCTTGTGGATTGGCTATGGATGGCCTTATGTGTTAAATTGATGAATGCATATATGGACTTGAAGTACTTATCTTGAATCCCATGAATGGATTGTGATCATGATGTTTGCCTAGAATGGATTGAGTATTGAAAGTCGAAATTACATGCTAGTTCTTGCACACCATCTAGGAATGAATGAGGCAATTCATCTCTCTCTTCTTCTCATCTTGATCATGATATTTGAGCACCTCAATTGATATAAATTTGACCCCTTTTGACCCATCCGGGAATAGGAGCATGTTAGTGTGTTGATGTGTGGGAAAACAAGTCTGGGGTAAAGATGTTGATGAAAGAATGCCACGAATAAAATGCTGAATTTGTTGTGAAAGTGTAGACAAAAATATAGGTTTGGGGACGTTGGTTTAAATGACAAGTAACTCGGCACACTTCACATAATCGGGTGTTGGTGTCTTGCCAAAGTCAAATAAACCAATAGTCCTAACGAGCTTTGGTATGTGTGTCCGGTGTGGATGCACCTCGAAAAATAGAAAAAGCCCGAGGATGGCTAATCACCAAGGTTTCGGCTTTTGTACACCAATGTCATTGTCTCAAAAATAAGTGAAGGAAAAAGAAAAGATGGAGAAAATATACACTTGAGGGAAGTTGATCGAGGACAAGAATGTGGAGTTATTTCCATTCCCGGATTAGCATCACATAGCCTAGAAAAATCCCCACCTAATCACAACGTTTCTTGGCCTTTTATTTCATAAGACCTTATGACCTATTTTCATGTTTGTAAGACTTAGTAATTTAGATTGGATATGCTCTTGATCATCTTGACTTCTTCATTTTTACATTTCATGCATACTTTCGAGTTAAGTACAATTGTCCTTCCGTGCCTTCATTTATTTGATGCATAATTGCTTGTCCATTGCCATGAAACATGACTATGAAGATGATCCAATAGTAGAAGCACAAACCCAAAAAGATTTTGCCATTTTTCTGCATACATAAATCATGTCATCTCTTAGTCTATAGTTGGGAATTTGCTAGGGGACGAGCAAACCTTAAGTATGGGGTATTTTTGATAACACAATTTATGACTTAAGTTTAGGTAGTCATTTAGATGGATTTCTCACTCATTCATGCATGGTTCAGCACTAGTTCACGACGTTTGCACTCAATTCACGTATTTTGTCGAGATAGACGTCTACACGGACTCTTGCATTTCTTTGTAGGTATTTTGGGACAATTAGGAGCTTAAACGATACGTTTGAGGATCGGTCATCAAGATGACACACCCTCGGACTCATTGGAATGCAAGCTAAGGGCTAAGGAAGACTCGTGGAACCTTGCCAACACAAGCCATGCACCAAATCAAAGCTTAATGAACCAAGGCAACGCTGAAGCACCAAACCACGGTTCACTGGCACTTCCACGGCCGTGGAACCAACCGTGGTTTTTTCCAGACGGTTGTGACAGCTGTGCCACGATCTCTTGGCCCTCTCTAGCATGGTGGTAGTATAAAAGTGGTCCTGCATTGCTGAGAGAAAGCATCTTGGAGCAGCTCTCCATTATCCTCTATCATCCAATCAAAAATACTCTTTCAACAAGAAGATTCTCTAAGGAGAAAAGCTACCATTGGAGGAGGAAGAAGAGCTCCATTGGAGAGGAAGGAGAAGAGCACACCATTGATAGACTTTGATAGCTTTTGTAGTGAAGAATTTCGGAATCGATTTCTAAAGTTGTATGAACCATTTAAACCTTCTTTTAGAAGGGTTGTGTGTCATTCTAATCTTACCTTCAGCTTTGTTTTGTTTACTTCACTTGTTCATCTCTTTCTCTTCATTATCTTGCAAATGGAAGCCATAATTTTATGCTTGATGATTTCGATTCTTATGATGCATGTTGTAGGCTAAATAGATGCAATTCTAGGGTAAGGAAAGGATGGTTATGGCTAAGACTATGATAGGATGAACTTAGATTTACCTTTGAATGACTTGTGTACTTGAACGAGCCTCTGTTGGAGTCCACGGTCAGTTCTTGCCATTCCACGGCTGTGGAAGGTATAGAACAGCCCGTGATTCTCCCTGGTTCGATGGATCTAGCTTTAGATTGTTAGAATGTTGAAATCCTAGTGTTTGTTGAGTTTAATCTATCCTAGGGTGACCTAGTGTTAGCAACTAAGTGTTAGAAGAGACCTACCCGGTGATTCTTACTCTTAGATTTCAAAGATGATAAACCCTAGGTAGTGGTGAGCCTCATAAGCCGCCATTGGACTAAGTGTGCTAGGATAGTTGTTTAGGACTAACCCTTTTGAGACTTAACCGGTGAGAATAGGTTAGATCCCTAGGTGACAATCCGGTTTGTGTAGAATTCCATCCCTTAGGTTCTTAGAGACTTACCCAGTGATGAGACCTTAGGGACGGACTAGTGGACCATGAGACCTACCCGGTGATTGATCCCAATCTAGAAACACTCACTCCCAACATATCATAGTTAATCAAAGGATGATTAGATAGCTTGAGTCCTATGCCATAACCGGAACTTCCAACCCCTAGAATCCGCTTTTCTCTTTTGATCTATATCTCGTTTTAGCTTGTTTGTTTGCGTTGATTTGCTAGCTTAGTCGATTGTTCATTTTGCATGATTTGTGATCCTTGATTGATCACCTAAAAACCCACCAAAAACATTTAGATTTTCATTTCTTTATTCCTTTCTATTTTCTAAATCTAGATCTTCACTAAACTTAATCATAAATCGAATTAATCTCACCTTAGTCTTTGTGTTCGACCTCGGAATACTATCCATACTACAAACGTCCCGTACACTGTGGGTTCGCTAGGAGTTAGGAGAAATATAACGAGTATAAATTTAAAACCTATTGCGTATCACACACATCCTGAGCGTAACAAGTTTTTGGCGCTGTTGCCGGGGACTAGGTCTAGATTGAGTCGATTTTGTGATTGTTTATAGTGTAGATCTTTCTTGTTGCTTTTGATCTCTCTTTGGTTTGTGTCTTTGCTTTTCAGGACATCTCTTACTTTTTAGGTGTATGTGAAGATCTCGTGGCAAGGATTTAGCTCCATTCGATCCCGAACCGGAGAAAACCCTTAGATCTAGATCCAAGAGCATTAAAAAGGGGAAAGAGATGGCCGGAAGAGACCTCTAAGCTGAATTGGATGAAGCTTTAGATAAAATTAGGCTAAGGGATGAGCTCTTGGAGGAAGAAAGGAGACTTGCTAATGAGAGGCAAGAAGCAACTAGGAGGGAGATTGATGAGATTAGGCAAGCCCTTGTACAAGGAGAGCTTAATCGTCAACAACCTCCACCTCCACCACCACCACAACCGCAGCCGGCGGCGAATGTTAGGGTTGTGCCCATTGCTATTGAAGAGCCACAAACATTAGGGAGACGTATGGATCCGGCACAAAGAGCACACCGTCCGGGTGTGAACTTAGGAGATCCCGCAACCCACAACTACGAGCTCCGCCCTCAAGTTCTACAAATGATCCGGCATAATCAATTTGGAGGGATGGAAGGAGAGTCTCCTCATCAACACTTGATGAACTATGAGATTTTGATGGAGACTCTTAGACCGCCAAGATTGGAGAGCAACAACCATAAGCTTAGGGCTTTTTCTTTCTCTCTTAAGGATAAAGCCTTGGCTTGGTATCAATCTATTCCACAAGGGCGAGTTAGTACTTGGGAGGAGATGACAACTGTTCGCTCCAAACGGTGTGTGCAAGCTTTAAATTTATAACCCTAGACTTAAGCTTAAAACAAGGATGCGAACCCGCAGTGTACGGGTCAATCGTAGTAAAAGCAAGAAAATTCCAGGGGTCGATCACAGGGACTCGGTGAAACAGAGTCAATACGGTGTGCTAATGTTAATACTAACCACAAGAGCGATTTAACACAATCAAAGATGAATAAGATGTCAAATAAAGCAAACATGCAATTCTAGGGATTAAAGCATCTAGTTGTGGTTCCAACTCAAGATCTGTAGATAAGCGGACAAAGCTGAGATTTTTGCGTGGGGAAGGTGTTTCTAAAGTGGAGTAGATCACCGGGTAAGTCTCACTACACACTAATCCTAAACCGTAACTCCTATTACCGGGTAAGTCTCAAGGAATCAAGATAAAGAACTATAACCTCAAACTAACATACCATCTAAGGGAATAGAATCAACCTTTACCGGGTAAGTCTCAGGCTAACTCACAAAGATGGGATGGAAGCACACTCAAACCCCAATAAAGGATAAACCTTTATTACCTACACTTATGATCGTTGGTATACAAACTAAGGAATTACCGGGTAAGTCTCATCCTAAGCTTGCATTGAACCAAGAAAGGTGTAATAAGAATAGGATTTGGCAAACTCTAACACTTAACTCTCAGTTTAAGGTCGGATAAGTCACCTCGGTCAGCCAGTTTCCACCCCGGCCGAGGTGTTCATCGACTGAACGAGATGCTTAGGGTTAAGGTTAAAGACTCGAACTTTCAGGATCCTACTGGAATCTAAGATTATTCTATCATCGTTTTTCCCACAACCTTCAGCCAATCACCCTAGAATCACACAAAGAAATTAGCCACTCATCATCATAATGAAAGTATTAAAATATATGGGAAGAAGGTGAATATTTGAACAAAGAAGAATTTAATGAAAAGACTTCAATAACTGAATCAAATATCACAACAAAGCGTTCCTTGGATAACAATCCAAAAAGACAAGACAACAATTGAGGGAATTGAAGACAATCTTACAAAACCCTTCAAAAAGCTATAAAAGCTATGGACTTCTATCTTCCTTCAACCTTCAAAAAGGTTCTTCGAAGACTCCCAAATTGGAGTAGGCTGTTGCGTGATGTTTCAGCTGTAGGCGGGTTCTTGCGCTGATAGCGGATGTGGTGATCCGAAGATCCGATGATGGTCGAATTGTGGAAAATCCAACCCTTTATATAGGAAAATTACCCTTCCAAAGATAAGATATCTTAAAAAGATAATTTCCTAATAAAATCTATCCATATCTCCTTAAAATAAATATCTTCCTAAGATAATTTTATAGGAAATATCTTAAAAGATAACTTCCTAATAAAAATATATCCATATCTCCTTAAAATAAATATCTTCCTAAGATAATTTTATAGGAAATATCTTAAAAGATAACTTCCTAATAAAAATATATCCTATCTCCTAAAATAAATATTTTCTTAAGATAATTTTATAGGAAATATCTTAAAAGATAATTTCCTAATAAAATATATCTTATCTCCAAAATAGATCTCTTAAAATAAATTATCTTCCTTCCAGAAATCCAGCCCAAAAATATGAGATCTTCCTTCCAAAAATAAAAGATCTCAGCCAAGAATAAAATATCCTTGCCGCGTCCAAGGTGTTCGCCTCGGTCGAGTCAACTTCCCTGGATCACCTCGATCGAGGTGAATCTGTGGTCAACCGAGGTGAGTCACAACTGAATGTGAAATCTCTCAAATCTGGTCCAAAATGAATCTCAAATCCATGGCTATGCTTCCTGGATGGTTCCTTATGTTCCTGAATGTAGCTCCAATGACTCCATAGCTCCTTTTGCTCCTTTTTGATGCAAAACGTGCCATTTTACCTACAATTACAACGAAACTAGGTGTAGACCTCGATTCTCGCAAAGGTAGATGAAATGGTAGTAAAATCACATATTATACATACAAACATGCAGATTATGAAAGATAAAACGTCCAAACAAACCCCAAAATATAGACTATAATTCATGCTATCAAAATACCCCATACTTAGCCCTTGCTTGTCCCCAAGCAAGTTCCTTATATAGAAGACAAGATAGAATGGATTATAAGTCAATAAAATCAATGAAAAAGCTTTTCAAAAACATTTTATGGTGTGCAACTATCATAGATCACTCTAAGAGAATACTTCCTGGAATTTAAAAACTCAATATGCTTAAAACATTTTATAAATATAGGAAAGTTGTTCATCTTTGCACAAAATCATAGAATGCATAATAAATCATAATTATCAAAATTAATCATGTATAATCCGATTTAGACCGCTAAGTCAATCAACAAGCTCAAGGTCTCAAGGGCTTCCCAAAAGAAAAGGTCAAGAAACGTGTAGGGTAGGGATGTATGTAAGGTAATGTGGTGCTAGAATCCGGGAAAAGGATGAACTTCACTTTCACTTTGACTTGCAACATCTTCCACCAATAAGCTTTGCTTATTTCGCACTTTTTCTTTTACTTTACTTTTTGGGATGCATGGACAGAGGTGCACAATAACCGAAGCCTAGGAAATCTGCAATCATCAATTTCTTGAGATGCATCAAACCCTTGATGCACATACCATGACCCGTTAGGAATATCGCTCAATCCGACTTTGGCAAGACACAAACACCCGGCTATGTGAATGGTGCCGAGTTACTCATCTTCATGATTGACTTCCCCAAACCTATAATTGCTTTCTAAGACTTTCACTTCCAGCTCACTTCTCAACTTTAACTTGCTTTCACCACTTGCTTGCTTCCTAATTCCCGGATAGGTAAAGGGAGGCAAAATGTATATGAGGGGTTGAGCATGATCAAGAAGAAGAAGAAGAAAATAATGAATTGCCTTGGTCTTTCCAAGAAGAAAGTGAGAGAACTTAACCTGCGGTGTCAACCTTCAAATTCAACATAATTTGGATAAAAACAAAGTATTAAACATGCTAATAATTTCAAACAAAGCATTTAGCAACTTAAACATATTATAAAACCTTTTAAACACATAAAGAACTTAAAACCAGTCAGTAAACAAGATCTTCACTGAGATCATATCCAGATAAGCAACACGAAAAATCGTTTTCGAAAACTCTCAGTTAACCCACCTCGGTCGAGGTGTTCTTGGTTCAACCGAGGTGAAGCACCTCGTTTGGCCAGAACTGACTCGGTCGAGGTCAAAAAAAAAAAAAAATTTTTAAAAACCACAGTTTCGACGTTTTTCTCAATCAAATAACCTGTAGGTATGCATGTAATATCAGATAATCATATAAATGCATAAGGGAAGCATCAATAAAATATCCGATAAATAGAGTCATACATCACATAAGTCAAACACATCAATAAACACCACATACTTAGGACACACTGTCCCAGTGGGTCGAAATAAGTCTAAGGACAGGATACTCACCGAACATAGCTAAACTGCATGAAGAAGTAAGAAACAGCTCCCAGATAAGACCATCTCGGTTGGCGAAGCACATCTCGGTCGAGGTGTTCTGACAGTACCCGAGATGTATCTCAGTAAAGCTCGTTTCCTCAACTTCTCGAAATTTTGTTCTTCCAGTGTAGCTCCTGAACTGTGATCCTTCCTTTTGGAATACCTGGTTGTTGTCTAGAGGAAAACAAAAACAAAGCAACTATCTAAACTAAACTAGAAAAGGGAGAAGAAAGCAATACCTTGGGTTACCTCCCAAGAAGCGCTTGGTTTAAGGTCGCTAGCTGGACCCTTCTCCATAGAATTACTCAATGTACCTTGAACACCATGGAGTGCTCATCACATCCATCATAAAATTCTTCCAAAAAGGTTCCGGTTCCTAATTTCACCGGAAAATGGTAAGATCTCCTACGTACAAGCTTGTACGGTATGATTCTCACCGGAATTCGTCTAGACTTCCTGCACTTCAATGGGACATTCCTCGTGTCCCATCCTTTCCTTGATCGAGAAAACAGTTTCTCGAGAATCATAGCAGCTTCCCCATCTATAGCTTGGGGATGGTACAGGGTCCTGAGAATGCGAGGGACCCCATACTTGAACAAGAGACTCTTCATCGCCTTAGCGGTGTAGTGCTTGCCAACTCCACTCCTCATGATCCGAGGAGCTTCTTCTTCCAACAATTTCAAGAGAGGTTTCATCTTGATCTTAGGAGGTTCTTTCGGAAGAGACCTCCAACTCTCCGGTGCCTTCCTGAAAAATTCAGAAATATTAATAGGGAATTCAAATGAAGTAGGAGAATGTACCTTGCAAAGTTCTCCAAAGCTTGAGACAAGTTTCGTGTTGGGTTGATAATCCACCCACGAAATCTCTCTCAGTTCTGCTGGTCTTTCTTCCACCTTGACCACAATCTCAGTAATTTGGCCAAGGTTCTCTGCATCTTCCACTTCTGGTTTTGCAGATTCTTCCATCTCGGTCGAGATCTCCTCCACCTCGGCCGAGGTCTCTGCAGTTGAATTGAGATCTTCCACATCCTCCGCTTCCACAAAAGCTTCAGGAGAAACTTCCGGTTCGACCAGAGGAATGCTTGGAACGTGCAACACCTCCTTATGCTCCTCTTTCGGCTTAGCATAGGATAGGGTGCTTTCCTTGAGCTCCTCCACCTTCTTCATCAACTTCTCCAATCTTGATTCGAGAGAGTCTTCAAAAGGTTGCTCATAAATGTTTTTAGGGACATTCTTCTCATCCCATATCGCAAGTTCATGCTGAATGGCCTCTTCTCTTTCCCATTCATTGTTAAACCAATAGAAGGAGTACTTCTCCTCCAAGTATTCATAATGGTCCGCCCTAGCACTTTGTCTTGCTATCCAGGCTGGATCAAATGTAGTCATCGGAAATCCTGAAAACTACAAAACTCATAGAAAGAGTAGTTAGTAGCAACAGGGGCAAATGCCCCGAAAGCAAACCGTAACCGGCTCGGTCTAGACCAAGTCCCCGGCAACGGCGCCAAAAACTTGTTCTTTGGCGAAACTCTGTTCCGTTGCCGGAACAAGAACTTCGCGTGTACTTAAGAACACAAATCTGCAAGAACACTCAAGTAGAATGATTAGTAGAAAAAGCAAGAACAATCCCCGGCAACGGCGCCAAAAACTTGTTCGCTCCAAACGGTGTGTGCAAGCTTTAAATTTATAACCCTAGACTTAAGCTTAAAACAAGGATGCGAACCCGCAGTGTACGGGTCAATCGTAGTAAAAGCAAGAAAATTCCAGGGGTCGATCACAGGGACTCGGTGAAACAGAGTCAATACGGTGTGCTAATGTTAATACTAACCACAAGAGCGATTTAACACAATCAAAGATGAATAAGATGTCAAATAAAGCAAACATGCAATTCTAGGGATTAAAGCATCTAGTTGTGGTTCCAACTCAAGATCTGTAGATAAGCGGACAAAGCTGAGATTTTTGCGTGGGGAAGGTGTTTCTAAAGTGGAGTAGATCACCGGGTAAGTCTCACTACACACTAATCCTAAACCGTAACTCCTATTACCGGGTAAGTCTCAAGGAATCAAGATAAAGAACTATAACCTCAAACTAACATACCATCTAAGGGAATAGAATCAACCTTTACCGGGTAAGTCTCAGGCTAACTCACAAAGATGGGATGGAAGCACACTCAAACCCCAATAAAGGATAAACCTTTATTACCTACACTTATGATTGTTGGTATACAAACTAAGGAATTACCGGGTAAGTCTCATCCTAAGCTTGCATTGAACCAGGAAAGGTGTAATAAGAATAGGATTTGGCAAACTCTAACACTTAACTCTCAGTTTAAGGTCGGATAAGTCACCTCGGTCAGCCAGTTTCCACCCCGGCCGAGGTGTTCATCGACTGAACGAGATGCTTAGGGTTAAGGTTAAAGACTCGAACTTTCAGGATCCTACTGGAATCTAAGATTATTCTATCATCGTTTTTCCCACAACCTTCAGCCAATCACCCTAGAATCACACAAGGAAATTAGCCACTCATCATCATAATGAAAGTATTAAAATATATGGGAAGAAGGTGAATATTTGAACAAAGAAGAATTTAATGAAAAGACTTCAATAACTGAATCAAATATCACAACAAAGCGTTCCTTGGATAACAATCCAAAAAGACAAGACAACAATTGAGGGAATTGAAGACAATCTTACAAAACCCTTCAAAAAGCTATAAAAGCTATGGACTTCTATCTTCCTTCAACCTTCAAAAAGGTTCTTCGAAGACTCCCAAATTGGAGTAGGCTGCTGCGTGATGTTTCAGCTGTAGGCGGGTTCTTGCGCTGATAGCGGATGTGGTGATCCGAAGATCCGATGATGGTCGAATTGTGGAAAATCCAACCCTTTATATAGGAAAATTACCCTTCCAAAGATAAGATATCTTAAAAAGATAATTTCCTAATAAAATCTATCCATATCTCCTTAAAATAAATATCTTCCTAAGATAATTTTATAGGAAATATCTTAAAAGATAACTTCCTAATAAAAATATATCCATATCTCCTTAAAATAAATATCTTCCTAAGATAATTTTATAGGAAATATCTTAAAAGATAACTTCCTAATAAAAATATATCCTATCTCCTAAAATAAATATTTTCTTAAGATAATTTTATAGGAAATATCTTAAAAGATAATTTCCTAATAAAATATATCTTATCTCCAAAATAGATCTCCTAAAATAAATTATCTTCCTTCCAGAAATCCAGCCCAAAAATATGAGATCTTCCTTCCAAAAATAAAAGATCTCAGCCAAGAATAAAATATCCTTGCCGCGTCCAAGGTGTTCGCCTCGGTCGAGTCAACTTCCCTGGATCACCTCGGTCGAGGTGAATCTGTGGTCAACCGAGGTGAGTCACAACTGAATGTGAAATCTCTCAAATCTGGTCCAAAATGAATCTCAAATCCATGGCTATGCTTCCTGGATGGTTCCTTATGTTCCTGAATGTAGCTCCAATGACTCCATAGCTCCTTTTGCTCCTTTTTGATGCAAAACGTGCCATTTTACCTACAATTACAACGAAACTAGGTGTAGACCTCGATTCTCGCAAAGGTAGATGAAATGGTAGTAAAATCACATATTATACATACAAACATGTAGATTATGAAAGATAAAACGTCCAAACAAACCCCAAAATATAGACTATAATTCATGCTATCAACAACCGAGTTTTTGACTAAGTTCTTCCCACCTTCCAAGACTACCGAATTAAGAGGGAAGATAAATGCCTTCGTGATGAAGGATGGAGAGAGTTTGTTCAAGTCTTGGGAGAGGTTCAAAGACCTTCTCCTAGATTGTCCACACCATGGTATACCGATTGAGCTATTGGAGATCTACTTCAAGGGACTTGATGAAGATAGCCAATTCAAGCTCCAATCTGTTTCCGGTGGGACTTTCATGGAGAAGCATGTAGATGAAGCTTGGGAGTTTGTGGAGAAACAAGCTCTAGTGATTGAGAAATACTCTCATAGGAAGAGTGAAGGGAGAAAGGCGGGAGCATATGAGGTGAGTGAAGTCACCATGAGCAACTTCAAGCTTGATGTCATCAATAATGAATTGAAGTCCTTGAGGGAGTTGTGTGCTACAACTTTGAAGAACCAAGCAACTCCTCAAGTGCAAGTGCAAGCTAATTTGTCTTCCAAAGAGGAAGATGTGAACTACATGTGAGTTGGACTCGGAGGCCCGTTTCCCTTCTCGGAAAGGTATAGCAATTGTAATTCTGAGTTCGGACGCCTTTTTTCCGCAAAACCGCAAAACCGGCCGTTTTGCACGTTTTCGAGATTTTTCGCCTATCACAAAACAACAACTCACGGCAAAGGTTAGAGACAAACAAAAACGTTCTCTCTCTCCTCTCTCAAGGGTATTTCTCCTCACACTCACTCAAGTGTTTGATAGTGTTTGGATTCACACAACTCCCCTTTTCCTTTGCTTCGCGGCAAAGCTCTCCCTCACCTTTTCCAAAGCCTTAGGCAATGCTCTCCACACAAAGATTTCTCTTGGTAACAAATTTTCGCAATTCTTCCAAGGTAGTGCACAAGGTAAACAATGTATTTCCAAGATGCAATATAACTTCAGAAAAGCAAACAACAAGAGGCAACAAAGCACAACAAATACGAGCCTTCCGGCGAGTATTTACTTAGTCCCGACAAGTAGTTAGTCAAAGCAATAATAAGTGTTTTCCCCAAAACGTGTGGGTTGTGTTTTGGAATGGCTAGAACACTCAAGAACAACTTTGATAACAAATTTCAAGAACAACTTCAATAACAAACAAATTTTCAAGAACAACTTTGATAACACTCAAGAACACTCAAGCAACTTTCTTTTCTTTTTTTTTTTTTTTTTTTTGTTCTTTTCTTTTTCTTTTCTCTTTGTTTCGTTCGTTTTTTTTTTTTTTTTTTTTTTTTTTGACGTTACTAAGATATGCTTTTCGTTTTCTTTTTTTTTTTTTTTTTTTTTGTATGAAAGGTCAACAAGATCTCTCTCTAAAGGCTCACAAGAAAGAAGATTGTAAACACAAAATTTTGGGGAACTACTCAAAATTGCAAAAACTAAAAACAAGTTTAGGTAAGCAATTCGTACCCCGAAAGCTTGAGGAACTCGCACCGTTGGCTCTGATACCACTTGATGCGCTCTTCGTCCGTTGAACGCAAGGATCCGCCGGTGTTGTTCCTCCGTCGATTTCTTTTGTGTATTTTCGATTTATATGGATATGCCAAGCAAGGAATCATCCAGCCTCGCACCTTGGATCTCCTTGGCTCGAGTTCTTCTTTCCTCGGAATCTCACTTCGGAAATTAGACCTCCTTTGTCCTCCTAGCCTCGCACCGTAAGGACACCACTCAGCCTCTCACCTTGTGGGTTTCGAAACCTTGGCCTCTCACCTTAGTCTCTAGGGTTGTTTTGCTTTAAAGTGAAAACACAACTTCGATTGAACTCAACTTTTATAATCTGCCTAAAAACGTGGGTAGAAGATGGCCTTATATGGCTGAAAAATTCAGCACCAACTCCCCACAATAATAACTTACAAGTAGTTCAAAAGTTGGATACTAAATGAAGGAAAATCCTAGGGTCTTTCAACCAACAACTTCAAGCAATAAATGGCCTAAAAACCATTAATATGGCCGACCACCTTAGAGCTCCAAGGTTACAAAAACGTGGCTGAAATAAACCCAACTAAAGTGGTTTAAAACCATGAAATAAAGTCAAACATGACCACATAAAACAAAAGGTTACATCTAGGTTTTAAAGTGATCCGGCATCCTCAATCGCCTCAAGTATGTTCACCAAGTGATAGTCATGGACGTCCTTAAAGGTCGGAGCTCTGAAAGGGTGGTAGGTCAAAGTGGTTTGGCCTAGCATGCGTGCTCTAGCTCGAGTGAGAGGTGGTGTTGATCTTGGTGCGGTCACATCAGTTTCGTTGCTTAAGTCCGGCGGGCTCACATCAGTGGAGGCAATCGCCTCTCCTACAAACGATGCCAAAGTTGTGGTGCAGTTCTTCAACCGAGTGATCTTCCCTAGGTTTGGAACACCAAGGGTGATCATAAGTGATGGAGGGAAGCACTTCACTAATAGGAACTTTCAGGCACTTTTGGCTAAGTATGGGGTGACTCATAAGGTGGCAACACCTTACCATCCCCAAACTAGTGGCCAAGTGGAGATCTCCAACCGGGAGATAAAGGGAATCCTTGAGAAGACGGTCTCTAGGACGAGAAAGGATTGGGCTATGAAGCTCGATGATGCCTTGTGGTTATATAGAACCGCCTTCAAGACACCAATTGGCACCACTCCTTACAAGCTAGTCTATGGCAAGTCTTGCCACCTTCCGGTAGAGATGGAGCATAGAGCTTATTGGGCCATTAAGTGGCTAAATTTTGACCTCAAGGAGGCGGGAGAGAAGAGGTTGCTTGATATGAACGCTCTTGAGGAGATCCGGTTGGATGCCTATGAGAATGCCCGGATTTACAAGGAGAGAACCAAACGGTGGCATGACAAGCGCCTCATCCCGAAGGAGTTGAGTGAAGGCGACCTTGTCCTTCTCTTCAACTCAAGGCTGCGGCTCTTCCCCGGAAAGCTAAAATCAAGATGGACCGGGCCATATGTGGTGAAGAAGATCTTTCCCTATGGAGCTATTAAGATAGGAGGGGAGCATTGTGGAGATTTCAAGGTGAATGGGCACCGGTTAAAGAAGTATATCCCGGGAGCTCTGGTAGACATGATTGCCCCACTTCACCTAGAATGAGACGCCCCCGAGTATGGTCAAGCTAATGACCTTAAAGAAGCGCTTGAATGGAGGCAACCCATTGGTAACGTTTTTCCTTTTTTCGTTTTGTTTTTGTTTTTGATTTTTCTGTTTTTTGTGTGTGTTTGGTGTGCTTTGTGTGTGTGCTAGAGTCTTGGTAGCATTAGAAGCCTTGCATGGCATGTGAATGATGATGATGAACCCCTCATTGATTATGGGTGGAGCGGACGCGGAACTTGGACGGCTAGCGGTGCCTAGCGCGGGTCCCGACGCCTTGATGAACACTTAGAGCTCTCTACCATTGTTGATAGAATCATCCAACATCAATTCCACTTGAGAACTCCCAAATACCATTAGCAAACCATTTTTACATTGTGAGAACCTTCTTTCACTCTTCTTTACTTCATTACCACATTGGGGACAATGTGTTTCTAAGTATGGGGTGGGGTTTGCATGATCTTTTGCATGATTAGCGTCTAGGGTAGTTTAATATTATCACATGTCTTGCATTGTATATACTCATTTCAAAAAATCTAAAAAAATCAGAAAATTTTAAAAATTTTGTGCTTTCTAGGCTTGGATATGACCCTAATGATGAATCTTGTCTTGTGGATTGGCTATGGATGGCCTTATGTGTTAAATTGATGAATGCATATATGGACTTGAAGTACTTATCTTGAATCCCATGAATGGATTGTGATCATGATGTTTGCCTAGAATGGATTGAGTATTGAAAGTCGAAATTACATGCTAGTTCTTGCACACCATCTAGGAATGAATGAGGCAATTCATCTCTCTCTTCTTCTCATCTTGATCATGATATTTGAGCACCTCAATTGATATAAATTTGACCCCTTTTGACCCATCCGGGAATAGGAGCATGTTAGTGTGTTGATGTGTGGGAAAACAAGTCTGGGGTAAAGATGTTGATGAAAGAATGCCACGAATAAAATGCTGAATTTGTTGTGAAAGTGTAGACAAAAATATAGGTTTGGGGACGTTGGTTTAAATGACAAGTAACTCGGCACACTTCACATAATCGGGTGTTGGTGCCTTGCCAAAGTCAAATAAACCAATAGTCCTAACGAGCTTTGGTATGTGTGTCCGGTGTGGATGCACCTCGAAAAATAGAAAAAGCCCGAGGATGGCTAATCACCAAGGTTTCGGCTTTTGTACACCAATGTCATTGTCTAAAAAATAAGTGAAGGAAAAAGAAAAGATGGAGAAAATATACACTTGAGGGAAGTTGATCGAGGACAAGAATGTGGAGTTATTTCCATTCCCGGATTAGCATCACATAGCCTAGAAAAATCCCCACCTAATCACAACGTTTCTTGGCCTTTTATTTCATAAGACCTTATGACCTATTTGCATGTTTGTAAGACTTAGTAATTTAGATTGGAAATGCTCTTGATCATCTTGACTTCTTCATTTTTACATTTCATGCATACTTTCGAGTTAAGTACAATTGTCCTTCCGTGCCTTCATTTATTTGATGCATAATTGCTTGTCCATTGCCATGAAACATGACTATGAAGATGATCCAATAGTAGAAGCACAAACCCAAAAAGATTTTGCCATTTTTCTGCATACATAAATCATGTCATCTCTTAGTCTATAGTTGGGAATTTGCTAGGGGACGAGCAAACCTTAAGTATGGGGTATTTTTGATAACACAATTTATGACTTAAGTTTAGGTAGTCATTTAGATGGATTTCTCACTCATTCATGCATGGTTCATGTTCGCTCCAAACGGTGTGTGCAAGCTTTAAATTTATAACCCTAGACTTAAGCTTAAAACAAAGATGCGAACCCGCAGTGTACGGGTCAATCGTAGTAAAAGCAAGAAAATTCCAGGGGTCGATCACAGGGACTCGGTGAAACAGAGTCAATACGGTGTGCTAATGTTAATACTAACCACAAGAGCGATTTAACACAATCAAAGATGAATAAGATGTCAAATAAAGCAAACATGCAATTCTAGGGATTAAGGCATCTAGTTGTGGTTCCAACTCAAGATCTGTAGATAAGCGGACAAAGCTGAGATTTTTGCGTGGGGAAGGTGTTTCTAAAGTGGAGTAGATCACCGGGTAAGTCTCACTACACACTAATCCTAAACCGTAACTCCTATTACCGGGTAAGTCTCAAGGAATCAAGATAAAGAACTATAACCTCAAACTAACATACCATCTAAGGGAATAGAATCAACCTTTACCGGGTAAGTCTCAGGCTAACTCACAAAGATGGGATGGAAGCACACTCAAACCCCAATAAAGGCTGAACCTTTATTACCTACACTTATGATCGTTGGTACACAAACTAAGGAATTACCGGGTAAGTCTCATCCTAAGCTTGCTTTGAACCAGGAAAGGTGTAATAAGAATAGGATTTGGCAAACTCTAACACTTAACTCTCAGTTATGGATCAGACAAGTCACCTCGGTCAGAAGAATTCCACCCCGGCCGAGATGTTCATCAACCGAACGAGATGCTTAGGGTTAAGGTTAAAGACTCGAACTTTCAGGATCCTACTGAAATCTAAGATTATTCTATCATTGTTTTTCCCACAACCTTCAGCCAATCACCCTAGAATCACACAAGGAAATTAGCCACTCATCATCATTATGAAAGTATTAAATGTAAGGGAAGAAGGTGAATATTTGGACAAAGAAGAATTTTAATGAAAAGACTTCAATAACTGAATCAAATATCACAACAAAGCGTTCCTTGGATAATAATCCAAAAAGACAAGACAACAATTGAGGGAATTGAAGACAATCTTACAAAACCCTTCAATAAAGCTATAAAAGCTATGGACTTCAATCTTCCTTCAACCTTCAAAAAGGTTCTTCAACTCTCTCCCAAATTGGGGTATGCGGCTGCTGCGTCTTTTTCGGTGTAGGCGGATGTTCGTGTATGCGGGCTCTCTGAATTGTGGGAAATCCGACCCTTTTTATAGGAAAATATCCCTCCAAAGATAATAAATCTTAAGAAGATATTATCCCATAAATATAGGTAAAATATATATTCTGCATATCTCCTTCCTTCCAGAAGCCAAGCCCAGAAATATAAGATCACTTTCCAAATTTAAAAGATCTCTTCCAAGAATAAAATATTCTCGCCGCGTCCTAGGTATTCGCCTCGGTCGAGTCGGCGTCCCTGGATCACCTCGGTCGAGATGAATCTCTGGTCAACCGAGGTGAGTCTCAACTGGATGTGAAATCTCTCGAATCTGCTCCAAAGTGGATCTTCAATCCATGGCTATGCTTCCTGGATGTAGCTCCAAATGACTCATGACTCCTTTTGCTCCTTTTTGATGCAAAACGTACCATATTACCTGCAATTACAACGAAACTAGGTGTAGACCTCGATTCTCGCAAAGGTAGATGAAATGGTAGTAAAATCACATAATGTATATACAAACATACAGATTATGAAAGATAAAACGTCCAAACAAACCCCAAAAACTAGACTATAATTCATGCTATCAAAATACCCCATACTTAGCCCTTGCTTGTCCCCAAGCAAGTTCCTTATATAGAAGACAAGATAGAATGGATTATAAGTCAAGAAAATCAATGAAAAAGCTTTTCAAAAACATCTTATGGTGTGCAACTATCATAGATCACTCTAAGAGAATACTTCCTGGAATTTAAAAACTCAATATGCTTAAAACATTTTATAAATATAGGAAAGTTGTTCATCTTTGCACAAAATCATAGAATGCATAATAAATCATAATTATCAAAATTAATCATGTATAATCCGATTTAGACCGCTAAGTCAATCAACAAGCTCAAGGTCTCAAGGGCTTCCCAAAAGAAAAGGTCAAGAAACGTGTAGGGTAGGGATGTATGTAAGGTAATGTGGTGCTAGAATCCGGGAAAACGATGAACTTCACTTTTACTTTGACTTGCAACACCTTCCACCAATAAGCTTTGCTTATTTCACACTTTTTCTCTTTTACTTTACTTTTTGGGATGCATGGACAGAGGTGCACAATAACCGAAGCCTAGGAGATCCGCAATCATCAATTTCTTGAGATGCATCAAACCCTTGATGCACATACCATGACCCGTTAGGAATATCGCTCAATCCGACTTTGGCAAGACACAAACACCCGGCTATGTGAATGGTGCCGAGTTACTCATCTTCATGATTGACTTCCCCAAACCTATAATTGCTTTCTAAGACTTTCACTTTCAGCCCACTTCTCAACTTTAACTTGCTTTCACCACTTGCTTGCTTCCTAATTCCCGGATAGGTAAAGGGAGGCAAAATGTATATGAGGGGTTAAGCATGATCAAGAAGAAGAAGAAGAAAAGAGTGAATTGCCTTGATCTTTCCAAGAAGAGAGTGAGAGAACTTATCCTGCGGTGTCAACCTTCAAATCCAACATAATTTGGATAGAAACAAAGTATTAAACATGCCAATAATTTCAAACAAAGCATTTAGCAACTTAAACATATTATAAAACCTTTCAAACACATAAAGAATTTAAAACCAGTAGGTAAACAAAATCTTCACTGAGGTCATATCCAGATAAGTAGTACAAAAATCGTTTTCGAAAACTCTCAGTTAACCTACCTCGGTCGAGGTGTTCTTGAGTCAACCGAGGTGAATCACCTCGTTCGGCTAGAACTGTCCCGGTCGAGGTCCAAAAAAATTTTTTTTTTAAAACCAGTTTTCTTTCAGTTTCGACGTTTTTTCTCAATCAAATAACCTGTAAGTATGCATGTAATACCGGATAATCATATAAAGGCAAATGAAGCATAAATATGAAAATATCCGATAAATAAAATACATCAAAAATGTCGAATACATCAAAGGTAGCCACATAGTCAAATAACAAACACCCCATACTTGAGACACACTGTCCCAGTGGGTATAATAAAAGTCTAAATAAAAGAGGACTCACCGGATGAGAGCCGAACTGCATAAAAAATATAATAAATAAACCCTGCAGCTCCTCAGTAGTCCTGATCCGGCGGTGGTGGTGGTATGTAGGGGTACTGAGTCGGGTCATAGGGATAGCCCATGATACGCTCAAACTGTAGCTGAGCCATCATGTGCTGATGATGCTGCCGCTCCTGCATCTCGCGGATATCCAGCGAAAGTGCAGCATATGAGTCGATAACCTGATCCGTCAGGTCATCGATCCGTCGGTGTGCAGCTCTGTCCCTCACTCCACGCCTCCTGCGTCCAGCAGGTCTGATTGGAGACGTCGCGGCTGGCGCCGGCTCAGTGTCCTCCTCATCATCTAAATCAATAATAGGTGGTGCGCTCGTCCCAACTGTATCTGTACCTGTGTCCATCGGGACGCCACCTCCTCTCTCATCCACTGTCTCATCATCGTCGTCATCCTCATCCTCAGCCTCCTCCTCAGCCTCAGCAGGGGCAGCTGCTCCCTCTCTGTAATCCTCCATAAGTGGACCCCAAGCAATCTGCTAGAAATGTGGATCAAAGACAGAGAACTGTGCAGACCATCTGATGCCCTGAGGTGCAGTCAGCTCCCATGGCATAGCGACGTAGGGTGTAGTCAGTCCTCGGGGAACTAGAATCCTCCGAGTAATCATCTCCTGAAGTCCGAGCGGCTTGGCAGCCGCCACCATGGTACACCTGCTCAGATCCATATCCTGATACCTAGCGATATGGGTCACTATCCCTCCGCAGCATATATCTCCCTTCCCCTTGGCCTTGATCCTGTGCAGATCCTCTGCCAGCATCAAGCCAAAGTCAGGGTATCCTCCTGTGACCATGCAGTATAAAGAGAAGAGCTCCCCTTGTCGGACCTTCTGGGGCGTCTCAGTACGCGCCAGAAGCGTCTCGCTGAAGATCCTGTGTACCAATCGAAAGGCTAGATGATAAATAAGCTTCGCCCTGGAATCACCAGGGCGCCACCTATCTGCGTGCCTCGTGATGTGGGCGATCTGACCCCAGAACTCTCTAGCTACAGCTCGGGTCGGGAAGTCTACAGCAGTGGGGGCAGGGAAGCCAAAAATGTCTCTCCAGTGGTCAAGAGGTACTATGTAGTTCCGGTTCATCAACCGGTACTTCACAGCCCTCTCTGTGGGGAGGTAAGTGAAGGAACTGACAAACTCGAGGGTCGGCTCGAGGTAGGCTGGGGCTCGGATCTCAGTAAACTGATCCAGCCCGACGGTGGTGATCATCCTCCTAAGCTCTCCATCTACGTGGAGACAATCAAAGGCAGAAACGTCCAGAAATCTAGGAGCGATGACAGGACGACTAGCAATGCGATCATAATCTACCCGGTGTCTCTCGTGGATCACCGGGATAGAAGGTCGGGATGAGGAAGAAGAAGGGGAAGGAGAGGATCTATCCCTAAGGGCTAAAAATCTATCAGAACTCATCTTCAAACTGCACTGTCAGATTACCTCGGTCGACTGACAAACTCCAAGAATCACCTCGACCGAGGTGCAGAACGACTGGACCGAGGCGAAGGCAGTGCGATTTCAACTCTCTGATTTTCAGTTCTTTTCCCCCAAAAATCACTACCGATGCTTCCTAAGGGGTACTTAAAGGTTTCCCCAACAGAATCAAGGGCAACCAAAGCCCAAATATCAGTAAACGAACAAGTTTAGGTTTTCGAACGTTTTTACCTCGTTTCGGTCGAAACGCTCAAATTTCTTGCAGATCTGTAGTTGCAATCGACTCCTCTATCCTTCAATCTCGGTTTGGAAGCAGAAAACGTCGAAAACGAGCGAGAATCGAGAGTGAGCGAAGTGGATCTGTCGCCGCGGTCGAAATGGGTAAAAAAGAGTGAAAAGTAATTTTCCCCTTTTTATACTGTTACTGGATCTGCTGTCACCTCGGTCGAGATGGTCTCGACTGGTCCGAGGTGGTATGGACCGAGGCGGTTCTGCAGAAACCCTAGTTGCCTCGGTTGCTTCAAGAATCAACTCGGTCGAGGTGCTCTGACAGTGACCGAGGTGCTTCTGTCTTCTCAGAATCTCGAACTTCTGTCCTTCCAGATGTGTTTCTTCCTGTTGTCTGTCCAGAACGCCAAAAACAAAGCAAAGCAAAGCAAAAACAAAAACTATCTAAGCTAGACTAGAAAACGGGAAATAAGAGCAATACCTTGGGTTGCCTCCCAAGAAGCGCTTGATTTAAGGTCGCTAGCTGGACCATGATGCGTCTCAAACGAGGTATATCGGTGCAACCTCCTCAACCGGCGTTTCCGGCTGGTACTTCTTAAGTCTATGACCGTTGACCTTGAAGCTTCCGCTAGCTTCGCCCCATATCTCAACTGCACCATGAGGGAAAACATGCTTCACAACATAAGGTCCGGTCCATCTAGATTTCAACTTACCTGGAAAAAGACGGAGGCGGGAGTTGAAGAGTAGAACTAAGTCTCCTTCGTTAAGCTCCTTTGGGATGATACGCTTGTCATGCCATCTCTTTGTCCTTTCCTTATAGATTTTGGCATTCTCGTAAGCGTTCAAACGCAGCTCCTCCAGCTCGTTAAGCTCCAATAGGCGTTTCTCGCCAGCCTCCTTGATGTCAAAGTTCAACCATTTGATAGCCCAATACGCCTTGTGCTCCAACTCAACGGGCAAATGGCAAGACTTTCCATATACCAAATTATAAGGGGTGGTACCTATGGGAGTCTTGAATGCTGTCCTGTACGCCCAAAGAGCATCGTCCAATTTCATGGACCAATCCTTCCTCGTTCTAGAGACGGTCTTCTCCAAAATTGCCTTGATTTCTCTATTCGAGATCTCGACCTGTCCACTAGTTTGAGGATGATAAGCGGTTGATACCTTGTGGGTTACCCCATACTTCGACAGAAGTGCCTTAAATTTCCGGTTGATGAAATGCGTTCCTCCATCGCTGATGATGATGCGTGGAGTTCCAAATCGTGGAAAGATAGTTCTATTCAAGAACTTCACAACCACCTTGGCGTCGTTAGTGGGAGAAGCAATGGCTTCAACCCATCTAGAGACGTAATCAACGGCAAGGAGAATGTAGAGGTTTCCTCCGGAGGATGGGAAAGGTCCCATGAAGTCAATCCCCCACACATCAAAGATTTCCACTTCTTGGATGTTATTAAGCGGCATCTCGTTCCTCCTTGATAAGTTCCCTGTTCTTTGGCATGCATCACAAGAAACAACAAAAGATTGCACATCCTTAAATAATGTAGGCCAAAAGAAACCGGAATGCAATACCTTAGCGCATGTTTTATCGGTGCTAGCATGTCCTCCACAAGGAAGTGAATGACAATGCCTTATGACGCTATTAACTTCATCTTCCGGAATGCACCTTCGAAGCATCCCATCCGGTCCGCGCTTGAATAGCAGCGGCTCATCCCAGTAGTAGTGTCGTACTTCCTTGAAGAATCTCTTCTTTTGAGAGTACGTCAATCCGGGCGGTATTTCCTGGCAAACAAGATAATTCACAATATCAGCATACCAAGGACCTTTATTATCAGAAAGTTGGTGGAGGGAATGATCCGCCAACTGTGGGTGAATATCAGAGAAGGGAGTAAGAAAATTGTTATTCTCAGCGATCTCAGTTGACGTCATCTCGCTGTCGACATCGGTCGAGGCGTTTAGGCGTTGACCGAGGTGTTCTTCAGACGCCTCGCTCCATCCAGAAAGTGCCTCGGTCGAGGTACTGCTACTGGAACCGAGACTGGAGATCTTCGTCTCCTGGACTAGCTTCTCAGTTTCAGCTCCTGGATCCTCTTCCAGTGCCTTCAAGCTCCGTATATCTGCATCACAAGAAGCATCTATACCTTCCTCCATTAAACTGAAGCTAATAACTCTTTCGAGTGGATCGTTAATAAGGATAGAGCTCACCAATTCCCTTGATTCTTCTTCATCGTAGATGTTGAAGATATCATCAGTTAGTTGCTCTCCTTTCATGGCCGCAAGTAGTGCGAACTCTACCTCATCGCCACCAACGTTGAATTTCAACTTGGCGTTCTTGCAATCCACATTGCAACCCGAAGTTGCTAGAAATGGCCTCCCGAGAATGATAGGAACTGGATAATCTGCGGGAATGTCAAGTACGACAAAATCTATAGGTAGATAGAAGTTACCTAACTTGACCGGAACGTCCTCCAAAATGCCCACGGGATGGGTAATGGAGCGATCCGCCATGTAAAGTCGAATCTTGACCGGCTTGGGCTCTCCAAGACCGATCTTAGTGCATAGCTCCAGCGGGATGATGCTCACGCTTGCTCCTAGATCACAAAGGGCTTCACAAGTGACATCCCCGACTTGAATGGGAATGCAAAATGAGCCGGGATCTCTCAACTTAGGTGGCATCTTTTCCTTCATGATCTTGATAAGCTCCGAAGATTTAGATGTCATCCTAACTTCACCAACATCCTCCAGCTTCCTCTTCCTTGATAAGATTTCTTTTAAGAACTTCCCATAGGCGGGCATACCTAGAATAGCATCAAGGAAAGGAATATTAATATGTAGCTTATTCATCAAGTCAAGAAACTTACCAAAGTGCTTGTCTAGATGTGCTCTGGCTCTGGACTGAGGGAATGGAAGTGGTGGTTTATATGCAGGAGGCGGAACATAAGTTTCTGTCGTTCCTCCTGCTTTCTGTTGCGCCGCCTCGGTTGGCATCTCGGTCGAGGTGTTCTTCGACTGGGTCTGGACCGAGGTGGTCTGCATCGAGCGAGGTACTGGATCTGCAGTTTTGAGTCCACTTCTCGTCGTTATGGCCATGCACTGGCCCTTAGGGTTAGTTTCCGTCTTTGCTGGAAGCTTCCCTGGATCTCTTGGCGCTTCATTCGCCTTATTAGCAAGTTGTTGTTCGAAGGACTTTTGGGCCCTCGAAAATGAAGTCATAGAATTCTCCATAGCACTAAGCTTGATCAAGATTGCCTCCAGGACTGCGTCCTTCTTTTCCGGCTGAGACGAACTTGATCCTTGCCCTTGGCTTTTCAATGGAGTAGAAGAAGAAGAAGGAGAAGAGAGGAAAGGGTTAGAGGAATCATTAGAATTGGAGTTTGAGTGATTGTTACCGTGATTTTGGTTATTCGCCCTCCAATTGTTGCTATTGGATCCTTTATTGTTGTTGTTGTAGTTGTTGTTTCGGGGTCCGTTGTTGTTGTTACGGTACCCGTTATTGTTGTTGTTGTTGTTGTAGTTGTTGTTCCTTTGCCTTTGCTCTTCCTTCTTAGTTTGAGCCATCAAGAGCTCCTTCAATTGCTTCACGTCGTTCTTCAAGGACGTGAGCTGGTTGTTGTTGGGTTGAGTCTCTTGAAAGTTGACTCTTTTAACTCCACCCTCAGCTCCTTGGTGGGTGTACTTCTCCATGTGCAAGGCTTGCTTCTCAATGAAGTCCCAAGCCTCGTCAACCGCCATGTCCATGAAGGTACCGGCGGAGAGTAGTTGGAGATTGAACTGGGTGCTTCCGTCCAGCCCTTTGAAGTAGATCTCCAACAACTCAATCTTTGGAATCCCATGATGTGGGCAATCCAAAAGGATATCCTTGAACCGCTCCCAAGATTTGGACAAGCTCTCCTTGTCCTTCATGATGAAAGCATTGATCTTCCCTCTCATTTCAGCAGTCTTTGAGGGGGGAAAGAATTTGGTCAAGAATTCTGTAGTCATCTCCTCCCATGTGCTAATTTTTCCTGGAGGAAGAGATTGATACCAAGTAAGAGCTCTATCTTTTAAAGAAAAGTAAAAAGGTCTTAGCTTGTAGTTGTTGTTCTCAATTCTGGACGGTCGCAAGGTTTCCATCAAGATCTCGTAGTTTTGAAGATGTTGATGCGGCGACTCCTTCTCTAGTCCTCCGAATTGGCATTGGCGAATCATGGCTAGAACTTGCGGTCGAAGTTCGTAGTCATGATCCGCTGGATCTCCTAGGTTCACCCCTGGACGCCTCAGCTGTTGATTAGGGTCCATCCTTTGACCTAGGGTTTGTGGGATTCCTGCAAGAAGAACATCTCGGACTGGCATCCGAGGTGGAAGTACCTCGGCCGGGGCGTCAGGTACTGGAATCTGCCTCGGTCGAGGATCAACTACTGGATCCTCCCTCGGTCGAAGTAGAATCTGGTCCCGAATGGCTGCAATCTCAGCTTCGATTGCTGCAGTCCTGGCATGATTCTCTTCTTTCTCTTGCCTTAGCTCTTCTTTACTGAGACGTAGCAGCTCCTGCGTCTCTCTCAATTGGGCCGCAAGATCGTGATCGTCTTGTTGGGCCATCTTCGCTTCTCTTAAGCGTCGCTTGTATGTCTTTTCTGGTTCGGGATGGTAAGGAACGATTTCCTTCCCAGTGCGGGTTCTTCGCATGTACCTAAGAAAGAACCTGCAAAGATCGTCACTCAAGTAGAGTGGTTAGATGAAACGGGGCAAGCGCCCCAAGAGCAAACCGTACCGGCTCGGTCTAGACCAAGTCCCCGGCAACGGCGCCAAAAACTTGTTCGCTCCAAACGGTGTGTGCAAGCTTTAAATTTATAACCCTAGACTTAAGCTTAAAATAAGGATGCGAACCCGCAGTGTACGGGTCAATCGTAGTAAAAGCAAGAAAATTCCAGGGGTCGATCACAGGGACTCGGTGAAACAGAGTCAATACGGTGTGCTAATGTTAATACTAACCACAAGAGCGATTTAACACAATCAAAGATGAATAAGATGTCAAATAAAGCAAACATGCAATTCTAGGGATTAAGGCATCTAGTTGTGGTTCCAACTCAAGATCTGTAGATAAGCGGACAAAGCTGAGATTTTTGCGTGGGGAAGGTGTTTCTAAAGTGGAGTAGATCACCGGGTAAGTCTCACTACACACTAATCCTAAACCGTAACTCCTATTACCGGGTAAGTCTCAAGGAATCAAGATAAAGAACTATAACCTCAAACTAACATACCATCTAAGGGAATAGAATCAACCTTTACCGGGTAAGTCTCAGGCTAACTCACAAAGATGGGATGAAAGCACACTCAAACCCCAATAAAGGCTGAACCTTTATTACCTACACTTATGATCGTTGGTACACAAACTAAGGAATTACCGGGTAAGTCTCATCCTAAGCTTGCTTTGAACCAGGAAAGGTGTAATAAGAATAGGATTTGGCAAACTCTAACACTTAACTCTCAGTTATGGATCAGACAAGTCACCTCGGTCAGAAGAATTCCACCCCGGCCGAGATGTTCATCAACCGAACGAGATGCTTAGGGTTAAGGTTAAAGACTCGAACTTTCAGGATCCTACTGAAATCTAAGATTATTCTATCATTGTTTTTCCCACAACCTTCAGCCAATCACCCTAGAATCACACAAGGAAATTAGCCACTCATCATCATTATGAAAGTATTAAATGTAAGGGAAGAAGGTGAATATTTGGACAAAGAAGAATTTTAATGAAAAGACTTCAATAACTGAATCAAATATCACAACAAAGCGTTCCTTGGATAATAATCCAAAAAGACAAGACAACAATTGAGGGAATTGAAGACAATCTTACAAAACCCTTCAATAAAGCTATAAAAGCTATGGACTTCAATCTTCCTTCAACCTTCAAAAAGGTTCTTCAACTCTCTCCCAAATTGGGGTATGCGGCTGCTGCGTCTTTTTCGGTGTAGGCGGATGTTCGTGTATGCGGGCTCTCTGAATTGTGGGAAATCCGACCCTTTTTATAGGAAAATATCCCTCCAAAGATAATAAATCTTGAGAAGATATTATCCCATAAATATAGGTAAAATATATATTCTGCATATCTCCTTCCTTCCAGAAGCCAAGCCCAGAAATATAAGATTGTAACACCCCAAATCCGCGGGACTCGGGGCGCTACGGGTTGGGACCTCACAATGGACCCCGACCCTTAGCTTGACAACAATTTCACCGGATCTTGCAACAAGGCACAAATATAGGCCAAAACCGAAATACATTTTATGCAATGTAAGAAAACCCAAAAGAAAACAAACAACGGACTTCAGCCGAAAACAACTACAAAGACCAAACGCCATACATGCGGCATACAATAATACAATATACAAAACTCCAAACGTGACTCCAAACGTGACTCCAAACAAAACCCTTCCTAAAATGTACGGGCCCCGGCTGCCCACCCTTCCGGATCTCTCGGAGCATGCCTAACCTGCAAGGCAAACTACAACATTCGGTATAAAACCGTTAGCTCACATTCGAAGCATTAGAATTAAAGGGAAAGGCACAAATACAATTAATTCAACATAGTCACACAACATACTCAAAGCACACAAATCCGGTTTATTATCTTTATTTATTAAGTCATATCCCGTTCTAGTTCAACTTCTTTTGTGACACGAGAATCCTCCGAAACTCGCCTCGGTCCCTTCTTCCGGCAATGGAACGGTCGGATGCCTCCGACCGTCTAACCAACACGGGCCAGTCGCCGAGATCCCCCTAGCTCTCACGGGGAGCCAGGCAGTGATGTCACCGCCCGTTATCATACACTTGGGCCAAATAATATAAAGGTCGGTAATCCTATTTCCGGTTTAGTTGTTATAAACAGTAAAATAATAACACACACCACCCAACACACAATAATGCTAATACAAAGAATACGAGCTAAGTAAGTCCGGAGACTTTCCTCGTCACCACACTCAACTCACAACACTCTCGCTTCCTTAGGGGAGGAAGCCCATAACCTGCTCACAAGAAGATAACTATATCAACAACAACTCACTCACAATAGAAGTCTTAGACTTCTATACAAATGCTCTGCGCAAGACCATTTGGCTCTCAATTCTAGGACCGCATTCTAGAATCCCTCGTGCTCACATCACACTCAACAGAAGCTAGAAGTCCTAAGACTTCTAAACTTTCGGATCTCACAAGATCATAACTCACAACACCACTAGGATACTCTCTTTCTAGTCCACAACCTCAACAATCATACAACCTCAACCCCTAAATTCTCACAAGCTCAACATACTACTTGAAGCCATAAACAACCTCACAAGATTACATCAACACCACAAGTCATAAAACCTTTCACAATCCTCAAACACTCATCTAAGGTCCATAACCACTATTTGGTATTCACTCTAAGTTATGTTATAACCAACCTAGCATGATACTACTAAACATAACTAGATCGAGGGAAAGGATACTCACACGATGTCAAAACACGGAAATCGATCAACGGATGTCGACTTGAACTTGTTAGGTCTTTATCGGGACGCTTCCGAACCTAACACCAAAACTAAGCAAGTTTATCTCATACGCTAAACTTGAACGAAATGTATAATATAAATATTCTAAGGAAAACCCGTTTTCAAATGCAAACGTTAAAACTCGTTAAACCCTTCCGGAGCGAAAATATGAAATCAAACCACTTGGTCGTAAACCCGAAATTACAACTTGAACCATAAACCGAATTTAAAATCCGTAATTATATTTTATGAGCAATCTAAACAACATCATAAACCCAATGGTAAAACTCGTTCTCAAAGTCAAGGACACAACAAAACCGCTCATCTATTTTCCGGCCAAAATACACTTATATAAACGTGGTCATAAATCCGCATTTAAATCCTTGGGCCATATTCCATAAATAAATCCGCAGGGGTATATATTGCATAAACACAAATCTGGGCAATTAATGTAAATATAAAAGATGGGTAAAAAGTGTAAATATCCAACAACCAGGGGCGTTTGAAATACCCTAAAAGCTGAAAGGTCTTCTTCTTCTTTGAAACAAAACGCAGGCTGGGACAGAGAAGGAACAAAGGCGGCGGCTAGAGGTGGTCCTTCTTCGGCTGGTGGCGCACACCAGAGCAACTGTTGCGCAGGCGAGCAAAAGAAGAGGGCGAAGGGACAGTGGCGCAGCAAACAACCAGGCGAGGCGGACAGGGCGGCTTCTCCGGTTCCGAGAGGGCTTCTCCTGGCGCCGGCTCAGGCGGATTGCAGGGGCTTTCCTGACGATTCGGTACGGCGGCAAGTGCCGGAGAAGAAGGGCTCGAGGAGGGTGCAAAAAGTCTGCCCTGGCCCTCCCGGTTCCGGCGGTGGCTCGATTGCCTTGCTTCCAGACGCAGAGGGCTCGTGGGAGGCTGTGGGTTCACAGGCGGCGGCAAACCTCCCTAGGGTCGTGGCAGACGACATCGGTGGTGTCTATCTAGTCCAATGGCGTTGTTGCCATTTTTGTTTTCAAGAAAAGGGGCAAGGAGGTGGTTGTTGAGATGTGTGGCTGCTCAAAACAGGGAAGGTCGAGATAGAGCAGGTGAGTGAAGGGGGTTCCTGCAAGAAGCCTTGCTGAGGGCTTACACGAACTCAAAGCAGCAGGCTCAGAGGACGAGAGGTCGGTGCAGGGTCGCAGGGCAGATGCAGGCTGAGCGATTGGCCAAAAAAAAAAAAAGAGGGAAAAGAAGTAAAGGAAAAACAAAAAGGAAATAAAATCAATACGATATAAACTCGATCAAAAATTAATCGGAACGAGATTTTCGAATCAAAAAACTTTTCCGACTTTTCCGAAAATAGCAATACGGAATATATGTATAAATATATATTAACATACTCGTAAATTTTAATTTACGATCTTAAAATACTCGCGAATATATTTAAGCTACGATTAAATTTAGAAAAAAATAAATATCGCAAGCGCGCCTAAAAATTGGGGCGTTAGATCAGATCCCCCTAAAAACAAGTTTCGTCCCGAAACTTATCACACGCCGAACTTCTCGGTTCTTTAAGGCCGAGGTATGA
The DNA here is from genome assembly GCA_033239125.1 of Fagopyrum homotropicum. Taxonomy (NCBI): domain Eukaryota; kingdom Viridiplantae; phylum Streptophyta; class Magnoliopsida; order Caryophyllales; family Polygonaceae; genus Fagopyrum; species Fagopyrum homotropicum. The sequence continues at coordinate 146,151,546 of BSWB01000002.1, forward strand.
ACTCTCAAACTAAGAAGGTTTGATCCTTCTAATCTAAACACGTCATCTATCCAAGCTACCACCGCAAGATATATTAGGTCATAAAACAAATTCCGCACAGGGCACAAAATACACATGACGCCACACATACACATAACGCAACCAAGGGAAGAACTAGGTCTAACCCGTCGATTCTATCGACACTACTAACTCAGTGTAACACTCGAACAAAGATATTATCTTCCGTCTTTCTATTAGCCTCATTGGTTCTTCGATTGTCACAAGATCATCATGATTGACACACGTCTCCAATCACGCATGTATCCTCTCGACTGATACATATGAAACACCGGGTGAACACTCTCTACTCTTGGCGGAAACGCCAACTTATAAGACACTTCTCCAACTCGCGCTAAGAACTCGAAAAGGTCAAAATATCGGAACTCAACCTCCTTCTTGGTTTTGATGAAGCATTTACATTTTGTTTCTCTTTGATCGTCTCTAACTAAGAAGATCGAATATTCCCATTTACACATTGGCTTTGGTCCTTGTCAATCCAAACGTGATGTTACGTCCCCCCCAATCTTGTTCCAAGTTCTAGGTAACGAAGGAAGTACTTACTTCACCCACTTTACTAATGAGACACATATGCTATTACTTTTATATCGTTCTTCAATACTCAATCAAGACCTTGTCTTCGAGAATCACTTGTACATTTCAAACCATCATACCTCAAGGCAAATTCAAAATAGTTGCCCCAATGAATCTCCTCTTAACTCTCAACAACTTCATTGTCACTTTTCATCCCACTCAATACTTCATTGTCATCCAGAGTAGGTTATCCATAGATGGTGTTACTTGGAGAATCTCTTCATAAATCCGGTAATGACCAGCACCTCCATGAAAACTTGTAACTTCTTCCACATCCTTCGGGGTTGTCATCCCGAGGCAACTTGTCATACAACTTCTCTCCTCTCCGATAGTAGACCAAAAATATCTTATCCGGGCATTTGTAAGCCCATATGGAATTACTACAACTCGTAGTGGCCATGATTTTTCCGGAATGTCGTGTTTGTAATATCCCGGTCTCAAATTCTCAATTGGTGGCAATCAGCCCTTAAATAAATTTTAGTAGAGACTACTGACCCTTGTAACCGATCGAGTAGATCATTTATCCGTGGTGAGGGATACTCGTTCTTCATTGTTATCTTGTTCAGCTAACGGTAATTAATGTACAAGCAGAGATAATCGTCTCTCTTTTCGCAAACTGGTGTTCTCCATAACCACTTCAAATCAAGAGTTCAAGATAGCATTCGGAGTTCTCCATAGTATTTAACTAAATCTAATGAACTCTTTTGAATAAGTTCTTACAATTGCTCCTTCTCTCGCTTCCATAACTCATGTCTCTACACAAGTGTCATTCTATACAGCGCCTTGGATATCGGAGGTGCGTAAAACTCAACCTTAATGGAAAAATCCACGTTCTGATGTATTGGAATCCGTGATATCTCGGTTTTTGTCTTTCCTTATTTCGTCTCAATGTCGGAAACGTCCTTCGTATTTAAATAAGTTTGCGCCATTCCTTCAAGTAGGTTTAGAACTTACTTCATTCCCTTATGTAACGTCACTCCGACCGTAAGGGGTCTACCCTCAATCTTTCATATACTCCTTGTACATCTCACGTCGACATCTGACTTCAAAACTTCGGTCTTCTCTTACTCTTGTGGGTCACCTTCTGCATCCTTGGTATTCCAAGAACAACTTCATAACCGTACTAGTATGCCCCATGGAGAACGCTAGGCGAAATTCCCCAACCACAGTCGTTGAAAGATTCACTCATTACTTCACTAAACACTAACATCATAAGCTCTCAACTTGCAATGTTATCCTAATCTAGGTCCTCCCTTTCACGCCATAGCCACCGTGGCTCTTCCGTGTGAGTTTGAAACATCTGACTTAGCTTTTGCTCGCGCAAGCATACCATCCATTTCATTAGACGAACATACTATGTGTCCTCTTATTATACTCCCGTGTACGCACAACAACTAATGAAAACCTCACCTTCCTCTTGATCTACTTGTTCCCTTTACCATGATCAAACCTTAAAACTTCTAATCCAGGTCATTCTCCATATGCCGTTCTCCTGACCTAAGAAGGTCGCAAAGGGTCATCTTCATCCTCCCCTAGGAGGTCAGTAACAACTACTTGCTTGAACTCATTCAACATTATTTGATTTAAAACAAATGTGCTTCCGTTGATGTACTTCCTTACCATTGACATTGATCTACAACGAATACTCTAAGATCTTGTTGCCGATCCTCTATGTTCTCGAAGTCTTGTTTACCCTTCCCATCTACACACATCAATAGACAATCCGCACCTGTGCGTTCTCAGTTGTCACTGATTAACTTGTATCTCACCTCCTCCAAAGTTAACGACTTAACATTCTATTACACTTTCCATGTTACCATTCTCATGAAGGCTACCTCCTCGGGGTACTTTACCTTAAACTCCATTAGTTTTTTTTTTTTTTTTTCTTCATTACATGCTTCCTCTTCTTTATAAGGTAACTATACCTTCTTTGCCTTGTTGTTTCATCTAACCCCCTTTCATAGACTTAACCATTCTTCCTTGATGTCTTTCAAGAGCACCTTCCAAATATTATAGCCCTAGCTAGCCTCCACTCGCGTTCCTCTTGGTTGATATCTTAAGTCTTTCTATCAAATCTCCTTGTTTTGTCTTTCATCTTCTTGAGATCATCATCTATACACACTTCCTCCTTCTTGGCGTTACTTACCCTTATCCTCACAACAACAAAAAAAAATCGGTTGGATCCTTTAAAGAAATTTTACTATGTGAACTTTCACCACATGATTCTTCTCTTAACTCACGTATGTCCAAAGAAGTCACCCGCTTAGAATCTCGTAAAATCGACACTTCACCTTTTGGTACGTACCTCATAAGCTTAACTTACGGTATCTTAATCTTTTGTCAATGGTTCGTTCACTCTTGCTCATCTTGACTCCAATGTTTAGAAACGTCTAAGGAAAGCTTTGCATCTTAATGGAACGTCACTTTTAACCTTGTTAGAATGTAACCCTCTCCTCCTCGATTCGCATCTTTAGTTGTTCACGCTTCTTCTCGAAGAACTTGAGTTCGTTCTCTCCCTCAGTCTAGTCATCGTTCGATCATGGCCTCTTTAGAACCGCTTCTACACTTAAATGTTGCTCCATTTTCTTGTATTGCTTCCATCTTGATTCCTCTTAAGTTGTCTCGAGTCTTGCTTCCACTTGTTCGCCCTTCGTTTATGTCATCTCTAATCCTCCTCTTCGATCTCCTCTTAAAGGAGTACGAGAACTCCAAGGTGTTTGCCCAAATTTAGCGCTCAACTCGATACTTGAGCTTATTCCTCCTCGTATGAACGCTATCCCATGCCAACAATATCGTCCTAAAGGTGATGATATCTTACTATCTTCTTTTCTATAAGGTCTCATACATGTATGTGCTACTATATATATAATAAGTATCCATATATAAGACTATATAAGTCCTATGTCCACATTACTACTAATATAACACAACCAGAAATCCATTACCACAATACAAGGTCCAAACATGTACTATAGTCCACATATATAACTATACATATATATCAAGTCCATCAAGCAACTACAATAAAAAAGATACACATCAATTCTATCATGCATAACTACAAACCTCATATCCATATCTATATATACATATCAAAATCTAATAAGCTAAGCTGCCGAGATCTGCGGAAGGAGTGGTGGTCCGTACATTCTACCCGACTCATGCATGAGATTTTGAAAACGAAAACTCAAAACCCGTGGGGTTCTGTTTATTCCTTATTCGGCCTTTAGAAGATTGCGAGTGCCATTGTTGTCAACCTAGGGCTCTGATACCACTTTTGTAACACCCCAAATCCGCGGGACTCGGGGCGCTACGGGTTGGGACCTCACAATGGACCCCGACCCTTAGCTTGACAACAATTTCACCGGATCTTGCAACAAGGCACAAATATAGGCCAAAACCGAAATACATTTTATGCAATGTAAGAAAACCCAAAAGAAAACAAACAACGGACTTCAGCCGAAAACAACTACAAAGACCAAACGCCATACATGCGGCATACAATAATACAATATACAAAACTCCAAACGTGACTCCAAACGTGACTCCAAACAAAACCCTTCCTAAAATGTACGGGCCCCGGCTGCCCACCCTTCCGGATCTCTCGGAGCATGCCTAACCTGCAAGGCAAACTACAACATTCGGTATAAAACCGTTAGCTCACATTCGAAGCATTAGAATTAAAGGGAAAGGCACAAACACAATTAATTCAACATAGTCACACAACATACTCAAAGCACACAAATCCGGTTTATTATCTTTATTTATTAAGTCATATCCCGTTCTAGTTCAACTTCTTTTGTGACACGAGAATCCTCCGAAACTCGCCTCGTTCCCTTCTTCCGGCAATGGAACGGTCGGATGCCTCCGACCGTCTAACCAGCACGGGCCAGTCGCCGAGATCCCCCTAGCTCTCACGGGGAGCCAGGCAGTGATGTCACCGCCCGTTATCATACACTTGGGCCAAATAATATAAAGGTCGGTAATCCTATTTCCGGTTTAGTTGTTATAAACAGTAAAATAATAACACACACCACCCAACACACAATAATGCTAATACAAAGAATACGAGCTAAGTAAGTCCGGAGACTTACCTCGTCACCACACTCAACTCACAACACTCTCGCTTCCTTAGGGGAGGAAGCCCATAACCTGCTCACAAGAAGATAACTATATCAACAACAACTCACTCACAATAGAAGTCTTAGACTTCTATACAAATGCTCTGCGCAAGACCATTTGGCTCTCAATTCTAGGACCGCATCCTAGAATCCCTCGTGCTCACATCACACTCAACAGAAGCTAGAAGTCCTAAGACTTCTAAACTTTCGGATCTCGCAAGATCATAACTCACAACACCACTAGGATACTCTCTTTCTAGTCCACAACCTCAACAATCATACAACCTCAACCCCTAAATTCTCACAAGCTCAACATACTACTTGAAGCCATAAACAACCTCACAAGATTACATCAACACCACAAGTCATAAAACCTTTCACAATCCTCAAACACTCATCTAAGGTCCATAACCACTATTTGGTATTCACTCTAAGTTATGTTATAACCAACCTAGCATGATACTACTAAACATAACTAGATCGAGGGAAAGGATACTCACACGATGTCAAAACACGGAAATCGATCAACGGATGTCGACTTGAACTTGTTAGGTCTTTATCGGGACGCTTCCGAACCTAACACCAAAACTAAGCAAGTTTATCTCATACGCTAAACTTGAACGAAATGTATAATATAAATATTCTAAGGAAAACCCGTTTTCAAATGCAAACGTTAAAACTCGTTAAACCCTTCCGGAGCGAAAATATGAAATCAAACCACTTGGTCGTAAACCCGAAATTACAACTTGAACCATAAACCGAATTTAAAATCCGTAATTATATTTTATGAGCAATCTAAACAACATCATAAACCCAATGGTAAAACTCGTTCTCAAAGTCAAGGACACAACAAAACCGCTCATCTATTTTCCGGCCAAAATACACTTATATAAACGTGGTCATAAATCCGCATTTAAATCCTTGGGCCATATTCCATAAATAAATCCGCAGGGGTATATATTGCATAAACACAAATCTGGGCAATTAATGTAAATATAAAAGATGGGTAAAAAGTGTAAATATCCAACAACCAGGGGCGTTTGAAATACCCTAAAAGCTGAAAGGTCTTCTTCTTCTTTGAAACAAAACGCAGGCTGGGACAGAGAAGGAACAAAGGCGGCGGCTAGAGGTGGTCCTTCTCCGGCTGGTGGCGCACACCAGAGCAACTGTTGCGCAGGCGAGCAAAAGAAGAGGGCGAAGGGACAGTGGCGCAGCAAACAACCAGGCGAGGCGGACAGGGCGGCTTCTCCGGTTCCGAGAGGGCTTCTCCTGGCGCCGGCTCAAGCGGATTGCAGGGGCTTTCCCGACGATTCGGTGCGACGGCAAGTGCCGGAGAAGAAGGGCTCGAGGAGGGTGCAAAAAGTCTGCCCTGGCCCTCCCGGTTCCGGCGGTGGCTCGATTGCCTTGCTTCCAGACGCAGAGGGCTCGTGGGAGGCTGTGGGTTCACAGGCGGTGGCAAACCTCCCTAGGGTCGTGGCAGACGACATCGGTGGTGTCTATCTAGTCCAATGGCGTTGTTGCCATTTTTGTTTTCAAGAAAAGGGGCAAGGAGGTGGTTGTTGAGATGTGTGGCTGCTCAAAACAGGGAAGGTCGAGATAGAGCAGGTGAGTGAAGGGGGTTCCTGCAAGAAGCCTTGCTGAGGGCTTACACGAACTCAAAGCAGCAGGCTCAGAGGACGAGAGGTCGGTGCAGGGTCGCAGGGCAGATGCAGGCTGAGCGATTGGCCAAAAAAAAAAAAAAGAGGGAAAAGAAGTAAAGGAAAAACAAAAAGGAAATAAAATCAATACGATATAAACTCGATCAAAAATTAATCGGAACGAGATTTTCGAATCAGAAAACTTTTCCGACTTTTCCGAAAATAGCAATACGGAATATATGTATAAATATATATTAACATACTCGTAAATTTTAATTTACGATCTTAAAATACTCGCGAATATATTTAAGCTACGATTAAATTTAGAAAAAAATAAATATCGCAAGCGCGCCTAAAAATTGGGGCGTTAGAAAGATCACTTTCCAAATTTAAAAGATCTCTTCCAAGAATAAAATATTCTCGCCGCGTCCTAGGTATTCGCCTCGGTCGAGTCGGTGTCCCTGGATCACCTCGGTCGAGATGAATCTCTGGTCAACCGAGGTGAGTCTCAACTGGATGTGAAATCTCTCGAATCTGCTCCAAAGTGGATCTTCAATCCATGGCTATGCTTCCTGGATGTAGCTCCAAATGACTCATGACTCCTTTTGCTCCTTTTTGATGCAAAACGTACCATATTACCTGCAATTACAACGAAACTAGGTGTAGACCTCGATTCTCGCAAAGGTAGATGAAATGGTAGTAAAATCACATAATGTATATACAAACATACAGATTATGAAAGATAAAACGTCCAAACAAACCCCAAAAACTAGACTATAATTCATGCTATCAGTTCAGCACTAGTTCACGACGTTTGCACTCAATTCACGTATTTTGTCGAGATAGACGTCTACACGGACTCTTGCATTGCTTTGTAGGTATTTTGGGACAATTAGGAGCTTAAACGATACGTTTGAGGATCGTTCATCAAGATGACACACCCTCGGACTCATTGGAATGCAAGCTAAGGGCTAAGGAAGACTCGTGGAACCTTGCCAACACAAGCCATGCACCAAATCAAAGCTTAATGAACCAAGGCAACGCTGAAGCACCAAACCACGGTTCACTGGCACTTCCACGGCCGTGGAACCAACCGTGGTTTTTTCCAGACGGTTGTGACAGCTGTGCCACGATCTCTTGGCCCTCTCTAGCATGGTGGTAGTATAAAAGTGGTTCTACATTGCTGAGAGAAAGCATCTTGGAGCAGCTCTCCATTATCCTCTATCATCCAATCAAAAATACTCTTTCAACAAGAAGATTCTCTAAGGAGAAAAGCTACCATTGGAGGAGGAAGAAGAGCTCCATTGGAGAGGAAGGAGAAGAGCACACCATTGATAGACTTTGATAGCTTTTGTAGTGAAGAATTTCGGAATCGATTTCTAAAGTTGTATGAACCATTTAAACCTTCTTTTAGAAGGGTTGTGTGTCATTCTAATCTTACCTTCAGCTTTGTTTTGTTTACTTCACTTGTTCATCTCTTTCTCTTCATTATCTTGCAAATGGAAGCCATAATTTTATGCTTGATGATTTCGATTCTTATGATGCATGTTGTAGGCTAAATAGATGCAATTCTAGGGTAAGGAAAGGATGGTTATGGCTAAGACTATGATAGGATGAACTTAGATTTACCTTTGAATGACTTGTGTACTTGAACGAGCCTCTGTTGGAGTCCACGGTCAGTTCTTGCCATTCCACGGCTGTGGAAGGTATAGAACAGCCCGTGATTCTCCCTGGTTCGATGGATCTAGCTTTAGATTGTTAGAATGTTGAAATCCTAGTGTTTGTTGAGTTTAATCTATCCTAGGGTGACCTAGTGTTAGCAACTAAGTGTTAGAAGAGACCTACCCGGTGATTCTTACTCTTAGATTTCAAAGATGATAAACCCTAGGTAGTGGTGAGCCTCATAAGCCGCCATTGGACTAAGTGTGCTAGGATAGTTGTTTAGGACTAACCCTTTTGAGACTTAACCGGTGAGAATAGGTTAGATCCCTAGGTGACAATCCGGTTTGTGTAGAATTCCATCCCTTAGGTTCTTAGAGACTTACCCAGTGATGAGACCTTAGGGACGGACTAGTGGACCATGAGACCTACCCGGTGATTGATCCCAATCTAGAAACACTCACTCCCAACATATCATAGTTAATCAAAGGATGATTAGATAGCTTGAGTCCTATGCCATAACCGGAACTTCCAACCCCTAGAATCCGCTTTTCTCTTTTGATCTATATCTCGTTTTAGCTTGTTTGTTTGCGTTGATTTGCTAGCTTAGTCGATTGTTCATTTTGCATGATTTGTGATCCTTGATTGATCACCTAAAAACCCACCAAAAACATTTAGATTTTCATTTCTTTATTCCTTTCTCTTTTCTAAATCTAGATCTTCACTAAACTTAATCATAAATCGAATTAATCTCACCTTAGTCTTTGTGTTCGACCTCGGAATACTATCCATACTACAAACGTCCCGTACACTGTGGGTTCGCTAGGAGTTAGGAGAAATATAACGAGTATAAATTTAAAACCTATTGCGTATCACACACATCCTGAGCGTAACAAGTTTTTGGCGCCGTTGCCGGGGACTAGGTCTAGATTGAGTCGATTTTGTGATTGTTTATAGTGTAGATCTTTCTTGTTGCTTTTGATCTCTCTTTGGTTTGTGTCTTTGCTTTTCAGGACATCTCTTACTTTTTAGGTGTATGTGAAGATCTCGTGGCAAGGATTTAGCTCCATTCGATCCCGAACCGGAGAAAACCCTTAGATCTAGATCCAAGAGCATTAAAAAGGGGAAAGAGATGGCCGGAAGAGACCTCTAAGCTGAATTGGATGAAGCTTTAGAGAAAATTAGGCTAAGGGATGAGCTCTTGGAGGAAGAAAGGAGACTTGCTAATGAGAGGCAAGAAGCAACTAGGAGGGAGATTGATGAGATTAGGCAAGCCCTTGTACAAGGAGAGCTTAATCGTCAACAACCTCCACCTCCACCACCACCACAACCGCAGCCGGCGGCGAATGTTAGGGTTGTGCCCATTGCTATTGAAGAGCCACAAACATTAGGGAGACGTATGGATCCGGCACAAAGAGCACACCGTCCGGGTGTGAACTTAGGAGATCCCGCAACCCACAACTACGAGCTCCGCCCTCAAGTTCTACAAATGATCCGGCATAATCAATTTGGAGGGATGGAAGGAGAGTCTCCTCATCAACACTTGATGAACTATGAGATTTTGATGGAGACTCTTAGACCGCCAAGATTGGAGAGCAACAACCATAAGCTTAGGGCTTTTTCTTTCTCTCTTAAGGATAAAGCCTTGGCTTGGTATCAATCTATTCCACAAGGGCGAGTTAGTACTTGGGAGGAGATGACAACCGAGTTTTTGACTAAGTTCTTCCCACCTTCCAAGACTACCGAATTAAGAGGGAAGATAATGCCTTCGTGATGAAGGATAGAGAGAGTTTGTTCAAGTCTTGGGAGAGGTTCAAAGACCTTCTCCTAGATTGTCCACACCATGGTATACCGATTGAGCTATTGGAGATCTACTTCAAGGGACTTGATGAAGATAGCCAATTCAAGCTCCAATCTCTTTCCGGTGGGACTTTCATGGAGAAGCATGTAGATGAAGCTTGGGAGTTTGTAGAGAAACAAGCTCTAGTGATTGAGAAATACTCTCATAGGAAGAGTGAAGGGAGAAAGGCGGGAGCATATGAGGTGAGTGAAGTCACCATGAGCAACTTCAAGCTTGATGTCATCAATAATGAATTGAAGTCCTTGAGGGAGTTGTGTGCTACAACTTTGAAGAACCAAGCAACTCCTCAAGTGCAAGTGCAAGCTAATTTGTCTTCCAAAGAGGAAGATGTGAACTACATGTGAGTTGGACTCGGAGGCCCGTTTCCCTTCTCGGAAAGGTATAGCAATTGTAATTCTGAGTTCGGACGCCTTTTTTCCGCAAAACCGCAAAACCGGCCGTTTTGCACCTTTTCGAGATTTTTCGCCTATCACAAAACAACAACTCACGGCAAAGGTTAGAGACAAACAAAAACGTTCTCTCTCTCCTCTCTCAAGGGTATTTCTCCTCACATTCACTCAAGTGTTTGATAGTGTTTGGATTCACACAACTCCCCTTTTCCTTTGCTTCGCGGCAAAGCTCTCCCTCACCTTTTCCAAAGCCTTAGGCAATGCTCTCCACACAAAGATTTCTCTTGGTAACAAATTTTCGCAATTCTTCCAAGGTAGTGCACAAGGTAAACAATGTATTTCTAAGATGCAATATAACTTCAGAAAAGCAAACAACAAGAGGCAACAAAGCACAACAAATACGAGCCTTCCGGCGAGTATTTACTTAGTCCCGACAAGTAGTTAGTCAAAGCAATAATAAGCGTTTTCCCCAAAACGTGTGGGTTGTATTTTGGAATGGCTAGAACACTCAAGAACAACTTTGATAACAAATTTCAAGAACAACTTCAATAACAAACAAAATTTCAAGAACAACTTTGATAACACTCAAGAACACTCAAGCAACTTTCTTTTCTTTTTTTTTTTTTGTTCTTTTCTTTTTCTTTTCTCTTTGTTTCGTTCGTTTTTTTTTTTTTTTTTTTTGACGTTACTAAGATATGCTTTTCCTTTTCTTTTTTTTTTTTTTTTTTGTATGAAAGGTCAACAAGATCTCTCTCTAAAGGCTCACAAGAAAGAAGATTGTAAACACAAAATTTTGGGGAACTACTCAAAATTGCAAAAACTAAAAACAAGTTTAGGTAAGCAATTCGTACCCCGAAAGCTTGAGGAACTCGCACCGTTGGCTCTGATACCACTTGATGCGCTCTTCGTCCGTTGAACGCAAGGATCCGCCGGTGTTGTTCCTCCGTCGATTTCTTTTGTGTATTTTCGATTTATATGGATATGCCAAGCAAGGAATCGTCCAGCCTCGCACCTTGGATCTCCTTGGCTCGAGTTCTTCTTTCCTCGGAATCTCACTTCGGAAATTAGACCTCCTTTGTCCTCCTAGCCTCGCACCGTAAGGACACCACTCAGCCTCTCACCTTGTGGGTTTCGAAACCTTGGCCTCTCACCTTAGTCTCTAGGGTTGTTTTGCTTTAAAGTGAAAACACAACTTCGATTGAACTCAACTTTTATAATCTGCCTAAAAACGTGGGTAGAAGATGGCCTTATATGGCTGAAAAATTCAGCACCAACTCCCCACAATAATAACTTACAAGTAGTTCAAAAGTTGGATACTAAATGAAGGAAAATCCTAGGGTCTTTCAACCAACAACTTCAAGCAATAAATGGCCTAAAAACCATTAATATGGCCGACCACCTTAGAGCTCCAAGGTTACAAAAACGTGGCTGAAATAAACCCAACTAAAGTGGTTTAAAACCATGAAATAAAGTCAAACATGACCACATAAAACAAAAGGTTACATCTAGGTTTTAAAGTGATCCGGCATCCTCAATCGCCTCAAGTATGTTCACCAAGTGATAGTCATGGACGTCCTTAAAGGTCGGAGCTCTGAAAGGGTGGTAGGTCAAAGTGGTTTGGCCTAGCATGCGTGCTCTAGCTCGAGTGAGAGGTGGTGTTGATCTTGGTGCGGTCACATCAGTTTCGTTGCTTAAGTCCGGCGGGCTCACATCAGTGGAGGCAATCGCCTCTCCTACAAACGATGCCAAAGTTGTGGTGCAGTTCTTCAACCGAGTGATCTTCCCTAGGTTTGGAACACCAAGGGTGATCATAAGTGATGGAGGGAAGCACTTCACTAATAGGAACTTTGAGGCACTTTTTGCTAAGTATGGGGTGACTCATAAGGTGGCAACACCTTACCATCCCCAAACTAGTGGCCAAGTGGAGATCTCCAACCGGGAGATAAAGGGAATCCTTGAGAAGACGGTCTCTAGGACGAGAAAGGATTGGGCTATGAAGCTCGATGATGCCTTGTGGGCATATAGAACCGCCTTCAAGACACCAATTGGCACCACTCCTTACAAGCTAGTCTATGGCAAGTCTTGCCACCTTCTGGTAGAGATGGAGCATAGAGCTTATTGGGCCATTAAGTGGCTAAATTTTGACCTCAAGGAGGCGGGAGAGAAGAGGTTGCTTGATATGAACGCTCTTGAGGAGATCCGGTTGGATGCCTATGAGAATGCCCGGATTTACAAGGAGAGAACCAAACGGTGGCATGACAAGCGCCTCATCCCGAAGGAGTTGAGTGAAGGCGACCTTGTCCTTCTCTTCAACTCAAGGCTGCGGCTCTTCCCCGGAAAGCTAAAATCAAGATGGACCGGGCCATATGTGGTGAAGAAGTTCTTTCCCTATGGAGCCATTAAGATAGGAGGGGAGCATTGTGGAGATTTCAAGGTGAATGGGCACCGGTTAAAGAAGTATATCCCAGGAGCTCTGGTAGACATGATTGCCCCACTTCACCTAGAATGAGACGCCCCCGAGTATGGTCAAGCTAATGACCTTAAAGAAGCGCTTGAATGGAGGCAACCCATTGGTAACGTTTTTCCTTTTTTCGTTTTGTTTTTGTTTTTGATTTTTCTGTTTTTTGTGTGTGTTTGGTGTGCTTTGTGTGTGTGCTAGAGTCTTGGTAGCATTAGAAGCCTTGCATGGCATGTGAATGATGATGATGAACCCCTCATTGATTATGGGTGGAGCGGACGCGGAACTTGGACGGCTAGCGGTGCCTAGCGCGGGTCCCGACGCCTTGATGAACACTTAGAGCTCTCTACCATTGTTGATAGAATCATCCAACATCAATTCCACTTGAGAACTCCCAAATACCATTAGCAAACCATTTTTACATTGTGAGAACCTTCTTTCACTCTTCTTTACTTCATTACCACATTGGGGACAATGTGTTTCTAAGTATGGGGTGGGGTTTGCATGATCTTTTGCATGATTAGCATCTAGGGTAGTTTAATATTATCACATGTCTTGCATTGTATATACTCATTTCGAAAAATCCAAAAAAATCAGAAAATTTTAAAAATTTTGTGCTTTCTAGGCTTGGATATGACCCTAATAATGAATCTTGTCTTGTGGATTGGCTATGGATGGCCTTATGTGTTAAATTGATGAATGCATATATGGACTTGAAGTACTTATCTTGAATCCCATGAATGGATTGTGATCATGATGTTTGCCTAGAATGGATTGAGTATTGAAAGTCGAAATTACATGCTAGTTCTTGCACACCATCTAGGAATGAATGAGGCAATTCATCTCTCTCTTCTTCTCATCTTGATCATGATATTTGAGCACCTCAATTGATATAAATTTGACCCCTTTTGACCCATCCGGAAATAGGAGCATGTTAGTGTGTTGATGTGTGGGAAAACAAGTCTGGGGTAAAGATGTTGATGAAAGAATGCCACGAATAAAATGCTGAATTTGTTGTGAAAGTGTAGACAAAAATATAGGTTTGGGGACGTTGGTTTAAATGACAAGTAACTCGGCACACTTCACATAATCGGGTGTTGGTGCCTTGCCAAAGTCAAATAAACCAATAGTCCTAACGAGCTTTGGTATGTGTGTCCGGTGTGGATGCACCTCGAAAAATAGAAAAAGCCCGAGGATGGCTAATTACCAAGGTTTCGGCTTTTGTACACCAATGTCATTGTCTCAAAAATAAGTGAAGGAAAAAGAAAAGATGGAGAAAATATACACTTGAGGGAAGTTCATCGAGGACAAGAATGTGGAGTTATTTCTATTCCCGGATTAGCATCACATAGCCTAGAAAAATCCCCACCTAATCACAACGTTTCTTGGCCTTTTATTTCATAAGACCTTATGACCTATTTGCATGTTTGTAAGACTTAGTAATTTAGATTGGATATGCTCTTGATCATCTTGACTTCTTCATTTTTACATTTCATGCATACTTTCGAGTTAAGTACAATTGTCCTTCCGTGCCTTCATTTATTTGATGCATAATTGCTTGTCCATTGCCATGAAACATGACTATGAAGATGATCCAATAGTAGAAGCACAAACCCAAAAAGATTTTGCCATTTTTCTGCATACATAAATCATGTCATCTCTTAGTCTATAGTTGGGAATTTGCTAGGGGACGAGCAAACCTTAAGTATGGGGTATTTTTGATAACACAATTTATGACTTAAGTTTAGGTAGTCATTTAGATAGATTTCTCACTCATTCATGCATGGTTCAGCACTAGTTCACGACGTTTGCACTCAATTCACGTATTTTGTCGAGATAGACGTCTACACGGACTCTTGCATTGCTTTGTAGGTATTTTGGGACAATTAGGAGCTTAAACGATACGTTTGAGGATCGTTCATCAAGATGACACACCCTCGGACTCATTGGAATGCAAGCTAAGGGCTAAGGAAGACTCGTGGAACCTTGCCAACACAAGCCATGCACCAAATCAAAGCTTAATGAACCAAGGCAACGCTGAAGCACCAAACCACGGTTCACTGGCACTTCCACGGCCGTGGAACCAACCGTGGTTTTTTCCAGACGGTTGTGACAGCTGTGCCACGATCTCTTGGCCCTCTCTAGCATGGTGGTAGTATAAAAGTGGTCCTGCATTGCTGAGAGAAAGCATCTTGGAGCAGCTCTCCATTATCCTCTATCATCCAATCAAAAATACTCTTTCAACAAGAAGATTCTCTAAGGAGAAAAGCTACCATTGGAGGAGGAAGAAGAGCTCCATTGGAGAGGAAGGAGAAGAGCACACCATTGATAG
The DNA here is from genome assembly GCA_033239125.1 of Fagopyrum homotropicum. Classification (NCBI taxonomy): domain Eukaryota; kingdom Viridiplantae; phylum Streptophyta; class Magnoliopsida; order Caryophyllales; family Polygonaceae; genus Fagopyrum; species Fagopyrum homotropicum. Next base: position 146,166,633 of record BSWB01000002.1, read on the forward strand.
ACTTTGATAGCTTTTGTAGTGAAGAATTTCGGAATCGATTTCTAAAGTTGTATGAACCATTTAAACCTTCTTTTAGAAGGGTTGTGTGTCATTCTAATCTTACCTTCAGCTTTGTTTTGTTTACTTCACTTGTTCATCTCTTTCTCTTCATTATCTTGCAAATGGAAGCCATAATTTTATGCTTGATGATTTCGATTCTTATGATGCATGTTGTAGGCTAAATAGATGCAATTCTAGGGTAAGGAAAGGATGGTTATGGCTAAGACTATGATAGGATGAACTTAGATTTACCTTTGAATGACTTGTGTACTTGAACGAGCCTCTGTTAGAGTCCACGGTCAGTTCTTGCCATTCCACGGCTGTGGAAGGTATAGAACAGCCCGTGATTCTCCCTGGTTCGATGGATCTAGCTTTAGATTGTTAGAATGTTGAAATCCTAGTGTTTGTTGAGTTTAATCTATCCTAGGGTGACCTAGTGTTAGCAACTAAGTGTTAGAAGAGACCTACCCGGTGATTCTTACTCTTAGATTTCAAAGATGATAAACCCTAGGTAGTGGTGAGCCTCATAAGTCGCCATTGGACTAAGTGTGCTAGAATAGTTGTTTAGGACTAACCCTTTTGAGAATTAACCGGTGAGAATAGGTTAGATCCCTAGGTGACAATCCGGTTTGTGTAGAATTCCATCCCTTAGGTTCTTAGAGACTTACCCAGTGATGAGACCTTAGGGACGGACTAGTGGACCATGAGACCTACCCGGTGATTGATCCCAATCTAGAAACACTCACTCCCAACATATCATAGTTAATCAAAGGATGATTAGATAGCTTGAGTCCTATGCCATAACCGGAACTTCCAACCCCTAGAATCCGCTTTTCTCTTTTGATCTATATCTCGTTTTAGCTTGTTTGTTTGCGTTGATTTGCTAGCTTAGTCGATTGTTCATTTTGCATGATTTGTGATCCTTGATTGATCACCTAAAAATCCACCAAAAACATTTAGATTTTCATTTCTTTATTCCTTTCTCTTTTCTAAATCTAGATCTTCACTAAACTTAATCATAAATCGAATTAATCTCACCTTAGTCTTTGTGTTCGACCTCGGAATACTATCCATACTACAAACGTCCCGTACACTGTGGGTTCGCTAGGAGTTAGGAGAAATATAACGAGTATAAATTTAAAACCTATTGCGTATCACACACATCCTGAGCGTAACAAGTTTTTGGCGCCGTTGCCGGGGACTAGGTCTAGATTGAGTCGATTTTGTGATTGTTTATAGTGTAGATCTTTCTTGTTGCTTTTGATCTCTCTTTGGTTTGTGTCTTTGCTTTTCAGGACATCTCTTACTTTTTAGGTGTATGTGAAGATCTCGTGGCAAGGATTTAGCTCCATTCGATCCCGAACCGGAGAAAACCCTTAGATCTAGATCCAAGAGCATTAAAAAGGGGAAAGAGATGGCCGGAAGAGACCTCTAAGCTGAATTGGATGAAGCTTTAGAGAAAATTAGGCTAAGGGATGAGCTCTTGGAGGAAGAAAGGAGACTTGCTAATGAGAGGCAAGAAGCAACTAGGAGGGAGATTGATGAGATTAGGCAAGCCCTTGTACAAGGAGAGCTTAATCGTCAACAACCTCCACCTCCACCACCACCACAACCGCAGCCGGCGGCGAATGTTAGGGTTGTGCCCATTGCTATTGAAGAGCCACAAACATTAGGGAGACGTATGGATCCGGCACAAAGAGCACACCGTCCGGGTGTGAACTTAGGAGATCCCGCAACCCACAACTACGAGCTCCGCCCTCAAGTTCTACAAATGATCCGGCATAATCAATTTGGAGGGATGGAAGGAGAGTCTCCTCATCAACACTTGATGAACTATGAGATTTTGATGGAGACTCTTAGACCGCCAAGATTGGAGAGCAACAACCATAAGCTTAGGGCTTTTTCTTTCTCTCTTAAGGATAAAGTCTTGGCTTGGTATCAATCTATTCCACAAGGGCGAGTTAGTACTTGGGAGGAGATGACAACCGAGTTTTTGACTAAGTTCTTCCCACCTTCCAAGACTACCGAATTAAGAGGGAAGATAATGCCTTCGTGATGAAGGATAGAGAGAGTTTGTTCAAGTCTTGGGAGAGGTTCAAAGACCTTCTCCTAGATTGTCCACACCATGGTATACCGATTGAGCTATTGGAGATCTACTTCAAGGGACTTGATGAAGATAGCCAATTCAAGCTCCAATCTCTTTCCGGTGGGACTTTCATGGAGAAGCATGTAGATGAAGCTTGGGAGTTTGTAGAGAAACAAGCTCTAGTGATTGAGAAATACTCTCATAGGAAGAGTGAAGGGAGAAAGGCGGGAGCATATGAGGTGAGTGAAGTCACCATGAGCAACTTCAAGCTTGATGTCATCAATAATGAATTGAAGTCCTTGAGGGAGTTGTGTGCTACAACTTTGAAGAACCAAGCAACTCCTCAAGTGCAAGTGCAAGCTAATTTGTCTTCCAAAGAGGAAGATGTGAACTACATGTGAGTTGGACTCGGAGGCCCGTTTCCCTTCTCGGAAAGGTATAGCAATTGTAATTCTGAGTTCGGACGCCTTTTTTCCGCAAAACCGCAAAACCGGCCGTTTTGCACCTTTTCGAGATTTTTCGCCTATCACAAAACAACAACTCACGGCAAAGGTTAGAGACAAACAAAAACGTTCTCTCTCTCCTCTCTCAAGGGTATTTCTCCTCACACTCACTCAAGTGTTTGATAGTGTTTGGATTCACACAACTCCCCTTTTCCTTTGCTTCGCGGCAAAGCTCTCCCTCACCTTTTCCAAAGCCTTAGGCAATGCTCTCCACACAAAGATTTCTCTTGGTAACAAATTTTCGCAATTCTTCCAAGGTAGTGCACAAGGTAAACAATGTATTTCCAAGATGCAATATAACTTCAGAAAAGCAAACAACAAGAGGCAACAAAGCACAACAAATACGAGCCTTCCGGCGAGTATTTACTTAGTCCCGACAAGTAGTTAGTCAAAGCAATAATAAGCGTTTTCCCCAAAACGTGTGGGTTGTGTTTTGGAATGGCTAGAACACTCAAGAACAACTTTGATAACAAATTTCAAGAACAACTTCAATAACAAACAAATTTTCAAGAACAACTTTGATAACACTCAAGAACACTCAAGCAACTTTCTTTTCTTTTTTTTTTTTTGTTCTTTTCTTTTTCTTTTCTCTTTGTTTCGTTCGTTTTTTTTTTTTTTTTTTTTGACGTTACTAAGATATGCTTTTCCTTTTCTTTTTTTTTTTTTTTTTTTGTATGAAAGGTCAACAAGATCTCTCTCTAAAGGCTCACAAGAAAGAAGATTGTAAACACAAAATTTTGGGGAACTACTCAAAATTGCAAAAACTAAAAACAAGTTTAGGTAAGCAATTCGTACCCCGAAAGCTTGAGGAACTCGCACCGTTGGCTCTGATACCACTTGATGCGCTCTTCGTCCGTTGAACGCAAGGATCCGCCGGTGTTGTTCCTCCGTCGATTTCTTTTGTGTATTTTCGATTTATATGGATATGCCAAGCAAGGAATCGTCCAGCCTCGCACCTTGGATCTCCTTGGCTCGAGTTCTTCTTTCCTCGGAATCTCACTTCGGAAATTAGACCTCCTTTGTCCTCCTAGCCTCGCACCGTAAGGACACCACTCAGCCTCTCACCTTGTGGGTTTCGAAACCTTGGCCTCTCACCTTAGTCTCTAGGGTTGTTTTGCTTTAAAGTGAAAACACAACTTCGATTGAACTCAACTTTTATAATCTGCCTAAAAACGTGGGTAGAAGATGGCCTTATATGGCTGAAAAATTCAGCACCAACTCCCCACAATAATAACTTACAAGTAGTTCAAAAGTTGGATACTAAATGAAGGAAAATCCTAGGGTCTTTCAACCAACAACTTCAAGCAATAAATGGCCTAAAAACCATTAATATGGCCGACCACCTTAGAGCTCCAAGGTTACAAAAACGTGGCTGAAATAAACCCAACTAAAGTGGTTTAAAACCATGAAATAAAGTCAAACATGACCACATAAAACAAAAGGTTACATCTAGGTTTTAAAGTGATCCGGCATCCTCAATCGCCTCAAGTATGTTCACCAAGTGATAGTCATGGACGTCCTTAAAGGTCGGAGCTCTGAAAGGGTGGTAGGTCAAAGTGGTTTGGCCTAGCATGCGTGCTCTAGCTCGAGTGAGAGGTGGTGTTGATCTTGGTGCGGTCACATCAGTTTCGTTGCTTAAGTCCGGCGGGCTCACATCAGTGGAGGCAATCGCCTCTCCTACAAACGATGCCAAAGTTGTGGTGCAGTTCTTCAACCGAGTGATCTTCCCTAGGTTTGGAACACCAAGGGTGATCATAAGTGATGGAGGGAAGCACTTCACTAATAGGAACTTTGAGGCACTTTTTGCTAAGTATGGGGTGACTCATAAGGTGGCAACACCTTACCATCCCCAAACTAGTGGCCAAGTGGAGATCTCCAACCGGGAGATAAAGGGAATCCTTGAGAAGACGGTCTCTAGGACGAGAAAGGATTGGGCTATGAAGCTCGATGATGCCTTGTGGGCATATAGAACCGCCTTCAAGACACCAATTGGCACCACTCCTTACAAGCTAGTCTATGGCAAGTCTTGCCACCTTCTGGTAGAGATGGAGCATAGAGCTTATTGGGCCATTAAGTGGCTAAATTTTGACCTCAAGGAGGCGGGAGAGAAGAGGTTGCTTGATATGAACGCTCTTGAGGAGATCCGGTTGGATGCCTATGAGAATGCCCGGATTTACAAGGAGAGAACCAAACGGTGGCATGACAAGCGCCTCATCCCGAAGGAGTTGAGTGAAGGCGACCTTGTCCTTCTCTTCAACTCAAGGCTGCGGCTCTTCCCCGGAAAGCTAAAATCAAGATGGACCGGGCCATATGTGGTGAAGAAGTTCTTTCCCTATGGAGCCATTAAGATAGGAGGGGAGCATTGTGGAGATTTCAAGGTGAATGGGCACCGGTTAAAGAAGTATATCCCAGGAGCTCTGGTAGACATGATTGCCCCACTTCACCTAGAATGAGACGCCCCCGAGTATGGTCAAGCTAATGACCTTAAAGAAGCGCTTGAATGGAGGCAACCCATTGGTAACGTTTTTCCTTTTTTCGTTTTGTTTTTGTTTTTGATTTTTCTGTTTTTTGTGTGTGTTTGGTGTGCTTTGTGTGTGTGCTAGAGTCTTGGTAGCATTAGAAGCCTTGCATGGCATGTGAATGATGATGATGAACCCCTCATTGATTATGGGTGGAGCGGACGCGGAACTTGGACGGCTAGCGGTGCCTAGCGCGGGTCCCGACGCCTTGATGAACACTTAGAGCTCTCTACCATTGTTGATAGAATCATCCAACATCAATTCCACTTGAGAACTCCCAAATACCATTAGCAAACCATTTTTACATTGTGAGAACCTTCTTTCACTCTTCTTTACTTCATTACCACATTGGGGACAATGTGTTTCTAAGTATGGGGTGGGGTTTGCATGATCTTTTGCATGATTAGCATCTAGGGTAGTTTAATATTATCACATGTCTTGCATTGTATATACTCATTTCGAAAAATCCAAAAAAATCAGAAAATTTTAAAAATTTTGTGCTTTCTAGGCTTGGATATGACCCTAATAATGAATCTTGTCTTGTGGATTGGCTATGGATGGCCTTATGTGTTAAATTGATGAATGCATATATGGACTTGAAGTACTTATCTTGAATCCCATGAATGGATTGTGATCATGATGTTTGCCTAGAATGGATTGAGTATTGAAAGTCGAAATTACATGCTAGTTCTTGCACACCATCTAGGAATGAATGAGGCAATTCATCTCTCTCTTCTTCTCATCTTGATCATGATATTTGAGCACCTCAATTGATATAAATTTGACCCCTTTTGACCCATCCGGAAATAGGAGCATGTTAGTGTGTTGATGTGTGGGAAAACAAGTCTGGGGTAAAGATGTTGATGAAAGAATGCCACGAATAAAATGCTGAATTTGTTGTGAAAGTGTAGACAAAAATATAGGTTTGGGGACGTTGGTTTAAATGACAAGTAACTCGGCACACTTCACATAATCGGGTGTTGGTGCCTTGCCAAAGTCAAATAAACCAATAGTCCTAACGAGCTTTGGTATGTGTGTCCGGTGTGGATGCACCTCGAAAAATAGAAAAAGCCCGAGGATGGCTAATTACCAAGGTTTCGGCTTTTGTACACCAATGTCATTGTCTCAAAAATAAGTGAAGGAAAAAGAAAAGATGGAGAAAATATACACTTGAGGGAAGTTCATCGAGGACAAGAATGTGGAGTTATTTCTATTCCCGGATTAGCATCACATAGCCTAGAAAAATCCCCACCTAATCACAACGTTTCTTGGCCTTTTATTTCATAAGACCTTATGACCTATTTGCATGTTTGTAAGACTTAGTAATTTAGATTGGATATGCTCTTGATCATCTTGACTTCTTCATTTTTACATTTCATGCATACTTTCGAGTTAAGTACAATTGTCCTTCCGTGCCTTCATTTATTTGATGCATAATTGCTTGTCCATTGCCATGAAACATGACTATGAAGATGATCCAATAGTAGAAGCACAAACCCAAAAAGATTTTGCCATTTTTCTGCATACATAAATCATGTCATCTCTTAGTCTATAGTTGGGAATTTGCTAGGGGACGAGCAAACCTTAAGTATGGGGTATTTTTGATAACACAATTTATGACTTAAGTTTAGGTAGTCATTTAGATAGATTTCTCACTCATTCATGCATGGTTCAGCACTAGTTCACGACGTTTGCACTCAATTCACGTATTTTGTCGAGATAGACGTCTACACGGACTCTTGCATTGCTTTGTAGGTATTTTGGGACAATTAGGAGCTTAAACGATACGTTTGAGGATCGTTCATCAAGATGACACACCCTCGGACTCATTGGAATGCAAGCTAAGGGCTAAGGAAGACTCGTGGAACCTTGCCAACACAAGCCATGCACCAAATCAAAGCTTAATGAACCAAGGCAACGCTGAAGCACCAAACCACGGTTCACTGGCACTTCCACGGCCGTGGAACCAACCGTGGTTTTTTCCAGACGGTTGTGACAGCTGTGCCACGATCTCTTGGCCCTCTCTAGCATGGTGGTAGTATAAAAGTGGTCCTGCATTGCTGAGAGAAAGCATCTTGGAGCAGCTCTCCATTATCCTCTATCATCCAATCAAAAATACTCTTTCAACAAGAAGATTCTCTAAGGAGAAAAGCTACCATTGGAGGAGGAAGAAGAGCTCCATTGGAGAGGAAGGAGAAGAGCACACCATTGATAGACTTTGATAGCTTTTGTAGTGAAGAATTTCGGAATCGATTTCTAAAGTTGTATGAACCATTTAAACCTTCTTTTAGAAGGGTTGTGTGTCATTCTAATCTTACCTTCAGCTTTGTTTTGTTTACTTCACTTGTTCATCTCTTTCTCTTCATTATCTTGCAAATGGAAGCCATAATTTTATGCTTGATGATTTCGATTCTTATGATGCATGTTGTAGGCTAAATAGATGCAATTCTAGGGTAAGGAAAGGATGGTTATGGCTAAGACTATGATAGGATGAACTTAGATTTACCTTTGAATGACTTGTGTACTTGAACGAGCCTCTGTTAGAGTCCACGGTCAGTTCTTGCCATTCCACGGCTGTGGAAGGTATAGAACAGCCCGTGATTCTCCCTGGTTCGATGGATCTAGCTTTAGATTGTTAGAATGTTGAAATCCTAGTGTTTGTTGAGTTTAATCTATCCTAGGGTGACCTAGTGTTAGCAACTAAGTGTTAGAAGAGACCTACCCGGTGATTCTTACTCTTAGATTTCAAAGATGATAAACCCTAGGTAGTGGTGAGCCTCATAAGTCGCCATTGGACTAAGTGTGCTAGAATAGTTGTTTAGGACTAACCCTTTTGAGAATTAACCGGTGAGAATAGGTTAGATCCCTAGGTGACAATCCGGTTTGTGTAGAATTCCATCCCTTAGGTTCTTAGAGACTTACCCAGTGATGAGACCTTAGGGACGGACTAGTGGACCATGAGACCTACCCGGTGATTGATCCCAATCTAGAAACACTCACTCCCAACATATCATAGTTAATCAAAGGATGATTAGATAGCTTGAGTCCTATGCCATAACCGGAACTTCCAACCCCTAGAATCCGCTTTTCTCTTTTGATCTATATCTCGTTTTAGCTTGTTTGTTTGCGTTGATTTGCTAGCTTAGTCGATTGTTCATTTTGCATGATTTGTGATCCTTGATTGATCACCTAAAAATCCACCAAAAACATTTAGATTTTCATTTCTTTATTCCTTTCTCTTTTCTAAATCTAGATCTTCACTAAACTTAATCATAAATCGAATTAATCTCACCTTAGTCTTTGTGTTCGACCTCGGAATACTATCCATACTACAAACGTCCCGTACACTGTGGGTTCGCTAGGAGTTAGGAGAAATATAACGAGTATAAATTTAAAACCTATTGCGTATCACACACATCCTGAGCGTAACAAGTTTTTGGCGCCGTTGCCGGGGACTAGGTCTAGATTGAGTCGATTTTGTGATTGTTTATAGTGTAGATCTTTCTTGTTGCTTTTGATCTCTCTTTGGTTTGTGTCTTTGCTTTTCAGGACATCTCTTACTTTTTAGGTGTATGTGAAGATCTCGTGGCAAGGATTTAGCTCCATTCGATCCCGAACCGGAGAAAACCCTTAGATCTAGATCCAAGAGCATTAAAAAGGGGAAAGAGATGGCCGGAAGAGACCTCTAAGCTGAATTGGATGAAGCTTTAGAGAAAATTAGGCTAAGGGATGAGCTCTTGGAGGAAGAAAGGAGACTTGCTAATGAGAGGCAAGAAGCAACTAGGAGGGAGATTGATGAGATTAGGCAAGCCCTTGTACAAGGAGAGCTTAATCGTCAACAACCTCCACCTCCACCACCACCACAACCGCAGCCGGCGGCGAATGTTAGGGTTGTGCCCATTGCTATTGAAGAGCCACAAACATTAGGGAGACGTATGGATCCGGCACAAAGAGCACACCGTCCGGGTGTGAACTTAGGAGATCCCGCAACCCACAACTACGAGCTCCGCCCTCAAGTTCTACAAATGATCTGGCATAATCAATTTGGAGGGATGGAAGGAGAGTCTCCTCATCAACACTTGATGAACTATGAGATTTTGATGGAGACTCTTAGACCGCCAAGATTGGAGAGCAACAACCATAAGCTTAGGGTTTTTTCTTTCTCTCTTAAGGATAAAGCCTTGGCTTGGTATCAATCTATTCCACAAGGGCGAGTTAGTACTTGGGAGGAGATGACAACCGAGTTTTTGACTAAGTTCTTCCCACCTTCCAAGACTACCGAATTAAGAGGGAAGATAAATGCCTTCGTGATGAAGGATAGAGAGAGTTTGTTCAAGTCTTGGGAGAGGTTCAAAGACCTTCTCCTAGATTGTCCACACCATGGTATACCGATTGAGCTATTGGAGATCTACTTCAAGGGACTTGATGAAGATAGCCAATTCAAGCTCCAATCTCTTTCCGGTGGGACTTTCATGGAGAAGCATGTAGATGAAGCTTGGGAGTTTGTAGAGAAACAAGCTCTAGTGATTGAGAAATACTCTCATAGGAAGAGTGAAGGGAGAAAGGCGGGAGCATATGAGGTGAGTGAAGTCACCATGAGCAACTTCAAGCTTGATGTCATCAATAATGAATTGAAGTCCTTGAGGGAGTTGTGTGCTACAACTTTGAAGAACCAAGCAACTCCTCAAGTGCAAGTGCAAGCTAATTTGTCTTCCAAAGAGGAAGATGTGAACTACATGTGAGTTGGACTCGGAGGCCCGTTTCCCTTCTCGGAAAGGTATAGCAATTGTAATTCTGAGTTCGGACGCCTTTTTTCCGCAAAACCGCAAAACCGGCCGTTTTGCACCTTTTCGAGATTTTTCGCCTATCACAAAACAACAACTCACGGCAAAGGTTAGAGACAAACAAAAACGTTCTCTCTCTCCTCTCTCAAGGGTATTTCTCCTCACACTCACTCAAGTGTTTGATAGTGTTTGGATTCACACAACTCCCCTTTTCCTTTGCTTCGCGGCAAAGCTCTCCCTCACCTTTTCCAAAGCCTTAGGCAATGCTCTCCACACAAAGATTTCTCTTGGTAACAAATTTTCGCAATTCTTCCAAGGTAGTGCACAAGGTAAACAATGTATTTCCAAGATGCAATATAACTTCAGAAAAGCAAACAACAAGAGGCAACAAAGCACAACAAATACGAGCCTTCCGGCGAGTATTTACTTAGTCCCGACAAGTAGTTAGTCAAAGCAATAATAAGCGTTTTCCCCAAAACGTGTGGGTTGTGTTTTGGAATGGCTAGAACACTCAAGAACAACTTTGATAACAAATTTCAAGAACAACTTCAATAACAAACAAATTTTCAAGAACAACTTTGATAACACTCAAGAACACTCAAGCAACTTTCTTTTCTTTTTTTTTTTTTTTGTTCTCTTCTTTTTCTTTTCTCTTTGTTTCGTTCGTTTTTTTTTTTTTTTTTTTTTTTGACGTTACTAAGATATGCTTTTCGTTTTCTTTTTTTTTTTTTTTTTTTTGTATGAAAGGTCAACAAGATCTCTCTCTAAAGGCTCACAAGAAAGAAGATTGTAAACACAAAATTTTGGGGAACTACTCAAAATTGCAAAAACTAAAAACAAGTTTAGGTAAGCAATTCGTACCCCGAAAGCTTGAGGAACTCGCACCGTTGGCTCTGATACCACTTGATGCGCTCTTCGTCCGTTGAACGCAAGGATCCGCCGGTGTTGTTCCTCCGTCGATTTCTTTTGTGTATTTTCGATTTATATGGATATGCCAAGCAAGGAATCGTCCAGCCTCGCACCTTGGATCTCCTTGGCTCGAGTTCTTCTTTCCTCGGAATCTCACTTCGGAAATTAGACCTCCTTTGTCCTCCTAGCCTCGCACCGTAAGGACACCACTCAGCCTCTCACCTTGTGGGTTTCGAAACCTTGGCCTCTCACCTTAGTCTCTAGGGTTGTTTTGCTTTAAAGTGAAAACACAACTTCGATTGAACTCAACTTTTATAATCTGCCTAAAAACGTGGGTAGAAGATGGCCTTATATGGCTGAAAAATTCAGCACCAACTCCCCACAATAATAACTTACAAGTAGTTCAAAAGTTGGATACTAAATGAAGGAAAATCCTAGGGTCTTTCAACCAACAACTTCAAGCAATAAATGGCCTAAAAACCATTAATATGGCCGACCACCTTAGAGCTCCAAGGTTACAAAAACGTGGCTGAAATAAACCCAACTAAAGTGGTTTAAAACCATGAAATAAAGTCAAACATGACCACATAAAACAAAAGGTTACATCTAGGTTTTAAAGTGATCCGGCATCCTCAATCGCCTCAAGTATGTTCACCAAGTGATAGTCATGGACGTCCTTAAAGGTCGGAGCTCTGAAAGGGTGGTAGGTCAAAGTGGTTTGGCCTAGCATGCGTGCTCTAGCTCGAGTGAGAGGTGGTGTTGATCTTGGTGCGGTCACATCAGTTTCGTTGCTTAAGTCCGGCGGGCTCACATCAGTGGAGGCAATCGCCTCTCCTACAAACGATGCCAAAGTTGTGGTGCAGTTCTTCAACCGAGTGATCTTCCCTAGGTTTGGAACACCAAGGGTGATCATAAGTGATGGAGGGAAGCACTTCACTAATAGGAACTTTGAGGCACTTTTGGCTAAGTATGGGGTGACTCATAAGGTGGCAATACCTTACCATCCCCAAACTAGTGGCCAAGTGGAGATCTCCAACCGGGAGATAAAGGGAATCCTTGAGAAGACGGTCTCTAGGACGAGAAAGGATTGGGCTATGAAGCTCGATGATGCCTTGTGGGCATATAGAACCGCCTTCAAGACACCAATTGGCACCACTCCTTACAAGCTAGTCTATGGCAAGTCTTGCCACCTTCCGGTAGAGATGGAGCATAGAGCTTATTGGGCCATTAAGTGGCTAAATTTTGACCTCAAGGAGGCGGGAGAGAAGAGGTTGCTTGATATGAACGCTCTTGAGGAGATCCGGTTGGATGCCTATGAGAATGCCCGGATTTACAAGGAGAGAACCAAACGGTGGCATGACAAGCGCCTCATCCCGAAGGAGTTGAGTGAAGGCGACCTTGTCCTTCTCTTCAACTCAAGGCTGCGGCTCTTCCCCGGAAAGCTAAAATCAAGATGGACCGGGCCATATGTGGTGAAGAAGATCTTTCCCTATGGAGCTATTAAGATAGGAGGGGAGCATTGTGGAGATTTCAAGGTGAATGGGCACCGGTTAAAGAAGTATATCCCGGGAGCTCTGGTAGACATGATTGCCCCACTTCACCTAGAATGAGACGCCCCCGAGTATGGTCAAGCTAATGACCTTAAAGAAGCGCTTGAATGGAGGCAACCCATTGGTAACGTTTTTCCTTTTTTCGTTTTGTTTTTGTTTTTGATTTTTCTGTTTTTTGTGTGTGTTTGGTGTGCTTTGTGTGTGTGCTAGAGTCTTGGTAGCATTAGAAGCCTTGCATGGCATGTGAATGATGATGATGAACCCCTCATTGATTATGGGTGGAGCGGACGCGGAACTTGGACGGCTAGCGGTGCCTAGCTCGGGTCCCGACGCCTTGATGAACACTTAGAGCTCTCTACCATTGTTGATAGAATCATCCAACATCAATTCCACTTGAGAACTCCCAAATACCATTAGCAAACCATTTTTACATTGTGAGAACCTTCTTTCACTCTTCTTTACTTCATTACCACATTGGGGACAATGTGTTTCTAAGTATGGGGTGGGGTTTGCATGATCTTTTGCATGTTTAGCGTCTAGGGTAGTTTAATATTATCACATGTCTTGCATTGTATATACTCATTTCGAAAAATCCAAAAAAATCAGAAAATTTTAAAAATTTTGTGCTTTCTAGGCTTGGATATGACCCTAATGATGAATCTTGTCTTGTGGATTGGCTATGGATGGCCTTATGTGTTAAATTGATGAATGCATATATGGACTTGAAGTACTTATCTTGAATCCCATGAATGGATTGTGATCATGATGTTTGCCTAGAATGGATTGAGTATTGAAAGTCGAAATTACATGCTAGTTCTTGCACACCATCTAGGAATGAATGAGGCAATTCATCTCTCTCTTCTTCTCATCTTGATCATGATATTTGAGCACCTCAATTGATATAAATTTGACCCCTTTTGACCCATCCGGGAATAGGAGCATGTTAGTGTGTTGATGTGTGGGAAAACAAGTCTGGGGTAAAGATGTTGATGAAAGAATGCCACGAATAAAATGCTGAATTTGTTGTGAAAGTGTAGACAAAAATATAGGTTTGGGGACGTTGGTTTAAATGACAAGTAACTCGGCACACTTCACATAATCGGGTGTTGGTGCCTTGCCAAAGTCAAATAAACCAATAGTCCTAACGAGCTTTGGTATGTGTGTCCGGTGTGGATGCACCTCGAAAAATAGAAAAAGCCCGAGGATGGCTAATCACCAAGGTTTCGGCTTTTGTACACCAATGTCATTGTCTCAAAAATAAGTGAAGGAAAAAGAAAAGATGGAGAAAATATACACTTGAGGGAAGTTGATCGAGGACAAGAATGTGGAGTTATTTCCATTCCCGGATTAGCATCACATAGCCTAGAAAAATCCCCACCTAATCACAACGTTTCTTGGCCTTTTATTTCATAAGACCTTATGACCTATTTGCATGTTTGTAAGACTTAGTAATTTAGATTGGATATGCTCTTGATCATCTTGACTTCTTCATTTTTACATTTCATGCATACTTTCGAGTTAAGTACAATTGTCCTTCCGTGCCTTCATTTATTTGATGCATAATTGCTTGTCCATTGCCATGAAACATGACTATGAAGATGATCCAATAGTAGAAGCACAAACCCAAAAAGATTTTGCCATTTTTCTGCATACATAAATCATGTCATCTCTTAGTCTATAGTTGGGAATTTGCTAGGGGAAAAGCAAACCTTAAGTATGGGGTATTTTTGATAACACAATTTATGACTTAAGTTTAGGTAGTCATTTAGATAGATTTCTCACTCATTCATGCATGGTTCAGCACTAGTTCACGACGTTTGCACTCAATTCACGTATTTTGTCGAGATAGACGTCTACACGGACTCTTGCATTGCTTTGTAGGTATTTTGGGACAATTAGGAGCTTAAACGATACGTTTGAGGATCGTTCATCAAGATGACACACCCTCGGACTCATTGGAATGCAAGCTAAGGGCTAAGGAAGACTCGTGGAACCTTGCCAACACAAGCCATGCACCAAATCAAAGCTTAATGAACCAAGGCAACGCTGAAGCACCAAACCACGGTTCACTGGCACTTCCACGGCCGTGGAACCAACCGTGGTTTTTTCCAGACGGTTGTGACAGCTGTGCCACGATCTCTTGGCCCTCTCTAGCATGGTGGTAGTATAAAAGTGGTCCTGCATTGCTGAGAGAAAGCATCTTGGAGCAGCTCTCCATTATCCTCTATCATCCAATCAAAAATACTCTTTCAACAAGAAGATTCTCTAAGGAGAAAAGCTACCATTGGAGGAGGAAGAAGAGCTCCATTGGAGAGGAAGGAGAAGAGCACACCATTGATAGACTTTGATAGCTTTTGTAGTGAAGAATTTCGGAATCGATTTCTAAAGTTGTATGAACCATTTAAACCTTCTTTTAGAAGGGTTGTGTGTCATTCTAATCTTACCTTCAGCTTTGTTTTGTTTACTTCACTTGTTCATCTCTTTCTCTTCATTATCTTGCAAATGGAAGCCATAATTTTATGCTTGATGATTTCGATTCTTATGATGCATGTTGTAGGCTAAATAGATGCAATTCTAGGGTAAGGAAAGGATGGTTATGGCTAAGACTATGATAGGATGAACTTAGATTTACCTTTGAATGACTTGTGTACTTGAACGAGCCTCTGTTGGAGTCCACGGTCAGTTCTTGCCATTCCACGGCTGTGGAAGGTATAGAACAGCCCGTGATTCTCCCTGGTTCGATGGATCTAGCTTTAGATTGTTAGAATGTTGAAATCCTAGTGTTTGTTGAGTTTAATCTATCCTAGGGTGACCTAGTGTTAGCAACTAAGTGTTAGAAGAGACCTATCCGGTGATTCTTACTCTTAGATTTCAAAGATGATAAACCCTAGGTAGTGGTGAGCCTCATAAGCCGCCATTGGACTAAGTGTGCTAGGATAGTTGTTTAGGACTAACCCTTTTGAGACTTAACCGGTGAGAATAGGTTAGATCCCTAGGTGACAATCCGGTTTGTGTAGAATTCCATCCCTTAGGTTCTTAGAGACTTACCCAGTGATGAGACCTTAGGGACGGACTAGTGGACCATGAGACCTACCCGGTGATTGATCCCAATCTAGAAACACTCACTCCCAACATATCATAGTTAATCAAAGGATGATTAGATAGCTTGAGTCCTATGCCATAACCGGAACTTCCAACCCCTAGAATCCGCTTTTCTCTTTTGATCTATATCTCGTTTTAGCTTGTTTGTTTGCGTTGATTTGCTAGCTTAGTCGATTGTTCATTTTGCATGATTTGTGATCCTTGATTGATCACCTAAAAACCCACCAAAAACATTTAGATTTTCATTTCTTTATTCCTTTCTCTTTTCTAAATCTAGATCTTCACTAAACTTAATCATAAATCGAATTAATCTCACCTTAGTCTTTGTGTTCGACCTCGGAATACTATCCATACTACAAACGTCCCGTACACTGTGGGTTCGCTAGGAGTTAGGAGAAATATAACGAGTATAAATTTAAAACCTATTGCGTATCACACACATCCTGAGCGTAACAAGTTTTTGGCGCCGTTGCCGGGGACTAGGTCTAGATTGAGTCGATTTTGTGATTGTTTATAGTGTAGATCTTTCTTGTTGCTTTTGATCTCTCTTTGGTTTGTGTCTTTGCTTTTCAGGACATCTCTTACTTTTTAGGTGTATGTGAAGATCTCGTGGCAAGGATTTAGCTCCATTCGATCCCGAACCGGAGAAAACCCTTAGATCTAGATCCAAGAGCATTAAAAAGGGGAAAGAGATGGCCGGAAGAGACCTCTAAGCTGAATTGGATGAAGCTTTAGAGAAAATTAGGCTAAGGGATGAGCTCTTGGAGGAAGAAAGGAGACTTGCTAATGAGAGGCAAGAAGCAACTAGGAGGGAGATTGATGAGATTAGGCAAGCCCTTGTACAAGGAGAGCTTAATCGTCAACAACCTCCACCTCCACCACCACCACAACCGCAGCCGGCGGCGAATGTTAGGGTTGTGCCCATTGCTATTGAAGAGCCACAAACATTAGGGAGACGTATGGATCCGGCACAAAGAGCACACCGTCCGGGTGTGAACTTAGGAGATCCCGCAACCCACAACTACGAGCTCCGCCCTCAAGTTCTACAAATGATCCGGCATAATCAATTTGGAGGGATGGAAGGAGAGTCTCCTCATCAACACTTGATGAACTATGAGATTTTGATGGAGACTCTTAGACCGCCAAGATTGGAGAGCAACAACCATAAGCTTAGGGCTTTTTCTTTCTCTCTTAAGGATAAAGCCTTGGCTTGGTATCAATCTATTCCACAAGGGCGAGTTAGTACTTGGGAGGAGATGACAACCGAGTTTTTGACTAAGTTCTTCCCACCTTCCAAGACTACCGAATTAAGAGGGAAGATAAATGCCTTCGTGATGAAGGATAGAGAGAGTTTGTTCAAGTCTTGGGAGAGGTTCAAAGACCTTCTCCTAGATTGTCCACACCATGGTATACCGATTGAGCTATTGGAGATCTACTTCAAGGGACTTGATGAAGATAGCCAATTCAAGCTCCAATCTCTTTCCGGTGGGACTTTCATGGAGAAGCATGTAGATGAAGCTTGGGAGTTTGTAGAGAAACAAGATCTAGTGATTGAGAAATACTCTCATAGGAAGAGTGAAGGGAGAAAGGCGGGAGCATATGAGGTGAGTGAAGTCACCATGAGCAACTTCAAGCTTGATGTCATCAATAATGAATTGAAGTCCTTGAGGGAGTTGTGTGCTACAACTTTGAAGAACCAAGCAACTCCTCAAGTGCAAGTGCAAGCTAATTTGTCTTCCAAAGAGGAAGATATGAACTACATGTGAGTTGGACTCGGAGGCCCGTTTCCCTTCTCGGAAAGGTATAGCAATTGTAATTCTGAGTTCGGACGCCTTTTTTCCGCAAAACCGCAAAACCGGCCGTTTTGCACCTTTTCGAGATTTTTCGCCTATCACAAAACAACAACTCACGGCAAAGGTTAGAGACAAACAAAAACGTTCTCTCTCTCCTCTCTCAAGGGTATTTCTCCTCACACTCACTCAAGTGTTTGATAGTGTTTGGATTCACACAACTCCCCTTTTCCTTTGCTTCGCGGCAAAGCTCTCCCTCACCTTTTCCAAAGCCTTAGGCAATGCTCTCCACACAAAGATTTCTCTTGGTAACAAATTTTCGCAATTCTTCCAAGGTAGTGCACAAGGTAAACAATGTGTTTCCAAGATGCAATATAACTTCAGAAAAGCAAACAACAAGAGGCAACAAAGCACAACAAATACGAGCCTTCCGGCGAGTATTTACTTAGTCCCGACAAGTAGTTAGTCAAAGCAATAATAAGCGTTTTCCCCAAAACGTGTGGGTTGTGTTTTGGAATGGCTAGAACACTCAAGAACAACTTTGATAACAAATTTCAAGAACAACTTCAATAACAAACAAATTTTCAAGAACAACTTTGATAACACTCAAGAACACTCAAGCAACTTTCTTTTCTTTTTTTTTTTTTTTCTGTTCTTTTCTTTTTCTTTTCTCTTTGTTTCGTTCGTTTTTTTTTTTTTTTTTTTTTGACGTTACTAAGATATGCTTTTCGTTTTCTTTTTTTTTTTTTTTTTTTGTATGAAAGGTCAACAAGATCTCTCTCTAAAGGCTCACAAGAAAGAAGATTGTAAACACAAAATTTTGGGGAACTACTCAAAATTGCAAAAACTAAAAACAAGTTTAGGTAAGCAATTCGTACCCCGAAAGCTTGAGGAACTCGCACCGTTGGCTCTGATACCACTTGATGCGCTCTTCGTCCGTTGAACGCAAGGATCCGCCGGTGTTGTTCCTCCGTCGATTTCTTTTGTGTATTTTCGATTTATATGGATATGCCAAGCAAGGAATCGTCCAGCCTCGCACCTTGGATCTCCTTGGCTCGAGTTCTTCTTTCCTCGGAATCTCACTTCGGAAATTAGACCTCCTTTGTCCTCCTAGCCTCGCACCGTAAGGACACCACTCAGCCTCTCACCTTGTGGGTTTCGAAACCTTGGCCTCTCACCTTAGTCTCTAGGGTTGTTTTGCTTTAAAGTGAAAACACAACTTCGATTGAACTCAACTTTTATAATCTGCCTAAAAACGTGGGTAGAAGATGGCCTTATATGGCTGAAAAATTCAGCACCAACTCCCCACAATAATAACTTACAAGTAGTTCAAAAGTTGGATACTAAATGAAGGAAAATCCTAGGGTCTTTCAACCAACAACTTCAAGCAATAAATGGCCTAAAAACCATTAATATGGCCGACCACCTTAGAGCTCCAAGGTTACAAAAACGTGGCTGAAATAAACCCAACTAAAGTGGTTTAAAACCATGAAATAAAGTCAAACATGACCACATAAAACAAAAGGTTACATCTAGGTTTTAAAGTGATCCGGCATCCTCAATCGCCTCAAGTATGTTCACCAAGTGATAGTCATGGACGTCCTTAAAGGTCGAAGCTCTGAAAGGGTGGTAGGTCAAAGTGGTTTGGCCTAGCATGCGTGCTCTAGCTCGAGTGAGAGGTGGTGTTGATCTTGGTGCGGTCACATCAGTTTCGTTGCTTAAGTCCGGCGGGCTCACATCAGTGGAGGCAATCGCCTCTCCTACAAACGATGCCAAAGTTGTGGTGCAGTTCTTCAACCGAGTGATCTTCCCTAGGTTTGGAACACCAAGGGTGATCATAAGTGATGGAGGGAAGCACTTCACTAATAGGAACTTTGAGGCACTTTTGGCTAAGTATGGGGTGACTCATAAGGTGGCAACACCTTACCATCCCCAAACTAGTGGCCAAGTGGAGATCTCCAACCGGGAGATAAAGGGAATCCTTGAGAAGACGGTCTCTAGGACGAGAAAGGATTGGGTTATGAAGCTCGATGATGCCTTGTGGGCATATAGAACCGCCTTCAAGACACCAATTGGCACCACTCCTTACAAGCTAGTCTATGGCAAGTCTTGCCACCTTCCGGTAGAGATGGAGCATAGAGCTTATTGGGCCATTAAGTGGCTAAATTTTGACCTCAAGGAGGCGGGAGAGAAGAGGTTGCTTGATATGAACGCTCTTGAGGAGATCCGGTTGGATGCCTATGAGAATGCCCGGATTTACAAGGAGAGAACCAAACGGTGGCATGACAAGCGCCTCATCCCGAAGGAGTTGAGTGAAGGCGACCTTGTCCTTCTCTTCAACTCAAGGCTGCGGCTCTTCCCCGGAAAGCTAAAATCAAGATGGACCGGGCCATATGTGGTGAAGAAGATCTTTCCCTATGGAGCTATTAAGATAGGAGGGGAGCATTGTGGAGATTTCAAGGTGAATGGGCACCGGTTAAAGAAGTATATCCCGGGAGCTCTGGTAGACATGATTGCCCCACTTCACCTAGAATGAGACGCCCCCGAGTATGGTCAAGCTAATGACCTTAAAGAAGCGCTTGAATGGAGGCAACCCATTGGTAACGTTTTTCCTTTTTTCGTTTTGTTTTTGTTTTTGATTTTTCTATTTTTTGTGTGTGTTTGGTGTGCTTTGTGTGTGTGCTAGAGTCTTGGTAGCATTAGAAGCCTTGCATGGCATGTGAATGATGATGATGAACCCCTCATTGATTATGGGTGGAGCGGACGCGGAACTTGGACGGCTAGCGGTGCCTAGCGCGGGTCCCGACGCCTTGATGAACACTTAGAGCTCTCTACCATTGTTGATAGAATCATCCAACATCAATTCCACTTGAGAACTCCCAAATACCATTAGCAAACCATTTTTACATTGTGAGAACCTTCTTTCACTCTTCTTTACTTCATTACCACATTGGGGACAATGTGTTTCTAAGTATGGGGTGGGGTTTGCATGATCTTTTGCATGATTAGCGTCTAGGGTAGTTTAATATTATCACATGTCTTGCATTGTATATACTCATTTCGAAAAATCCAAAAAAATCAGAAAATTTTAAAAATTTTGTGCTTTCTAGGCTTGGATATGACCCTAATGATGAATCTTGTCTTGTGGATTGGCTATGGATGGCCTTATGTGTTAAATTGATGAATGCATATATGGACTTGAAGTACTTATCTTGAATCCCATGAATGGATTGTGATCATGATGTTTGCCTAGAATGGATTGAGTATTGAAAGTCGAAATTACATTCTAGTTCTTGCACACCATCTAGGAATGAATGAGGCAATTCATCTCTCTCTTCTTCTCATCTTGATCATGATATTTGAGCACCTCAATTGATATAAATTTGACCCCTTTTGACCCATCCGGGAATAGGAGCATGTTAGTGTGTTGATGTGTGGGAAAACAAGTCTGGGGTAAAGATGTTGATGAAAGAATGCCAAGAATAAAATGCTGAATTTGTTGTGAAAGTGTAGACAAAAATATAGGTTTGGGGACGTTGGTTTAAATGACAAGTAACTCGGCACACTTCACATAATCGGGTGTTGGTGCCTTGCCAAAGTCAAATAAACCAATAGTCCTAACGAGCTTTGGTATGTGTGTCCGGTGTGGATGCACCTCGAAAAATAGAAAAAGCCCGAGGATGGCTAATCACCAAGGTTTCGGCTTTTGTACACCAATGTCATTGTCTCAAAAATAAGTGAAGGAAAAAGAAAAGATGGAGAAAATATACACTTGAGGGAAGTTGATCGAGGACAAGAATGTGGAGTTATTTCCATTCCCGGATTAGCATCACATAGCCTAGAAAAATCCCCACCTAATCACAACGTTTCTTGGCCTTTTATTTCATAAGACCTTATGACCTATTTGCATGTTTGTAAGACTTAGTAATTTAGATTGGATATGCTCTTGATCATCTTGACTTCTTCATTTTTACATTTCATGCATACTTTCGAGTTAAGTACAATTGTCCTTCCGTGCCTTCATTTATTTGATGCATAATTGCTTGTCCATTGCCATGAAACATGACTATGAAGATGATCCAATAGTAGAAGCACAAACCCAAAAAGATTTTGCCATTTTTCTGCATACATAAATCATGTCATCTCTTAGTCTATAGTTGGGAATTTGCTAGGGGACGAGCAAACCTTAAGTATGGGGTATTTTTGATAACACAATTTATGACTTAAGTTTAGGTAGTCATTTAGATAGATTTCTCACTCATTCATGCATGGTTCAGCACTAGTTCACGACGTTTGCACTCAATTCACGTATTTTGTCGAGATAGACGTCTACACGGACTCTTGCATTGCTTTGTAGGTACTTTGGGACAATTAGGAGCTTAAACGATACGTTTGAGGATCGTTCATCAAGATGACACACCCTCGGACTCATTGGAATGCAAGCTAAGGGCTAAGGAAGACTCGTGGAACCTTGCCAACACAAGCCATGCACCAAATCAAAGCTTAATGAACCAAGGCAACGCTGAAGCACCAAACCACGGTTCACTGGCACTTCCACGGCCGTGGAACCAACTGTGGTTTTTTCCAGACGGTTGTGACAGCTGTGCCACGATCTCTTGGCCCTCTCTAGCATGGTGGTAGTATAAAAGTGGTCCTGCATTGCTGAGAGAAAGCATCTTGGAGCAGCTCTCCATTATCCTCTATCATCCAATCAAAAATACTCTTTCAACAAGAAGATTCTCTAAGGAGAAAAGCTACCATTGGAGGAGGAAGAAGAGCTCCATTGGAGAGGAAGGAGAAGAGCACACCATTGATAAACTTTGATAGCTTTTGTAGTGAAGAATTTCGGAATCGATTTCTAAAGTTGTATGAACCATTTAAACCTTCTTTTAGAAGGGTTGTGTGTCATTCTAATCTTACCTTCAGCTTTGTTTTGTTTACTTCACTTGTTCATCTCTTTCTCTTCATTATCTTGCAAATGGAAGCCATAATTTTATGCTTGATGATTTCGATTCTTATGATGCATGTTGTAGGCTAAATAGATGCAATTCTAGGGTAAGGAAAGGATGGTTATGGCTAAGATTATGATAGGATGAACTTAGATTTACCTTTGAATGACTTGTGTACTTGAACGAGCCTCTGTTGGAGTCCACGGTCAGTTCTTGCCATTCCACGGCTGTGGAAGGTATAGAACAGCCCGTGATTCTCCCTGGTTCGATGGATCTAGCTTTAGATTGTTAGAATGTTGAAATCCTAGTGTTTGTTGAGTTTAATCTATCCTAGGGTGACCTAGTGTTAGCAACTAAGTGTTAGAAGAGACCTACCCGGTGATTCTTACTCTTAGATTTCAAAGATGATAAACCCTAGGTAGTGGTGAGCCTCATAAGCCGCCATTGGGCTAAGTGTGCTAGGATAGTTGTTTAGGACTAACCCTTTTGAGACTTAACCGGTGAGAATAGGTTAGATCCCTAGGTGACAATCCGGTTTGTGTAGAATTCCATCCCTTAGGTTCTTAGAGACTTACCCAGTGATGAGACCTTAGGGACGGACTAGTGGACCATGAGACCTACCCGGTGATTGATCCCAATCTAGAAACACTCACTCCCAACATATCATAGTTAATCAAAGGATGATTAGATAGCTTGAGTCCTATGCCATAACCGGAACTTCCAACCCCTAGAATCCGCTTTTCTCTTTTGATCTATATCTCGTTTTAGCTTGTTTGTTTGCGTTGATTTGCTAGCTTAGTCGATTGTTCATTTTGCATGATTTGTGATCCTTGATTGATCACCTAAAAATCCACCAAAAACATTTAGATTTTCATTTCTTTATTCCTTTCTCTTTTCTAAATCTAGATCTTCACTAAACTTAATCATAAATCGAATTAATCTCACCTTAGTGTTTGTGTTCGACCTCGGAATACTATCCATACTACAAACGTCCCGTACACTGTGGGTTCGCTAGGAGTTAGGAGAAATATAACGAGTATAAATTTAAAACCTATTGCGTATCACACACATCCTGAGCGTAACAAGTTTTTGGCGCCGTTGCCGGGGACTAGGTCTAGATTGAGTCGATTTTGTGATTGTTTATAGTGTAGATCTTTCTTGTTGCTTTTGATCTCTCTTTGGTTTGTGTCTTTGCTTTTCAGGACATCTCTTACTTTTTAGGTGTATGTGAAGATCTCGTGGCAAGGATTTAGCTCCATTCGATCCCGAACCGGAGAAAACCCTTAGATCTAGATCCAAGAGCATTAAAAAGGGGAAAGAGATGGCCGGAAGAGACCTCTAAGCTGAATTGGATGAAGCTTTAGAGAAAATTAGGCTAAGGGATGAGCTCTTGGAGGAAGAAAGGAGACTTGCTAATGAGAGGCAAGAAGCAACTAGGAGGGAGATTGATGAGATTAGGCAAGCCCTTGTACAAGGAGAGCTTAATCGTCAACAACCTCCACCACCACCACAACCGCAGCCGGCGGCGAATGTTAGGGTTGTGCCCATTGCTATTGAAGAGCCACAAACATTAGGGAGACGTATGGATCCGGCACAAAGAGCACACCGTCCGGGTGTGAACTTAGGAGATCCCGCAACCCACAACTACGAGCTCCGCCCTCAAGTTCTACAAATGATCCGGCATAATCAATTTGGAGGGATGGAAGGAGAGTCTCCTCATCAACACTTGATGAACTATGAGATTTTGATGGAGACTCTTAGACCGCCAAGATTGGAGAGCAACAACCATAAGCTTAGGGCTTTTTCTTTCTCTCTTAAGGATAAAGCCTTGGCTTGGTATCAATCTATTCCACAAGGGCGAGTTAGTACTTGGGAGGAGATGACAACCGAGTTTTTGACTAAGTTCTTCCCACCTTCCAAGACTACCGAATTAAGAGGGAAGATAAATGCCTTCGTGATGAAGGATAGAGAGAGTTTGTTCAAGTCTTGGGAGAGGTTCAAAGACCTTCTCCTAGATTGTCCACACCATGGTATACCGATTGAGCTATTGGAGATCTACTTCAAGGGACTTGATGAAGATAGCCAATTCAAGCTCCAATCTCTTTCCGGTGGGACTTTCATGGAGAAGCATGTAGATGAAGCTTGGGAGTTTGTAGCGAAACAAGCTCTAGTGATTGAGAAATACTCTCATAGGAAGAGTGAAGGGAGAAAGGCGGGAGCATATGTGGTGAGTGAAGTCACCATGAGCAACTTCAAGCTTGATGTCATCAATAATGAATTGAAGTCCTTGAGGGAGTTGTGTGCTACAACTTTGAAGAACCAAGCAACTCCTCAAGTGCAAGTGCAAGCTAATTTGTCTTCCAAAGAGGAAGATGTGAACTACATGTGAGTTGGACTCGGAGGCCCGTTTCCCTTCTCGGAAAGGTATAGCAATTGTAATTCTGAGTTCGGATGCCTTTTTTCCGCAAAACCGCAAAACCGGCCGTTTTGCACCTTTTCGAGATTTTTCGCCTATCACAAAACAACAACTCACGGCAAAGGTTAGAGACAAACAAAAACGTTCTCTCTCTCCTCTCTCAAGGGTATTTCTCCTCACACTCACTCAAGTGTTTGATAGTGTTTGGATTCACACAACTCCCCTTTTCCTTTGCTTCGCGGCAAAGCTCTCCCTCACCTTTTCCAAAGCCTTAAGCAATGCTCTCCACACAAAGATTTCTCTTGGTAACAAATTTTCGCAATTCTTCCAAGGTAGTGCACAAGGTAAACAATGTATTTCCAAGATGCAATATAACTTCAGAAAAGCAAACAACAAGAGGCAACAAAGCACAACAAATACGAGCCTTCCGGCGAGTATTTACTTAGTCCCGACAAGTAGTTAGTCAAAGCAATAATAAGCGTTTTCCCCAAAACGTGTGGGTTGTGTTTTGGAATGGCTAGAACACTCAAGAACAACTTTGATAACAAATTTCAAGAACAACTTCAATAACAAACAAATTTTCAAGAACAACTTTGATAACACTCAAGAACACTCAAGCAACTTTCTTTTCTTTTTTTTTTTTTTTTGTTCTTTTCTTTTTCTTTTCTCTTTGTTTCGTTCGTTTTTTTTTTTTTTTTTTTTTGACGTTACTAAGATATGCTTTTCGTTTTCTTTTTTTTTTTTTTTTTTTTTTGTATGAAAGGTCAACAAGATCTCTCTCTAAAGGCTCACAAGAAAGAAGATTGTAAACACAAAATTTTGGGGAACTACTCAAAATTGCAAAAACTAAAAACAAGTTTAGGTAAGCAATTCGTACCCCGAAAGCTTGAGGAACTCGCACCGTTGGCTCTGATACCACTTGATGCGCTCTTCGTCCGTTGAACGCAAGGATCCGCCGGTGTTGTTCCTCCGTCGATTTCTTTTGTGTATTTTCGATTTATATGGATATGCCAAGCAAGGAATCGTCCAGCCTCGCACCTTGGATCTCCTTGGCTCGAGTTCTTCTTTCCTCGGAATCTCACTTCGGAAATTAGACCTCCTTTGTCCTCCTAGCCTCGCACCGTAAGGACACCACTCAGCCTCTCACCTTGTGGGTTTCGAAACCTTGGCCTCTCACCTTAGTCTCTAGGGTTGTTTTGCTTTAAAGTGAAAACACAACTTCGATTGAACTCAACTTTTATAATCTGCCTAAAAACGTGGGTAGAAGATGGCCTTATATGGCTGAAAAATTCAGCACCAACTCCCCACAATAATAACTTACAAGTAGTTCAAAAGTTGGATACTAAATGAAGGAAAATCCTAGGGTCTTTCAACCAACAACTTCAAGCAATAAATGGCCTAAAAACCATTAATATGGCCGACCACCTTAGAGCTCCAAGGTTACAAAAACGTGGCTGAAATAAACCCAACTAAAGTGGTTTAAAACCATGAAATAAAGTCAAACATGACCACATAAAACAAAAGGTTACATCTAGGTTTTAAAGTGATCCGGCATCCTCAATCGCCTCAAGTATGTTCACCAAGTGATAGTCATGGACGTCCTTAAAGGTCGGAGCTCTGAAAGGGTGGTAGGTCAAAGTGGTTTGGCCTAGCATGCGTGCTCTAGCTCGAGTGAGAGGTGGTGTTGATCTTGGTGCGGTCACATCAGTTTCGTTGCTTAAGTCCGGCGGGCTCACATCAGTGGAGGCAATCGCCTCTCCTACAAACGATGCCAAAGTTGTGGTGCAGTTCTTCAACCGAGTGATCTTCCCTAGGTTTGGAACACCAAGGGTGATCATAAGTGATGGAGGGAAGCACTTCACTAATAGGAACTTTGAGGCACTTTTGGCTAAGTATGGGGTGACTCATAAGGTGGCAACACCTTACCATCCCCAAACTAGTGGCCAAGTGGAGATCTCCAACCGGGAGATAAAGGGAATCCTTGAGAAGACGGTCTCTAGGACGAGAAAGGATTGGGCTATGAAGCTCGATGATGCCTTGTGGGCATATAGAACCGCCTTCAAGACACCAATTGGCACCACTCCTTACAAGCTAGTCTATGGCAAGTCTTGCCACCTTCCGGTAGAGATGGAGCATAGAGCTTATTGGGCCATTAAGTGGCTAAATTTTGACCTCAAGGAGGCGGGAGAGAAGAGGTTGCTTGATATGAACGCTCTTGAGGAGATCCGGTTGGATGCCTATGAGAATGCCCGGATTTACAAGGAGAGAACCAAACGGTGGCATGACAAGCGCCTCATCCCGAAGGAGTTGAGTGAAGGCGACCTTGTCCTTCTCTTCAACTCAAGGCTGCGGCTCTTCCCCGGAAAGCTAAAATCAAGATGGACCGGGCCATATGTGGTGAAGAAGATCTTTCCCTATGGAGCTATTAAGATAGGAGGGGAGCATTGTGGAGATTTCAAGGTGAATGGGCACCGGTTAAAGAAGTATATCCCGGGAGCTCTGGTAGACATGATTGCCCACTTCACCTAGAATGAGACGCCCCCGAGTATGGTCAAGCTAATGACCTTAAAGAAGCGCTTGAATGGAGGCAACCCATTGGTAACGTTTTTCCTTTTTTCGTTTTGTTTTTGTTTTTGATTTTTCTGTTTTTTGTGTGTGTTTGGTGTGCTTTGTGTGTGTGCTAGAGTCTTGGTAGCATTAGAAGCCTTGCATGGCATGTGAATGATGATGATGAACCCCTCATTGATTATGGGTGGAGCAGACGCGGAACTTGGACGGCTAGCGGTGCCTAGCGCGGGTCCCGACGCCTTGATGAACACTTAGAGCTCTCTACCATTGTTGATAGAATCATCCAACATCAATTCCACTTGAGAACTCCCAAATACCATTAGCAAACCATTTTTACATTGTGAGAACCTTCTTTCACTCTTCTTTACTTCATTACCACATTGGGGACAATGTGTTTCTAAGTATGGGGTGGGGTTTGCATGATCTTTTGCATGATTAGCGTCTAGGGTAGTTTAATATTATCACATGTCTTGCATTGTATATACTCATTTCGAAAAATCCAAAAAAATCAGAAAATTTTAAAAATTTTGTGCTTTCTAGGCTTGGATATGACCCTAATGATGAATCTTGTCTTGTGGATTGGCTATGGATGGCCTTATGTGTTAAATTGATGAATGCATATATGGACTTGAAGTACTTATCTTGAATCCCATGAATGGATTGTGATCATGATGTTTGCCTAGAATGGATTGAGTATTGAAAGTCGAAATTACATGCTAGTTCTTGCACACCATCTAGGAATGAATGAGGCAATTCATCTCTCTCTTCTTCTCATCTTGATCATGATATTTGAGCACCTCAATTGATATAAATTTGACCCCTTTTGACCCATCCGGGAATAGGAGCATGTTAGTGTGTTGATGTGTGGGAAAACAAGTCTGGGGTAAAGATGTTGATGAAAGAATGCCACGAATAAAATGCTGAATTTGTTGTGAAAGTGTAGACAAAAATATAGGTTTGGGGACGTTGGTTTAAATGACAAGTAACTCGGCACACTTCACATAATCGGGTGTTGGTGCCTTGCCAAAGTCAAATAAACCAATAGTCCTAACGAGCTTTGGTATGTGTGTCCGGTGTGGATGCACCTCGAAAAATAGAAAAAGCCCGAGGATGGCTAATCACCAAGGTTTCGGCTTTTGTACACCAATGTCATTGTCTCAAAAATAAGTGAAGGAAAAAGAAAAGATGGAGAAAATATACACTTGAGGGAAGTTGATCGAGGACAAGAATGTGGAGTTATTTCCATTCCCGGATTAGCATCACATAGCCTAGAAAAATCCCCACCTAATCACAACGTTTCTTGGCCTTTTATTTCATAAGACCTTATGACCTATTTGCATGTTTGTAAGACTTAGTAATTTAGATTGGATATGCTCTTGATCATCTTGACTTCTTCATTTTTACATTTCATGCATACTTTCGAGTTAAGTACAATTGTCCTTCCGTGCCTTCATTTATTTGATGCATAATTGCTTGTCCATTGCCATGAAACATGACTATGAAGATGATCCAATAGTAGAAGCACAAACCCAAAAAGATTTTGCCATTTTTCTGCATACATAAATCATGTCATCTCTTAGTCTATAGTTGGGAATTTGCTAGGGGACGAGCAAACCTTAAGTATGGGGTATTTTTGATAACACAATTTATGACTTAAGTTTAGGTAGTCATTTAGATAGATTTCTCACTCATTCATGCATGGTTCAGCACTAGTTCACGACGTTTGCACTCAATTCACGTATTTTGTCGAGATAGACGTCTACACGGACTCTTGCATTGCTTTGTAGGTATTTTGGGACAATTAGGAGCTTAAACGATACGTTTGAGGATCGTTCATCAAGATGACACACCCTCGGACTCATTGGAATGCAAGCTAAGGGCTAAGGAAGACTCGTGGAACCTTGCCAACACAAGCCATGCACCAAATCAAAGCTTAATGAACCAAGGCAACGCTGAAGCACCAAACCACGGTTCACTGGCACTTCCACGGCCGTGGAACCAACTGTGGTTTTTTCCAGACGGTTGTGACAGCTGTGCCACGATCTCTTGGCCCTCTCTAGCATGGTGGTAGTATAAAAGTGGTCCTGCATTGCTGAGAGAAAGCATCTTGGAGCAGCTCTCCATTATCCTCTATCATCCAATCAAAAATACTCTTTCAACAAGAAGATTCTCTAAGGAGAAAAGCTACCATTGGAGGAGGAAGAAGAGCTCCATTGGAGAGGAAGGAGAAGAGCACACCATTGATAAACTTTGATAGCTTTTGTAGTGAAGAATTTCGGAATCGATTTCTAAAGTTGTATGAACCATTTAAACCTTCTTTTAGAAGGGTTGTGTGTCATTCTAATCTTACCTTCAGCTTTGTTTTGTTTACTTCACTTGTTCATCTCTTTCTCTTCATTATCTTGCAAATGGAAGCCATAATTTTATGCTTGATGATTTCGATTCTTATGATGCATGTTGTAGGCTAAATAGATGCAATTCTAGGGTAAGGAAAGGATGGTTATGGCTAAGACTATGATAGGATGAACTTAGATTTACCTTTGAATGACTTGTGTACTTGAACGAGCCTCTGTTGGAGTCCACGGTCAGTTCTTGCCATTCCACGGCTGTGGAAGGTATAGAACAGCCCGTGATTCTCCCTGGTTCGATGGATCTAGCTTTAGATTGTTAGAATGTTGAAATCCTAGTGTTTGTTGAGTTTAATCTATCCTAGGGTGACCTAGTGTTAGCAACTAAGTGTTAGAAGAGACCTACCCGGTGATTCTTACTCTTAGATTTCAAAGATGATAAACCCTAGGTAGTGGTGAGCCTCATAAGCCGCCATTGGGCTAAGTGTGCTAGGATAGTTGTTTAGGACTAACCCTTTTGAGACTTAACCGGTGAGAATAGGTTAGATCCCTAGGTGACAATCCGGTTTGTGTAGAATTCCATCCCTTAGGTTCTTAGAGACTTACCCAGTGATGAGACCTTAGGGACGGACTAGTGGACCATGAGACCTACCCGGTGATTGATCCCAATCTAGAAACACTCACTCCCAACATATCATAGTTAATCAAAGGATGATTAGATAGCTTGAGTCCTATGCCATAACCGGAACTTCCAACCCCTAGAATCCGCTTTTCTCTTTTGATCTATATCTCGTTTTAGCTTGTTTGTTTGCGTTGATTTGCTAGCTTAGTCGATTGTTCATTTTGCATGATTTGTGATCCTTGATTGATCACCTAAAAATCCACCAAAAACATTTAGATTTTCATTTCTTTATTCCTTTCTCTTTTCTAAATCTAGATCTTCACTAAACTTAATCATAAATCGAATTAATCTCACCTTAGTCTTTGTGTTCGACCTCGGAATACTATCCATACTACAAACGTCCCGTACACTGTGGGTTCGCTAGGAGTTAGGAGAAATATAACGAGTATAAATTTAAAACCTATTGCGTATCACACACATCCTGAGCGTAACAAGTTTTTGGCGCCGTTGCCGGGGACTAGGTCTAGATTGAGTCGATTTTGTGATTGTTTATAGTGTAGATCTTTCTTGTTGCTTTTGATCTCTCTTTGGTTTGTGTCTTTGCTTTTCAGGACATCTCTTACTTTTTAGGTGTATGTGAAGATCTCGTGGCAAGGATTTAGCTCCATTCGATCCCGAACCGGAGAAAACCCTTAGATCTAGATCCAAGAGCATTAAAAAGGGGAAAGAGATGGCCGGAAGAGACCTCTAAGCTGAATTGGATGAAGCTTTAGAGAAAATTAGGCTAAGGGATGAGCTCTTGGAGGAAGAAAGGAGACTTGCTAATGAGAGGCAAGAAGCAACTAGGAGGGAGATTGATGAGATTAGGCAAGCCCTTGTACAAGGAGAGCTTAATCGTCAACAACCTCCACCACCACCACAACCGCAGCCGGCGGCGAATGTTAGGGTTGTGCCCATTGCTATTGAAGAGCCACAAACATTAGGGAGACGTATGGATCCGGCACAAAGAGCACACCGTCCGGGTGTGAACTTAGGAGATCCCGCAACCCACAACTACGAGCTCCGCCCTCAAGTTCTACAAATGATCCGGCATAATCAATTTGGAGGGATGGAAGGAGAGTCTCCTCATCAACACTTGATGAACTATGAGATTTTGATGGAGACTCTTAGACCGCCAAGATTGGAGAGCAACAACCATAAGCTTAGGGCTTTTTCTTTCTCTCTTAAGGATAAAGCCTTGGCTTGGTATCAATCTATTCCACAAGGGCGAGTTAGTACTTGGGAGGAGATGACAACCGAGTTTTTGACTAAGTTCTTCCCACCTTCCAAGACTACCGAATTAAGAGGGAAGATAAATGCCTTCGTGATGAAGGATAGAGAGAGTTTGTTCAAGTCTTGGGAGAGGTTCAAAGACCTTCTCCTAGATTGTCCACACCATGGTATACCGATTGAGCTATTGGAGATCTACTTCAAGGGACTTGATGAAGATAGCCAATTCAAGCTCCAATCTCTTTCCGGTGGGACTTTCATGGAGAAGCATGTAGATGAAGCTTGGGAGTTTGTAGCGAAACAAGCTCTAGTGATTGAGAAATACTCTCATAGGAAGAGTGAAGGGAGAAAGGCGGGAGCATATGTGGTGAGTGAAGTCACCATGAGCAACTTCAAGCTTGATGTCATCAATAATGAATTGAAGTCCTTGAGGGAGTTGTGTGCTACAACTTTGAAGAACCAAGCAACTCCTCAAGTGCAAGTGCAAGCTAATTTGTCTTCCAAAGAGGAAGATGTGAACTACATGTGAGTTGGACTCGGAGGCCCGTTTCCCTTCTCGGAAAGGTATAGCAATTGTAATTCTGAGTTCGGATGCCTTTTTTCCGCAAAACCACAAAACCGGCCGTTTTGCACCTTTTCGAGATTTTTCGCCTATCACAAAACAACAACTCACGGCAAAGGTTAGAGACAAACAAAAACGTTCTCTCTCTCCTCTCTCAAGGGTATTTCTCCTCACACTCACTCAAGTGTTTGATAGTGTTTGGATTCACACAACTCCCCTTTTCCTTTGCTTCGCGGCAAAGCTCTCCCTCACCTTTTCCAAAGCCTTAGGCAATGCTCTCCACACAAAGATTTCTCTTGGTAACAAATTTTCGCAATTCTTCCAAGGTAGTGCACAAGGTAAACAATGTATTTCCAAGATGCAATATAACTTCAGAAAAGCAAACAACAAGAGGCAACAAAGCACAACAAATACGAGCCTTCCGGCGAGTATTTACTTAGTCCCGACAAGTAGTTAGTCAAAGCAATAATAAGCGTTTTCCCCAAAACGTGTGGGTTGTGTTTTGGAATGGCTAGAACACTCAAGAACAACTTTGATAACAAATTTCAAGAACAACTTCAATAACAAACAAATTTTCAAGAACAACTTTGATAACACTCAAGAACACTCAAGCAACTTTCTTTTCTTTTTTTTTTTTTTTTTGTTCTTTTCTTTTTCTTTTCTCTTTGTTTCGTTCGTTTTTTTTTTTTTTTTTTTTTTGACGTTACTAAGATATGCTTTTCGTTTTCTTTTTTTTTTTTTTTTTTTTTTTGTATGAAAGGTCAACAAGATCTCTCTCTAAAGGCTCACAAGAAAGAAGATTGTAAACACAAAATTTTGGGGAACTACTCAAAATTGCAAAAACTAAAAACAAGTTTAGGTAAGCAATTCGTACCCCGAAAGCTTGAGGAACTCGCACCGTTGGCTCTGATACCACTTGATGCGCTCTTCGTCCGTTGAACGCAAGGATCCGCCGGTGTTGTTCCTCCGTCGATTTCTTTTGTGTATTTTCGATTTATATGGATATGCCAAGCAAGGAATCGTCCAGCCTCGCACCTTGGATCTCCTTGGCTCGAGTTCTTCTTTCCTCGGAATCTCACTTCGGAAATTAGACCTCCTTTGTCCTCCTAGCCTCGCACCGTAAGGACACCACTCAGCCTCTCACCTTGTGGGTTTCGAAACCTTGGCCTCTCACCTTAGTCTCTAGGGTTGTTTTGCTTTAAAGTGAAAACACAACTTCGATTGAACTCAACTTTTATAATCTGCCTAAAAACGTGGGTAGAAGATGGCCTTATATGGCTGAAAAATTCAGCACCAACTCCCCACAATAATAACTTACAAGTAGTTCAAAAGTTGGATACTAAATGAAGGAAAATCCTAGGGTCTTTCAACCAACAACTTCAAGCAATAAATGGCCTAAAAACCATTAATATGGCCGACCACCTTAGAGCTCCAAGGTTACAAAAACGTGGCTGAAATAAACCCAACTAAAGTGGTTTAAAACCATGAAATAAAGTCAAACATGACCACATAAAACAAAAGGTTACATCTAGGTTTTAAAGTGATCCGGCATCCTCAATCGCCTCAAGTATGTTCACCAAGTGATAGTCATGGACGTCCTTAAAGGTCGGAGCTCTGAAAGGGTGGTAGGTCAAAGTGGTTTGGCCTAGCATGCGTGCTCTAGCTCGAGTGAGAGGTGGTGTTGATCTTGGTGCGGTCACATCAGTTTCGTTGCTT
The DNA here is from genome assembly GCA_033239125.1 of Fagopyrum homotropicum. Classification (NCBI taxonomy): domain Eukaryota; kingdom Viridiplantae; phylum Streptophyta; class Magnoliopsida; order Caryophyllales; family Polygonaceae; genus Fagopyrum; species Fagopyrum homotropicum. The sequence continues at coordinate 146,200,365 of BSWB01000002.1, forward strand.
AAGTCCGGCGGGCTCACATCAGTGGAGGCAATCGCCTCTCCTACAAACGATGCCAAAGTTGTGGTGCAGTTCTTCAACCGAGTGATCTTCCCTAGGTTTGGAACACCAAGGGTGATCATAAGTGATGGAGGGAAGCACTTCACTAATAGGAACTTTGAGGCACTTTTGGCTAAGTATGGGGTGACTCATAAGGTGGCAACACCTTACCATCCCCAAACTAGTGGCCAAGTGGAGATCTCCAACCGGGAGATAAAGGGAATCCTTGAGAAGACGGTCTCTAGGACGAGAAAGGATTGGGCTATGAAGCTCGATGATGCCTTGTGGGCATATAGAACCGCCTTCAAGACACCAATTGGCACCACTCCTTACAAGCTAGTCTATGGCAAGTCTTGCCACCTTCCGGTAGAGATGGAGCATAGAGCTTATTGGGCCATTAAGTGGCTAAATTTTGACCTCAAGGAGGCGGGAGAGAAGAGGTTGCTTGATATGAACGCTCTTGAGGAGATCCGGTTGGATGCCTATGAGAATGCCCGGATTTACAAGGAGAGAACCAAACGGTGGCATGACAAGCGCCTCATCCCGAAGGAGTTGAGTGAAGGCGACCTTGTCCTTCTCTTCAACTCAAGGCTGCGGCTCTTCCCCGGAAAGCTAAAATCAAGATGGACCGGGCCATATGTGGTGAAGAAGATCTTTCCCTATGGAGCTATTAAGATAGGAGGGGAGCATTGTGGAGATTTCAAGGTGAATGGGCACCGGTTAAAGAAGTATATCACGGGAGCTCTGGTAGACATGATTGCCCCACTTCACCTAGAATGAGACGCCCCCGAGTATGGTCAAGCTAATGACCTTAAAGAAGCGCTTGAATGGAGGCAACCCATTGGTAACGTTTTTCCTTTTTTCGTTTTGTTTTTGTTTTTGATTTTTCTGTTTTTTGTGTGTGTTTGGTGTGCTTTGTGTGTGTGCTAGAGTCTTGGTAGCATTAGAAGCCTTGCATGGCATGTGAATGATGATGATGAACCCCTCATTGATTATGGGTGGAGCAGACGCGGAACTTGGACGGCTAGCGGTGCCTAGCGCGGGTCCCGACGCCTTGATGAACACTTAGAGCTCTCTACCATTGTTGATAGAATCATCCAACATCAATTCCACTTGAGAACTCCCAAATACCATTAGCAAACCATTTTTACATTGTGAGAACCTTCTTTCACTCTTCTTTACTTCATTACCACATTGGGGACAATGTGTTTCTAAGTATGGGGTGGGGTTTGCATGATCTTTTGCATGATTAGCGTCTAGGGTAGTTTAATATTATCACATGTCTTGCATTGTATATACTCATTTCGAAAAATCCAAAAAAATCAGAAAATTTTAAAAATTTTGTGCTTTCTAGGCTTGGATATGACCCTAATGATGAATCTTGTCTTGTGGATTGGCTATGGATGGCCTTATGTGTTAAATTGATGAATGCATATATGGACTTGAAGTACTTATCTTGAATCCCATGAATGGATTGTGATCATGATGTTTGCCTAGAATGGATTGAGTATTGAAAGTCGAAATTACATGCTAGTTCTTGCACACCATCTAGGAATGAATGAGGCAATTCATCTCTCTCTTCTTCTCATCTTGATCATGATATTTGAGCACCTCAATTGATATAAATTTGACCCCTTTTGACCCATCCGGGAATAGGAGCATGTTAGTGTGTTGATGTGTGGGAAAACAAGTCTGGGGTAAAGATGTTGATGAAAGAATGCCACGAATAAAATGCTGAATTTGTTGTGAAAGTGTAGACAAAAATATAGGTTTGGGGACGTTGGTTTAAATGACAAGTAACTCGGCACACTTCACATAATCGGGTGTTGGTGCCTTGCCAAAGTCAAATAAACCAATAGTCCTAACGAGCTTTGGTATGTGTGTCCGGTGTGGATGCACCTCGAAAAATAGAAAAAGCCCGAGGATGGCTAATCACCAAGGTTTCGGCTTTTGTACACCAATGTCATTGTCTCAAAAATAAGTGAAGGAAAAAGAAAAGATGGAGAAAATATACACTTGAGGGAAGTTGATCGAGGACAAGAATGTGGAGTTATTTCCATTCCCGGATTAGCATCACATAGCCTAGAAAAATCCCCACCTAATCACAACGTTTCTTGGCCTTTTATTTCATAAGACCTTATGACCTATTTGCATGTTTGTAAGACTTAGTAATTTAGATTGGATATGCTCTTGATCATCTTGACTTCTTCATTTTTACATTTCATGCATACTTTCGAGTTAAGTACAATTGTCCTTCCGTGCCTTCATTTATTTGATGCATAATTGCTTGTCCATTGCCATGAAACATGACTATGAAGATGATCCAATAGTAGAAGCACAAACCCAAAAAGATTTTGCCATTTTTCTGCATACATAAATCATGTCATCTCTTAGTCTATAGTTGGGAATTTGCTAGGGGACGAGCAAACCTTAAGTATGGGGTATTTTTGATAACACAATTTATGACTTAAGTTTAGGTAGTCATTTAGATAGATTTCTCACTCATTCATGCATGGTTCAGCACTAGTTCACGACGTTTGCACTCAATTCACGTATTTTGTCGAGATAGACGTCTACACGGACTCTTGCATTGCTTTGTAGGTATTTTGGGACAATTAGGAGCTTAAACGATACGTTTGAGGATCGTTCATCAAGATGACACACCCTCGGACTCATTGGAATGCAAGCTAAGGGCTAAGGAAGACTCGTGGAACCTTGCCAACACAAGCCATGCACCAAATCAAAGCTTAATGAACCAAGGCAACGCTGAAGCACCAAACCACGGTTCACTGGCACTTCCACGGCCGTGGAACCAACTGTGGTTTTTTCCAGACGGTTGTGACAGCTGTGCCACGATCTCTTGGCCCTCTCTAGCATGGTGGTAGTATAAAAGTGGTCCTGCATTGCTGAGAGAAAGCATCTTGGAGCAGCTCTCCATTATCCTCTATCATCCAATCAAAAATACTCTTTCAACAAGAAGATTCTCTAAGGAGAAAAGCTACCATTGGAGGAGGAAGAAGAGCTCCATTGGAGAGGAAGGAGAAGAGCACACCATTGATAAACTTTGATAGCTTTTGTAGTGAAGAATTTCGGAATCGATTTCTAAAGTTGTATGAACCATTTAAACCTTCTTTTAGAAGGGTTGTGTGTCATTCTAATCTTACCTTCAGCTTTGTTTTGTTTACTTCACTTGTTCATCTCTTTCTCTTCATTATCTTGCAAATGGAAGCCATAATTTTATGCTTGATGATTTCGATTCTTATGATGCATGTTGTAGGCTAAATAGATGCAATTCTAGGGTAAGGAAAGGATGGTTATGGCTAAGACTATGATAGGATGAACTTAGATTTACCTTTGAATGACTTGTGTACTTGAACGAGCCTCTGTTGGAGTCCACGGTCAGTTCTTGCCATTCCACGGCTGTGGAAGGTATAGAACAGCCCGTGATTCTCCCTGGTTCGATGGATCTAGCTTTAGATTGTTAGAATGTTGAAATCCTAGTGTTTGTTGAGTTTAATCTATCCTAGGGTGACCTAGTGTTAGCAACTAAGTGTTAGAAGAGACCTACCCGGTGATTCTTACTCTTAGATTTCAAAGATGATAAACCCTAGGTAGTGGTGAGCCTCATAAGCCGCCATTGGGCTAAGTGTGCTAGGATAGTTGTTTAGGACTAACCCTTTTGAGACTTAACCGGTGAGAATAGGTTAGATCCCTAGGTGACAATCCGGTTTGTGTAGAATTCCATCCCTTAGGTTCTTAGAGACTTACCCAGTGATGAGACCTTAGGGACGGACTAGTGGACCATGAGACCTACCCGGTGATTGATCCCAATCTAGAAACACTCACTCCCAACATATCATAGTTAATCAAAGGATGATTAGATAGCTTGAGTCCTATGCCATAACCGGAACTTCCAACCCCTAGAATCCGCTTTTCTCTTTTGATCTATATCTCGTTTTAGCTTGTTTGTTTGCGTTGATTTGCTAGCTTAGTCGATTGTTCATTTTGCATGATTTGTGATCCTTGATTGATCACCTAAAAATCCACCAAAAACATTTAGATTTTCATTTCTTTATTCCTTTCTCTTTTCTAAATCTAGATCTTCACTAAACTTAATCATAAATCGAATTAATCTCACCTTAGTCTTTGTGTTCGACCTCGGAATACTATCCATACTACAAACGTCCCGTACACTGTGGGTTCGCTAGGAGTTAGGAGAAATATAACGAGTATAAATTTAAAACCTATTGCGTATCACACACATCCTGAGCGTAACAAGTTTTTGGCGCCGTTGCCGGGGACTAGGTCTAGATTGAGTCGATTTTGTGATTGTTTATAGTGTAGATCTTTCTTGTTGCTTTTGATCTCTCTTTGGTTTGTGTCTTTGCTTTTCAGGACATCTCTTACTTTTTAGGTGTATGTGAAGATCTCGTGGCAAGGATTTAGCTCCATTCGATCCCGAACCGGAGAAAACCCTTAGATCTAGATCCAAGAGCATTAAAAAGGGGAAAGAGATGGCCGGAAGAGACCTCTAAGCTGAATTGGATGAAGCTTTAGAGAAAATTAGGCTAAGGGATGAGCTCTTGGAGGAAGAAAGGAGACTTGCTAATGAGAGGCAAGAAGCAACTAGGAGGGAGATTGATGAGATTAGGCAAGCCCTTGTACAAGGAGAGCTTAATCGTCAACAACCTCCACCACCACCACAACCGCAGCCGGCGGCGAATGTTAGGGTTGTGCCCATTGCTATTGAAGAGCCACAAACATTAGGGAGACGTATGGATCCGGCACAAAGAGCACACCGTCCGGGTGTGAACTTAGGAGATCCCGCAACCCACAACTACGAGCTCCGCCCTCAAGTTCTACAAATGATCCGGCATAATCAATTTGGAGGGATGGAAGGAGAGTCTCCTCATCAACACTTGATGAACTATGAGATTTTGATGGAGACTCTTAGACCGCCAAGATTGGAGAGCAACAACCATAAGCTTAGGGCTTTTTCTTTCTCTCTTAAGGATAAAGCCTTGGCTTGGTATCAATCTATTCCACAAGGGCGAGTTAGTACTTGGGAGGAGATGACAACCGAGTTTTTGACTAAGTTCTTCCCACCTTCCAAGACTACCGAATTAAGAGGGAAGATAAATGCCTTCGTGATGAAGGATAGAGAGAGTTTGTTCAAGTCTTGGGAGAGGTTCAAAGACCTTCTCCTAGATTGTCCACACCATGGTATACCGATTGAGCTATTGGAGATCTACTTCAAGGGACTTGATGAAGATAGCCAATTCAAGCTCCAATCTCTTTCCGGTGGGACTTTCATGGAGAAGCATGTAGATGAAGCTTGGGAGTTTGTAGCGAAACAAGCTCTAGTGATTGAGAAATACTCTCATAGGAAGAGTGAAGGGAGAAAGGCGGGAGCATATGTGGTGAGTGAAGTCACCATGAGCAACTTCAAGCTTGATGTCATCAATAATGAATTGAAGTCCTTGAGGGAGTTGTGTGCTACAACTTTGAAGAACCAAGCAACTCCTCAAGTGCAAGTGCAAGCTAATTTGTCTTCCAAAGAGGAAGATGTGAACTACATGTGAGTTGGACTCGGAGGCCCGTTTCCCTTCTCGGAAAGGTATAGCAATTGTAATTCTGAGTTCGGATGCCTTTTTTCCGCAAAACCACAAAACCGGCCGTTTTGCACCTTTTCGAGATTTTTCGCCTATCACAAAACAACAACTCACGGCAAAGGTTAGAGACAAACAAAAACGTTCTCTCTCTCCTCTCTCAAGGGTATTTCTCCTCACACTCACTCAAGTGTTTGATAGTGTTTGGATTCACACAACTCCCCTTTTCCTTTGCTTCGCGGCAAAGCTCTCCCTCACCTTTTCCAAAGCCTTAGGCAATGCTCTCCACACAAAGATTTCTCTTGGTAACAAATTTTCGCAATTCTTCCAAGGTAGTGCACAAGGTAAACAATGTATTTCCAAGATGCAATATAACTTCAGAAAAGCAAACAACAAGAGGCAACAAAGCACAACAAATACGAGCCTTCCGGCGAGTATTTACTTAGTCCCGACAAGTAGTTAGTCAAAGCAATAATAAGCGTTTTCCCCAAAACGTGTGGGTTGTGTTTTGGAATGGCTAGAACACTCAAGAACAACTTTGATAACAAATTTCAAGAACAACTTCAATAACAAACAAATTTTCAAGAACAACTTTGATAACACTCAAGAACACTCAAGCAACTTTCTTTTCTTTTTTTTTTTTTTTTTGTTCTTTTCTTTTTCTTTTCTCTTTGTTTCGTTCGTTTTTTTTTTTTTTTTTTTTTTGACGTTACTAAGATATGCTTTTCGTTTTCTTTTTTTTTTTTTTTTTTTTTTTTTGTATGAAAGGTCAACAAGATCTCTCTCTAAAGGCTCACAAGAAAGAAGATTGTAAACACAAAATTTTGGGGAACTACTCAAAATTGCAAAAACTAAAAACAAGTTTAGGTAAGCAATTCGTACCCCGAAAGCTTGAGGAACTCGCACCGTTGGCTCTGATACCACTTGATGCGCTCTTCGTCCGTTGAACGCAAGGATCCGCCGGTGTTGTTCCTCCGTCGATTTCTTTTGTGTATTTTCGATTTATATGGATATGCCAAGCAAGGAATCGTCCAGCCTCGCACCTTGGATCTCCTTGGCTCGAGTTCTTCTTTCCTCGGAATCTCACTTCGGAAATTAGACCTCCTTTGTCCTCCTAGCCTCGCACCGTAAGGACACCACTCAGCCTCTCACCTTGTGGGTTTCGAAACCTTGGCCTCTCACCTTAGTCTCTAGGGTTGTTTTGCTTTAAAGTGAAAACATAACTTCGATTGAACTCAACTTTTATAATCTGCCTAAAAACGTGGGTAGAAGATGGCCTTATATGGCTGAAAAATTCAGCACCAACTCCCCACAATAATAACTTACAAGTAGTTCAAAAGTTGGATACTAAATGAAGGAAAATCCTAGGGTCTTTCAACCAACAACTTCAAGCAATAAATGGCCTAAAAACCATTAATATGGCCGACCACCTTAGAGCTCCAAGGTTACAAAAACGTGGCTGAAATAAACCCAACTAAAGTGGTTTAAAACCATGAAATAAAGTCAAACATGACCACATAAAACAAAAGGTTACATCTAGGTTTTAAAGTGATCCGGCATCCTCAATCGCCTCAAGTATGTTCACCAAGTGATAGTCATGGACGTCCTTAAAGGTCGGAGCTCTGAAAGGGTGGTAGGTCAAAGTGGTTTGGCCTAGCATGCGTGCTCTAGCTCGAGTGAGAGGTGGTGTTGATCTTGGTGCGGTCACATCAGTTTCGTTGCTTAAGTCCGGCGGGCTCACATCAGTGGAGGCAATCGCCTCTCCTACAAACGATGCCAAAGTTGTGGTGCAGTTCTTCAACCGAGTGATCTTCCCTAGGTTTGGAACACCAAGGGTGATCATAAGTGATGGAGGGAAGCACTTCACTAATAGGAACTTTGAGGCACTTTTGGCTAAGTATGGGGTGACTCATAAGGTGGCAACACCTTACCATCCCCAAACTAGTGGCCAAGTGGAGATCTCCAACCGGGAGATAAAGGGAATCCTTGAGAAGACGGTCTCTAGGACGAGAAAGGATTGGGCTATGAAGCTCGATGATGCCTTGTGGGCATATAGAACCGCCTTCAAGACACCAATTGGCACCACTCCTTACAAGCTAGTCTATGGCAAGTCTTGCCACCTTCCGGTAGAGATGGAGCATAGAGCTTATTGGGCCATTAAGTGGCTAAATTTTGACCTCAAGGAGGCGGGAGAGAAGAGGTTGCTTGATATGAACGCTCTTGAGGAGATCCGGTTGGATGCCTATGAGAATGCCCGGATTTACAAGGAGAGAACCAAACGGTGGCATGACAAGCGCCTCATCCCGAAGGAGTTGAGTGAAGGCGACCTTGTCCTTCTCTTCAACTCAAGGCTGCGGCTCTTCCCCGGAAAGCTAAAATCAAGATGGACCGGGCCATATGTGGTGAAGAAGATCTTTCCCTATGGAGCTATTAAGATAGGAGGGGAGCATTGTGGAGATTTCAAGGTGAATGGGCACCGGTTAAAGAAGTATATCCCGGGAGCTCTGGTAGACATGATTGCCCCACTTCACCTAGAATGAGACGCCCCCGAGTATGGTCAAGCTAATGACCTTAAAGAAGCGCTTGAATGGAGGCAACCCATTGGTAACGTTTTTCCTTTTTTCGTTTTGTTTTTGTTTTTGATTTTTCTGTTTTTTGTGTGTGTTTGGTGTGCTTTGTGTGTGTGCTAGAGTCTTGGTAGCATTAGAAGCCTTGCATGGCATGTGAATGATGATGATGAACCCCTCATTGATTATGGGTGGAGCAGACGCGGAACTTGGACGGCTAGCGGTGCCTAGCGCGGGTCCCGACGCCTTGATGAACACTTAGAGCTCTCTACCATTGTTGATAGAATCATCCAACATCAATTCCACTTGAGAACTCCCAAATACCATTAGCAAACCATTTTTACATTGTGAGAACCTTCTTTCACTCTTCTTTACTTCATTACCACATTGGGGACAATGTGTTTCTAAGTATGGGGTGGGGTTTGCATGATCTTTTGCATGATTAGCGTCTAGGGTAGTTTAATATTATCACATGTCTTGCATTGTATATACTCATTTCGAAAAATCCAAAAAAATCAGAAAATTTTAAAAATTTTGTGCTTTCTAGGCTTGGATATGACCCTAATGATGAATCTTGTCTTGTGGATTGGCTATGGATGGCCTTATGTGTTAAATTGATGAATGCATATATGGACTTGAAGTACTTATCTTGAATCCCATGAATGGATTGTGATCATGATGTTTGCCTAGAATGGATTGAGTATTGAAAGTCGAAATTACATGCTAGTTCTTGCACACCATCTAGGAATGAATGAGGCAATTCATCTCTCTCTTCTTCTCATCTTGATCATGATATTTGAGCACCTCAATTGATATAAATTTGACCCCTTTTGACCCATCCGGGAATAGGAGCATGTTAGTGTGTTGATGTGTGGGAAAACAAGTCTGGGGTAAAGATGTTGATGAAAGAATGCCACGAATAAAATGCTGAATTTGTTGTGAAAGTGTAGACAAAAATATAGGTTTGGGGACGTTGGTTTAAATGACAAGTAACTCGGCACACTTCACATAATCGGGTGTTGGTGCCTTGCCAAAGTCAAATAAACCAATAGTCCTAACGAGCTTTGGTATGTGTGTCCGGTGTGGATGCACCTCGAAAAATAGAAAAAGCCCGAGGATGGCTAATCACCAAGGTTTCGGCTTTTGTACACCAATGTCATTGTCTCAAAAATAAGTGAAGGAAAAAGAAAAGATGGAGAAAATATACACTTGAGGGAAGTTGATCGAGGACAAGAATGTGGAGTTATTTCCATTCCCGGATTAGCATCACATAGCCTAGAAAAATCCCCACCTAATCACAACGTTTCTTGGCCTTTTATTTCATAAGACCTTATGACCTATTTGCATGTTTGTAAGACTTAGTAATTTAGATTGGATATGCTCTTGATCATCTTGACTTCTTCATTTTTACATTTCATGCATACTTTCGAGTTAAGTACAATTGTCCTTCCGTGCCTTCATTTATTTGATGCATAATTGCTTGTCCATTGCCATGAAACATGACTATGAAGATGATCCAATAGTAGAAGCACAAACCCAAAAAGATTTTGCCATTTTTCTGCATACATAAATCATGTCATCTCTTAGTCTATAGTTGGGAATTTGCTAGGGGACGAGCAAACCTTAAGTATGGGGTATTTTTGATAACACAATTTATGACTTAAGTTTAGGTAGTCATTTAGATAGATTTCTCACTCATTCATGCATGGTTCAGCACTAGTTCACGACGTTTGCACTCAATTCACGTATTTTGTCGAGATAGACGTCTACACGGACTCTTGCATTGCTTTGTAGGTATTTTGGGACAATTAGGAGCTTAAACGATACGTTTGAGGATCGTTCATCAAGATGACACACCCTCGGACTCATTGGAATGCAAGCTAAGGGCTAAGGAAGACTCGTGGAACCTTGCCAACACAAGCCATGCACCAAATCAAAGCTTAATGAACCAAGGCAACGCTGAAGCACCAAACCACGGTTCACTGGCACTTCCACGGCCGTGGAACCAACTGTGGTTTTTTCCAGACGGTTGTGACAGCTGTGCCACGATCTCTTGGCCCTCTCTAGCATGGTGGTAGTATAAAAGTGGTCCTGCATTGCTGAGAGAAAGCATCTTGGAGCAGCTCTCCATTATCCTCTATCATCCAATCAAAAATACTCTTTCAACAAGAAGATTCTCTAAGGAGAAAAGCTACCATTGGAGGAGGAAGAAGAGCTCCATTGGAGAGGAAGGAGAAGAGCACACCATTGATAAACTTTGATAGCTTTTGTAGTGAAGAATTTCGGAATCGATTTCTAAAGTTGTATGAACCATTTAAACCTTCTTTTAGAAGGGTTGTGTGTCATTCTAATCTTACCTTCAGCTTTGTTTTGTTTACTTCACTTGTTCATCTCTTTCTCTTCATTATCTTGCAAATGGAAGCCATAATTTTATGCTTGATGATTTCGATTCTTATGATGCATGTTGTAGGCTAAATAGATGCAATTCTAGGGTAAGGAAAGGATGGTTATGGCTAAGACTATGATAGGATGAACTTAGATTTACCTTTGAATGACTTGTGTACTTGAACGAGCCTCTGTTGGAGTCCACGGTCAGTTCTTGCCATTCCACGGCTGTGGAAGGTATAGAACAGCCCGTGATTCTCCCTGGTTCGATGGATCTAGCTTTAGATTGTTAGAATGTTGAAATCCTAGTGTTTGTTGAGTTTAATCTATCCTAGGGTGACCTAGTGTTAGCAACTAAGTGTTAGAAGAGACCTACCCGGTGATTCTTACTCTTAGATTTCAAAGATGATAAACCCTAGGTAGTGGTGAGCCTCATAAGCCGCCATTGGGCTAAGTGTGCTAGGATAGTTGTTTAGGACTAACCCTTTTGAGACTTAACCGGTGAGAATAGGTTAGATCCCTAGGTGACAATCCGGTTTGTGTAGAATTCCATCCCTTAGGTTCTTAGAGACTTACCCAGTGATGAGACCTTAGGGACGGACTAGTGGACCATGAGACCTACCCGGTGATTGATCCCAATCTAGAAACACTCACTCCCAACATATCATAGTTAATCAAAGGATGATTAGATAGCTTGAGTCCTATGCCATAACCGGAACTTCCAACCCCTAGAATCCGCTTTTCTCTTTTGATCTATATCTCGTTTTAGCTTGTTTGTTTGCGTTGATTTGCTAGCTTAGTCGATTGTTCATTTTGCATGATTTGTGATCCTTGATTGATCACCTAAAAATCCACCAAAAACATTTAGATTTTCATTTCTTTATTCCTTTCTCTTTTCTAAATCTAGATCTTCACTAAACTTAATCATAAATCGAATTAATCTCACCTTAGTCTTTGTGTTCGACCTCGGAATACTATCCATACTACAAACGTCCCGTACACTGTGGGTTCGCTAGGAGTTAGGAGAAATATAACGAGTATAAATTTAAAACCTATTGCGTATCACACACATCCTGAGCGTAACAAGTTTTTGGCGCCGTTGCCGGGGACTAGGTCTAGATTGAGTCGATTTTGTGATTGTTTATAGTGTAGATCTTTCTTGTTGCTTTTGATCTCTCTTTGGTTTGTGTCTTTGCTTTTCAGGACATCTCTTACTTTTTAGGTGTATGTGAAGATCTCGTGGCAAGGATTTAGCTCCATTCGATCCCGAACCGGAGAAAACCCTTAGATCTAGATCCAAGAGCATTAAAAAGGGGAAAGAGATGGCCGGAAGAGACCTCTAAGCTGAATTGGATGAAGCTTTAGAGAAAATTAGGCTAAGGGATGAGCTCTTGGAGGAAGAAAGGAGACTTGCTAATGAGAGGCAAGAAGCAACTAGGAGGGAGATTGATGAGATTAGGCAAGCCCTTGTACAAGGAGAGCTTAATCGTCAACAACCTCCACCACCACCACAACCGCAGCCGGCGGCGAATGTTAGGGTTGTGCCCATTGCTATTGAAGAGCCACAAACATTAGGGAGACGTATGGATCCGGCACAAAGAGCACACCGTCCGGGTGTGAACTTAGGAGATCCCGCAACCCACAACTACGAGCTCCGCCCTCAAGTTCTACAAATGATCCGGCATAATCAATTTGGAGGGATGGAAGGAGAGTCTCCTCATCAACACTTGATGAACTATGAGATTTTGATGGAGACTCTTAGACCGCCAAGATTGGAGAGCAACAACCATAAGCTTAGGGCTTTTTCTTTCTCTCTTAAGGATAAAGCCTTGGCTTGGTATCAATCTATTCCACAAGGGCGAGTTAGTACTTGGGAGGAGATGACAACCGAGTTTTTGACTAAGTTCTTCCCACCTTCCAAGACTACCGAATTAAGAGGGAAGATAAATGCCTTCGTGATGAAGGATAGAGAGAGTTTGTTCAAGTCTTGGGAGAGGTTCAAAGACCTTCTCCTAGATTGTCCACACCATGGTATACCGATTGAGCTATTGGAGATCTACTTCAAGGGACTTGATGAAGATAGCCAATTCAAGCTCCAATCTCTTTCCGGTGGGACTTTCATGGAGAAGCATGTAGATGAAGCTTGGGAGTTTGTAGCGAAACAAGCTCTAGTGATTGAGAAATACTCTCATAGGAAGAGTGAAGGGAGAAAGGCGGGAGCATATGTGGTGAGTGAAGTCACCATGAGCAACTTCAAGCTTGATGTCATCAATAATGAATTGAAGTCCTTGAGGGAGTTGTGTGCTACAACTTTGAAGAACCAAGCAACTCCTCAAGTGCAAGTGCAAGCTAATTTGTCTTCCAAAGAGGAAGATGTGAACTACATGTGAGTTGGACTCGGAGGCCCGTTTCCCTTCTCGGAAAGGTATAGCAATTGTAATTCTGAGTTCGGATGCCTTTTTTCCGCAAAACCACAAAACCGGCCGTTTTGCACCTTTTCGAGATTTTTCGCCTATCACAAAACAACAACTCACGGCAAAGGTTAGAGACAAACAAAAACGTTCTCTCTCTCCTCTCTCAAGGGTATTTCTCCTCACACTCACTCAAGTGTTTGATAGTGTTTGGATTCACACAACTCCCCTTTTCCTTTGCTTCGCGGCAAAGCTCTCCCTCACCTTTTCCAAAGCCTTAGGCAATGCTCTCCACACAAAGATTTCTCTTGGTAACAAATTTTCGCAATTCTTCCAAGGTAGTGCACAAGGTAAACAATGTATTTCCAAGATGCAATATAACTTCAGAAAAGCAAACAACAAGAGGCAACAAAGCACAACAAATACGAGCCTTCCGGCGAGTATTTACTTAGTCCCGACAAGTAGTTAGTCAAAGCAATAATAAGCGTTTTCCCCAAAACGTGTGGGTTGTGTTTTGGAATGGCTAGAACACTCAAGAACAACTTTGATAACAAATTTCAAGAACAACTTCAATAACAAACAAATTTTCAAGAACAACTTTGATAACACTCAAGAACACTCAAGCAACTTTCTTTTCTTTTTTTTTTTTTTTTTGTTCTTTTCTTTTTCTTTTCTCTTTGTTTCGTTCGTTTTTTTTTTTTTTTTTTTTTGACGTTACTAAGATATGCTTTTCGTTTTCTTTTTTTTTTTTTTTTTTTTTTGTATGAAAGGTCAACAAGATCTCTCTCTAAAGGCTCACAAGAAAGAAGATTGTAAACACAAAATTTTGGGGAACTACTCAAAATTGCAAAAACTAAAAACAAGTTTAGGTAAGCAATTCGTACCCCGAAAGCTTGAGGAACTCGCACCGTTGGCTCTGATACCACTTGATGCGCTCTTCGTCCGTTGAACGCAAGGATCCGCCGGTGTTGTTCCTCCGTCGATTTCTTTTGTGTATTTTCGATTTATATGGATATGCCAAGCAAGGAATCGTCCAGCCTCGCACCTTGGATCTCCTTGGCTCGAGTTCTTCTTTCCTCGGAATCTCACTTCGGAAATTAGACCTCCTTTGTCCTCCTAGCCTCGCACCGTAAGGACACCACTCAGCCTCTCACCTTGTGGGTTTCGAAACCTTGGCCTCTCACCTTAGTCTCTAGGGTTGTTTTGCTTTAAAGTGAAAACACAACTTCGATTGAACTCAACTTTTATAATCTGCCTAAAAACGTGGGTAGAAGATGGCCTTATATGGCTGAAAAATTCAGCACCAACTCCCCACAATAATAACTTACAAGTAGTTCAAAAGTTGGATACTAAATGAAGGAAAATCCTAGGGTCTTTCAACCAACAACTTCAAGCAATAAATGGCCTAAAAACCATTAATATGGCCGACCACCTTAGAGCTCCAAGGTTACAAAAACGTGGCTGAAATAAACCCAACTAAAGTGGTTTAAAACCATGAAATAAAGTCAAACATGACCACATAAAACAAAAGGTTACATCTAGGTTTTAAAGTGATCCGGCATCCTCAATCGCCTCAAGTATGTTCACCAAGTGATAGTCATGGACGTCCTTAAAGGTCGGAGCTCTGAAAGGGTGGTAGGTCAAAGTGGTTTGGCCTAGCATGCGTGCTCTAGCTCGAGTGAGAGGTGGTGTTGATCTTGGTGCGGTCACATCAGTTTCGTTGCTTAAGTCCGGCGGGCTCACATCAGTGGAGGCAATCGCCTCTCCTACAAACGATGCCAAAGTTGTGGTGCAGTTCTTCAACCGAGTGATCTTCCCTAGGTTTGGAACACCAAGGGTGATCATAAGTGATGGAGGGAAGCACTTCACTAATAGGAACTTTGAGGCACTTTTGGCTAAGTATGGGGTGACTCATAAGGTGGCAACACCTTACCATCCCCAAACTAGTGGCCAAGTGGAGATCTCCAACCGGGAGATAAAGGGAATCCTTGAGAAGACGGTCTCTAGGACGAGAAAGGATTGGGCTATGAAGCTCGATGATGCCTTGTGGGCATATAGAACCGCCTTCAAGACACCAATTGGCACCACTCCTTACAAGCTAGTCTATGGCAAGTCTTGCCACCTTCCGGTAGAGATGGAGCATAGAGCTTATTGGGCCATTAAGTGGCTAAATTTTGACCTCAAGGAGGCGGGAGAGAAGAGGTTGCTTGATATGAACGCTCTTGAGGAGATCCGGTTGGATGCCTATGAGAATGCCCGGATTTACAAGGAGAGAACCAAACGGTGGCATGACAAGCGCCTCATCCCGAAGGAGTTGAGTGAAGGCGACCTTGTCCTTCTCTTCAACTCAAGGCTGCGGCTCTTCCCCGGAAAGCTAAAATCAAGATGGACCGGGCCATATGTGGTGAAGAAGATCTTTCCCTATGGAGCTATTAAGATAGGAGGGGAGCATTGTGGAGATTTCAAGGTGAATGGGCACCGGTTAAAGAAGTATATCCCGGGAGCTCTGGTAGACATGATTGCCCCACTTCACCTAGAATGAGACGCCCCCGAGTATGGTCAAGCTAATGACCTTAAAGAAGCGCTTGAATGGAGGCAACCCATTGGTAACGTTTTTCCTTTTTTCGTTTTGTTTTTGTTTTTGATTTTTCTGTTTTTTGTGTGTGTTTGGTGTGCTTTGTGTGTGTGCTAGAGTCTTGGTAGCATTAGAAGCCTTGCATGGCATGTGAATGATGATGATGAACCCCTCATTGATTATGGGTGGAGCAGACGCGGAACTTGGACGGCTAGCGGTGCCTAGCGCGGGTCCCGACGCCTTGATGAACACTTAGAGCTCTCTACCATTGTTGATAGAATCATCCAACATCAATTCCACTTGAGAACTCCCAAATACCATTAGCAAACCATTTTTACATTGTGAGAACCTTCTTTCACTCTTCTTTACTTCATTACCACATTGGGGACAATGTGTTTCTAAGTATGGGGTGGGGTTTGCATGATCTTTTGCATGATTAGCGTCTAGGGTAGTTTAATATTATCACATGTCTTGCATTGTATATACTCATTTCGAAAAATCCAAAAAAATCAGAAAATTTTAAAAATTTTGTGCTTTCTAGGCTTGGATATGACCCTAATGATGAATCTTGTCTTGTGGATTGGCTATGGATGGCCTTATGTGTTAAATTGATGAATGCATATATGGACTTGAAGTACTTATCTTGAATCCCATGAATGGATTGTGATCATGATGTTTGCCTAGAATGGATTGAGTATTGAAAGTCGAAATTACATGCTAGTTCTTGTACACCATCTAGGAATGAATGAGGCAATTCATCTCTCTCTTCTTCTCATCTTGATCATGATATTTGAGCACCTCAATTGATATAAATTTGACCCCTTTTGACCCATCCGGTAATAGGAGCATGTTAGTGTGTTGATGTGTGGGAAAACAAGTCTGGGGTAAAGATGTTGATGAAAGAATGCCACGAATAAAATGCTGAATTTGTTGTGAAAGTGTAGACAAAAATATAGGTTTGGGGACGTTGGTTTAAATGACAAGTAACTCGGCACACTTCACATAATCGGGTGTTGGTGCCTTGCCAAAGTCAAATAAACCAATAGTCCTAACGAGCTTTGGTATGTGTGTCCGGTGTGGATGCACCTCGAAAAATAGAAAAAGCCCGAGGATGGCTAATCACCAAGGTTTCGGCTTTTGTACACCAATGTCATTGTCTCAAAAATAAGTGAAGGAAAAAGAAAAGATGGAGAAAATATACACTTGAGGGAAGTTGATCGAGGACAAGAATGTGGAGTTATTTCCATTCCCGGATTAGCATCACATAGCCTAGAAAAATCCCCACCTAATCACAACGTTTCTTGGCCTTTTATTTCATAAGACCTTATGACCTATTTGCATGTTTGTAAGACTTAGTAATTTAGATTGGATATGCTCTTGATCATCTTGACTTCTTCATTTTTACATTTCATGCATACTTTCGAGTTAAGTACAATTGTCCTTCCGTGCCTTCATTTATTTGATGCATAATTGCTTGTCCATTGCCATGAAACATGACTATGAAGATGATCCAATAGTAGAAGCACAAACCCAAAAAGATTTTGCCATTTTTCTGCATACATAAATCATGTCATCTCTTAGTCTATAGTTGGGAATTTGCTAGGGGACGAGCAAACCTTAAGTATGGGGTATTTTTGATAACACAATTTATGACTTAAGTTTAGGTAGTCATTTAGATAGATTTCTCACTCATTCATGCATGGTTCAGCACTAGTTCACGACGTTTGCACTCAATTCACGTATTTTGTCGAGATAGACGTCTACACGGACTCTTGCATTGCTTTGTAGGTATTTTGGGACAATTAGGAGCTTAAACGATACGTTTGAGGATCGTTCATCAAGATGACACACCCTCGGACTCATTGGAATGCAAGCTAAGGGCTAAGGAAGACTCGTGGAACCTTGCCAACACAAGCCATGCACCAAATCAAAGCTTAATGAACCAAGGCAACGCTGAAGCACCAAACCACGGTTCACTGGCACTTCCACGGCCGTGGAACCAACTGTGGTTTTTTCCAGACGGTTGTGACAGCTGTGCCACGATCTCTTGGCCCTCTCTAGCATGGTGGTAGTATAAAAGTGGTCCTGCATTGCTGAGAGAAAGCATCTTGGAGCAGCTCTCCATTATCCTCTATCATCCAATCAAAAATACTCTTTCAACAAGAAGATTCTCTAAGGAGAAAAGCTACCATTGGAGGAGGAAGAAGAGCTCCATTGGAGAGGAAGGAGAAGAGCACACCATTGATAAACTTTGATAGCTTTTGTAGTGAAGAATTTCGGAATCGATTTCTAAAGTTGTATGAACCATTTAAACCTTCTTTTAGAAGGGTTGTGTGTCATTCTAATCTTACCTTCAGCTTTGTTTTGTTTACTTCACTTGTTCATCTCTTTCTCTTCATTATCTTGCAAATGGAAGCCATAATTTTATGCTTGATGATTTCGATTCTTATGATGCATGTTGTAGGCTAAATAGATGCAATTCTAGGGTAAGGAAAGGATGGTTATGGCTAAGACTATGATAGGATGAACTTAGATTTACCTTTGAATGACTTGTGTACTTGAACGAGCCTCTGTTGGAGTCCACGGTCAGTTCTTGCCATTCCACGGCTGTGGAAGGTATAGAACAGCCCGTGATTCTCCCTGGTTCGATGGATCTAGCTTTAGATTGTTAGAATGTTGAAATCCTAGTGTTTGTTGAGTTTAATCTATCCTAGGGTGACCTAGTGTTAGCAACTAAGTGTTAGAAGAGACCTACCCGGTGATTCTTACTCTTAGATTTCAAAGATGATAAACCCTAGGTAGTGGTGAGCCTCATAAGCCGCCATTGGGCTAAGTGTGCTAGGATAGTTGTTTAGGACTAACCCTTTTGAGACTTAACCGGTGAGAATAGGTTAGATCCCTAGGTGACAATCCGGTTTGTGTAGAATTCCATCCCTTAGGTTCTTAGAGACTTACCCAGTGATGAGACCTTAGGGACGGACTAGTGGACCATGAGACCTACCCGGTGATTGATCCCAATCTAGAAACACTCACTCCCAACATATCATAGTTAATCAAAGGATGATTAGATAGCTTGAGTCCTATGCCATAACCGGAACTTCCAACCCCTAGAATCCGCTTTTCTCTTTTGATCTATATCTCGTTTTAGCTTGTTTGTTTGCGTTGATTTGCTAGCTTAGTCGATTGTTCATTTTGCATGATTTGTGATCCTTGATTGATCACCTAAAAACCCACCAAAAACATTTAGATTTTCATTTCTTTATTCCTTTCTCTTTTCTAAATCTAGATCTTCACTAAACTTAATCATAAATCGAATTAATCTCACCTTAGTCTTTGTGTTCGACCTCGGAATACTATCCATACTACAAACGTCCCGTACACTGTGGGTTCGCTAGGAGTTAGGAGAAATATAACGAGTATAAATTTAAAACCTATTGCGTATCACACACATCCTGAGCGTAACAAGTTTTTGGCGCCGTTGCCGGGGACTAGGTCTAGATTGAGTCGATTTTGTGATTGTTTATAGTGTAGATCTTTCTTGTTGCTTTTGATCTCTCTTTGGTTTGTGTCTTTGCTTTTCAGGACATCTCTTACTTTTTAGGTGTATGTGAAGATCTCGTGGCAAGGATTTAGCTCCATTCGATCCCGAACCGGAGAAAACCCTTAGATCTAGATCCAAGAGCATTAAAAAGGGGAAAGAGATGGCCGGAAGAGACCTCTAAGCTGAATTGGATGAAGCTTTAGAGAAAATTAGGCTAAGGGATGAGCTCTTGGAGGAAGAAAGGAGACTTGCTAATGAGAGGCAAGAAGCAACTAGGAGGGAGATTGATGAGATTAGGCAAGCCCTTGTACAAGGAGAGCTTAATCGTCAACAACCTCCACCACCACCACAACCGCAGCCGGCGGCGAATGTTAGGGTTGTGCCCATTGCTATTGAAGAGCCACAAACATTAGGGAGACGTATGGATCCGGCACAAAGAGCACACCGTCCGGGTGTGAACTTAGGAGATCCCGCAACCCACAACTACGAGCTCCGCCCTCAAGTTCTACAAATGATCCGGCATAATCAATTTGGAGGGATGGAAGGAGAGTCTCCTCATCAACACTTGATGAACTATGAGATTTTGATGGAGACTCTTAGACCGCCAAGATTGGAGAGCAACAACCATAAGCTTAGGGCTTTTTCTTTCTCTCTTAAGGATAAAGCCTTGGCTTGGTATCAATCTATTCCACAAGGGCGAGTTAGTACTTGGGAGGAGATGACAACCGAGTTTTTGACTAAGTTCTTCCCACCTTCCAAGACTACCGAATTAAGAGGGAAGATAAATGCCTTCGTGATGAAGGATAGAGAGAGTTTGTTCAAGTCTTGGGAGAGGTTCAAAGACCTTCTCCTAGATTGTCCACACCATGGTATACCGATTGAGCTATTGGAGATCTACTTCAAGGGACTTGATGAAGATAGCCAATTCAAGCTCCAATCTCTTTCCGGTGGGACTTTCATGGAGAAGCATGTAGATGAAGCTTGGGAGTTTGTAGAGAAACAAGCTCTAGTGATTGAGAAATACTCTCATAGGAAGAGTGAAGGGAGAAAGGCGGGAGCATATGAGGTGAGTGAAGTCACCATGAGCAACTTCAAGCTTGATGTCATCAATAATGAATTGAAGTCCTTGAGGGAGTTGTGTGCTACAACTTTGAAGAACCAAGCAACTCCTCAAGTGCAAGTGCAAGCTAATTTGTCTTCCAAAGAGGAAGATGTGAACTACATGTGAGTTGGACTCGGAGGCCCGTTTCCCTTCTCGGAAAGGTATAGCAATTGTAATTCTGAGTTCGGACGCCTTTTTTCCGCAAAACCGCAAAACCGGCCGTTTTGCACCTTTTCGAGATTTTTCGCCTATCACAAAACAACAACTCACGGCAAAGGTTAGAGACAAACAAAAACGTTCTCTCTCTCCTCTCTCAAGGGTATTTCTCCTCACACTCACTCAAGTGTTTGATAGTGTTTGGATTCACACAACTCCCCTTTTCCTTTGCTTCGCGGCAAAGCTCTCCCTCACCTTTTCCAAAGCCTTAGGCAATGCTCTCCACACAAAGATTTCTCTTGGTAACAAATTTTCGCAATTCTTCCAAGGTAGTGCACAAGGTAAATAATGTATTTCCAAGATGCAATATAACTTCAGAAAAGCAAACAACAAGAGGCAACAAAGCACAACAAATACGAGCCTTCCGGCGAGTATTTACTTAGTCCCGACAAGTAGTTAGTCAAAGCAATAATAAGCGTTTTCCCCAAAACGTGTGGGTTGTGTTTTGGAATGGCTAGAACACTCAAGAACAACTTTGATAACAAATTTCAAGAACAACTTCAATAACAAACAAATTTTCAAGAACAACTTTGATAACACTCAAGAACACTCAAGCAACTTTCTTTTCTTTTTTTTTTTTTTTTTTTGTTCTTTTCTTTTTCTTTTCTCTTTGTTTCGTTCGTTTTTTTTTTTTTTTTTTTTTTGACGTTACTAAGATATGCTTTTCGTTTTCTTTTTTTTTTTTTTTTTTGTATGAAAGGTCAACAAGATCTCTCTCTAAAGGCTCACAAGAAAGAAGATTGTAAACACAAAATTTTGGGGAACTACTCAAAATTGCAAAAACTAAAAACAAGTTTAGGTAAGCAATTCGTACCCCGAAAGCTTGAGGAACTCGCACCGTTGGCTCTGATACCACTTGATGCGCTCTTCGTCCGTTGAACGCAAGGATCCGCCGGTGTTGTTCCTCCGTCGATTTCTTTTGTGTATTTTCGATTTATATGGATATGCCAAGCAAGGAATCGTCCAGCCTCGCACCTTGGATCTCCTTGGCTCGAGTTCTTCTTTCCTCGGAATCTCACTTCGGAAATTAGACCTCCTTTGTCCTCCTAGCCTCGCACCGTAAGGACACCACTCAGCCTCTCACCTTGTGGGTTTCGAAACCTTGGCCTCTCACCTTAGTCTCTAGGGTTGTTTTGCTTTAAAGTGAAAACACAACTTCGATTGAACTCAACTTTTATAATCTGCCTAAAAACGTGGGTAGAAGATGGCCTTATATGGCTGAAAAATTCAGCACCAACTCCCCACAATAATAACTTACAAGTAGTTCAAAAGTTGGATACTAAATGAAGGAAAATCCTAGGGTCTTTCAACCAACAACTTCAAGCAATAAATGGCCTAAAAACCATTAATATGGCCGACCACCTTAGAGCTCCAAGGTTACAAAAACGTGACTGAAATAAACCCAACTAAAGTGGTTTAAAACCATGAAATAAAGTCAAACATGACCACATAAAACAAAAGGTTACATCTAGGTTTTAAAGTGATCCGGCATCCTCAATCGCCTCAAGTATGTTCACCAAGTGATAGTCATGGACGTCCTTAAAGGTCGGAGCTCTGAAAGGGTGGTAGGTCAAAGTGGTTTGGCCTAGCATGCGTGCTCTAGCTCGAGTGAGAGGTGGTGTTGATCTTGGTGCGGTCACATCAGTTTCGTTGCTTAAGTCCGGCGGGCTCACATCAGTGGAGGCAATCGCCTCTCCTACAAACGATGCCAAAGTTGTGGTGCAGTTCTTCAACCGAGTGATCTTCCCTAGGTTTGGAACACCAAGGGTGATCATAAGTGATGGAGGGAAGCACTTCACTAATAGGAACTTTGAGGCACTTTTGGCTAAGTATGGGGTGACTCATAAGGTGGCAACACCTTACCATCCCCAAACTAGTGGCCAAGTGGAGATCTCCAACCGGGAGATAAAGGGAATCCTTGAGAAGACGGTCTCTAGGACGAGAAAGGATTGGGCTATGAAGCTCGATGATGCCTTGTGGGCATATAGAACCGCCTTCAAGACACCAATTGGCACCACTCCTTACAAGCTAGTCTATGGCAAGTCTTGCCACCTTCCGGTAGAGATGGAGCATAGAGCTTATTGGGCCATTAAGTGGCTAAATTTTGACCTCAAGGAGGCGGGAGAGAAGAGGTTGCTTGATATGAACGCTCTTGAGGAGATCCGGTTGGATGCCTATGAGAATGCCCGGATTTACAAGGAGAGAACCAAACGGTGGCATGACAAGCGCCTCATCCCGAAGGAGTTGAGTGAAGGCGACCTTGTCCTTCTCTTCAACTCAAGGCTGCGGCTCTTCCCCGGAAAGCTAAAATCAAGATGGACCGGGCCATATGTGGTGAAGAAGATCTTTCCCTATGGAGCTATTAAGATAGGAGGGGAGCATTGTGGAGATTTCAAGGTGAATGGGCACCGGTTAAAGAAGTATATCCCGGGAGCTCTGGTAGACATGATTGCCCCACTTCACCTAGAATGAGACGCCCCCGAGTATGGTCAAGCTAATGACCTTAAAGAAGCGCTTGAATGGAGGCAACCCATTGGTAACGTTTTTCCTTTTTTCGTTTTGTTTTTGTTTTTGATTTTTCTGTTTTTTGTGTGTGTTTGGTGTGCTTTGTGTGTGTGCTAGAGTCTTGGTAGCATTAGAAGCCTTGCATGGCATGTGAATGATGATGATGAACCCCTCATTGATTATGGGTGGAGCAGACGCGGAACTTGGACGGCTAGCGGTGCCTAGCGCGGGTCCCGACGCCTTGATGAACACTTAGAGCTCTCTACCATTGTTGATAGAATCATCCAACATCAATTCCACTTGAGAACTCCCAAATACCATTAGCAAACCATTTTTACATTGTGAGAACCTTCTTTCACTCTTCTTTACTTCATTACCACATTGGGGACAATGTGTTTCTAAGTATGGGGTGGGGTTTGCATGATCTTTTGCATGATTAGCGTCTAGGGTAGTTTAATATTATCACATGTCTTGCATTGTATATACTCATTTCGAAAAATCCAAAAAAATCAGAAAATTTTAAAAATTTTGTGCTTTCTAGGCTTGGATATGACCCTAATGATGAATCTTGTCTTGTGGATTGGCTATGGATGGCCTTATGTGTTAAATTGATGAATGCATATATGGACTTGAAGTACTTATCTTGAATCCCATGAATGGATTGTGATCATGATGTTTGCCTAGAATGGATTGAGTATTGAAAGTCGAAATTACATGCTAGTTCTTGCACACCATCTAGGAATGAATGAGGCAATTCATCTCTCTCTTCTTCTCATCTTGATCATGATATTTGAGCACCTCAATTGATATAAATTTGACCCCTTTTGACCCATCCGGGAATAGGAGCATGTTAGTGTGTTGATGTGTGGGAAAACAAGTCTGGGGTAAAGATGTTGATGAAAGAATGCCACGAATAAAATGCTGAATTTGTTGTGAAAGTGTAGACAAAAATATAGGTTTGGGGACGTTGGTTTAAATGACAAGTAACTCGGCACACTTCACATAATCGGGTGTTGGTGCCTTGCCAAAGTCAAATAAACCAATAGTCCTAACGAGCTTTGGTATGTGTGTCCGGTGTGGATGCACCTCGAAAAATAGAAAAAGCCCGAGGATGGCTAATCACCAAGGTTTCGGCTTTTGTACACCAATGTCATTGTCTCAAAAATAAGTGAAGGAAAAAGAAAAGATGGAGAAAATATACACTTGAGGGAAGTTGATCGAGGACAAGAATGTGGAGTTATTTCCATTCCCGGATTAGCATCACATAGCCTAGAAAAATCCCCACCTAATCACAACGTTTCTTGGCCTTTTATTTCATAAGACCTTATGACCTATTTGCATGTTTGTAAGACTTAGTAATTTAGATTGGATATGCTCTTGATCATCTTGACTTCTTCATTTTTACATTTCATGCATACTTTCGAGTTAAGTACAATTGTCCTTCCGTGCCTTCATTTATTTGATGCATAATTGCTTGTCCATTGCCATGAAACATGACTATGAAGATGATCCAATAGTAGAAGCACAAACCCAAAAAGATTTTGCCATTTTTCTGCATACATAAATCATGTCATCTCTTAGTCTATAGTTGGGAATTTGCTAGGGGACGAGCAAACCTTAAGTATGGGGTATTTTTGATAACACAATTTATGACTTAAGTTTAGGTAGTCATTTAGATAGATTTCTCACTCATTCATGCATGGTTCAGCACTAGTTCACGACGTTTGCACTCAATTCACGTATTTTGTCGAGATAGACGTCTACACGGACTCTTGCATTGCTTTGTAGGTATTTTGGGACAATTAGGAGCTTAAACGATACGTTTGAGGATCGTTCATCAAGATGACACACCCTCGGACTCATTGGAATGCAAGCTAAGGGCTAAGGAAGACTCGTGGAACCTTGCCAACACAAGCCATGCACCAAATCAAAGCTTAATGAACCAAGGCAACGCTGAAGCACCAAACCACGGTTCACTGGCACTTCCACGGCCGTGGAACCAACTGTGGTTTTTTCCAGACGGTTGTGACAGCTGTGCCACGATCTCTTGGCCCTCTCTAGCATGGTGGTAGTATAAAAGTGGTCCTGCATTGCTGAGAGAAAGCATCTTGGAGCAGCTCTCCATTATCCTCTATCATCCAATCAAAAATACTCTTTCAACAAGAAGATTCTCTAAGGAGAAAAGCTACCATTGGAGGAGGAAGAAGAGCTCCATTGGAGAGGAAGGAGAAGAGCACACCATTGATAAACTTTGATAGCTTTTGTAGTGAAGAATTTCGGAATCGATTTCTAAAGTTGTATGAACCATTTAAACCTTCTTTTAGAAGGGTTGTGTGTCATTCTAATCTTACCTTCAGCTTTGTTTTGTTTACTTCACTTGTTCATCTCTTTCTCTTCATTATCTTGCAAATGGAAGCCATAATTTTATGCTTGATGATTTCGATTCTTATGATGCATGTTGTAGGCTAAATAGATGCAATTCTAGGGTAAGGAAAGGATGGTTATGGCTAAGACTATGATAGGATGAACTTAGATTTACCTTTGAATGACTTGTGTACTTGAACGAGCCTCTGTTGGAGTCCACGGTCAGTTCTTGCCATTCCACGGCTGTGGAAGGTATAGAACAGCCCGTGATTCTCCCTGGTTCGATGGATCTAGCTTTAGATTGTTAGAATGTTGAAATCCTAGTGTTTGTTGAGTTTAATCTATCCTAGGGTGACCTAGTGTTAGCAACTAAGTGTTAGAAGAGACCTACCCGGTGATTCTTACTCTTAGATTTCAAAGATGATAAACCCTAGGTAGTGGTGAGCCTCATAAGCCGCCATTGGGCTAAGTGTGCTAGGATAGTTGTTTAGGACTAACCCTTTTGAGACTTAACCGGTGAGAATAGGTTAGATCCCTAGGTGACAATCCGGTTTGTGTAGAATTCCATCCCTTAGGTTCTTAGAGACTTACCCAGTGATGAGACCTTAGGGACGGACTAGTGGACCATGAGACCTACCCGGTGATTGATCCCAATCTAGAAACACTCACTCCCAACATATCATAGTTAATCAAAGGATGATTAGATAGCTTGAGTCCTATGCCATAACCGGAACTTCCAACCCCTAGAATCCGCTTTTCTCTTTTGATCTATATCTCGTTTTAGCTTGTTTGTTTGCGTTGATTTGCTAGCTTAGTCGATTGTTCATTTTGCATGATTTGTGATCCTTGATTGATCACCTAAAAACCCACCAAAAACATTTAGATTTTCATTTCTTTATTCCTTTCTCTTTTCTAAATCTAGATCTTCACTAAACTTAATCATAAATCGAATTAATCTCACCTTAGTCTTTGTGTTCGACCTCGGAATACTATCCATACTACAAACGTCCCGTACACTGTGGGTTCGCTAGGAGTTAGGAGAAATATAACGAGTATAAATTTAAAACCTATTGCGTATCACACACATCCTGAGCGTAACAAGTTTTTGGCGCCGTTGCCGGGGACTAGGTCTAGATTGAGTCGATTTTGTGATTGTTTATAGTGTAGATCTTTCTTGTTGCTTTTGATCTCTCTTTGGTTTGTGTCTTTGCTTTTCAGGACATCTCTTACTTTTTAGGTGTATGTGAAGATCTCGTGGCAAGGATTTAGCTCCATTCGATCCCGAACCGGAGAAAACCCTTAGATCTAGATCCAAGAGCATTAAAAAGGGGAAAGAGATGGCCGGAAGAGACCTCTAAGCTGAATTGGATGAAGCTTTAGAGAAAATTAGGATAAGGGATGAGCTCTTGGAGGAAGAAAGGAGACTTGCTAATGAGAGGCAAGAAGCAACTAGGAGGGAGATTGATGAGATTAGGCAAGCCCTTGTACAAGGAGAGCTTAATCGTCAACAACCTCCACCTCCACCACCACCACAACCGCAGCCGGCGGCGAATGTTAGGGTTGTGCCCATTGCTATTGAAGAGCCACAAACATTAGGGAGACGTATGGATCCGGCACAAAGAGCACACCGTCCGGGTGTGAACTTAGGAGATCCCGCAACCCACAACTACGAGCTCCGCCCTCAAGTTCTACAAATGATCCGGCATAATCAATTTGGAGGGATGGAAGGAGAGTCTCCTCATCAACACTTGATGAACTATGAGATTTTGATGGAGACTCTTAGACCGCCAAGATTGGAGAGCAACAACCATAAGCTTAGGGCTTTTTCTTTCTCTCTTAAGGATAAAGCCTTGGCTTGGTATCAATCTATTCCACAAGGGCGAGTTAGTACTTGGGAGGAGATGACAACCGAGTTTTTGACTAAGTTCTTCCCACCTTCCAAGACTACCGAATTAAGAGGGAAGATAAATGCCTTCGTGATGAAGGATAGAGAGAGTTTGTTCAAGTCTTGGGAGAGGTTCAAAGACCTTCTCCTAGATTGTCCACACCATGGTATACCGATTGAGCTATTGGAGATCTACTTCAAGGGACTTGATGAAGATAGCCAATTCAAGCTCCAATCTCTTTCCGGTGGGACTTTCATGGAGAAGCATGTAGATGAAGCTTGGGAGTTTGTAGAGAAACAAGCTCTAGTGATTGAGAAATACTCTCATAGGAAGAGTGAAGGGAGAAAGGCGGGAGCATATGAGGTGAGTGAAGTCACCATGAGCAACTTCAAGCTTGATGTCATCAATAATGAATTGAAGTCCTTGAGGGAGTTGTGTGCTACAACTTTGAAGAACCAAGCAACTCCTCAAGTGCAAGTGCAAGCTAATTTGTCTTCCAAAGAGGAAGATGTGAACTACATGTGAGTTGGACTCGGAGGCCCGTTTCCCTTCTCGGAAAGGTATAGCAATTGTAATTCTGAGTTCGGACACCTTTTTTCCGCAAAACCGCAAAACCGGCCGTTTTGCACCTTTTTGAGATTTTTCGCCTATCACAAAACAACAACTCACGGCAAAGGTTAGAGACAAACAAAAACGTTCTCTCTCTCCTCTCTCAAAGGTATTTCTCCTCACACTCACTCAAGTGTTTGATAGTGTTTGGATTCACACAACTCCCCTTTTCCTTTGCTTCGCGGCAAAGCTCTCCCTCACCTTTTCCAAAGCCTTAGGCAATGCTCTCCACACAAAGATTTCTCTTGGTAACAAATTTTCGCAATTCTTCCAAGGTAGTGCACAAGGTAAACAATGTATTTCCAAGATGCAATATAACTTCAGAAAAGCAAACAACAAGAGGCAACAAAGCACAACAAATACGAGCCTTCCGGCGAGTATTTACTTAGTCCCGACAAGTAGTTAGTCAAAGCAATAATAAGCGTTTTCCCCAAAACGTGTGGGTTATGTTTTGGAATGGCTAGAACACTCAAGAACAACTTTGATAACAAATATCACGAACAACTTCAATAACAAACAAATTTTCAAGAACAACTTTGATAACACTCAAGAACACTCAAGCAACTTTCTTTTCTTTTTTTTTTTTTTTTTGTTCTTTTCTTTTTCTTTTCTCTTTGTTTCGTTCGTTTTTTTTTTTTTTTTTTTTTGACGTTACTAAGATATGCTTTTCGTTTTCTTTTTTTTTTTTTTTTTTTTGTATGAAAGGTCAACAAGATCTCTCTCTAAAGGCTCACAAGAAAGAAGATTGTAAACACAAAATTTTGGGGAACTACTCAAAATTGCAAAAACTAAAAACAAGTTTAGGTAAGCAATTCGTACCCCGAAAGCTTGAGGAACTCGCACCGTTGGCTCTGATACCACTTGATGCGCTCTTCGTCCGTTGAACGCAAGGATCCGCCGGTGTTGTTCCTCCGTCGATTTCTTTTGTGTATTTTCGATTTATATGGATATGCCAAGCAAGGAATCGTCCAGCCTCGCGCCTTGGATCTCCTTGGCTCGAGTTCTTCTTTCCTCGGAATCTCACTTCGGAAATTAGACCTCCTTTGTCCTCCTAGCCTCGCACCGTAAGGACACCACTCAGCCTCTCACCTTGTGGGTTTCGAAACCTTGGCCTCTCACCTTAGTCTCTAGTGTTGTTTTGCTTTAAAGTGAAAACACAACTTCGATTGAACTCAACTTTTATAATCTGCCTAAAAACGTGGGTAGAAGATGGCCTTATATGGCTGAAAAATTCAGCACCAACTCCCCACAATAATAACTTACAAGTAGTTCAAAAGTTGGATACTAAATGAAGGAAAACCCTAGGGTCTTTCAACCAACAACTTCAAGCAATAAATGGCCTAAAAACCATTAATATGGCCGACCACCTTAGAGCTCCAAGGTTACAAAAACGTGGCTGAAATAAACCCAACTAAAGTGGTTTAAAACCATGAAATAAAGTTAAACATGACCACATAAAACAAAAGGTT
The DNA here is from genome assembly GCA_033239125.1 of Fagopyrum homotropicum. Taxonomy (NCBI): domain Eukaryota; kingdom Viridiplantae; phylum Streptophyta; class Magnoliopsida; order Caryophyllales; family Polygonaceae; genus Fagopyrum; species Fagopyrum homotropicum. Next base: position 146,229,640 of record BSWB01000002.1, read on the forward strand.
ACATCTAGGTTTTAAAGTGATCCGGCATCCTCAATCGCCTCAAGTATGTTCACCAAGTGATAGTCATGGACGTCCTTAAAGGTCGGAGCTCTGAAAGGGTGGTAGGTCAAAGTGGTTTGGCCTAGCATGCGTGCTCTAGCTCGAGTGAGAGGTGGTGTTGATCTTGGTGCGGTCACATCAGTTTCGTTGCTTAAGTCCGGCGGGCTCACATCAGTGGAGGCAATCGCCTCTCCTACAAACGATGCCAAAGTTGTGGTGCAGTTCTTCAACCGAGTGATCTTCCCTAGGTTTGGAACACCAAGGGTGATCATAAGTGATGGAGGGAAGCACTTCACTAATAGGAACTTTGAGGCACTTTTGGCTAAGTATGGGGTGACTCATAAGGTGGCAACACCTTACCATCCCCAAACTAGTGGCCAAGTGGAGATCTCCAACCGGGAGATAAAGGGAATCCTTGAGAAGACGGTCTCTAGGACGAGAAAGGATTGGGCTATGAAGCTCGATGATGCCTTGTGGGCATATAGAACCGCCTTCAAGACACCAATTGGCACCACTCCTTACAAGCTAGTCTATGGCAAGTCTTGCCACCTTCCGGTAGAGATGGAGCATAGAGCTTATTGGGCCATTAAGTGGCTAAATTTTGACCTCAAGGAGGCGGGAGAGAAGAGGTTGCTTGATATGAACGCTCTTGAGGAGATCCGGTTGGATGCCTATGAGAATGCCCGGATTTACAAGGAGAGAACCAAACGGTGGCATGACAAGCGCCTCATCCCGAAGGAGTTGAGTGAAGGCGACCTTGTCCTTCTCTTCAACTCAAGGCTGCGGCTCTTCCCCGGAAAGCTAAAATCAAGATGGACCGGGCCATATGTGGTGAAGAAGATCTTTCCCTATGGAGCTATTAAGATAGGAGGGGAGCATTGTGGAGATTTCAAGGTGAATGGGCACCGGTTAAAGAAGTATATCCCGGGAGCTCTGGTAGACATGATTGCCCCACTTCACCTAGAATGAGACGCCCCCGAGTATGGTCAAGCTAATGACCTTAAAGAAGCGCTTGAATGGAGGCAACCCATTGGTAACGTTTTTCCTTTTTTCGTTTTGTTTTTGTTTTTGATTTTTCTGTTTTTTGTGTGTGTTTGGTGTGCTTTGTGTGTGTGCTAGAGTCTTGGTAGCATTAGAAGCCTTGCATGGCATGTGAATGATGATGATGAACCCCTCATTGATTATGGGTGGAGCGGACGCGGAACTTGGACGGCTAGCGGTGCCTAGCGCGGGTCCCGACGCCTTGATGAACACTTAGAGCTCTCTACCATTGTTGATAGAATCATCCAACATCAATTCCACTTGAGAACTCCCAAATACCATTAGCAAACCATTTTTACATTGTGAGAACCTTCTTTCACTCTTCTTTACTTCATTACCACATTGGGGACAATGTGTTTCTAAGTATGGGGTGGGGTTTGCATGATCTTTTGCATGATTAGCGTCTAGGGTAGTTTAATATTATCACATGTCTTGCATTGTATATACTCATTTCGAAAAATCCAAAAAAATCAGAAAATTTTAAAAATTTTGTGCTTTCTAGGCTTGGATATGACCCTAATGATGAATCTTGTCTTGTGGATTGGCTATGGATGGCCTTATGTGTTAAATTGATGAATGCATATATGGACTCGAAGTACTTATCTTGAATCCCATGAATGGATTGTGATCATGATGTTTGCCTAGAATGGATTGAGTATTGAAAGTCGAAATTACATGCTAGTTCTTGCACACCATCTAGGAATGAATGAGGCAATTCATCTCTCTCTTCTTCTCATCTTGATCATGATATTTGAGCACCTCAATTGATATAAATTTGACCCCTTTTGACCCATCCGGGAATAGGAGCATGTTAGTGTGTTGATGTGTGGGAAAACAAGTCTGGGGTAAAGATGTTGATGAAAGAATGCCACGAATAAAATGCTGAATTTGTTGTGAAAGTGTAGACAAAAATATAGGTTTGGGGACGTTGGTTTAAATGACAAGTAACTCGGCACACTTCACATAATCGGGTGTTGGTGCCTTGCCAAAGTCAAATAAACCAATAGTCCTAACGAGCTTTGGTATGTGTGTCCGGTGTGGATGCACCTCGAAAAATAGAAAAAGCCCGAGGATGGCTAATCACCAAGGTTTCGGCTTTTGTACACCAATGTCATTGTCTCAAAAATAAGTGAAGGAAAAAGAAAAGATGGAGAAAATATACACTTGAGGGAATTTGATCGAGGACAAGAATGTGGAGTTATTTCCATTCCCGGATTAGCATCACATAGCCTAGAAAAATCCCCACCTAATCACAACGTTTCTTGGCCTTTTATTTCATAAGACCTTATGACCTATTTGCATGTTTGTAAGACTTAGTAATTTAGATTGGATATGCTCTTGATCATCTTGACTTCTTCATTTTTACATTTCATGCATACTTTCGAGTTAAGTACAATTGTCCTTCCGTGCCTTCATTTATTTGATGCATAATTGCTTGTCCATTGCCATGAAACATGACTATGAAGATGATCCAATAGTAGAAGCACAAACACAAAAAGATTTTGCCATTTTTCTGCATACATAAATCATGTCATCTCTTAGTCTATAGTTGGGAATTTGCTAGGGGACGAGCAAACCTTAAGTATGGGGTATTTTTGATAACACAATTTATGACTTAAGTTTAGGTAGTCATTTAGATAGATTTCTCACTCATTCATGCATGGTTCAGCACTAGTTCACGACGTTTGCACTCAATTCACGTATTTTGTCGAGATAAACGTCTACACGGACTCTTGCATTGCTTTGTAGGTATTTTGGGACAATTAGGAGCTTAAACGATACGTTTGAGGATCGTTCATCAAGATGACACACCCTCGGACTCATTGGAATGCAAGCTAAGGGCTAAGGAAGACTCGTGGAACCTTGCCAACACAAGCCATGCACCAAATCAAAGCTTAATGAACCAAGGCAACGCTGAAGCACCAAACCACGGTTCACTGGCACTTCCACGGCCGTGGAACCAACTGTGGTTTTTTCCAGACGGTTGTGACAGCTGTGCCACGATCTCTTGGCCCTCTCTAGCATGGTGGTAGTATAAAAGTGGTCCTGCATTGCTGAGAGAAAGCATCTTGGAGCAGCTCTCCATTATCCTCTATCATCCAATCAAAAATACTCTTTCAACAAGAAGATTCTCTAAGGAGAAAAGCTACCATTGGAGGAGGAAGAAGAGCTCCATTGGAGAGGAAGGAGAAGAGCACACCATTGATAAACTTTGATAGCTTTTGTAGTGAAGAATTTCGGAATCGATTTCTAAAGTTGTATGAACCATTTAAACCTTCTTTTAGAAGGGTTGTGTGTCATTCTAATCTTACCTTCAGCTTTGTTTTGTTTACTTCACTTGTTCATCTCTTTCTCTTCATTATCTTGCAAATGGAAGCCATAATTTTATGCTTGATGATTTCGATTCTTATGATGCATGTTGTAGGCTAAATAGATGCAATTCTAGGGTAAGGAAAGGATGGTTATGGCTAAGACTATGATAGGATGAACTTAGATTTACCTTTGAATGACTTGTGTACTTGAACGAGCCTCTGTTGGAGTCCACGGTCAGTTCTTGCCATTCCACGGCTGTGGAAGGTATAGAACAGCCCGTGATTCTCCCTGGTTCGATGGATCTAGCTTTAGATTGTTAGAATGTTGAAATCCTAGTGTTTGTTGAGTTTAATCTATCCTAGGGTGACCTAGTGTTAGCAACTAAGTGTTAGAAGAGACCTACCCGGTGATTCTTACTCTTAGATTTCAAAGATGATAAACCCTAGGTAGTGGTGAGCCTCATAAGCTGCCATTGGGCTAAGTGTGCTAGGATAGTTGTTTAGGACTAACCCTTTTGAGACTTAACCGGTGAGAATAGGTTAGATCCCTAGGTGACAATCCGGTTTGTGTAGAATTCCATCCCTTAGGTTCTTAGAGACTTACCCAGTGATGAGACCTTAGGGACGGACTAGTGGACCATGAGACCTACCCGGTGATTGATCCCAATCTAGAAACACTCACTCCCAACATATCATAGTTAATCAAAGGATGATTAGATAGCTTGAGTCCTATGCCATAACCGGAACTTCCAACCCCTAGAATCCGCTTTTCTCTTTTGATCTATATCTCGTTTTAGCTTGTTTGTTTGCGTTGATTTGCTAGCTTAGTCGATTGTTCATTTTGCATGATTTGTGATCCTTGATTGATCACCTAAAAACCCACCAAAAACATTTAGATTTTCATTTCTTTATTCCTTTCTCTTTTCTAAATCTAGATCTTCACTAAACTTAATCATAAATCGAATTAATCTCACCTTAGTCTTTGTGTTCGACCTCGGAATACTATCCATACTACAAACGTCCCGTACACTGTGGGTTCGCTAGGAGTTAGGAGAAATATAACGAGTATAAATTTAAAACCTATTGCGTATCACACACATCCTGAGCGTAACAAGTTTTTGGCGCCGTTGCCGGGGACTAGGTCTAGATTGAGTCGATTTTGTGATTGTTTATAGTGTAGATCTTTCTTGTTGCTTTTGATCTCTCTTTGGTTTGTGTCTTTGCTTTTCAGGACATCTCTTACTTTTTAGGTGTATGTGAAGATCTCGTGGCAAGGATTTAGCTCCATTCGATCCCGAACCGGAGAAAACCCTTAGATCTAGATCCAAGAGCATTAAAAAGGGGAAAGAGATGGCCGGAAGAGACCTCTAAGCTGAATTGGATGAAGCTTTAGAGAAAATTAGGCTAAGGGATGAGCTCTTGGAGGAAGAAAGGAGACTTGCTAATGAGAGGCAAGAAGCAACTAGGAGGGAGATTGATGAGATTAGGCAAGCCCTTGTACAAGGAGAGCTTAATCGTCAACAACCTCCACCTCCACCACCACCACAACCGCAGCCGGCGGCGAATGTTAGGGTTGTGCCCATTGCTATTGAAGAGCCACAAACATTAGGGAGACGTATGGATCCGGCACAAAGAGCACACCGTCCGGGTGTGAACTTAGGAGATCCCGCAACCCACAACTACGAGCTCCGCCCTCAAGTTCTACAAATGATCCGGCATAATCAATTTGGAGGGATGGAAGGAGAGTCTCCTCATCAACACTTGATGAACTATGAGATTTTGATGGAGACTCTTAGACCGCCAAGATTGGAGAGCAACAACCATAAGCTTAGGGCTTTTTCTTTCTCTCTTAAGGATAAAGCCTTGGCTTGGTATCAATCTATTCCACAAGGGCGAGTTAGTACTTGGGAGGAGATGACAACCGAGTTTTTGACTAAGTTCTTCCCACCTTCCAAGACTACCGAATTAAGAGGGAAGATAAATGCCTTCGTGATGAAGGATAGAGAGAGTTTGTTCAAGTCTTGGGAGAGGTTCAAAGACCTTCTCCTAGATTGTCCACACCATGGTATACCGATTGAGCTATTGGAGATCTACTTCAAGGGACTTGATGAAGATAGCCAATTCAAGCTCCAATCTCTTTCCGGTGGGACTTTCATGGAGAAGCATGTAGATGAAGCTTGGGAGTTTGTAGAGAAACAAGCTCTAGTGATTGAGAAATACTCTCATAGGAAGAGTGAAGGGAGAAAGGCGGGAGCATATGAGGTGAGTGAAGTCACCATGAGCAACTTCAAGCTTGATGTCATCAATAATGAATTGAAGTCCTTGAGGGAGTTGTGTGCTACAACTTTGAAGAACCAAGCAACTCCTCAAGTGCAAGTGCAAGCTAATTTGTCTTCCAAAGAGGAAGATGTGAACTACATGTGAGTTGGACTCGGAGGCCCGTTTCCCTTCTCGGAAAGGTATAGCAATTGTAATTCTGAGTTCGGACGCCTTTTTTCCGCAAAACCGCAAAACCGGCCGTTTTGCACCTTTTCGAGATTTTTCGCCTATCACAAAACAACAACTCACGGCAAAGGTTAGAGACAAACAAAAACGTTCTCTCTCTCCTCTCTCAAGGGTATTTCTCCTCACACTCACTCAAGTGTTTGATAGTGTTTGGATTCACACAACTCCCCTTTTCCTTTGCTTCGCGGCAAAGCTCTCCCTCACCTTTTCCAAAGCCTTAGGCAATGCTCTCCACACAAAGATTTCTCTTGGTAACAAATTTTCGCAATTCTTCCAAGGTAGTGCACAAGGTAAACAATGTATTTCCAAGATGCAATATAACTTCAGAAAAGCAAACAACAAGAGGCAACAAAGCACAATAAATACGAGCCTTCCGGCGAGTATTTACTTAGTCCCGACAAGTAGTTAGTCAAAGCAATAATAAGCGTTTTCCCCAAAACGTGTGGGTTGTGTTTTGGAATGGCTAGAACACTCAAGAACAACTTTGATAACAAATTTCAAGAACAACTTCAATAACAAACAAATTTTCAAGAACAACTTTGATAACACTCAAGAACACTCAAGCAACTTTCTTTTCTTTTTTTTTTTTTTTTTTTTTGTTCTTTTCTTTTTCTTTTCTCTTTGTTTCGTTCGTTTTTTTTTTTTTTTTTTTTTGACGTTACTAAGATATGCTTTTCGTTTTCTTTTTTTTTTTTTTTTTTGTATGAAAGGTCAACAAGATCTCTCTCTAAAGGCTCACAAGAAAGAAGATTGTAAACACAAAATTTTGGGGAACTACTCAAAATTGCAAAAACTAAAAACAAGTTTAGGTAAGCAATTCGTACCCCGAAAGCTTGAGGAACTCGCACCGTTGGCTCTGATACCACTTGATGCGCTCTTCGTCCGTTGAACGCAAGGATCCGCCGGTGTTGTTCCTCCGTCGATTTCTTTTGTGTATTTTCGATTTATATGGATATGCCAAGCAAGGAATCGTCCAGCCTCGCGCCTTGGATCTCCTTGGCTCGAGTTCTTCTTTCCTCGGAATCTCACTTCGGAAATTAGACCTCCTTTGTCCTCCTAGCCTCGCACCGTAAGGACACCACTCAGCCTCTCACCTTGTGGGTTTCGAAACCTTGGCCTCTCACCTTAGTCTCTAGGGTTGTTTTGCTTTAAAGTGAAAACACAACTTCGATTGAACTCAACTTTTATAATCTGCCTAAAAACGTGGGTAGAAGATGGCCTTATATGGCTGAAAAATTCAGCACCAACTCCCCACAATAATAACTTACAAGTAGTTCAAAAGTTGGATACTAAATGAAGGAAAACCCTAGGGTCTTTCAACCAACAACTTCAAGCAATAAATGGCCTAAAAACCATTAATATGGCCGACCACCTTAGAGCTCCAAGGTTACAAAAACGTGGCTGAAATAAACCCAACTAAAGTGGTTTAAAACCATGAAATAAAGTTAAACATGACCACATAAAACAAAAGGTTACATCTAGGTTTTAAAGTGATCCGGCATCCTCAATCGCCTCAAGTATGTTCACCAAGTGATAGTCATGGACGTCCTTAAAGGTCGGAGCTCTGAAAGGGTGGTAGGTCAAAGTGGTTTGGCCAAGCATGCGTGCTCTAGCTCGAGTGAGAGGTGGTGTTGATCTTGGTGCGGTCACATCAGTTTCGTTACTTAAGTCCGGCGGGCTCACATCAGTGGAGGCAATCGCCTCTCCTACAAACGATGCCAAAGTTGTGGTGCAGTTCTTCAACCGAGTGATCTTCCCTAAGTTTGGAACACCAAGGGTGATCATAAGTGATGGAGGGAAGCACTTCACTAATAGGAACTTTGAGGCACTTTTGGCTAAGTATGGGGTGACTCATAAGGTGGCAATACCTTACCATCCCCAAACTAGTGGCCAAGTGGAGATCTCCAACCGGGAGATAAAGGGAATCCTTGAGAAGACGGTCTCTAGGACGAGAAAGGATTGGGCTATGAAGCTCGATGATGCCTTGTGGGCATATAGAACCGCCTTCAAGACACCAATTGGCACCACTCCTTACAAGCTAGTCTATGGCAAGTCTTGCCACCTTCCGGTAGAGATGGAGCATAGAGCTTATTGGGCCATTAAGTGGCTAAATTTTGACCTCAAGGAGGCGGGAGAGAAGAGGTTGCTTGATATGAACGCTCTTGAGGAGATCCGGTTGGATGCCTATGAGAATGCCCGGATTTACAAGGAGAGAACCAAACGGTGGCATGACAAGCGCCTCATCCCGAAGGAGTTGAGTGAAGGCGACCTTGTCCTTCTCTTCAACTCAAGGCTGCGGCTCTTCCCCGGAAAGCTAAAATCAAGATGGACCGGGCCATATGTGGTGAAGAAGATCTTTCCCTATGGAGCTATTAAGATAGGAGGGGAGCATTGTGGAGATTTCAAGGTGAATGGGCACCGGTTAAAGAAGTATATCCCGGGAGCTCTGGTAGACATGATTGCCCCACTTCACCTAGAATGAGACGCCCCCGAGTATGGTCAAGCTAATGACCTTAAAGAAGCGCTTGAATGGAGGCAACCCATTGGTAACGTTTTTCCTTTTTTCGTTTTGTTTTTGTTTTTGATTTTTCTGTTTTTTGTGTGTGTTTGGTGTGCTTTGTGTGTGTGCTAGAGTCTTGGTAGCATTAGAAGCCTTGCATGGCATGTGAATGATGATGATGAACCCCTCATTGATTATGGGTGGAGCGGACGCGGAACTTGGACGGCTAGCGGTGCCTAGCGCGGGTCCCGACGCCTTGATGAACACTTAGAGCTCTCTACCATTGTTGATAGAATCATCCAACATCAATTCCACTTGAGAACTCCCAAATACCATTAGCAAACCATTTTTACATTGTGAGAACCTTCTTTCACTCTTCTTTACTTCATTACCACATTGGGGACAATGTGTTTCTAAGTATGGGGTGGGGTTTGCATGATCTTTTGCATGATTAGCGTCTAGGGTAGTTTAATATTATCACATGTCTTGCATTGTATATACTCATTTCGAAAAATCCAAAAAAATCAGAAAATTTTAAAAATTTTGTGCTTTCTAGGCTTGGATATGACCCTAATGATGAATCTTGTCTTGTGGATTGGCTATGGATGGCCTTATGTGTTAAATTGATGAATGCATATATGGACTCGAAGTACTTATCTTGAATCCCATGAATGGATTGTGATCATGATGTTTGCCTAGAATGGATTGAGTATTGAAAGTCGAAATTACATGCTAGTTCTTGCACACCATCTAGGAATGAATGAGGCAATTCATCTCTCTCTTCTTCTCATCTTGATCATGATATTTGAGCACCTCAATTGATATAAATTTGACCCCTTTTGACCCATCCGGGAATAGGAGCATGTTAGTGTGTTGATGTGTGGGAAAACAAGTCTGGGGTAAAGATGTTGATGAAAGAATGCCACGAATAAAATGCTGAATTTGTTGTGAAAGTGTAGACAAAAATATAGGTTTGGGGACGTTGGTTTAAATGACAAGTAACTCGGCACACTTCACATAATCGGGTGTTGGTGCCTTGCCAAAGTCAAATAAACCAATAGTCCTAACGAGCTTTGGTATGTGTGTCCGGTGTGGATGCACCTCGAAAAATAGAAAAAGCCCGAGGATGGCTAATCACCAAGGTTTCGGCTTTTGTACACCAATGTCATTGTCTCAAAAATAAGTGAAGGAAAAAGAAAAGATGGAGAAAATATACACTTGAGGGAAGTTGATCGAGGACAAGAATGTGGAGTTATTTCCATTCCCGGATTAGCATCACATAGCCTAGAAAAATCCCCACCTAATCATAACGTTTCTTGGCCTTTTATTTCATAAGACCTTATGACCTATTTGCATGTTTGTAAGACTTAGTAATTTAGATTGGATATGCTCTTGATCATCTTGACTTCTTCATTTTTACATTTCATGCATACTTTCGAGTTAAGTACAATTGTCCTTCCGTGCCTTCATTTATTTGATGCATAATTGCTTGTCCATTGCCATGAAACATGACTATGAAGATGATCCAATAGTAGAAGCACAAACCCAAAAAGATTTTGCCATTTTTCTGCATACATAAATCATGTCATCTCTTAGTCTATAGTTGGGAATTTGCTAGGGGACGAGCAAACCTTAAGTATGGGGTATTTTTGATAACACAATTTATGACTTAAGTTTAGGTAGTCATTTAGATAGATTTCTCACTCATTCATGCATGGTTCAGCACTAGTTCACGACGTTTGCACTCAATTCACGTATTTTGTCGAGATAGACGTCTACACGGACTCTTGCATTGCTTTGTAGGTATTTTGGGACAATTAGGAGCTTAAACGATACGTTTGAGGATCGTTCATCAAGATGACACACCCTCGGACTCATTGGAATGCAAGCTAAGGGCTAAGGAAGACTCGTGGAACCTTGCCAACACAAGCCATGCACCAAATCAAAGCTTAATGAACCAAGGCAACGCTGAAGCACCAAACCACGGTTCACTGGCACTTCCACGGCCGTGGAACCAACCGTGGTTTTTTCCAGACGGTTGTGACAGCTGTGCCACGATCTCTTGGCCCTCTCTAGCATGGTGGTAGTATAAAAGTGGTCCTGCATTGCTGAGAGAAAGCATCTTGGAGCAGCTCTCCATTATCCTCTATCATCCAATCAAAAATACTCTTTCAACAAGAAGATTCTCTAAGGAGAAAAGCTACCATTGGAGGAGGAAGAAGAGCTCCATTGGAGAGGAAGGAGAAGAGCACACCATTGATAGACTTTGATAGCTTTTGTAGTGAAGAATTTCGGAATCGATTTCTAAATTTGTATGAACCATTTAAACCTTCTTTTAGAAGGGTTGTGTGTCATTCTAATCTTACCTTCAGCTTTGTTTTGTTTACTTCACTTGTTCATCTCTTTCTCTTGATTATCTTGCAAATGGAAGCCATAATTTTATGCTTGATGATTTCGATTCTTATGATGCATGTTGTAGGCTAAATAGATGCAATTCTAGGGTAAGGAAAGGATGGTTATGGCTAAGACTATGATAGGATGAACTTAGATTTACCTTTGAATGACTTGTGTACTTGAACGAGCCTCTGTTGGAGTCCACGGTCAGTTCTTGCCATTCCACGGCTGTGGAAGGTATAGAACAGCCCGTGATTCTCCCTGGTTCGATGGATCTAGCTTTAGATTGTTAGAATGTTGAAATCCTAGTGTTTGTTGAGTTTAATCTATCCTAGGGTGACCTAGTGTTAGCAACTAAGTGTTAGAAGAGACCTACCCGGTGATTCTTACTCTTAGATTTCAAAGATGATAAACCCTAGGTAGTGGTGAGCCTCATAAGCCGCCATTGGACTAAGTGTGCTAGGATAGTTGTTTAGGACTAACCCTTTTGAGACTTAACCGGTGAGAATAGGTTAGATCCCTAGGTGACAATCCGGTTTGTGTAGAATTCCATCCCTTAGGTTCTTAGAGACTTACCCAGTGATGAGACCTTAGGGACGGACTAGTGGACCATGAGACCTACCCGGTGATTGATCCCAATCTAGAAACACTCACTCCCAACATATCATAGTTAATCAAAGGATGATTAGATAGCTTGAGTCCTATGCCATAACCGGAACTTCCAACCCCTAGAATCCGCTTTTCTCTTTTTATCTATATCTCGTTTTAGCTTGTTTGTTTGCGTTGATTTGCTAGCTTAGTCGATTGTTCATTTTGCATGATTTGTGATCCTTGATTGATCACCTAAAAACCCACCAAAAACATTTAGATTTTCATTTCTTTATTCCTTTCTCTTTTCTAAATCTAGATCTTCACTAAACTTAATCATAAATCGAATTAATCTCACCTTAGTCTTTGTGTTCGACCTCGGAATACTATCCATACTACAAACGTCCCGTACACTGTGGGTTCGCTAGGAGTTAGGAGAAATATAACGAGTATAAATTTAAAACCTATTGCGTATCACACACATCCTGAGCGTAACAAGTTTTTGGCGCCGTTGCTGGGGACTAGGTCTAGATTGAGTCGATTTTGTGATTGTTTATAGTGTAGATCTTTCTTGTTGCTTTTGATCTCTCTTTGGTTTGTGTCTTTGCTTTTCAGGACATCTCTTACTTTTTAGGTGTATGTGAAGATCTCGTGGCAAGGATTTAGCTCCATTCGATCCCGAACCGGAGAAAACCCTTAGATCTAGATCCAAGAGCATTAAAAAGGGGAAAGAGATGGCCGGAAGAGACCTCTAAGCTGAATTGGATGAAGCTTTAGAGAAAATTAGGCTAAGGGATGAGCTCTTGGAGGAAGAAAGGAGACTTGCTAATGAGAGGCAAGAAGCAACTAGGAGGGAGATTGATGAGATTAGGCAAGCCCTTGTACAAGGAGAGCTTAATCGTCAACAACCTCCACCTCCACCACCACCACAACCGCAGCCGGCGGCGAATGTTAGGGTTGTGCCCATTGCTATTGAAGAGCCACAAACATTAGGGAGACGTATGGATCCGGCACAAAGAGCACACCGTCCGGGTGTGAACTTAGGAGATCCCGCAACCCACAACTACGAGCTCCGCCCTCAAGTTCTACAAATGATCCGGCATAATCAATTTGGAGGGATGGAAGGAGAGTCTCCTCATCAACACTTGATGAACTATGAGATTTTGATGGAGACTCTTAGACCGCCAAGATTGGAGAGCAACAACCATAAGCTTAGGGCTTTTTCTTTCTCTCTTAAGGATAAAGCCTTGGCTTGGTATCAATCTATTCCACAAGGGCGAGTTAGTACTTGGGAGGAGATGACAACCGAGTTTTTGACTAAGTTCTTCCCACCTTCCAAGACTACCGAATTAAGAGGGAAGATAAATGCCTTCGTGATGAAGGATAGAGAGAGTTTGTTCAAGTCTTGGGAGAGGTTCAAAGACCTTCTCCTAGATTGTCCACACCATGGTATACCGATTGAGCTATTGGAGATCTACTTCAAGGGACTTGATGAAGATAGCCAATTCAAGCTCCAATCTCTTTCCGGTGGGACTTTCATGGAGAAGCATGTATATGAAGCTTGGGAGTTTGTAGAGAAACAAGCTCTAGTGATTGAGAAATACTCTCATAGGAAGAGTGAAGGGAGAAAGGCGGGAGCATATGAGGTGAGTGAAGTCACCATGAGCAACTTCAAGCTTGATGTCATCAATAATGAATTGAAGTCCTTGAGGGAGTTGTGTGCTACAACTTTGAAGAACCAAGCAACTCCTCAAGTGCAAGTGCAAGCTAATTTGTCTTCCAAAGAGGAAGATGTGAACTACATGGGAAGGGGTAACAACAACAACTACCAAGGCCCAAGGAACTTCAACAACAACCGGCAATTCAACAATTACCGGCCCAACCACAACCATCCCGGGTTTTCCTACTGTAACCCGGATGGAGCCTTGAACCCTCCCGCTTCCACAAGCACAACTCCACAACCAAAAGCTTCACAAGAACCTCCACCCGGATTTACTCAACCTCCAAAGGATAGAACCGAAATGATGTTTGAGCAATTGCTTGGAAGGTTGAGTTGTCTTGAGAGCACGGTGACTTCCATCTCTAAGGCTCAAAAGGTGTTGGAAGCACAAGTGTTCCAAAAAGCGGGTGAAGCCCATAGAGATCCGGGAAAGCTTTCCGAAAGGACCGAAGACAACCCAAGAGGCCAAGTGTTGGCTATTACAACGAGGAGTGGGTTGAGTATGAAGGATCCTTTGCCCAAGGAAAATGCTAAGGGAAAGCAAGTGGTGGTAGAAGAAGAGATATTGCAAGAAGATGGAGGCAAGAGCAAGGATGTTGAGCCAACATATATGGCACCACCTCCATACAAGCCACCACTACCGTTCCCACAATCACGAGCAAGAGCTCGCTTGGACAATCACTTTGGTAAATTCTTTCAACTTATGTCTAAATTGCATATTAACATTCCGTTCATGGATGCTATCTTAGGTATGCCGGCATATGGCAAGTTCTTGAAGGAAATACTCTCCAACAAAAGGAAGATGGAGGAGTATGGGGAAATAAGAATGACAAAGAGGTCCTCGGAATTGATCCAAACAATGAAGGAGGAGATGCCTCCCAAGCTAAGAGATCCAGGATCTTTTTGCGTCCCGATTGGAGTGGGAGATGTGAAGTATGAAGCCCTTTGTAATCTTGGGGCAAGTGTAAGCATCATACCGCTTGCACTTTGCAACAAGGTTGGGATAGGAGAGCCAAAACCGGTCAAGATGACCCTCTATATGGCGGACCGTTCAATCACCCACCCGGTTGGGATCTTAGAAGACATTCCAGTGCAACTAGGGAAGTTCTATGTGCCCATAGACTTCGTTGTTTTGGACATCCCGGCGGACTATCCCGTTCCCATTATCTTAGGAAGACCTTTCCTAGCCACTTCCGGATGCCTAGTGGATTGCAAGAATGGGGTTCTCTCCTTCAACATTGGAGAAGAAAACATCAAGTTCAAGTTGTCCACAATGATGAAAGGGCCAACCTTTGATGAAGATGTGTTCAACATTGTCGAGCAAGAGGAGTCTAGAGAAGTTGTGAGCTCGATCTTGATCAAGGACCCCTTGGAGAAAGTTCTTACCTTAAGTTTGATGGAGGAAGGTGTTGAGGAGGCTTGCAATGAAGAGATCAAGTCCTTGGAAGCACTAGTAAAGGAGACAAGAGTTGGAACTGAAGATCACGAAAGCATGCTGAACATCTGTAATTTCCACGGGCGTGGAATGTGTTCCACGGCCGTAGAACTCTTTGGAAAGCTCCAACGTGCAAGCTTGGCAACTTCCACGGCCGTGGATATGCCAGGAACCGTGGAGTTGGCCGTGGTTTCCCCAGAAGCAGCTCTTGATGATGATCAAGCTTCAAGGAGCCTTGAAGGGTCTTCATTTGTTTTGGATTCATCTCACCCAACGTTATTTGGATCGTCTCCACTCGATAAAGGTCCTCCTAAACTTGAACTCAAACCCCTCCCATCTCATTTAAAGTATGCTTTCCTTTGTGATAATTCTACATATCCGGTGATTGTGAATGCATGCTTGAATGATGATGAACTTGCTAAGTTGTTGCATGAGCTAAGATTGCATAGGAAAGCCATTGGCTATACCATTGATGATCTAGTTGGCATTAAACCTTCTTTGTGCATGCATAAGATATTGATGGAAGATAACCATAAACCCTCTATTGAACATCAAAGAAGATTAAATCCTATAATGAAAGAGGTAGTCAAGAAAGAGATCATCAAGTTGCTAGATGCGGGAATTATCTACCCCATTTCGGATAGTAAGTGGGTTAGTCCCGTTCATGTAGTTCCTAAGAACGGTGGGATGACCGTAGTGACCAATGAGAACAATGAACTAATCCCGACTAGGACGGTTACGGGGTGGAGGATGTGTATTGACTATAGGAAGCTTAACATGGCCTCTAGGAAAGATCACTTCCCTCTCCCTTTCATTGACCAAATGCTAGAGAGGTTAGCTCAACATTCTCATTTTTGCTATTTAGATGGCTATAGTGGATTCTTCCAAATCCCTATCCACCCCGATAACCAAGATAAAACCACCTTTACATGTCCATGGGGTACTTTTGCATATAGGAGAATGCCATTTGGGTTGTGTAATGCACCCGCCACCTTCCAAAGGTGTATGATGGCTATCTTTTCAGAATACATTGAAAATATCATGGAAGTATTTATGGATGATTTTTCTGTTTATGGTTCTTCCTTTGATAATTGCTTGGCTAACTTGTCATTAGTACTTAAGAGATGTAAGGAGACAAACCTTGTCTTGAATTGGAAAAAATGCCACTTCATGGTAAGTGAAGGTATTGTGTTGGGACACTTGGTGTCCAACCGTGGCATTGAGGTTGATAGGGCCAAGATTGAGACAATAGAGAAGTTGCCACCACCTACCTCGGTGAAGGGGGTAAGGAGTTTTCTAGGGCATGCCGGTTTTTACCGGAGGTTTATTAAAGACTTCTCTAAAATTTCTAAGCCTCTCACTAACCTACTAATGAAAGATGTTGAGTTTGTTTTCTCGAAGGATTGCCTTGAGGCTTTTTGTAGGTTGAAGAACGCTTTGATCTCCGCACCTATCATGCAACCTCCGGATTGGAGTTTACCGTTTGAGATCATGTGTGATGCAAGTGATGTAGCCGTTGGGGCTGTTTTGGGGCAAAGGAAAGATGGGTGCACACATGCCATTTATTATGCTAGCAAGACGCTAGATGATGCCCAACTCAATTATGCTACCACCGAGAAGGAGTTGCTAGCGGTGGTGTATGCATTTGAGAAGTTCCGCTCATATCTCGTTGGAGCGAAGGTCATTGTTTATACGGATCATGCTGCGATCCGTTATCTACTTACCAAGAAGGATGCAAAGCCTAGGTTGATTCGGTGGATCCTTCTTCTTCAAGAGTTTGATTTGGAAATCCGGGACAAGAAGGGATCCGATAACTCCGTGGCGGATCACCTAAGTAGACTCCCACCATTGGAGCTTGAAAAAGATGACATCCCGATTGATGACTCATTCCGGGATGAGCAATTGCAAATGGTGGAGGAGTGCTTGTTCCAAGTGTTTAGGGGAAGTGAGCCATGGTATGCCGACATTGTGAACTATCTTGTGTGTGAGGAAGTGCCTCCCGGATTGACATATGCCCAAAGAAAGAAGTTCTTCAAAGATGTGATGCACTACTATTGGAGTGAACCACTTTTGTTCAAAAGAGGGCCGGATGGAATGTTTAGAAGATGCATACCGGAGGATGAGATAGAGAGTGTGATCCGCCATTGTCATTCCTTCCCTTTTGGAGGGCATGCTAGCTCCCACAAGACATGTGCGAAGGTGTTACAATCGGGCTTCTTTTGGCCAAGTTTGTTCAAGGATGTGCAAAGCTTTGTGGTAGCTTGTGATGCTTGCCAAAGGACGGGCAACATCTCAAGGAGGAATGAGATGCCCTTGAACAACATACAAGAAGTGGAAATATTTGATGTGTGGGGTGTGGACTTCATGGGGCCATTCCCTTCTTCTTGTGGCAACCTCTACATCCTATTGGCGGTTGATTATGTTTCAAGATGGGTGGAGGCAATCGCCTCTCCTACAAACGATGCCAAAGTTGTGGTGCAGTTCTTCAACCGAGTGATCTTCCCTAGGTTTGGAACACCAAGGGTGATCATAAGTGATGGAGGGAAGCACTTCACTAATAGGAACTTTGAGGCACTTTTGGCTAAGTATGGGGTGACTCATAAGGTGGCAACACCTTACCATCCCCAAACTAGTGGCCAAGTGGAGATCTCCAACCGGGAGATAAAGGGAATCCTTGAGAAGACGGTCTCTAGGACGAGAAAGGATTGGGCTATGAAGCTCGATGATGCCTTGTGGGCATATAGAACCGCCTTCAAGACACCAATTGGCACCACTCCTTACAAGCTAGTCTATGGCAAGTCTTGCCACCTTCCGGTAGAGATGGAGCATAGAGCTTATTGGGCCATTAAGTGGCTAAATTTTGACCTCAAGGAGGCGGGAGAGAAGAGGTTGCTTGATATGAACGCTCTTGAGGAGATCCGGTTGGATGCCTATGAGAATGCCCGGATTTACAAGGAGAGAACCAAACGGTGGCATGACAAGCGCCTCATCCCGAAGGAGTTGAGTGAAGGCGACCTTGTCCTTCTCTTCAACTCAAGGCTGCGGCTCTTCCCCGGAAAGCTAAAATCAAGATGGACCGGGCCATATGTGGTGAAGAAGATCTTTCCCTATGGAGCTATTGAGATAGGAGGGGAGCATTGTGGAGATTTCAAGGTGAATGGGCACCGGTTAAAGAAGTATATCCCGGGAGATCTGGTAGACATGATTGCCCCACTTCACCTAGAATGAGACGCCCCCGAGTTTGGTCAAGCTAATGACCTTAAAGAAGCGCTTGAATGGAGGCAACCCATTGGTAACGTTTTTCCCTTTTTCGTTTTGTTTTTGTTTTTGATTTTTCTGTTTTTTGTGTGTGTTTGGTGTGCTTTGTGTGTGTGCTAGAGTCTTGGTAGCATTGGAAGCCTTGCATGGCATGTGAATGATGATGATGAACCCCTCATCGATTATGGTTGGAGCGGACGCGGAACTTGGACGGCTAGCGGTGCCTAGCACGGGTCCCGACGCCTTGATGAACACTTAGAGCTCTCTACCATTGTTGATTGGATCATCCAACATCAATTCCACTTGAGAAATCCCAAATACCATTAGCAAACCATTTTTACATTGTGAGAACCTTCTTTCACTCTTCTTTACTTCATTACCACATTGGGGACAATGTGTTTCTAAGTATGGGGTGGGGTTTGCATGATTAGCATCTAGGGTAGTTTAATATTATCACATGTCTTGCATTGTATATACTCATTTCGAAAAATCCAAAAAAATCAGAAAATTTAAAAAATTTTGTGCTTTCTAGGCTTGGATATGACCCTAATGATGAATCTTGTCTTGTGGATTGGTTATGGATGGCCTTATGTGTTAAATTGATGAATGCATATGTGGAGTTGAAGTACTTATCTTGAATCCCATGAATGGATTGTGATCATGATGTTTGCCTAGAATGGATTGAGTATTGAAAGTCGAAATTACATGCTAGTTCTTGCACACCATCTAGGAATGAATGAGGCAATTCATCTCTCTCTTCTTCTCATCTTGATCATGATATTTGAGCACCTCAATTGATATAAATTTGACCCCTTTTGACCCATCCGGGAATAGGAGCATGTTAGTGTGTTGATGAAAGAATGCCACGAATAAAATGCTGAATTTGTTGTGAAAGTGTAGACAAAAATATAGGTTTGGGGATGTTGGTTTAAATGACAAGTAACTCGGAACACTTCACATAATCGGGTGTTGGTGCCTTGCCAAAGTCAAATAAACCAATAGTCCTAACGAGCTTTGGTGTGTGTGCCCGGTGTGGATGCACCTCGAAAAATAGAAAAAGCCCGAGGATGGCTAATCACCAAGGTTTCGGCTTTTATACACCATTGCCATTGTCTCAAAAATAAGTGAAGGAAAAAGAAAAGATGGAGAAAAGATGGAGAAAATATACACTTGAGGGAAGTTGATCGAGGACAAGATTGTGGAGTTATTTTCATTCCCGGATTAGCATCACATAGCCTAGAAAAATCCCCACCTAATCACAACGTTTCTTGGTCTTTTATTTCATAAGACCTTATGACCTATTTGCATGTTTGTAAGACTTAGTAATTTAGATTGGATATGCTCTTGATCATCTTGACTTCTTCATTTTTACATTTCATGCATACTTTCGAGTTAAGTACAATTGTCCTTCCGTGCCTTCATTTATTTGATGCATAATTGCTTGTCCATTGTCATGAAACATGACTATGAAGGTGATTCAATAGTAGAAGCACAAACCCAAAAAGATTTTTCTATTTTTCTGCTTACATAAATCATGTCATCTCTTAGTCTATAGTTGGGAATTTGCTCGGGGACGAGCAAACCTTAAGTATGGGTATTTTTGATAACACGATTTATGACTTAAGTTTAGGTAGTCATTTAGATAGATTTCTCACTCATTCATGCATGGTTCAACACTAGTTCACGACGTTTGCACTCAATTCACGTATTTTGTCGAGATAGACGTCTACACGGACTCTTGCATTGCTATGAAGGTATTTTGGGAGAATTAGGAGCTTAAACGATACGTTTGAGGATCGTTCATCAAGATGACACACCCTCGGACTCATTGGAATGCAAGCTAAGGGCTAAGGAAGACTCATGGAACCTTGCCAACACAAGCCATGCACCAAATCAAAGCTTAATGAACCAAGGCAACGCTGAAGCACCAAACCACGGTTCACTGGCACTTCCACGGCCGTGGAACCAACCGTGGTTTTTGCCAGATGGTTGTGACAGCTGTGCCACGATCTCTTGGCCCTCTCTAGCATGGTAGTAGTATAAAAGTGGTCCTGCATTGCTGAGAGAAAGCATCTTGGAGCAGCTCTCCATTATCCTCTATCATCCAATCAAAAATACTCTTTCAACAAGAAGATTCTCTAAGGAGAAAAGCTACCATTGGAGGAGGAAGAAGATCTCCATTGGAAAGGAAGGAGAAGAGCACACCATTGATAGACTTTGATAGCTTTTGTAGTGAAGAATTTCGGAATCGATTTCTAAAGTTGTATGAACCATTTAAACCTTCTTTTAGAAGGGTTGTGAGTCATTCTAATCTTACCTTCAGCTTTGTTTTGTTTACTTCACTTGTTCATCTCTTTTCTCTTCATTATCTTGGAAATGGAAGCCATAATTTTATGCTTGATGATTTCGATTCTTATGATGCATGTTGTAGGCTAAATAGATGCGATTCTAGGGTAAGGAAAGGATGGTTATGGCTAAGACTATGATAGGATGAACTTAGATTTATCTTTGAATGACTTGTGTACTTGAACGAGCCTCTGTTGGAGTCCACGGTCAGTTCTTGCCATTCCACGGCCGTGGAAGGTGTAGAACAGCCCGTGATTCTCCCTGATTCGATGGATCTAGCTTTAGATTGTTAGAATGTTGAAATCCTAGTGTTTGTTGAGTTTAATTACCCTAGGGTGACCTAGTGTTAGCAACTAAGTGTTAGAAGAGACCTACCCGGTGATTCTTACTCTTAGATTTCAAAGATGATAAACCCTAGGTAGTGGTGAGCCTCATAAGCCGCCAATTGACTAAGTGTGCTAGGATAGTTATTTAGGACTAACCCTTTCGAGACTTACCCGGTGAGAATAGGTTAGATCCCTAGGTGACAATCCGGTTTGTGTAGAATTTCATCCCTTAGGTTCTTAGAGACTTACCCGGTGATGAGACCTTAGGGACGGACTAGTGGACCATGAGACCTACCCGGTGATTGATCTCAATCTAAAAACACTCACTCCCAACATATCATAGTTAATCAAAGGATGATTAGATAGCTTGAGTCATATGCCATAACCGGAACTTCCAACCCCTAGAATCCGCTTTTCTCTTTTGATCTATATCTCGTTTTAGCTTGTTTGTTTACGTTGATTTGCTAGCTTAGTCGATTGTTCATTTTGCATGATTTGTGATCCTTGATTGATCACCTAAAAACCCACCAAAAACATTTAGATTTTCATTTCTTTATTCCTTTCTCTTTTCTAAATCTAGATCTTCACTAAACTTAATCATAAATCGAATCAATCTCACCTTAGTCTTTGTATTCGACCTCGGAATACTATCCATACTACAAACGTCCCGTACACTGCGGGTTCGCTAGGAGTTAGGAGAAATATAACGAGTATAAATTTAAAACCTATTGCGTATCACACACATCCTGAGCGTAACAACCTCCACGTCAACCTGAGCTCGACGTTATTGAGTTTCTTGTTGCTGATTGGGTCTCGTCTTAGAGCTTCGATGGCAATAGGCCATTGTTGAAGTTGCTTCCTATTAGAGTCAAGTCATACCTTCCTTGGAATTGCCTGGATAACCGCCCAACCTTTTTGGATATTCCTGATCTGAGCATCGGATTCATTTCTTCAACAACATTCCGTTGTACAGACCATCCATTTTCCTGCTTAAAACCTCAACCTGATAGTATTGAAAAATACAAGCACTCATTTTCCAAATTTGTATTGAAGTGAAGACTCAAAACGAAATAGAATGTTAGGGGGATCCATACAACAACGATTGCGATTTGGGAAAAGGGTTTTCTAAACCCATTGGCGGCGACGGCAAGGTCAATCCCAAGGACGCTCCGACGGCCGACGAAGAGAAGGCGAAGGATGGTAGTAAGGCGGTAATCTGCCGACGCTACTAGTGGCGACAAAGGCATGGATAAAGCAGCTCCGACTGTTTTAGCGTGAGGAGAAGAGGCGAGGTAGTGTTGCGCAGGGAGTGAAACGCAGTCGGTGAACTCGATGGCCATTGTTGTTCTTATCTTCGGCGTGGATGAGAGCATACCAGAAGCAGATGGGAGAAGTGGCCGAAGCAAATGAGAGAGGGGTAATGTGAAACCCTAATGTTGAACGGTGAAAATAATTTTGGGGTACATTTACCAAATAAAAAAACGAATTGGCCTACTTACTAAACCTAAACCTGAAAAAAGCCTATTTACCTAATTGAACCTTTTTTTTAAAAATTAAATTTAACAATCAACTATAATAAAGATAATTTGGTTAAGATAGTCAAGTTTTAATTAAAGAATGGTACTTGTGGTAGCGCATTATGGAGTGTTTTCACCATTGATTGAGTTGATTTAACGATTTAGATTAGTCTACGTCATTTAATGATGTGTAGTGGCAACTATTTATTTCCACGTGTAATAATTAGTTTAATGGACTTATATTAAACTAAGTGTATCACTCCAAGTTCTGAGAACTCGAAGCGTTACGGGCTAGGACCTCACAATGGGTTCCGACCCTCAGAGTAGCAACGACACAACACATCTTACAACAAGACACATACGAATGAAACTCAAAACTTATAATAAAACCAAAGGTTCAAACAAAAGGAAAGCATAAAAGACTCGCAACCGAGTTCAAAACAAAATGGGAAAGCAACAACATAAATATAAACCCGATCTCGTCCTATAATGTACGGAAACCCGGCTGACCACATCATCCAGATCACTCAGCAACATCTTGCACCTGAGGAACATCTACAACATCGGTATAAATCGTTAGCTAACATTCTAGATATCAGAAAGAACGTAAAGGCACAAACACACATAAGGTAAAGAAAACACATAGCATGCTCACACAACAGCCGGTTATTATATTTCATTAGGTTATCCAATTACTAATTCAACTTATGGCTGTTACACGAGTATCGCTACGATCTCGCCTCCGCCCCCTTTCACCAACAGGAATAGAACGTATGCATCCTTTTGTCAATTGCTGGACTGGTCGCGAGAGCACCTTCCAATTTTCCCATTCTAAACTAGACAAACGGTAACCTCCCGGTTATAATGCACTTGGGCCAATTAAGGTATAACAAAGGTGAATCCTATTCCGGTTATTAGTTATAACAAGATAAACAACATAAACAAGCCAATACAATCAAACCAATACGTGGAATGAAGCTAAGTAAGTCCAAGGGACTTACCTCACTTGAATGTAATCTCAACACTAAGCAAACACTCAGGAAAGCTTCAAGAAAGAGACAAAGAGAAGCCTGTTCACACAAGCATCAAGAATCAAGAACCAAAACGAATACTAGAAGTCTATAACTTCTAGTCTCCATGATCTCTAAGAGATCTACACAAGCTAAGGTCTCAAGATTAGTCTTACAGAACACTAAGGGGCCAAGGAACATCATCAAGATGTAAGGAAAGGAACGAGGGAAGCAAAGAAGGAAGCAGCTCACTAAAGACAGGAGCTAAAATAGATAAACCGCAGGGGCGGCTGGACAGGCGCAGGGGTGGATCTTCGACAAAAGCTACCGTCGGCTTCTTGATGACAACAGAACCACGACAAGGCCAAAGCTTGCTCTTTCACTACTCTTCACACTCCACAACTCGACCAAGGGAGCTTGTTGTAAGACCCGAGGTCTTAGGGACGATGTCCCCATGCCAACCATGCTCGCACAAAAAACTTTCCAAGAGGTCACTGTAACACCCCGAATACGAGGGACTCGGAGTACCACATTGGGCTAGGATATCACAATGGATCCTGACCCTAGCCTGACAACAAGTTCATTGGATCTTACAACAAGGCACAGGTAGATTAAAACCAAAAACATAAAATTGTATGAGATACAACAAAAGGGTTTACAACCACAAAGCCGAGTGCAAAACAACATCCATAAACATCAGATACAAAAGATCTCATATCCCACGCAACCCTAATGTACAGAAGTCCTTGGCTGGTCACCCCATCTGGCTCACTCTGCAGTCTTCCATTACTAATTCAACTTATTTTGTAACACGAGGAGCCTCAAGAATCTCGTCCCATCCAACGTAACACAGGGGTTTGCATGGGGTGATCATCACTCGTCCCCCTGTGAGATCATCTTCAGGACACCTCCTTATACCCGTAGGCGGAGGCAAGTGGTCACGACCCGTTATAATACACTTGGGCCATTTAATATAATAAATGGTCATCCTAGTCCGGTTTAGGTTATAAATGCACAATCATATGATCACACACAACCATCAAAATCACACAAACCCACAACTGTATGCTAAGTAAGTCCTACAGACTTACCTGTAATACTCATAATCAAGACCACGTCACAGCTTCCCCTTCGGGAAATAATCAACGCCTGCAATAGCAAGGCACACATCATCACATACTACAAAGGTTAGGAGACTCGTCTCCATAACCATAACCAACCTACAACCTCCAACTAAACCTCAGAATCATAACATACTCTCAAATGCCTAAGGCATAACCTCAACATAAGCACAAGTGTCTAAGGCACATCTCTATCATGCAACTCATCATCCTCATCCTAACCAAGCTAGCCTAGCCAACATCTAAGCCAAGGCCAAAGGAAAGGAAGGAAGGAATCATACCAACAAGGTTGCATGCACCAGCAGAAACAAAGTATGCAAAGGCTGAACCAGTGAGGCGCAGAGGCGGCTAACTCAAGGCGCAGGGGCGGTTCACAGCAGGCGTAGGGGCGGTTGTTTGTGCAGAGGATTGGCCCCGACTTCTCTTCGATCTCTTTCTCGACTCTCTTCACTTCTTCATCACACAACAACATCACACATACATATATACACATGTATGAACATCAAAACATCAAGAAAGGATCCACACAAGCTCAGCTTGTGATCCTAAGGTAAAGAAGAAAGAAAGAAGCAAGGAAGAAGAAGGAAAGAAGATGGAGATGGGAAACCTTACCACAACAGCTAAAGGAAGGGAAGAACGTCCACACTACTACACAACCATATCAACAACATCATGGATCAGCATCCTTATCAAGGATTCAACCCACACAAGCCTAGATCAAGATCCACTCTAGATTCTCACAAGAACAAGATCAAAGAAAGAGATCCCAGGAAGAGAAGAAGAAGAAGAAGAAGAAGAAGAAGAAGAAGAAGAAGAAGAAGAAGAAGAAGAAGAAGAAGAAGAAGAAGAAGAAGAAGAGCGTACAGAGGGAAAGGGAGCTGAAGAGGATGAAGAAACCCTCTCAGAGAAGCAATGGAAGACTTATAAAGGAAGCCAGACGCAAAGAACAAGTGAAGGGTCAACGAAGGTGGCTGCACCCACACAGAGCCGCAGGGGCGGACACTGTGAGATGCAGGGGCGCCGAGCCGCAGGTGCGGCCATCAGGGTCCGCAGGGGCGGCTGCCAGGGTCAGCACCAAGCTCAGCAAGGACTCTAAGGCTCTAAGGACTAAGGCTCTTATAGTCACCCATCCTGAAATTGCTCCCGCACGAGCACGCTTAACTCTAGAGTTATTTGTCCTCACTCTACCACTGGAAAAGAAGAATTTTTGTTGACATGGGTAGCAACCCATCCTTATAAGTGAACCATAAATCCCCATTCATATGATGCGGATGATAATTTTGCAGGGTGTTATAATCTTCCCCACTTAAACTTCTGACGTCCACGTCAGGCCGAAGGACCGTCCACCGAGTCGAGTGACGGGCTACTAGGGTGAGCACACTCGTAATCAGGGTTAGCTTTGATACCATCTGTAAGACCCGAGGTCATTAGGGCGAGCACACTCGTAACTCAGGGTTAGCTCTGATACCATCTGTAAGATCCGAGGTCTTAGGAACGTTGTCCCATGCCAACCATGCTCGCGCAAAAAACTTCCCAAGAGGTCACTCATCCTGAAATTGCTCTCGCACGAGCACACTTAACTCCAGAGTTATTTGTCCTCACTCTACCACTGAAAAAGAAGAATTCTTGTTGATAAGGGTAGCAACCCATCCTTATAAGTGAACCATAAATCCCCATTCATATGATGCGGATGACAATTTTACGGGGTATTACACTTGTGAACATCAAAGGATCATCAACGGAACGCTCCACAAGAATTAAGGATCAAACTTGATTCTTGGAGAAGAAGAAAAGAGGAAACGAAGAAAGAACAAAGCAGAAGGAAGCATAATGCAACATCACATGAACGTGAGGAAGAACCAAATAAGAAGAAACTTACACGTACAGCAAGGGAAACGACTGCAGCTCTCAGGGTTGAAGACGAATGCAAGAAACGGGAAAAAGAAGAAAAGACGGGAATAAATAGGAGAGGCGGAAAAGATAAAAGGAAGGACGTCTAGGGTTAGGAAAAAGATAAGGAAGCCAACTCATAGATAGAAGATCGGATATTCTATCTATGGAAGGAAGATAAAACGAACAAAAATAGATCGGGCGCGATCTGCAGCAAATCTGCAGGGGCGGATTGCCTTAGCTGCAAGGGCAGCCCCTTGTCACCGCGGGGGAGGTGATAGACATCAAGGCCGCTCATGCGGCCTTCTTCACCCCGGGGGCGTTGAAGGTCAAAACTGGGATCTTACACTAAGCTAGAATCAAGTTTCGTAATGGTATTAACTTTAAGAGTACTCAAGTTCACATTATAAGATATATTTTATAAAGTAAGAAGAAATATTATATTTTGTATTCTTTAGCCTTTAGAAAATACAAAAATCGAAACACAAGAAAATTGTGATAAATATTGAGACATAAATTGGAATAACATGTTTCATGACAAAAAATATAGGACACCAATTTGAACCATATGTGCCAAAAAGCAACGGATATTGGGCTCCAATGATAAAAAGCATAAAAGTGTGACATATAATACAAAAAAGAATACAAAAGAAAGACTCACATGCTATCCAAACAAAATATCATAGGGATATGACAAAAACTAAGTCAAATTTTGGGCACACATGTTACACACCATACATTTGTCTATGTGAAAAATATACAATAACTGAGATAACAATAAACTTAGTCTGTGTGGAAAATACATCAGAAGTTTGTCTTTTGTAGACTTTAGTCTTTCAAACTGTGAATTCAGTTATCCTGATTACTCTACTGTGATTAGTGGGATCCTGACTATCCCAAGAATTATCTTTTAGATCATGATAAATCAAAGACAATTCACAAAGTAATTAGTAGTAAATTGAGACATATAGCCTAAAAAATGAGACAAAATTAAGGATCAAATCGTCTATCAAAAATAAAATAAATAGAAAGGACAAAAGCAATAATTTCACAACCAGTTGACAAGGTAAACAACACTAAACATTGTTACTCTCAATTTTTCTGATTTATTATGCTCAACATGTCCACCTAAGCCTATAAATTGGATGCAACTAAATACATTTATTATGGTACAAAAGAACAAATTGACAACTCTCTAATAAAGATTATGAAAGCAACCAGTACATTACATGGACTAAGGAAATGATAATTGTATTGTTGCAATTATGTGTCCAATCGGATGAGGCAGGATTTGTGCCTCCGGGTTTTTATGATCGGAACGATTCGGCAGGATATCTATAACTGGAACCTTGCTCAGTGCTCAACAACTTCAAAATAAGTTGCTTGCATTAATTGAGAGTCGTATTTAAGGGATGAAGATTTGTCCTTCGTTTATCCGGTGTTAATGTGATCCTACTACGGTAGAAGTAAGCATATATGATGTTTGGTTTGATGAGAATGTCAAGTTTAGTTATATTTTAAATTAATAATTTTGCTTATGCAATTATTAAAAAATTTCACTTGATTTATTTTGCATTTTGATGGTTCCTTCACATAAATATGTTTGGTTTGATGAGAATGTCTTATTATTGTTGTAGTAGTTGTTTATTTTATGCCACTCTAGAATAAGTAGTTGTTGTGTACTTTATTGTTTATTTAGTATCTATATCATAATGAATCCCAATTGTTTAGTCTAAATACAGAAAATAGTTATAACATGTTATATCATAATAAATAAGAAAAAAGTTATTCTCTATAAATTGATATTAACATCAAAAAATTCTTATGTTAATATGAGTTTCTGAAGTAGATAAAAGTATATGATCAAGAAATCATATTTGAACATATTAAACTACAGTTAAAACTTTAAGAGAACGCAAAAGAGAAGAATTCAAAGCTAACCGAAGTTGAGTACATCTCAACTAGTTGTCCATATTTGGATGATAAAGCTCTAATGTAATCTGTTATGAATTCTAATTATTCCTGCATCAGAGATACACAACATAATTTATAATTTGTAAAAACAAAAATGGTGCAATCAAAACCTATTTTCAAATTTTTAGGTGACCAATAAACCCAGATACATCCTAAATAATGAGATTTAATCAATATGAATTTCATATATTACTTAGTTCCATCTATGATATCACCCCAACAACGTAAATCATCAATCACCTCAAAGGCAACACATGATATAATCATAGAAGATTGGTTTATATAGGCCTTTTTGTATTGCTTATACACACTATATCCTTATTAATTTAAGATTAATATTTTATTCTAAAAACAATTAATTTAAGGGGTAAAAAGGAAATTTGAGAGGGAGGTTAAAATAAAAACTTTATAAATTGTGAATTCACGATTTATTTATGGTTAACCAAAACCTCGGCTTTGAACGAATCTGACAAGCGTGGGTCATTGGTTCCTCCTATGAGCCAAGCTCATCCCGATAAAGTTTGTAGGTCGTAGAAGAATCCGTGAGTTTGTAACATAGACGAATAGTTTGTGTCAATAGAACGCGGATGATCCGGTTGCCACTAAATATTTGCGAAATGAATTCAATCAATTATTTCTAATAACAAAATCACACAATAGCAACAAATACGCATAATAATATATTAAAAATTACGCATAATAACATATAAAATAACTACAAGTTTATTAATTGCAAGAATACACATAATAACATATTAATTATTAAATACGGTAAAAAAAACTTTAAGTAAATCGAACGTTGGGACCTGATACCCCAGATTGAGCACCATTGGATGACATTGGCGCTAAATCTAGGCGTCAAGGTCTTCCGACGGCGCTCAATTTGGCGGTAACAAGTAAATCGAACACAACACTAACAAGCCTTTTTTTTTTTTAAGATTGAAAGTCCATTAATAACTTTAACCATTTTCAACATCCACTAACTCAACATATATAAGACATAAGTGGATCTTTGATGACATATGTTCTCGCAAGACATTTTCAAGGCAACGCAAAAACCGCTCTTTCACACTAGTACCTAGTGTGGAAATTCTTTTTTCCACATTGGGACCTGGCACGGAGGAAAGTTTTTTACACTACCTACGGGGTGGAACTGTGATAAATAGTTTTTTCATAATGAATCATACTTTATAATTTGATTACTCGTCGGAACAGGGTATAACTGTATAAGAACTCACGTGAGAGCCGGCATGAAAATTGTATTACATGTTGGATCCCAACGTTTGATTACAATTCTCACAATGACTCAACATGAAAATTGTGTCACATGTTGGATCCCAAACTTTGATGACAATTCTCACAATGACTCCCAATGTGGGTTCTATTTCTCACAATGACAACATGGTACGGATTGTAATTTGATGCAAAAATGTTTTATAATTTTAAATTTTATTACGTTATGACTTTTAATTTTTTGATGGGGTATGATATACGTCTCTCATGTGGTGTACAAAATAGTTAGAATAATACTTGTACGATAATGATCGTATGTGTATAAAAAATGGGTTATTTTGGTCTAGTAAATTAAAGATTCGGCTTGGTCCACATCTTGCCATTAGCTCATCTATTGTTTAATCTCATACAGTCACACATAAAACAGACTGACACAATGCTGAGAGGAGTCATACTGGACTTGCAATTAAAATCTTGCTTGAAATTAAACTTGACGTAATCAGCCATTCTTTGGTGCTTTCACACCACTCGCCAACAAAACAATCAACTCTAGTGCTTGAAAGATTAAAATGAACAAACTTTAGATTATTTTTGTTATGTACAGAAACTGTGCCATGTACTGTAATCATTTTTTTCGTGTGTATCAACTAATGACTTAGGTCAAACAACATGTTCTTCCAAGATGACAATTTCACTATGTCACGGCTTAAAACTTAAAAGCACGAGGGAGGATGATCTTCTTGTTGTCGAAGCTTTCATAATCGTGACTGCAGCAGAGAAATAATGTCAGATTTAATAACGAAGGTGAAGAGGAGTTTGTAAATGAGTAAATCAACAATACCTCATATGGCTCAGAGCTGACATCCTGTATAGGCATGTGAATACCAGAACATGCAATCCGATTGTATAGAAGAATGCAAAAGTTCGAGCATACCTGCAAAAAACAGAATGTCAGTGCAGGCATTGAAATTTAAGAGGATGAGCATACTAAATCACAATAGCCATAGCAGGCATCAGTTTCAAAACAATGAAATTGATTCATCAAACCTTCACCCAATCAGGATGGGAGCCAATTGCTACAAGCATTGCGGTTAATGAATCTTAACACATAAAAGAACTAGGTTTGTTCCCGTAGTTTGTAACCAAACAAGGCCTAAATTCTAATGAAAGCTCGTTATGACATTTATTGCTCTCCATAAACTGAAGGCTGACAGTAAGTCAATACGACACACCATTACATCACATATGCACAATCAGAGCACCTAGCAACTTCAATGCGCAGTTAAGCAGAGAATATAGCTTTGCATCTTGTTCTTTAGGTATGAACAACATTTGTTACATTCTATAGTTAAGGGTTAACTTTGTTCGCTGTAAGAAGAAACCGTATCCTTTTATACAGTACACCTCAACTGATTCATAAAGACTTAGGAAACTCAACAGAGTAACAGTTATACACTCGTACCCTATTTTGATATTCTTCCAGACTGCTATATTTACGCGCCCCTGTCATCTATTTGTCAATTGACTCATTTATCAGGTCCCTATACCTCGAGCTACTAACTACTCACCACTCACAAATATCCATCTTCTAACTATCAGCAAAATTATCTTGAAAAAAAAAATACTACAGATTTTCTTGTCCTCTCTACTTGTACAATTATTCTTTTAATTTCCCTTTGCATCATGCTTTCTTAAAGTTTGAAGATAAGGTGATAAAGAAACATACTTGTTTCCCATGAGGAAGCGCCCACTTGTCAGGGTAATTTTGTCCCTGAGACCCAGGTCCTTGTACCTTTGATCTCTTTCCTGATCATAATCAAGTAAGCATAAATTAGCAAATCCAAAAAATATAAAGGGGCGAAAAATGTTCCAGCTCCTTCATCCAGTAACATAAAGGCAATACTGGTAATTATGACAAGAGCAAACAACAGAGATTGAAAAGACAAATTGAGTTCGAGGTTTCCTTTGAAGAATAATGTTTTGATGAAAGTTCTAGTGCAAACCTTTTTTGAAAATGCAGCAAAAGGATTTATATCGTCTTCATACATCTTCTTGTACTTAGATTCAACATCTGAGCCAAAACCACTTTCTAAGTCTTCAGAGTGCTGTAAATACACACATGTCAAAATGATCACACTGATGATATTTCATAGCAGGAAACATACGTGAATTAGTACATGGACAGCACACCTTTTTGGAGCCCCTGGACACTACTTTCTCAAGATTGTAGTCCTGGACATAGCGTATCTTTCCATATAGTTTCACATTATCTGCTTTTGTTTTCTCCAGCTCCTCGTTTAGCATGCGGATTTTTTCCTTCTGTTGCCTCACTTCCTACCAATAGAATAAGAACGGTGTCAAAACAACAAAGTCTAAATGCTTGGAAAAATAAAAACAATGTGCCACAAGTTCTCATATAAGCAAATAAAAAAACCACCATGAAACTTTATTTAAAAGCAACTTACTTCTTCACTCTCCCTTAGACGGGCACGGAATCGATCTCTTTGACTGCAGATCACCTTAAGCATAGAACTCTGATCCTGATCTGCAGTAGGTTTCTGATCTGCAGTCTGATTCAGAAATTTATGTACATATAAGTATTTATAGAACAATATTGAAAAACATAAGCCCTTGTACGTCCAATCAGTTGAACACAAATTTCACCATTTATATATATACATACGTGAAGCAAAGTCAAATGATACAAATTTGGTACATACCACATTAGTGAATCTTTGATTTACTTTATTATAGATGTTTTATCCCTAAGTAGAACTTTCTTCAGTTTGAACTTTCAAATGATGTTTAGGTGAACTTGAAAAAGTTGAACTAGAACTTATCCATGCAGATCTCAACTGATGCAGTCCAGATACATACCTCTGAGGGAAAAGTTGAATTAGATTCTGACAGATCCCAGTCATCAAATAAGGATCCTCTCTTTTCCTTGGAACTGTAACCCTGGAAAATGAGGGCAGTGGGGGGTGTTAATATAAAAAATATGAAGCAGTACATATTATTTAAAACTTCTCTCAGCCAGATACCAGTTGTTCCCGACTCGAAAGTGGCCATCTTTACATAATGGTTTAATACCACTCATATACTCATTATACAAGGATACAAATAAAGCAATAAATGACTGATTTATTTTAGATAATGCTCAAATTTTCAGACAAATAATATTCTTCATGCCTTCAATATGAAAATATGATTCTACATAGGAACATTTCCTCCACTAGGACAAGCACAACAGAAAGAAGTATACTGAACTCAAAATCAGAAGAATTTGTTGTGAAAAGAAAATACAGTATATCAAATCCTGCATTCTCCAACAGTCCAACAATAGAAGCACAAGCACTTAGGCCCAAAAGTGGCACGTCACTCAACTGGATAGTTTATTTTACATGTGACTAATTGTACATATTATTTTTTAATAATTTTGCAGAAATATGATGCCTCTTTTAAGAAAGAAAAATGTGTGGAATAGTAGTCAAAGATCGGAAAATTATACCTTCAATATATCCTCTTCAAGCTTCTGTATCAATTTTTGTTGTTCATCAACCTTTTCTCTAAGTTCTGCTATCTTAGATTCAGCTGTTTCAAGCAGTGATATTTTCTCAGAAAATTTAACCTGAACAGACCATAAGAGCAGATATTACACTAAGGAGTATGTCTGTTTTCAGTAATATAGCTGATTTGAGAATTGAGCAACATCGGTTGGTGGAAAAAGAACAATAAGAATAAGACTGACTAGAGCAACAAAACAGAGACTAGATTTTACCTTTAATTGAGTGAGTTCATGTTCCATCTTCCTGTTCTTGTCAAGAAGAAGTGTTTCCAGTTTGCTCATTTCCTCCCCACTTGTAGCCACATCCCAATCTTCGGCCTCTATTGAATTGTAACCCACTGCCTAGATATGTAATGACAGCACTTTAGATACAAGATAGAGATGCACCCATCCTATATAATACAGTCAACATAACACAAGAGAGAAACACTTCCAAGCAGACCTCGGTAAACACCACAAGTCTACGAAACAAAGATTCTATGGAAATAGTTTACCCCCCGCCCCCGAAAAAAAAAAGTTCATTATCATATTAAATTTGATAGTTCATCTGTGGTCTCTCTGATCATGACATCCCTTGATAAAAAGCTTTCCTACTAGGACCTTCTTCCAAGAACCAAATGCAGTTAGAAACCTCAACAAAACCGCAGCCTCCTATCCATAGAAGGAATTGTGATACAGCTGATACAACGGTCGAAAAACCATATCCATATCACCCTAACTAAAGCACCACTAATCCACTTCACCAAAGTGAAGAGACTACAGTGGCTGCACTGATTTTAAATGCCTAAAGATTAAATAACCAAGGAATAAGTAGATCGGCAGCGTTTTGGAAAATATTTTATTTTTAGCTATATAAATGTAGTCTAAGTAGTGGTCACATATTAGTTCTTTTCCGATTCAAACAGCACCTACTAAAAATAACTTAAAGACCAAATAACCAAGGAATAAGTAGATCTGCAGATGGCACAAACATGTATGAGCTGAGCATCAAGAAACTTTTTAAGTTCACAAGCAAAGCTAGCTATTCATAAGTATGAAAAAATTATGTACAGTTTCGAGACAGAAATGACTCAATAGAAAAGTACAAATGAGAGCAATAACCTGTAATATCTTCACTTTTTTGCGTAAGTCTTCGACTAATTTATCAGTTGGCCTTGAATGCAACTCTTTCTTCAGCTCCTCAAAAGCAACTTCCTGCTTATTCAGGTCAGAGGGTCATTTATGTCTCCTTCTAGGAAGAATTTTTTTATAAACATCTCGATATATTTGTAACAAAATCGTAACTCAAAATCCTCTGCCTTATTCAAGGTCTATAGCAATTTATTTCACATAATGAATCAAACACACGCAGTGTAATAAAGGCCTTGAAATATATATATTAAAACTGAAGAAGTTCCCAGTCCATAAGCATTTATCATACAAGAATTGAAATGAAGAACTGAAGCACCACTGATATTCTAAACCCTGAAAGACAAATAAAGATCAAACTTAGCTGGTCATATGGCCTCTGTATTATATGTATTTCTTACTAATCACCTAACCCTAATCTCATCAGACAAACCTAGAACTAACTTCCAAGAGTTAACTATTTAAAAGAACACACATAATGCATGGATCAGATTCATAAAATGAGTTATTCAAGAATCATACAAAAACAAAGCAACCGCAATTTGTTTCGTCACAACCTATAATTTGAACAGAATGATTATAAAAAGAGATTCATTGATTTTCTTCCTTCGAACTTATTTTGATTGATTAATGAAGATGGCATACCTTTTCATTCAGCAAGGCATTCAATTTCTTAATTTCATTGATGTGTTGTACTCTTTCATTAGCCAATGTAGTCTCTATAGTGTGAAGTTCCATATTAAGCTCTGAAATCATCTTCTCCTTTGCAGTCAACGAATTCTCAAGAGCACTATTGGAATCCGAAGTATCACTAACAACCAGACAATCAAACATGAAAAGTCAAGATGGTTTTGAGCACAATCTATGGAAAGCTCATAAGGAATTAAATATAATTAGAAAACCCATAGATGCTGTTGTGTGGCTTAAAGACAGAGGGAGTCCATAGCCCTAGGCTTTGTGAATCTAAGTTCAAAAGCATGCATAAGCATGGAGATTATGCAGCAATTTGAACCATGTCACATGGACTCAAGTGGAAAATTGGCAAATAATGATGCTACATTGAACGACTAAAACTAAACGCAAGTGTCACAAATACTCAACTCCTACAAAGATATAAAATCAAGAGTACAATGTGCTAAGAAAACGGAAAAGGAGCTAAAATTATCAGATCAGGAATAACCTTAGTCGGAGAGAACAGAGAGGATACATCATAAAGTAATTCTCAAGCTCAACCAATAGCTCAGGAACAGAAATAAAAGAGTAATTGCATTTTTAAGCAAATGAATATAGTTTCAAGGGACTTTTCTTACATAAATCCAGGGACTTCCATATTTTAGTTAGCTTCCCAGTTTCATTCATAACAAGTTTATGGTTTTATGACCAAGAGTATAAAATCTGTTGTTCAAACTGATTATCAAGAGCCGGGAGTTAAGAAAACTGCTACATCATTTCACCTGTTCTTATGGTCAGTCTCCTCATTTGCAAACTGTAACTGGGATTGCAGGAGACCCTGCAATGGAAATCAAATTGCTAAATTAGGTAAGGAGTCATCTTTAGCTGCCTCACTAACAATAAAAATGCATTTATCCACAAAGTTCAGGATGCTTCATGAATGATAATACCAACTTTGAAGTATATACTTTTAGTAAGTTGGGACATCTCTGAGATCAATAGCTGATATATGAACTAATAAGGCAGCACAAAAGGGATAAAAAAAAAAGTATCCAAATCAAAGAAAAAATTTCAGTATTCACCTTCTCTCTCTCCAGGCTAAGGAGCCGAGTTTGAGCCCTTTCCACTTCATCCATCAAGAGGATAAGTTCTGACTGTTTTGCTGCTGTATCTTCCTCTGATATAGAAAATATACAGTAAGACATAGGAATTTAACATTGCAAAAACATAAGTAATTTCTATAATTATTATCTTTGTGTTGGAGGTGGTGGGATGGAGAGTGTGTGAATAAGAAATATATATATATATATATATATATATATATATATATATATATATATATATTGAATCATATATGAAGGGACCTTAGGGTCAAAAGTGAGAAGGATTTTGGATCAAAATAATCAAGGGTTGCGATTTACCCAAATTAATTTACACTTAATTATATAGTTGAACAATTTTGAATATAGTTATATATATATATATATTGAATCATATATGAAGGGACCTTAGGGTCAAAAGTGAGAAGGATTTTGGATCAAAATAATCAAGGGTTGCGATTTACCCAAATTAATTTACACTTAGTTATATAGTTAAACAATTTTGAATATAGTTGAACAATTGATCATATAGTTGAACAATTTCGAATATAGTCGAACAATTGACATAGTTGAACAATTTTTATTTAAATAAATACATGTTATATTTGAACAATTGTTACTTTATTCGATGGTTGTAAATTATTTCTACTTTTGACCCTAAGACCCCTTTCCACAAGAACCGTCTCCCCCTCTCACTCTCTCTCTATATATATATTGGAAGCAGATACATCTTTTCTGTTCTTTTGTTTCAAGAAGGATGTGTATCTTTGCATAACCTTTACTATAGAAGAACTCTATAGGGCAAAATAATGAACGGAAATTGAATGGGAAGAGATATATTTAAATACTATGTAAAACAAAGCATGAAATATACATTATATACTGTGTGAACTGTAGTATGTAACATCTCGACACCAATGTCGTCGTACTCATATCAAGCTGACAAGCTCCAAATTATAAAAAGGAACAACCACTTATTACTCTTATAGTAAGGCTCGTATAAGTAAACTACAAAGCAGCCACATAAACTGAGCACCTTCCAATCCTTAGCCTAATCTCAATCTACTCTAGTGGATAAATAGATCAAATCCCTTGACATCATTATACAATACAAGTTAAGCTACCAGAGTGGCACCAAAATCTAGATAATAGCACCAGACCTTAACAAGCATTGTTACAGAATCAGGTTTGATCTAACAATTCCATGGAAAGAATCAGCATCATCTTGACAACAGGAGATAAGCAAGGATGCAGTTGAGAATAAATGGATAAAGAACCTGATTGAGCACGAAATTCAAACAACTGACTCTGAGCCAGTTCATGCAGCTTTTGCATTGTGGCAACACTTTCCTTAGCTTGGCGCAACTGATCCTGCAGTGACTGCTCTCTGAAGGATGCCAAATATTGAATGTTAAAATACACTCAAAAGACACTATGCCTATAAACTGGAGAAGTCTATAGACTCTATGCAATCATTTTACCGGTTTAAACCTTGATCAAGAAAAAGTTAAAGGCCAACATATATAAATTCAAAGAGAACATCCCATGCCTACCCAAATCATATACAACTATGCGCTAAGTAAATATATATTTGCATTTTGGCTCTTACAACATTGCCCACATATATGTAATGATAGAATGCTCTAGAGTTGTAGTGAAACTTGATATTCTCTCTTCATTCATGGAAAATGTGCATTTTTCCACAGGTTAGTTCAGATACCACTTACAGATCCACAATATTCAGGCAACCGTCATCGTTTTCATCAAAATATAATCGTAAGGAAGTCGGTCGTTACCAACACCTTAATTTCTTTACCAACGTGAACACACTTGCCTAGATAAAGAGCCAACAGTGCACAACCACAACTACGTTCAAGATGAATTTATAGATAAAAAAATTTCAGGGTAAAATAACAGAAGCAGCCTTTGTTTTTTTACAGAAAAAATAAAAATAAGTAACCTAAATTACTCAAAAGAATATATTTCCATGAAATTAACCAGAATCTTCAATAATCATACTCATATTTTAAAGCACTAATTTCCTTCAGATATGTAAAGTCAACATACAAAGGTTAGATGAGTTGTCTATTCTCAAGCCAGTACCTTTCTTTCAACACCTCCAATGTTTTCTGATTCTCCTCTGCTAAACTTCGTTGTTTCATCTCCACAAATTCCTTCACTTTCTCCTCCATCTGACCTCATCCAAAGAAAGGGAATCAAAGAAGTAGCAGTAAGCACATGCACTGCTCAATCATTTGAAGTGTTCCAAATACAGGGAAGAGAATGTTTGACACACATGAAACATTTATCATGAATACTATCAGAAAACATGTACGTTATAGAGCAGAAGCAAAAGTCTTGTTCAACTATATCATGTAAATTTCCAGACCTTAAAGCATGTTATAGACATAGATTACAACAGGGATGCGAAAATAAGATATTAACGATAGAAAATATTAATTCTTGATGTGAGTTAATCTTGAAATGTGACTATGGATATCACGTGAATTTCACATTATATCCAGTCACATGGTTTACTCTTACTTCGTTGTATTTCCATTAAGGCTATCACTGTTCAGCTGATAATATATTCTTATTTTGCAGATATGTTGGTTCTGCTAGAGCTATAAAGAGCATATAGAATAACTTTGCTGATTAGTCCAGATTGAGAGTCGAGCCAAAAAGCCAGCTATTTATGGATTTGCTGATTTCGTGTTTGTGGGTTAACCCTGAGTGGCTGAGTATGCTCCGGTGCGGCCGTGCGGTACATAAGTACTCACCAGCTTTTTGTATTACTGTTATTAATTACAACTAACACTTCATCCGTAAAAAAAAATCATCAATTGAATAGTTGTCAATGTAAGTGATAAAACCTGTTGCTCCAATTGCCGATTGCGCTCTTCCAATCTCCTTATAGTTGCTTGTTGATTCTTCAAATGCGCTGCTTCTGTCCTGAACTCCTCAAGCTCAACTTTCATTTTCCTATTTTCAGACTCTAGCTCAGATATTTTACTATCGCGCTCCTACAAGCAATGAGCTAATGCGTGAACACACACAATTATTGGAGGGCAGAATGCAAAATTGCATGACCATATACACAAGTGACGAGTTATCTATGAAGTATAAAGAAAGGTCTTGATTAATGCATTGTAGTCAGTGCATTTCGTGGAACCATAATTCAAGTAACATTGTATAATATCATTTATACAAAACAGTAGCAGTTGCCAGCTATGTTAGAGGCAAAATGGCCAGTGGCCAGTCTCTAGGCTTCACATCAAATCATGAGAGGAAGAATGATGCTACTTTGATGGTATGGTCATTTCAGTCCATTTACCCCACAGGTGACAGGTCACAAAGAGATAACTTGTTCACATGGTTCTTAACCACTTAGTATTCCAATTTCTACTTCGAAAAGATTACTCAACTATTTTGCCTACACAACTCTTTACAGGAAGTGGAATTTCCCATTTATCAGACCTCTTTCCTGATAAGCTTTTAGGAAATATATAGAGGGACGTCTATAATACTCTGCATATTCTGATTCATTTTGGCAACTAAAGTATCTGCATGCTATGGCAACCAAACATACGCAAATGTGGTGGCAAAAATTAGAATAAAAATTGTATTACGTCCAATATGGAAAATTAGTATCGTGGAATTTGATTCACGCGCAAGTACATTTATTTATATAAACCTAAGGGTTATTGAACAGGGATAGCTCACCTCAATAGAAGCAAGAGCAGGAAAAGGATCTGGAGCCTCGTACAGCTTTTGGTAGATAGTAAGAAATGCATTTTCCCCAAATTTTGCTCTCTTTGTTAGATTGTCAACTTCCTCTTGATACCCCTTGAGTAAGGAAGTAAATAAACTCAACTTATCCTCATCAGAGGCTTTCTTGAAATCTGCAATATCAAAATTGAGATTATTGAACTACAAAATTAGTATCCTCAAATATGATTCAGCTTAATCCTTGTTCATAAAAAACAAGTCCATGACAAACTGTCGTACACATCATTCAACTCGACAAAATATGTAAGAATCATCAGTACCTCTAGTACTCTCTGCAAGTTTACGCCGGTTCTTTTGGCTGTTCTCCTGATTCTCAGCTATCCGAAGCCCCTGCTCATCCAGCAAGCTCCTCTCCTTGTCCAAATCAAGTTCTACACGTGGTAGCAGATACTAAACTTTAGCAACATATGCTACATTTGCAAATCCTCACAACTTTATCACAATTGACAGATTTAGCAAATCACAAATGGTGGCAAATTCACCAACTGTGGCATCATAAACAAAGAGCTTTTGTACAGGAGACATATCAGGTAGAACAATACCTTTCCAGAAATTGGCGACGACGGAGATTGGAGAGGACGAAGAAGAGTTGGACTTCTCTCGGTCGGATCCACCTTGTGAAACCTCCATCGATGACGGTTGTGGATCCACAACCAACAGGTTAGGGTTCGATCTGGAGCTGTGAAATTTGCACTCGACTGTATATTTGAATGAGATCGAGGGGATCGAAAGATCTAACGTATTATAGATAGGATTTGTCAAGACTCTACCGATCTGTCTCTCGTCGTCTCCTGCTGCCCTGCACAGGACTAATGAGTACTACGAAAACAAGTTTTATCACTTGTTCTGGTTTTAATTGTTTTTCCTTCACGTTTTACTTCAATTTTGTGATGCGACTTTGCTTAATGTTTAAACAAGCAATTAAATGGTGAATTGCTCTCAAATGTTACTCGTGGATAACACGGATTTTATTTTTTAGAAGAAAATACATTTTTATTTTTTAAAATATATTATAATTTAATAAATTAAATGTTTTAAATAATTATTGTAATTCATCCGGATTTTGAGTTAAGTTGGAAAATAGGCCTATTTTGTTTTAAGATTGGGGTCGTTCGGTAGCTTATTTTTAACCGGTTGAAGCGAATGAAAGTCTTTTGAGTGTTTGGTACACTCTTTCCACCATTCATACGAGGAATTGAAAGTTGAATAAACCAGTTGAATTGGTTGAATCATTCAAATACCTCAAGAGGTTGAAATAGGGATGGCAATGGGATGGATAATCCTCAATCTCTATGGGGATTCCCCGATACGGGTATCTGGGACGAGGATGGGATTATAAGTGGGGATGGAGGCGGAAATGGGGTAATAAATAATTCCCCGAGATGTGTCCCCGCCTCCATCTCCATCCCCGCCCGATTTCCCTATGGAGATCCCCGCCGGATTTCCCTGCCAAAATCCCCATTGAAGTTCCCCGTATTAGAATAAGTTTTTCCGTTATTAATATACTATTTTCTATGTTTGTATAATGCGTATAACTTATTATTTTTTGGCTTTTATACAAATGAAAAATAAATTAAAATACAATATAAGTTATTTATATATTGTATAACTAACAATCTTGACAAATTTTATAGAAAGTATAATGAAATTATTTAGTAGCTATGATGAAATTATTTTGTCTTATAAATTCAACTACTACTTATACTAGAGTTTTCAACCTTTGATTATTTTTTTTATTTTTTGACGAAAAATTGTATGGGTACGGGGATTATCCGACAGGGATCGACGGTTGAAAATAGTATATGGGGACAGGGAATCCCCGATGGAGGCGGGTATCTGACGGGGACGGGGACAATTTTGATTTCCCGAACTGGGATGTGGAGGGGATGGAGAGTATAAAACTAAGCGGGGATGGGGAGGGTAGTCCCCGCCCCAACTTCACCCCGTTGTCATCCCTAGGTTGAATCGACTGAATTGATTGTGGATGACATTTGTACCCTTCTTCATTCCTATCCCAACTCTTCTCTCTTCTATTGCTACGACCCTAATTTCTTGCTGGTTCACGATTTGGGCTTCTTCTCCCCAAATCTCTCCGATTCGAGGCTCAGTTTTGTATACTTCACCTAGGTTCTGGCTTCTATTGAGTCGAAGAACTGCTGCAAGTTACAATAATCAAGCTTCTTCTACACTTGGAATGACTCATTATGTGCCTTGTTAAGTCGAATTTGAGGATATTTTGCTTGTTTTTGTATTAGTTCTGGATATATTGATTCGTTTCTAGGATGGATGCACGAATCACACTTCACTGTTCTAGACTTTTGGATTTTTGTTCCAGTTTAGTTTATATGAGAGCATTTTTAGGTAGATCTTTTGTTGTGCCTTTTCGGTTCTTGCCTTTTTATGCTATTGATGTTTGTCAACGTTGAAATTCATCCTTTATTCCAATTCTCTACACTGTAAGTGGCGATTGGCTAAAAACTAGGAGTTGTTACTCGTGTTTAGTTGAGATAGTTTAGTTATTATATTCAAGATGTAAGAATCAAATTAGGACCTTCCTTTTTATCTATAAAGTATGATTTGGATGATTAAAACAATAATGATTTAGGCATTCGAGTAATGGAGGATAAATTGGAGTTAAACACTTTACTAGAGCTAAAGCCTTAATGGGCATAGGAGGAGGGAATTGGATCACAACAGAGCTTGTAAGATCAAGCTCAATAATCCAAAAACTTGCAATTACAAAGGTCTCCAGTGAGAAACAATTTGAGGTTGTGTTCCGATGCC
The DNA here is from genome assembly GCA_033239125.1 of Fagopyrum homotropicum. Classification (NCBI taxonomy): domain Eukaryota; kingdom Viridiplantae; phylum Streptophyta; class Magnoliopsida; order Caryophyllales; family Polygonaceae; genus Fagopyrum; species Fagopyrum homotropicum. Next base: position 146,271,887 of record BSWB01000002.1, read on the forward strand.
CAAGTATTGGATATGATGATCTATATTCACCGACTCTAAGTTGGCTTGAATGGACTGAATTTGCAAGGGCATTATGTAAGGGCATTTTGGTACTTTAACACTTATTCATCCCATTCATTCTCATCTTAAACGAACATAGAAAAAACTATTCGACTCATTTCATTCAGTTTTAGTTTCATTTTTCAGTTTCAGTTCCATTAAGTTTCAATTTCAGTTTCAGTCGCGGTATACCAAACAAGCCCTAGGTGTGTTTAAATATTAAAACGGTAGTTAAAAAGACTACTTCTCCAATTTCAATTACTCAAGTTTCGTTATTCAATTTTAGATACCCAATTTAAATATCCAATTTCAGTTATTCGATTTTACTTAGTTATCTGATTTCAGTTACCCGATTTTACTTATTCGATTTTAATAACCCGATTTTACTTGCCCGATTTTTACTTACCCGGTTGTACTTACTCACTAGGTGTACCTGATGTTAGTTACCCAATTTTAGTTACCCGATTTTAGCTACCCGGTGTTAATTATCCGGTGTTAATTATCGAATTTTTGTTACCCAATTTTAGCTACTGATTTCCGTTATTCTCTTATAATGGGTTGGGTTGGGCTATATTTGTGTAGGCATTTAATGCACTTTATTTTCATCACCTATATCCTTTATACTTTAAAAGAGAGAGTTGGTGGATTGCTACATTGAATAATCTTTGGCTGCTTGCGTGTCTAGATGGCGCATTATGCTCTTAATTTTTTTTTATTTTCCACAGGTATTGCTTAATGTTGTTGCTTGGTGGGCTGATGGGCCGTTGTCTTCATTTTCTTTTTGTGACCCATCAATTTCAATTTTCAATTTGTTGGTTGGTGGGTATTTGCCTTCATTTTCTCTTCGGTGGCCCATTTTCCCATATGTGACGTTGCCCTGGTTGCTTCTGCCGCTTGGTTTCTTCTGATTTTGCAGTTATTAATTTTTTTTTTTGCGTGCCTTCATCATTCCTTCTGCAACTTCATCATTGCGCCGTCCTTGGTATGTTCTCTATATTTATTGCTTTAATTTATTGCTCTGCAGACTACAGCGTATTTATTCCTTACGTATCTTCTCGCAGATGGATGTTTCTTCTCAGTGAAGTGAATCTTTCGTTCTTTTCACTAGGGTTGTCACTTGGAGCTCTCATTAATGCACGTGTAACCTTCAACAGCGAACTACGTGTATCTTCTTCTGCATGTGTGAAGGGAGTAAATTTTATCCCCCATCGATGGAGATTGCTATAAATCCGTTCACACGGCGATCATTACCCATGCAGTTCTACTTTTCGTTTTGTTTGGAAAAAAATTTTGTTACGGGCTTGAATCTTTTGGCAGGTGTGAATGTCTTTTGGCCCTTTCGACTACTTTTACATTCGTTTGTTTAGTTTTATTTATTACTCACCTAGACCTACATACATTTGATAAATGGGTGACTCTTTATCTCCATCTCCATATATATATATATATATATATATATATGCTTTCTTAAGTTTACGTTTGATTTACGTTTGAAATTCTTCGCTTACATTTTTTTATTTTAGAGTCCTTTGCTCGGTTTTTCTTATATCTTATAGCAGAAAGTATGAGGCTGTTTCTCCTTTATTTGATTCTACTCCTATTTTTTGCAATTTTTTTTGCTCAATTGTTTTTTCCTCTCGATGACAATATGAGATTTACTAGCAGAGAGTTGTTCAAATCATAGTGATTTAGTTTACTTTACTTACCTACATGCCGATTCTACTGCTATTTTTTGCAAATTTTTTTGTTCAATTGTTTTTTCCTCTCGATGACAGTATGAGATTTACTAGCAGAGAGTTGTTCAAATCATAGTGATTTAGTTTACTTTACTTACCTACATGCCGATTGAAACAAGGCTATGAGAGATTTTTAGTTTCTCAACTTTTTTACTTATTTTCAGTTATTTTCTTTATGGATTGATCTTATTATTTTTTTTGTAGGTTTTCATTTTTGGCTTTCGAATGCTGCTTCGATTATCATTATCAGCCTCGATGACATATGGTTTTCTTCCATGAGAGGGTTGTTTTTTAGTATAGCCTTTATTGGTGTTTGTTGCATGTTGGACACGGTGTTGTTTATGCTTATTTTCGTACTTGTTTGCTCGATGACGGTGATGTTTATCCCATGAGGGCGACTTTTTTTGTTGTATATTTGTCTAACCTTGTTATATGGTTTCTTGTTCCCGATTTGAAGGAGCTGTACAGGAACTTCATTATAGCGCCCGTTAGGTCACCTAACTATATGTTTAAAATTAAGCTTCTCCAGTTCTTTTTTGGTTGCAAATGTTTCATATTGAGTTTGTTTTATATTGCAGTTTTGTGCCTTCCGATGGCTTACTATCAGAGATTGGGCATTCGATTTGTGCTCGTACTGTTTAGTCTCGATGATAGTATTTCTCGATGACAGTCGCATTTTGACTACCATAGATATAGTTGCTTCATGCGGCTTTGGTTTGGTTTTTTAAATTATTCATAATTGTAGCAACTGTTGTTTTGTTGGTTTCCATTCTCGATGACGGCATCGTCTTGCCATCAGGGACGTTTTTAACATTTGCTAATCAAGTTCCAGTAATTTTTTGTAGAAAATAAAATTTTGGGAAATTCCGGTTGGTACCCATGTGGTATGGGGTATTCCGGATTTTGCCCATGACTTTTTTATAGTTCGGTTGGTGCCCCTCACTTTTAATGTCTTTCCGGATTTTGCCCATCCTTTAAAAATCTAGTTAATAAACATGTTTTCTCTTGAAATTTTTTTTAAAAGAAAATAGAACAAAGGAAAAAAGAAATTAAAAAAGAAGCCCTCTCTTCTCCTCTCGTATAGGTTGAACGAAAATCGCAGAAAAGGTATAGAGAAGACGATTGCAGGTTCTAGTTCGCCAATCTCCGAATTGCAGGCCCTAGATCCTCTAAGACGATTGTCTCCCGTGAAAGCAATTGCAGCGCCTAAAATTGAAATTAAGCAGCAAAATCTCAAGCCAATTTGCAAAAATTGTCAATAAAATTATACTGGAGGATAGTAAAGGGACCTTCACCGGGAGATCCATCACCACCACGAATGCAAGTATTCAAGCATTTAACAGTACAAACTTCCGTCTTATGAGACTTGAGACATTGAATCTTCAATGGCATTTTACAGGCAAAGGTTGGAAAACTGTAATTTTTGCTAGACAGAGAAGGCATAATGATGGAAAGAGTCTCATGATTTTGGACTTGTAGTGGTAGAGCTTGATTTGAAGTTGTGAAGAATAAAGAACTATTAGTAATGGCTGCCCCGCCATTTATTCGATTCCGAGTCGCCGGAGGTTGAGAAATTCGATTTTGTGCTTGCGTTTTAGTGCAGCAAGTTGTTGATTTAATTGCAGTGCCGGTGTATAATATTGGAAAATTGACACTGTAACAACTGATACGACAAATTCCTAGCTGTAGTAGTACCGTCGCATGGAGAAACTGAATTCTTCTCTATGTCTTTCTACAATTCAGGGATAGCAAGCGTTGTTGAAGATTTGATGTGGTTCTGTTGGCCTTTCATTTTTTTTAGTTTCTCTTTCCTTTGTTCTATTTTCTTGTCATTTTTTTAGTTATTTTTTAAGAGAAAACATGTTTGTTAACTAGATTTTTAAAGGATGGGCAAAATCCGGAAAGACATTAAAAGTGAGGGGCACCAACCGAACTATAAAAAAGTCATGGGCAAAATCCGGAATACCCCATACCACAGGGGTACCAACCGGAATTTTGTTTGTTGGCGTATAAATATAAAGAGGATTAATCGAATCTGTGACTCATTTTTTACCCTATGGCGTTACAGGTTCCTAAAGGCAGACATATTTACACTACGTTCTTTGTGGGTCATATAGGTGAGACACCATACTTTCATCGTTGTGTTTTGTTTTCGTCTCTTCTCTTGTTTGCTTTATGTGTTCCTTGTTGTGTTTACTTGTTCCCGCATTTCATGTTTTATTATATTCTCTTGCATGTCTCCCTTTCTTTATTAAAATGGATTCACCCGTCTAACTGTATATTTTACTGAGATCGGCCTATACGTATACCTGACAACTATATGTTAGCGACCATGTCGAAGCCAACAATGACTCTAGCGCAGTTAACCAACAAGGCACATGCTGAATTTGTTCGGATCAAGGTTGTAGACAAGCAGCCTAAGCAAGAGAGCTCTTCCAGAGTCAGCTATCAGCGTCTTGTTTTCGTCGACGAACCGGTAAAGATTTTGACCTAACTAACTTTGCGGTTATTCTCTTTTTATAAATTTTTTATTTATTATTTGCCTCCGTTCCCTGTTATGTATATAACAGCTTATTTGAGATTTTTGTTTCTTCAATTGAATTGGTTCAGCTCAAATTACCACTGACTTTTCCCTTTTTCTTTCTTCACACCCTTGTTACATCTTCAATTTTATTTAAGATTTCCTAATTCAAGTTCTTATATTTTTAGAGTAGCTTCTGTAAAGTAAGATTTGTCCCTATTTTTTGTTGCATCTAGCTGGTAAAAGTTCTTATATTTTTAGAGTTCCATTGAAGAGCTATCCAAACTCTTTGCATTTGGTTCTTGTTTACATCACGGCAAGCTAGATCAAACAGTTAATAGTGCATGAAGTTGCTGTAAGGAGGAAACCAAAAGAGAAAGTGGAATTTTATGGTAAAGGGCTAACAAGGTTACTGTCAAATTTGTGCTATCTAGAAAATTGACCATCTTGCTTTTATGATTTGTATATGTATATATCTATGTCTGTTTTCTAACTTTTTCTATGCCATTGTCGTTCAGGGGACTAGGCTAACAACCACGTTATTCGGCGTCGACATTGGAGTCTATAGTGAGATCTTGCTTAGGGGGAAGATTTATGATATTAGGAACATGGTTGTGAAGGAAGTACCACCACGTTTTGCCTCCTACCCTGGCGAGAAGCAATTGCATTTTACTAATATGACGGAAGTGCTACCTGTTGTAGAGGAAGGCGAGACAAGCGTCATAGTTTCCCCTTATACGTCACTGCAGCAGATTCCGGTGGATGCTTCTACGGATGACCGGTTTGGTAAATACCAGCTATTCATTTATTTGTTTCATTTTATAGTTTCATGTAACGTATATTGAAATTAATTTCATTCATCTATTTTTCAGACATGATTGTGTATGTATTGGCTGTTCACCCTGAGAAGATAGTTCCCAAAGGCGTTTTCCTGCATCTTGTTAGGGAAATCTCAATTACGGACTCAAGGTTTGCTCTCCCTCTATTAGTTTTTACCTAGGCTAGATTGTGTAAAAAGTATTAAATTGTTCTTTCTTAAAGTTATATCTATTGTTGTTTGTTAATCTACTGTACACTGCATTAGAACAACCTCATAGGCTTCTTTTTTTTCCCAACGGAGATGACATTGTGCTTGTGGCAGCTTGGAACAGGCGCATGATTGAACTGTTTGATGCTATTGAATCCCATTTGGAAAGGGATGTTGTTGTAGAGTTGTTTGGCCTCAAGATTAGCCGTTTTAGTGGTTTCTCCCTTGCAACATCACTGTCAACTGAACTGAAGCTCTCTCCTAATTGTGTCGAGGCTGTCTCTCTCTGACAATGGTATATAAATGTTGGCCTATATATCGAGCCATTTTTAATTTATTGTTATTGTTATTAATCTTATCATATTATTTACCTTGTATTTATCCTAAATTGTAGGACTGTGGCAAACAAGGAACTTGTTGTTTCCAGGATTATTGCGAGTATACAGGTTCAGCTTCCTGGTTATCCCAGCGAACAGACAAGCATAGGAACAACATTGTCCATGCAGGTTGTATATAAACCAACACTTTAGCCCATCTATATCAACTATGCAATCCTTAGCACATATTCTTGTAACTTATGTTCGAGTTCTTAGCTTGGAGTAGATAATGAAATAAATTTCAAAAGAAATATGGAATATACATTTTTTGATTACCCATTCCTTCGGTTATAAAAACACAATCATCTTCTAATCTAAACATGCTAATGTTTTATGCTTTGTTGTGAGGTCAATGCTTCTTTTATTATCACATGAATGTTGTTACTTTGCAATCTTTAGCACATGAATGCTGTTACTTTGAGAAACTACCTATTACCCAAAATCGATTTAGTATTTGTGAATCATGTTTTGTTACAACTAACGAGGAGATATCAATGCTTCTTTTACTATCACAAATTACCACTCATTTTTACAATTCATCTGTGTGTAATAATCTTTATTGTTTTTATGCATTACTATACATGATACGAATGATTGGAAACACCAATAATCATACAAAAAAAATAACATGAGTGTTTTTTTAAAGAAAATATAATATAATGGTGATTTTGTGTGATTTATAGGCGGCTTTATAATAGAATTTTGTCACAATTTCACCCTCATGGTTGTTTATTGTGAAATAGTATTACACTGATTTTAATTTTAAAGTTCATATTAATTTTAGTTTGCCTTGCATTGTTTTTCTTTTTCCTTTTATTTTCAGAAGATAATTTTGACGAAAATGTACTGGATTAGTCCTATATTATAAAATATAATCAAAAGAATATCATGAATTTATAGTCTAAGTGATGACAGACGTATTAGAAACTTATGCCAAAAGACTATAGTATATTTAGAGTGCCATATAGACTAAATAAATAAAAACAGCATAGAAACCTACGCCAAAATATTATAGATGAGTAGTGTCATTTACTTGTTGAGCCCATAATTGTTTAATAAAAAGGTAATTAACAAACTAATAGCAACACGAGATACATTATTCAGGTTTTTGTTGTATTTGGCCAATTATAGTGGCTTTGTTGGTCGTCTCTAACTCTCTATATTTGTTCAAGTTTGAGGATCTTATAAAGTGATTTTTTCTTCTCTTTCCTAATTTCCTAAAGAATTAAGATTTTCTATATCCATGCAAGTAATATTTTAAAATCCATGGCCACATGCATTTGTTTTGATTTTAACAGTCAAATTATTAAGTGACTGCATTACTGAGTACATGTGGCTTTGTCTTTGTTGCATTACTGTGGGTATTGTTTTAATCGTTTCTGTGTGTAATATATGTATATTGCAAGTACCTTTATGATAAGTTAGTTTACAACTTCTAGATCTTATTAGTTTTAATAGTCAATTTACTTTCATTTTATTAAATCTTTCTACCATATCTAAACATTCTAATGTTTTATGCTTTGTTGTGCGGTCAAACTTCACTTGGTTGTATAGGAAATGTTTTAGGCCTCTGGAAACATCAATTAATATATCTTTTAATAGTCAAATTATGAAGTGAATGCATTACTGAGTACATGTGGCTTTCTCTTTGTTGCATCATTGTGGGTATTGTTTTGATCGTACTTGTATATATATGTATACTGCAAGTTCCTTTATGATAAGTTAGTTTACAGCTAATAGATCTTATTGGTTTTAATAGTCAATTTACTTTCATTTTATTGAATCTTTCTTCCATATTCTAACACCTCGATCATAAAATACTGCGGCTTGTTATTATCTAGCCGGCAAATGTCGCAGAGGCCCTCTTCATCCGTATCAGGGATCATATTTCGGAGATAGGCTTTAGTGATGTCCGCCTCTCAGTCTGGTGTCGTGTATGTGGCAAAGCTAGCATCACCGCAATTGATGACCTAAATGCTAACTATACTTGTGAAAGTTGCGTTGTTGTTAACAAGCCGGAGGCTAAGTAATAACCATCTTTGCTAATAGTCTTTTGATATCATCCTACTAAAGTTCCCTAACCCTATTGTCTTGACCTCATGCAGGTTTTACCTTCGATTTAAATGCACGGATGGGACTGATACTCTAACACTGGACGCATATACGAAACATGCTGAGAAACTTCTCCAGCTTCGCAGCGAAGACTTTCATGGCAAAAATGAAGAGGTTTTCCTTAATTAAATTGCTTGAAATTTCTAAATTTCTGCTTGTAGCTTTATAACCAGTACTCGTCTAAATGATATATTCCTAACAACTTTCTCGTGAAACATGAACGCAGGAATGTGTTGTTCGCCGCAGAGGCTAAATATCGTGCCAACCTAGTTGAACTTGTCCTAGCCCTAGCCAAGTCTTTGTTAATTAACAATAAGAAACTCAAGTGGATCCTCAGGGACGTGGTGATGTGAATGTTTGTTTGTTGGGATATTTTGGACATGGAAGAACCGCTTTTTGTTTAATGCTAAGGTTTTAGTTGTACTTCGGTTTAACGTATGAACTGCCTACTATTTTACACTACCGCGCCAATTTTGTCACCTTGTAATATATACGGGCGCTGCTGTACGTCGCTGCTTATCGTTCCCACTGTTAACTTTTGATGTTTTCTGCCTTGTATAGTATGACAATGATCTATGCAAATATAATTAGTATTTTCATAATGTGGTTTACCTCCTTTACTTATTTATCTGCACTTTATATATGATGTGATTGATAATTTCTCCATTTCTACTAGGTTGTTAATTATGCTGCACAGTTCCAATTTTTTCTTCAAAGACGTTTTTTTTTTAAAAAACAAAAACTATCTGCTTGTGGTTGCCTGGACATAAAATAATTTTTGTATTTAGCAACTATAAAGAAATTGATCTGTTTATAGTTGCATGGTCATAAACTCTTGTTTGTAATAATTAGCTATGAAGAAATTGATCGTTGTTTTCACACATAAATTACAGCAATGTAGACTTAATCGTTGTATTTGTTTTTTAAAATTTCTTTCTCTTTACTTGCCATTTACAACAACTTCAATTTGTTTCTTTATTGCTAACGTAGGAACAACAACTACCAGCCAGTAGGAGAACAAATGGACTTACCAGAATCGTCAACTAATCCCAAAAAACGTCCACGCCAACCGAGAAGGAAGATCTGCAAGGCCATCGGCCTTGAATATGTCCCACTTGCAGCACATATCTTACCACGTCAGCAACCATGTCGACATTGTAACGCGACAAAGTTTGCATACGAGACACCAAACCTCTGCTGCTCAAATGGTGAAATAAAGTTACATTTAGATCCGCTGCCACATGCTATCATTGAACTTATGACATCGACTTCGATCATGGCCACTCACTTTAAACAGTATGCTCGTTTGTACAATAACTTTTTCGCATTCAGTTCACTTGGGTACGACAACATAGAATCTAAAACAGAAAAAGGAATTTATGTCTTCCGTCTACAAGGACAATTATATCATTACCTTCCAAGCCTTACACCTAATACCACAAACCGGAAATATCTATAATTATATTTCTACGATGGACTACAAGAAAAGGAACAACGTATCCAAACATTCGCGGAACTTAATCCTGAAATAATATGTTTGCTAACTGATTTTATGTCAACAAACCCTTACGCCTCCTTCTTTAGAAAACTTTCAGAGCGCACTATCGATGCAGATACCAGAATAACAATCTCCAAAAATCCTGTGTTGGATCAACTTGTTTATAATGCACCTACATCTGATGATGTTGCCGCTATAATTGTAGATAACGATGATATTAACCGGATTAACAGTCCTGACGTTATAGTCATGGGAAATGAAATGAAAATGTATAAAATTATGCACTACTATGGTTGTTACGATCCATTACAATATCCAATTTTATTCCCTAAGGGACAATGTGGGTGGCATCAAGGAATTAAAAAAAATAAGGCTCGTAGGCAACAAGACCCAGAAGATAACTTATTTCCGCTGTTATCTGATCCTGGTCAAACCGCGCCGTCGTTAATACTGCGTGAGGAACAAGGTAACCATGTGTAGCACTGTTGTTCGTTAATTGTGCATTTTTTAATACTTACTTCATTTTACTTTTCTTTTTTACAGCATCGCAAAGAACACACACATCTGACAATAGTGAAATTTCTTGCCGCGAATACTACAGTTACCGCTTTCAAATACGTGACAATAACAATATCATTAAAGCTGGCCGGATATATCAACAATATATTGTTGACATGTACGTCAAAATTGAAAACACAAGACTCGACTTTTTACGTTGGAACCAAAGCACAATAAGAAGTGAATTGTATCAGGGTATTGTCGATAGTGTTCACGAAGGGTACAAAAATGCATTTGACATTGGAAAGCGTGTTATTTTACCAGCGTCTTTCATTGGTGACCCAGAGATATGAAACGTCGATATTTGAATGCAATGACCCTGGTACAGAGATATGGAAAGCCCGATTTATTTATTACTATGACTTGCAATCCTAATTGGCCAGAAATAAAAGAGCATTTGTCTCATGATGAAAAAACTCAAGATCGTCCTGATTTACTAACACGTGTTTTCAGATCTAAGCTAACTTCTTTAAAAAAGACTTTGATAGAAAAGGAAGTTTTTGGTAAGGTTGCTGCAAGAGTAGATGTAGTAGAATTTCAAAAAAGAGGTTTGCCTCATGCACATTTACTAATTATTCTTTCATCTGATCACAAAATACATAATGCTGACAACTTCGACAAATATGTATGCGCAGAGTTACCTCCTAAACATTCAGACGGTTTACGCAGACTTGTAATACAACATATGATGCATGGACCGTGTGGAAAGTATAATACAAACTGTGCCTGCATGAGATTAAAAGGGAAAAGGAAAATTTGCAAATTCAATTATCCCAAGAATTACTCAGAATATACAACAAGCACTGATGACTCATACCCTGTATACAAACGCCGCAATAACGGAGACAGTGTACAGATACGCGGTGCATCCTTGGATAACAGATGGGTCATTCCATACAACCCCTATTTACTAGCTATGTTTAACTGCCATATAAATGTCGAGATATGTTCAACTATAGGTGCTGTAAAGTATATTTACAAATATGTTTATGAAGGACATGATAAAGTAAATTTTGCACTGCAATCAAATAAAGATCAAGTACGCGACGAAATCAGCGACTACTAAAACGGACGGTGGATCTCGCCTCCTGAATCTGCTTGGCGCATTTTTTCGTTTGACCTATATGGCATTTACCCAGCAGTCATACCTCTACAGGTGCACTTACCTCAAATGCACTCTGTCAATTTTTCAGACAACGAAAATTTGCTAGACATCATTACGGACGGCAGTCGGCAGACAACAATGCTAACAGGATTCTTTGAGGCAAACAAGTATATAGCTTCACATACAAAGTATTTATATGGACAGTTCCCTGAATTCTTTGTATGGAACCAAAAGAATAAAGCTTGGCAAAAAAGATATCAACGCCCTTCCGTTGGCCGACTTACATATGTTAACCCATGCGAGGGCGAACGATATTACCTACGTTTGTTACTAACTCACATAAAAGGCCCAACATCATTTGAAAACCTAAAAACTGTTAGAGGCCATCTTTTCCCCACTTTTGAGGAAGTTGCGTTAAAACATGGACTCATAGAATTAAACGGATACACAGAAGCTTGCATGCAAGAAGCAGTTGCAATCAACATGCCAAAAACTTTACGCAGATTGTTCGCAACACTTCTTGTTTTTTGTACACCTACAGACCCACAATTACTATGGGAATCCTATTATGAGGCACTTTCAGAAGATTACAACCATCAATATCCAGCAGACAAATATAAACACTACAACATTTAGAAGCATTTATAGCGTTTGAAAAACGCTATGATAGACATTAATAGCGTTTTTATAAACGCTATGACAGAGCCCGCTATAATAGGGTCACAACTTTTCATAGCGTTTGTGCAAACGCTATGAAAAAGTGGACCTATTATAGCGTTTGCAGAAACGCTATGAAAAAGTAGAGTTTACATAGCGTTTGCACAAACGCTATGAAAAAGTTAACATATTATAGCGTTTGATAAACGCTATGAAAACGTGGACCTATTATAGCGTTTATTAAACGCTATGAAAATGTGAATAATAATAGCGTTTCGTCAAATGCTATGAAAATAATGTCATTTATAGTGTTTTATAAAAGCTATAGAAATCAATAATAGCGTTTTCGATAAACGCTATAAAACCTAACAATAACGTTTTCTATGAATGGTATAGAAACCCAATAACAATATCACACAATAACCACATTGTTTCATTTTAAAGATTCAAATGATACAAAAATGAGTTGTTTAAAACAATTGTTTACCAAGATAACATCGTTTGACAATACTTATCTAAAATAGATAACCATCTAATGTCATTTCATATTATAACAACTTTGCCTACTGGTCATGCAATTGTTGTTCCAACATCATCTTCAATGCACTCTAACTCAGATTTTCCCTTCAAAGTGTTCCATTAGTAATCTTAGGTATGTCAACCCAAACTCGTACAACATTAGGACCTAAAGGAACAAAATTAACAAGCTGATTCAGATCACTTGAAGACCATCGACCTTCAGCAACTACCTTTCCTGAGCCACACAAATCTAGCAAGTTGCACTTTTTCTTTGAATTGTTCATCCTCTAGCAAAAAAAATCAACATAATATTATTTTCATATTATAACCAACTTCAGTAAAATATAATAATGTTAATATAAATATCGATAAAAATAATTACCGAATGAGATGATAAAATTTAAGGTTTAACCAACTATGTTGGTGTATATTTCAGTGTCAAATTTGAGTGCAATAACAAGAACACTGTAGTAAATGGAGAAGGATAACAATTTATTATCTGATAAACACAATAAGCAACAAGCATTGATAAAGAGAGATTATGCTTTCTTGACTATCTTTCCCTAAGAAGACTACCTAATCTACCAATTGAACAAATTCAGACATAATGCATTAGTAATATGTCAACATTGAAAATGCTCATTCTCATCAGTAGTGTCAAGCATATCATTAACCATGAGTTTCCTTTTTTCACGGTTTCCAAAACTCAATCATTTCTTAACAACATCATAGGTAGATTATTGCAGGCTCATCTGAACTATCCTGCTAGCTAACTCTTTGATAATAGTTGTGGGTTCAAGTGGCTTTCCGTGCTCTAACACATGTTGATACAAGGAAGCACGAAATGTAAAGAAAAATCTCAAAACAAAAAAAACACTACATAGTAGTACGAGTAAAGGTTAACATCTTGCTTCTGTATATAACAACACCATCAGACTTTCAATTATTCTTCATGGATCAAATTCATATGTCATGCTAAAAACAAGTATTTAAAAGTTAAAACATACAGAGAAAAAAAGTTAAAGAAATTAGAAATTGTTGAATTCTCCATGCTTAGAGTTTCCAAAATCATCCAAAATGAACCTCATAGAGAAATTTTTATAACTTGAATGAACAAGTCTAACGTGCCCAACCATTCATAAAATGTACTAAGAAGTCTTCTTCTGCAATAGTGATTGTCAACTGTGAAAAACAATTTCTCTAAACATTTTAGTATTCGATCGGTACATATACAACATTAAATACAAGGTCTCTAAGCTTGAAAGAAGTAGGCTAGAATTTTACAATAGGTGGATCAAAATAAATAAGACATAGTTGAACAACACAATTACCATATTGATCTTGAGCCAACATGCTGACATAATCCAAGATTTCGTTCATAACTTTTCTTTAAGTAGTTGGGTCCTTAGAATGCTCAAGGACTCTCTGTCACTCAAGAAAAAAGTGAGTTGCTAGTCAAATAACTCCCTAATTAATTTTATATGACTAGCGGAGAATTGAGTAGATATTAGCTAGTCAAATCCAAGTGACACGGCAACTGTTCGCCCCTAGAGGTGTGTGCAAATAAGCTTTAAATTTATAAAACTAGAATCAAGCAAGCGAACCCGCAGTGTACGGATCGACGTAGATTAGCAAGAATTCCAGAGTATCGAACACAGGGATTTGGGTGGAACGAACTCGATCGCAGGTTATCAAGCAAGTGAATATGGGAGTTTGCAAATTATCGGGAAAACAACAACCCTAAAGATCCAAGTATCCAGCTGTGGCAATCGATTCAAGATATACTTAATGATATAAAGACAGAGTTGAGACATGCAAAGGTATACTAATGTAAGGTAATCGTACGGTGAAGTTCCAAAAACCTTATATAACTCACCTACAAGGCACTCTCTATACAGGTTGTTGAGGCTCAATATAGAAAGATTCTAAAGACGAGAATTAGCATCAAATACCCAAACCTATAATCTAAAGGTCAAGACTAACTTATCCGATTGAGGTTGTTGAGGCTCACAATCGAGGTAGAGGTTGTTGAGGCTTCACTACCACCTAGAAAAGACAAGTCTAAACTAAGTTAAAGCAAATCTTTAACTTTGGATTAAAGTAAAAGCAGGCTCGTAGACTTAAGGAAAATCACGGTTAGTTCTTGAGATTCCACGGTCGTGGAACTCAAGAACAGCCCGTGATTTAGGGTTGTCGGCAATAATTCTCTAACTCTCAGGGTCTAATCTGTTTACGATCGATCTATCATCATCTAAGCCACAACTATCAACCCTTCACCTTAGAATTGTTAAGGGTTTTTAGCCAATAACTGTCATATTGATATTGATTCAAGGATTAAAAGATAAAAGATGAAAACTTTCAAGAACTATCAATAATCTTCAAGTGAATCTCAGAATCACAATCAAGAACAAGTGTTTACCTAAAGATTCAAAACGGACCAAGCAATCACAATCTTTAGGAAAGAAGAGAAACGGGATGTCAATCCGATTCCGAATCAAACCTAAACAAGAAGAGAGATCTTCTTGCAAAATCCTCCAAGAACTTCGACCTTCCACAAACACGAAGATCACAAACAGCAACTCTTCAATATGAACTTTGATCTTCAATGAGATCTCCAAATTACCTCCAAGATGAGGGTTTTTGCGTTTTGCCGCTAAGCGAGGGTTGAAAGGTCGTAAGCGAGGTGACGGAATCTTGCCTCATCCGTCTATTTTATAATGCAGGGCAAAATGTCGGCCCGGCCCAATCTTCAAAAGATCGTGGCTTCGAAACATGGCGAAAAGATTCGCCAAAATCACGGTCGTGGAATCTTTTCACGACCGTAATTTAGGGCGTGGAAACTACTACGGTTAGTTCCACGGCCGTAATATCCCCTGGAATGAACATCGAATCCTGACTTGGTTTCCACGGCCGTAATTTAGGGTAAGAGCGTGGTTTTTGGCCTTCATTCGTGCATTCCTCAATCTAAGACTCCAAATTGCTTCCAAAAAGTGTCTTCGATCTATGGACATATCAACTCAACTCTCCTTTGCTCGATTCCGTTCGGAAATAGCTCCAAATCACCTATAATCAACATAGAACTCGTGTAGACATCCATATCGACAATATAGGCAATACTAGCTCACATATGCATAAAGCTCAATCAAAGACTATCAATATGAATCAAATACGATTAGAAAACGTGCCTAAAATATCACAATATTTCATGCTAACAAATAACCCCATACTTAGCACTTGCTTGTCCCTAAGCAAGGTCTTTCAAAAAGTTTTAAACAAGAGTTAGGATGAAATATGTGTACCTTCTTTTGGATGAAAGTGACTTCTAAAGAATAGATCATTCTCAAACCTTGCTTCAATCGTTTTTCAAACTTTCACACACTTGATTAGAGAGTAAAAGGCAAAGAAAACTCATGAATCAATTTAACTTCCAAACAAGCATTATAACCTTCAAATATTATCAAAATCAATCATAAGAACTTCAATTTAGATCACCAAGCCATATAACATTCTTTTGATCTTAAGGACTTTCAAAGAAAAGGTCTAGAGTATGGAAGGGAAGGGAAAACTTTAAGGGAGAGTGGTGCATAAATCCGGGAAAGTGGACAACTACCTTCTTCTTCTTTTGCGGTTTCCGCAACACTTCACTTAGAGCTTTGCTCTCTTCATTTTCGACTTTACTTTTGGAGTTATGGATAGAGGTGCACAAAAACCGAAGCCTAGGAGATTGGCGTTTCTCAAAATTGCAAGAGATGCCTCAAACCCTTAGCGCACATACCATAATCCGCTAGGAATATCGCTCAATCCGACTTTGGCAAGACACAAACACCCGGCTATGTGAATGGTGCCGAGTTACTCATCGTCATGATTGACTTCCCCAAACTTATAATTTCTTTCTATTCGATTGATTGCAAATAATTGCTCTCATGGCCCTCCCACATCAAACATGCCTTTTTCTCATTCACTTCTCCAAATTCCCGGATAGGTAAGGGAGGCTAATATTTCAATGAGGAGCTAGATGATCAAAGAAAGAAGAAAGAAAGTATCGAATTGCCTTAATCATTTCAACAAGAAGTATAGGAACTTATAATGTGATTTCAACTTCAATCTCTCAACATGATTTAGGTAACGTTTTCACATTATAAAGTTTGCAAAAGAGGTAAAATTCATTCATTCAAATTCTTTTCAATTTACAATCCTTTTAAGCATGCAATTGTCATCAAACTCAATTCACAAGTAGTGATTATCATGGAAATCATCTCAATTCATTAGAAGCACAAAATTTTCAAAATTTTTCAATTTTTATGGGTTTTTCAAGTCACTTTTCATGCAATGCAAGAATGAAACGTGTAACATATAATGAACATGCAATGATAGTCTCGTAATGGAAGCAACATATAGAGTAGAGTTATTACAAACATTTAGTACATCCCACCCCATACTTAGGGCGAACATTGTCCCTAATGTTCACAAGAAAGAACAAAAGAAAGCAAAGGAAAAAGAAACTCACAAGTGGTGGCGGGAATGTCTAAAACAAACTGTCATGCATCGATCACTGCGGCGGCGGTGGTGGTGGGAATGGAGAGAAACTCGGATCATAGAACCGCCCAAACTGCTGGCGGTAGACGTCCCTCATCATGTGGTCGAGGTCGTCTAGGCGTCCGTCTCTAGCATCCGCTCGGATCTCTAGTGCTCCGACTCTCTCTGAAAGTCCGGTAGCCCAATCCGGCATCTGCTCGTACCATCCCGGGGGGTGACCATACCATGCGGGGGCATCGGCTGGTGCTGGTGCTGGTGGTGGCGGTGGTGCTGCTGGCTGCGTCGTGGACCAAGGAGGGGGTGTATCGTACCAAGTGGGAGGTGTAGTCATCCACGTGGGCCTCTCACTCACGCTGGCGCGGCGAGATGACGAGCCTGAAGCTCTAGCTGGGCGTGGAGAGCGTCTAGGTACATCCGGGGCCGCTTCCGGCTGATCCGGAAACGAGCCGAACTCCTGCTCCGCTCCTCCACCACTCTCGTACTGCTCTCCCATCTCCTCCTCATCTACAACTGGCGGTGGAACGTAAAGGGGAGCTCCTAGCCTGTTCGCATGCATCGCAGCGAACGTCTCCTTCCAATTGTGGCGTCCCGCCACAATGGAATACTCCGGCAGCCACTCAATACCCCTGCCTGTCCTACTCTCCCAGGGCATGCCCGCATAAGGCGGACCTCTATGTGTGGGGAAGATGAGTCCCCTAACCATGAACGCATGTAATCCTAGAGGTACGGCGGGTATGCGGGTGCAACCAGAAAAATCCACTCCGAATGTCCTAGCTATGTGGGTCACTATCCCTCCATAACCAATGTTCCCCTTCCTCTTGTTCTTCAATTTACTCATTGTAGCCGCCAAAAGAGTAGCACAATCTGCGCGGCGACCGTAGAGCATACAGTATAGCAGGAATAGTTCATCCGTCTTGATCTTTTGGGGCGTCTCCGTCCTAGGAAAGAGACATTCCGAAAGAACACGGTGAGCTATCTTCAAGGCTAGATGGTACATCAATCTAGCCTTGGTATCAGCGGGTTGCCAACGGTCCTCGTCGGCGTAGATCATGGCTACCTCCTCCCAGAAATCCTTAGGGTAGATACCGCTAGGGAATCGACCATTGTAGGTCTCATGGAACCCGAAAATGGCTCCAAACTCAACTATACTCAACTGGTAGTCTCGATTCATGAGACGGAAGGAGACAGTCCTATCAACATGGCTGTGCTCGAAAGACGTCACAACCTCTCGGGTGATCTCCTCATAGGCATCTTCACGAATGTTCGTGAAGACGGTCAATCCGGCTCTATCCAAGAGCCATGTAAGATCGTCAACTATGTTGAGAGGATGTAGATCCTCCAACAACAAATACCTAGGGCCAATCACTGCCCTCTTCTCTATCTTCTCAAATGCAGCTAGGTGGTCATCATGTATGGTTGGGATGCTAGGGTGAGGTGCTGAAGATGGAGGTGAAGGTGAGGATGGTGGTGAGGGAGATGAGGGTGGCGGTGCCCTAGATGTGGAGGGGTTGCCCTTTCTTTTCTTATTTTGGTCCCCTTTCTTCTCCTTTATCCTTCCCGAAACTCTCCTTACGAAATCCATTTCTGTTCAAAATTACGGTCTGTTCTTCGAAAACCACGGCCGTGGAACCTCCAGAGACCGTAATTCTAGACAGAATCTTGTGAATCTCAGTAAATTCATCCAATCTCACCTCAACAAGCAGTCCTAATCTAATTTCTTCCAATCTTTATCAGTTCTTCCTAAAAATTTATGGCAAAAACGAACCAAATCCACTAGAATCGAAGAGAAGGAAATAACCTTTTTTTTCGGATTGAAAAATCCAAAATGCGGGTTTGTTGATCGTTTTCCACTCGATTTGTTGCTTGAATCTTGTTCGTGGTTGGATTTGCTGCAGTTTAGGACGAAGAATCGTTGAAAACGATTAGAAAATGAAGAATTTGGAGAGGGTTCGTGTTTTCGGTATCTAGGTCGTGGAATTGGGGAAGGATTGTGGTGTTTTTGTGACGAAGTGTGGCTTTTATACTCGCAGGCAAAATTTCAAAAATCACGGTCTGTCGGGGCATTCCACGGCCGTGGAAATGTACGGACCCGTGGTTTTGGTGATTTTTCACAGGCTTTTGAGAATTACGGCCACTGTAGCTATGACGACCGTGATTTAGACCGTGGAACCCTCTGTAAAGCTTCAAAGTCCAAATTTCGTCGCTTTTCTTTGATATTATCCCTCCTTTCTCCTTTTCCATCATTCCTACAACCAAAAACACGAACATACCGGAAGAAATCGAGGCAAAACAAAGCGAAAACGTCTATTCTAAACTAATCTATGAATCGAAAACAAAAACGAGAATGCAATACCTTGGGTTGCCTCCCAAGAAGCGCTTTGTTTAAGGTCCGTAGCTAGACCAATCTCGCACTTATTCGAGTGCGGTAGGTGCAAACTCCTCAGCTTGGAGTTCCGGCGAGTACTTCTTGAGTCGTTGGCCGTTCACCTTAAAACTTCCACTAGCTTCACCCCATACTTCAACTGCACCATGGGGGAAAATACGCTTAATTAGAAAAGGTCCGGTCCAACGAGATTTTAACTTACCTGGAAAGAGGCGAAGTCTCGAATTGAAGAGGAGGACTTGATCTCCTTCTTGGAAGTCCTTTGGAATGATATGCTTATCATGCCAACGCTTTGCTCTTTCCTTGTAGATCTTAGCGTTTTCATAGGCGTTCAAACGGAGTTCATCCAGCTCGTTGATGTCTAGGAGACGCTTCTCTCCCGCTTCCTTCATGCCGAAATTCAGCCATTTGATAGCCCAAAACGCTTTGTGCTCTAGCTCTACCGGCAAATGACAAGACTTCCCATACACAAGGTTGTATGGTGTGGTTCCTATGGGAGTCTTGTATGCAGTCCGGTATGCCCATAATGCATCATCTAGTTTCAAGGACCAATCCTTCCTAGTCCTTGAAACCGTCTTCTCTAGAATTCCCTTGATCTCCCTATTTGAGATCTCAACTTGTCCACTCGTTTGTGGATGGTAAGGGGTGGCGATCTTGTGAGTAACCCCATACTTGGTTAGAAGAGCTTCAAAGCGACGGGCTATGAAGTGAGAACCTCCATCACTAATGATCGTCCTTGGCGTCCCGAATCGCGGAAAGATGGTCTTGTTGAAGAACTTGACCACCACCATGGCATCATTTGTGGGAGAGGCAATTGCTTCGACCCATCTAGAGACGTAATCTACCGCCAATAGTATGTATTGGTTTCCACAAGAAGAAGGGAATGGTCCCATGAAATCGACTCCCCAAACGTCGAAAATCTCCACCTCCTGGATGTTGTTGAGGGGCATCTCGTTCCTCCTAGAGATATTGCCTGTTCTTTGACAAGCATCGCAACAAGAAACAAAGGATTGCACATCTTTAAATAAAGTAGGCCAATAGAATCCAGATTGCAATACCTTTGCGCTAGTTTTGCTCGAACTAGCGTGTCCTCCACAAGGTAGTGAATGACAATGACGGATGACACTTTGCATCTCATCTTCCGGCACACATCGCCGGATGATGCCATCCGGACCTCTCTTGTAGAGGAGAGGCTCGTTCCAATGGTATTCTCGGACGTCCTTGAAGAACTTCTTCCTTTGTGCGTATGACAGTCCGGGTGGTATCTCCTGGCAAACCAAATAGTTAACGAAGTCAGCAAACCATGGTTCGTTACCTTTGGAGATTACCTTGATGCACTCCTCTATGATATGTAGGTGTTCGTCCGGAAAGGAGTCATCAATGGGTAAATGGTCGTCCTCTAGATGTGTTAGACGACTCAAATGATCCGCAACAGAATTTTCCGAGCCTTTCTTGTCGCGGATCTCAAGATCGAATTCTTGTAGGAGAAGAATCCATCTAATTAGCCTTGGCTTCGCGTCTTTCTTTGCAAGGAGGTACCGGATCGCAGCATGATCCGTGTAGATAATCACCTTTGCGCCTACAAGATAAGAGCGAAACTTGTCAATAGCGTAGACAATGGCTAGAAACTCTTTTTCCGTAGTGGCGTAGTTGAGCTGGGCTTCGTCTAGCATCTTGCTAGCATAGTATATGGCGTGGGTTCGTCCTTCCTTTTGTTGCCCAAGAACAGCTCCAATGGCTACGTCACTAGCATCACACATAATCTCGAAAGGGAGAGTCCAATCCGGGGGTTGGATAATGGGTGCTGAAATTAGAGCTTGCCGGATGGTGTTGAACGCATCTAGACATTCCTGTGAAAACTCAAAAACCGCATCCTTCATCAATAGATTAGTGAGAGGTTTTGATATCTTAGAAAAGTCCTGAATGAAACGTCTATAAAATCCAGCATGTCCTAGGAAACTTCTTATTCCCTTCACTGAAATTGGGGGAGGAAGTTTCTCTATGGTCTCTATTTTAGCTTTGTCTACCTCTATCCCCCTACTAGAGACTAAGTGACCTAACACGATTCCTTCCTTAACCATGAATTGACACTTCTCCCAATTAAGAACTAGGTTAGTGTCTTCACATCTTTGCAAAACAAGAGAAAGGTTAGAAAGACAATCGTTAAAAGAGGAACCGTAAACGGAGAAGTCGTCCATGAAGACTTCCATGATTTCCTCTACATATTCGGAGAAGATGGCCATCATGCACCGTTGAAAGGTGGCTGGGGCGTTGCAAAGCCCGAACGGCATTCTCCTATAAGCGAACGTACCCCAAGGGCACGTGAATGTGGTCTTCTCTTGATCATCCGGATGTATCGGGATCTGAAAGAAACCACTATAGCCGTCAAGGTAGCAAAAGTATGAATGTTGTGCTAACCTTTCAAGCATTTGATCGATGAATGGCAATGGAAAGTGATCCTTCCGCGTTGCATTGTTGAGCTTGCGGTAGTCTATGCACATTCGCCATCCAGTTACAGTTCGGGTAGGAATGAGTTCGTTGTTCTTATTGGTGATGACTGTCATTCCTCCCTTCTTCGGAACTACTTGAACTGGGCTCACCCACTTGCTATCGGAGATAGGATAGATGATACCTGCATCAAGAAGTTTAAGAATTTCCTTCTTGACAACCTCCTTCATGGTCGGATTCAACCGCCTTTGAGGTTGTCTTGAAGTTCTAAAGTCCTCCTCCATTAGTATCTTATGCATGCATAGGGAGGGTTTAATTCCTACTAAGTCCTCAATAGTATAGCCTATGGCTTTTCTATGTTTCCTAAGGACAATCATGAGCTGTTCATGTTCATCTATGCTTAATTCGGAACTAACGATAACTGGGAAGGTGGAATTAGATCCAAGAAAAGCGTACCTTAGATGAGTAGGAAGTGGTTTGAGTTCCATTGCTTTCGGAGCTTCCAATGATCCTTGAGGAGCTTCCGATGTTTCCTTAGAAGTTTCTAAGGAGGTTGGATGGTTTGGAGAAGAATTAGAAGAAGTTGAAGAAGTATGCCGATCACCATCTTCCACGGCCAAAATTACGGTCTCCTCTGGAGTTCCACGGCCATAATATCCTCTGGAATGGAGGTTGATTTTGGTCGTGGAATCCACGGTCGTGGAATACAGAGTATGACCGTGGATTCGAGTATTTTCAGCCTCATCGTGGAGTTTCTCAAACTCCACTTCATACATCTCTTCTTGTGCTCCTAAGGCTTTAATTTCCTCTTTGCACTCTTCCTCTTCTCCTACATCGGTTAGACTCATAGTAATAACCTTTTGCAAAGGATCGTTAAAGAGAATTGCACTTACCTCTTCCCTAGATAAACCTTCTTCGTCTTGGACATTGTAAATATCCTCATCAAAGATTGGCTCCTTCACTAGAGTGGAAAGAACGAATTCTACTTTCTCTTCCCCAATATCAAAAGCGAGCTTCCCATTCTTGCAATCGACCATGCAGCCAGAAGTTGCAAGAAACGGCCTTCCGAGTATGATCGGGACCGGACTATCCGCAGGAATGTCAAGCACGACAAAATCAATGGGAACAAAGAACTTGCCTAGCTTGACCGGGACGTCTTCTACAATGCCGACGGGGCGAGTAATGGATCGATCCGCCATGTATAACGTCATCTTCACCGGTTTAGGGTCGCCTAAACCGATCTTCCTGCACAATGCAAGTGGTATGATGCTCACACTTGCTCCCAAGTCACATAAAGCGTCATATGTGACCTCTCCAACTCCAATGGGAATGCAAAATGACCCCGGATCTTTCAGCTTTGGGGGCATTTTCTCCTTCATAGTCTTGATGAGATCCGAAGAATCCGAACTCATCTTGACTTCACCAAAATCTTCTAGCTTCCTCTTGTTAGAGAGGAGCTCCTTCAAGAACTTGCCATAAGCCGGCATACCTACAATGGCATCAATGAAAGGTATATTAATATGCAGCTTGCTCATGAGTTCTATAAACTTACCAAATTGTTTATCTAGGCGCGCTCGCGCTCTAGATTGAGGGAACGGTAGGGGAGGTTTGAAAGCTGGAGGAGGAACATAGACGTCTTCCTTCTCCTTCCCCTTTTCCTTGCCCTTCTCTACGGGGACTTCAACGAATGTAGGCTGCGGATCGGTGGTAGTCATTCCGCTCCTAGTTGTAATCGCCATTACCCTTCCCTTAGGGTTGTCCTCCGTTTTTCCTGGAAGTTTCCCTTGATTTCTAGGAACTTCCTCCGCATGGTTGAACATTTGGTTTTCCAAAACCTTTTGAGCTTTGTCAACCTTAGAAATTTGATCATCAACCTTGATGATGCGGTTCTCCAACCCTTGAAGCTTTCCCAAGATTGTTTCCAACATAGGATCCGGCTTCTCCTTTCCCGTATTGTTTCCTCCATTTGATGATTGCCCCTGGCTTTTCAAAGGAGTAGAGGAAGAAGAGGGTGGAGTTAGTGAATTGGAATTGGAAGGATAGGAGTTACCGGAATTTTGTTGATTGGAGCGCCAATTGTTGTTGTTCGAACCCCGATTGTTGTTCCAATTGTTGTTGTTCCGGTTGTTGTTGTTTCCATTCCAATTGTTATTCCGGTTATTGTTCCGGTTATTGTTGTTGCGGTTGGTGTTATCACCGCCGTTGTTGTTGCCCAAATAGCCAACATCCTTCTCTTGTTGCTTTGGGAAGTTGGTCTTGATAGTCTCCTTCAACTCTTTGATCTCATTGTTGAGGGAGAAAATCTGATTTTGAGCTTCATGTGTGAGCTTTGCTCCTTGCTCCACACGATTTCCCTCCACTTTCCGGTGGGAATACTTCTCTATGACTCTTGCCTGCTTCTCAATGAAGTCCCAAGCGTCATTTTCTCTCATGTCCATGAACGTTCCACATGAGAGGGATTGGAGGTTGAATTGCGTTCCCGCATCCAGCCCTTTGTAGTAAATCTCCAGTAAGGCAAGCTTGGATATGCCATGATGAGGGCAATCCAAGAGCAAATCCTGAAACCTTTCCCAAGATTGAAACAAACTTTCGTTAGGTCTCATAGAAAAAGCATTAATCTTACCTCTAAGTTCCGCCGTTTTGGATGGCGGAAAGAATTTGGTGAGAAACTCTGCGGAGAGGTCTTCCCATGTTTCTAGTTTCCCACTAGGAAGAGCTTGGTACCAAGATAGCGCTTTCCCTTTCAAGGAGAAAAAGAAAGGTTTGAGCTTATAGCTGTTGGTAGTAGCGCTCTTCGGTCTCATCGTCTCCATCATACACTCAAAGTTTTGCAAGTGTTGGTGTGGAGATTCAGTGCTTGTACCGCCAAACTGACTTTGGCGAACAAGAGTGATAACTTGAGGGTTAAAGCTAAACCCTTGTACATCTTCAGCATCAAAATTCACACCTAAGCGGCGTGGTTGTTGTGTCGGATCCATCCGCTGGCCAAGAGTTCTCGGCTCATTATCCACACGTTCGACCCTCGCGTTCCTAGGTGGAATGCGGCGGTTAGCAGCTCCTTGTGGATTGAAAGGATTTATATTGATCGTGGGATCAATCTCTTCTAGCAGAGGCATGGAAGAATCACTATCATCGGTGGATGAGTGGTTTCTTCTTCTAGACCTTGTTCTCCTTCTCGAGGACTTCTTTCCCACCTTATCTTCAAGATCGCTCATTTTTATCTTCATTTGGACGATCATGTCTTGTAGACCGTTAACTTGAGTTTGATGACGATCCATCTCATCCTGGAGGAGAGTCTCATTCCATCGGAGTTGAGCTTCTTTCTCCGCCAACTTTGTTTGAAGATTGTGCTCGTTTTCTTCAGCCATCTTCTTTTCCTTGCGCTTTTGCCTCAAGGTTTTCTCTAGCTCTTGATCAAGAGGTAAGAGATCTTTGGTGTTCCTAGACCTGCGCATGCACTCAAAGAAAAATCAAATAACGAGAGCAAGCTCCCAAGCTTGACAACCGGCTACCGGATTCGGACGAAGCCAAATCCCCGGCAACGGCGCCAAAAACTTGTTCGCCCCTAGAGGTGTGTACAAATAAGCTTTAAATTTATAAAACTAGAATCAAGCAAGCGAACCCGCAGTGTACGGATCGACGTAGATTAGCAAGAATTCCAAAGTATCGAACACAGGGATTTGGGTGGAACGAACTCGATCGCAGGTTATCAAGCAAGTGAATATGGGAGTTTGCAAATTATCGGGAAAACAACAACCCTAAAGATCCAAGTATCCAGCTGTGGCAATCGATTCAAGATATACTTAATGATATAAAGACAGAGTTGAGACATGCAAAGGTATACTAATGTAAGGTAATCGTACGGTGAAGTTCCAAAAACCTTATATAACTCACCTACAAGGCACTCTCTATACAGGTTGTTGAGGCTCAATATAGAAAGATTCTAAAGACGAGAATTAGCATCAAATACCCAAACCTATAATCTAAAGGTCAAGACTAACTTATCCGATTGAGGTTGTTGAGGCTCACAATCGAGGTAGAGGTTGTTGAGGCTTCACTACCACCTAGAAAAGACAAGTCTAAACTAAGTTAAAGCAAATCTTTAACTTTGGATTAAAGTAAAAGCAGGCTCGTAGACTTAAGGAAAATCACGGTTAGTTCTTGAGATTCCACGGTCGTGGAACTCAAGAACAGCCCGTGATTTAGGGTTGTCGGCAATAATTCTCTAACTCTCAGGGTCTAATCTGTTTACGATCGATCTATCATCATCTAAGCCACAACTATCAACCCTTCACCTTAGAATTGTTAAGGGTTTTTAGCCAATAACTGTCATATTGATATTGATTCAAGGATTAAAAGATAAAAGATGAAAACTTTCAAGAACTATCAATAATCTTCAAGTGAATCTCAGAATCACAATCAAGAACAAGTGTTTACCTAAAGATTCAAAACGGACCAAGCAATCACAATCTTTAGGAAAGAAGAGAAACGGGATGTCAATCCGATTCCGAATCAAACCTAAACAAGAAGAGAGATCTTCTTGCAAAATCCTCCAAGAACTTCGACCTTCCACAAACACGAAGATCACAAACAGCAACTCTTCAATATGAACTTTGATCTTCAATGAGATCTCCAAATTACCTCCAAGATGAGGGTTTTTGCGTTTTGCCGCTAAGCGAGGGTTGAAAGGTCGTAAGCGAGGTGACGGAATCTTGCCTCATCCGTCTATTTTATAATGCAGGGCAAAATGTCGGCCCGGCCCAATCTTCAAAAGATCGTGGCTTCGAAACATGGCGAAAAGATTCGCCAAAATCACGGTCGTGGAATCTTTTCACGACCGTAATTTAGGGCGTGGAAACTACTACGGTTAGTTCCACGGCCGTAATATCCCCTGGAATGAACATCGAATCCTGACTTGGTTTCCACGGCCGTAATTTAGGGTAAGAGCGTGGTTTTTGGCCTTCATTCGTGCATTCCTCAATCTAAGACTCCAAATTGCTTCCAAAAAGTGTCTTCGATCTATGGACATATCAACTCAACTCTCCTTTGCTCGATTCCGTTCGGAAATAGCTCCAAATCACCTATAATCAACATAGAACTCGTGTAGACATCCATATCGACAATATAGGCAATACTAGCTCACATATGCATAAAGCTCAATCAAAGACTATCAATATGAATCAAATACGATTAGAAAACGTGCCTAAAATATCACAATATTTCATGCTAACAGCAACCATAAGGATGAGTTGAAAGAGTTATAATTTGATCAAAAAATAGTTTGAAGATGATCTGAATTGATTCTTAAGGTACAATTCTGAATGTCATAGTTCCCATTTTGATCACGTACAGACGCATGACTTGACCATTAAGCACTTTGTCCATTTCAATTTTTTGGTCCAAATCAACAACTTCAATTTTCTGGAAGAATGAAATGTGTGAGATGAAAACAAAACTACACAAACACGGTTAGTCTAGTTGTCGTTTTAATTCATCAAAATCTATAGAGTTTAGAAATTTAGAGTACATAACCTAGAGTTGATCAGATAGGACACAAACAAGTAATGTGTTCAAAATCAATAAGCTCATATCTAGTGATTGAAACTAAAAAAGGTAACATCTCAAAAGTCAAGTCTAACCTAGATAAC
This sequence comes from Fagopyrum homotropicum, assembly GCA_033239125.1. Classification (NCBI taxonomy): domain Eukaryota; kingdom Viridiplantae; phylum Streptophyta; class Magnoliopsida; order Caryophyllales; family Polygonaceae; genus Fagopyrum; species Fagopyrum homotropicum. The sequence continues at coordinate 146,299,051 of BSWB01000002.1, forward strand.
TATAGGGTAAACCGAGTCTGGACTTGAGCTAAAAAGGACACAAATAAGTAATAAGTTCAAAATCAGCAAGCTCGTATCTAGTAAATGAAACTCAAAAGGTGGTAAGGACTTCAAAGTTAATGTCTATTATTAGAATACATGAAAGGCTTATGTATATAAGGTCTTGAATAAGGTGCTGAGATATAGATATAAGGCTTGAACCAACAAAAGCATTTATAAAAGCTTAATCCTAAACCATGCTTTTTCATTATTACTATCACAACTAGGATTCAAATCCTCCATCTGAAACTAAAGATTTCCTTCATGCTTGGATCAAATATTCTATTCAACCTTCTGGGAAATTCTGTTTCATGGAATCTATTATAATCCACCAAATGAGGTATGTTATCTAACTATATATAATTGCATAAAAATGTGACTACCTAGAGTAAGAGTGCAATGGAGCTACTGAGGTTCAGAAGGTATGCTATCTTACATTCATTGTTTCTTTATTTTACTCAACCTTCTCGAGAAAAATGTGACTACATAGAGTATGAGTGCAATGAAGCTACTGAGGTTCAGAAGGGCATTCGTCATATTTTCAACTTGCTCTATTCAAGTTATCATATCCTATCTATCTTCAATGAAGAAACAATAAAGGTAAGAATGCAATGAAAACACCTTTTGGTTAACACGGGAACCATACATTTGAATGCTAAGAGACAGAACATTCCCATCAAGCTTGCCAACAAGTTCTCTCATCCGAGCCGACATGCCATGCTCAAAACACTTCCATGAAAGTCACTGACTAAGCATAATTGGAAACATTTTTAAATATTAAAGTAGAGATATGTGAGCACATTTCATAGCAACTAAAGTTGTAAGCCTGAACATGAAAAATAAGACCAAACTAAGACGATACTTGCTAGTCGTACTATACTGAAAATAAAAATCAAAAGCTAAGTTTACTGCCTGAATCACATAATTACCAAACACATCAGTCGTGATACACAAGGCTTGCGAGATAATCTACGGGAAAACCATACTAACAAGAAGAGATGTAGGAACTGAGCATTGTCAATGTCAATAACAACGATATGAGCACATGTTTGGAGAATTCAAAGCGCGTGGTTCAGAGACATAAATCCAAGATTCACTAAAACTTAAATCCTTGGATATCTAGGTTTTGAGAATTATATACCTAATACCTGAGCAAATCAAACATAAATTCAAAACCTGAAGAAAACCTAGATCCTTGAATATATGGGTTTTCTTACTAAAACATAGCACTAGTATACAAGGAAGAACTTTCAATACCTTCAAAATCAAATTTGTGGCGGAGGAGCATCATTTAACAACATATTAACTTTGATTTGGAGCCCTGTGTCACAAGCGCTTCTTGAATCGCCTCTTCAATTTCTTCAACCTAGTAGTATCACATTATTTGAAAATATCTTCACTTGAAACCTCGGGAAGAAGGTGCGTTCTCCGGCCTTTGAATCAAAGGTTGAGAACTGGAAGAAGGGGGTGTTCGCCGTCGGTACACAACAAGAGTCGAGCGAGTGGTGAGTGAGTTCAAAAGGGGAAAGGCTTTCTTTTTATTTCATCGTATCTCTTCGACGTTTTCATAGCGTTTGTTTACTGGGCTAAAGGAAAATTTTAAAACTACAAGCGCGCTACCATTTTAGATTTGGCTATATAATTTTAATAGCGTTTCTATTACATCAAAATGCTATAAAAAATTCTTGACTATATAATTCATAGCATTTATCGTATAAACGTTGTTAACTAATGCTATAAAAAATCAATTTTGTTGTAGTGAAATCATATAAATTGACATGGAATGAAATTGAAGCCTACTTAGATAGGATGGGAAAATCTTTAAACCACTACAGAATAAAGGATATTCACTTCGCAGATAACACTGCCAGCCATTATAACCGTGACATTGAGGATGCCTTAAATGCACCAATACCCAACCAGTATATAAACGCGCATAAATTACTTAATGTTAGGCAAAAAATAGCGTACAAATACATAATAAAACATGTAAAGAATAACAAAGGGGGAGCTTTTTTTATTGACGGACCTGGCGGAACAGGAAAAACATTTTTATACTGTGCATTATACGCTAAATTGAGGAAAATGAACAAAATAGTCCTGCCAACAACAACTTCTGGCATAGCTGCGTCAAATCTACCAACCGGACGGACCGCTCATTCGCGATTCAAAATACCCATAGACGAAAACATCAATCAGTTTTGTAATGTATCCAAACAAAGCAATCTAGCAAATTAACTTCGTCAAACAATATTAATTATATGGGATGAAGCTTCAATGGCTAAAAAACAAAATATTGAATCGCTAAATACACTTTTGCAAGATATATGTAACTCATCAGAACTTTTTGGGGGGAAGATAGTTGTATTCGGTGGAGATTTTCGTCAAGTACTGCCTGTCGTTCCACATAAGGGACAGAAAGAAGCAATAAACGCAAGTTTAGTCAGTTCTACAATTTGGCCGTCATTAGTAAAATTCAAACTTGATGAAAATATCAGGGTTTCTGAAGATCTTGAATTCGCCAATTTTTTGCTTAATCTGGGCGACGGAAAACTACAGAAAGAAGAACAAGCATATATCAAATTACCACAGGAACTAATCCAGTGTACAGATATCAAACAAAGTACAACATAATTATTAATTAACAATACTTTCCCAGAAATGTTCACTTGTTATTTAACTGATGACATTTTTACTACACGGGCAATATTAACTCCAAAAAACATCGATGTAGACTACATAAACGAAGAAATGATATCAAATTTCCCAGGAGCGGCTAAAACATATACCAGCTTTGACTCAGTCACAGATGATTGCCGTAATATATATCCAATTGAATTTTTAAACACATTACAGCCGAATGGAATGAGCCCTCATCTTTTGGTTCTGAAGCAGAATTGCCCAGTTATACTTTTAAGAAATTTGGATCCTCTAAATGGCTTATGTAATGGTACAAGATTACTATGTAAAAATTTCCATAAAAATTTAATCTATTGCGAGATAACTACCGGATATTACAAAGGAGAGCAAGCGTTTATTCCACGAATAATATTAAAGCCTTCTACTACCAAATACCCTTTTGCTTTCCAGAGAAAACAGTTTCCCATAAAGCTTTGTTTCGCCATGACTATAAACAAATCTCAAGGTCAAACCCTAGACCAAGTTACGCTATACTTACGCGAGCCATGTTTTGCTCATGGACAAATTTACGTCGCATTATCTCGAGCTAAAAGAAGACAAGGTATTCATGTATTTGCTACAAAGAAGGACGATGTCATTGGGTTTGATGACAGTATAAAAAACACGGTGTCATTTGAAATTTTGCAAAAGGCTCGTGAGTATAACTTCGAAGAACGTAAGAACCATTAGAATCCTCCATTTTTTCTTACTATCAATATCAATTCTGATTCTATTTTTTTTAGAAATGTTTCCTTTTTTAATTTTACTAAATATTAAATTTGCAGCTTCAACAAATAATCCTATGACAGTTCAGTACCTCAACGAAGGTTAACACCTCCACACCTACATAAACTCTGTCACTACATATGGTCACCAAGATCAGCCAAAAAGGAATCTTCTCGACGTCGACATCAACAACTCTACAGCTCATCTACGACAACCCAATATTTACTCAGTTACCTTATGATGTTCAACAATCTATTATGTAGATGTTTCTTAACATGTTTATGTTTTATTATGCGCAAGAAGTTGGTTTACATTAAGTTAAAAATGTCAGTGTACGGGGCCTTCATTCAAGCGCGTGCGGAGCACGCGCTACCGCCTAGTAAACTAAAAACTTTCAACCTCCATCTTTCATCGTTTAGCTACCTCATCCCTCTGTTCAATAATGTTAGAGCTGAGATCAGATTTGAACTCAATGATATCTTCCCTAAAAGTGATTTTTATGGTCACACTTTTGGCCTTTTGCCTTGAACAATATCTTGGTATATTGTTAATAGGAAAACTCATTGGTGGTCTAGGATTACAAGGAGGGTTACACAACCTCATTCTTGCATACCCTATTCCACTTTGACAATTGCAGTTGAAAAACATAAATTTTTTGCATCTTTTAAGTTGCCATTTTAATCTATAAGTATTCTTTCAAAGGATTTTCGAGCGTGATCTTCAAGAAATGCATCAGCGAGAGAAACACACCTAATAAATCTATTTCTCTATTTGGTTAAAACATAAAACCCATTGAATTACACACTTGTCCCTGAAAAGATACAGGGATTAAACTATTATTTCATGGGTTATTTGTAGTTGTCGGGCTACCTTGGCATGATTCATGTGATGTTGAAGTGCTAGTGTTAGCCTCCCTTGATTCATCAATCAGAGTAGACTCAAAAACAAGGAAGAATGTTCTTGGACTGAGAATTTTCTTTACTTTGAACTAGAAATTTCGATCATCAGTTTTAAAATCACGAAACAATGCTTTGTTTCCCTTTCTTGAACTGTCAACCGGAGTAGACTGATAATCTTTAGGGGATGTTCTTGGATAATCTCCTAAAATATTCTCGGTGATTTGTTTTCATCTCAAAGTTTCATGTGACCATATTTTCTGACAAAATAAGACATTTTCTTCTCACATAAATTGTTTCCTCCAAAGATTAAGACATCAAATTTAAAGTTTTCTTTGTAATTGGAGATCATAGTAACCAGGAGGAACGCCTCATAGTTGAATGTCACCGCCTAGATCTACCGACGATTCAATACTCTAGATCTACCGCCATCGAAACTATCGAGATATGTCGCCGCCTACATTGTCAAAGGTTGCTCCACCAATTCCGACTGCGAGGACGAATCATTCTTTTGGATCTGCCATTGACGGGAACTGAGAAGATGCTTGGAATTGAGAAGTTGTCATTGAAAAAAAGTTTCTCTGTAATTTTAGAGATCCTTAGATTGATTATTATTCTTTTGTATAATTAAATAAAATAATTAGGTAAAAAGTGGGGGCCTATTTGTATCTTAGATACAAAATAGGCCCTAATATCTCAATATTCTCTTCATTTTTAGATTTTTTTAGGGTGATAAAAGTCACGACCCACTAAAACGGAAGTTGCAACCCATTAAATGTATAATTACATAATGATCCCACTTAAATTAAAGAATCATTCCACATAGGTAATCAACGCAAGATAGAACATCCCATATTGAGCACCAACGTGAAACTAGCAATCATGCGTTGGAAAACCACATGAGATACTAGATTTCACGTTGGATCGTTAAAGTTTCACACCTTTTACCCTAATTTCACGATCAACCGGTTTATAATGTATGCGCATGAAAAGGATTATAATATACCACGATGATTGTAGAACCGGAGTATAATATATAAGCCTATATGCCGGAATTCCCATAAATATAAAGCCCGATCATGTACTTGTATTTAAACCCTAACTTTTTATAAACCGTACTATATAATATCGTCAAGACGTCATCAAGATGTTATCAGCCGTTATGTTATTATTTAAATGATGTCATCCCAATCATTTTCGATAGATGAGATACGTAACATCCAATCCAACTCAATAGATGAGATGCATATCATCTAAACAAATTCGATAGATGAGATGCGTAGCATGCTTCTTGAGGTAAATTAAAATAAAAAATAAATCTTCGTTGCGTAAAATCATAAAATTGATCGCCGCTTAACATTTTGATATGTTGAAATATAATCGCAAGTTATGAAGCATTATGAGATTCATAATTTCGCGTTGCCTTCCAACGTGAGATTGGTTGTTCCATGTTGGATTTCAATGTGGAATTGGTGTTACCATATTGGATAGAAACGTGGTAACATCATTTCCACTTCAATTCCTATCGTGAGAATATAACATCTACGTTGGATCCTGACGTGTCATTGTGTTTTTCGCGTTTTATCCTGGTATTAAGATAACCCTTTCACGTTAGTCCTTTACGTTGATTCTCTAACATGATTATTTCTTATTGTTTTTATAGACTAATCAATATCATGGTTTGGATGATGTTAGTCTGAATGAAGCGATAAATTACGATGTTGAATTAGATGATGTTGAGGCAAGAGAAAAAGAAGAACCCGAGCAACCGTCGTAATATTTATCCGAAGATGTTGTGCACACATTTACCACAAGTGAAAATTTTAAAATCCATGATGAAGTTTTTATATGGCTTAGAGGGGATGGAAAGAAACACAAAATTGTGCTCATCATAATTTGTTCTACTACTAGTTACAATGCTAGTTTAGGAAAGTCTTGGGTAGTGTGTGAACGCTATGAAACATTAAATTGACATGGGGAAGAGGTTTGTATACAAAGGGTAACAAGTCTTGAACAAATAAGTGTGATTGTCAATTTCAGATCAAGTGTTATGATATCTCTCCCGACGCTTGGAAAATGTCATTTGCACAAGGGTTTCATAATCACGGACCGCCAAAATATAGTGAGGGACATGCATTTGAAGTTAGATTGACTACGATGAGTACGAGATGACAAAAGACTTGACTGCTTCTAAAGTAAAACCTAGAAATATCCTTGATAATTTGAAAGGAAAGGATCCGGAAAATTCTTCTACATTGAGTACAATTTATAGTGTCCAGCAAAAGATGAGGAAGGAGCTAGGGTCTTCAAGAAAGAACAATTGTGCAACATTTAATGCGTCAGACAAACAATTAGAACTACTTTGAGAAGCATTAGTTGTTTACAGATGGACGTGTTAGTGAGTTGTTCTTTACTCATCCAAACTCACTCAATTTATTGAGAACATTTTCTTAGGTATTGGTCTTGAATGTTAGGGGTGGGCAATGAATCGATCCGAATACCCGAATAGAAATTTTCATAAAAATTCTGTTCCGGAGTATTTGTATCCGGACGGATATCCGGCAAATTTTTTCGGATCCGCGGATATCCGGCCGATCCGTTTGATCCAAATTCCAAAATATGGTATCTGAAAATGATTTTAGCCGGATCCGATCGGATTATTATCCGCGGATATCCAGATGATACGTTTGATCCGTAAATGACTTTAGCTGGATCCGGATATCCGATTGGTCCTTTAGATCCAAATATTCGCTTGATCCGAATATCCATTTGTATTGGATATGTATTTGCAACTTTGTTTGTCACAAAATGTAATTAAAAAAGTAATTCAAAGACACAAAACAAAATCAAAATAAGAATGATAATCATATAAATGATAATAAAAAATGAGAATATTAAAGTACCTTATAATAAGAAAATTAAAATAAGGTTTTAAACCAATTGGTATCTCTATCTTTACACTTTATAACTACTTACAAATAAAAAAACTTCGAGAATGTTAAAGTAAAAGTAAATGTTAATCTGGATAAATACTAAATTTTTTAATCTTGAAAACATTAATATACAACAAATGTTATTATTAAATATTATCAAAATCAATTAACTTATTTTTATTTTAATAAAAGCTAACTGGTTGTAATTTTATTATAAGTATTATGAATACTAATTATAAAAGAAAACGATATTAATACAAAATTATAATATAATATGAAACTTTTTATATATTCAAAACAAAATTTTCTATATATATATACACATACATACATAATGTATATATAGGCGGTTTCATTAAATGAGATGACCTTATAATTAAATGTTTCATTTTATAATATAATATGAAAGTTTATGGTAGTTTAAAAGTATGTTTGAAATGAAATCTACCCAATTAGTTATATTAGGAAAGAAATACACAAAAATAATTTGTCAAAATTAAAATGTAATTAGAAGGTAAAAATATCAAATAGTTAGATATTATCTAGTTAGATTAAAATTATTTTATTTTAGCTCAATTTATACGGTAAAAATATCAAAATTTTAGTAATAAAAGAGATGTAATAAGTCATTAAAAGATATATAATAAATAGTAAAATATAAATTGTAAGAAAATGACATGTGTCATTCGATATAGTATATACGAGAATGACACATGACTTAAAAGACTTTTGTTCTAATATAGTATATAGATTTTAGAGAAAATTATACAAACAGTACCCCATCTTTTAGGTTGACTAAACTTTAGTACCCAATCGTTTAAACTATCAGAACGGTACATCAGCTATTGAGCCCGACCAAAGATTAGTATCTGGATTACTTTTCACACGTTAATTTAACACAACAACTTTGCTTCTATAACTGTCCCTTCTATTTCTTGTTGAATAAGTATGTCCAGTAGCCTTATTGCAATTGTCTTAACCCTTTTACTTAACATGTTAACAATATTTTAGATACCAATATTTGGTCAAACTCAATAGATGAGGTACCGTTTGCAATTGTCTTAACCCTTTAACTTACCATGTGAACAGTAATTTAGATACCAATATTTGGTCAAACTCAATAGATTAGGTACCGTTCTGATAGTTTAAACGACGGAGTACTAAAGTTTAGTCAGCCTAAATGATGGAGTACTGTTTAAGCAATTTTCTCTAAAGAATATTGAAAAAAATAAATGAAGCAACAATCCACGTGGTGAGAGAAGCCATGGATACTCATTAAAGAAGGTTATCAAAAAAGGAAATTAAAAATGAAATAGTGCATAAACAATTTTGCCCCTAATATTTAACACCGTTCAGATGGTTTAGCAGATGAACAATGATCGAGGTACCAATCTTTGGTCGGGGTTAGTAGATGAGGTACCGTTCTGATAGTTAAAACGATGGGGTACTAAAATTTAGTTACTGTTTAGACAATTTAAAAAAAAAAAATCCATTTTAGGTTTGAAATTCCAATCTACATTCCTTTAGTTAGGACATATAGACATGTCATTTTCAAGCGAGTCAATTTTGAATTTTGTATAGGATAACATTTATACAGATCAATTTTTATGTAGAATAAATACCAGATCTACCCTTTAAACAGTTTCCTGTATGACAGAATACACCTTAAAATTTAAGCTTCATAACATTCAACATTTAGACAAAGACACGTTTGATCTTCAAGCTTTCCCGTCACATTATGTTCCATGTTTCTCACTAGCCCAAATAAGAAACCAATAAGATCCATTTCTTATCACGAGACAAAGAAAACACACAATGCAACACTCAAATGTTAATGGTAGCATCCCATAGCCTAAGAACTCCGTTTCGGCCCCCGCTGCAAATCCTCTTCCTCTCAAGATCCAAAGCCACGCATCTGACCATGGCAGGAGATTTCTGGGGAGTCCGGTACAGCTGCCACCCGGTGGGCTTCGGCTGTGCACTCGGTGAGAGAGTACCGAGTCTTTCCTGAACCCGATTAAATAAAGACATGGAGTTATCGGCTGCCCCGATTCCTAACCAGTGTTCACTTGCATTGATTGACAATATAGAACTATTGTGAATGGTCACATTCTTAGCGCATCTTACACCTCCATCAGACGTGTATTCCCAAAACCTAATCAGTCCATCACTCGAGCCTGTAATGACGCCTTTATCGAGTGGAGAATACTCAACACTAAGAATTGGGCCTGCATGGCAGGCTAAGACGGCGTCGCATGTTCCTCTAGAGGCTGACCATACCCTAGCTGTCCAATCATCACTACCTGTGATTAAGGTATCATCAACTAGTCTGATTGACCTGATCCATTTACTATGGCCTGTGAGTTTGTGCATTTGTTTTCCAGCTCGGATATCCCACGCGTAAGCTATGGATTCTCTTCCGGCAGCAACTAATATTTCTGATGATTCATCATATTCCATGCAGAGGATGGCACCTGAGCAACGGCCAACAGTGGCTACACAAGCATCTGTCCTGACATCCCACATCCTTACAGTTCCGTCATGAGAAGAAGTGAGAACGCGTGAGCCAGGGAGCATGCGGATTGAGCTGATCTGCGAGGTATGGCCCTTGAGCTCTTCTAGAAGCTGTAGTGTCTGCTTATCCCATACTAAGATGGACTGATCATCGGATCCTGAAATTATCTTCCCACGATCAGAAGCTATGGAGCGGATTGTCCTGCATGTTGCACAAGAATAGAATATCAAAGGAATATATAATAAACTTGTGGTTAGAAATAAGCCCTCTAGTTCTGTTAAGGCTCATCCACTGCATGAATGCAGCACAATAAAATTCTGCAAGTGCTTTGATTCCTTTTTTAGGGTTTCAACTCGTGTCTCAAGGGTTTCTTTGGATGGTCAATGTAAGTTTTATTTTGTGTGTTCTATGGTCTACATGTAACATTGCAGCACAATAGTTTAATTTTTTTAACCCCAACGAAGGCATAGCATCTACAACGAACATAGCGCACAACTAAGACATTATAGAGAAATTTTGGTGAATGTTGAAAAACGTGATATCTTAACAATATGGAGGGAGATAGGGAAATCACCCTGTATGACCCTGCAAAGTCCCTCGAAGTTCCGATCCACGGAGACTTGGATCCCAAATCTTTACCTGAACATTTTTTTTCAAAAAGAAGAGTGGGGTTATCTCATCTTGTGTCATAACAAGAACACAAAAATGAAGTGAAATTCATTGACCAAAGTTGAAAAACTCTCAAGACAATGAACAACATTTTTCATAACAAGAACACAAAAATGAAGTGAAATTCATTGACCAAAGTTGAAAAACTCTCAAGACAATGAACAACATTTTTCAAACAATCCAATGGCTATGAAAGTACGAAAGACGTTGCTAGAAATAGAATAATTGAATGAAATTCCAAGTGCTATTCACAGAATTAACTTCTTTAATTTCAAAGAAAAGACAAACAAACACCAAACAACTATGAACTTGCAATGTGCCACGTTCATGGCGAACAAGCTCATCAATGTTTGCAAGCAAGGTAAGCATGTTAAGTTTAAAATCTTAATTTTGTTTTAAATCACTGAAAACAGAAACGAATCTGGTCATGCACAAAAATACTTTCATTAAATTTAGAAAAAGATGTATTCAGATTACCAAGCCATCTGTGCTCCCACTTATAAAGAATCCAGCATCCTCACGATCACCCACAAGATCCCATACTTCTCTTTTTGTAACACAATGCAAAGCAGTGACCGCCCCATTATGTCCCCTAAGTACACGCACATTAGTTTGAACCTTCTTCTGTCCGGTATTTGATAACTCTTGTTTCCTAGGAGTTCCAGTTTCACTTGCATCTGAAAACAGAGAAGGACCAAGCAAAATTATGTTATAATACATGACACAGATAATGGAAACGAAAGCTGACAAGATAATGAGAATGTGCCTCCACTATCCGAGGCCCACTTGCGGACACGGCTGAAAGAGTTCACTCTTGTCGAATTTTCCCTGCTAAACATGCTGTGAACCCAGCTCCTTCCGACACCAGCAGCCTCAGCAGGTTGGCTATCATTCATTGCATCTTGTAGCCTCGGGGATTGGGGGCCATGAAATAATGGTTGAGACTTAATGGTGGAGACCCCCCAGTAACCAACCCGTAGTTGTTGGATATGCGACAAATATCCTCTTAGTTGTATCTGAAATCATTTCAAGAAAACAGAATTATGTATGCATCAAATGGAAAGCAAAAGATCCAAGAATTATATCAGCAAGCAGGTTGATAACCAATGAAAAAGAAAGTTTGCCAGGCATGATGGACAGAGACTTCCAAATCATAAAACTATACCAGAATCTAAAATTCAAATATGCAAGATTGGAATGAGGGAGAAAGTTTGTGTTTAGTCTTAATCATCAGTTTGGAACAGGGAAACAGATCACCAAGTTTCCATTTGTAATTGTAATGAACCCTATGTGTTTATTTGCTGTAGCTGCGGAAGTGACAAACAAGGTTTTACAGCCTAAGTGGGTACCTCTGTTATTGTAGAGCTAGCAGTAACAAATATTTTGAAGTTTGTTTAGTTTCAGAAGGGCTGCAAAGGACCGTGATTTGAGGTGCGGTGCAAGTTTTGGATTGATCCATGGGCTCCCCGGGAAAGGTTGGTGCTTCAGGAGTTTCAGATGAACAAAATCTTTATCTACTCTAGTGTTCAGATGAAAAAGCAAACAACAATGAAGGGTAAACCAAGGATGCTAGACAAGGGTATGAAGCAGGTGTTCCCAAGGGCTTCAACGATTGGAAGGGTGTGATATTAGTTTCTCATCTACACTTCGCTTAATATATATGCTCTGCCACAAACGCCATTTTAGCACTTTCCAGCTCATCACTTGAGAAAATTTCTAAGCAAAGGATTTTCACTAAAACATGCTATCCAAATAGCACATATGATGGACAGCACATAGCTCTTCATTTAGATGTGAAAGCATCATCTTGTTTGCTGTAAATATAATCTTAGCTTGACAAAATGGGTTCAATACACACAAGTGTGACAAAAATCATAAGAAGAAAATACTTACATATTGCTTATATCCAATATTATTTTTCTCAGCTATAGTCTCAATAATGAACCAAGCATCATTATCTGGAAGTCCCAAGCCAGCCTTCATGTCAACAGATGAAAAGAAAGGTTAGTCATACAGCATGTATAGTGTATACAATAACAGAGAAGTCTATAATGGGTTAATGAGTCTGACTTACCAAGTGTGTTGCCACTACAATCAGTTGTGTCATAACCTGGACTGCATAGTTAGATGACCTGAGGATGAAACAAATCAAACAGATAATCTAGTTTGAGAGATTCCAACAATATTAACCAATGTGTTAAACATGGTAAATGCTACACACACGAACATAAGACTATGGGCCCGTTCGGTTCTCACCAGTTGAATAGTATTCACTAAATGAAGGAATTGACATTTATCACTTTCCTTCAACCAACTAGTGGGGATTTATGGGGAGTTTATATAAATTTGTACATCAACCGAACAGAGTCTATGTAAATCCTTACTTGTTAGAAGACTTCTCCATAAGATACTCGAAATATGCTTCCCAGAATCTGTCACAAAATTATAGAAATCATAATTATGGATAAGTTGAAGAAACTTGCATCTGCAATATAATCAATATTGAGACAAGGAACTGATATGTTTTCTGATGCAAGCAGAGGCACATATGAGCAATAAGGATGTAAACGCTGATGTTCAGTTCTCAAAATTTAAAAATATTCAACATGGCAGGAAAAAGACAGCAGAAAACTAACACGTTGGGATATTATAATTTTTAAGGTCTGCAGAGGACTCCCAAGGTTCAAAGTATGAGCAAATGAAACATGTATATTGGAAAATACTAATAATGCACATGTAACAGCACCACGTGAATAGGCTATGCTATTCCTCGAAAGTAATCTACCAATCCTTGAGAGTTTTTAGGCTAACGTTATACAGAAACATACAGGATGACTGCAAGAAAATCAGAAAACATAAAGCTAATAGTTACATGAAACATTTGTAGCTACATTGTGAAATCTTACTGAAGAAGGCTAATCAGATACCATCTACCATGTGGTCCATCAGATATAAAACAGAATGCAGATGGAGGAACAAGGCAACAACAAAAGATGAAATAATTTTAATATTACTAATCAAGGTTCAAACTATTAGGCATAATGGATTCATAAAACATACCGCAACTCCTCCCAAATTGCTAAAGAAATAAGGTGTCTTTGAACGTAATCAAAAACATGATTGACATCCTTTTTATACATTTCAGCTGATACTTCAAGTGCATCTCTGATTGTAGACATATCACTTCGAGAGCTTGCACGAGTAATTGCAGTCTTCAACTGAAAGAAAATGTCCACAAATTTCACAATTAAAATGAAACTTAGAGAAGCTGATTAAAAAAAACATAGCAGGAAAGGGATGAAGCAAGAATATGTGCCTTCAGATGCTACAGACAGGAGGTCCTAATACTACATACCAGATGCTACATGTAGTAGCTCCTAGTAACACAAATCTTCAGGTCCTAATATTGGCAGAAGAATTTGCAGAGCTGATCAGTGAGGCCTTTTCTTGTGAAATTTCACTCTGCTGCTATCTTATGAACTATTATCTACTCCTTTTTTACAGTATAGTCAATTTAAAGGATCTCTCCAAAATCCAAAGCTTCTCAGAGGTATTTCTTCTTTATCAGAATCCAACACGGAGACGTTGTAGGTAAAGAGACCTATAAAGACTTAGGTGCTGAAACTTTTTTCATTTTTTTATCAGCGCAATGAAGGGTGCAACTACTTTTTCCCAACAATGTTGTGTAGCTACACTTGGCAGTTGAAACTGTCTTAATTTTTTTGGACAGGAATCAGGTAACTAAGTCCACAAAAATTGGAGCAATTGAAGGTTAGCTACTTTTGGTGTACTTTGGACGATTGGATCAGTAACGGATAGGAGAGTTTTACCTCTCAAAAGAGGGATGCAAATGAAGGCTACGTGGTGGATTTCACTTTCTTATTTGGACATATGCTGGAAGTTCATTGGTAATCAAATTGCATCTCATACGTGTAAGTTGTAACGGTGCTTATTTTCTTATCACCGCAAAAAGGGAGTAAGCAATAACATGAAACTTCAAGACAGATACATTGTATAGTAGGGTAGTACTGAGTAATAGAGTGACTACCAATTCTTTGACAGCAATGAACTGCTCCTCAGTCAGTTGACATGTCCATCCCTGCAAGTTATCCCAATAACTGATTACCAAAGAGAACATAACTTCAACACTTAAGCATTCTCGATGATGTATAAAAACACACCGTATTTATGTGTTCCCTAATACACTCAACAAATCCACTGCCTCCAATGCCCTCAGCATCAGACTCTATTAAAGCTGCATCCAACACACAAATTCTGTTATTAGCTTCTATGCTTGAACATTAATCAGATACAAACCTGAAATCTTCTGAGTGACATTTTGCTAAGCCATAGAAGAATACCAAGGATAGTGCCATATTCAAATGATGATAGTGGATCATCAGTTGTTCCCAGTTTCAAAAGACGTAACCACAACCCCTGCACACCACATACGTTATGAATGATAAAGTAGTATATAAAACCATTCCAACAAATAAAACAGAAGAAAACCATATCAACGGAGGGCCTCGTGATTGTATACTAGATCAAGGATATAGATTGGGATGATTCACCCATGCTCATTTCTCAATTTGGGCTGATGGTGCATTAGTATTACAAGCATCAAGGGGCTAAATAAAGGGAATCCTCCTCATTAAAATGCAAGATGTTAACTCGATTTTTGGTTTTGTACAACATCATAGCAGATACACTAGTCTTTGCGGCCCTTCAGTTGTGCTATGAAATTTATGGATCAACTTCAATGACGTGATATTGCAAGACACAAAACTATGGTGTTCAATTCCTCTGAACAATAACTGAAACAAATACAAAGAAATTAACTTGCTCTAATGAAACGAGAAGGGGTTTTTGGATGACAGTTGCAGATCAGGTGCCATAGAGGCCATTTACTGCACTCACTTATAATTGCAGGTCTAAGTTTGTGCTTATCTAATTTTTATATTACTAATTTACAGTATTTTATCTACTTCTGATGTACTTTCTGCTAATTAATCAGAGGCCAGGTTAAGTCAAAGAAAAGACTACTATACAAATACTAAATAAGCCACATCTACCGCATCATCCCACCAAGACGCAAAAACACCATCCTAAATTTGGGTAATTATCTAAACATGGCTAAATATAGATGAACTCTAATTTACTGAAGTTTGGATAGCTGAAACATGCCTATTATGGATGAATGTAGCCAACTAACATATTCATATCCTAGTCAGCTGTGTCTATTATCCAAACTACAAGAAAAAATGGAAGGATAAGGAACGGGTACTTAGAAGCAACCTGAAGATGAAATTTCTGAACATCAAGTGCCGGAATGAATAATCAAAATGAACTTTCCGAATAATCAAGTACAGAGCAAACCCTAAAAGTCATATGCCTTACCTGCAACTTCACTTTGATGTCCAAAACCATGCGCTCTCGCTCTGCCTGCCGACAAAATGTATTGTTGGTAAAAGTCTATTAATTAGACTTGTTGATTTTATATTAAGAAATAATAATTCTGAATTAAAAAGGGAGTAGACAAATTTATTGAAAATCTGCGGCTGAAATTAAAAGTTGATATATTTAATAGATAACGGCTGTGATCATTCCCAGGATGGATTACATCGGTTACACAGCTCCTAACTGTTGTCAACCGAATTCCTTACTGTAATTTGAATGACAGAATCAGAAAATTCTCTATAAATAGAGAATTGTTTCTTCACAGATATATATGAAAGAAATCAGATTTATTGTCTGTTTTCTTAAGGGCTATGCTGTATCCTAAGATGTATTTGTCTAAAACCCTACAACACTTTAAAGGGGACAAGTATCACTTTATAGATAGTGGTCTTTTCATGCCTCAAGCAATTTCTACACCCTAATTTCCAACAATTTTAAAGTTATATTCTATCATGGAGGCCGGATCACAAGCAGCAGCAGTCCTAACATTAACGAATCGAGGCTTCTTCAAATTAGATAGATTTGATGGAACCAACTACAACCGCTGGAAGGACCAGATGATGTTCTTACTAACAGCCTTGCAGATTTCCTATGTGTTGGAAGATGAAACGGACGTTTACAATGTTCCAACAGAAGAAGAAAGCCAGGAAATCAAGGATCAGAAAAAGAAGAGAAGAAGATGAAGTCCTATGCACAGGCCATATCCTGAATCGACTCTAAGACACATTATACAATCTGTTTACTACTATCAAATCACCCAAGGAGATATGGGCCACGCTGGAAACCGGATACATCAATGAGAAACAAAGAGCAGACAAGTTTCTTATTATGAAGTATTTTGAAATCTCTATGGAAAATGATATGCCCATAATAGATCAAGTTAACAATTTGCAAAGCATAGTTAACATACTTAAGGAATTGAAAATTGACATTTCTGAACCATTACAAGTAGGAGCCATAATTGCAAAAGTGCCATCCTCTTGGAATAACTATAGGAAGAAACTTTTGCATACCATTGCGGCACTATCCTTAGAGAAAATTCAAAAGCATTTAAGGATAGAGGAAGAAACCAGAAAGCAATACAATAAACAAGTGGATTCTGACTCAAAGGTGAAGAATGTTGTTGGTGAGTGTTCTGTACAGAATGTAGGAAACAAAAGGAAAAGATCATACGAAGGAAACAACAACAATAGGTCAACCTAACCGCTAGAAGATAGTCCAACCTAACCGCTTTCCATTATCAAAAAAAAAACAATAGGTCAAAGGAGAGCAACGATAACAAACCCAGATTTGTGGCATTTACGATGGTCAACCTAACCGCTAGAAAAAATCTGGTTCTTCATGTCTTCTTTGTAAGGCTGGTATAAAGGTTGTATTGGAATCAGATAAACTAATTTTAACTAAGGGTGGAATGTTGATAGGCAAAGGATACTCATGTAATGGAATGTTTAAACTTAGCATTATCAATAAAGATACTAGTTCTAGTTATTTTGTTGTGTCCTCAGATTTGTGGCATTTACGATGCACTCATGTTAGTTTTAGAACACTAAAGTTTATGTCCAAAAATTGTATAATCAGTGGAGACTTTAACTCTACAAATAAAGATTGTGAAATTTGTGTACAAGCAAAAATGTCGAAAAGACCATTTCATGCAGTAGAAAAAACTAATAATATATTAGATCTTATTCATTCTGATATTTGTGAGTTAAATGGTGTATTGACAAGAGGAGAAAATAGGTATTTTTTTATTACCTTTACAGATGACAAATCTAGATACACTCATGTGTATTTAATGAAGAAAAAAGGACGAGGCATTTGATAAATTTACAGTTTATAAGGCTGCAGTAGAAATCAAAAAGGGAAGAAAATCAAGATTCTAAGGAGTGACAAGGGTAGTGAATACTTCTCAACTGAATTCAATGAATTTGTGAAATTAATGGGATTATTCACCAAAAAACTGCACCTTACACGCCACAACATAATGGTTTGGCTGAAAGGAAGAATCGACCTTTTTGTGATATAGTCAATGCAATGACGTTGAATGCAAAAGTGTCTTTAAATCTGTGGGGAGAAGCTTTACTCACATCTTGTCATTTGCACGGCAGAATACCCTCAACAAGAACTAAGGTGTCACCATATGAAATATGGAATGATAAACAACCGAATTTAAATTATTTAAAAGTATAGGGCTGCATAGCATACTACAGGATTGCAGATCCTAAGAGGACTAAGTTGGGTCCTAAAGCATTGGAAAGTGTTTTTCTGGGTTATGCAGAAAATTCAAAAGCTTATAGGTTTCTGGATGTGGAATCAAACTTGATAATTGAATCCAGGGATGCTGAATTTTTTAGACAAAATTCAGCAGGGATACAATTTGTGACAATGCTGAAAACGCCACAAGATCGGCTCCATCATTTTCTTTTTTTAAAAAGAGACAAGTTGATGAACCGGTTGAACAAATGAGGAATTGAAGGGTTATAGTACAAACAACAATTTAATTCTGATTTTTCATTACCAAATTATGTATTGCTCCTAGTCGAAGGTTCTAGGAATGAATTGTTGAATGAAATATCAATTGTCTTTCAAGTAGACCAAGTAAATCGAGGTCTTAAGGCTTATAAAGAAGCTATGTCATCAATAATAAATGGATTCTTGTAGACTTGCTTAAGGGGTCGAAACCAATATCCAACAAATGGTCAACTTGAAGGTTCTAGCATTTTAATGGTTTTAAAGGATCTTATCTATATAGATAACATAAGAGTGGAGTTGCTCTTAAACAAAACCAGTTGTTTTGTAAGTTTTCTATGAGTCTAGGTGAACTCGAGGCTTAATAGCCAGATTAAATTTAAGTGGAGAAGCGGGAAAATGTTGTATGTATGCTCTATCCGTGTTGATAAAAGAAAGATGGTTTCGGACTTGACCACCATCGACTTTGTTGGCACTTTGGTAGAGTTGTACTAATTGGAAGTTTAAGTTAAAAAACACTTTCATTATGTATGACATTATTACCTAAAGTCTGATTTATAGACTTAGTGGGGGTTGTTGGTAAAAGTCTATTAATAAGACTTGTTGATTTTATATTAAGAAATATTAATTCTGTTATAAGAAAAGAGTAGACAGATCTATTGAAAATTGGTGACTGAGATTAATAGTTGATTTATTTAATAGATCAACGGCTGTGATCTTTCCCATGATGGATTAGATCCGTTAAATAACTCCCTAACCGTTGTCAAGCGAATTCCTAATTGTAATATGAATTTAACTGTCGCAGACAAATAGAGAATTGAATTTCACTAGAAAATATAAGAAATCAGATTTGCTGTCTGTTTTCTAAGGGCTATGTTGTATTCTAGGAGGTGAATTTGTCTGAAACCCTACAACAACTTAAAGGGGAGAAATATCACTATCTTAATAGTGATCTTTTCACACCTCAAAGCAATTTCTACACCCTAATTTCCAACATGAATTACTTCAGTAGATGAAAATCTCAAAATCTTTATAAGCATGAATTTTCTTAAGTACGAATGAACAACTTACAGCCCTCTCCAATTGACTAAAACCAACGTCTTCATCATCATGAGTCTTTGCAGTGTTATCAAAAGCTCCACTAACTGCTGCAAGGATCTGTTTTCTCTTTTCTTCTTGTTCTTCAGTTCTGGTGTTTGATGGAAATCTATCGTACTTATATTTGGCACCAGAACCTTAAAAACCACAGAAGCAACTTAAGAAATCAACACAAGTGATGCAAACTAAAATCAACCAGGAAAATTCATGATTTACATTTGAAGATTAAAGAAAGCATCCCAGCAAGTACCATGTTTTCCATCATCAGAGTCTGATATAGTTACGATTTCATTCTCTAGAAGGGGTGGAGGCAATATTGACATGGGATTATGGCCTCTCCCAACAGCATCCTGCAACTTATCTAGAAGATTATTGGTGTTTTCTCCAGAACCCAGTCCTCTTTCAAGATAGTCAAAGAAACCTTGTGACTCTAAAAATTGGGTTATCTGCATCCAAAATCAATGTTTAAGAAAGGTAAAGGAGGGATTAGGGAAGTTGCAAAGTAAGACATATATTTTCCGAAAGAAACTAGAGGTGCATCATGTGTCAAAATGTAGGGGTTTAAGTTATAACAAAAAACTTTGTCAAACACTTCAAGAGGTCGATCACTGTAACTAAGTGGGTACGTGAGAAGAAAATTATTGGATTACTTTCTCTTATCTCTATTCTATTTGCCATCCTATCCTGTTCCCCATTCTTCTTCCACATTCCCTGGCTCCTTCTAGCCTATTAGTTTC
Source organism: Fagopyrum homotropicum (assembly GCA_033239125.1). Lineage (NCBI taxonomy): Eukaryota > Viridiplantae > Streptophyta > Magnoliopsida > Caryophyllales > Polygonaceae > Fagopyrum > Fagopyrum homotropicum. Next base: position 146,319,266 of record BSWB01000002.1, read on the forward strand.
CAGATTTGTAGCTGAACTTTCTTGGTACGCTATTCTGAAATCATTGTATTTTGTATGTATGGTGCCCTAGCTACTTTTAGGCCTCGTTAGTTTGTTACGTTTAAGATTAAGCTGTAGGTATTATGTTTTATCACCTATAGGCTACTTTTACTACATCACTTATGTCTTTTAGGTTTCCTTTCTTGTTTTTTTATAGTTTTTCTCCAGGAAAAATAGAACAAGGCAGCATGGAGAAGCTCTTTAGACTTCTCTCTTCTTCCTTCAGGATCCTCCTCAGATCTTTTATTTTTCCGATGCGTTGATTTCAGTTTAGGAATTTAATAACGGTCAACAGATCAAAGTTCCCATTATAGTAACCTCATCACGAGACATGACATCAACCAAAAAAATGAATATGAAGTCCACACTTATGGCTTGTTAAATGTAACAGCTATAGGCATAAAAATGTGAATCTCTAATATCAGTGCTTAGTTTAAGTAGCTACTGCTCAAGAACTGTTTCCTTTAGTGGTTTTTTAATGTTGACAATCCTGAATAGTTCACATGTGTACTATCAGTGTTAGATGAAAGACCCGGATGTAGAATTATCTCATCAACAGAAATCGTAAATAGTTAAACTGCATGACTATTTTAGATAATCTAACATAAAGGAAAATGAAATGCAATGACTAAAAACTAGCGGGCTAAAAAGATAAATGAGGTTCTTAATATATTATTAGGTAGCAGAAGAAAAGAACTAGTAAAAATGTAAGGTAATTATAAGGTAGCAGAAGAGAAAAAACGAAAGAAGCAAACGAACATGCAAGCAAGGACGGAATCTTACCATAGGATCTGATGGTTGATTTGTCATGCGAGAGCGCTTCTTCAGAAATGCTTGTGTGTTAAAAACTTGGTTCGCAGAATTTTCCTTACAATTGAAGAAATATCATTCATAAAAATATTGCGGAAAATATAACAAAAGCAACTGCATGCAGAATCAAAAGTTCTCCAAAATGATTTTATGAAATATATCATACTAAACGTACAATGAAGTTGCGATACCCTGATAAAATTGAAGCGAAAAATCTCAGAAAGATCAGCCTGCACATACACAAGATCAAAGGTTAAATAAGAATTTTAGAAACAGTAAACCTACATGTTACAGTAACACAATCAATTCACTGAATGCAGGAAAACAATGACACGTTCAAGCAACATACGTTACATATTCACAAGAATCACAAAGTAGAATAAATATGAATTACAATTTACATATTTAATGTTAAAATCTCCATGTTTAATGCCAATGTTCTGATAATACTTTATAAGTTATTTAGAGATTTTTAACCTATTAGTTTACTAAGCAGATTAAAACATTTACAAGTTATACATGTCCAATAACTTAGAACAGTGTTTCTATGTTTAGAAACTTCATAAATTCATGTGAATGTGACACACGAATCAGAAAAAGAGAAGCAGAAAATTTAACAGTGTAATGGGATACTCAAATAGCAGTTTTAAAAATAAATTCTAAACTAAGTAAAACGTATATGTTACCTAATCAACATGAACATTTAGTCCTGATTCTTCCTATACTTCAAAACATGGAAACAGGCATATGAACTACCTTTTTTCTTGTCCAATTACATGGGGTATATTATAGGTTTTTTCACATTTTAGGGTTAACTTTGGCTACTTAGCATCAGATGAGGCATATGGACTTTGTTTAGCACAACTGAAAGATTGTATTCGTGCTTCCACAATTGCTATATGGCTTATGAGGAATGAAAAAATGAGGTCTCTTTCCTGGTCCAACATCAAAATTATACCAGAAAAGAGGTCTCAATTCTCATCAACCATGTACCGGAAAAAAAACCATGGAAGCGCAACAACAATCTTACATTGTGCGAAACAAAGATCATATGTGCATATAATGGTAATTAGCCAAAATTTTGAAAAGCCTACACCATAAACCCATGTATTTGGACAAACAAAAATATTGGGTTCTCGTCTCTACAACACTCTTTGTATATCACCTGAATTCTTATTGAAAGAAATTTCCAATTCAAAAGGGAAAAAAAAAAATTACAAGGAAAATGCATCACCTAAGTTGAAAATCATGTTCATCCCCCCATGATCTTACACCACATTTGGAATACTGCTCAGATGACTTCCAAATTCCAATATTCATATGGTCAATGGCCACTAGATTAGGACATGATAGCTTCAATATCTCATCACGCAGAAAACTCATCTCTGGCTCTGGTATAGGAGGTATGTCTTCAGTAGTTGTGATGCGATTGTATTCAAGGTCAATGATAACTACCTACAACAGTAAGGAAAGTATAAATGCCCAGTCTGTTTTAAGGATGTTAAAAAGGGGCTCCTCAATTGAAACTATAATAAATCCAAAAACACACATAAATGGTATTATGAAGAAGAAACACATTATGTAGACATCATATTGGTTTCTTTTCCCTATCCTGATTCTCCCATCAGAAAAACATATATATGTGACCAATACTCAGTTAGTCTAGTGGGATGTGGTGCTAGACTCCTTAAGTGGTTAGCCTGGAGATTCGAGTTCGGCATGTATGGAAAAACTGATATTGGGAGGGTATCCCCCAGCAATGGGCCACGATTTAGTACCCGATCCGGACGTAGATCGGCAAAGCCGATCGAACCGGGTGTTCTAATTACCTCTTCAAAAAAAAAAAAAAAAAAAAAACATATGTGCAGAATGCAATGAAGTCAAATAAACAAAAGTTCAATCTTGATCCATACCAATCAGCTTAAAGTGGATAAGAAAGTTTATTATACAATATTATCATACTACCCTTGATTTTACAAGTAACACAATATTAGCTCTACTATAACTATTATATGGCACTTTGACCTTTCAACTTTTATCAACTTCATGGTGTAAAATAAACATGCAACAGGCATGCCAACTTTGTTCCTCCTTAGCTCGTTAGAAATAGTTGTTAACAGTAAATAGCTACCTTCAATGCAAATTAAACGAAATTTATTTTCAAATAAAATATTACTCCGTGTATCTTTCTTTTTTCTGATAGAGGACAAAGTCCTGTTAGCTTTAATATAAGATATTGTTACTCAGAACAATAAGAATTATTTTCACAAAATTACTTCTTTTTTTTTTTTTAAACATAATATTCTTAAAGAAGTTGAAACATGTACCAATAAAAATAAGTTTAAACGTCTGTCCATTCAGAGTTAATTGCTTAAAAAGCATGCAGAAAAAGGGTAGGGTATATATAGGAGGTAAAATTATGTGCTATTATAGCAATGGGTAATAAAGTAATCTTCTTGCTTCCAAAACACATTGATCTTCTTTATTAAAACTTAATAATCTAGCTCCAAAAGCTACATCATAAAATTCTCCACTAACACAAAGCGATTCATCAAACAGCAGTGTTAGGTGTTTGAAACGGCCAAAACTCTACCAACATCCCATATCTTGAGACATATCAAAAAGAAATTTCAAGCAAAAAGTTTACTTGATTAATGCATTTCACAATTTTCATCTTAATAATAAGACTACATCATCAGATAATACTGCAAGCGTAGACGAATATACGTCAAGCACCATTTTAGCCAAGACATCACAGCCATTCTAATACAGGAAGATACTATCGCTGCTAGTTGCAACTTGCAAGAGTAATATCTAGAATATGAATCTCTATCTGGATGGTTGTGAGATACATAATAGAACAAAAAAGTGTATTACAATTTACAATTATTGAGAAGTGCAGATTTACAGGGATTTCGCGGACTATATGGTCTGTGTGAAGAGTCTGAAGACCTAATTTTTCTCCTGACATATCGTTTAAAAATCAGGGTATGAATTTGACTATGTATCGCTATATAATCAAGAATAGTATGCTAGTGAGTCAACAGCTCAATCAATAGACGAGGTGACAAATTTAAAAATAAGATAACTTACACCATCCATCATAAGGCCAGATGTATCTACTCCAGAATGAAGACCCATCATATAGGGTGTAGGAGCATCAATATAATCAACTCCACTGAAGAACAGTAATGGAATGTAGACATGCTTCAGAGGAAAAAAAGAAGAAGGATAAATAGTGAAGAATGTTAGACTTGAGAATGAAACGTCAACAGTAATTGCTTTCCCCTTTTTTCTTCTATTTTTTAGAGGGGTTGGGGGAGACTTTTCTTTTTGGGTTCCAGGAAGGGAAGTAATTCCCACTTCACTGTAGAGCAGCAAACCTCAGCAGCAACCCCCATACAAAAAAATAAGGAGAACAGAAAAGCAGAGTATAACATAAGATTTTGAAAGCATTTACCTGCCACCGAAATGGATAGATTAGATGGCAAATAGCCTCAGACACAAGTGTTAGAAGTGAATACCTGTCAATGAGAAGGAAAAGTCAGTTCACTAATGCCAATTCTACAACTACAATGACAATAGAACTGTCATGAACAGGAAATAACCCTACCCTAAACGGAGAAAGCAGAAAAGAAAACATTTCATAAACAGGAAAGGGTCAAATCACGTCTATTTGCTTAATCAGAAACATAAAAATATCTCTGTGCAAAATGTTGTTTTTCATTTTCATCCTACTCTTCATTTGTAAAACAACAAAAGAAAAGTACAAAGATGAAACAATGAATGCATTTCTTCTCCTGCAATATGTTTCTCGCACTCTCCTTTTCAAAATAATGCATGTATGAGAGGAAGTTTAAATGAATTCCAGACTACCAGCGACGAGGAGAACATAGCAAGTGATTTCTGGAGGGGTATTTTCAATTCAAACAACAAGATGACACATACTTGGTAGATCGTAGCAAGATCCTCCTTTCAAGCAGTACAGCAGTAAAGAATGTAATCAAGTTGTCAACATCCAAGCACTGTACCAAAGGATGAAAGGATATCTGCAATAGAAAAGGCAACAGTTTCATCAAGCGTTTGTTGTCATTTATGCAAGAAAAGACAGATATCTACAATTTAAGGGAGTCGCTGTACAGTTTGCACAAAGATTCATGAGCTCATACATCAGCATGTGGAAGTCCATCTTTTGGTGGAGCCTCCACAGAAAGTAGGCAGTTCTCAATACCAAACAGCACTTTATGCTCTCCTGGAGTAGGAAGGGGAACATTGGACACTAAACTTGAAATGACATCCCACAGTGCCTTGCTGAAACATTATACAACTTGAACCAGTTATGAAAGTGATGATAATGCTAATACAATAACAATTTTCATGCAAGTAAATAAGTCCCATCAAAATTCAATAATATGCCAAAAAGGATTACAGAGCCATTATAAAAAATATGAATTTTCCAGATATAAACATGGTTTAGGCATTGGTAGTGGGATGCAAATGAGTGAATGACAACCCTGTTTCCAGACACAGCATGATCAAGCCACGGTAAAAGAGAGGTGGATAGAAGGGAATAATGATATGTAGAAACAGGGATTAGCCGGTGATTCAGAAATGCAGGATTTTTCATAGGAACAACCAAAAGGCTTTACATAAGTATAAGCCAAAGCTTACCAACTTCCAGTAGTAGAAAAGCAAAGAGCAAATATCTCCTCTAATGCATTGCGCACGACACGGAAACTGGGTAAACGCGAAACAAGACAAATGCATTTGTCAGCATAAGAACTTGGGGGGATATGATATGCTTCAGCAATGTCCTCGTCAACAGGGTCCCGAAAAGCGATACAGCTAACGTAAATTTTAGAACCATCTCCTTCTGCAGAACACATAAAATGCAACTGAAGTATCAGTGAAGCAAAAGCCCATCAAAAGTTGGGACATGAAAGGGAGCAATGAAAAATCAAGAAGATTATTCAGATGTACAGGAGGTCCTTTCAAACAAATAGTGAAATGATCACAGGATAAGTTATCGTATAATATCCTTAATAACTGTGGAGTTCATTTTCTAAAGTTAAATGTGAGGACGTTGAAATGCATGAGAGGTGCAGGTAGACTCAATTATTATGCATCAATTTCAAGTACTTTCGTTTTTTTTATGCAAAAGTTCATTTGGTTTCTCTCCCACAAGGAGATGCAGGATTGGATGAAGAGAAATAACATCCAGCTTTCAGGAGTTTTAATAGAAAAGAAATATGCAGGCATTTCATTGTCAAACCATCTTATGCTTCTATACGATTAATTGGAAGTTTGGTACTTTGACGAATGCAAGGCTAAAGACTGGGCAATCTGATATGGCCTTTGCTTAGAGGGTCTTTTCCACCGAGGCCTGATCTCATGAAAATATTGCAAAAGTGTCCCAAAATCCTGAGAAAGCACTATTGGCAACTGCAAGAGCCACGTCAAATTTCATTTAAGTCCATCTAACAGCTTATACTTAACTTACGTGAATAAGGTTGTAAAAGTTAGCCATTTAATAGCTCATAAAACTACTTCTGCAGTCTCTCTCATAGTTCCACTTCAGCTAAGGAAGAAAAGAGGGTATCAACAGAAGCTTATTATTCTTCCATCACAATCAAGTGAATCAACCATTATGAAATTTTCTTCAAAAGTATGCCTTGGATATAAATTATAATACTTGATATAAGCATCGTGTCTTGACTAACAAAACCATATAAAGAGGTTTGGGAAAGAGAGGGAAAGTATACAGAATGAAAATGAACCATTTTATTTTCAGTAAAAGGTGCAAACAACTTACCTGTCAAGACAATGGGATAGCTACGGGGATAGGTTGACTCATCATTGGGATCAAAGCCAGATGAATAGAACTCAACTCCAGCAGGCAATACACACTGCATTATGCAGGCACCAAGAGAAGTATCAACAGGTGAAACTGAAAATATGAAGTCATGATACTAGTATCAGATCCATGACTACTTCAGGCCAGGATATTTCGTAGCAAAATTAGAAAGAAAATATTGCCAAGGAAATCTAAAGAAAATGATATATACTTTCATGCACGTAGTAAGAATACCTACTAACATGGCAAAACTACAGGCCAACTCTATGAGAAAATGTGAAAAATCTTCAACCATCTCTCATATCTCATAAAAACTGTAAGAGAATTTTCACATAGTAGAAACACTAAATGGAAAAGCTGGGGGAAAAAACAGGGCGGCAGAAAATACTTTGATCAAATAAAAGCATTAGTAATACGACTATATTTCTAGAATACCAGAAGAAAGCCATGGCATCCACCAGATATTTACTGTGCATTACTTCATTGTGTCAATATATGCAAGTTAGCTCACACCAGATAAGGATATTTGGTGAGAGTTGTGTTTCTAAATGGTCAAGGAGAAAGGTCATGCCATAGAGTCATGAAGGGGCCTTTAGAAAATCAATTCCTAGGTTTTTAACTTATATACATCACAACTCCAAATGTATAAACACACACCTTCTTATAGTGGGAGTTAAGAATGACATATAGAACATATAATCTTTAGTAAATTAAGGTAATTTGGATGCATGCATTATAATGCAAACAAGCACTTATTCCTTTTAGCTGTTATTTTAATCAAATAAGCCAACAGTCAACTATTTTTATTGACAAAAATAGAATCTTATAATCAAAGAGCGTCAAAACCAACTACCACCCTCAAATTCCTTATTTGATTGTTATAATTTAGAACCAGTTATATTCTTATAAACTTGCAAGCTTCATCATCCAGTTTTCATTAATGCCCACACATGTCCATTTAAAGGAATATATTGAATCTACAACCAACACCCTTTTTGAATCTTAGTATTACTTAATTCTATAGATGATCCATCCCAAACTCCTAATCCAATCATTCCATAGACTTCGGCCCAGGTTTACACAATAATTATAGGCATCTAAAATATTTGTGCAAGTGTGTAAAAAATTTCCAGCTTACATAACTCAAAGCTCCACTCAATCATGAATGACTCTTGAGCATTTGCAAAGAAGGTTATAATGTTATATACATAGTGCACAGAATTATCAGCCATGTTATAGCATGCTGACCAACCGCAAGCGTACAATTCCTCTTAGATTGAACTCTCAAGCACCCATCTTTCTGAACACTGAAAGCTATTGGACAGTGGCTACTAAGGGCCCGTTTGGTTTTAACTCCGGAATCGGAAACGGAATGGAAACGAATCTAGTCCATACGTATACCCTTATTCATGAAAGTTTTTGGAATCATTCCTTATGGTTTGAAGTAAGTGGAGTAAAATTTGATTACTTTTGATACCCTATAGGGTAACAAAATGTGGGGAATCAAGTCCATTTTGCCTTAAACCACAAGGAATGATTCCATACAATTTCATGAATAAGGATATAGATATGGACTAAATTCGTTTCCATTCCGTTTCCATTTCCGGAGTTGGAAACAAACGGGCCCTAAACCTCAATTTACCAGTTAAAAGCTCAGATAGCATTTTGGTTTCCTTCTCATTCGCATTTCTAATTTCTTGGTACAAATCCCAATGGTGCCAAAAGTAAAGGGCTAAGAACTATAGGATTTCAAAATACTAAAGCACGAATTTGACATTTAAATTTTGGCAAATATAGGTTAAGGGAAATACACAGCAATGGCATCAGGGATATCCATGAATCTTTAGCCCAGCGCATTAGATAGCAATCTTCAATTCTTGGTGCAAGGATTCAGGAAGTAAAAATAATTATTATCGCTATAAAAGCCTGGATAAATGTTGCATACAGTTTGACATGGAGTTAGAGAATGATCAGAATAAAAGGCTTCTTCTACACTAATCTCATAGATTATGGACAAGAGATGGCCACTATGCACGCAATTGGAAAGAAAATAATCAATTCTCAATGGTAAGGCATATTGTCCTTAGTGACTACGGAGGTTATCAGCTTCGCAACACAACATAGATCATTGACTTAGCGTTAGTGGATTATTTAGCAACATATCTTTTGTTGCTACTCCTCCCAAAACTCGTACCTAGCCAAAAAAATCATGTTTAAGTGCCTCAACATGATCTTTCACTAATTGACTCCTTTTAGTACTTGCGCCAAATCCTTATCAGGCTGACATTAGGAAAACAAAACCAAGACTATATGTCGTCCTTCACCTATACCAGTAAATGCTTCCAACGGGCTGTTCTCCATAGAATTATCATCAAAAATTGCAAAAGGAGTGATGTATCACAACCATATATTATGGCACCAACGTTCTTCGGTGTCAAATACCATCTACATTATGTAATCATTCATCTTCTACAGCAACGACAAAATCCAGCGAACAAACAAAAACAAGCAGGATCATTGAGAAAAAAAATCTCAAAATCAGACAATTCGGGGAATGATCGATCAACTCACCGTTGAAAGCTGAGGGGGCGGAGGAGGACAGAGTGAACGATTGGAGGGAGGAAATTGATCAAGCAGAGAAGGCAAGTATCTGTACTCCATTCCATGAAAGCCCTTATACTCTTCCAAAGTCCGAATCTCGGGGCCGATCCCGCACACAATGAAGTATTCAAACATCGGCGCCATTGCTGAAAACTTCTAAAACTGTGCTGTTCCCACTCTCCCTCTCTCACTGAGATTAAGCAGTGAGAGAGAGGCTTCCGGCTAGAAATTTGAATTTCGAGGCTTCAATTCGAAGAATATACAAGTGTGGGGGCGGGAGAATTTCAGATCTGAAATGGATTCAATTTCTGGGATGTTTTGGGGATTCTGAAGCTCAATCAGTGATCTAGGGTTTGTATGAGAAAGGATGATTTCGTGTTGAATCTAAATCAAAAGGCGAAGTTGCATCTGGAATTGTTTCTCCATTCCCAAATCCGAAAGCAGTTTGTCTCTCCGCGTTTCGTTCGTTTTCCTACTCTGGCTTGCAATGGGCTGTCTTTACAACACTCGAAACAAGTGCTTATTCTTCTGAAAACGGAATTTTCTCCTTTACTCTATGATTTTAGCCTTTCAATCCTGCAATTTTCCAATGTTTATTAGAATAATTTTCCTACCGTTGAAATTCAACTAATACGCAAAAATTCAACCAATACACAAGTTTCCAAAATTGGGAGAAAAACTATTTCATTTCGAAAAGTCATAAAAGTTAACGTGATGTGTAAATTTCATCATTACATATTCTTACTAGTTTAGCGCCGTGCCGTGCACGGGTATTTGAAAATATATTTCTTACAATTTTTTTTTGTATGAGTAATCTTTTATAGATTTATTTTTCTTATTATATTTTGTTGATTTGATTATGAATGTTTATGTGAAATAGTATACGCATATAAGAAAAATAATAACAACATAGTTGTTGACCCAGTTCGGGGCATACCAAGCCAGGAGTGTCCACTATCTCTGTATTATAAAAATCACAATATTAATTATGTCAAAAAACAGTTAAAATTGTGTACATTTAATATAATAGAAATCACGATGATAACCTTTGACGTGAAACCTCAAGCACATGCGCGACAGTCCGATCCTGAAAAAGAGAAGAAGATAAACTTTATATAAGTGTAAGCTCAAGGATGGGTTATGATCGCTTGATATTATTGATTAAAAACGAAATAAAATGAAGAAGAAATTCTAACGTACCTTAAATTATGTTGCGAAAAACTTCATCGAATACAACATTAGTTGTAGTATCTTGAACCTTGCCCTTAGGGTCACATATCATAATCCTTAAAACTGTCGTTGTTCCTCTGTAAAAGTTTCTCTATCTCAACCAAGGCGTAATTTTGCAGCACGGCATCATCTAATTGCAAATCTACGTACAAATAAACCAAGTTAAACATGTTTACTTACCTAGTACAAAATATACTAAACAAATTGAAAAAATAATGCAAAACTCGAATTAAATTCATATACATGAAAGAAAGCATACCATTATTACGCAACACCCTTCTCTGTCGTGCAAGAATATCATCAGATAAGTATTTCCATACTTCGGCCCAAACCAGATGAGGCGACGACATGCTACTTGAGGGATACAACATGACGAATAAATTCCGAAGATAACCAACAGTTCCCCAAAAACTTGCTTCTTTTATACCGTCAATGTATTCCCGGTCGTCATCCAACAACCCCATAGCATAACATGCTTCCCTAAATGTGGCATATCGTGTACTGTTGATTGTCCGAATTTCCTCGTAGCATGTAGGACCCTTAATATGATTCAGCAAAACCCTCAAGTAGTACCTCTCTCCAGACCTAGGTGCAACGTGGTATATCCTCCCTAGTGTATATCTCGCACCTTGTACGGGTTTGTTAATAAAATAGCTTATCATATTACATTTTTTTACTATATTATATGTTGTTAACTTTATTAGTTATATGTTATGAGCTCGTATAAATAACGCGTCAAGTGTTACATAGTAAATGAGACCACGTAACCCATGTGTTGATCATTAATAAGTTTTATACTAATAAATTTTTTTAAAAATCTAATTTATTATTTAATAAATAATAATTTAAAGAAAAAGAATAATCATATAATTTAAAAATACCATAATCTGATACGAATTCAATTAATAAAAAAAGATTAAGTGGCTTAATTTGTGATTTAGTAAAAAAATTTAATCCTAGAAAAAACATAGGAGCACCAGGTCAGCATTAGTTTCGTATGTTTTAGTAAAATATGCAGAATATAGATGTATATTTAGTATATTGATAAAATAAGAATTACGAATTTAATAGTTCAACGGTCCAGGAATCAGTAGGTTACAAGGACCCACAAATTAGTAGATCACAAGGATCCACAAGAGCACAACGACCCACAAATCATTAGGTCACAACGACTCAAAAATCATTAGGTCAAAACGACCAAAAAATTAGTAGGTCACAATGATTAGATACAAATACTAATCCGATATGATTAAGTATTATATTTGATTTTGACCAAAAGGTTCAGAAATGTATAAATTTTATAAGCCTCAAACACTCTACATCTATTTATACATGTTTTCGAAGTGTCATCCTTTCCTCATAATCGATGTGGAAGAACAAAAATCATATTTTACAAAATAACTATGGTTTAATTAAAAAAAGAGTTATTAGCTTAATTCGTGATTTAGTAAAAAGTTTAATCCGAAAAAAAACGTGGGGCGCCACGTCAGAATTAATGTCTTTTGTTTTAGTAAAGTATATAGAATATATATGTATAATTAGTATATTGATAAAATAAAAATTACGAATTTAATAGTTCAACGGTCCACAAATTAGTAGGTCACAAACGACCCACAAATCAGTAGGTCACAACGAACCACAAATCAGTAGGTCACAACGAAAATTAGTAGATCACAATGACCCCCACAAATTAGTAGATCACAACTCATAACGACTCACAAATCAGTAGATCACAACGACCCACAAATAAGTAGGTCACAACGATTCAAAAATCAGTAGCTCAGTAGGTCACAAACGACCCATATATCAATAGGTCACAAACGACACACAAATTAATAGGTTACAACAACCCACAAATTAATAGGTCACAAGGACACACAAATCATTAGATCACAAGGACCGCAAATCATTAGGTCACAAGGACACAAGCATCAATTGGTCACAACGACCCACAAGGTATTAGATTAAAACGACCCACAAATCATTAGGTTAAAATGACCTACGAATTAGTAGGTAACAACAATTCACATTCAAATACTAATCCGGTATGAATAAGTATTATACTTAATTCTGACCAAAAGGTCCAGAAATGTATGCTTTGTATAATCTTCAAACCTTATAAGTCTATTTATAAATGTTGTCAAACTATCATATTTCTCTAATAACCGATGTGGGATAACAAAATTTATATTTTACAAAATAATTATGGTTTAGTAAAAAAAAGATTTATTAGCTTAATTCGTGATTTAGTAAAAATTTTAATCCGAGAAACAACGTGGGGCGCCACGTCAGAATTATTGTCTTTTGTTTTAATAAATTATATTGATGTATATTTAATATATTGATAAAATAAGAATTACGAATTTAATAGTTCAACGATCCACAAATCAGTAGGTCACAAACGACCACAAATCAGTAGGTTACACTGAACCACGAATCAGTAGGTCACAACGACTCACGAATCAGTAGGTCACAACTACCCACAAATCAATAGGTCACAACAACCCACGAATCAATAGGTCACAACGACCCACAAATTCATAGGTCACAACGACCCACAAATTCATAGGTCACAACCACCCTCAAATTCATAGGTCACAACGATCCACAAATTCATAGGTCACAACGACCCACAAATCAGTGCGTCACAACTACCCATAAATTATTAGATCAAATCGACCCACAAATCATTAGGTCAAGACGAACTATAAATCAGTAGGTTACAACGATCCAAAAATCAGTAGGTTACAACGACTCAAAAGGTCTAGAAATGTATGATTTGTATAATCTTCAAACCTTGTAGGTCTATTTATACATGTTGTCAAATTGTCATTCTTCTTTGATAACCGATGTGGGATAACAAAATTCATATTATACAAAATAATTAAGGTTTAGTAAAAAAAAAGTTATTGGCTTAATTCGTGATTTAGTAAAAGATTTAATCCGATAAAAATGTGGAGCGCCACATCAGCATTAGTAAGAAAATGATTTATTAGCTTAATTCGTGATTTAATAAAAAGTTTAATGAGAGAAAAAACGTGGGGTAACACGTTAAGAATTAGTGTTTTTTGTTTTAGTAAAGTATATAAATGTATATTTATTATATTGATAAAATAAGAATTACGAATTTAATAGTTCAACGGTCCAAATATTAGTAGGTCACAAACAACCCACAAATCAGTAGATTTTTAGGACCCACAAATTAGTAGGTCACAAGGACCCATAAAATATTAGGTCACAACTGTAACACCCCGAATTCTCAAAACTCGGAGTATTACTGGTTAGGACCTCACAATGGGTCCCGACCTCAGTTTGACAACAATATTACTAGGATCTTGCAACAAGACACAAATAAGAAAAACCAAAATTTATAAAATAGTATTTTTAAGAGATGAATGCAACAACGTCTAACAGCCTATGGTACTTAAACAGCAGAAGAAACTAACGGTCTTCAACAAGAAGAAAGAAACAACAATTAACACCCCAACCCCCCCGCTAAGGAGTACGGAGACCCAGCTGACCACTACTTCCGGATCACTCAGTTGCTGCTCTAACCTGCCGTGAAACTAAAAACACAACAAAACAATCATTAGCTAGTTATCTAAACATTAGGAGAATAATAATAGCACACACACACATAAAAATAATAAACACTCATCATGCTTTCAAACAATCCATTTATTATCTTCATTTAAGTCATTCACTCTAATGATACTTATTTTGTGACACGAGGGATTCCCAAACCTCGCCTCCGCCCCCGTGTACCCATCAGGAGTGGATCCGATGCATCTCACCGTGTACCTGGATGGTCTGGGTATAGAGAACCTCCCAGTCTCCTGGCAGAGCTGGGCAGTGATGTCACGGCCCGTTATACATACACTTGGGCCTTAAACATAATAATAACGGTCGTCCTAACAAGTTATTATTATTAAAACACGCACATAGCACACACAACCACTATCACTCAACTAACACCCAGAAACTAGCTAAGTAAGTCGCAAGGACTTACCTTGATCAAAATCGTTTTCTCAAATCTCAACTCGGTCCGAACCCGTGGTAACTCAAACGCCTGTCAAATAAGGCATGTGGATCAAAATCACATCCAGATGTCCAACCTCATGCGAAGGAATTACGGAAAAAGCTCTCTTACGGTAAAAGACCATTTTACCCTTAGTGCCGAAAATTCTCAAAGTTATTCTTAATTCCTACTAATTTATTTTAGGACTTGTTTTCCATAAATTGTGTCTCTCGGATAGTTACTTATAGGTTATAAGGTCAAACCCGAATAATCTCGTCAAAATGTATAACCCTCCTCCTCCTTTCACGTATTTATGTAACTACTCGGTACTCATATATATATATATATATATATATATATATATATATATATATATATATATATATATATATATATATATATATATATATATATATATATATATATATATATATATATATATATATATACTCTACATATATCTATATATACTATACTTGTACCTACAAATATTTTCCTATATATAATTTACATATGTCTACTATTCTTATGCTTCTATATAACTTACATATATTCCAACTTATACGTCTATATTTACCCTTACATACCCATTGCACTAATTCATATATGTTTACATACCTCTCTCTCGACTACAAAGCTATTATACGTGTATATATATATATATATATATATATATATATATATATATATATATATATATATATATATATATATATATAGCTGGTACATGCAACTGCACTTATCGAACAACCACCACTTACCTACATCTACAATTCTCACTCGGCTACTATATTGTACGTACTGTCCTGCAACATTTCTTACCCATCACCACTTCTACTCTACAACTTTATATACATATCTATATACACACTATGTCCACTGCACTAGTGCATACATTTTTATATCTCCCAAAATTATACAAGTGTTTATTCATATACAGATATAATGTATTTAAAGAGTTATGTACCCATTAGACCAACTCAGCAACTAAAACGCCATCTACTCTACTCCCCCTTTACTGTCAAAACGAACCACAATCTATGTATTATTACGCATACCCAGAAGGCCGGAAAAAGAAGGGCTCACCGGTACTATGGCTGGACGGAAGTTCTTATCTCGTACCACGTTTCGAAGGAGGTGAGGCTCAGTTCAAGGCGGGGACAGCAGCGGAGAAGCAGACACGCTGTTGATGGCGTCGATCGGCACCACAAATCTTCGGGTCGCTGCTCAGTTCGGTTGCACTGCTGCAATGGTTGGAAGTCCCGGCTCAGCTTCGTTTCACTTGCTTACAAGTCGCCGAGTCGTGTATGCAGAAGGTCGGATGTGGCTGGGCTACTTTCATAGTCGAATTGGTTCATCTCCTGCGGCGCTGCGAGGACTGAAGGTAAGGCGTACCGTACGTGAGGGAGACAGAGGCAAAGGGAATTACAAGATCCGACTTACCTCTTCTGTCTACAACGGCTGGCTGTCGAGATCCTCGCTGTGCAGACTCGTGGAGGCCGCCGGTTGCAGAGGTCGAGTTTCGTCACCGACAGCGGAGGTTGCCGACGTTGTAGGCGGTCCGTGCAGGTTGGTAGCGGTCCGGCGGTCGCAGGCGGTGGAACCCTGGGCTGGTTCAACGCAACAGGAGGTTGACGTTGCTGGCGGAAAGTCTCCTGTTGCCGACTGGGCGGTGTTCACGGTGGTAGACAGAGACGGCGGCAGGACTGGTGGTGCGAGGGACAGGAGGTTCGTGAAGAGCAGTGGGGTCGGCGGTTTGAGCGGCAGTGTGTATCATCAGGGAGAAGTAGCAGCTATTATACGGTAATTAGGTTAAGGATAGATTAGGGTTAATTAGGTTTAAGGTAAGGTTAGGTAATGGGCTGCTGTAAATTGGTTTTGGGCCGGGTCTTTTGGGCCAACTCATCAATTAAAACAAAAGCTGAATGTTAATTAATCACCCGAAACCGTTAAAGGTACGGAAATAAATTACGGGATTATTTACGGAATGATATACTAAATTATATAAGTTATCATTTTATGTGAATCAAGGTCACATAAAATGATAGAATTTATTAACGTTTATTTTTATTTAAAAGAATAAAGATTGGTGGATCGGAAATCCGATTTGATCCGGTATTTAACAAAGTTTAAAATTTTCGGTTATTACAACAACGACCCACGAATCAGTAGGTTACAACGACCCACAAATTAGTAGGTCACAACGACCCACGAATCAATAGGTCACAATGACCCACGAATCAGTGGGTCACAACGACCCACGAATCAGTGGGTCACAACGACCCACGAATCAGTGGGTCACAACGACACACAAATCAGTGGGTCATAACGACACACAAATCAGTGGGTCACAACGACCCACAAATCAGTGGGTCACAACGACCCACAAATCAGTGGGTCACAACGACCCACAAATCAGTGGGTCACAACGATCCAAAAATCTGTAGGTCAAAACGATCCAAAAATTATTAGATCAAAACGACCCAAAATCATTAGATCAAAACGACCCAAAATCATTAGATCAAAACGACCCAAAAATCATTAGATCAAAACGACCTACGAATTCATAGGTCACAATAATCCACTCCACATACAAATGCTAATCTGGTATAATAAGTATTATACTTGATTTTGACCAAAAGGTCCAAAAATGTATGATTTGTATAATTTTCAAACATTTGAGGTCTATTTATACATGTTGTCAAAGTGTCATCCTTCTCTGATAACCGATGTGGGATAACAAAATTCATATTTTACAAAATAATTAAGTTTTAGTAAAAAAAAGTTATTGGCTTAATTCGAGATTTAGTAAAAAAATTTAATCCAATAAAAATATGGAGTCTTAATTTTTATTTTACAAAATAATCAAAGATTCTGATTATGATTTAGTAAAAAAAGGATTTATTAGCTTAATTCGTGATTTAATAAAAAGTTTAATTAGAGAAAAAACGTGGGGTGGCACGTCAAGAATTAGTGTTTTTTGTTTTAGTATGGTATATATATGTATATTTATTATATTGATAAAATAAGAATTACGAATTTAATAGTTCAACGGTCCACAAATTAGTGGGTCACAAACAACCCACAAATCAGTAGATTTTTAGGACCCACAAATTAGTAGGTCACAAGGACCCATAAATTATTAGGTCACAACGACCCACAAATCAGTAGGTTACAACGACCCATGAATCAGTAGGTCACAACAACCCACAAATTAGTAGGTCACAACGACCCACGAATCAATAGGTCACAATGACACACAAATCAGTGGGTCACAATGACACACAAATCAGTGGGTCATAACGACCCACAACATATTGGGTCACAACGACCCACAAATTATTGAGTTACAATGACCCACAAATCAGTAGGTCACAACGACCCACAAATCAGTGGGTCACAACGACCCACAAATCAGTGGGTCACAATGACCCAAAAATCTGTAGGTCAAAACGATCCAAAAATTATTAGGTCAAAACGACCCAAAAATTATTAGATCAAAACGAACCAAAAATCATTAGATTAAAAGGACCAAAAAGTCATTAGATCAAAAGGACCTACGAATTAGTAGGTCACAACAATCCACTCCACATACAAATGCTAATCCGGTATAATAAGTATTATACTTGATTCTGACCAAAAGGTCCGAAAATGTATGATTTGTATAATCTTGAAACATTTGAGGTCTATTTATACATGTTGTCAAAGTGTCATACTTCTCTGATAACCGACGTGGGATAACAAAATTCATATTTTACAAAATAATTAAGATTTAGTAAAAAAAAGTTATTGGCTTAATTCGAGATTTAGTAAAAAAATTTAATCCGATAAAAATATGGAGTCTTAATTTTTATTTTACAAAATAATCAAAGATTCCGATTATGATTTAGTAAAAAAGGATTTATTAGTGTTTTTTGTTTTAGTTAAGTATATAGATGTATATTTATTATATTGATAAAATAAGAATTACGAATTTAATAGTTCAACGGTTCACAAATTAGTAGGTCACAAACAAACCACAAATCAGTAGATTTTAAGGACCCACAAATTAGTAGGTCACAAGGACCCATAAATTATTAGGTCACAAAGACCCACGAATTAGTAGGTTACAACGACCATGAATCAATAGGTCACAACAACCCACAAATTAGTAGGTCACAACGACCCACGAATCAATAGGTCACAATGACACACAAATCAGTGGGTCACAACGACACACAAATCAGTGGGTCATAACGACCCACAACATATTGGGTCACAACGACCCACAAATTATTGGGTCACAACGACCCACAAATTATTGGGTCACAACGACCCACAAATCAGTGGGTCACAACGACCCACAAATTGTTAGGTCAAATGTAACACCCCGAATTCTCAAAACTCGGAGTATTACTGGTTAGGACCTCACAATGGGTCCCGACCTCAGTTTGACAACAACATTACTAGGATCTTGCAACAAGACACAAATAAAGAAACCGAAATTCATAAAAATAGTATTTTTAGGGTAATGAATGCAACACTGTCTAGCAGCCTAAGATACTTAAACCAAAGAAACGAACAGTTGTCTTAACCAAAAGGAAGAAAAGACAAACACAACCCCAACCCCCACTCTAATGAGTACAGAGACCCGGCTGACCACTACTTCCGGATCACTCAGCTGTTGGTCTAACCTGCGGTAAATTTAAAAACAACAACAGGAGGAACCGTTAGCTAGTTATCTAAAAATTAGCAGAATAATAGCAGCACAAACACACACATAAAAGATATAAACACCCATCATGCTTTCAAACAAGTCCGTTTTATTATCTTGATTTAAGTTACTCTTTCACTCTAATGATACTTATTTTGTGACACGAGGGATTCCCAAACCTCGCCTCCGCCCCCGTGTAACCATCAGGAATGGATCCGATGCATCTCACCTTGTACCTGCCTGGTCTGGGTATAGAGAACCTCCCAGTCTCCTGTCAGAGCTGGGCAGTGATGTCACGGCCCGTTATACATACACTTGGGCCTTAAACGTAATAATAACAGTCGTCCTAGCAAGTTATTATTATTAAAACACGCACATAGCACACACAACCACTATCACTCAACTAATATCCAGAAACTGGCTAAGTAAGTCGCAAGGACTTACCTGAGTCAAAATACACTCTAACACGCCTCAAATAGTCCGTACTCGTGGTAACTCAAACGCCTGTCAATTAAGGCATGTATATCAAAATCACATCTCGACGTCCAACCTCATGCGAAGGAATTACGGAAAAAGCTCTCTTATGGTAAAAGACCATTTTACCCTTGGTATCGTAATTTCTCGAAGTTTAATTTAGAAAACTATCAATTCCCTTTGATAGTTATACCAGTTATAAGTTACACTCTAAAACCTTTTCAAGAACCAAAAACCTTCTTACTTCCCTATTATTACTTTACTCTTCCAAACGTATGTATACCTAGGTACCTACTTTAACTTTTACCTCCATTTCATATTAAAACCGTAACCATTCGGTATTTCTATATATATATATATATAGCTACATACTTGATATTTTCCAACTCACATTCATATGATTAGATTTATATATATCGATCTACATGTATAGCTTTAAGTCACTTATGTACCATTTTATTTTCATATAATATATATATATATATATATATATATATATATATATATATATATATATATATATATATATATATATATATATATATATATACGTATATTTTATACTCGGCATACACAGTGTAAGAAAACCGATTCAATAGAACAGAGAAGACAACATAAGAGTGGTGGTGGTGATAACAGGGAAGTAGCTTCAGTCAGTGGTTTATATAAGAGTGTAAAGGACACAAATAGGAACAAGGATCTCGTACTGTAATCGTATGAAAGCACAGGGCGGAATTAAAAATAGCTTGCGGACCAATTTCATGTTATGCCAATTGTATATATATATACATTTCACAGTGTATACAACTCATCAGTAACAACAACTGGACTGACCTAGTCCTGAGAAGTGCTACGCTGGTCCCGGTTGCAACGGAGTGCGGCGTCGGCACAGGGTACGGAAACAACAGGAAGGCGGCGGCTCACTGGCGGAAGGTCTGGGCTGGTGGTCGACCGAATCCGACGGCGGCAGGCTGGGTGGTGTGGCGTGGCTACAGACGGTAGAGAGGCAGCGGAGTCAGCGTCCCCGGATCGAAACAGAAGGTGCGGGAGAAGGAAGACGGAAAGAAGGGGCCAGGGTCTTACCGGTTCCCTGCGGCGGACGGCGGAAGGCGCACTGACTCGTGGCAGCAGCGGTGGCGGACGGAGCAGCGGTGGTCCGGTTGCAACGGTGCGGAGCTGCGGTGTTGCAGTCCGCTGGAAGGTCACAGGCGCCGAACTGCAGTCGAAGGTGGGGAAGACTTGGCTTGCCACCGGGTGCTATGCTGGTCCAGGCGGCGCGGCGGCGGCACAGGGGAGGGAAGGTGGAGGCGGTGCTTGTCTCCGGTCGAAGGGGAGGTTGCTGCTTCGATTGTTTGCGAGAGGAAAGGCAGGAGTGGCAGAATAGCGTGAGATAGGTTAGAATTAGGGTTAAATTAGATTAGTTTAATTAGGTTAATTTTAATTAGTTTAGGGTTAAATGATGGGCTTAATAAGTGGGCTGATGGCTTGGGCCTAGGATTGGCCCAATTGAGCGGTGATCTCATGAGATCGAAAGCGGAACTCGTAACTCGTTAATTATGTGTGGAAATTATATAATACGTAAATTAAATTCCGTATTATCTAATTTATTATTATTTTTAATTTAAGGTGCGTATTTAATTCCGGTTACAAGGTCTCATCATTTTATGTGACTTAAAGTCCTATAAAATAATAATATTTAAACTCGTTTTATTTAATTTTATTTATTATTTTCGGTTGTCGCATCAGAATTTGGTTAGTTGCAGTTTACCGGAACTTTAAAATTTTCGGTTGTTACATCAGTGCCCTCTTAAAAGAAGTTTCGTCCCGAAACTTAGAATGTTCCTCTTACTCACACATTTCTCCGGTATATTTTTGTTTCTCGACCTTTTCATTTCCTACCATGCAGCTACTCAAGCATTAACCAAACGAGTAGCACAAAAACAGAAACACTCAAAACAATATAAAAACTGAAAGGTCACACAACACAACATCCGAGTACTAACTCGTCAAACATGAGTAACCTCTAACCCCGCAAAGAACTCTGGATAGTTACGCCTAATACTCTCGTCAGTCTCCCAAGTGGCCTCATCAGCTCCTCTCCTAGACCACTGGATTCTCAACATAGGTATCTCCTTGGACCGCAGACGTCTAGTACTGCGCTCCAAGACAGCTACTGGGTACTCTACAAATGTATGGTCAGGCTCAACTATCAGGTCCTCATGGCTGACAACGTGTCTCGGTTTTGGTAGGTGCTCTCTCAACGGTTTGTTTCCTAAACTTACTTCCAGCTCATTTGATAACTCTACCAAACTTTTCCTTCCATTGGCGCACCTGCTTTTTTTCCTTTCGGAAGTTCTCGACTATCGATTATGAAATAATCATCTTAAACTTCTATCGGCACTTTACTAAGTGCCTAATGCTCTTTGTAATACAAATTGCTTGGCTCGTTTTCCTCAATGTGACCTAATCGGATCGTTCCTTAATTAGTGGATTTTCACCTACTTCTTGTCAAGCTTTCAAATTTATATAACTCAAACAGATCACACTCCCAAGTGGACCTTTTTATATAGTTCTCCAATCCCTTAACTTGAAATCATAGTTATCCCAACATTGATTTTCTTCATCTTTGAGTTATGGGCCTACCACGCTTCTGGTGTAACACCCATTAGTCACAATGGCATCTTTCTAAGGGTCGACATGATTTACTCACTCCCGCATATACTTCCCTTCTAATACTAGCAAAATCCTCTTCAAACTGACCCTTACTCTCTTACTCCACCGTAGTCTGTTCTTAACCAACCAGTAAGCAACCTCTAACCGATTCTCTCTGTATTTTTAGATCCCCCAGAAAGTTGTCGTTGCCTACTTGGGATTCCTCCAAGTCATCGGTAAATTTATCTCTTAAATTTGCAGTCACTAATCTCTTCTTAACGGTACCTGTTCGTCAATACCAACCATCACTTATACGTCCTCAGTTGATGTCAATCACTCTATAATTGACTTATCTCAATATTCCGGACTTGCTCTTCTCATACCTATACTGGCGTTAAATTCTTGGTGAGCATCATCTGCTCGATTAATCCTTTCATGCTTCACTAATTTGTTTTCTATTCCACACTTCTGTTTCCTTAGGCTAACTCTACTTCTCGAGCTCAACTGGGTCATTCATCTTGACCTAAATAGTCATTCCAAGTCTTCAACGATAGCTGGTAAGTGTCTTTGTAGTTTTGATGATTTTAGTTATCATCCCCTTGCTATTCTCCTTGCACGGACCGTCGGTTTTGATGACTTAGGTCCCGTGATAATTGGGGTTACCTTGGACTTTCGAGTCCACCAAGGCCGTTCTTATATATATACATTCCTTCGCTGGTGTTACCGGCAACATTGCCTTCATGATACTCCTAAATACCGACATTGCGATTCCTTTCAAATTCCTATATTTTTGAGGAGGTTAAAACCTCTCCACACTTGTAAAGTCTACATTTTGCATCTGCACTCCATTGTAGGTATCCCTTCCATGCACCTTAGACCCTCATATCCGGGTCGACATTTTATCTCTTTTGGCCTTACAAGCTTGTCTTGTGAACTCTTCTACCAGGTGACTCGTCTTATACATTTTTCTTCTCTGCATCGGTCTCTAACTGTTTGTTGATCATTACTACCCATTTTGTGTTGGAACTTCAGTTGCTTTGTACTCTTGCATAGATTTCCTAAGGACATCCTCATCTCAAAACTTTATTTAAAATTTATCATAACCCGAAATTTTGATACCTGACTTTCCTTCTCACTGGATAAGTTATACACTTGGTTTACACTAAATCCATCATAGTGTTATCAGTCCGTTGGTATGATTGTTATTTAACGTCCAATGGTACTATTTGTATACAACACATTAGGTGCATATGATTTTCCCACCAATCAAATTTCTCGCATCGCATTTATCATGTCTTCCTTATACTCATGTCGCTTTACCTTCTTTGATATTTACACCCCGTAAGATAGTTAAATCCCCTTGAGTTTTCTCGTACACACTTTACAACTGCGTTGGTTGGTCTTATTACTTTCACAACTCTTAGGTCATCAGTCCAGCTGAATTTTTCATGGAGTACATCCATTTCTCCTTAAATAACAGTCTTTAGTCCTTTCGGTAACCATCTTATTGGTGTGTTACCGGATCCATATAACAATCTTTAGTCTTTCACTTTTACTCCTTCTCATGTCTGTTTTAGTCGACATGTAGATTCTATCTGCAATCACCTCACAACTCGACCACACATTTCACCAAGGTTTTACATCATACTCCTTATGTTTGTGCCACCTCGGAATTTCCAATTATTTTGTGTCACATCTTTAATCACAAAGGTTTTCCCTGTCAATCTAGATAGTCTGACCCTACCTTTTTCTCGAAGGAGTACCATCAGTCTTACTTGTGTGGAATGCTAAGACATAGGACATGTTTCCAATCATCTACTTCCTCTTAGTCTTCTAGTTCTTCTTACAGGGATCCCTTCATTCTAACTCTCATATGTATCTTTCATAGTCAGTAGTAAGTAACTACTCCCAACAATTCCCTTTTCACCATTACTATCATCAAGGGTCATTACCGACCGTCAAGAGCTGCTCTTAAATTTCTTTATTAGAGTTATCATATTGGACTCATTTAACGTTACCATCCAGGCTACTAGTACTTGTATTGATTTAACTTCACCATTTCGTCGTGGATCTCCGAAAGAAATTCACTAGATGTCGATGAAATTCTTTTATAACCTTATGGATATTCTTCTTATCGGTTAACTAACCATCACTAGTTAACCCGCACATGTAACTTTTAAGTTGTCCAAGTAGGATGTAGTTGACTTCTACAACATCACAGACTTACTTTTCTTCCATCTCTTTTGAGGCTTGATATACTTGGTGAAATATATCTCCCTCAGTCTCTTTGTTTATTCTTCTTTAGCTCCTCCTACAATCTACACTTTTGTAAGATTGTTATACTCTTACGAGTCCAGTTGTATCATTCTTCTTCCATCAACAGACTTTTCAATCCTTCTAGGGTAACTTGTAGGTACATCTCCGTGATTCTTTTACTTGAGTTATCGTCTATTTGCGGTTCTCTATTATGAACTTGTAGTGTTGTTAGCTTAAATTCCTTTTGAATGAGAAGTTATTGGGGTCCCTCGGGTTCACCAATACTCTTCTCGCACACTCTTTTTCCTTGGGTGTTGCTTGTAATGCTGCCTTTACAGAAGCTGGTTATTGTTGTATCCCGGTCTATGTCAGAATTCTCCTGTGTTCTACGAGATCACTCCACTTCTACGTTGATGAAATCCACCTTTCCCTTTCTGGCCATGCGTAAGCTTCCAAATTGCAGCTCTTTAATTCTCTCTATTTGGATGGATAATATATCTCGTGTTGACTTCCATACTTTTGACTGTCTCGGTTATCAATCTGGATTGTGGTGGCAATTAGCTTGTTGAGAGTGATCATATTTCGCCTTGCTTTTGGCATCAACCTTCACTTCCTAGTCTGTCAGGGAGCTTAAATTTTATGTCCCTTTTCTTGATCGTTACTATATCTCCCTTTTGACTTTCATGTCCATGGCAAATTTTTGACGTCATCTTCTTTGTTTGTGAAGTCACTTTACACAACTTGAAAGAGCCTCTCCGTTGTCTTTCTCAATTCCCTAGTTGGCGATCATCACTTGCTTCTCCGGAACTACTCTCTTGTATATCCTTCATTTGATCCCGTTGAGTTGATTCAGGATTCTCTTCTTGTCATCGTACTTGGTGTTGTCTTTGAGTCTTCACCTTTCCGTCTCGACGTTCCTCAACAAGCTCGAAGGAGTTGTCCGACGTTCGTCTACCCTAATGTACATAAGATGTACATACTAATCCTCACGTTGACACTCTTCAAAAACTTAGGTGTGTCAACTGAATGAGGAACTCAAACTGTTATCTCCATTAAGGGCGTATTGTAACTATAAATTCTACTAATCTTCGGCATATACCTATCTATATAACATATCTTTATAAACAAGCTAAAAGTCCAACTACAGTAAAACCTAAAGTCCAACTAAGCATACTGAGATCCGCGGTAGTAGTGGTGGTCAGCCGTACTTTTCTATTCCCAACCAGACTATGCATGCATTTAAACCAAAAATTTTCTTTTTAAAACTCAGACCCCCTTTCGGGTTCTGCTTAAAACTTATTCGGTCTTTTAGAAGATTTCAAGTGCCATTGTTGCCAACCTAGAGCTCTGATACCATGTTGTAACACCCCGAATTCTCAGAACTCGGAGTATTACTGGTTAGGACCTCACAATGGGTCCCGACCTCAGTTTGACAACAACATTACTAGGATCTTGCAACAAGACACAAATAAAGAAACCGAAATTCATAAAAATAGTATTTTTAGGGTAATGAATGCAACACTGTCTAGCAGCCTAAGATACTTAAACCAAAGAAACGAACAGTTGTCTTAACCAAAAGGAAGAAAAGACAAACACAACCCCAACCCCCACTCTAATGAGTACGGAGACCCGGCTGACCACTACTTCCGGATCACTCAGCTGTTGGTCTAACCTGCGGTAAATTTAAAAACAACAACAGGAGGAACCGTTAGCTAGTTATCTAAAAATTAGCAGAATAATAGCAGCACAAACACACACATAAAAGATATAAACACCCATCATGCTTTCAAACAAGTCCGTTTTATTATCTTGATTTAAGTTACTCTTTCACTCTAATGATACTTATTTTGTGACACGAGGGATTCCCAAACCTCGCCTCCGCCCCCGTGTAACCATCAGGAATGGATCCGATGCATCTCACCTTGTACCTGCCTGGTCTGGGTATAGAGAACCTCCCAGTCTCCTGTCAGAGCTGGGCAGTGATGTCACGGCCCGTTATACATACACTTGGGCCTTAAACGTAATAATAACAGTCGTCCTAGCAAGTTATTATTATTAAAACACGCACATAGCACACACAACCACTATCACTCAACTAATATCCAGAAACTGGCTAAGTAAGTCGCAAGGACTTACCTGAGTCAAAATACACTCTAACACGCCTCAAATAGTCCGTACTCGTGGTAACTCAAACGCCTGTCAATTAAGGCATGTATATCAAAATCACATCTCGACGTCCAACCTCATGCGAAGGAATTACGGAAAAAGCTCTCTTATGGTAAAAGACCATTTTACCCTTGGTATCGTAATTTCTCGAAGTTTAATTTAGAAAACTATCAATTTCCTTTGATAGTTATACCAGTTATAAGTTACACTCTAAAACCTTTTCAAGAACCAAAAACCTTCTTACTTCCCTATTATTACTTTACTCTTCCAAACGTATGTATACCTAGGTACCTACTTTAACTTTTACCTCCATTTCATATTAAAACCGTAACCATTCGGTATTTCTATATATATATATAGCTACATACTTGATATTTTCCAACTCACATTCATATGATTAGATTTATATATATCGATCTACATGTATAGCTTTAAGTCACTTATGTACCATTTTATTTTCATATAATATATATATATATATATATATATATATATATATATATATATATATATATATATATACGTATATTTTATACTCGGCATACACAGTGTAAGAAAACCGATTCAATAGAACAGAGAAGACAACATAAGAGTGGTGGTGGTGATAACAGGGAAGTAGCTTCAGTCAGTGGTTTATATAAGAGTGTAAAGGACACAAATAGGAACAAGGATCTCGTACTGTAATCGTATGAAAGCACAGGGCGGAATTAAAAACAGCTTGCGGACCAATTTCATGTTATGCCAATTGTATATATATATATACATTTCACAATGTATACAACTCATCAGTAACAACAACTGGACTGACCTAGTCCTGAGAAGTGCTACGCTGGTCCCGGTTGCAACGGAGTGCGGCGTCGGCACAGGGTACGGAAACAACAGGAAGGCGGCGGCTCACTGGCGGAAGGTCTGGGCTGGTGGTCGACCGAATCCGACGGCGGCAGGCTGGGTGGTGTGGCGTGGCTACAGACGGTAGAGAGGCAGCGGAGTCAGCGTCCCCGGATCGAAACAGAAGGTGCGGGAGAAGGAAGACGGAAAGAAGGGGCCAGGGTCTTACCGGTTCCCTGCGGCGGACGGCGGAAGGCGCACTGACTCGTGGCAGCAGCGGTGGCGGACGGAGCAGCGGTGGTCCGGTTGCAACGGTGCGGAGCTGCGGTGTTGCAGTCCGCTGGAAGGTCACAGGCGCCGAACTGCAGTCGAAGGTGGGGAAGACTTGGCTTGCCACCGGGTGCTATGCTGGTCCAGGCGGCGCGGCGGCGGCACAAGGGAGGGAAGGTGGAGGCGGTGCTTGTCTCCGGTCGAAGGGGAGGTTGCTGCTTCGATTGTTTGCGAGAGGAAAGGCAGGAGCGGCAGAATAGCGTGAGATAGGTTAGAATTAGGGTTAAATTAGATTAGTTTAATTAGGTTAATTTTAATTAGTTTAGGGTTAAATGATGGGCTTAATAAGTGGGCTGATGGCTTGGGCCTAGGATTGGCCCAATTGAGCGGTGATCTCATGAGATCGAAAGCGGAACTCGTAACTCGTTAATTATGTGTGGAAATTATATAATACGGAAATTAAATTCCGTATTATCTAATTTATTATTATTTTTAATTTAAGGTGCGTATTTAATTCCGGTTACAAGGTCTCATCATTTTATGTGACTTAAAGTCCTATAAAATAATAATATTTAAACTCGTTTTATTTAATTTTATTTATTATTTTCGGTTGTCGCATCAGAATTTGGTTAGTTGCAGTTTACCGGAACTTTAAAATTTTCGGTTGTTACATCAAATCGAACCAAAAATCATTAGATCAAAAGGACCTACGAATTAGTAAGTCACAACAATCCACTTCACATACAAATGCTAATCCGGTATAATAAGTATTATACTTGATTCTGACCAAAAGGTCCGAAAATGTATGATTTGTATAATCTTCAAACATTTGAGGTCTATTTATACATGTTGTCAAAGTGTCATCCTTCTCTGATAATCGATGTGGGATAACAAAATTTATATTTTACAAAATAATTAAGGTTTAGTAAAAAAAAGTTATTGGCTTATAAATAATAAAAATAAAAAGGAGATTTGACTATAACCTATAAAATCTTGGAAAATCTCAAAAAAAAAAGTTACGTAGAATTTTGAATAGAAGTTTGTTAGGTTAGTAAAAAAAGCTTTCCTCCCACAAAAAATAAAGATTTATTGGCCTATAAAATCTTGGAGAATCTCCAACAAAAAAAGTTACGTATAATTTTGAATAGCAGTGTGTTAGTTTAGAAAAAAAAGATTTTATGGCTTAAAAAATAAAGATTTATTGGTCAAAAAATTGTGGGAGCTCCATTTGATTGTTGCTTTCACAGCGCGCCACGTCATCAAATCATGTACTCTGTTTTAGTATGTATAATAGATTTTAATGAATTATGTATTTTTATAATTTATTAAGAGTTTACAATAAGCTATTGTGTTGATTTAAAATTAGGTTTGTAAGTATAGGTGTGGAATTAGTTTAAATGATATTTTTTTTATACAAGGATAAGTAGAAATGGACGGTCTGTTTCTATAAATTAATCGTCCAATTCCAAAGGCATCTTTCGGATGAGGTGTTCAACATCTTCTGGTAGGGCCTTGTCATGTGCGGTTGGGACGTGACCCTGCATCGTGAGTCTATCAACAACAATGTTGATTTCCTTGAAAATATGATGAGAACTGAAATTCGGCGACCAAGATCATAGAGGAGATATTAGAGATGATCATGTCCGTCTTCCAATGCGGTTTCCATGCTTGGTTGGTTAAATTAATGAGCATCGAGTTGTCTCCTCCATTCCCAATGGATGTAGCACCTAAACTTGCGGCCTTTTGGAGGTCCTTCCGAAGAGTGAAAGCTTCTTCTTCTAGTACAGATTTAGCAAAACATCTTTGTAAAATCCGGAATTTTTATTCCGTCTATTTCCGTTATAAATTAGATCTCGATCAGTTGATCCATATCCGTCTATTTAGTTAGACACATTATTATAAAATTTATCATTTTATGTAGATTTCCTTCACATAAAATGATGGAATCCTTTAAAAGTTTATCATTTTATTTAGCTTCCCCTTCACATAAAATGATAGGATCTTTATAAAATTTATCTTTTTAGGTAGCTTACCTTCACATAAAATAATAAGTTTAGCTCTAATTTAGAATATGACAAGGTCCGGACAAGTCTGTGACGAAGCTGTGACAAGGTCCAGACAAGTCTGTGACGAAGCTGTGACAAGGCCAGACAAGGCCGTGACGAAGCTGTGACAAGGCCAGACAAGGCTGTGACGAGTCTGTGACAAGCCCAGACAAGGCTGTGACGAGTCTGTGACAAGCCCAGACAAGCTGTTGACAGCCCAGTCGCCAGCAGCCTTGTCCGCTCCAGCCAGCAGCCCAGTCGCCAGCAGCCTTGTCCGCTCCAGCCCAGAAGCCAGTCGCCTAGCTGCTGTCCGCCCCAGCCGTGGCCTGTCCGCTCCAGCCCAGAAGCCAATAGCCCAGCTGCTTGTCCGCCAGTCCAACCTTCTGCAGCCTCCAGTTCAGCCCAACAGCAATCAGTCTTCAGCCCAGCGTCACATTACTCGCCACCTCCTCCTGCTGAACAGCCGTTACAGCTCTTCCCCTTTCTGTAACCGTTCTCTTTCCTATCATATCCCCCAAATCTCGCTCTTCCCTTCTGCGTTTTATTTTCTTCCGTTTCTGCGTTCCTTTGCTGCTGCATCGCCCTTCTGTAATCGATCTGCTGCATCGCCTTCTGCTTCGACCTACTGCACACCTTCATCGAGCCATTGGACCTCGACCTGCTGCAGATTTCGACCCTACCGAAACCAGGTTAGTGCAGCGACCTTAATTGTTTCCGTCTTCAATTCAATCTCTGTGCTGACCCATCTGCGTACAACCTCACCACTCTTCTCTTCTTGCCTCTTCTACCGACGTTGCTGTGCCCGAACTGCAGCCACTACTGAACCAAAGGGACTAAGTCCGTTGTTTTGCAGCCACGGTAACGAGTCTCCAGTTGTTTACAGGACCATACGGAGACCTTCTGCATACACTCTCCGGTAGGTCTTTCTCTACTCTCCTTTCCCCACTCTTAACCAATCGGAGTAGTGATCTCCCTTCTTTTGTTTCGCTTCAGCAACGTAGTCCATTGTGAGGTTGCGAGTCAGGAATCAAAGAACGCAGAACCAATCTACTGCAACGAGTAAGCAATTCTGTATGTTGTTTGTTACTCCCTTTACAACTAGATTGTAATGTCTCTAGATATATTGATTCATGATGTTATTTAGGCTACTGTTGTTCGGCCTTAAGCATAGATAAAATAGTGTTAAGTAGCTGCTGGGAATTTCACATAAAATGATAGACAAAAGGCTGCTGTAATTTATTTTATTTCCTTCAGCTTTTAGGTTACCAACAGCTCATCTTGTCGATCAATTATAAAACGTTTGGATAAAGATCCACCGTTGAATTTTGGATATGTTGTAGACGGATATATGTAGTTTAGCATATTAAAATTTGGGGAGAAATGAACGGTCGGATTGAAAGTTATGAGCTCCCGAAGTTAGGTAATTGAGCAGTTTTGGTAAACTTGAATTTTGGCTAAGTATAGGAATTTAGAGTGAAGGAACCGACTTTGTGAATTATTATAAAAATATCGGCTGAACAGTTTGGAGAAATTCTTTCTTCTAAGGTTAGATAGAACCTCATAGATGATCTAGAGAATTAATTCGAAAATTTTATAAGCTGTTAAGAATTTTATATCTAGAGCCGAAGTTAAACCTTTTTCGATTCTTCCGGAAAATAGAAACATAGGAAAAATGTCAGTTTCGAACCAAGTAAAATTCTAAGAGTTAGGATATAATTTTAGAACTTCAAATAGGAGTTTGGACATGAATTTTAGGGTTTTTGAGAAAATCGGAACCAAGGGTAAAATGGTCATTTTACCCTAAAACTAATACTGTAACTAATACGTCTTAATACCTATTTGATCTTAGAAGTTTTAGACTTCTATCTACGTGAAAGTGTGCTAATACACTTATCGCCTTTGACAGGCAACTGAGTGGGTACAGTTTACAGAGCGAGTGGTTATTAAAGAGTCGAGCGTTATAACAGGTAAGTCCTTTGGGCTTACTTAGCTGACTGCTAAATATGAGTATAAATGATGATGGT
Source organism: Fagopyrum homotropicum (assembly GCA_033239125.1). Lineage (NCBI taxonomy): Eukaryota > Viridiplantae > Streptophyta > Magnoliopsida > Caryophyllales > Polygonaceae > Fagopyrum > Fagopyrum homotropicum. Next base: position 146,351,226 of record BSWB01000002.1, read on the forward strand.
GGTGTGTGATTGACATGTTAGAGAGATAGGTTGTGATATATAAATACCGACCTGTATTTTTGGCCTAAGAGTAACGGGCGGTGGCATTCCGCTCAGTAGCTCGCGGGGCGCTGGGGGTTTCTTTCGGGACTAGTCCACACATGGTTTGTAGTGATGCTACCAAAGGAAGTCAGCTAGACCTACACCAGTTGGATAAGGAACGGAGGCGAGAACTAATAATAGTTCTCGTGCCACAACTTAAATTGAATAATGGGAATCACTAAAATAATAGATAATAATTGGTTGAGTGCTAGCATGATGTTTGTTTAATTTTATTTCTGCTTGTGTTTGTGCTGTTATCATTTTGCTTATATTTGGTTAGTTAGCTAACTGTTGATATATTGTTTAGATTTGACACAGGTTAGAGCAGATGCCGAGTGATCTAGATGGTAGTGGTCAGCCGGGGTGTCGTACTTTAGGACGTTTTGCAGTTTTTGCATTTGTGGGTTTTACAGTTGAACATTGCTTCCTTTCGTACTTTGTTTTATTACTTTTCCGGCTGTAGTTGATCTGGTCACATTCATGCATTGATAAAAAACTATTTTATGATTTCTAGTTTTTCCTTATCTGTGCCTTGTTGTAAGATCACGTTAAGTTGTTGTCAAACTAAGGTCGGGACCCACTGTGCGGTCCTAACCAGTAACTCCCTAAGTTGTAAAATTTGGGGTGTTACAACATGGTATCAGAGCTCTAGGTTGGCAACAATGGCACTTGAATCTTCTAAAAAGGTCATATAAGTAAATAAACAAAACCCGAAAAGGGTCTGAGTTTTCCAAAGAAAATTTTTTGTTTTAAAATGCATACAGAGTCGGGTTGGGAAAGAAAGTACGGACGACCACCACTACCTCTGCGGATCTCGGTAATCTTAGAATAATTATGGACTTGTAATGTTATGATATATTAGCTAGTTTATAACTGTAGTTATTACTATTCGTGCAGATGGCACGTACTAGGGCTGCACAAGTGACTGGCCGAGGTAGGGGTCGTCCCCCCCTTCCCCCAGTCAGACAGGATCGAGCTGATAGCACCCCTACTGTTAGAGGGCGTGGTCGTGGGGGTAGACCTCCACTAGGGAGAGGTCGAGGACGAGTTCCTCGAGATGACCCACCTGCAGCAAGCGTACCAGAGGTGGCTGTAGAGGAAGTAGCTGAGAGTGTAGGCCCCGAGGTCAGGCCTGTGACCGCCGCTAGGTCTGGAGCGCTAGGAGCTCGTTCTACTGAGTCGGGACGTGTCTCTATTGGAGCATCGGAGTATAGGGAATTCAGAGCCTATGTTGAGCGCAGGGAGGAAGCTGCCCGAGTGGAGAGGCTTACTCAGGTACCACCAGTGGTGCCGGCTAGGTCAGCTCAGGTGACACAAGGAGTGTCTCAGGTGCCGGCTGTATCTGAGAGGAGGGCTGATGTTGATAGAGCACCTACTGGGGTCAGAGCACCGAGACCGGATGAGTGGTTGAAGGCTTTCAACTCTCAGAAGGTCCCCTCATTCAGCGGAGAGATAGGGCTAGAGGTGGAGCACTGGATAGGGAAGATTGAGACTGCTTTGGAGGCAATACGTTGCCCCGTGGACCGACAGGTAGATTTGATACAGACCTGCTTCACAGATGATGCTCATTCATGGTGGCGTACCATTCGTGGCCGAGTCACCAGCTGGGAGCAGATGAAGAACATTGTTAGAGACAGGTACTGCCCAGTTTCGCTGAGGAGGGAGAGATTCCAGGATTTCATTGAGGCGGGATTTGAGGATATCCCGATTGCTGCAGCCATAAAGAAGTTTCAGAAGGAGTTGACTTTGCTTGGACCATCTGCACCTCCAGAAGAGCAGCATGTTTATCTTTTCTCTAGGAGGTTGAGAGAGAGTACCCGATCCTACCTGGCTGGATTCCGCTGTGAGACCTTGTCTGATTATCAGGATAGGGCCTCTGCTTATGAGAGAGATAGGCCAGCTTCTAGGAAGGCAGTTCAGTCTAGTGGGCCGGATAAGCGGCAGAGGACAGGACATGCTGGTAGCAGTGCAGTAGTAGCAGGTTATGGTAGAGGACAGACTCAGGGGAGGTCCAGCTACCACTCTACAGTTCGGACTCCCAGTGGAGATCGACAATGCTTTAACTGTGGTGGCCGTGATCACATTAAGCCGGACTGTCCGAAACCACCGGTCACTTGCTTCACTTGTGGGAAGCCGGGACACAGGGCTACTTTCTGCCGTCAGGGCAAGGCTTCTTCTCAGCAGGGATCTTCTCCTGCAGGTGCTGAGAAGAGTGTACAGAGACCCCCTCAGTACCGAGCTCCGAGTCAGCAGCAGCAACAGTACCGGGCTCCAGGACATCCTGCTTCATACAGTACTGCACAGGGATCAGGTCGTGGCAGAGGACGTGGTAGTACCACTGACACCAGAGGAGGACCATCGAGAGTGTTTGAGCTGAGGAACACTGAGCAGCCTGCAGCACCTGCGACCACAGGTACTATTTGGATCCATGACTTACCTGTGCGCGTTTTATTTGATACGGGTGCCACGCACTCCTTTATATCAGATACATGTGTAGATAGGTTGTCCTTAGCTACAGTAGAGGGTGTACCTTTTGTGGTTGGGTTACCAGATGGGGGTAAGGTGAGAGGATCTCGAGAGATTTATGACTGCCCTATTCACCTGGGAGGCCGGATTTGGTTAGTAAATTTTCTAGTAATGCCCTTAGCACATGAGGACGTGATATTAGGGATAGATTGGATGACTAGACATGGAGCCGTCTTGGATATTGGTAGGAGGACTGTGACTGTTGCCACAGAGGAGGGCCACAGAGTTATATTCCGAGGTTGGGACCTCGGAAAGTCCGGCACAGTTATCAGTGCAGTGAGGGCAGCCAGACTGATAGCACAGGGTTGCGAGGCCTTCTGGTGTTATGCCATGAAGGAGCGCAAGAGCCTGACAGTAGAGGAGATACCAGTCGCATGCGAGTTTGCAGAGGTCTTCAGGGACGACTTACCAGGGCTACCTCCACAGAGGAGTGTGGACTTTAGCATCGAGTTAGAGCCGGGCACGAGACCGATCTCGAAGGCTCCGTACCGCATGGCCCCGATAGAGCTGCTTGAGCTGAAGAAGCAGTTAGAGGAGTTAGCAGAGAAGGGCTTCATACGCCCTAGTGTTTCTCCCTGGGGCGCACCAGTGTTATTTGTGAGGAAGAAAGATGGATCAATGAGGCTGTGTATCGACTACAGGGAGCTGAACAAGGTCACCATCAAGAATAAGTACCCATTGCCTCGCATAGATGATCTGCTGGACCAGCTGCATGGAGCGTCAGTGTTCTCGAGGATAGATTTGAGATCGGGTTATCACCAGCTGAGGGTGAGAGATCAGGACATACCTAAGACGGCATTCCGGACTAGGTATGGTCATTATGAGTTTGTAGTGATGCCATTCGGGCTCACTAATGCGCCAGCAGTATTTATGGAGTTGATGAATGGGATTTTCATCGACTTCCTAGACCAGTTTGTAGTGGTCTTTATTGACGACATTCTAGTTTACTCTAGAAGTCGAGAGGAGCATGTCGGACACTTGAGGACAGTGCTGCAGATTCTACAGGATAGTCAGCTATATGCTAAACTATCCAAGTGTGAGTTCTGGATGTCAGAGGTGGCATTCCTAGGCCATGTAGTGACTGCTGAGGGGATTAAGGTCGACCCAGCGAAGATTGAGTCAGTGTCATCTTGGCAACCTCCGAAGAATGTTAAGGAGGTTCGCAGCTTCCTAGGATTGGCAGGTTATTACCGTCGGTTTGTGGAAGGGTTTTCTCTGATCGCCCGACCACTTACTTCCCTCCTAAGGAAGACTACTCGGTTCGTATGGTCTGAGCCGTGTCAGCAGAGTTTTGATGAGCTGAAGAGGAGATTGACGTCTGCTCCGATCTTAGCACAGCCTGAGGGTACAGAGGACTTCGTAGTGTACAGTGATGCATCCAAGCTGGGCTTGGGGTGTGTCTTGATGCAGAGGGGTAAGGTTATAGCATATGCGTCTCGACAGCTGAAGACGTATGAGGAGAACTACCCCACTCATGACCTGGAGTTAGCAACAGTAGTGCACGCTCTTAAGATCTGGCGTCATTACCTCTATGGAGCGACCTGTCAGATCTTCACAGACCATAAGAGTTTGAAGTACATATTCACTCAGCGGGAGTTGAATAACCGCCAGAGACGGTGGCTAGAGTTGATCAAGGATTTCGACCTTGAGATACTTTACCACCCCGGAAAGGCGAATGTAGTTGCTGACGCTTTGAGTCGGAAGACGCCTCAGGAAAAGGCGATAGCTCGGCTGACAGTACAGCCACAGTTACAGAGAGACTTAGCTTGGTTGGAGGTAGAGATCCAGTTCCCCGATACAGCTCATCAGTTAGCCACCTTAGAGTTACTTCCTGACCTGTTGGGTGAGATCCGACAGAAGCAGGAGACCTGTCCGACTTTGACCCGGATCCGAGACCGGATGTCACGAGATGAGGCACCTCAGTTCACTATCGGTGCCGATGGAGTGATGAGACGACAGGACCGTGTCTGTGTGCCATCAGACAGTGAGCTGAGACAGAGGATACTAGGTGAGGCTCATGCTACCCCTTACTCCGTACATCCAGGAGTGAGTAAGATGTATAAGGACGTGAGACGTTCCTTCTGGTGGGGTGGTTTGAAGCCTGATGTGGCCCGTTATGTAACTCAGTGAGCGACCTGTCAGCAGGTCAAGATTGAGCACCGTAGATCCGGAGGAGAGCTACACCCACTTCCAGTACCACATTGGAAGTGGGAAGACATTTCTATGGATTTCGTCACCGGATTGAGGCTCAGCAGAGGTTTTGATGCCATTTGGGTAGTAGTAGACCGTCTGACGAAGACCGCACGTTTCATTCCAATTAAGGAAACGTGGCCGGTAAGTCGCCTAGCAGAGGAGTTCACCAGGCATATTGTGAGACTCCATGGAGTACCGAGGACTATCGTCTCCGACAGGGATGGACGTTTTACCTCGAGGTTCTGGCAGCAGGTACATACTGCTCTGGGTACGAGTCTTCACTTTACCACTGCCTACCACCCACAGACAGACGGTCAGTCAGAGAGGACCATCCAGACCTTAGAGGACATGTTGCGGGCATGTGTGCTAGATTGGGGACAGGTATGGCCAGATCACCTCCCACTAGTAGAATTTTCATATAATAACAGCTGGCATGCGTCTATTGGGATGGCACCTTATGAGGCTTTGTACGGGCGGAGATGTCGTACACCGCTATGTTGGGATGAGCCTAGCAAGGCTGATGGAGTTGTACCAGATCAGATACAGGACGACATCGCCCAGATTGCCTTAGTCCGGGAAAGGATGTTAGCAGCTCAGAGTCGTCAGAAGTCCTACGCCGACAAAAGGCGTCGACCTTTAGAGTTTAGAGTAGGTGCACAGGTGTGGTTGAGAGTGTCACCTACGAGAGGAGTTAGACGTTTCGGCATTAAGGGGAAGCTGAGTCCCCGGTATGTCGGCCCATTTGAGATCGTAGAGAGAGTCGGAGAGGTTGCCTACCAACTAGCACTGCCACCGAGACTAGAGGGAGTACACCTAGTTTTTCATGTATCTCAGCTGCGAGAGTACATACCGGACCCTAGACACATCATCAGTCATGAGGATTTGATAGTTGAGCCAGACCACACTTTTGTGGAGTATCCAGTAGCCGTCCTGGAGCGTAGCGTTAGGCGCCTGCGTTCTAAGGAGATACCGATGCTGAGGATTCAGTGGTCTAGACGAGGAGTTGATGAGGCTACCTGGGAGACAGAGGAGAGCATTAGACGTAATTACCCTGAGTTCTGTGCGGAGTTAGCCGCTACCTCAGTACCGACGGGTTAGTACTAAGACGAGACTTTATATGATTTCTGTGATTATATGTTTAAATGATTGTTTATGTCTATGTGCTTGATGACGTGAGTAGTTGCTTGCTAGAATATATTTCTCGAGGGGAAATGTATGGGGTAGATACCTTATCCTAAGTTTCGGGACGAAACTTATTTTAAGGGGGTACTGATGTAAAATCCGGAATTTTTATTCCGTCTATTTCCGTTATAAATTAGATCTCGATCAGTTGATCCATATCCGTCTACTTAGTTAGACACATTATTATAAAATTTATCATTTTATGTAGATTTCCTTCACATAAAATGATGGAATCCTTTAAAAGTTTATCATTTTATGTAGCTTCCCCTTCACATAAAATGATAGGATCTTTATAAAATTTATCTTTTTAGGTAGCTTACCTTCACATAAAATAATAAGTTTAGCTCTAATTTAGAATATGACAAGGTCCGGACAAGTCTGTGACGAAGCTGTGACAAGGTCCAGACAAGTCAGTGACGAAGCTGTGACAAGGCCAGACAAGGCCGTGACGAAGCTGTGACAAGGCCAGACAAGGCTGTGACGAGTCTGTGACAAGCCCAGACAAGGCTGTGACGAGTCTGTGACAAGCCCAGACAAGCTGTTGACAGCCCAGTCGCCAGCAGCCTTGTCCGCTCCAGCCAGCAGCCCAGTCGCCAGCAGCCTTGTCCGCTCCAGCCCAGAAGCCAGTCGCCCAGCTGCTGTCCGCCCCAGCCGTGGCCTGTCCGCTCCAGCCCAGAAGCCAATAGCCCAGCTGCTTGTCCGCCAGTCCAACCTTCTGCAGCCTCCAGTTCAGCCCAGCAGCAATCAGTCTTCAGCCCAGCGTCACATTACTCGCCACCTCCTCCTGCTGAATAGCCGTTACAGCTCTTCCCCTTTCTGTAACCGTTCTCTTTCCTATCATATCCCCCAAATCTCGCTCTTCCCTTCTGCGTTTTATTTTCTTCCGTTTCTGCGTTCCTTTGCTGCTGCATCGCCCTTCTGTAATCGATCTGCTGCATCGCCTTCTGCTTCGACCTACTGCACACCTTCATCGAGCCATTGGACCTCGACCTGCTGCAGATTTCGACCCTACCGAAACCAGGTTAGTGCAGCGACCTTAATTGTTTCCGTCTTCAATTCAATCTCTGTGCTGACCCATCTGCGTACAACCTCACCACTCTTCTCTTCTTGCCTCTTCTACCGACGTTGCTGTGCCCGAACTGCAGCCACTACTGAACCAAAGGGACTAAGTCCGTTGTTTTGCAGCCACGGTAACGAGTCTCCAGTTGTTTACAGGACCTTACGGAGACCTTCTGCATACACTCTCCGGTAGGTCTTTCTCTACTCTCCTTTCCCCACTCTTAACCAATCGGAGTAGTGATCTCCCTTCTTTTGTTTCGCTTCAGCAACGTAGTCCATTGTGAGGTTGCGAGTCAGGAATCAAAGAACGCAGAACCAATCTACTGCAACGAGTAAGCAATTCTGTATGTTGTTTGTTACTCCCTTTATAACTAGATTGTAATGTCTCTAGATATATTGATTCATAATGTTATTTAGGCTACTGTTGTTCGGCCTTAAGCATAGATAAAATAGTGTTAAGTAGCTGCTGGGAATTTCACATAAAATGATAGACAAAAGGCTGCTGTAATTTATTTTATTTCCTTCAGCTTTTAGGTTACCAACAGCTCATCTTGTCGATCAATTATAAAACGTTTGGATAAAGATCCACCGTTGAATTTTGGATATGTTGTAGACGGATATATGTAGTTTAGCATATTAAAATTTGGGGAGAAATGAACGGTCGGATTGAAAGTTATGAGCTCCCGAAGTTAGGTAGTTGAGCAGTTTTGGTAAACTTGAATTTTGGCTAAGTATAGGAATTTAGAGTGAAGGAACCGACTTTGTGAATTATTATAAAAATATCGGCTGAACAGTTTGGAGAAATTCTTTCTTCTAAGGTTAGATAGAACCTCATAGATGATCTAGAGAATTAATTCGGAAATTTTATAAGCTGTTAAGAATTTTATATCTAGAGCCGAAGTTAAACCTTTTTCGATTCTTCCGGAAAATAGAAACATAGGAAAAATGTCAGTTTCGAACCAAGTAAAATTCTAAGAGTTAGGATATAATTTTAGAACTTCAAATAGGAGTTTGGACATGAATTTTAGGGTTTTCGAGAAAATCGGAACCAAGGGTAAAATGGTCATTTTACCCTAAAACTAATACTGTAACTAATACGTCTTAATACCTATTTGATCTTAGAAGTTTTAGACTTCTATCTACGTGAAAGTGTGCTAATACACTTATCGCCTTTGACAGGCAACTGAGTGGGTACAGTTTACAGAGCGAGTGGTTATTAAAGAGTCTAGTGTTATAACAGGTAAGTCCTTTGGGCTTACTTAGCTGACTGCTAAATATGAGTATAAATGATGATGGTGGTGTGTGATTGACATGTTAGAGAGATAGGTTGTGATATATAAATACCGACCTGTATTTTTGGCCTAAGAGTAACGGGCGGTGGCATTCCGCTCAGTAGCTCGCGGGGCGCTGGGGGTTTCTTTCGGGACTAGTCCACACATGGTTTGTAGTGATGCTACCAAAGGAAGTCAGCTAGACCTACACCAGTTGGATAAGGAACGGAGGCGAGAACTAATAATAGTTCTCGTGCCACAACTTAAATTGAATAATGTGAATCACTAAAATAATAGATAATAATTGGTTGAGTGCCAGCATGATGTTTGTTTAATTTTATTTCTGCTTGTGTTTGTGCTGTTATCATTTTGCTTATATTTGGTTAGTTAGCTAACTGTTGATATATTGTTTAGATTTGACACAGGTTAGAGCAGATGCCGAGTGATCCAGATGGTAGTGGTCAGCCGGGGTGTCGTACTTTAGGACGTTTTGCAGTTTTTGTATTTGTGGGTTTTACAGTTGAACATTGCTTCCTTTCGTACTTTGTTTTATTACTTTTCCGGCTGTAGTTGATCTGGTCACATTCATGCATTGATAAAAAACTATTTTATGATTTCTGGTTTTTCCTTATCTGTGCCTTGTTGTAAGATCACGTTAAGTTGTTGTCAAACTAAGGTCGGGACCCACTGTGCGGTCCTAACCAGTAACTCCCTAAGTTGTAAAATTTGGGGTGTTACAATCTTTCTCTCCCTATAGCCAGAGGGATTGCAAGGTTGCTTCGTATGATGTAACCAAACAAATATTGATTCGACGAGTTTCTTGATGCATCAAAGTTTAGTTTGATAAATCCCTTCATTAATCTTTTTCTTCTAATGTTTTTTGTTTTTCTCTTATGTTTCAGTTGTGTGATGTTATTCATAAATACTTTTGTGTTAATTTTATCTCAGTCGTTGATTTGTTTTAGTGTAGTCTGTTTCAGATTTTGTGATGTCTTTTTCTTATAAAAAATGCTTTGATTTCTCGTCAGTTAGATGTTCCACCATATAACTACTAATTGTCTTAATTTTATTGAACCAATGTTTTCATTCAATTCGGAAAGGATATCAATAAATTTCTGATATGTTATCTCATAATTGTGTAGTATTATTGTAGTTTTAGCATTATCGATCTTCTGAACAATGTATGAGTACACAAAGAAAATATATTTAGCATTTTCTGTATGATGATTACAGAATTCGCGTTGCATTATATAAGTATTTTTGCTTGTCAAGATTTTCTTTTGTTGGAATTCCATCGAGGGCTAAATTTCATAGAAATTTTTTGATTTAGGCATTATGTTGATCTCCCAAATCCAAGTTTTGTCCGATGTTACTCCCACTTTTCGTTGTTGGATCATTTCCATAGCAGATTTAGTCGAGTACCATCCTTCTTCATTAGTTGTCCAATATACTTTATCTCTTATATCATTTTTAGGAAGGTTATAGTTTTTAATTTTTATGATAATGTCGTTTGGAAAAAGAGTGGCTAGTTGGTTTAAGAGTTGATGATTCCATTTTTGTATGTGATATAAGTACATACAAGAGGTGTTGAATCTATCAATGTTTTGTTACTCACTAGGTCCCGTAGAGGTTTTTTTAAAATCCATTGGTTTTTCCAAAATCTTATAGTTTTACCATATCATCGCGCCATCTAAGACCTTCGTCAAAATCTTCTCTTAGTTTGATCAGTTTCTTCCATTGTCAAGATGTATTTTACCACATTTATAATTCCATAGGCGTGTGCCTTTTAGGTAATTTTCTTCTATTATTTTGACCTAGATATTGTCCAGGTCAGCCGTGATTTTCCATAGGAGTTTCATTTGCAACGCTTTGTTCATATCATTTGCTTTCCTAATTTCAGTTCTACCTAGAGATCTTGGTTTACAAATCTCATCACAACTGCTAAGCGGATGCAAATTTGGTCCCTTATTCCAAAATAAATTTATGTTAATTCAGTCTAGTTCATTATGAATGTTTGTAGGAATTATGAATGCCTGCATAAGGTAACTAGGTTTGACATTAAAATTTGCTTTTATTAACGTTGTTATTCCCTCATATGAAAAAGATGTTGCTTTCTATTTTATAAATTGTTGTTTTGATTTTAGAATAATTGCATTGAAGGTATCCTTATTAACTATCCTATTAATAATAGGACACCCAATATATTGTTCTAGGTTGGTGGATGATGTGATTTCAAGGTGTGTTTGTATCCTTATTTTGTTGCTTGGATCAATGTTAGATGTAGTTTGGAAGACAGATTTATGGTAGTTAATCACTTGACCGGATATAGCACAATTATCAGTTAGCACAAAAAGCAATTTGTTACTTGCTTCTATTGTTGTCTTCGTAAAAGTTATTATGTCATCCGCAAAGGCCGAAAAGGTATAATTGATCCATTTTTCGTGATGGGAAATCTTATAGACTTCGGATTATCGTTACACGCTTTTTGTATGTTTCTAGCCAGAATCTCTGCGCCCAAATTAAAGAGAAGCGTCGATATGGAGTCTCCTTGACGGATTCCTCTTTGTGGGAGAAATATTTTTATCGGGGAGTCGTTTATTAATATGGAGTAAGAGACCATTCACATTTGTTAATCCAAATCCTAAATTTTCTTCCAAAAATTCAAGGACTGACTTTAGAAAATCTCATTCTACTTTACCATAAGCATTTTTCATGTCTAGCTTTGTAACCATAAAACCTTATTTTCCTTTCTTTGTTCTAAATTCATAGAAAACTTCATGTGCAAAGAGGATATTGTCATGAATTGCTATGTTTTTGGTGAAAGCACTTTGTAAATGGTGGATTAGATTTGGTAAGATTAAGCTTAATCTCTTAGCCAAATTTTAGTAATTATTTTATCGACAATCGAGCATAGACTTATTGGTCTATAGTAAGACGTTGTTGAATGATTATCAATTTTTGGTAGGAGGGCAATGAATGTGTGGTAATTTGATTTAGGATTTATCCGATTCTATAGAAGCTTTTCATTACCCTAGTGATTGCGGACCCAATAATTGTAACAATCCAAATCCGCGGGACTTGGGGAGCTATTGGGCTAGGATCTCACAATGGATCCTGACCATAGCCTGACAACAAGTTCACTGGATCTTACAACAAGGCACAGATAGATTAAAACCAAATACATAAAACTGTATAAATATATACATCAAAAGGTTACAAAATCACAGCCGCGTACAAAACAACAACATCATATCCATACAAGGATAAAACACCCTAAAACCCTCGCATATCCTAGTGTACAAAAGCCCTCGGCTTATCACCCTATCTGGCTCACTCTAAAATCTTCCTAACTTGCAGATCATCTACAACATGGTATGAAACCGTTAGTTAACCATTCATATATAAGATAATGCATAAGCACATACACATGTCATAAAAGGTAAACACTCAATCATGTTATCACACATTTACCCGTTTAATTATCTTTATAATGTCATACACTCAAATCGTATATATATATATATATATATATATATATATATGTATATATATATATATATATGAAAATATGTGACACGAGGAATATATCATCCTCACCTTTAGGCTTGATAGCCAGCTGGAGTAGTATCGGTGCACCTTCCGTGTACCCTAAGGGAGTGAAGAAGTGTCCATCCCATATACCAGGTCTGGCCTGACCTGCAGAGAACCTCCCAGACTCCTTACAAGATGAAAGGGAAAGATTATCACTGTCACTACAAAGGGGGGTTGATCAATAAACCATAGGTCGGTAATAATCAACATCACATGCTATCAAGCATATAACAATCACCACTCATGCTTACATCCAATATAGGGATGGTAGCTAAGTAAGTCCTACGGACTTACCTCAACCTCAAGATAACCTCAAGCATGATCAACTCCAATCTTGAGAATAGCACTGCCTAATGACAATGCATAAAGAGATATCAATACTCCTATCAATCAAAAAGGTTACACCTAAACCCAAGGGATCCATAATTAATCTATAAGCCTCACAACCAACTAAACCTCAATATCTCAACATAACTCACAATTCCTCAAATCTCAAGGTAGCATCTAATCAACATTACTCAATCTCAATTCTAATCCTAATTTAATTAATTAACCTTTAATTAATTAATTAAATCTTACCAGAATAACGTTTTGCCCGCAGGCAATTTCTAAACCCACTTGTCATCAGATTTCATCAAACAAACAACCCATAATCACCACAATAATATAACGACCACAAATTTCTAATTATCCATTTTGACAAGCTTAAGGTCAATCTAGGCCAAATCGCAGTACGGAAGACGAATAAATTAATAACTTATTCCTTACTAACCCGATTGACGATCTAAAAGAAGATTCGGAATCCCAACGACGCAGGCTACGCATGGACAACATCAAATTCACCGGAATTTGAGCGAAGGAACTGTCCTGATGACATATATGCTCGACTAGGTCTTCATCTGATCGGAAATGCAGAAACTCGGTACCGATATGAAGAGAATGAAGAGAGGAATCTAGAAACTCAAACGGAATTGAAATCGTATTAGAAACGAAGAGTAGATATGAGTTTGAAGGTTGAGAGAAATCAGAGCTTTTATGAGGAAACGTGAAAGGAAATGAATTAATAAACGATTTTCCGCTATTTATAGTAAAGACGATAATTATTCTTTAGCGAAGTCGATAAGTATCCTTTAACCGATCCAAAGGCGGGTTGAATCCCTTTCTCCAAACTTCTCGAAATTGGAATAATAAATCTGGAATATTGTAAGGATACGTACTCCGCAACTGCCTCGAAAAACGCGTATTCCTAAGTTGTCTTTCTTAGTCGCTAAGAAATGGAATAACGACTCTTTTGACCATTTTTCTTTTCCATATTAATATATAGGACATGTCCGATGTCCTGATCATTTCTCTCAACTGCATTTTTATTAATTGGATCTCCCAAATGCTCCAAATAACACCGGAGTGTAAAAATAATTAACCGGAGAAAAAAGTGAAAAATTCCCCATAAGCCCAAAATTACGCCAGAAACATAACGGTGGGACTCATACTTATCACTTACGCAATCTTCACGAGTTATGGGTCAATTACTATCAATGATTAAGTTAATCAACAGTAATTAGAATTCGGAAATCCTAGCTATTACATCATACACCCCTTAAAAAAAAGTTCTGCCCCAAAACTTGAACAATTTCCAAATTCTTTGGGACCCATACGCCGAGGTATAAACACTCTCTCTATCAAAGGTATCACATCTCCGTTCAAAGGTATCAACCTATAACACTCTATATCCTCAAAACATTGAATGGAGGAATCACCAACTCCGGCAACAAGATCATAACGCTATCAAAGGCATAGAGGAAAACCATCTCTAGCCAACCTATAACCACGTCACAAGGCATGGAGGAAAACCGTCTCCAACCAAATCGCACTCGTAACACAACCATGTGGAGGAAATCCGTCTCCACTCAAACTATGTCCATATACAATAGCATGGAGGAATAACCATCTCCAACTGAACCCTAATCACAACACAATAGCATGGAGGAAAAACCATCTCCAGCTATAAACACAGCTCGCGCTAGCAAACAAAATCTAATAAGATCATATGCATACATCACAGCTAGCACGAAAACACATCAAAGCACATAAGCACATAATCATAACACTCACCAAAATAGCACTAATATCTACTCATCGATCCTACAGGTGCATCTATCACGGCATAGAACTCTGGATAGTTCCTCTGGATACTATCCTCAATCTCCCATGTAGCCTCATTAGGTCCTCGTCTAGACCACTGTATCCTCAGCATAGGAATGTCCTTAGAACACAGGCGTCTCACACCTCGTTCTAGGATTGCAATCGGGTGCTCAACTAAAGTGTGGTCCGGCTCAACCACTAAGTCATCATAGCTGACGACGTGTCTCGGATCTGGTATGTACTCTCTCAACTGAGAAGACATGAAACACAGGGTGAACACCCTCTAATCTCGGTGGTAAAACCAATCTGTATGCTGCTCTCCCAATTGTGTCCAGTATCTCAAAAGGACCGACATATCGGGGACTCAACTTCCCCTTTATGCCAAAACGTTTGACGCCACGCGTCGGAGATACACTCAGCCAGACATGAGCTCCTACCATGAACTCTAGAGGTCGACGCCTCTTGTCTACATACGAGTTATGTCGATTCTGTGCAGCCAGCATCCTCTCTCGGATCAACGCTACTCGAGCCATATCATCCCGAATATGCTCTAGCGATATACCACTGACACTGTTAGACTCATTCCAGCATAACGGTGTATGACATCTACCCCCATACTGATGCGCCCTTGGATGCCCCTTTTACGTTGACCATAGACGAAGAGGACGAGGCTCTTAGAGTTCGTTCAGATGGACCGATCACCCGATCCCGAGCTAAGGTCATTGCTCGAGCCACCGGCTCCATCATCACCCGCATTACTTCTTCACTTGGTCCCACTACCGGCATGCCATGTCTCTACACCACCATGGCATAGGCTACCAGTTCCGTTAGCGGCATGTCCCGTCTTTCCGACTCCATGGCATGAAGCTAGCTTATTTTCGGACTATATTTTCATGTTTTTCTCTTTATGTAATAAATGGATATTTCGTATAAGAATATTCCCTTTTGACCTTATCCTTTTAGGGTTTGCTCTTATCCTTTTAGGTTTTCCCTTTTGGGCTTTTCTTCATGTATTTTTGTTTGGCCTGTTGGCCCATAGGTAGGCAAGTCTCTCTATATAAGAGATATCTTGCCTCACTTATTTTCCATGTTCAATATTACTAAGTTTTGAGAAGAATTTCCTCCTACTTAGCTTGGGCATCAAAACCTCTCTTCTATCTCTCAAATTTCTTCCTTGGATCTTGTCTTTGATCCCAGAAATCCACATTCGAGGATTCTTCTTAAGAATCAACCTTCGATCCATACAAAAAGGTTTATTCGATCTCTCTAGATCGAAGTAACCCTTGTTTCTTCATCGCTTCCGCCCCTTTGGATTCGAAACGATACAACATTGCACAAAGAGTCAAGGAGTAGTTGGAGTTTTGCTTGATCTAGATCCAGAGTTATCCTTGGTTACCTCCAAGGACGCATCAAATTGGTATCAGAGCAAGGGATCAAAGCTAAGTTCTCTTTACTCTTGTTTTTGTGCGTTATTATCTTAAACCTATTTAGCCTTTTTTTGTTCATAATGTTCTTCGTTTGTTCATGATGTTCTTCATTTGTTCTTCATGATCTTCATGTTGTTCATCATGTTCTTCATCATGTTCATCCATTTTCCCTGAAATTTTTTTTTCTTTTCTGTGTTTAACTCAAAACAAAAATCACAAAAATAGGAGATATTTGGTTTGCCTTCAAACCATTTATCAAAACCGTCTTTTTCTTAAACCGACCTCATCCGACAATTTTGTTAATTAATTTCACCAAATCTCTTGGGATATTTTTGTTAACGAAAAGTTCGGATATCTCGCATTTGATATTCCAAGAAAAGCAAAAAAAACTCTTCATCAATACGGATTTGTGTTCAAAAAAAAAACAAAAGAAAGTGTTCCTCAAAACGTTTCAAAGAAACGAAACACACAAAGTGAAAAGACGTCCGGCAAACCGGTCCATCCGAAAAATCGGATTTTACAAAACGGTCAAAGACCGAAAGCAAGCAAAGCTTGCCGAGTGAACAATCCGTCCATCTTCTATCTCTCCATTTTCTTACATACGTTTGCAAAATATCACTTGTTTATTTGTGTGTAATTGGTTCAATTTTGTTGGATTTGCCTTCCTTGCCTAACCGCCAAACGGCCTTCCCCAAAGTAGAACCCGATAACGCACTTGAACTTGGGTAAAGTTGACCTAACTTGTCACCTTGCTCACTTGATTGCTTGCAATTGTGTGCTGATTTGGAGCAATGACTAACGTTGAAATGGAAACTTCTCAGGATTCTGGTCCGCAAGAGTTCAGTGAACCCTTGGCTCAAGAAACTGCTTCGTTGTCCCTCAAAAATGACTCCATAAGGCAAGAACTGGAAGCCTTGAAGGGACAACAAAAGTTTGATGCCTTGACCCGAGAAAACATTGCCTTGAAAAAAGAGCTAGAAGCTCTTAAGGCCCTTCAGATTGCTCGCCGTCCCACCCCAACTTATCCGAATGAGATCGTGGTCAATGCTTCCACTTCCGATGCACAACGGAAAGGCAAGGGACTTTTGGGAGTCGGACCATCAAACGTTACCCGGCTTGCGTCTGTCATTGAACGCACCCATCCTTTACCTCTTGACGGAAATGAGTCCCATGAAGAAGAGGAGGAATTCCCCGACCCGCGTCAAGATAACTTGCCCATATTCGATACGGAACATCGGCACCAATATTATGAGCATCAACATCAACGGTATGTTCCTTCTCCACCTCCACCTAGTGTGCCCCGCACCGACCGACAAACCCGGGAAGAGCCCCGGTACCGTCCCAACTCAACCACCAATCATGGTCGTGAGCATGATCGTTCCGAACACCGTCACCAACGGTCAACCCGGCAACCGAGGACCCTTGACTTTGATGAATACGATGAGGAACACAACTTCAACGAGTTCTCCGGTGATGAATCCGATTTAGAACGGGTAGCACATAACCGTCCGTGGCACCCACCCGTCATAGACCCTTATGAGAACCAAGACCGGGGTGAAGAATGGTTGCCTCCCCCAAATCCACCTAGGCAGGCCCCACCCGTTCATGGGCGCCAACGGCCTCATGGCGGCCACCGGCGAGCCCGTGTCGATGATGCCTACATTCCACCCCCCGCCCGGACCCCTACCGAGCTCGTAGGGAAGGTAAGGTTAAGTTCCCTACCTTTCATGGTGAATATGATCCGTGTGTTTTTCTTGATTGGGCGTAGGATATGAAACGAGCATAAACATTGTCATTATGAGGAGGAATCCGAGAAAATCGAGGCGGCAACTCTATACTTTGAAGGAGATGCGAAGTCTTGGTGGAACCGGTATGAGTTCACCCGAGAGAGGCGAGGATGAGCACCAATTGAGACATTTGAACAATTGCTCTATTGCATGACTAAGAAGTACGTACCCGAGGACTTTAAGAATGATATGCGGTTGCAAATTGCCGAGTTCAAGCAAGGCAACCTCACTCCGGTGGCTTACTTGGCTAAACTTGAGGACATGCACATTAAGGCCGGCGTCTCGGCCTCCCCCTCCGCTCTCCGCACCAAGTTCATGAGTGGGCTTAATGCTTCCATCCGGCGGCCGCTCGAGATTGTCCCATTCAAGGATTTGGGAGCATTATGTCATGCCGCCATGAAGTTATATAAGCAACAACTCGAAACACCGCGGTATTCTAGGTATACCTCTTCCTCGAGTCCATATCTTTATCCGTCTAACACACGTTCTCGAGATGCGCCTAGTCCTACAGATACCGACGCTTCCAAAGGGACCCAACGGACGGGTCCTTCCAATAGGCAAACGGGTACCGAGAAGGCACCAAACCGTGGCCCGGCACCGGCGCCTCCCTCTCGAGGTCAACAAGGATCCTCACCGGCGGCTCGCCCAAGGGAGCCCGTGTGTTACAAGTGTAGCGGTTTTGGCCATGTACAACGTGATTGCCCAAACACCAAACGGGTCTTGTTTGCCGACCCAACATATTTCGAGGACGACGATGGTCAACATGACGACGATATCATTATTGAGGATGACCATGACATCGACCCACTTTTTGACATGGAACCTTGTGATGACGAGCTTGCTTGCGGCCCAGCAAAACCCGGTAAATTTGCTCTTGTTTCTCGTCGTATTTTGGCTGTTAAAGAGCATATTCCTATTGATCAACGCGAGAATCTCTTCCACTCTCGTTGCTTGGTTAATAATACGAGTCTTTCTCTCATCGTTGACGGGGTTCTTGTTGCAATATTGTCAACGAACGGGTGGTAAAACACTTCAAGTTGCCTACGACCCCCTACCCAACGCCTTACGGACTCCAATGGATTTCCGATACGGCATGTGACACCGTCACACAATAAGCTTGGGTGTCGTTTTCTATTGGCGCCTATGTTGATAAGGTCCTTTGTGATGTTATCAAGATGGACGCCACACATGTCCTATTAGGACGACCATGGCAATTCGATCGCCACACATATCATGATGGTTATCTTAATCGGTACATGTTCCAATATAATGGAAAACGGGTCACACTTTTGCCTATGACTCCGCATGAAATTTTGGTTGACTATGCGGAACGGAAGAGGCAACAAACTATTGATGAGTCCGCTAAAGCACCGGCAAAATCGGACCCCCGGAGTCCCGATGTTGTAGGTGCTAGTACTTCCAAATCCCGAAACACCGCCCTCTTGTCCATGCTACCGAATCCAAAGGTAGTAAAGGTCGCATCGTTTCTTCGGGCGTACCTTTACCATCTTCGGATCCCGTAATTCAAGGACGGTGTGAGCCACGGATACTCTTAGCTCGCCGGCATGATTTGCAACCGGTCATGGAAGGCAAGTTCCCATGCTTTTTACTTGTTCCGTTTTGTTTATCTACTTCTCATGACCCAAGTAATGTGCCACACGAGGTGTCTTTGTTGTTGTCCGAATTTTAGGATATTATGCCCAAAGATCTCCCACCCGGCTTGCCACCTATCCGAGGGATTGAACATCAAATTGACTTTGTGCCCGGTGCCTCTTTGCCAAACCGTGCCGCTTACCGAGCTAGTCCGGAAGAGACAAAAGAGCTACAACGTCAAGTGCAAGAGCTCCTAGACCGGGGACATGTGCATGAATCCTTATCACCATGTGCCGTCCCGGTAATCTTAGTACCAAAGAAAGATGGATCATGGCGGATGTGTGTTGATTGTCGTGCCATCAACCAAATCACCATCAAATATCGCCATCCGATCCCGCGCCTTGATGACATGTTGGATGAGCTTCATGGCGCCACCATCTTCTCCAAAATTGATCTCCGGAGCGGTTACCACCAAATCCGGATGGCCGAAGGTGACGAATGGAAGACGTCGTTCAAAACGAAGTATGGACTCTATGAATGGCTTGTCATGCCTTTTGGCCTCTCCAACGCCCCGTCCACCTTCATGCACCTCATGAACCATGTCTTGTGCCGATTCTTGGGTACATTTGTTGTTGTTTATTTTGATGATATTTTGGTGTTTAGTACGTCTTTGGAGGATCACATCGGGCACCTTCGCCAAGTGCTCGAGTGCCTTAGACAAGAGCAATTGTATGTCAACTTTGACAAATGCGTCTTTTGCTCGGACACCACTATCTTTCTTGGCTATGTCGTGTCTAAGGACGGACTACGAGTAGACGAATCTAAAGTTCGTGCTATTCGGGAGTGGCCTACTCCTACTACGGTCACCATGGTCCGAGCCTTTCTCGGCTTAGCGGGTTTCTACCGACGCTTTGTCAAGGACTTTAGCACGGTAGCGGCACCGCTCCATGAGCTCACTACCAAGAGTGTCACGTTTGAGTGGCGTGATATCCATGCTCGAGCGTTTGATGCGCTCAAAGACCGCCTTTGTAATGCACCATTACTCCAACTCCCAAACTTTTCAAAAACTTTCGAGGTGGAGTGTGATGCATCAAAAGTGGGCATTGGAGGAGTTCTCTTACAAGAGAATCGTCCAATTGCCTACTTCAGTGAAAAACTGTCCGGTCCTTCGCTCAACTACCCTACATATGACAAGGAACTATATGCTCTAGTTCGTTGTCTTAAGACATGGCAACATTACTTGTGGCCGAAGGAGTTCGTGATTCATTTGGATCATGCGGCTCTTTCGTATCTCAAGAGTCAAACAAATCTCAGTCGGCGCCATGCTAGTTGGGTAGAGTTTTTAGAGACCTTTCCT
Organism: Fagopyrum homotropicum; assembly: GCA_033239125.1. Lineage (NCBI taxonomy): Eukaryota > Viridiplantae > Streptophyta > Magnoliopsida > Caryophyllales > Polygonaceae > Fagopyrum > Fagopyrum homotropicum. The sequence goes on from BSWB01000002.1 coordinate 146,371,435, forward strand.
TATGTCATTCGGCATAAGAAAGGCAAAGAGAATGTGGTAGCCGATGCCCTTTCTCGCCGCTATGCCCTCCTGGTGTATATGGATGCCAAGATACATGACTTTGCTCTTATCAAAGAGTTATATGCCACGGATCTTGACTTCAAGGACATATGGGCACAATGCCTTGACCTCCGAGAGCACGAGTCTTTCTTTATTAACGATGGCTATCTTTTTCGAGCGGGAAAACTTTGTATTCCGCGCTCATCTATACGCCATTTGTTGGTCAAGGAAGCTCATGAGGGCCGTGGTCATTTCGGTGCTACCAAGACCCTTTCCGCTCTCCAAGAGCATTTCTTTTGGCCCCGGATGCGTATGCATGTGACACGGTTTTGCAAGGGTTGCATCACATGTCATCATGCCAAGTCGCGCCAAGGTCCGGATGGGATGTATTCTCCTTTGCCTATACCAATGGGACCTTGGGAGGATCTATCCATGGACTTTGTGGTCGGGTTGCCTATGTCAAAACGAGGCAAAGACTCCATTTTCGTGGTAGTCGATCGCTTCTCCAAAATGGCTCATTTCATCGCATGTAAAAGCACCCTAAATGCTAGTGAAGTTGCCACCTTGTTCTTTGACAATGTGGTGCGTTTACATGGGATACCACGTTCCATCGTTAGTGATCGGGACGTGAAATTCGTAAGTCATTTTTGGAGAACGTTGTGGGGAAAACTTGGAACCAACTTGTTGTTTTCAAGTAGTTATCACCCCCAAACCGATGGTCAAACGGAGGTGACCAATCGGACTCTTGGTGCTCTACTTAGAGCCACCGCTAGGACCAACCCACGTAGGTGGGAGGACTTACTTTCTGTTGTAGAGTTTTCGTATAACAGGTCTAGGCACACGGCAACTAAATTGTCCCCATTTGAAGTTGTCTACGGCCTCAATCCACACACACCATTGGATTTCACACCCCGCCCGCTCAAGGATGGAGAACACATCATCGCCGGAAACCGAGCCGCCCAAATCATTGAGCTTCATGAGCGGACTAGGACACAACTTGAACGTCGTGCCGCCCAACTTGCCGGACAACGCAACAAGGGCCGCCGCGACGTCTCTTTTGAGCCCGGTGATCTTGTTTGGCTCCACCTATGGAAGGAGCGTTTTCCTACTCGCCGCATGAGCAAGCTTTCGGACCGTGGTGATGGCCCATTCCGCATCTTAGCCCGTCATGGTCCAAATGCATACAAGTTAGAGCTTCCGGATTCCTACGGAGTACACCCAACGTTCAACGTCAAGGACCTTGCCCCTTATGTTGAGCCCCTCTTTGACGATGGTGAAACGGGGACGTTTCACAGCCAAGATGGGGGGACTGATGCGCCCTTGGATGCCCCTTTTACGTTGACCATAGACGAAGAGGACGAGGCTCTTAGAGTTCGTTCAGATGGACCGATCACCCGATCCCGAGCTAAGGCCATTGCTCGAGCCACCGGCTCCATCATCACCCGCATTACTTCTTCACTTGGTCCCACTACCGGCATGCCATGTCTCTACACCACCATGGCATAGGCTACCGGTTCCGTTAGCGGTATGTCCCGTCTTTCCGACTCCATGGCATGAAGCTAGCTTATTTTCGGACTATATTTTCATGTTTTCCTCTTTATGTAATAAAGGGATATTCCATATAAGAATATTCCCTTTTGACCTTATCCTTTTAGGGTTTGCTCTTATCCTTTTAGGTTTTCCCTTTTTGGCTTTTCTTCATGTATTTTTGTTTGGCCTGTTGGCCCATAGGTAGGCAAGTCTCTCTATATAAGAGATATCTTGCCTCACTTATTTTCCATGTTCAATATTACTAAGTTTTGAGAAGAATTTCCTCCTACTTAGCTTGGGCATCAAAACCTCTCTTTTATCTCTCAAATTTCTTCCTTGGATCTCGTCTTTGATCCCAGAAATCCACATTCGAGGATTCTTCTTAAGAATCAACCTTCGATCCATACAAAAAGGTTTATTCGATCTCTCTAGATCAAAGTAACCCTTGTTTCTTCATCGCTTCCGCCCCTTTGGATTCGAAACGATACAACATTGCACAAAGAGTCAAGGAGTAGTTGGAGTTTTGCTTGATCTAGATCCGGAGTTATCCTTGGTTACCTCCAAGGACGCATCACATACACTGCGTCATATGGAACCATCCCAATCGATGCATGTCAACTGTTGTTGTATGAGAACTCAACCAATGGGAGGTAATATGTTCATCCCTGTCCCCAATCCAACGTACAAGCTCGCAGCATGTCCTCCAATGTCTGAATGGTCCTCTCTGACTAACCATCTGTTTGAGGATGAAACGCAATTGTGAAGTGCAAACTTGTCCCCAAATTAGTCTGAATTTGCTGCTAAAACCTCGAGGTGAATCGTCCATCTCGATTTGAGAAGATCGTTCTCGGTACACCATGGAGTCTCACTATCTGTCTAGTGAACTCCTCAACCAATCTGCTCATTGGCCACGTTTCCCTAGTAAGGATGAAACATTCAGTCTTCGTCAGTCAGTCAACTACAATCCAAATAGCATCAAAACTCCTACTCGGCCTCAATCCCGTCACAAATCCATGGAGATGTCCTCCCACTTCCACTGTAATGTAGGCAGTGGATGGAGCTCTCCTTCTGGTTTACAATGCTCTATCTTGACCTGCTGACAGGTCGCACACTGAGCCACAATCTAGCTACATCCTGCTTCGGCCCTCCCCACTAGTATGAACATCTCATATCCCGATACATCTTACTCGCACCTAGGTGTACTGAGTAAGGTGTGGAGTGAGCCTCCTACAAAATCCTTTGTCTCAGATCCGCATCGGTGGGTACACAGACACGGTTGCGGCGTCTCATCACTCCATTTGCTCCTATGGAGAACTGTGGCGCCTCACCTCGAGACATCCTATCTCAAATTCTCATCAGCGTCGGGCAGGTTCCCTGCTTCTGTTGGATCTCACCAACCGGTCATGTAGAACCTCTAAGGTACTCAGCCGGTCATCCTCATCAGGGAACTAGATGTCCATCTCTAGCCATGTTAGATCCCTCTACAACTGAGGCTGAACTATTAGTCTCGCAATCGCCTTCTCTCGAGGTGTCTTCCTGCTCAGGGCGTTGGCGACATGGTTCGCCTTCCTTGGATGGTACAAAATCTCAAGGTCAAAGTCCTTAATCAGATCAAGCCATCCACGCTGGCGGTTATTCAATTCCCGCTGTATGAAAATATACTTCAGATACTTATGGTTTGTGAAGATTTGACATGTAGCACCATACAAGTAATGTCTCCAGATCTTCAATGCATGAACTACCACTGCCAACTTCCAGATCATAAGTCGGGTAGTTCTCCTCATACGTCTTCAGGTGTCTAGACGCATAAGCAATCACTCTACCACGCTGCATCAGAATACATCCCAAGCCTATCTTGGATGCGTCATTGTAGACTACAAAGTCCTTTGTGCCCTCCGGTTGCGCTAAGATGGAAGCAGAAGTCAGACGTCTCTTCAGCTCCTCAAAACTCTGAGTACACGGGTCGGACCATACAAACCGGATAGTCTTCCTCAATAGGCTGGTGAGTGGACGGGCAATCACAAAGAATCCCTCTACAAATTGTCGGTAATAACCGGCTAAGCAAAGAAAGCTGCGTACTTCCTTGACATTTGACGGTTTCATCCACGCTACTACAGACTCGATCTTAGCCGGATCAACCTTGATCCCATCGGCGGAGACAACATGACCCAGAAATACTACCTCTGGCATCCAAAATTCGTACTTAGAGAACTTGACAAACAGTTCTCTATCCCTCAAAACTCGCAACACTGTCCTCAGATGTCCTGCATGTTCCTCTCGGCTATGAGAATACACCAGGATATCGTCTATGAAGACCACCACAAACTGATTCAAGAAGTCGATGAATATGCCATTCATTCACTTCAAAAAGACAGTGGGCGCATTCGTGAGCCCGAATGACATCACTACAAACTTGTAGTGGCCATATCGAGTCCGAAATGCCGTCTTATGCACATCTTGATCCAAGAAGTCGATGAATATGCCATTCATCAACTTTATAAAGACGAAGGGTGCATTCGTGAGCCCGAATGACATCACTACAAACTCGTAGTGGCCATATTAATGCGCTCTTCGTCAGTTGAACGCGAGGATCCACCGGTGTTGTTCCTCCGACCACTTCTTTTGTTTATTTTCGATTTATGGGATATGCCAAGCAAGGAATCGTCCAGCCTAGCACCTTGGATCTACTTGGCTCGAGATCTTCTTTCCTCGGAATCTCACTTCGGAAATTGGATCTCCTTTGTCCTCCTAGCCTCGCACCGTAAGGACACCACTCGGCCTCTCACCTTGTGGGTTTTGAAACTTTGGCCTTTCACCTTAGTCTCTAGGTTTGTTTTTCTCAAAGTGAAAACACAGCTTTTGATTGAACTCAACTCTATATTCTGATTAAAAACGTTTGTGGGAGAGGCCTTATATAGGCTGAAAATTCAACACCTAACTCCCAATATTAAAGGCTTACAAGTTCAAGAGTTGTGACATTAAACAAAGAACAAACCTACTTTCTCCACCTACTTTTCTCCACCTACTTTTCTCCACCTACTTCAAGCAAATAAATGGCCTAAAAACCATAAATATATGGCCGACCAATTAGAGCTCCAAGGGTCCAAAAACGTGGCTGAAAATGTGTCCCAAATAATGTGGTTTTAATCCCTTGACAAGGTTGGCTTAAGTACAAGTGAACACTTGTATTAATCAACCTTTATTATTCCATAATATCATGCATTAATGGGCATTATATCATGAAATAAAATCAAGCATGACCACATAATATAAAAATAACAAAGTTACATCTAAGATTCAAGTTTTAAAATGATCCGGAATCCTCAATCGCCTCAAGCATGTTCACCAAGTGATAGTCATGGACGTTCTCAAATGCTGGAGCTCCGAAAGGGTGGTAGGTAAAAGTGGTTTGGCCTAGCATGCGGGCTCTAGCTCGAGTGAAAGGTGGTGTTGATCTTGGTGCTGTCACATTAGTCTCGTCGCTTAAGTCCGGCGGGCTCACATCATCTAGCATGCGGGCTCTAGCTCGAGTGAGAGGTGGTGTTGATCTTGGTGCTGTCACATTAGTCTCGTCGCTTAAGTCCGGCGGGCTCACATCATCCCCTCCTTCTTGGAAAGGATTCGACCCCGAATCCGCCAACTCGTTCTCCGCATCCTCGACCTCATCACCTACATAAAAAGGAGACAAATCAGAAACATTAAACACATTAGGGACACCATACTTAGTGGGAAGCTCAATGCGATATGCGTTATCGTTAATCTTCTCGAGGACCCGGAAAGGACCATCCGCTCGTGGGTTGAGCTTAGATTGCCGAATAGAAGGAAAGCGATCCTTCCTCAAATGGACCCACACGAGATCTCCCTCCATGAAGAGCATTTCCCGGCGCCCTCTGTTGGCTTGGTTGACATATTGCTCGGTACGTTTTTCTAACTGAGTTCGGACCCGCTCATGCAAACCTTTCACAAACTCAGCTCTAGATTGCCCATCCACATCAACGGGTTGTGGAGCCGGTTGAGGAGTCAAATCCAGCGGAGTAAGAGGATTCTTGCCATAAACAATTTCAAAGGGGGACTTCTTGGTCGCCGAATGAATAGCCCGGTTATATGCAAACTCCACAAAGGGCAAACAATCCTCCCACGTGCACAAGTTAGTATCCATCATAGTACGAAGCAAAGTGCCAAGAGTCCGGTTTACCACCTCAGTTTGTCCATCCGTTTGGGGATGACAAGAAGTCGAAAAACACAACTTCGTCCCCATCTTGACCCAAAGTGTCTTCCAAAAATAACTAAGGAACTTAGAGTCCCGGTCCGACACAATTGACCTAGGTATCTCATGCAGCTTAACAATATGCTCAAAGAAAAGGTTAGCCACATTTGACGCATCATCAGATTTACTACAAGCAATAAAATGCGCCATCTTAGAAAACCTATCAACAACCACAAAAATTGAATCGTGTCCTCTCCTAGAACGAGGTAATCCTAGGACAAAATCCATGGAAATGTCTTCCCAAGGAGAGCTAGCAATAGGCAACGGTAAATATAATCCATGGGGGTTAGCCTTAGACTTAGCCTTACGATAAGGTACACAACTAGCACAACATCTCTCAACATCACTTCTCATCTTAGGCCAATAAAAGTGTTCCCTCAATATGCCTAAAGTCTTTGTAACCCCAAAATGGCCCATCAACCCCCCTCCATGGGCCTCTAAAACAATCAAAGCTCTCAAAGAACAAGTAGGCAAACATAACCTAGAAGCTCTAAACAAATATCCATCATGAATGTAATAACTACTAGCATAAGAGTCACTACTAGAGTGTAACAAAGCGCAAAAATGTCCCGGAAGTCCACATCAAGAGTATATAAATCACGAATCAGTCCAAAACCCAAAACGCATGCATCTAAGGAAGATAGAAGTGTGTACCTACGAGATAACGCATCAACTACGATGTTGTCATTTCCTTTCTTGTAGCACACAACATATGAAAAAGCCTCAATATATTCCACCCATCGTGCATGGTGTTTGTTCAACTTGGCTTGTCCTCTCAAATACTTCAACGAGTCGTGGTCAGAATGTATAACAAATTCACGAGGTAGAAGATAGTGCTCCCAAACCTGGAGGACCCGAACCAAGGCATATAACTCCTTGTCGTATGTAGGGTAGGTCAAGGCGGCTCCTCCCAGTTTCTCGCTAAAGTATGCCACGGGTCGTCCCTCCTGCATCAAAACTCCTCCAATCCCGATCCCCGAAGCGTCACACTCTATCTCGAAAGTTTTCGAGAAGTCCGGAAGCACAAGAACGGGGGCATGGGTCAGCCGCTCTCTAAGTATCATAAAGGACTCCTCTTGAGCGGATCCCCACTCAAATCGCACGCCCTTCTTGGTCAATTCGGTGAGGGGGCGGCAATGGTACTAAAGTCCCGCACAAACCTCCTATAGAACCCGGCAAGTCCAAGGAAACTCCGTATGTGAGGGACCGTAGAAGGACGTGACCATGCTGATATTGCCTTGGTCTTCTCTTCATCCACTCGCAAGCCTTCCTTCCCTACCACAAAACCCAAAAAGACCACAGATTCCGAGCAAAAATGGCATTTCTTAAAGTTTACAAACAATTGTTGTTCTTTAAGCACAAGAAATACACTTCTCAATTGTTCAACATGCTCTTTCAACGTCCGACTATAAACTAAGATGTCATCAAAATACACCACAACAAATTTACCTAAGAAATCACGTAGGACATGGTTCATTAGGCGTATAAAAATACTAGGTGCATTCGTTAATCCAAAAGGCATTACAAGCCACTCATATAATCCATACTTAGTTTTGAAAGCAGTTTTCCATTCATCACCCTCATGCATCCTAATCTGATGATAACCACTTCTAAGTTTTATTTTAGAGAAAAGAGTAGCACCGTAAAGTTCATCTAACATATCATCAATACGAGGAATAGGATGCTGGTACCTTACAGTTATTTGGTTGATGGCACGGCAGTCGACGCACATCCTCCAACTCCCATCTTTCTTGGGTACCAATAGCACAGGTACGGCACATGGACTCAAGCTCTCCCGAATGTATCCCTTACTCAAAAGATCCTCCACTTGAGCTTGTAGCTCCTTTGTTTCCACCGGGTTAGCTGATATACAGGCCAATTTGGAATGGTTGATCCGGGTATGAAGTCAATCTGATGTTCTATGCCTCGGATAGGGGGTAGTCCCGGAGGAATCTCTTCGGGCATAATCTCCTTGAATTCCTCAAGTAGTCCTGAAATACAAGAAGGCAAAGACAAATCATTAGCTTTCATAGTAGATAAAGCTATTACACAAACAAGAAGGAAGCAAATATCCCCCCCTTTGTAGGGCACGATGGGTGTCGTGTAGCCGTGCGGTGAGTAGGATCTTGGGGTCGGATGCTGTTTCAAGAACCATCTTAGTCTTCCCCTTTGTCCTTACGGCCTCAACTTTCTCCAACCTCTTCCTTTCTCTACACATGTGGTCTTCCATGATCTCGGATGGGCTGAGAGGCATGAGTTTTACTTTCTTCCCGGCCATGGCGAAGAAGTATATGTTGGTGTAACTATCATGAAACACCCTTCGGTCAAACTGCCATGGTCTCCCAAGTAAGAGATAGCAAGTTGTGATTGGAAGCACGTCACAAACAATGTCGTCTTGGTATGATCCGATGACAAAGTGAACAAAACATTGCTCCTTGACTTGAAGGGGAGCGTTGGTGTTGAGCCACTGGAGCGAATAAGGTTGTGAGTGCGCCTTCGTTTTGAGTCCTAGGTGTGCAACGACCTCCTGACTAACAATGTTACAGCAAAACCCACTATCAATAATAACAGTAAACAATTGTCCCGAAATTAAACAACGAGTGTTAAAGAGATTCTCCCTTTGTGAGACATCGGGAACAAGTTCGCTTGCTTGTAGGGCCTTTTTTGTGACAAGGCAGAAATCTCCCACAGGAGCACGAGCTTTAACTTCAACACCTTCTATGATTGGAGCTACTGTTTCATAGTCATCTTCAGATTCATGATTCTCGGTGACCTCTTCCCCAAATGCATTTAATAAAACCTTACGGGGATTAGGGCACTCCCGGGCATAATGACCATGCTCATCACACTTGTAGCACTTCACTTCCCTAGTCCGGCTCGTTTCTGGAGTTGGTGGGATACTAGGGTTAGGGGCGGAGGTGGCCTTGGGAACTACTGTTGGAGATGAACCGGTTGTGTGGGTAGGACGATTATTTTGAGAGGGTTCAGTGGATTCATGACTTGTCCCTCTTCTTGTTGATCCGGATGCCTTACGTTTTTGGATGACATTATAGACATGGGTAGCATGGTGTAGGGCATTAGTTAGGCTTGTGTGTCGGAGTTGTTCAACTATTTCGGATACATCGGGGTTAAGCCCAGATAGGAACTTGGCTAGGATATAGTCGTCGGGCTGTCGGGTTCCCGATCTCTGAAGGAGAGTTCTCAACTCTTTGTGGTACTCGTCTGGAGTTCGGTTACCTTGACGTAGCCTTTCAAGTTTGAACAACAATTGTTGCTTGTAATCCGAAGGTATGAACCGAGCACACATCCTACTACGGAGTTCAAACCAGGTGTTGATGCGCGACTGTTGATGTGCCTCCACATATTCCAATTCTTCCTGCCACCAAGTTAGAGCAAAATCAACAAAATGAATAGTAGCAGCTTCAATCTTTTCATTCTCGTTAAAATCATAATAACGGAAGACTTGTTCAGCCTTAGTCTCCCACTCAATGTAGGTCTCCGCTTCTGCAGTTCCGGTGAAGTTTGGAACATCCACTTTTGATCCATGGTAACGCATCCTATTGCGGTGACCACGATTTTCTTCATCGTCCGAGTCATTGTGTCGAGAAGCTTGACTATAGTCCCGGTTTCTATTCCGGTCTCTATCTCGGCGTCTATCTTGGTTTCTGCTCATGGCTATTCACACTCCTACTCCTATCCCGGCCTCTACGTGGTCCCTGGTTACTTCCTCATTGACTTTGTTCAGGTGGGATGGGAGGTAGTCTCCTTAGAAGTTCCGCGAATTGGGCTTCAAGGCGGTCAATATGTGGGTCGGCTTGATTGATCCCATTACCATTGACGGATGTCATCCTACTTTTGGACTACAAAACAATCAAAGAATCAAACAAAACCAAGTGTCCAAAGGTATAACAAAACCAAGGGTTCAAAGGCAAAACCGAAGGTAATAAAAATGCCGATTTCGTGACCGAAACGGTGTCGGATGGCTAAAAAAGCCCTTAGGTCACAGCAAAGCAGTGAGTTGGACTCGGAGGCCTGTTTCCTTTCTCGGAAAGGTATAGCAATTGTAATTCTAAGTTCGGACGCCTTTTTTCCGCAAAACCGCAAAACCGGTCGTTTTTCACCTTTTCGAGATTCTTCGCCTATCACACAAAACAAACTCAAAGGCAAAGGTTAGAGACAAAAACGTTCTCTCTCTCTCCTCTCTCAAATGTATTTCTCCTCACACTCACTCAAGTGTTTGATAGTGTTTGGGTACACACAACTCCCCTTTTCCTTTGCTTCGAGGCAAAGCTCTCCCTCACCTTTTCCAAAGCCTTAGGCAATGCTCTCCACACAAAGATTTCTCTTGGTAACAAAATTCTGCAATTCTTCCAAGGTAGTGCACAAGGTAAACAATGTATTTCCAAGATGCAATATAACTTCAGAAAAGCAAAACACAAAGGGCAACACAAGCAACAACAAATACGAGCCTTCCGGCGAGTATTTACTCAGTCCCTAACAAGTAGTTAGTCAAAGCAATAACAAGCGTTTTCCCCAAAACGTGCGGGTTGTGTTTTGGTTGGCTAGAACACTCAAGAACAACTTGATAACAATTTAGATGATAACAATTTCAACGACTTTGACAGCAATTTCAATAACACTCTCAAGGACAACTTTGATAATAATTTCAATGATAACACTCAAACAACTTTTCTTCCTTTCTTTTTTTTTTGTTTTCTTTTGTTGTCGTTTTTTTTTACTTTACTGAATGATACAAAATAGGGCTTTCGTTTTTTTTTTTGAATAAAAGGTCAACAAGATCTCTCTAAAGACTCACAAGAAAGAAGATTGTAAGCACCAAAATTTTGGGGAACTACTCAAAATTGCAAAAACTAAAAACAAGTTTAGGTAAGCAATTCGTACCCCGAAAGCTTGAGGAACTCGCACCGTTGGGCTCTGATACCACTTGATGCGCTCTTCGTTAGTTGAACGCGAGGATCCACCGGTGTTGTTCCTCCGACCACTTCTTTTGTTTATTTTCGATTTATGGGATATGCCAAGCAAGGAATCGTCCAACCTCGCACCTTGGATCTCCTTGGCTCGAGATCTTCTTTCCTCGGAATCTCACTTCGGAAATTGGATCTCCTTTGTCCTCCTAGCCTCACACCGTAAGGACACCACTCAGCCTCTCACCTTGTGGTTTTCGAAACTTTGGTCTCTCACCTTAGTCTCTAGGTTTATTTTTCTCAAAGTGAAAACACAGCTTTTGATTGAACTCAACTCTATATTCTGATTAAAAACTTTTGTGGGAGAGGCCTTATATAGGCTGAAAATTCAGCACCTAACTCCCAACATTAAAGGCTTACAAGTTCAAGAGTTGTGACATTAAACAAAGAACAAACCTACTTTCTCCACCTACTTTTCCACCTACTTTTCTCCACCTACTTTTCTCCACCTACTTCAAGAAAATAAATGGCCTAAAAACCATAAATATGGCCGGCCAATTCGAGCTCCAAGGGTCCAAAAACGTGGCTGAAAATATGTCCCAAATAATGTGATTTTAATCCCTTGACAAGGTTGGCTTAAGTACAAGTGAACACTTGTATTAATCAACCTTTATTATTCCATAATATCATGCATTAATGGGCATTATATCATGAAATAAAATCAAGCATGGCCACATAATATAAAAATAACAAAGTTACATCTAAGGTTCAAGTTTTAAAATGATCCGGAATCCTCAATCGCCTCAAGCATGTTCACCAAGTGATAGTCATGGACGTTCTCAAATGTCGGAGCTCCGAAAGGGTGGTAGGTCAAAGTGGTTTGGCCTAGCATACGGGCTCTAGCTTGAGTGAAAGGTGGTGTTGATCTTGGTGCTGTCACATTAGTCTCGTCGCTTAAGTCCGGCGGGCTCACATCATCTAGCATGCGGGCTCTAGCTCGAGTGAGAGGTGGTGTTGATCTTGGTGCTGTCACATTAGTCTCGTCGCTTAAGTCCGGCGGGCTCACATCACATATCGAGTCCGAAATGCCGTCTTATGCACATCCTGCTCTCTCACCCTCAACTGGTGATAACCCGAGCGTAAGTCACTCTTGGAGAATACAGTCGCTCCCAGAAGTTAATCCAACAAGTCATCGATGCGAGGCAATGGATACTTGTCCTTGATGGTCACCTTGTTCAACTCTCTGTAGTCGGTGCACAATCTCAACGATCCTTCCTTCTTCCGTACGAAGAGGACAGGTGCTCCTCACGGGGATACGCTAGGGTGGATGAAGCCCTTATCAGCCAACTCCTCGAGTTGATTCTTCAGCTCTAACAACTCGATAGGCTCCATGCGATATGGGGCCTTCGAGATCAGTCTCGTGCCCAGGCTCCAACTCGATGCCAAAGTCTACACTCCTCTAAGGCGAAAAACTGGACGGCTCGGCAAACACATATGTAAACTCGCAAACCACATGAATGTCCTCTTACGCTGGACTCTCATTCTCCTTCATGGCATAAAACTGGAAGGCTTCGCACCCTGTGCAATCAACCTCGTTGCTTGGACTGCGCTAATAACCATAAGGTCCCAACCTTAGAAAATCTCGAACCGACCTAACTCGGTAGAGACTATCACGGTCCTACTACCTACATCTAACATGACAAGATGTCTATCCATCCAATCCATACCCATAATGACTTCCTCGCGCACTAGCGGCATGACAAAGATGTCCACAAGCAAATCATAAGACCCTAATGAATAGGACAAACACGTATCTCGCGGGTACCTCTGACCCTACTATCATCGGGTAACCCTACAATAATGGGTATCCTTTCTATTGTATCTAACATCAAACGCTCAACACATAAGACAAAAATCAATAAGTGCATAGCACTGACATCACAAAAATCTCTGACAAGTAAACCATTAATCTGAATGGTACCTGCAGTAGTTGGTGATGTCGGCTCTTCAGCACCAACACTCACAAGTGATTTTTGTAGGTATTCACGATATTATTCACATGTCTATTATCACGACTTCGTCTCGGTACAAGATCCCACGAAGGAAGATATCATATACTAGAATAACCCGTTTGTAACGCCCCGTTTATTGGGAGCGTTTCCGATATTTATTTTTTTTCGACTTTTATCGATAATTTATTAACCTAAATATTTCTACGGGTTTTTCACTTTGGAAATTAAAATTTATGAGTTTATATATCTTAATTTATAGATATTCGATCCACATAATTTTTCTTTCCCGGTATCTTTGTTTTCGGAAAAGTTGAAAACGTTTTCCAATCCGAAACTCGTTCCGACTATTTCCGATCGAGAATGTTTTAGTTTCTTTTTCTTTTTCATTTCTTTTTCTTATTTTCTTTTCTTTTTCCCTCTCTCTCTCCTGAAGAGCGGCTGACCTGCTTCCCGACTCCTCGTTACCCTGGCCATTCCTGAACGCCCGACCCTTCGCCCCCTGTGCTAGCTTGAGCAGGCCTCGACCCCTCGATCTTACCCTCGTCTGCATCTGCCCTGTTAGCATCCCAACCCTTGGGCTCTCTCCTGCGCGCCTCACTCACCATCTCTCTCTAATTTCTCCCATCTCCTGATTGCCGTCTCTGTTGCAAACCTGGAACCCGATTGAGGAGCTGGGGCCACGACGGAGCAGACGCTGCACCACTAGGACCTGCCGGAATGAATGGGGGACGCGACCATACCGCTGCCTCGGCCCAATCGGAGCACCAGTAGGCCGCGCAGCTTTTCCTCCCCTTTTCTCTGTACTTCCGTCGCGAGTCTAGGGCAACCACTGCCGCCGGATTTTGGACCACCTTTGTGCGGCCTCTCCTTCCTCCGCCTGCACCGACGTCGGCCGCCTCTCCTTCCTCCACCTGCACAGCCGCCATAGCTGCCCTCTTTCCCTCTTCTGTGTAAATTCAAGGTTGAAGAAGATGCATCTTACAATTTTGTAAATCGACCCCTGAATTTTAGTATATTTACAATCTGGACCCTTCTTTTTGGTATTATTGCAGTGGCGCCCCACCTTTCTAAATTGCAGATTTGCACTCAAATTTCTGAAGATTTCATTTATGCCCTGCTGGAATTTATTATAGATTTTGGCCCAAGGTTCTATTTACGGTAGATGGTCCAATTTTTCTAGAGTTGTATATTGTGTCCGGAAGTTTTATTTACGGTTTTCAAACTTGGGATTTACTTCGAGTTAAATTCTTATTTATATATAATATATATATTGTGACCTTGTTGGATTAAATTTGATTTATGGCTCGAGGTTTTAATTGCGGTTTACGACCAAGTTCGTGAATTTATATTTTTCCCCGAAGGAATTATTTATGGGTTTTAACGATGGCATTTGGAAAACGAGTTTTACCTTTGAGTTATATATTATATATATTTAAAATCAATTTAGCATATAAGCTAAATTCGCGTAGCTTTGGTCTTAGGTCCGGAAGCGCCCGACAAAGACCAACGAATCCAATCTCGACGTCCGTAGATCATCTTCAACCTCGGATCGTGTGTGAGTTCCTTCTTCCTCGATCTAGTTATGTTTAGTGGTAGATCATGCTAGGCTGGATCTAGCATAACTTAGGGCAAATGCCAAGTAGTGGCTTGAAACTTTAGGTGAGGATTTGAGGATGGTTTGAACGTTCTAAAGATTAAGGTGTGTATGTTTTGTTGAGATTGGGGAGTTAGGATGTAAGTATTCTAGCATGTGGCTATAGTTGAGATCTCGTGAGTTTATGAGGGCTAGGAGTGTATCCTAGATTATGAGAGTATATGACCTAGTAAGATAATATAGGACTAGAAGTCTAAGGACTTCTAGCTTGTGAGTAGTTGTTGATTATCGTGCCTTGTCTTGAACAGGCTTTGGTTATATTCCTTCGGAGAGTGATTCGGTTTCGTTTAGCTTTGAGACGAGGTAAGTCCTCGGACTTACTTAGCCGCTTTTATGCCTTATTTGGATATATATGGTGGTGTGTGTTTACCGCTTTAAGCATGAAAATGGTTTAGGATTTACTTGACCTTATTTATTGGCCCATCGTTACTACTATTATTATTATCGGGCGGTGACATCACCGCTCAGTTTCCCGAGGGAGACTGGGGGGATCTCTGCGACCAGGCCATACACGGTATACGGGCGGGCTTCTTCATCACTCCCATAGGGTATACGGGTTGGGCGCCGCCACACTCCTGTTGGTTACACGGGGACAGAGGCGAGAGTTATAAGACTCTCGTGTCACACTTTAAACCAATGAATTAGATATGGAATAACCTAAAAAGATACTATGTAATAAATGATCATGTTGTGTGCTTTGTGTGCTCATGTGTGTGTTTGTGCCATGTTATTCTTATAATGCATAGAATGTGAGCTAACGGTTTAAAACCGTTTTGTGTAGACGACTTGCAGGTTAGGGATGCCGCCGAGTGAGGTGGAGGAGTGGACAGCCGAGTGGTCTCCGTACATCATAGGACGGGGATGTTTTTGGGGGTTTTATTTGTTGTCGGATTATGTCTTGTTGTACGATTGGATTCCTTTACGTTGTGTCGTTTTGAGGACTCGGCTGAGTTTCCAACTTGTATCCCTTCCTTTCTTTTCTTGCATACATTATAAACTACTTTTGAGTTTTATGCCTTTAATTTGTGCCTTGTTGGAAAGGTCCGGTGAACTTGTTGTCAGGCTAAGGGTCGGGACCCATTGTGAGGTCCCAACCCGTAGCATCCCGAGTCCCGCGGATTTGGGGTGTTACAAAAGTGGTATCAGAGCCCTAGGTTGACAACAATGGCACTCGCAATCTTCTAAAGGCCGAATAAAAATAAACAGAACCCTCCAGGGTTCTGAGTTTTAAAGAAATGGATTTCGTTTTCAAATCATGTGCATGAGTCAGTTGGGGTAGAATGTACGGGACCACCACTTCCTCCGCGGATCTCGGCGACGTAGTTATTGATTATTATATTATATATATGTGTATATATGTAGTTATGTATATGTGGACTTAGGATGTTTTGGACTATACTTGTATGTTGAATTGTAAATTGTATATGGACTAGTTATATTATAGCAGTAGCATGGCTTTTATATCGTATTATATTTATAAACATATGGTATACTAATATCATATTAGTGATAGTGGACCTTATATAGCTAAGATGATAGAAAGCTATCATCGCCCCATAGACAACGCCTTTTGGCTTAAGATAGCATACATATGAAGATAAGTATGCTCAAGTTATGAAGTTGAGCATCAAGTTTTCGCAAGTACCCCGGTGATTTCCCGGACTTCTTTAAGAGGACGTCGAAGAAGAAGATTAGAGATGGCGTAACGAAGGACAAACAAGTGGAAGAGAACCTCGAGTCAACTTAAGCGAAACCAAGATGGAGACTATACCAAATGAAAACGACATGAAGACATGAGAGTGGTACCAAGGAAACAATGAAGGAGCATCAATTAGGCAATTAGAGACAACGAACTTCAAGTTTTTCCAAGTACGGTGCCGATGAACTGAAGGTGCGAATCAAGTAGAGAGGACTGCATTCCCACTCGAGGATAAAGGTGGCGTTCTAAGTAAGACGAGTTTTCCATAGACGCTCCTAAGCATGAGAGTCAAGATGAAAAGACCTTGGGAAAGATTTATGAGAACCGTAAGTTAAGCTTACGGAGGTACCAGAGGGTAAAGTGACGATCTTTGTGAGATCCTAAGCGGGCAACTTATTTAGACATATGAGAGTTACGAGGAGGATCACATGGTGAAAGTTCGCATAATAGAATTACCTCTTGGAGTTAACCGTTTTCCGTCACTGTGATGCGACTAAGCAACACTAAGAAGGAGGAAGTGTGTGTAAGGATGATGATATTCAGAAGATGAAAGAGGAAACAAGGAGCTGGATAGAAGAACTTAAGTTATCAACCAAGAAGGATGCGAGTGGAGGCTAATTAATGTCAAAATATTTGAGGAGTGCATGTTGCTAAACATTATGAAGAGCGGGTAAGCCTATAAAGGTGGGACATATGAGACGAGAGTGTTGGGTAGGTACGGTTATCTTACAGAAGCGGAAGGAAGAGAGGAGCGTAGAAAGAGATAACGGAGTTGAAGCAGAGTAAAATGAGCTAGTGGAGTTAAGACAAAGTACCCCGAGAGGGTATCCTTCAGTAGTGAGGTAACGTGGAAGTATGGTAGGAGGGTAAGTCCTTAACTACGATGAAGGTCAGATAAAAGTTAATCGGTGACAACCGAGAACGCATAAGTGCGGGTTGTCTATTGATGTGTGTAGATGGGAAGAGTAAACAAGACTATGGGAACATATAGGATCGGGAACAAGAGCTTGGAGTATTCACGGTGGATCAATATCAATAGTAAGGAGGTATATCAACGGAGCGCATTTGTTTTAAATCAAATAACGTGGAAAGAGTTCAAGCAAGTACTTATAACAAGACTTCCGAGGAGGAGATTATAACGATCTTACGCGACCTTTTTAGGTCATGGGATTGACATATGGAGGAACGCCACGGGTTACAACTTTTAAAGGTTTGATCATGGTAAGGGGAGCTAGTGGATCAACCGTAAGATGAGGCTTCCAATGTAGTTGTACATAGAATCCTGAGAAATGTACAAGGTGACCAACAATAGTAAGGGAAGACTGAAGTTTTGAAGTTGAAGTCGATGTGAGATGTACAAGAAGTACATGAAAAATTGAGGTTAGAACCTCTATAGTCGATTGGACGCTACATAAGAAAAGGGAGTAAGTTCTACACCTACTTGAAGGAATGATGCAAGCTTTGGTAGAATACGAAAAAGGTAACACTAATATATTATAAGGTGTGATTTGTAACACCCCGAATCCGCGGGACTCGGGGTGCCACGGGTTGGAACCTCACAATGGGTCCCGACCTTTAGCCTGACAACAATTTCACCGGATCTTTCAACATGGCACAAATAAAGGCAAAAACTAAATTCCTTTTAATGCAATTGATAAGAAACCCGAAGGAAAACAACAAACGACTTCAGCCGATAACAACACCAAAGACCAAAACGCCATACACGCGGCATACCAACATAATAAACAAAGAATAAAACACAACCCGACTCTAACCGAAACCCACTCCTAAAATGTACGGAACCCCGGCTGCCCACTCTTCCGGATCTCTCGGCCGCATTCCTAACCTGCAAGGCAATCTACAACAATCGGTATAAAACCGTTAGCTAATATTCGAAGCATTAGAATCAAGGTGAAAGGCACAAACACAAGTAAAACAACATAACACACAATGTACACCAAATCACACAAGTCCGGTTTATTATCTTTTTATTATTAAGTCGTATCCCGTTCTAATTCAACTTCTTTTGTGACACGAGAATCTCCCGAAACTCGCCTCGGTCCCCACTTACCGCATGGAACGGTGGATGCCTCCGACCGTCTAACCACACGGGCTAGTCGCCAAGAACCTCCTAGCTCTACGCAAGAGCTAGACAAGTTGTCACCGCCCGTTATCATACACTTGGGCCAAATAATATATAAAGGTCGGTAATCCTATTTCCGGTTTTATAAGTTATAATGAAAGCAATAAAACACACACCACCAAACACACATCGAGTCTAATACGTAGAATACGAGCTAAGTAAGTCCGGAGACTTACCTCGTCACCACACTCAACTCACGACACTCTCACTTCCTTGGGGAGGAAGCCCGTAACCTGCTCACATGAAGATAACTATATCAACAACAACCCACTCACAATAGAAGTCTTAGACTTCTATACAAATGATCTACGCAAGACCATTTGACTCTCAATTCTAGGACCGCATCCTAGAATCTCTCATTCTCACATCACACTCAACTCAACACAAGCTAGAAGTCCTTAGACTTTTAGACCCTATGATCTCGCAAGATCATAACCCATCATACCTACTAGGATAAACATGCCTATTCCAACAACTCAATGGTAACAACACCATGCTAGGATAAGTCAATCCTAAGCTCCAAAATCTCACAAGATCATACAACCCCAACCTCGAGCCTAAACGTTCACAAGATCAAACATAAACCCAAAGCCTTATAACCTCTCCAAATCAAACACCTCATGCTTTAGAATATTTCACAATCCTCAAACACTCACCTAAGGTCCATAACCACTACTTGGTATTCACTCTAAGTTATGCTAGATCCAACCTAGCATGATACTAATACTAAACATAACTAAATCGAGTAAGATCATAAACTCGGGGAAGTGGGTACTCACATGACGTCAAAAGACGGAAGACGATCTAAGGATGTCGAATGCAGATTTGTTAGGCCATTATCGGGTCGTTTCCGAACCTAACACCAAAAGTAAACAAGTTTAGCTCATACGCTAAACTTGAACGGAATATATCATATAAATAAATCTAAGGAAAACCCGTTTTCAAAAGCCAACGTTAAAACTCGTTAAACCTTTCCGGGAGAAAATATGAAATTAAACCACTTGGTCGTAAACCCGAAATTACACTTGAACCATAAACCGAATATAAAATCCGTATTTATATTTTCCGGGCATCTAAACAACATCATAAACCCAATGGTAAAACTCGTTTTCAAAGCCAAAGATAAACAAAACGTTTAACCATTTTCCGGGCAAAATATACAATCTTGTAAATGTGGGTTATAAACCGCAAATAAATATATGGGCCATATGATGTAAATAAAATCCGCAGGAGGGTATAATTGCTACATTTAAAAATCTGGGCAGAAATCTGCAATAATAAAAGATGGGCCAAATCTGTAATTAATCTGCAAGGGCATATTTGCAAAAACTCAAAACAGAGCCAAAACTGCAATTACTAAATAATGGGTACATAATGCAATTACATTAAAAATAAGGGAGCCCGATTTAAATAAAGGGAAAGGGTTTCAAAGCCCACTGTTGGCGGCGGGTAGGAGAGGGCAGGTGCGGCGGCGGCCATGGCAGGGCTCCTCCGGCGGTGAGGAGAGGCAGGCGGAGTTGTTGGCGGTCCCGATGAGCCCGACCTTTATCCGGTGTGGGGCTTCGATTTACGGCGCGGCAGAAGCTGCGAAGAGAAGAAAAGGGGAAGGAGAAGTAGGCTGAGGAGGGACACAGGTGGCGGCCGGAGCGTTCACCTTTCGGTGGAGCTCGACGGCCGGCGAGGGTAGCATGGTGCAGAAGACGGCTTCGGCGGCTTGCAGGGGGCCTTCCCCCCGGTGACGTTGCCGGCTCCGGATGCTCGACATTGGAGAAAATAGGCGGTGAGTTCCGGGGTGGCAAAAGCTGGGAGAAGGGAGGAGAGGTGGCGAGGCCAGCCATGGCGGAGTGAAGGCGTCAACAGTCCACTTTCCGGCGGCTCGAAGGAGAGTTGCAACTCTCATTCCAGTCCCAACGAGGGTGGGTGTGGTGAAGGAAAATAAGAGAGAGTTAGAGGAGGTTAGGTTGCAGCTAAGGAAGTAGATGGTTGAAGGGGAAGAGGGAGCAGAGTGCTGCAAGGAGTGAAACGAAGGGCCACTGCAACAAGGCTGCAACTAAGGGAGAAACGAGGGGTCGCACTAGTTGGGAAAAAGTGGCCAGCTCACCAACCGAAGGAAGATGGAAAAGAAGAAAGAAAGAGAAAAGAAATAATGAAAAAGATTAAAAGAATAAACTCGATCAAAAGCATTCGGAACGGGATCCCAAAATTGGGAATTTCCGACTAAAACTAAAAATACGGAAAATACATATATGTACACCAAAACAATAAAATACCCGAAAAGATATTTTTATGTCAAAATGATATTTTTTTAAAAAAAAATAAAAAAATAAAACTCGTGCTACGAACGAGGGAGAAAAAGAATCTGAACGCACCCAAAAGAACGGGGCGTTACATCAGGTCCTCCTAAAAAAAAACGTTTCGTCCCGAAACTTGCTAAATGCAGAACTCTCAAACTAAGAAGGTTAAAACCTTCTAATCTATATACACAACTACTCGAACTACCATCGCAAGATATATCAGGGCATAAAGCAAATTCCCGCACACAACACAAACTACACATAACATCACCGATGCACACAACTCAACCAAAGGAAAAACTAGGTCTAACTCGTCGATTCTATCGATGAGAGTAGCTCAACGTAAAACTCATCTAAATGTGCTATCCTCCGTCTTCTCGTAAGCATCATCGTTTCCTCGTCTACCACTAGCTCCTCATGACTGACAGTATGTCTCGAGTCATGTACATACTCTCTCAATTGCTACACATGAAACACAAGGTGAGCACCCTCTACTCTTGGTGGCAATGTAAACTTGTAAGCCACTTTTCCATCTTGCACTAAGACCTCAAAAGGGTCCGACATATCAAAACTCAACTTCTTTCACGAGTCTTTCTCAAAGTAGCATTTCCATTATGTTTCTCTTTGCTTGTCTCTAACAGGGAAGAACGAACTTCCAATTTACACATTTGGCTTTGGTTCTTGTCAACCAATCTTTGTTGTTGCGTTACCTCAATTCTTGTTGTAATTCCAAGTAACGAAGGAAGTACTTTACCCCATACTACTCCTACTAACAAGACACATATGCTATTAGTTTTATATCGCTCCTCAATACTCGATCAAGACCTTGTTTTGGAGAATCACTTGCACACTTTAAACCCATCATACCACGAGGCGATTTCAAAACAGTTGCACCAATGAATTTCCTCTTAATCCTTAACAGCTCCATTGTCTTTTTTTTTTTTCACTCAAACTTCTTTGTCTTCCGAAGTAGGTTGGCGGGTAGATGGTTTACTTTGGAGAGTATCTCCATAAATCCGGAAATGACCGGCACATCCAAGAAAACGGGTAACTTCTTCCACATCCTTCGGGGGTTGTCATCTCGAGACAACTTGTCATACAACTTCTCTCTTCTTCGAGAGTAGACCAAAATATCTTATCCGGGCATTAGTAAGCCCATATTGAATTACTACAAATCGTAGTGACCATGATTTTTCCAAAATGTTGTATCTGCAATATCCCGGTCTCGAATTCTCAATTGGTGGCAATAAGCCATTAAATCAATTTTAGTAGAGATACCAACCCTTGCAACCGATCAAGTAAATCATCTATCCGTGGTGAGGGATACTCGTTCATTGTTATCTTGTTCGGCTAGCGGCAATTGATGTACAAGCGGAGACAATCGTCTCTCTTTTCACAAACTGGTGTTCTCCATAACCACTTCAAATCAAGAGTTTAAGATATATTCTAATATGAACTTCAAATCAAGGGTTCAAGATAGCATTCGAAGTTCTCCATAGCATTTCACTAAATCTAATGAACTCTTTTCAATAAGTTCTTACAATTGCTCCTTCCCTCGCTTCCACAACTCATGTCTATTCACAACATTCTATACAACACCTTGGATATCGGAGGTGCGTCAAACTCAACCTTAAGTGGTAAAATCCAGATTCCGATGTATTGGAATCCGTGATATCTCGGGTTTTTTATTTATTTATTTATTTATTTATTTATTTATTTATTTATTTTCGTCTCAAAACATACGACCGACACAACCTTGTCTTATCACTTGACCGGTAGTCATGGTATTAATGATCTCCTCCGATCTGGTGGGGTGACGTCCTTCAAACACGTGTATTTCTCCATCTTTAGCTACAATTTTGTACATCCTCTTTCAAATATTGGTCTTTTCTTAAATTGGAAAGATTTGCTTGCGTCTTCTGACTCTTGTGTTCCTATACATGTATTCTTTTAACTTAACCCCATTTTCTCTCTTAAATGGCATGATTGTAAAAATCTTCTAAGATTTCTCACTTATGTGCAACCATAAGGGTCCAATCGGTAGGACTTAACCGTGTTTCAAAATAATTGACCTTATCTTCTTCACTTTCCGCGGCATTCCAACATATGAGAGGAGCTCTTCGTATTCTACATAAGCTTTCACCATAGACATCATCTCTTCAAGTAGGCGTAAAAATTTATAGTTCATTTTCTTCTACAATTGTCAAACCAACCGCAGAGGCTCTAACCTCAATATTTCATGTACTTCTTGTACATCCCATAACGACAACAAACTTCCAAACTTCGGTCTTCTTTTACTCCTGTTGGTCACCTTAAGCATCTCTTGGTATTTCATGAACAATCTTCACAACCGCGTAGTAGTATGCCCCGTGAAAAATGCTAGAAGAAATTTCTCCAACCACAATCACTAAAAGATCCACTCATTACTTCACCAAATACTAACATCACAAACTCTAAGTTCACAACATTGCCCTTATATAGGTCCTCCTTTTCGAGCCATAGCCACCATGACTCTTCCGTGTGAGTCTGGAACATCTGACTCAGCTTTTGCTTGCGAAAACATACCATGCGTCCCTTTTACGCACAACAACAATAGAAGCCTCACTTTCCTTTTGTTTCTTCTAGTACTCTTTACCTTAATCAAACTTTAAAAGTTCTGCTCCGTGTCATTCCCCCATATGTCAATCCCATGACCTAAGAAAGTTGCACAAGAACATTACAATCACTCCCCGGGAGGTCTGATACATTCAATCGCTTTGATCCCATGCAATGTTACTTGATTAAGATAATTGTACTTAGTCGACATACTTCCTCACTACTTACCATTGACTTGGATCCACCCCGAATACTTTTAAGCTCTGGTTGTCGATCCTCTACATGCCCATAATCTTGTTTACGCATCCCCTCTACACTCACCCATAGACAACTCGCACCCGTGCGTTCTTAGTTGTCACCGTTTAACTTGTATTTGACCTTCTCCGAAGTCAACGACTTATTATTGTAATACACTTCTCATGTTACCTTCTCATGAAGGCTACCCTCCTCGGGGTACTTTACCTTAAACCCCGTTAGTTATTTCCTAATTCCATGCTTCTTCTTTATAAGGTAACTATATCTTCTGGGCCTTGTTGTTTCATATAACTCCCTTTCATAGACTTAACCATTTTTTCCTTGATGTCTTTCAAGAGCATCTTCCCAAATATTATAACCTTAGCTAGCATCCACTCGCGTTTCTCTTGGTTGGTATCTTAAATCTCTCGACCAAAGCTCTTCGTTTCGTCTTTCATCTTCTTGGGGTCATCATTTATACACAATTCCTCCTTCTTGGCGTTTTTTAGTCATATCATCATAATGCAAATCGGTCAACTCCACGTGAATCCCCACCATGCTCTTCTTCTCATAACTCTAGTATTGTTGGAACTTTACTTTTTGGTACCTCGTAAGCTTAATTTTGGCATCTTAAATCTTTACAAATGGTTCGATCACTCTTCTCGTCTTGACTCCAATGCTTAGGAGCGTCTAAAGAAACTTCACATCTTAATGGAATACCACTTCTACCCTTGCTTGTAGGTACTTCTCTTCCTCTAGATATGCGTCTTTGGTTTATCGTCATGTCACTTGGAAGAATCTTAATTACGTTGTCTCGAATTTGCTTCATTGATGTCCATCCTTGCTTCCTTGGAACCACTCTCATAGCTTCATGTTGTTTCCTTTCTTGTATAGCTTCAATCTCAGTTTTGCTTAAGTTGACTCAAAGTTCCCTTCTATTCTCTCCTCTTTCTTGTATTGTTTCCATCTCGCTTCCCTTTAGTTGTCTCGAGTTTTCCTTTCACTTGTTCGTCCTTCGTTTATGTCATCTCTAATCCTCCTCTTCGACCTTCTCTTAAAGGAGTACGAGAACTCCAAGGTATTCGCGCGAACGTAGCGATCAACTCGATACTTGAGCATATTCATCCTCGTATGTACACTATCCTATGTCAAACAACGTCGTCCAAGGAAGATGATATCATACAATCATCTTTTCTATTAGGTCTCATATCTCCATATGCTACTACTATAAATGATAGGAATACGTATACATAACTATATAAGTCCTAAGTCCATATTACTACTAATATCACGCATTCAGCATTCCAATACAACAATACAAGGTCCAAAACATATAATCGTTCACATATACAACCATACACATAAATCATGTCCATCATGCAACTACAATCCACATACAATAATAGTCCAAAAACATCCTAAGTCCACAATACATATCTACATATATACATATATATACTAAAAATCCAATAAACTATGTTGCCGAGATCCGCGGAAGGAGTGGTGGTCCGTACATTCTACCCCGACTCATGCATGTGATTTTGAAAACGAAAACTCAGAACCCGCTGGGTTTTGTTTATTCCTTATTCGGCCTTTAGAAGATTGCGAGTGCCATTGTTGTCAACCTATGGCTCTGATACCACTTTTGTAACACCCCGAATCCGCGGGACTCGGGGTGCCACGGGTTGGAACCTCACAATGGGTCCCGACCTTTAGCCTGACAACAATTTCACCGGATCTTTCAACATGGCACAAATAAAGGCAAAAACTAAATTCCTTTTAATGCAATTGATAAGAAACCCGAAGGAAAACAACAAACGACTTCAGCCGATAACAACACCAAAGACCAAAACGCCATACACGCGGCATACCAACATAATAAACAAAGAATAAAACACAACCCGACTCTAACCGAAACCCACTCCTAAAATGTACGGAACCCCGGCTGCCCACTCTTCCGGATCTCTCGGCCGCATTCCTAACCTGCAAGGCAATCTACAACAATCGGTATAAAACCGTTAGCTAATATTCGAAGCATTAGAATCAAGGTGAAAGGCACAAACACAAGTAAAACAACATAACACACAATGTACACCAAATCACACAAGTCCGGTTTATTATCTTTTTATTATTAAGTCGTATCCCGTTCTAATTCAACTTCTTTTGTGACACGAGAATCTCCCGAAACTCGCCTCGGTCCCCACTTACCGCATGGAACGGTGGATGCCTCCGACCGTCTAACCACACGGGCTAGTCGCCAAGAACCTCCTAGCTCTACGCAAGAGCTAGACAAGTTGTCACCGCCCGTTATCATACACTTGGGCCAAATAATATATAAAGGTCGGTAATCCTATTTCCGGTTTTATAAGTTATAATGAAAGCAATAAAACACACACCACCAAACACACATCGAGTCTAATACGTAGAATACGAGCTAAGTAAGTCCGGAGACTTACCTCGTCACCACACTCAACTCACGACACTCTCACTTCCTTGGGGAGGAAGCCCGTAACCTGCTCACATGAAGATAACTATATCAACAACAACCCACTCACAATAGAAGTCTTAGACTTCTATACAAATGATCTACGCAAGACCATTTGACTCTCAATTCTAGGACCGCATCCTAGAATCTCTCATTCTCACATCACACTCAACTCAACACAAGCTAGAAGTCCTTAGACTTTTAGACCCTATGATCTCGCAAGATCATAACCCATCATACCTACTAGGATAAACATGCCTATTCCAACAACTCAATGGTAACAACACCATGCTAGGATAAGTCAATCCTAAGCTCCAAAATCTCACAAGATCATACAACCCCAACCTCGAGCCTAAACGTTCACAAGATCAAACATAAACCCAAAGCCTTATAACCTCTCCAAATCAAACACCTCATGCTTTAGAATATTTCACAATCCTCAAACACTCACCTAAGGTCCATAACCACTACTTGGTATTCACTCTAAGTTATGCTAGATCCAACCTAGCATGATACTAATACTAAACATAACTAAATCGAGTAAGATCATAAACTCGGGGAAGTGGGTACTCACATGACGTCAAAAGACGGAAGACGATCTAAGGATGTCGAATGCAGATTTGTTAGGCCATTATCGGGTCGTTTCCGAACCTAACACCAAAAGTAAACAAGTTTAGCTCATACGCTAAACTTGAACGGAATATATCATATAAATAAATCTAAGGAAAACCCGTTTTCAAAAGCCAACGTTAAAACTCGTTAAACCTTTCCGGGAGAAAATATGAAATTAAACCACTTGGTCGTAAACCCGAAATTACACTTGAACCATAAACCGAATATAAAATCCGTATTTATATTTTCCGGGCATCTAAACAACATCATAAACCCAATGGTAAAACTCGTTTTCAAAGCCAAAGATAAACAAAACGTTTAACCATTTTCCGGGCAAAATATACAATCTTGTAAATGTGGGTTATAAACCGCAAATAAATATATGGGCCATATGATGTAAATAAAATCCGCAGGAGGGTATAATTGCTACATTTAAAAATCTGGGCAGAAATCTGCAATAATAAAAGATGGGCCAAATCTGTAATTAATCTGCAAGGGCATATTTGCAAAAACTCAAAACAGAGCCAAAACTGCAATTACTAAATAATGGGTACATAATGCAATTACATTAAAAATAAGGGAGCCCGATTTAAATAAAGGGAAAGGGTTTCAAAGCCCACTGTTGGCGGCGGGTAGGAGAGGGCAGGTGCGGCGGCGGCCATGGCAGGGCTCCTCCGGCGGTGAGGAGAGGCAGGCGGAGTTGTTGGCGGTCCCGATGAGCCCGACCTTTATCCGGTGTGGGGCTTCGATTTACGGCGCGGCAGAAGCTGCGAAGAGAAGAAAAGGGGAAGGAGAAGTAGGCTGAGGAGGGACACAGGTGGCGGCCGGAGCGTTCACCTTTCGGTGGAGCTCGACGGCCGGCGAGGGTAGCATGGTGCAGAAGACGGCTTCGGCGGCTTGCAGGGGGCCTTCCCCCCGGTGACGTTGCCGGCTCCGGATGCTCGACATTGGAGAAAATAGGCGGTGAGTTCCGGGGTGGCAAAAGCTGGGAGAAGGGAGGAGAGGTGGCGAGGCCAGCCATGGCGGAGTGAAGGCGTCAACAGTCCACTTTCCGGCGGCTCGAAGGAGAGTTGCAACTCTCATTCCAGTCCCAACGAGGGTGGGTGTGGTGAAGGAAAATAAGAGAGAGTTAGAGGAGGTTAGGTTGCAGCTAAGGAAGTAGATGGTTGAAGGGGAAGAGGGAGCAGAGTGCTGCAAGGAGTGAAACGAAGGGCCACTGCAACAAGGCTGCAACTAAGGGAGAAACGAGGGGTCGCACTAGTTGGGAAAAAGTGGCCAGCTCACCAACCGAAGGAAGATGGAAAAGAAGAAAGAAAGAGAAAAGAAATAATGAAAAAGATTAAAAGAATAAACTCGATCAAAAGCATTCGGAACGGGATCCCAAAATTGGGAATTTCCGACTAAAACTAAAAATACGGAAAATACATATATGTACACCAAAACAATAAAATACCCGAAAAGATATTTTTATGTCAAAATGATATTTTTTTAAAAAAAAATAAAAAAATAAAACTCGTGCTACGAACGAGGGAGAAAAAGAATCTGAACGCACCCAAAAGAACGGGGCGTTACATCAGGTCCTCCTAAAAAAAACGTTTCGTCCCGAAACTTGCTAAATGCAGAACTCTCAAACTAAGAAGGTTAAAACCTTCTAATCTATATACACAACTACTCGAACTACCATCGCAAGATATATCAGGGCATAAAGCAAATTCCCGCACACAACACAAACTACACATAACATCACCGATGCACACAACTCAACCAAAGGAAAAACTAGGTCTAACTCGTCGATTCTATCGATGAGAGTAGCTCAACGTAAAACTCATCTAAATGTGCTATCCTCCGTCTTCTCGTAAGCATCATCGTTTCCTCGTCTACCACTAGCTCCTCATGACTGACAGTATGTCTCGAGTCATGTACATACTCTCTCAATTGCTACACATGAAACACAAGGTGAGCACCCTCTACTCTTGGTGGCAATGTAAACTTGTAAGCCACTTTTCCATCTTGCACTAAGACCTCAAAAGGGTCCGACATATCAAAACTCAACTTCTTTCACGAGTCTTTCTCAAAGTAGCATTTCCATTATGTTTCTCTTTGCTTGTCTCTAACAGGGAAGAACGAACTTCCAATTTACACATTTGGCTTTGGTTCTTGTCAACCAATCTTTGTTGTTGCGTTACCTCAATTCTTGTTGTAATTCCAAGTAACGAAGGAAGTACTTTACCCCATACTACTCCTACTAACAAGACACATATGCTATTAGTTTTATATCGCTCCTCAATACTCGATCAAGACCTTGTTTTGGAGAATCACTTGCACACTTTAAACCCATCATACCACGAGGCGATTTCAAAACAGTTGCACCAATGAATTTCCTCTTAATCCTTAACAGCTCCATTGTCTTTTTTTTTTTTCACTCAAACTTCTTTGTCTTCCGAAGTAGGTTGGCGGGTAGATGGTTTACTTTGGAGAGTATCTCCATAAATCCGGAAATGACCGGCACATCCAAGAAAACGGGTAACTTCTTCCACATCCTTCGGGGGTTGTCATCTCGAGACAACTTGTCATACAACTTCTCTCTTCTTCGAGAGTAGACCAAAATATCTTATCCGGGCATTAGTAAGCCCATATTGAATTACTACAAATCGTAGTGACCATGATTTTTCCAAAATGTTGTATCTGCAATATCCCGGTCTCGAATTCTCAATTGGTGGCAATAAGCCATTAAATCAATTTTAGTAGAGATACCAACCCTTGCAACCGATCAAGTAAATCATCTATCCGTGGTGAGGGATACTCGTTCATTGTTATCTTGTTCGGCTAGCGGCAATTGATGTACAAGCGGAGACAATCGTCTCTCTTTTCACAAACTGGTGTTCTCCATAACCACTTCAAATCAAGAGTTTAAGATATATTCTAATATGAACTTCAAATCAAGGGTTCAAGATAGCATTCGAAGTTCTCCATAGCATTTCACTAAATCTAATGAACTCTTTTCAATAAGTTCTTACAATTGCTCCTTCCCTCGCTTCCACAACTCATGTCTATTCACAACATTCTATACAACACCTTGGATATCGGAGGTGCGTCAAACTCAACCTTAAGTGGTAAAATCCAGATTCCGATGTATTGGAATCCGTGATATCTCGGGTTTTTTATTTATTTATTTATTTATTTATTTATTTATTTATTTATTTTCGTCTCAAAACATACGACCGACACAACCTTGTCTTATCACTTGACCGGTAGTCATGGTATTAATGATCTCCTCCAATCTGGTGGGGTGACGTCCTTCAAACACGTGTATTTCTCCATCTTTAGCTACAATTTTGTACATCCTCTTTCAAATATTGGTCTTTTCTTAAATTGGAAAGATTTGCTTGCGTCTTCTGACTCTTGTGTTCCTATACATGTATTCTTTTAACTTAACCCCATTTTCTCTCTTAAATGGCATGATTGTAAAAATCTTCTAAGATTTCTCACTTATGTGCAACCATAAGGGTCCAATCGGTAGGACTTAACCGTGTTTCAAAATAATTGACCTTATCTTCTTCACTTTCCGCGGCATTCCAACATATGAGAGGAGCTCTTCGTATTCTACATAAGCTTTCACCATAGACATCATCTCTTCAAGTAGGCGTAAAAATTTATAGTTCATTTTCTTCTACAATTGTCAAACCAACCGCAGAGGCTCTAACCTCAATATTTCATGTACTTCTTGTACATCCCATAACGACAACAAACTTCCAAACTTCGGTCTTCTTTTACTCCTGTTGGTCACCTTAAGCATCTCTTGGTATTTCATGAACAATCTTCACAACCGCGTAGTAGTATGCCCCGTGAAAAATGCTAGAAGAAATTTCTCCAACCACAATCACTAAAAGATCCACTCATTACTTCACCAAATACTAACATCACAAACTCTAAGTTCACAACATTGCCCTTATATAGGTCCTCCTTTTCGAGCCATAGCCACCATGACTCTTCCGTGTGAGTCTGGAACATCTGACTCAGCTTTTGCTTGCGAAAACATACCATGCGTCCCTTTTACGCACAACAACAATAGAAGCCTCACTTTCCTTTTGTTTCTTCTAGTACTCTTTACCTTAATCAAACTTTAAAAGTTCTGCTCCGTGTCATTCCCCCATATGTCAATCCCATGACCTAAGAAAGTTGCACAAGAACATTACAATCACTCCCCGGGAGGTCTGATACATTCAATCGCTTTGATCCCATGCAATGTTACTTGATTAAGATAATTGTACTTAGTCGACATACTTCCTCACTACTTACCATTGACTTGGATCCACCCCGAATACTTTTAAGCTCTGGTTGTCGATCCTCTACATGCCCATAATCTTGTTTACGCATCCCCTCTACACTCACCCATAGACAACTCGCACCCGTGCGTTCTTAGTTGTCACCGTTTAACTTGTATTTGACCTTCTCCGAAGTCAACGACTTATTATTGTAATACACTTCTCATGTTACCTTCTCATGAAGGCTACCCTCCTCGGGGTACTTTACCTTAAACCCCGTTAGTTATTTCCTAATTCCATGCTTCTTCTTTATAAGGTAACTATATCTTCTGGGCCTTGTTGTTTCATATAACTCCCTTTCATAGACTTAACCATTTTTTCCTTGATGTCTTTCAAGAGCATCTTCCCAAATATTATAACCTTAGCTAGCATCCACTCGCGTTTCTCTTGGTTGGTATCTTAAATCTCTCGACCAAAGCTCTTCGTTTCGTCTTTCATCTTCTTGGGGTCATCATTTATACACAATTCCTCCTTCTTGGCGTTTTTTAGTCATATCATCATAATGCAAATCGGTCAACTCCACGTGAATCCCCACCATGCTCTTCTTCTCATAACTCTAGTATTGTTGGAACTTTACTTTTTGGTACCTCGTAAGCTTAATTTTGGCATCTTAAATCTTTACAAATGGTTCGATCACTCTTCTCGTCTTGACTCCAATGCTTAGGAGCGTCTAAAGAAACTTCACATCTTAATGGAATACCACTTCTACCCTTGCTTGTAGGTACTTCTCTTCCTCTAGATATGCGTCTTTGGTTTATCGTCATGTCACTTGGAAGAATCTTAATTACGTTGTCTCGAATTTGCTTCATTGATGTCCATCCTTGCTTCCTTGGAACCACTCCCATAGCTTCATGTTGTTTCCTTTCTTGTATAGCTTCAATCTCAGTTTTGCTTAAGTTGACTCAAAGTTCCCTTCTATTCTCTCCTCTTTCTTGTATTGTTTCCATCTCGCTTCCCTTTAGTTGTC
Organism: Fagopyrum homotropicum; assembly: GCA_033239125.1. Classification (NCBI taxonomy): domain Eukaryota; kingdom Viridiplantae; phylum Streptophyta; class Magnoliopsida; order Caryophyllales; family Polygonaceae; genus Fagopyrum; species Fagopyrum homotropicum. The sequence goes on from BSWB01000002.1 coordinate 146,403,216, forward strand.
TCGAGTTTTCCTTTCACTTGTTCGTCCTTCGTTTATGTCATCTCTAATCCTCCTCTTCGACCTTCTCTTAAAGGAGTACGAGAACTCCAAGGTATTCGCCCGAACGTAGCGATCAACTCGATACTTGAGCATATTCATCCTCGTATGTACACTATCCTATGTCAAACAACGTCGTCCAAGGAAGATGATATCATACAATCATCTTTTCTATTAGGTCTCATATCTCCATATGCTACTACTATAAATGATAGGAATACGTATACATAACTATATAAGTCCTAAGTCCATATTACTACTAATATCACGCATTCAGCATTCCAATACAACAATACAAGGTCCAAAACATATAATCGTTCACATATACAACCATACACATAAATCATGTCCATCATGCAACTACAATCCACATACAATAATAGTCCAAAAACATCCTAAGTCCACAATACATATCTACATATATACATATATATACTAAAAATCCAATAAACTATGTTGCCGAGATCCGCGGAAGGAGTGGTGGTCCGTACATTCTACCCCGACTCATGCATGTGATTTTGAAAACGAAAACTCAGAACCCGCTGGGTTTTGTTTATTCCTTATTCGGCCTTTAGAAGATTGCGAGTGCCATTGTTGTCAACCTATGGCTCTGATACCACTTTTGTAACACCCCGAATCCGCGGGACTCGGGGTGCCACGGGTTGGAACCTCACAATGGGTCCCGACCTTTAGCCTGACAACAATTTCACCGGATCTTTCAACATGGCACAAATAAAGGCAAAAACTAAATTCCTTTTAATGCAATTGATAAGAAACCCGAAGGAAAACAACAAACGACTTCAGCCGATAACAACACCAAAGACCAAAATGCCATACACGCGGCATACCAACATAATAAACAAAGAATAAAACACAACCCGACTCTAACCGAAACCCACTCCTAAAATGTACGGAACCCCGGCTGCCCACTCTTCCGGATCTCTCGGCCGCATTCCTAACCTGCAAGGCAATCTACAACAATCGGTATAAAACCGTTAGCTAATATTCGAAGCATTAGAATCAAGGTGAAAGGCACAAACACAAGTAAAACAACATAACACACAATGTACACCAAATCACACAAGTCCGGTTTATTATCTTTTTATTATTAAGTCGTATCCCGTTCTAATTCAACTTCTTTTGTGACACGAGAATCTCCCGAAACTCGCCTCGGTCCCCACTTACCGCATGGAACGGTGGATGCCTCCGACCGTCTAACCACACGGGCTAGTCGCCAAGAACCTCCTAGCTCTACGCAAGAGCTAGACAAGTTGTCACCGCCCGTTATCATACACTTGGGCCAAATAATATATAAAGGTCGGTAATCCTATTTCCAGTTTTATAAGTTATAATGAAAGCAATAAAACACACACCACCAAACACACATCGAGTCTAATACGTAGAATACGAGCTAAGTAAGTCCGGAGACTTACCTCGTCACCACACTCAACTCACGACACTCTCACTTCCTTGGGGAGGAAGCCCGTAACCTGCTCACATGAAGATAACTATATCAACAACAACCCACTCACAATAGAAGTCTTAGACTTCTATACAAATGATCTACGCAAGACCATTTGACTCTCAATTCTAGGACCGCATCCTAGAATCTCTCATTCTCACATCACACTCAACTCAACACAAGCTAGAAGTCCTTAGACTTTTAGACCCTATGATCTCGCAAGATCATAACCCATCATACCTACTAGGATAAACATGCCTATTCCAACAACTCAATGGTAACAACACCATGCTAGGATAAGTCAATCCTAAGCTCCAAAATCTCACAAGATCATACAACCCCAACCTCGAGCCTAAACGTTCACAAGATCAAACATAAACCCAAAGCCTTATAACCTCTCCAAATCAAACACCTCATGCTTTAGAATATTTCACAATCCTCAAACACTCACCTAAGGTCCATAACCACTACTTGGTATTCACTCTAAGTTATGCTAGATCCAACCTAGCATGATACTAATACTAAACATAACTAAATCGAGTAAGATCATAAACTCGGGGAAGTGGGTACTCACATGACGTCAAAAGACGGAAGACGATCTAAGGATGTCGAATGCAGATTTGTTAGGCCATTATCGGGTCGTTTCCGAACCTAACACCAAAAGTAAACAAGTTTAGCTCATACGCTAAACTTGAACGGAATATATCATATAAATAAATCTAAGGAAAACCCGTTTTCAAAAGCCAACGTTAAAACTCGTTAAACCTTTCCGGGAGAAAATATGAAATTAAACCACTTGGTCGTAAACCCGAAATTACACTTGAACCATAAACCGAATATAAAATCCGTATTTATATTTTCCGGGCATCTAAACAACATCATAAACCCAATGGTAAAACTCGTTTTCAAAGCCAAAGATAAACAAAACGTTTAACCATTTTCCGGGCAAAATATACAATCTTGTAAATGTGGGTTATAAACCGCAAATAAATATATGGGCCATATGATGTAAATAAAATCCGCAGGAGGGTATAATTGCTACATTTAAAAATCTGGGCAGAAATCTGCAATAATAAAAGATGGGCCAAATCTGTAATTAATCTGCAAGGGCATATTTGCAAAAACTCAAAACAGAGCCAAAACTGCAATTACTAAATAATGGGTACATAATGCAATTACATTAAAAATAAGGGAGCCCGATTTAAATAAAGGGAAAGGGTTTCAAAGCCCACTGTTGGCGGCGGGTAGGAGAGGGCAGGTGCGGCGGCGGCCATGGCAGGGCTCCTCCGGCGGTGAGGAGAGGCAGGCGGAGTTGTTGGCGGTCCCGATGAGCCCGACCTTTATCCGGTGTGGGGCTTCGATTTACGGCGCGGCAGAAGCTGCGAAGAGAAGAAAAGGGGAAGGAGAAGTAGGCTGAGGAGGGACACAGGTGGCGGCCGGAGCGTTCACCTTTCGGTGGAGCTCGACGGCCGGCGAGGGTAGCATGGTGCAGAAGACGGCTTCGGCGGCTTGCAGGGGGCCTTCCCCCCGGTGACGTTGCCGGCTCCGGATGCTCGACATTGGAGAAAATAGGCGGTGAGTTCCGGGGTGGCAAAAGCTGGGAGAAGGGAGGAGAGGTGGCGAGGCCAGCCATGGCGGAGTGAAGGCGTCAACAGTCCACTTTCCGGCGGCTCGAAGGAGAGTTGCAACTCTCATTCCAGTCCCAACGAGGGTGGGTGTGGTGAAGGAAAATAAGAGAGAGTTAGAGGAGGTTAGGTTGCAGCTAAGGAAGTAGATGGTTGAAGGGGAAGAGGGAGCAGAGTGCTGCAAGGAGTGAAACGAAGGGCCACTGCAACAAGGCTGCAACTAAGGGAGAAACGAGGGGTCGCACTAGTTGGGAAAAAGTGGCCAGCTCACCAACCGAAGGAAGATGGAAAAGAAGAAAGAAAGAGAAAAGAAATAATGAAAAAGATTAAAAGAATAAACTCGATCAAAAGCATTCGGAACGGGATCCCAAAATTGGGAATTTCCGACTAAAACTAAAAATACGGAAAATACATATATGTACACCAAAACAATAAAATACCCGAAAAGATATTTTTATGTCAAAATGATATTTTTTAAAAAAAAATAAAAAAAATAAAACTCGTGCTACGAACGAGGGAGAAAAAGAATCTGAACGCACCCAAAAGAACGGGGCGTTACATGATTAAGTCCTGCAGTTAGGACCTTCATGACTTCACATAAGTGTGAAACCTTACAAAGATTATTAGAGCAAGTCTCCCAAGTTTTGGAGATGAAGGATCTTTGAAAGAGGACGGTGAACATTGCGGCTAAAGAAGTATCAAACCACGTGTTCGAAGGATATCACCTCAACAGATCGGGGTTGACCACTTGACCAATGTTAAGACAAGATTGTGTCGATATCTTACGATATGTGATGGGAGAAGAAAAGCTGGAACCCGAGATAGAACAATTCTCAATGCATCGAGGACACTAGTTTGCAAGGGGAGAGACGGTTATCTCTGTTTGTACATCGATTACAGTGAGATGAACAAGATAACAATGAAGAACAAGTATCCCGTACCACGTATGAATGATCTACTCTACCGGTTGCAAGGGGCGCTAGTCTCTTCTAAGAATGATTTAAGGTCTGATTGCTACCAATTGAGAATTCGAGACTCGGATATTGCAATTACAGCACTCCGGACCAACCAGGGTAACTACGAGTTGTAGTTACGCCATATGGGCTTACTGATGCCCGGAGGAGATATTTTGGTCTACTCTCGAGAAGAGAGAAGTTGTATGACCAGTTGTCGCGGGACGGCAACCCCCGAAAGATATGAAAGAAGTTACAAGTTTTCTTGGATGTGTCGGTCATTCCCGGATTGGTGGAGAGATTCTCCAAGAAACACCATCTATGGCTAACCTACTCTGGATGACAATGAAGTATTGAGTGAGACGAAAATTAAAAATGGAGTTGTTGAGAGTTAAGAGGAGATTCCTTGGGTGCAACTGGTTTGAGATTGCCTTGAGGTATGATGAGCTTGAAGTGTACAAGTGGTCCTCCAAAACAAGGTCTTGGTTGAGTATTGAAGAACGATATAAGAACTAATAACATATGTGCCTTGTCAAGGGGTGTGAAGTATAATACTTCCTTCATTACTTGAAACTTGCAACAAGAATTGAGGACACGTACCATCAAAGTTTAGTTTGACAAGAACTAAATCCAACGGTGTAAATTGGAAGATCGATCTTCTGTTTTAGAGGAAATCAAAGAGAAACATAATGGAAATGCCGCATTGAGAGATACCCGAGAAGGAAGTTGAGTTTCCGATATATCGAACCTTTGTGAGATCATAGCGCAAGTAAGGAAAGTGGGGTTGGCAAAGCCGCCGAGAGTAGTGGGTGTTCGCCCGGGGTTTCATGTGTATCAGTCTAGGTGTTACAGGTATGACTTGAGATGTATTGCCAATCTTGATGATTTAGCGGTAGTCGAAGAACCAATGAGGCTAATAGGAAGACAAAGGATAGTATATTTGAATGAGTTTTATGCTAAGCTAGTAGCAGTGGTGGCATCAACGGGTTAGACCGAATTCTTCCTTTAATTGAGTTATGTGCATGTGTGATTCTATGTGTTGTGTGTGCCCTGTGCGGGAATGAGTTTTATAACCTGTTATATCTTGCGGTAGTAGCTTGAGTAGTTAGGTATATAGTTAGAAGGTTTCACCCTTCTTAGAGTGAGAGTTCATACCTCGGCCTTAGGGACCGAGAAGTTCGGCGTGTAGAAAGTTTCGGGACGAAACTTGTTTTTAGGGGGATCTAATGTAACGCCCCGTTTATTGGGAGCGTTTCCGATATTTATTTTTTTTCGACTTTTATCGATAATTTATTAACCTAAATATTTCTACGGGTTTTTCACTTTGGAAATTAAAATTTATGAGTTTATATATCTTAATTTATAGATATTCGATCCACATAATTTTTCTTTCCCGGTATCTTTGTTTTCGGAAAAGTTGAAAACGTTTTCCAATCCGAAACTCGTTCCGACTATTTCCGATCGAGAATGTTTTAGTTTCTTTTTCTTTTTCATTTCTTTTTCTTATTTTCTTTTCTTTTTCCCTCTCTCTCTCCTGAAGAGCGGCTGACCTGCTTCCCGACTCCTCGTTACCTTGGCCATTCCTGAACGCCCGACCCTTCGCCCCCTGTGCTAGCTTGAGCAGGCCTCGACCCCTCCATCTTACCCTCGTCTGCATCTGCCCTGTTAGCATCCCAACCCTTGGGCTCTCTCCTGCGCGCCTCACTCACCATCTCTCTCTAATTTCTCCCATCTCCTGATTGCCGTCTCTGTTGCAAACCTGGAACCCGATTGAGGAGCTGGGGCCACGACGGAGCAGACGCTGCACCACTAGGACCTGCCGGAATGAATGGGGGACGCGACCATACCGCTGCCTCGGCCCAATCGGAGCACCAGTAGGCCGCGCAGCTTTTCCTCCCCTTTTCTCTGTACTTCCGTCGCGAGTCTAGGGCAACCACTGCCGCCGGATTTTGGACCACCTTTGTGCGGCCTCTCCTTCCTCCGCCTGCACCGACGTCGGCCGCCTCTCCTTCCTCCACCTGCACAGCCGCCATAGCTGCCTTCTTTCCCTCTTCTGCGTAAATTCAAGGTTGAAGAAGATGCATCTTACAATTTTGTAAATCGACCCCTGAATTTTAGTATATTTACAATCTGGACCCTTCTTTTTGGTATTATTGCAGTGGCGCCCCACCTTTCTAAATTGCAGATTTGCACTCAAATTTCTGAAGATTTCATTTATGCCCTGCTGGAATTTATTATAGATTTTGGCCCAAGGTTCTATTTACGGTAGATGGTCCAATTTTTCTAGAGTTGTATATTGTGTCCGGAAGTTTTATTTACGGTTTTCAAACTTGGGATTTACTTCGAGTTAAATTCTTATTTATATATACTATATATATTGTGACCTTGTTGGATTAAATTTGATTTATGGCTCGAGGTTTTAATTGCGGTTTACGACCAAGTTCGTGAATTTATATTTTTCCCCGAAGGAATTATTTATGGGTTTTAACGATGGCATTTGGAAAACGAGTTTTACCTTTGAGTTATATATTATATATATTTAAAATCAATTTAGCATATAAGCTAAATTCGCGTAGCTTTGGTCTTAGGTCCGGAAGCGCCCGACAAAGACCAACGAATCCAATCTCGACGTCCGTAGATCATCTTCAACCTCGGATCGTGTGTGAGTTCCTTCTTCCTCGATCTAGTTATGTTTAGTGGTAGATCATGCTAGGCTGGATCTAGCATAACTTAGGGCAAATGCCAAGTAGTGGCTTGAAACTTTAGGTGAGGATTTGAGGATGGTTTGAACGTTCTAAAGATTAAGGTGTGTATGTTTTGTTGAGATTGGGGAGTTAGGATGTAAGTATTCTAGCATGTGGCTATAGTTGAGATCTCGTGAGTTTATGAGGGCTAGGAGTGTATCCTAGATTATGAGAGTATATGACCTAGTAAGATAATATAGGACTAGAAGTCTAAGGACTTCTAGCTTGTGAGTAGTTGTTGATTATCGTGCCTTGTCTTGAACAGGCTTTGGTTATATTCCTTCGGAGAGTGATTCGGTTTCGTTTAGCTTTGAGACGAGGTAAGTCCTCGGACTTACTTAGCCGCTTTTATGCCTTATTTGGATATATATGGTGGTGTGTGTTTACCGCTTTAAGCATGAAAATGGTTTAGGATTTACTTGACCTTATTTATTGGCCCATCGTTACTACTATTATTATTATCGGGCGGTGACATCACCGCTCAGTTTCCCGAGGGAGACTGGGGGGATCTCTGCGACCAGGCCATACACGGTATACGGGCGGGCTTCTTCATCACTCCCATAGGGTATACGGGTTGGGCGCCGCCACACTCCTGTTGGTTACACGGGGACAGAGGCGAGAGTTATAAGACTCTCGTGTCACACTTTAAACCAATGAATTAGATATGGAATAACCTAAAAAGATACTATGTAATAAATGATCATGTTGTGTGCTTTGTGTGCTCATGTGTGTGTTTGTGCCATGTTATTCTTATAATGCATAGAATGTGAGCTAACGGTTTAAAACCGTTTTGTGTAGACGACTTGCAGGTTAGGGATGCCGCCGAGTGAGGTGGAGGAGTGGACATCCGAGTGGTCTCCGTACATCATAGGACGGGGATGTTTTTGGGGGTTTTATTTGTTGTCGGATTATGTCTTGTTGTACGATTGGATTCCTTTACGTTGTGTCGTTTTGAGGACTCGGCTGAGTTTCCAACTTGTATCCCTTCCTTTCTTTTCTTGCATACATTATAAACTACTTTTGAGTTTTATGCCTTTAATTTGTGCCTTGTTGGAAAGGTCCGGTGAACTTGTTGTCAGGCTAAGGGTCGGGACCCATTGTGAGGTCCCAACCCGTAGCATCCCGAGTCCCGCGGATTTGGGGTGTTACACCGTTCGTTTCTCTATCGAACCTCCTCATTATCATAAGTTCCACTCTTAATATTGGTATACTCTAATCTCTGCCACTTTTTTGGCTTATTAGACCGAACAACCCCTCCAATCAGGTTCACCTCAGCTCAATCATACAACTAGCGTTAATGGATCTAGTGATGTTGAAGGATATGGAACACGTTTTTCTTTCTTTGCCACTTTTGTTACACGCTAGACATCTTCTCAAGCTCGTTGCTTCATCGAGGTGCAACTTGAATCATCCACTTGGGTACTTCACAATCTAAGTAGGGTAACTATCGCGTTCCTTAATGCAATCCACACGTCGCCGACAGCCTTGGAAATTACATTCTCAACGTCTTTCATAACTTGGTCTTCCGCCTTTGGCGACTTCAGCAATGGGGACTTAATCCCGACCTCTCGCGACTGGAGGTCCACCAACTCGTTCACGACTTACGATTACCGGAGATAGAGGTAGTCTACCTCTACCCCGTCCTATAGTAGATGTTGCTCTAGTCTGAGCCATCATCGATAATATCATAGCTACGTAAAAGGCTATATAATGCCATATGTATAGATATATATAATACTTAAGGTCACATGCAACCACATCAACACATAATAGGTATCTATCCATCTATATATATATATATATATATATATATATATATATATATATATATATATATATATATATATATATATATATATATATATACTATGATGCACGGTTACGGACACGGATACGGGAAACGGATACGGCGAGAAACGGGGAAGCGGCAATCTCAAAAGTATAGGAAACGGGGACACGGCGAGTAACACAAATAATATATCATTTTAAAGATATTGAAATATAGAAAATTTATATCATAATGAGATACACATATATGAAAAAAAAACAATGATATATGAATAGATAAAAATATTAACATGATAATAAAATAACCGAAACAAAATCGGACAATTTTGGTAAGTAGGCGTTTAACAAAATCTTAGAAACAAACATTTAAAGTCTTACAAAACATAGAAATAAACATATTTAGTCTTATTATCTGAAAGAAACATACTTAGTATCAAAACTGAAGAATGAACCATTCATTTTGCAAATTAACAACAACCGAACATGATCAACCAAGGAAAACAATAATAAATATTTGTAAATTATAAAGTGTGACAAAACTAGAAGAACACGCTCAACATTCAACAAAGAAAGATTACATAATAAATTAATAATCAAATATTCAAAATTAATTTATAAAATCATAAGAAAAATGGAGAGAAGAGTCGGTCGGCGGATCAACATTTCAACATTAGAGGTGAAGAAGAAGATCGGTGTCCTACTTTCAGCAACCACAATCTCGTAGGTGGCCATGCGGCTATGATGCACGGACACGGACACGGATACGGGAAACGGATACGGCGAGAAACGGGGAAGCGGCTCAAAAGTATAGGAAACGGGGACATGACGAGTAACACAAATAATATATCATTTTAAAGATATTGAAATATAGAATTCTTATATCATAATGAGATACACATATATGAAAAAAAATCAATGATATATGAATAGATAAAAATATCAACATGATAATAAAATAACCGAAACAAAATCTTAGAAACAAACATTTAAAGTCTTACAAAACATAGAAATAAACATATTTAGTCTTATTATCTAAAAGAAACATACTTAGTATCAAAACTGAAGAATGAACCATTCATTTTGCAAATTAACAACAACCGAACATGATCAACCAACGAAAAACAATAATAAATATCTGTAAATTATAAAGAGTGAAAAAATTAGAATAACACGCTCAACATTCAACAAAGAAAGATTACATAATAAATTAATAATCAAATATTCAAAATTAGGTAATAAAATCATAAGAAAAATGGAGAGAAGAGTCGGTCGGCGGATCAACATTTCAACATTAGAGGTGAAGAAGAAGATCGGTGTCCTACTTCCGGCAACCACAATCTCGTAGGTGGCCATGTGGGGTTAGGTTTAGTCGGAAAGAAATGGGAGAGAATAAAATATATTTTGGTGAAACAGTTTTTATTTATGTTTTTTAAAAAAATGTTTTTTATAGGCTGAAAAAACAAGGTAAACTTTCGTTGACAATGTCTTGACCGGACACAATCCGCGTCCTCGCCTTGTCCTAGACGTGTCCTGCCTAGGAATCGTGTCTTGACCGTGTCCGGTCATATTTGACTGTGTCCGGTTGTGTCCTCGTGTCCGACACGGGACACGTCGCCTTCTAGAAGTGTCCGTCCATCATAGCCATGTGGTGCTAGGTTTAGTCGGAAAGAAATGGGAGAGAAGAAAATATATTTTGGTAAATCAGTTTTTATTTATGTTTTTTTTAAAAATGTTTTATATAGCCTTAAAAAACAAGGTAAAATTTCGTTGACAATGTCTTGACCGGACACAATCTGCGTCCTCGTCTTGTCCTAGACGTGTCCTGCCTAGGAAACGTGTCTTGACCGTGTCCGAGCCGTGTCCGGTTGTGTCCCCGTTTCCGACACGGCAGGACACGGGACACGTCGCCTTCTAGAAGTGTCTGTGCATCATAGTGTGTGTATATATATATATAGATCCTGACTCATATGTAAACAACTCTTATCATGTGAACGTGTAAACATCGAATATATGTGAGTATACCGCCGAATATATAAATTCAAGTCCGGCGAATCTTCTTCCATTAATAACATGATTTTTTTATCCTTTAATATCACCTAATATCAACCATATTTAACGATCTAACGGATAAAAATTGTTCTCATTTTATATGATAAGAACTGTTTACATGAGAATCAACCTCTCTCTCTCTATAAATATATATATATATATATATATATATATATAGGGTCCGGTTCCGGTGAGAAGGACCCTTGCAGATAGGAATGAGGAGAGCCGGGGTGATGACATGTGGCATGTCACGTCACCATTTTTTTATTTTTTTTTGTAGATTTTCTTTTTGTAAATAAAAATCGGTGTTCATATTTTTATAAGTATGTGTTCATTTTTAAAAGAGTCATTGTTCATATTTTATTAATAAGTGTTCATTTTTCCTCAACACTAACTATTCATTTTTTAACATTAATTGTTCATTTTTGTATTTTTTTTGAAAAACATTTTTTGGATTTTTTTTTTGAAAATTATACTATTCTTTCAAATCGTGTTAATAAAATATGATGTTCATTTTTTTACAAGTATGTATTCATTTTTTACAGTTATGGTGTTTATAATATGATGTTCATTTTTTTTAAAATTATATTTTTCTTTCAAATCGTGTTTATAATATTAAGAGATCGATTACATAAAAAAATTGTGAAATCAAAGAGAATATAAGACGATTCAAGTTTTGTTTCTTCGAATTTCTAGTCTCACTGTTTAGATTTCCATTCTTAAGGTTTAGGTTTCATTATGATTGATGTTTGTGTTCGAAATCAAATTTGTTTGAATCATTTTTGTGTTTAATAAGTTTGATTGAGAAAATGCATGTATATACATATGTTGAGTTGGTTTAATAACTCCAACTGAATAATCTATATGCTCCTTTTAGTGTGCACGCAAATTGCTCGACAATATGCCTTATAGAAAAATAGTTTATAATATTTACATGAACAATGACAAAAAAAAGTATGAACACTGAAGAATAAAAACATGAACAATGACGTATAAAAGTATGAGCACCGATAACTTATCTATAATTTTGACACATACATAACATATTATGATCATCTTTTAACGCTTTGTGATGAGTTTTTTTTTTGTGGTTATATATTATAAATGAACATCTATGCATTATAAAATAAACACAAAAGAATAAATGGACATGACACTTTGATAAATAAAAATACTATGAACACCAATGTATAAAAACATGAACAATGTCATATAAAAGTATGAACACCGATGACTATTTTAAACATAAGGGTATTTTATCAGATTTTAAGTCAATTTACAAAAATACCATTAATGATGAGCGTATGAGAGCCCTTGATTTAAGATTCATCCAATGGCTTACAAGCCCTCCTAATTCCTATCTACAAACTCTCTCCTCACTCGAACTAAAATCTATATATATATATATATATATATATATATATATATATATATATATATATATATATATATGAGATCCTCCAAAAGGTGATGGCTTCCTGTACACACTATCCCAAAACATCTGTACTCGTTTAAAAACCAAAATCCTTTTCAAAAGCCAAACCCCTTTCGGGTTCTGTTTATTTATCTACTCCACATTTATTGCAGATTGCAAGTGTCATTGTTGTCAACCTAAGGCTCTGATACCAACTTTGTAACACCCCAAATCCGCGGGACTCGGGACGCTATTGGGCTAGGATCTCACAATGGATCCTGACCCTAGCTTGACAACAAGTTCACCAATCTTACAACAAGACACATATAGATTAAAACAAAATACATAAACTGTATAAATATATACATCAAAAGGTTACAAAATCACATGCGAGTACAAAACAACAACATCATATCCATAGAAGGATAAAACACCCCAAAACCCTCGCATATCCTAGTGTACAGAAGCCCTCGGCTTATCACCATGTCTGGCTCATTCTGCAGTCTTCCTAACCTGCAAATCATCTACAACACGGTATGAAACCGTTAGCTAACCATTCATATATAAGATAATGCATAAGCACATACACATGTCATTAAAGGTAAACACTCAATCATGCTGTTACACATTTACCCGTTTAATTATCTTTATAATGTCATCCACTCAAATCGTATATATATATATATATATATATATATATATATATATATATATATATATATGTGTGTGTGTATGTATGTATGTATATATGAAAATATGTTACGCGAGGAATATATCATTCTCGCCTGTGGGCCTGATAGCCAGCTAGAGTAGTATCGGCGCACCTCCTCTGTACCATAAGGAAGTGGTGAAGTGCCCATCCTGTATACCAGGTCTGGCCTGACCTGTAGAGAACCTCCTAGACTCCTTGCAGAATGAAAGGGAAAGATTATCACTGCCACTACAAGGGGGCTGATCAATAAATCATAGGTCGGTAATAATCAACATCACATGTTATCAAGCATATAACAATCACCACTCATGCATACATCCAATATAGGGATGGTAGTTAAGTAAATCCTACAGACTTACCTCAACCTCAAGATAACCTCAACCACGATCAACTCCAATCTTAAGAATAGCACTGCCTAATGACAAGGCATAAAGAGATATCAATACTCCTATCAATCCAAAAGGTCACACTTAGACCCAAGGGATCCATAATCATTCTATAAGTCTCACAACCAACTAAACCTCAATATCTCAATATAACTCACAATTCCTCAAATCTCAAGGTATCATCTAATCAACATTCCTCAGTCTCAATTCTTATCCTAATTTAATTAATTAATTAAATTTTGCCAGAATAACGTTTTGCCCGCAAACAATTTCTAAAGTAACCTGTCATCCGGTTTCATCAAACAAACAACCCATAATCACCATAATAATATAACGACCATAATTGAATTTCTAATTATCCATTTTGACAAGCCTAAGGTCAATCTAGGTCAAATCGCAATACGGAAAACGAATAAATTCATAACTTATTCGTTACTAACCCGATTGACGATCTGAAAGAAGATTCGGAATCCCAACAAAGCAGGCTAAGTATGGACATCATCAAATTGACCGGAATTTGAGCGAAGGAACCGTTCTGGTGACATATATGTTAGACTAGGTCTTCATCTGATCAAAAATGCAAAAACTCGGTACCGATATGAAGAGAATGAAGAGAGGAATCTAGAAACTCAAACGGAATTAAAATCGGATTAGAAATGGAGCTTTTACGAGGAAACGTGAAAGGAAATGAATTAATAAATGATTTTCCGCTATTTATAGTGAAGACGATAATTATCCTTTAGCGAAGTCGATAATTATCCTTTAACCGATCCAAATGCGGGTTGAATCTCCTTCTCCAAACTTCTCGAAATTGGAATAATAAATATGGAATATTGTAAGGATAATTACTCCACAACTGCCTCGAAAAACGCATATTCCTAAGCTGTCTTTCTTAGTCGCTAAGAAACAGAATAGCGACTTTTTTGACCATTTTGCCTTTCCATGTTATTTCATATCTAGGACATGTCCGATGTCCTGATCAATTCTCTCAACTGCATTTTTATTAATTAGAGCTCCCAAATATTTCAAATAACACCGGAGGGTAAAAATAATTATATGGGGAAAAAAGTGAAAAATTTCCCATAAGCCCAAAATTACGTCAAGAACATAACGGTGGAACTCATACTCATCACTTACGCAATCTTCGTGTGACACCTATTTCATTTCTAGTTGATTACCAGTTAATTAACCCTGTTTAAAACAATAAGCGGAAAATCGGAAAACGTAAATTTTTAAAACTTTATCTTACAACCATATTCACAACATATATACATACTAACATACGTCATAAACTCTGTTTAACAAAACACAGCTGTTTAAAACCACACAAAACATCCTAGGCGATAGCATCCCATAACAGCTCACCTGATATGATCTTAAATCCAGGTGTTGGGTCCAATGTCCTTGCCTTGATCAGGCCGAGTCTGAGTAGCTGAAAAATATGTGGATATAACAACAATGAGCCACACGCTCAGTATGGGTATACAAATCGCACTCTCCCAATATATATAAGTATCTAATATCCCGTCCCCAAAGGACACTCTATACCCTTCCTCACATTCCAAAGTCGATCAATGCATACATATCCACATTCACATATAATTCCACAACCATTCACATCACATTTCACATAAACATTCAAGCATGTTATCATACATATAAATATATCATCTCATATAAACATCTCATATCATCTCATCACATATAAATAATCATAACATAACATATAACATGCTAGACTCGATTGCATCGATGCATAGGTGATAATTAACTAACTAGCCCCAACTGATCGTACGATATATTTTCTCACGTGCTTTCGTATTTCTTTTCTTTCTTTCTTTTTTTCTTTCGGTTGGCCAACCCGATAGCGTCCTAGGCCCCTTGTAGATCAGGTAGCGACCTCGGCCATCTTGTCCTAAGACCCCCTATAGATCAGGTTGCGATCTTGGACTATTTTTCTTATCTTGAGGCCCCTTGTAGATCAGGTAGCGACCTCTGGCTGTTTTTCTTATCTTGAGGCCCCCTGTAGATCAGGTCGCGACCTCTGAGGCCCCTTGTAGATCAGGTAGCGACCTCGTCCTCCGGAAACCCGTGCGGGACCCAGTTGGGCTAATTAATCAATTACCATCCTATATTATCACTTTCATATCATAACTCAATTTCATGCTTTCATCATATTCTTTCATCACATTCTTTCCACTATCATTTCATGTACCTCATGCATGCTTTCGTAAGGAATATCAAGTCATCATCATCGTCGTCTCACTCATATAGATATAAGCATGCATACAACAATAACAAACAAATATATACACTCAAGCATGCATAAAATCATGGCATATTAAATACATAACATATATTAAGCAAGTGTAATTCATATACACTTACCTCGCAGGTAAGAACAATAAAATCTCGCAAACCAACTATTGAGTCCGTTTCCCAATCGAACTATCCGCCTTTATCGTGCTTGGATACGCTCACAAAGCAACTAAGCTATAGTTAAACCGAAACCTTCAACAACACCTGTTGATAATATCATATTCCTCGTATTAAACTTCTCGATTCAAACACCAATTAAATTCATTCCTTTGAATTTAATTAACTTATATCCTCCTCTATAATCCCAATTTAATTAATTTAACCTTCAATTAATTAATTAAATTTCTCCAGAATAACGTTTTGCCCGCAGGCAATTTCTGAACCCACCTGTCATCAAATCTCAACAAACAAACAGCCCATAATCACCAGAATAATGTAACGAGCATAATGGAATTTCCAATTATCCATTTTGGCAAGCCTAAGGTCAATTTAGGCCAAATTGCAATACGGAAAACGAATAAATTCATAACTTATTCGTTACTAACCCGATTGACGATCCGAAAGAAGATTCGGAATCATAACGACGCAGGCTATGCTCGGACACCATCAAATTCCCCGGAAACTGAGCGACGGAACCTCCATAGTATCACATATGCTCGACCAGGTCTTTCCTTGCTTGGAAATGTAGAAACTCGGTACCAAAATGAAGAGAATGAAGAGAGGAATCCAAAAACTCAAACGGATTTGAAATCGGATTAGAAACGAAGAGTAGATCTGAGTTTGAAGGTTGAGAGAAATCCGAGCTTTTACGAGGAAACGTGAAAGAAAATGAATTAATAAACTTATTTCCGCTATTTATAGCAAAGACGATAATTATCCTTTAGAGGAGTCGATAATTATCCTTTCACCGATCCGAAAGCGGTTTAAGCCCCCTTCTCCAAACTTTTCGAAATTGGAATAATAAATCTAGAATATTGTATGGATAATTATTCCGCAATTGTCTCGGAAAACGCGTATTCCTAAGCCGTCTTTCTTAGCCGCTAAGAAACGAAATAGCGACTCTTTTCGCCGTTTTGCCTTTCCATGTTTTTTCATATCTAGGACATGTCCGATGTCCTGATCATTTCTCTCAACTGCATTTTTATTAATTGAAGCTCCCAAATTCTCCAAATAACACCTAGGTGTAATATCATCTAGGAACAGGTTACCTCGAGAGGTATCTCGTGTTATAACGGATTTAATTCCTTAAAATTCTCGATTAGGTCATCTTCGATTTTTGACTGTAACACTTCGCGAGTTATGGGTCAATTACTATCAATGATTAAGTTAATCAACATTAATTATAATTCGTAAATTCTAGCTATTACAATTATTTTTCAGTATTTTTGATAAAAATCAGTTTTTATATCATCGGGACTTGGTGATTTATCATAGCTGATGTCAAACAAAGCATTTTTAATTTCCCTTGTAGAGAAAGCCATTTGTAGTTGGACGTATGTCTACAGATGAGAAAACACGTCTTAAATAGACATGTAACGATGTAAGAAATCCAAAATATACAAACATGAAGGAGCCACTTATCCATGTGACGAAAGGAAGACCAAAAAAGAATACGACATCTAGAAGATAAATGTTCATGAGAGCACACTTGAAAAATTTCCAACAATGGAAGTACATAAGATTCAAGCGTGGGGCTTTTACACATGGTAAAGCTCATAATGGACATTTTTCTACAACCCATAATGAAACTAGAAAGCACTCATAACCTGAGGGAATGTAGTTTAATTTTGGTACCGATATGGCCTTCACGCGGTGGTGAATGTAGTAGGGGACGGACATTGTGGTTTCAGGTCCGTTGTTAAGGTGTCGGTTTAGGGCAAGAAGCATGGGGGAGAGTTCGTCGTGAGTTGGTGGAGATAGATCATCATCGTGACATATATCTTCATATATGTGTTCTTAAGATGATTGATAATGTGAGAGAACAGATAAACTACTACAATATTCTTGCATCACCCCAACATTGCTTACATATGTCATATACATGATCAATATTTGACACGTTGTACAATGTTGTGTTAGTTCATCTTGATCTTTGTGCCCTTGTGACGTGTCTACCCATGACCGCTCTTTTAGATCGCAACCTTCCAAACAAAGTTATGGCCATCGCCAGACTTCATTCACGACAACACTTTGTCCTTATAAGTACATTATATAACTTTTGCTTATCTTTTCCAATGATTTAAATATAGGAAAATTGACCAAAAATAATATCAACTATGAGATATGAATCAAAAATAATATAAATTTTAAAAATTAATATTTGATACACAAACTATTTCACATTAAACCAATTTTGAAACAGGGTGAAAATTTGGCCATATTTATTACAAAAACCGCCCATTTAAATCACAGAAAATGACCCATATATTTTATTTTATTTTAAAAATCACCCATGTTACTTTTGTATACTTTAAAAAATTAGGTAACAAAATTAGTCGTCACTTTATTTTTAATACTTAAGGTATTTTATTCATTAAACAAAATTAAGAGGTTTTCAAAACAAAATTTTGGTTAATAGAATCATGTTTGGTGTCATTATTGTTTTATGGGTAGTTTGAGGGGGGAAAATCATGTTTGTAGGTAAAACTTATTGAAAGAATATCACTTATTTGAAAATTTGTGTAATTAAAAATTAAAATTAATATATTTAACGCAAATTTGTGGGAAAAAATCTACATTTCATGTTTAAATTTTAAACATTCAAAAATCAATCTTATTTTATGCCAAAATATTGTGAAATGTCACCAAGTATGGGTCTTTTAACCAAAATTTTATTTTTATTTTTAAAGTTTTAAAACTTCTCAATCATTCTTATAGTTATATTTTAAATTAATGGCCTAAAATATTTAAGAATAATGTGATGACTACCTTTATTATATAATTCGTTAGGTATAAAAAAAATAATATGGGTGATTTTTGAAAGAAAATATAATGTAGGGATAATTTTGTACGTTTTAAAAAGTTATGGACAATTTTTGTAATAAAACTGATTATAATTTCACTCTGTATCAAAATTGATTTAATGTGAAATAGTTTGTATACCAACTAGTAATTTTTAAAGTTTATATTAATTTGGTTTATACCTCATAGTTGGTATTATTCTCGGTCATTTTTCCTTAATTATATAACTAGCATGACAATGATTTTGATACTTTTCCCAACTTTAACGACAGGGGTAGTGACGCTTCCCCTTCCTTACAGGTTTGACAATGATTTTAGTTTATTCAATCACAAGGTTGTAGGAAAAAGTATCCCATCATGATACACTAATTAATGTTTGTTAAAGTTTGGATGTAGGAAATAGTATCCCATCATGCACGTAAAGTGAACCTTACGTACAATTTAATGTTGTTAAACCTGTGATTGAATACGTAAGGTTCACTTTACGTGCATCTCCTTCCTTCACTTATTTAGTAGTTTAATTGTTTGTTAAAGTTGAATTGTAAGGCTATTCGTAGGAATTTTTTCGCATTACTATTGAACCATATTCTATTTTATTTGTTCTTATTTTTAGCCAAATGTCATAGTATTGCTTTCTTATTGAACATATACTTTTCGGTTTCAATTTGCAAATATTATTACATTTAATGCTTTATTACTTTCTAAATGTAAATTTATCATCAATAATACTTTGCACTATTTATGGTTAGAACCCAAACTTGAAAATTTGATGGTTAGATTTTCAATTTCATAATTCATATAAGTTAGTTTACCCAGTTTTTCAATTTCATAATCCTGGGGAAGAAGACACTAGAGGGATCTCTTTTTGCCCTAGAAGCCAAAACGTCTAGGTTGACGGTTGTCCGAGAGCTTCTCACCACCACACCATGCCGGAACCAAAGGAACCGGCGGCCCCAGAAACTGTGAAATCAACGGAGCCGGTGGTCATTCATGATACTGACATGGATGAACTGAACCCTGCCGGTGCTACCCAAAGCATCCTGGGGAAGAAGACACTAGAGGGATTTCAATCTATATCTACTGAACTATCGCCGGAGACTAATGCGTCCATTGTTGAAGCAGTTGCTGCTATTGTGGAATCCTCTTCACCCACCAAAACCTTGAAGAGCCCAGAGACCCCCATTGTTAGCCCAAAACCACCAGAGACCAAGGTTGTGGGAGAATCTATTGCAATAGGAAGTCACGGACTAGGGGGTAAGCTTATGAAATCCTGGCTGGAAGTGACGGGAGGTCCCAAAGTAACCATCGTAAACTCAGATAAAATCACTCGTGAATCCATTAGCAAGAAGATCAATGTTTCATTTCCTAGAGGAGCCGACAGCGATCCGGTTATTGAAGTTGACAGAGAAGTGACAAAAGAACTTGAAGCCAGATGGATGAATTCTATTGTCTTCAAGGTGCTCGGGTTCCCGATTGCTTTTCCGGTGATGGAGCGTAAAGTTAAAGAGTTGTGGAACTGTGGAAGTAACATTCAACTTATCGATTTGGAAAACAACTACTTTTTAGCTAGATTCCGCAATGAAAGTGAACTCATGATGGTCCTAACGGGAGGCCCTTGGGCAATCTTTGGTCGTTGCTTAATTATGAAGAAGTGGACTCCGGATTTCGTTACTTCCAATCCAATTACCTCGGCTCCTATTTGGATCAGAATGTCTGGAGTACCAGTTCAATGGTACCATGAAGCTGTTATATGGAGTATGGCGGGGAGTGTGGGCATCCCTGTCTCTATTGATCCCAAAACTCTCCATTTCAACAGGGGACGTTTTGTTCGAGTCTGCGTTGAAATTGATCTTAACCGCCCTCTTAAACAAGCTGTCATTATCAATGGAAAGCGGTGCCCGATTGAGTACGAGGGGCTTGACACTATTTGCTACAAATGTGGTAGATATGGCCATCAAGCCTCACATTGTCAATTTGGGAGCCCAGCTGACGTAAATGTCAATGGTGTTGCTACTGGTATTGGAGAACAAAACTCAGATGGTGGCACTGGAGAAAAGGTTAGTTCCCCAGCCGATCCGAAACAGTCACCGGAGCAAGAAGAACCGGCATCGGGATATGGTCCATGGCTGATGGTCGCTAGAAGAGTAAAAACCTCAAAAGGAAAGTTTCCTGATCCAAAATATTCTGGGAAATCACAGTTACATTATGGTCAAAATAGTCCCTCCTCACAAGGAAAAAATTACTCTCAGAAAGGCAAGACAATCGTGCCTGCTGAGAAGGTTTATCCCACCCACAATGGTAAACACCAAGTGCTCTCAAAAAGTGTCGGACAGGTAAACCAACTTTCAGTGGAAACAAATAATGGGCCTCAAAAGTCCAGCATCAAAGCAAACCAGCAGAAGGAGGCCCATGTTGAAAAGCCCAACCCATCCAATGAAAAATCTGAAGAGAAGGAGACACAGGAGGTAAATGGAGCAACACCAAAGAAATGCAACGACGTTCCCACTTTTCAAGCTTCTGGTAACAACAACGAAACTTCTAACGTAAGCAATAATAACAAAAAGATTCGTCAAAGGTTGAAAAACGAAGCTCGTAGGGCGGCTTGGAGAGCAAAGAAGGGTAATGATGCGCCTTCTTCTACGGGACCTCTAAAGAGACAACGTCAAGAGGATGGAATGCACCGAGAATCTGCCATTGCTGTACCGTCCTCCATTAGTAACCTACAATCTCCGGATCTCTGCAGGAGCATTCGTGAAGTGCCGGAGCCGAGTAAAGCTCAAGGTCCCTCGACTAACCCAAGTCCCGACGCAACTGACCCAAACAGCGGCTCATTCCCCACCACTAAGGGACTCCAGAAGGGTGAAGATAATTCAAATAGCAACAGCCCGGCAGTAGGAGAACTCCCTGCTCCATGCGACAGTCCTATGGCAGAATGTGATGATCACATGGTGAATGATGCATGACCTTGTCGATCAGTCCCCTTCCACTCGTAGTTATCCAATGAATTGTCTCCTTTGGAATGTATTCGGGGCCGGAAAGAACGGCTTTCGACGTGCCATAAAGTATATCGTTCATCACCACTCTATTGACATATTGGTTATTATGGAGCCTTGAGTTTCGGGGGATAGAGCACAATCGATCTGTGAACGTATGAAGTTCTCTGGGTGCTTTAGAGAGGAGTCGGTAGGCTTTGAGGGGGGTATATGGATCCTATGGAACAAGGAGAAACTGAAGGTGTCCATTGCCAGAAGTACAAAACAATTCATCCATGCTAGAATCCAAGGAGGTTCAGGTACGTACAGTTTCTTTGCTATTTATGATGCTCCTAACTTCCAAAGGCGTAGGGAGTTCTGGCGGGACCTTGATGAAGAGCTTGATAAAGTATCAGACCCTCTTATTTGTGGTGGAGATTTCAACTGCATCCGCTATATTCACGAGCGAAGTGGTGGGTCAGGTAAGTTACATTCAGATTCGGTTACTTTTAACGAACTTATTATGGCCCAGGGACTTATTGACTTAAACTATACGGGAGCTGACTTTACTTGGGACAATGGCAAACCTGGAAGAAGCAAAATTTTGAAAAGATTAGACAGAGTGTTTGTGAATCACAGTGGAAGACTCCATTGGCCTAACGCACAAGTCCGGCATCTCGCACGTTTTTCCTCCGACCACTCGCCCATATTATTAAACTTAGAGCCAACCTGGAAATATAATAAAGAAAGACGACCATTCAGGATGGAGGCTGCATGGATGACCCATGAAGACTTCCAACCGATGGTTGAAGCATGTTGGTTCAGTCACCCGGAGGTAAGTTAGTGTTGCCCTCTCTTAAAAGCTCTCTAATTATATGGAATAGACTTGTGTTTGGAAATGTTTTCCGCAGGAAACAGGAATCGATGGATAAACTTTCCAAGATCCAATCCCAAATAGGTCTACACGCTACTATCCAGTTACTGGAGGAAGAGAAAAAAATAAAGGCGGATATTGAGAACATTCTCGAACAAGTAGAACTGATTTGGTTCCAGAAATCCCGTGAACTGTGGCTTGAGTGCGGTGACCGAAATACCTCCTTCTTCCACACTTCCACTGTTATCAGACGAAGTGGTAATAGAGTTAAAGGTCTCAATATTGCTGATGATGTTTGGGAAGAAGATCAGTCAATCCTGGAGTCGCATGCTGTTAATTATTTCAAAGCACTTTATAACCTAGAGAGCCCACACCAGGTTAATGTTGAGCTCCCTTCCACTGTGGAGTTCCCTGATATTGAAGATGCCGAGTGGAATGCTCTTCGAGAACCCATCGTTATGGAAGAGGTTTGGAAGGCAGGTCGTAGCATGGGTGCTTATAAAGCGCCCGGTGTGGATGGCTTTCAACCGATCTTTTACCAGAAATATTGGAGCATTGTTGGGAATTCTATTAAATCGGAAGTTGAGCGATTTTTCAGCCGGCAGGAGCTTTTTCCTGGGATCAATGACACCCTTATTGCTTTGATTGCTAAGATTGGCAAGCCTGAGCGTATAAATCAGTTTAGACCTATCGCTCTCTGTAATGTCAGTTACAAGATCATCTCTAAGGTTCTGGTCCACCGCATGCAATGTGTGATCAGCCTTCTTGTTGGTCCCACCCAAGGGAGTTTCATTCCGGGTCGTCTTATACAAGACAACATTGTCCTCATGCAAGAAGTAGTTCACTCCATGAGAAAGAAGAAGACGGGTAAACAATGGATGCTACTAAAACTAGATCTCGAGAAGGCTTATGACAGGATCAGATGGGATTTCATTGAAGACACAATATCCAAGGCAGGGTTTCCCCCAGAATGGGGAAAGATGATTCAAGAATGCATTAGTACTACAAGGATGCAGGTTATCTGGAATGGCGAGCTCACCGGACAGTTTATCCCGGAGAGAGGAATAAGACAAGGCGACCCTATCTCTCCTTACTTGTTCGTACTTTGTATTGAATGTCTCAGTCATCTCATTCAGGAATCCGTTGAGAAAGGTGACTGGAAACCCATAGTACTATCTCGTGGTGGTCCCCCACTCTCTCATCTATTTTTTGCGGACGACATCACTCTCTTTGCGGAGGCTTCCACCTCTCAAATTAAGGTGATCATGCGATGCATCAAATTATTCTGCAATGCTTCAGGTCAACGGGTTAACATGGATAAATCCAAGATTTTTGTCTCCCCCAATGTCTCAAGAGACCTCATTGCTAATATTGAGAGAATCAGTGGGGTTGAAGTTACGAAGAACTTGGGGAACTATCTTGGCGTTCCCGTTCTCCAAGGTAGGGTTTCTAGATCCACTTTCGCCTCACTTCTGGACAAAATCAATCATAAACTGAGTAGTTGGAGAAGCAAAACGCTTAGCTTTGCGGGTCGTGTTACGCTGACTAAAGCTGTGCTCACTTCTATACCGGTTTACTCTATGGCTACGTTAAGTATTCCTTTGAATGTGTGTGATGCGATTGACAGATTGTGTCGCAACTTCGTCTGGGGTCATACGGAGGGACACAGGAAAGTTCACACCATAAAATGGGAGGAATTTTGCTTACCCAAAGACATGGGGGGCATGGGCATACGTTATATGCGTGACCTGAACAAGGCCCATATGGGCAAACTTGGGTGGCGCTTCATTAAGGAAGAGGACAGTCTATGGGTCAAACTTCTCAAAAGCAAGTACTGTAGAAATGGATTTGACACCCATTCTTCTGCTTCTCATACGTGGAAGGGAATTGTGAGTGGTATTAAAAATGTGGTGTCTCTTGGGGCTAGATGGAACATTGGTGATGGGCTCACTGTTGAGTTCTGGAATGACAAATGGCTCGATTCTATCCCACTTTGTCTTCATACTCCTCACCCCCTGGATCCCCTGGATATTTCTAGAACAGTTAGTAGCTACTAGAATGACGCTACAGGTTGGAGGTGGGACGAACTTAATGACAAACTCCCGGATTTATTACTCCTCAAACTCGCGGCCGTTCGCCCTATTACCCGACAGTTCGTGCTGAGGACTGAAGACTCTGGCAGTTACCTGGAAGACAGTTTGGGCTGGAGCCTTACTCAGAATGGCGAGTTCTCTGTTGCTTCGGCCTACCGTGCCATCGTCGCGCCGGATGTTCTCCAGAATAGTGAGGGCAGGCTCTTCTCGACTATCTGGAAACTTAGGGTGCACGAGAGGGTCCGCAGCTTCATCTGGAAAATTGCTAAGGGTGGCACCTGGAGTAATGTGGAACGGAGACGGCGACATATTACTGACATTGACACTTGTGCTTCTTGTGGTCTTCAACCTGAGTCCCTTACTCACCTCTTCCGGGACTGCATGACTACGAAAGTGGCCTGGAGAAACTTGCTGGATGGGCAAAGCATGGCTCCATTTTTCAGCACCCCGTTTGCCTCCTGGTTTCGAGGTAACATTTTATCTAAGCATCATTTAAATGATAATTGTATGTGGCGTGATCTCTTTGCAGTGGGGCTTTGGCAAATTTGGAAATGGAGGAACAACAAGGCTTTCAATAACTCATTATTTCACGGTGAGAGGAGCGTCATTATCAAAGAGAGAACCATGGAGTATATCAAGGTTTGGAACAAGAAGAATGGGTGCAGAAGAGGCACCAGCAGAAGTATTACGCATGTCGCGTGGTCCCCGCCGCCACCGGGCTACATAAAAATCAATACGGATGGAGCGAAGAACAGCGTTGGTCTCGCGTCTGCGGGAGGGGTGGTGAGAAATAGCGCAGGAGAATGGCTGAGGGGATTTGGCGCTAACCTTGGAGCATGTTCTATCCCCATGACTGAACTATGGGGATTGGTTCATGGCTTCAGGCTAGCTTGGGACATGGGCTTTCGATCGATCATTATCGAAACGGACTCGCTTTTAGCGGTCAATCTCATTAAAAATCCCATTGGCCCTCAACATCCTCTTGCGAGTCTGGTATTCATATGCCAAGACTTTCTGAAAAGAAACTGGGACGTCCAGTTTCGACATGCCTTCCGCGAGGCGAATAGAACTGCGGACTTTTTAGCTAGCTTTTCCCAACATTCCTATTGGATTGAGTGTATTGTTTGACCCGCCGGAGGGTGTAGTTGATCTTTTATTTGACGATGTAAGGGGTCGGGCTATCCCCGTGTGATGACTACTTAGCCCTCTTTCTATGAAATAAAAGCGCGACTAGATGCGCCGGAAACCACTGACTCTCCTTCCCACCAAAAAAAAAGTTTTTCAATTTCATAATTCAATAGGCCACGAGTCCTTAACAACAAATGTTACACCGTTACTAAATCCCTACTCAATGTTCCGAATACTTTTCTTGACACCGCATGTTACGTATCACACCATCAAATCTTGCACGCATACATTTCAAGACGGATGTAGATTTGATCCAAAACTGGAACCAAATTCATAAAAAGATGCAACAATAAGCTTTTGCTCAAACAATATCACAATATTCTACTAAATTTGCACTTGTTTTACAATACAAGTATACAATACAGGTTTTATTTTCACACATCGAACTTTCACTTAACAGACATTGATAATTGTCAGTTTGTCACACCCCTTGATCAATCTCCAGTAGAAATTTATGAGTACCAAAATTTTGGAAAATTAGGGCGCCTTTTCGTTGAGGAAGCATTGAAATCTTTTCGAGCTCGTCCTTGGTTAAGGACCAGTCAAATATCTGCAAGTTTTCCTCCATTCTCTGCTTGCTGAAACTCTTCACTACTAAACTTATCCCTTGCTCATGCACCCACCTTAGAGCTACCTGAAATATTAGGTTGCAACAAGAAGCATGATTACAGAAGGGTGAAAACACTGATCAATCAGTAACTCGGAATCACATGACTCATATTTTCAGACCTACAAACACTGATTAACAAGTTAAAATCAATAATTCGTTGTGGCTTTTGTATATTTAGGTCATATGGCATACCTGTGCTACTGTTTTGCCCCTGTCTTGAGCAATCTCTTGAAGAACGTTGGAGCTAAGTATTCGATTGTCTCCCCACGGGGTGTTGTTTGCACCCAGCGGAGAGTAGGCAGTGACATGTATTCCCTTCTGCTTGCAAAATTCTATCATCTCTTTCTGCTGCCACATTGGGTTCACCTCCACCTTTTGTATGTGTGAAACAGTCCATTAATATCTTGATATGTGTATATCAAGTTAAATTAAGGCCAATTGCAGATTATACAATCTATTGCACAAGCAGCCTAATTATGGGATCGCCATTAACCCTCTTCACGATTAAATTTCTTTTAAAATGATCAGTTTACCCTTTCAGTGGCAACTTAAATAGAAAATGAGGTCTGATCTTCTTCCTAGACATTTTGTGTAATTTATCCAAAACTCTAGCCTTCATGTAGTTATAAAGATCAGTACCTGGTTGACAGCAGGAGGGATGGTGGCAAACCGAAGGGTCTGTAGGAGCCAACGAATGGAGAAATTGCTGACGCCGATGCATTTGGTGAGGCCAAGGCGCTGACATTCTTCCATTCCTTCCCACACAGATTTGATGTCAAAGGGTTGTATGTGTTCGTCCGGATATGGAGGATTACGTGCCTCTGGGATCAGTTTTAGTGGGAAGTGAACCAAGTACAGATCCAGGTAATCCATTTGTAGCTTCCTTCAAACACCCATCATTTCATTGATTTCATACAACTATATAACTATCTTTCAAAATAATAAACATTGAACACACACAACATGATCATACAAGCAATCAATGCCCTATCTTGGTGATCTCAACATTCTAGAATTAAAAAGAGGGTGTATTTCATACCTGTCAGTCAAATTATTGGTTTTAGGCCATTAAAATCAAGTAATTCATGAACAAAGTTAAGTTATAAGTTGAACCAGAAATGACAATGTCCTAAAAACCACGCCCAGAAAAACATGTCAGACAAGTTTGGAAAATTCTGAACTGATTCAAAATCGAAACCTTAGTAAGTTCCGATCTCTTCGTCACTTTGTTTCGGTTCCAGATGAACCAGATGAGTGCGATCAACGGCCATCTTCAGATTCTTAGTCATTTAATAGGATCTGCCAATGAAAGTTCAAATTTCAACCAAGACGCTTCAATTAACCAATTTAGCCTACCATCACTCTGAAAGTATTAGCGCCAAACATGACAAAAACCAGAAGAACACTTCATCAAACACATCATGTGCATCTAGTTTAAACATTAAAATCAAAAACAATTTACTAAGGCTCAGAAATATGATGATGTGTGAATACTGAATAGTAACAGATAGCTATTAATTAGGTGCAACAGAAATATACTCAAGGCTCGCTCTGATAGCAGGAACGACAAGATCACGCTCTGCAGAGGTGCACCAGACCTTGGAGGTGATGAAGAGCTCGTCGCGTGACTTGATCAGCCCGTCGCGCAGCGCCTCGGCTACGGCGTCACCTACAGCCTTCTCGTTTCCGTACAAGAACGCGGTGTCAAAGTGGCGATAGCCGATCTTGATGGCTTCAATCACGGCGGCTTTGGTTGCATCAGAAGCTCCTCCACCAGTTCCCAAGCCTATCAAAGGCATGTTTATGCCATCTTCGGGTTCTCCACTGTAGCTTGTGTTTAGTACTACTTCAGGAACCCTGATCGCCATGCTTTAACTGTAATTGTAGATCGTTTGTTTGATCTGCCTCTTGGAAGTTCAGTCTTCCTTGTACGTTTACGTGCCCGTTTGGTTGGAGCGGTGGAATGGAAACGGAATGGAATCGAATAAGGGTTGAGAAAGGAAATGGAATGGATGACATTACTTTTATGTGTTAAAAACCTCTAACCAAACATAATTTTTGTTTGATTCGGAATCATTCCGTTATCGGGAATGATTCCCGGTGCTTCCAAACGAGCCCGTAGAGTCTTCCTTGTATGGTACCAATATGTGCAAATGTGAAATGATTGAGCAAACCACTACCACAAAGTAGATGGTTTCCCCGTATTGACTTCTATCAATATGGCCATATGCATATCAGCGTATCCCGCCGGCTGCTGTTTTATTATTATTATTAATTAATTTACTTTTCTAAGTTACAAATTAAAATTGATATATATGTATATATTAATATTATAATGTATTTTAAGTTAATCTTCAAGTTTATATGTAAACTATGTAATCCTTGATATGTTTATTTATTATAAGTGTATTTTGGTTTATTTACAACAAAAAGTTATAAACACGGTCTTGGTTTTAATAAATTAAAAAAAAATTTATAATTAGTCAGCATTTAGTTGATCCTGACGTTCTTTTTTTTTTATTTATAATTTTTAAGGGTATAAAAGGGGTTTATTTATTTATAATAGATTCAGTTAATCTATATAAATGATTATTGTTATTAAATTCGTAACAAGCTTTGTATACTTTTTATAAATCTCACCCCAATCATTCTCTTCAACCCCATAAACTCCCTCTACCGAACAGGTTCTAACTCACTTGCATTATTTTATACGAGGAAAAAGAAAAAATAAATCTATAAATTGAGTGAGTCAATTTAGTGGTTTTTTTTATGCCTTTAAAAACTTTGCAGATTAACTTCGGGCACTAGCTGGTGGCGTCGGTGCCCAAATTGAAAAGGAAAAAAAATTGGCGTTGACGATTTGCGAGTTTTGGTGGCAAGAAGTAAGTTGAGTGTTGTGTATATAACAGGTCCCGCGATTTATCATTATAAAAGTGATTAGGGTGCGATAATTTAGCTAGGGAGATAAACTTGTTCCTTGTCCTAATCAATAATTATATAAAAAAAATAATTTAATTGTATTAAATGTTATCTTTATGGTCTTATTATCCTAGGAAAAATGAAAGATATAGTTGGGTATTAGCTAAATTATCTCATAAAAAATAATAAATAATAAAAGAAAAGAGATAATATGAAGACGAACGGAAAAATGAAACTAATATTGCATAACTAAAGTTGAGTTACTGATTTGGGTAACCAAAATGGGTGACTGAAATTGGGTAACCGAAGCTGGACATGTGTTTTTTTTCCTAGAATTATTAAATTTATATATTTTAACCCGACCAATTATTTTCTAATTAATTTTAGGATAAGAACCTATTTTATACCCACTATAAAAAAATGTCTACTTACCAAATTGCCCGTGTTTAACCAAATTAATAGTTAGTGTATGGAAATCGTAAACGCACGACGATGATTTCACAATGCATTCGAAACCCATAACCATGACGGTTACGGGTTCCAAAACCGTGATATTTCGGAACCCTACATTACGCATTCACAGTCAGTCGTCATCAAAGCTTCATTTTCGAAAAAAAAAACAATTCGAAGACGAAGGCAAGCGACGGATCCAAAATCAAAATCAACAATCCACAACAAATACTCGAAATCAAACGATGAATCAAGATGGTGACAGAGGACGACCCTTCCAAAAGCGGAAACATACTCCGAACGAGGTAAATGATTACGAGTTTTTTGGTTTTCAATTTGGAATCGTAATTGTGAAAGATTTTGTGTTTGGTTGTTTGAATGGAGTTTGTTTAAGCTAGATTTGAGTAGATTAGGTTTGGAATTGTAGGAAAAATCGAAGTTTCGAGGAAGTAAACGAATCAATAATATCTCACTAATCGAATAAACAAGATCTATGAGGGATCGAAATGAAACACAATTTGGATGATAAAGAACAAGACCAACGACTACATGAACCAACAAAGGAAATTTAAACCGCATAAAGAAGATCGAACAAAGAAGAAAAGGAAGGAATCACATAAAGAAGATCGAAAGAAAAAACAATCAATGGGTGACAAGGAAAAAGATAATCCTAATGTTCAAATTTGTTGGTGAAAGGGTCGTAGATCATAAGTGGATATCGTAGGGAAAAAAGGAAGGACGGAATCACGAAGTACCCACATACCTTCGACTATCAACCGGCAAAGACCGAATCCCCCGCCTCCTAGTTCGTTGCCCAGTTGGGGAAAATTTGGGAAGAAACCCTATCAGATTCACAAGAGTTCAATTTTTGGTGATAATGTTTGCTTGTAGTTAGAATTACATGACATGCACATGGAAGAAATTAGAGGTATTCTAGTCTTTTAAACCGTTAAAAATAGCACAAATCTATTATTTACAAACATACAACATCATCCGCTACAATGTTTTTATAAAAATCAAAATCTACAAAATCTACTCAAAAACTACAACTATAAACCACCACTATAACTACAAACCACAATTGTAACTACGAATCTAATATTCCTAAACACGCCCTAGCATATAACATAGGAAGATTTTAAATTATGTCTCTCGCACTTTGCAAGGCATAATTCATATACTACTGTAAATCTCATAGACATACATTCAACATTCATATAATCATATCAACATCATATAGCAATGCGGTCCGGCTCCCCAAACCCTAGAAAAGTTTGAAATTAGCTAGACATACTTGAATAATACTCAAAAAAAGCTTATTAATCAAAGATTGGAAATATGGTCAATCGACGAGCTACAATAACGACGAGCAAAATTTTTCGGGAAAAAGACAAAACGAAAATGCTAAAGCCCTAAGGCCGAATGCCTTATTTGTAGGGAAAATCTAACATATCTCTTAAGATCCATCAAATCTACTAAATCATATCTTCTAATAAGATAGAATTTGTCCTTAATGGATAACTACAAAACAAAGATGTTCAATTGGACCGGATAAAATATAGCCCAAAATACAAGGGGAAAGGAAAGAAAGATAGACGTCGAAATAAGCTTCGTCGATGAACCCGTCAATGGGCCTGATCCAATAACTTTTGCCTGACGTTGTCTCTTCGACTAGTTGTCACATGCAAGTCAAGTGGCGGGTGAGTGTGGTTCAGCCGATCGGTCGGAAAATTTCTTCACTCTTCACTCTCAGATCTCAGTCACTTACGTCTTGACCTTAAAGGTTTTTACCGCAAGGAGACCCATAGTGTGTATGAAGTCATTTTGTCACAAATAATTTCATTTACACTTTCTAAATGCTTGAAATGCCTACAATGACATAAACTAACTAGTAGATCTCCAAAACACGAAAGGGAAGGAATAAGCCAATAATATTTGTAGCTACGCCCGAAAGAGTGAAGGAATGGATAAGAATAATGGTGGGGGAAAAAAGCTAAAATCAGTTTTATCATTACACCTGAGGTTACGGCCCCTAATTTTTAATTGTAAGTTGAATTTATTAATTTACTTGCACCACGTGATATTACAAGTACAATAGTTGAGAGCCTTGTGAGGCATATGGAGGGAATTTTGACTTTGTGAGCACTATCAAAGTGCATAATGTCCCTCTTGATACTATTAAATTTAATGGCTTCAAACCTTTTTATGTGGAAAGGTTGTTGATTGATATCGTTCTTTATTACCTAACTCTATTACTACTTAGGAACAACTCTGTGAGACTTTTGTGAACAACTTTTTCCCACCTAAAAAATTTGTTGAGCTACTGTCTAAGATTACAAATTTTATAATGACTATATGAGAAAATATTTATGAGGTATGAGAAAAGTATAAGGACCATAGGCATCAATGTCTCGCTCATGAGCACTCTATGGTTGTTTTAGTCCAATCATTCTACCAATTGGAGTGTACAATTTTACTCGATATGATTGATAATTATATAGGTGGAAGAATGATGGTGATGCCCATCGACGATGCACGAGAGATGATATATATAAATTAAGTTATCATGTTAACAAGTTTTTTTTATCTCATGGATGCTATCACGAAGGTTGTTAGGGTTATCATCAACCCAAAAATC